>JAWNOY010000099.1:5190578-6488222 GCA_035045545.1 Drosophila gaucha
TGACGCTTTTAGAACCGCCCGGGGTGCTCCACAACTCCAGCTCATCATCGCTCAGGCTGAGCAGGCTGCTCTCCTCCCTCTTTGCACCCTGCCCAGCTCATCCTTCCGCGTTGCATTCCACGATGTTGTCCTCGGCATGTCCAAGTGTCTGCCTGTCTATCTGTCGGTCTGTCCGTCTGTCTGTCTGTCTGTCCGGCTGTCTGTGTGTGTTTTATTATTATGATGCATGCGGCGGCGACGTCGTCATCCACGACGTCTCATAGCCATTGACATGCACCTTGTGCTCGTGCCCCATCCTCTGCTGTTGCAGCTTCTTGCTGTTATTGTTGTTGTTGTTGCTGCTGCTGTTGTCGCTCTGTTGTTGTCATTCAGCGTCATCGTCAGCGTTGAAATTGTTCATTTCGAAAATGCCTCAATAACAATAACAATTGTCGTAAAACTGCACAGGATACTCAGCCAGTGACTGAGTGTGTGTGCGTGTATGTGTGTGTGTGTGTGTGTCTGAGATTGTGTGTGATTATCTATAAAAGGATTTTGAGCAAATTAATTGCGCGTGATTGAAGCGCGCTGCTTGTATTGTTGCACAGTGGCACCAAGCCACTTTTATTGAACGACAACCAAAAGCTGGCTGCTATAAAAAATAAAGTGAAGTTCTTTGGAGTTATTAAACTGATTAAGAATTGCAGATAATCTATTTGATATAAATGTTAGTGGATATAAATGTAGAATAAATTTAACTCTTATCTCTTTTTTCAACACAAATATTCAGTTGGTGGTAACAGTTAGGTACTGATACCAGATAGATACTATAATTTGTGAAGTTCTATAATTTTATATATAAAAGTTTTACAAATTCACTTCTCGTAACAAGTTCTATTCAGCAAAAGGAAAAGCTGAATAGTCTTTAGTCAAAAATTCCAATTCATATGCTTTCATATTCCACTTCTTTTGTTGCATCATCGTCGAATTTTCCGCTAATTTTACAACACTTTCTCGTTGCCTCAATTTGGCAACCACTGTGCTCTCTGCCCCCTTTCTCAATATAATACGCATTTATATATGTAGATATATATACATACATATATATGCTTGTATGAGCTTGCTTTGTATTGCCATATAAGTTTGTTGTCAGGGAGTGTGGCAAAGGGGGCTGGGAGCTGCTGTGTCTGACTCTGTGAGCACGGCAGTAATATGAGCAGTAATAAAATTTGAATTTATGACGAGATTCCATTAAAGCTTCTCTCTTTACCACACTCATCATACACTGCCAGGGAGTTGGTGGACCTAAAAGACCAACAGAGAGAGAGAGAGAGGGGCATACAATATTTGCCTTTAGTGCCTGCACAATGCGAGATAAACAACTCGGGTTTGGGGCGAGGGGTGGCTAAAACAAATTCACCAAGCAAAAACAAAAATCAACAATAAAGACAAGAGAAAAAAAAATAAAAGCAAATTGAAACGCAGAAGCAAAAACAATCAAATGCAAAGATGGCAAAGAAGAAGAAGAAGCTGCTGCTCGTAATAATGTGATTTGATGCGGCAGCCTCCTCCCCCTGCCTGCCAGCCTCCCTGGACAAGAACAACTTTGTCTGGCTTCGAGCCGGACAACTTGGCCAGATATACTCCGCATATACATTCAATAACTGTCCCAGGGCAGGGGGTTGCTACGTTTATACGACTTCGATTTCATTACGCGTAAACGAATTGAAATGAATTTTTATTGCGCAACAACAAAACGAGCAGAGACGAACATCATTTCGATTGCCGTTCTTGTTGTTGTTGTTGTTGTTTTCAGCTGCTGCTCTTATCTTTTGTTTAATGTAAAAACTTTGTTCAATTGAGCTGCGAAATTAGTCGTCGATTAATTATTTTGCACATTTCGATTAAGCAGTTGTCAATTTTGAACTTCGAATGCAATTAGCATACGCTAATTAAATAAACACAGTCATAAATACCAACAGCCTGTAGATATGTATATACCTGAGCTCCCACGCTGCGATAAGGAGTCTCCCACGCTACAGATACAGCTACAGCTACAGCTACAGCTAGGGCTACAGCTATAGATACCATGTAATTGTCATTAAACATTTGAGCAGTTGAAAAGATACTCGAGGTTTTGCCGCAACGCTTTCCAGGAATTCAGCTCGTGGCTGGAAGAGAAAAAGTCAACAGAGAATGTCTCCTTTCGCGGCGTTCCCAATGGAAAATAAATACTATAGAGAAAATACATAAATATGCTGGCAAACAATAACAACAAATTGTTTAACAACAAAATATAAATCTTAATTGAATTGTGATACCAAGCCGAAGAAACTGACAGACAGACAGTCAGACTGACTGCTTGACTGATAGGAGCCAATGGTATCCCGATCGCACTTAGGTGGGGAGCACATGTTCTTGGCCCGGTTCGGGCTCGGCGTGGTCTTCTTTGTTTTGAAAGTGGGTGTGTTCCACAATGGCGCATTCCGTTTACAACCCAGCTCCATACGACTCTTGTGTACGTTCCCAGTTATCTGAACGGCACACACATCCGTATCTATAGGCAAGTATCTGAGCGCTATCTTTGCCTTTTATAGATGCTTGCATTTCGACGAGTTTTACGAGCGAGTACACATGTCTTTATTAATAACCATTATTGCCAGCGCACACAACTCGATTGTTTTGGGTTGTTGTAAAAGCCAAGAAAGCTGCAAGTGGCATGAAGCATTCAGCTCGGCCATAAATGACTAATTGCTCGGGGGATTGCGACAGGCCAGTGGGAAAAGATAATATTTAGCCTCGCCAATCATTTGCATGTTTCACATTGTAAAAGTCAAGCGTAGAGCTGCCTGGGAACTTTGATGTGTAAACAGAATATTAAGTAAATGTGTAATATCAAAAAGTTGGAAATAATTACGAGAGAGAGTCGAGAGACAGCATAAACAGCTTAATTTAATTAAATTCCGATATTTTCGGACCTACAATATAAGCTTTAGATCTATCAGTATAATTATATAAATGCTGTCATCCGATTTGCCACACCTTATGCACGGACTCATGACAACAAATTTGATGAAACCCCTTATCATTTTTGTCAAAATCGTGTCGATTCCAAAAATGAGGCATGTCATCAACTTTGGCTGATTGTAATAAGAGTATTTTTTATCCGATTTTCAAGCGTGATATCTCATTCAACACGTATTTATTCGAAGAATCGATTTACATTTATCGCTATTCCATGTTTTATCAAGCTTTGAAATATGTAGTCGATTCCGAAAAAAATGCATCTTCAACTTTGCATGGCCCTGATTCTGGTATTCTTTGCCCGATTTCTGAATGATATATCATTTAAGATACGTCCAAATGGGGTCTTTCAATTGGCATTCAAAAATATGAATTCTGAAGCTTTTGGGTTTTTGACAAAATATGTGATGACCCCTTATCATTTTTGTTAAAATCGGGTCAATTTAAAAATTTCATCAACTTTGGCTAATTATAATATAAGTATTTTTTAACAGATTTTCAAGAGTGATATCTCATTTAATTCGTATTGATTTGTATTGAATCGATAACAAAGTATTGCTTATGGTAATTGAAATAAAATTACTTGTTATGTGATATTACATTCTTTTTCATTACCTACTACTACTATTATTATTATAAGGTGTAAAATAACTCAAGCTATAATATAATTATTAATAGAGTATAAGCAACATTTTAACAATTTTATAAAAAATTTTAAATTTTTGAATTTTAAGGCTAAGCTTATAAGCTATTGAGATTAGTGTTCAAGATAGATTTTTTTTATTTAACTTAGTTTTCATTCGTTTGGAAATTCTAGAGCCTTTTCCATTCAAACATGCTAAATGCGAAAAAGTAGATAGGGAAATGTCAAGTCTCTGGCGTTTCGCATGTATGCAATGAGAACCTGCAAACATTTCTAAGATCGCCTACGGCTTATGCTTATAGAATAGTCCAATTTTGAGAGCCTCAAGCCCTAGGAACTGGCCCTAGTGCCAAACAAAACTAAATAAGGCGCACTGATTTAGGGCACAATGCATCGAGAGGTTGAGGGCGATAACAATGAGCGCAACGTACACAGATTTGGATTTAAATTAAGCTAAAGCCGCTCAAGCGCACAGATCGAGTGTGTGCGAGTGTGTGTGTGAGTGCCGCTAATAGACAACAAAAAGGTACACAATATAAAGATAGATTTGCAGATACAGATACAGATGCAGATATACAGTTTGATGCTGCAAAATGGGAAGCGCTGTCTTAAGTGCCACAAAACAAGTACCTACAACAGCTACAAAACAGTTGCCGGACAGCTCAACAAGTGCCCGGCCGGCAACTGAGTCTGAGCGATGACCATAAAGTAGGCTAAAACCCACTTGGATGCTGCTCGCTGCTGCCCGTTGCCCGCTTAATTTGCATAAAACTTCAGATACTCGCTGCGAGTCGCGTGAATGAGCGACTGGCAGCTGCAGCTCGCGCGCGCACGCCAGGCGCAACTTCCTGGAAAAGGACCGCCAAAGTTGCTGCCGCTGAATCTGAGTCTTCGTCTGCTGCTTCTTCTTCTTCCTCTTCTCGTCGTTATTGTACCTGCCGCGTGTGAAAAAAATGCGAGATTCCAAGCCGGCTCGGTACCAGTTTTTGAGCCGACTTTGAGTTTTGCCAAGTGCAATCGATACTTTTGCCTAGCACCAGATACAAAAGAGACAAACTGAAACTCGTTCCATGTATGTCATTGGCTAAACGGAGGCTGCTTGCCACTCCAACTCATTAAATCTAATATCTTGCTTATCTTTATGTATCTCAATCTGTAGTTGAGCAACATTGTCAACTCTGCCGCTGGCCATTTTTATGAATGAACAGCTCGGAAAAAACATATATATATGTATATAAATAAAGAAGATCGAAGCGGCGGCGATCAGCGCTTAGAGATAAGCAAGGGCATGATTTAAGAAACAGAATTTGCGCGGGAGAGAGAGAGATAGGGAGAGAGAGTGAGTGAGCTAACTTACAGCGTGTGTGTTCGCCTATCAATCTCGACTGGAGAAATCTCTTTCAGCCAAGTTAATCATTGGAAAATCACTTCCTGCTCATCCTTTGCAACAGCCTCTCACATATGCCCAGAGATTAGTGCAAATTTCATTTGGCTCGGCTCAGCTACAAAAGCATCTTTCAAGTGCTCTCAAGCATCATAATACGAAATACATTCTATATATGTGTATTTGCAGCAGAAAGAACGCAAAGCGCTTAGACAAATTTGCATAGGCATTTGAGGTAGGAGAGAGAAGAGTGTAGAAAAGTAGGGGAAGAGACCCCCTCTAAATTAAATGTATCTTGCAGATACAAATGTACTTCATGCAGCAGGCACAACCACACGCAAAGTGCTTAGACAAATTTGCATAGGCATTCGAGGAGAGAGAAAGCAGAGAGCGTGGCTCTAGAGGGGATGGTTAATTTTAGGTACCCCCACAAAATTAAATGCTACGTTTCGGTTGGCCACTTGACAGCTGTCAATAGTGCAGGCAAATATTTTGTCAGCAGGGGTACCCAAGAAAGGGATGCCTAATTAAGCCATTTACCCAAAAAAAAAAGCATGCAGTTTGTTGTCTTAACAAATTCCCAACCGAAATGTATATATATACATTTTTATAGACAGATTTCTATATTTCCCTATATGTCTGTCTACTTAGATTTTCGGGGCAATGTTTGCTGGGTGTCAATTTACGAAACTCACGAGCGCGCGCGCCAACTCACATCTTAACCCTATTCTAGGGCTAGGGTTTGGGCCTGGGTTTTCGTTGGGCCAGGTAAGAGGCCAGGAGGCAGGAGGAAAAAGGTTAAGAATGCATTTGGGCCTTTGTTTGCATTGCGCTGCACGCGTTCATAAAATGCATCAGCGAATTGGAATTGAGAAATGTGTTCGGCAAACAAATCGAACTTGAGCCTCAAGGCGGCAAAACGCTAAAAAAAATCTTTGGCTCTGTTTGCCCACATTCATGGGAATATGGCAGCAAGTGCCGACGACAGTCCCAAGTCCCGAGTCCCGAGTCTCGGCTCTTCGTCTCAGTTGCATGGCCCATTGAACATCCCATTCGATCCTCGACCAGCCCAATCCACTTGCCACCAACACACTTTACGATATTTGATTTCCTCATTTACGGATTTAATTTTCTTTCAAATTTACCGATCGACCAGCTCTCACAACCCGTTCCTCCTGCCGCCACATCTCGCGCATCCGACTTGGACATCAGTCTAGTGCCCGACCTGCTCGTTATGTTTGCTTAGTTTTGGATGTTTTATCGGTTGATTGGTTCGGTTCGGTTCGCATCGGTTTGGTATTTGGTTGTGTTTGGTTTGCTTTGGTTTGGTTTGCTGCTTGGCTGCTGCTGTCGATGTTGAATCAGGCTGAGTTGCCGTCCATGAATAGAGTTGTGAGCGATTGGATCACTTAGCTAGTCATCAATAAGGCTCTCGAGCTGAGACCTCTTAGAATTCCGATATAAATAAAAACACTTTGTGAAGACTAACAAATTTGATATTAATTAAATTATTATGAAGTTCAGTTGTCTCTCAACTTATTTTATACCTTTCTCAAAAGCATTGTGGCCTGCTTAAGGTTTAAGAAACTAAACACGCAATCTTTCAGGCAAATGATCTTTGCCAAAGTTATTGACCCCACGCGAGTATCGAGTCCAAAAACGTATTCATTCCAACCTTGCCCAACAATTCTTGCAATCTGATTAATTAACGATCTGCTCGCTCTGTGCGCTGCCTCCGCTCCCTGACCAATCCACGCTCATCACGCAGCATGAGATCGTTTTGGTTGCCCCGCTCCATGTCTCACCCGTTGCTGGTTGCCGCATATACATAACCTCAATTTGTCGCCACATGTCACACCAGAAACGAGGATTCCGTTTCGCTTTAGGCGCCACCAGCTGCTGTGACACCCCTACACCCGCTGCCTTGCCATGTAAACGTCCCGCTGATGACATCTTTGGCACTGGCTGCCGCCTGGCGTTTCATTTAATTGAGTTCACAGCCCAAAAACAATAACAATAAAAAATTAATTCAACAGCAACAACACCCTGCGATCAGCTACAACAGCAACAATAATGATATTTGGAACCTTTTAACCTTTTTTTTCCATGTTGCAGCACCCAGGTTCGGTTTTAATAGCCATGGATCGAGGCGCTCAATACCGCAAAGGCCACTCCTTCAACGCTTCTTCTGCTGCTGCTATTGTTGTTGTTGTTGTTGTTGTTGGCGCTACACCGACGCCAACAGCAGCTGCCGTTTCATTTTGGGTTGTCAATTCAATTAAAGCCTAGGAACGCACACGATATTCAAGAAACCGAAGCCGAAGCTGAAGCCGACAGTGAAGATCGTCTCAATTAGAACCTCTTAGGAGCGTGCGGCCAAACAAATTAAGAAAAATTTAAAGCAAAGAAATGTTACAAAATTAGCCCAAAATTTCATGTTGCTGGCATTCTTGTGGCCAGGCCCATTGGATTTTGTCGATCCGTCCGTCGGTCGATCCACTGATCGTAGTCTTGTGGTTGTGTCTTGGCTGTGTCAGCCTAATGAAGCCAATCAACATCAACGCCCGCTGACTTGTTGATCTTTTGTAAATTCAGCGGTGCAATTAATGCATTTGTAGATTTATTAATACGGGGCTGCACTTCGTCGCTGATCGTTGATCGCTGATCGCACGATGAAGATATTTCCTTTCTCACACTTTCCACAAAAAAAAAAAACAGAGAAGAAATGAAAGAGAGACAGAGACCAAATGAAGCACAATGATGAAAAAAGCGGCATGAAAAAGCATTCAGCACACAAAACATGACACGATGACAAGCAAAAAGAAGCGCCAGGGCAGCCCAAGATCAGCGATCAAGCGATCGAGAGAGATCAGGCATTAAAACTCAGTCAGTTCAGATCGTTCAGTACAATTCGGTTTTGTTCTGTTCTGCTCTGATCAGCTCTGTTCTGTTGACCAATGAACAGGTAAGCTGCGAGCACGGTTAGGGAAACGATCGTGTGATCAGTTGTGAGATCGTGTGGAGTTAATGCGAGTATTAAAACCTTTTAATAAAAATCTTTAATGAATCAATGAAGTCTGAACGGCGAATGAATGAAGAGCAGACGACGCGTCCATGGTGATCCGAAGCGAACCAAGATCGCTGCACAATGTAGCTGGTAGATGGTAGGCTCTGATTAGGCGCATTAATCGATTTAAGCCACAATCATCTTTCCCCCTTCGGCGCAGCTCCCAAATCCCGAATGGAATGTGGGAGCCCCAACCCGTAACTTACTTAGTTGTTGGCGTCAGCGCTTATCAAAAGGCATTTTTTTTGAATAAAAATTAAATGAATTAAATTAAAGGCCATGGGCAACGGGCAAGTGAGGATCACAGGCTGCTCAAGCTGCTCGCAACTAAAGAGCTGCAATAAAATTGTTTTTAATCTTATCTGGCCGAGTGGACAACCCAGAGCCTTTTAGTCCTCTCTCTCTCTCTCTGACTCTCCAAGCCATATCTTTTGCCCAAAAGCATAAAACCCACTAAATATGCCCGACTTATGCCGCATTATTCGCTCTCGCAGCAGCTGCCAACTGTTCCGCATTGCATACTCTTATACATAGTACCAAATAACGCATATCAGTTAAAGTCGCAGTCATTTAGTTTTTAATACCCTGTACACATTAAAAGTGAGTTTAAGAGGGGCATAATAAAGTTGTTCAAAGATATAAAGTGCACATATATATTTTGGATCAGACTGATCGAAACAGTTGATTAACCAATTTCTGTCTGCTTTGACTTTGACAACTAAATCTATCAAAAGTGGAATTTTAGTTTTGGGAAAAACGTTTTAGGGTTACTTAAAGGCTATAAACATTTAATAAATTGATAAATATATACGAATAACAATGATTCATGGTCGATTAATGATAATGATAAAAATACAAAATTAAGAAATATATATTTATATTATAATATTTATTTATTTGTGGTATATATACACTTAGTAATTTATTCTATAAGAGATGAAAAAATTTCCGTGCTTGATGAGAACATAAAAGTAGATAGAAAGAGTTGAAAAATCCAAATTAATTTATTTAAATTAATATTAATATATGTTAGTGCTCGTTAAACTATCATTAATCTAAGTCTTAAATACTAGACATAACTTGTTATAGAAATAAGAAAAAATTTTTATTTGTTTTAAGGGAATTTTTGGTATTGTTGTTAGATATATATAAATATATTATATATTTTAGGTATTTTATATATTTAATATATTATATATATATTTTATATATTGTATATATTTTATATATTTTATATATTTTATATATTTTATATATTTTATATATTTTATATATTTTATATATTTTATATATTTTATATATTTTAAATATTTTATATATTTTATATATTTTATATATTTTATATATTTTAAATATTTTATATATTTTTTATGTTTTTTATGTATTTTATATAATTTACTTATTTTATATATTTTATATGTATTTTATATATTTTAGGTTTTTATATATTTTATAAATATTTTTTTATTTATTATATATATTTTACACAATATTATTTCTATTATTATATGTTTAGTATAAATAAATGAATTTCTACTTTTCAGTAACGAGTATCTCGCAGTCAAGCACTCTCGGCTGGAATACTGTGGCATTTTGGCTGATGTGGCATATGCGGCGCCGGAACTTGGATACAAACGGAAGCACTGGCACTTGACGAGCAGCTGGCAATTTGCGATTACCCATCAGTGGGACCGATGGGTAGGTCCATTTATCTAGTCTCTGGGCGACGACAGCTCAAAGAATGCCATACGCAACGGGCAGTCGCTTGGGTTCTGGTTCTGCCTCGGTGCTGGGTGGTCGCCCTGTCGGTCTGTTTGTTGCACTGCTGTGCGGTTGGTCCTACACATATATATATAAAGGGAGACAGAGAGAGAGAGATTGAGAGAGGTCGATCGGACGCATATGTTGATGATGAGCTCTCGCTCTCAATCTTCAGCTACTGCCACACGCGGCATGCGGTCGTCAAAGAAGTGCTGGTCAAATTGCAGCAGCAGAGGCAGAGGCAGTGGCAGCAAATGAAGTGATAAAGCTGCGCACGCCAGGGGATCCCAACGATCACAACGTCTTGTGCGACATTCCCACCGTGGACCTTCGATAATGTTAATATGCAGCCTCATGTTGCGGCATTTGAATAAAAATTGTGTCATGTCAACTCAGCAGCAGTGGCAGTGGCAGCGGCAGCGGCAGCGACTGCTGTTGCCTTATCAGCGTCTGCCAGACAATTGTGGTTCGAACTGTGGACTGTCAGTCGATATTGGTGGGCCCAGGTCGGCTGCAATTTTCAACGCTGTCTTCTGCTACTCTCGCTTCGTGAACATCTTTTTGAATAAAAATTGTGTCATGTCAACGCAGCAGCAGCAGCAGCAGCCGTTGTCTTATCAGCGTGATTCAAACTGTGGACCCTTAAGCGATTTTGGTGGGCCCAGCTTGGCAGCAATTTTCAACGCTGCCTTCTGCTGGGCATCTTTTTTTGTGGCTCTGGCTAATATGTGTAAACCGTGTTAGTTATGCTTCAACAATAATGAAGACATTATTAACTTGTATTTTGGTTCAACTGTGAGCCGAGCCCTATCATTGCGTTATTACCTTTGTTGTTGTTGTTGTTGCATTTGTTTCCTGTCGCAGCTGACAGGCATTTTACTTTCCTTTAGATACTTTCACACACACACACACACACACACACACACACATGCACACACGTAGCGTAGCTGCTTCTGTGGCCATTCTTTAGCTGTCAGCTGAGCCTCTGCCTGCGGTCCTGTCTTCATCTGCAACGTGTGCGATGAACAGTTAGTTCCTTTGTCGGTGATTTGTGTCGGCACATCCTTTATGTGCCTCCTACTGCAATGAGGGTGGCCCACTGTTGGACTCAGCAGCTCAATTGAAAAATGCCAACTGCTAACTGCAACAATAACTGCTTTTTCCCAAACGCTTTGCACCACAAGTGGCCAACGCTCATTTGGAAATGTTCCCATGCTGTTTCTGTCTGTCAATTTAGCATTCATTCTTGCGTTCTTATCAACAGCTGTAACCTCGCTCAATATAACATCAAAATGTACTTCATTGATGCATATTTTCATCTTTTTTTATACTCTGAATTCATTTGAAATTCAAAAAAGGGAAATATTAGATTTGTTGAAGTGCATGTTACAGAAGATCGAGAGGGGATGTCATGTGCTTAGCACAAATTTATTAATTTCCTATTATCGCAAAATACATCAGAACATATAATAAAACTTTAGTATCTTAAAAAAGTCTTGAAGCTGTCAGAATTTCGATTGTTTCCCTAAAAGATTTAGTTTTTTCACACTCTGAATCTGTAGCCATTTCCCTGTTTCTAGAGTATCTCTTAGTCGGACACTCCCTTCTAAGGCACTCCTGTTTTTTGCACATTCCTCCGTCCCCATTAGCTTAGCAGATGGAGTTTTTCGGACCACATGGCCCCAGCCTCATACTCTCCGTTTTCAATGTCAATTTTCATTTTCAATTCGAGTGCCTTGGCAAATGTCTGGATAGAACATATAAATCGCATTCGGTCGCTGTGAGAGCAAAGTGGGCCCGTTGTCTGGCAATTGATTACGGCAGCTAATGGCGCGTGTGTCTGCCGCAATGTCTGCAATATTTGGTTCCTCCCCCGCACGCGCGATTATAATTGTGGCCCAACGTCAAATGTGGGGTCGGTTGTTGCCGTGGCCCAGAAACCAGATACGAGCTAATATCATTTTTTGCCGGAAAAGTGCTGAGCCACTTTGAATTGCAAAATGAAATGTGGATCTGAAGTGAAATGAAGTGAGGAAAAGTGAGCACTCGAAATCAATTGAAAAGCAAATCGAAGTACAAGATAATGCTCCGAATAGACATTGATTGTCAGCTAAGTAGCTGCTTCATAATCATTGCAAATGAAAGCTGAACTGAATACGGAATACTTAAAAATTGCATTCAATTAATAATTGTTTCGTATAAAAACTGTATGGATAATATGCAATGAGTCTTCTACTTTCATTATTTTTACCAGAATTTTAATCTTAATACATATTTTAATACATTTATGAATTTAAATATGTATTTAAAATGACTTAAATCTAAAGCAGCTTCGATACCCAGAATACACATGTTTTAAATAGAATAAAAAAAGTAAAATATAATTATAAAATGGAAAAAGTAATAAAAATTATATAATAAATATTATTCTATTATTTAAGGTCTCACAATATTTGAGCACAAATTTTATTGTGTTGATTGAAGTTGATTGAATTTACGCATTATAAAATGGTAGTTGCTCCCAGGAGTGCCTTTCGATCAGCGAGCCAAATCCATTAGATGAATCAAAAGCGATTTCTCAGCAAAATGATCGCAACAAGAGAATGTCGCTTTAGAATGTGGAACCCTCGTTAAAAATGAATGAAAGCTTATTAAAAATATTTCTTTATTATAGCACAAAAAGCCAAACTGGGAAGCACACACAAAAAAGCTACAAAAAGAGTAACAACACAAACAAAAACAGGCGTACAAATGTTAAACATTTGCCACGATGCCATGACGAGAGCTGACTGCAAAGCGGAGCTGACAGTCCGTCCAACCGTCCGTCAGTCAGTTCGTCAGTCAGTCAATACGATCCGCTGATAATGACAATGACAATGACAATGACAATGACGAGAAAGGCATGAGTAAGGCCTGCATTTTTGGCAGGATCTGCAATGCAAAACTCCGAAAATGCCAACGAAATCCTTAACGAAAGAAATAAATCTCGGAAAGCGTTCTAGTTTTTTGCTCGCCTACAGCCCGTCTCCGGAGAATTGCACGCTTCAGATCCTTCCTTTCGATTGGCGACAAAAACTATGCCCACTAACGAAATGCGTACACAAAAATGCCTGCAGCAACATTTTTTTTGTACTTTCCATCGCATTTTTTGCCGTCTGCATTCAATTTTTTCTCTTATATTTTTTTTTTTGATGGCTGTGCCAACTGTCACAAGAAGAAAGATTTTTTGGGCTTTGCGCGCTTTTTGCGCCCAGCGCATATTTAAAATTATGGCCGCAACCATAGCTGAAGACACGGACTTGGACTTGGACTTGGACTCGAGTTGGAGTCGGAGTCGGAGTTGGTCTTGAACTTGGACTGCGTCTTAGCCAGGGCCATTTAAAACGTCTTCGAAATTAATATTGGAAGCAAAAACTGTGAAATGCTGTGAAAAGAACGCAAAGCGAATCCCAACCGAACGACCGCTGCAAAAAGCAATTTTTGTTAAAATCTTGCTTTAAAAAAACGCAGATAATGATGATCGCAACGATGATCATGATGATGCTCATCATGCTGGCGATGATCGTGGTTAGGCGAGACAAGCGAATGACGAATAGCCCATTGGCCGTCGGAACGAATGTGAAATTTACGGAATCCGCGACGTTTCACAATTCTGCAAGACGACAATTAAGCACGAAGCCCGGCCGAAGGCTAAGAAGGAATTCAACGCAACGTCGAGAGAAAAACTCCCACGGGCCCACCCAGTGCTACAATTTTCACTCTTTCCGACACTTTCCCAGCCACACCCCGTTGCCGTTGCTCGTTCAAGAGGCCAAACACGAACCGGCAACAAAAACAAAGAGCCAGAGACAAAAGATCGGGAAAAAGAAACTATAAAATTCTGTAGCCAAATGAAACATTTTTATGTGCTTGTCCATCCGTCACAAATTATATAATTATCACCTGTATATTGGATAGGCCGCTTATCGACGCTGTGCATCTGCCGCCGCTGGCGTCGCTGCCGGCGTCGCTGCTGGTCGAAATTTTCAATTTGTGACGCTTTATGTCTTAATTTCTGTTTAGTGCATCTCGAATGGGTTGGACTAGAGCAGCCCATGCGACCAGGTGTAGTAGGTAGAGTTCCTCTCCTTAAACTCAGTGCCTATGCCTTATCTTTCCACGAAATGCCACCCAAAATGATGAGCATCTTTATATGTGCGCCGACGACCAATGGGGAACAGAGCGCGCAGAGAAAGTGACTTCGCGTTACTTTCATTCAAGAGAAACGAGAAACGAGCAACAACAACTGAAACTAATCAAGCACGGAACTATCTTAAGGGATACGATTTGCGATTGTGAAAATGGATTGGAATGTGTGTAAGTTCCCAAGGAACTAAGGGACATGGGAATGTTTAAGGATACTTTGTAATTGGATTTTAAATAGGCTCAGCTATTAGATTACATTTTTCTTAAATACCCAACATTGTTTTAAACTAGAAATTGTCTTTCTGCTCTATATATGATAACATACTTCAATATTTGTTAGATAGTGCTCAGCGAATTGATGTTATGCTTTTAAGAATCTGAATATATGAATTGAGATATTAATAATAAATTGTATCTTTATTTAATTTTTATGAAAATTTTATTGCCTTAAGTTTGACATACTTAAAATATTTTTCAAAAATAAAAAATAGTCTCGCTTAACCTGTTACGTCTTTCAACATTTAGTTTCAGCCCTTTAGCCTCTGACTAGCAGCTTTGTGGACTCTTTAGCATGTGCCACGCCCATTTGATTGCTCAACCGCTTTGACCACAGAGATCTCGGTCTGAGGCTGGGCACCAGCTTCTGGTTGTCGTCTGTCATCTCTCGAGCTTCAAGTTGGGCGTGTCGCTCATCATCGTCTTTTTATTGTTTTTTTTTTTTCTTTTCTTATTTTTTGCTATTGGCGCCATTTTGAGGGCAATTAATTTAAATATTTCTGCGCGTTAATTGCACAATGACAAAGCTGTCGCTGGTCGGTAGCCAACGGCAGCCACCTTAGCCGCCTCATCTTTGTTGTTTGCTGCTTAAACAACAGTTAAAGACAAGTTGCGGCTGCTGCTGCTGACGCCTTGGCATGCCGAAAGCACACAAAAGGCTTATAGACACGGCCAAGTACCGACTTAGTAGCAGTAGCTCCAGCCAAAAAAGAAAAACAAACTAAATATATAAAACAAAAATCATAATATTAAAGTGGAGATGGCAAAGTCGAGGCCTTAATACTCTTTTTACTGTCGTGAAGAAATTAGAACATAATAACTTATTTGATCCCATAGAAATTTCAGTAGAGCAACCTTTAAGATAAGTTGAAGATATAGAGAATATTATATGATATTCCAAATAAAATAAATATTTAAATACAAATTTAAAAGCTTGTTCGCTTTTACAATTTTAACAAATGTTATTTTAGTGCCAGAGAGTAAACAAATTTTTTAGCAAAGCCGAAACTTCATATGTATTTTGTCTACACGAGGTTTTTCATTTTAGTTTTTTTCCCAAAAGCAAAACTCACCTGCATATTTCAAAAGATTTTGTTATAAATTAATTTCTAAGTAGAAAAGGTCTACTTTTAAGTCTATTCTTTTTTTCTTGTAATCTGTTCACATAATATTGCAATATATATTAATAATAAAACTTAAATAAGAATCAAATTTAAATTTTATATACAGTATTTTTTGCAGGAGTTTAACTATAAAGATAATTTAATTACTAAAGATCAATTAATACTTAAAATAAGAAAAAAAATCTTGAAATTGCAAAAGAGAAAACTTACTTAAATAAAACCATTTTTATAGTAATTATTAGAATATAATATACCTGCAAAATAGGTTTTTCATTCCAAATAATTCCATATCTTGACTTTAACAAAAACTTAAACTAGGAACTGGAACTCAAAATAAAATCCCTTTTGGTCAATTGCCTAAATAAATTTTCCATTTAGACAACTTATACACTAATATAACAATTACTTTAAAATTTATTCGGTACTGCAAACTATATGAATAAGTATTATCACTAATATTTCTATTTAAAATAAATTAAAAAGAGTTTATTTTGTGAATTGTCCTCGCAGAACTCCAAAAAGTGCAATAAAAATATCTTTTTTGCAAACTGCATATTAAATTTGAACGACTCTCTGTTATGGAAAGCGTGTAAAAACAACAGCAACGACAGCAACAGCGACAAGTTTCTGGTGTTGGCCAAAAGCCACTCAGAGCCGACGTTGGCAGAGACTGTTTGTCTATTTGTTTATGGCCTTAAGCTGCGCGGCCTGTCAATAAGTGTGGGAAAAGCTAACAAAGCATAGACGCGCCTCACGATCGTCACGAGATACGAATCGATCACACACTCTAGTGAATCAAGGGAAAAATCGAGCCATGGCGAGAAGGAGGGAAAGAGAGACAGGGAGAGGGAGCTGATAATAGACCACCCAAATGGGCTTTGGCTTCCTGGAAATCCTCGAGCAATGCGCTCTATATGGCCATGGCTAATTAATATGTGATCTCATTTTGGCACAATTGTTGCGCTACTGAGCATTTCCAGGAAGATCACACAAAACACGCACACACAAATAATTAAGTTGTTTTCGGGCTCATTATTTTTCACGGCTTTTGTCGGCACAAGTCAAACAACAACAACAACGAACAGAAAAGGGAGCAGCTGTCCACTCGAAATCGATTTTCGTATCCTTCAGGCGCATCGAATGTGGCGTTTGCCCAGATTCACAATTTGATCGAGCGTCCTCGTACGTGGTTGGCATTGTGTTCTGTTGTGTTGGCGGCCCGGGTCAAAGGTCGGGCAGCTGATGGGACAAACGCTTGAGACTCTTAGCGCAGCGCAGGCGTCAACGAGTCGCGTCGAATGCTTGGCGCCAAAAATGGGAGAGAAAAACAGATCAAGAAAGGAGGCCAACGATTCGCACTCCATAAAGTGCAGCATTTAATGTTTTGGGCAACCAAAATGTAAATGCCCCACCGAAAATATTAATGAGTGCAGGAAATGCAGCCACACACACATCCACACACACGCACATAGTCTGATCCAAAGGTGGCGCCCGAGCTGCCGCCGCCGCCTTTTGTAGTTTGTAGTCTGACGCAATAATTAAGTCATTTAAATTATTAGAGGACAACAACAACAACAACAACAATAACAACAACCACATTTATATATTACAAACAAACACACACACACATCGAGTAGCCGCCGCCTCGTTCATTGATGACTTTTTCGACTATTTTTGGTTGTTTTTTGTCTCGCCAAATCCTCGAGAGAGTTTTCCTTATACATTATTGTTGTTGCTGTTGCTGTCGTTGTTTGTTGTTGTTATTTCATTTGTTGCCGCACAGGTTTTTCACACGTTCGCGTTTTTTCCCCGCTCACGACACTGGCGACAACCTGGCCACAGATTTCGTTGATCAGTTAATAAGTTTCCACATTTTATGCAAGTGTCGTTGAAAATGTTTTCATTACAATATTCTTTTTTGGTCTGAGCATCTGGAAATTCTACACGCTTAAGTGGCAGAGCGGAAAAACTGAGCGACCACACGTGCCCTCAACCCCTGGCCAGGGATCCGGTTCCGGCGTGCATTGACTTTTGCCTGCCACTGTTATCCCAAACAACATTCGTCTCTAAGTAGGGCTCTTCACTAAGCCCCTGTTTGCATACAGCTTTAGTCCGCAGTCTTCCTCTCTGCCGCATCGCATGCATCTCAAGTGCCGAAGTGTGGCGGACGACATGAATCCGAATCCACATCCGAACCCAGCATTCGAGTCTGAAAATGACTTTCAGCTCTGCCCAAGTGCTTTACGCTAAATTGTTAATGGCGGGCAGAAGTAGTTGAGTTTGGCATCGGGTTACGGAGGATGGATATCATATGTTAGGAGAGGATAACAGCAGTAAAGTTCAAGGATTGGTTTAAGAGTCTCAAGATTTACTAATAAATATTTTTTCAACTTAAAAAAAATTAAAATAAATAAAATATTTTAATTAATAAAAAATTTTTTATAACAAAAAAAATTGTTTGACCTAATAACAAAACTATTATTGTTAACTTTTTATTTAACCATTTTAGAATATACAGTAATGCAGTAACACAATAAATCGTAAAAAATGCTGTCCCCTTAAAAAATTCGTTCGAATTCCTGTTTGATTTATCATATTCCTGTGTAATTCGTAAAAAAATGTAATTTAAATACAGTCTAATCCCGATAATTCGATATCACTTTGCCATTTAAAATGTATAAGGATGGAGGTTGTTATTATTTATTATTTTTAATACTATTTCAAAATAGTTATATTGATTGATATCGAATTTATATGTATATACATATTTAATAATCTTAAGATCTTCTTATTGACTCTAGCTTCTCAAACTCCATTCACTTCGTCTTGTTAAGAATAGCTAAATAGTTTTAGCCTTACGTTTTACTTTACGATACCTATAAGGCAGGGACACTTCTACAGTATTGTAGCATCTGTT
This sequence comes from Drosophila gaucha, assembly GCA_035045545.1. Lineage (NCBI taxonomy): Eukaryota > Metazoa > Arthropoda > Insecta > Diptera > Drosophilidae > Drosophila > Drosophila gaucha. Next base: position 5,208,939 of record JAWNOY010000099.1, read on the forward strand.
TTCTTATCTAAAGTTCTGCCTTAGGTACAAATATTTTTATTCCAGCAATTTCCGCTCAGTTATCAACAAATGTCACCACCAACAAAATGGCTTTCTCTTGGAACAACCACCAGCATACGCTCCGCTGCTCCTCAGCCCCTTCGCCATGTTTTCACTCACCCTGGCGGTGCCTACTGCCATGGCTGCTGCTGGCCTGGTCTAGAGCTCGCACTTCCGGTAGCCAGCGGCCGACCGCCAGCGTTGAGAGCTGCTTTGCCTGGCTTGATGATAATGCATTATGCATTCCGGCTGGCAGGTTTTTTAATTGTTATTAGAAATGTAAAAGCCGAAAAGAAAAGCACTTTAACTATGCAGCAGCCGCAACAGCAGCGCGAGATAAAGAGAACTTTAACACCTCTGGCCTCACCTTTGCCTCTACTTTTACCCTCGATCACAAAATGTAGCCAAGCATGCGAAGATAATTTCAACATTTTAAAGGCACTTAACAGCTCCAAAGAGTCAAAAACTAGCCAAAAACCAAAAAAAAAGAGAAAGAGAAAAAATGCGAGCTCATAATTTTGGAACGCACATACATAGATATAGTAGGAAATATAAATTGTTGGCTGTTGGCAGCGAGGGGTTAGGGGTAACCAAAAAAAAAAAGAAGAAATTCTACACTGTCATCAAAGCGTAACTAAACGCCCATTTTTCTCAGCTGCGATCTGAGGCTGAAAACATGGAGCGGAGTCGAGTTGAGTCGAGTCGCGTCCATTTTCGGTAGTTATTAGTGGCATATTTTGGCCTAAAGTGCGTGAACCATGTCGAAAAAGTGGCCGAGCAACAAAATTTATTGTCTAGAGCAGCGAAGTTAACAACAAAATGGACCTCCCCATGAGTCCCAGTTCGAAACACGCAACATTCGGCGAGGCAGGCAGCACAAAATATTAACGCCTCGAGCAACTACAACAACAAGAGGCAGTTGATCAGTGGTAACTGTTGTTTTGGGTAGAAGCAGAGCCAAGTCGAAGAGCCAGCCAAACCTCTTACCTTATTGGCCAAGTCGACCACCATCATCGACAGAGGGTTCGCTGCCGCTGCCGCTGCTGTTGCTGCTGCTGCTGATGATGATGGCGTTGATTATGGCTTATTTTCAAATCTCTTTTCATACCTCCTTTCTACTTCTTGGAAGTGGCCAGAGCAAATTATGTGGAGTCATCAATGGCAGCAGCCAACAGCCAACAGCAAACAACCAACAGCACAAAGATCTGCAAAAGCATCTCGCAATCGGAATGGGAGCAGAGCCACAGCCAAAGAGCTTCACTGCCAGCCAAGTGGGAGAGCTCAGCAATTTCATAGATTTTCCAGATTATGCTGGCAGTGTCTGAAGATCGGAGATGGCAGGGTTCAGCGAGTTAATGTCGGGCATTTTGAGCAACGCAAAGTGGCATCCATAAAAATTTATTAGATTCTGCTTGATTACATGTGCACTGAGCAAACAAATACTAAGATTTACAACGATGTCTACTTAAAAACTGCATTAAAGCTCTTGGACCAAGCTTCCGTTAAAAAATATAATTATTCTCATAAAAATTGAAAAAAATATTATAATATATTAATACATTAAAATAAATATATAATTAAATAATAAATAATAAAACAATAATATAATAATAAATAATATAAATAAAATAATGAACAAAAAAAAAATAAATAATATAATAAAAAAAATTAAATTCACAAAATTAATGTAATAATAAATAAAAAAAAATAAAATAATAAATAAAAAATAATATAATAATAAATTATGTAACAATTAAATAATAAATAAAAAATAAATAAATAGAAAAATAAAAATATATCCGATGATATCTAATTATGTAACTATCTATCTTTTAAAAATATCAGATCATATTTTATATTTTAAAAACTTTTTCGCAGTAAGCTATTGAAGCAAAATAAAACTATACTAAAAATTAAGACCCATAAAAACTAATTAATTCTTGTAGCAATTTTTTCTGTAGAACAAAAAAAATAGTAAAATACTTATATTTAAAACCAAAACTAAAAATGTATTTAATAAAGCTAATACTACGAATAGTTAACCATACTAAACCGTACATTATACAACATTCATCTTATAGTTCACAGACTAATCCAATATGTTAAATAAATATTCAAAATGGTTGGAATGATTCTAAAAAATAATATTCCTTTATATATATACTTTTAAAATCTTCTTATATTCAATTTAAATAAAATAAACTTAAAAAAATTAGATATTATTTTGCTTTCTTTAATCTTTAAATAAAGTTTGATTTACTTAAAAAAGTTGTGTGTTTGTTGATTGTCACTTGTTTGAAGATATATTATATAGTATAGTTTTCATAATCCTAAACAACATCAGATTATGAAAATATGATGTAAATTTAATAAATTTTAAACGCAAATTAGTATTTACCTAATTATTTTACACAGAAATCTATTTAAACATGAAATCGTAGGAGTAAAATACATATAAAATTTCATTTCATTTAAAAAGTGTAAAATTATATAACTCATAAGTTAAAAGTAAAATACATATAGAATTTTATTTCATTTAACATAATGTAATATATAAAATAAATAGAATCATAAGATCCTTCTATAACAGATTAGCGATAAGTCATAAAATTCCCTCAGCTGCCCATGGATCGTGCTGATCTATAGCATAATCGAACAAGCATTAACAATATGCCAGGATAATCGGCTCATGTCATGCCCATTATGGCTGACATTCGCCCACTCCGCAATCCGTGTTGTCTGATCAGCTGCCAGCTATCGAATCGCTCCAACCGATCGCAGATCGGGCTGAACAGTTGCCTTAAAGCGTAAAATCGAGAGCAATAAAATAGTTGGCCAGCCCAGCAAGTGCCCAACTGTTTTGACAATCAACAAAAGTCGACTGGCTCGCAGCAGAAGAAGAGTGCGCGAGCTGCGCATGATCGTTGCGATGATCGGCGAATGCAGCGCTCAGCAGTTGGGCAGCAGCGGGAACAGATTCAGATATTCTGGTTCGGGTCCAAGTTGAAGCGTATCGGAACTAGCTGCATTTTTGCACGGCGCATTAGCAGGCAGAAACAACAACAGCAGCAACAACAACAACAAATAGAGTCAAGCATAACAAACATTATGGCCCAACAGGGTCCCGAAGTGTTGCAAATTTTTATTTGGAAGCAATTTTCACACCCTGTGCGACGATCAGGCACAAGAGGACAACAGGCGGGCCGAGCCAGAACGCACAAACTGACCCTGGCAGGACATGCGCTGCCGCTGACAGGACACAGCGTGGCGAATCCAACTGTTGACAACTTCATGGAGCGTTCGTCAGTTTGCTGCTAGCTGCCAAATGATGCCAAATGATTGCAGACCATATAAATTTCGATTGTAGCCGATTAGGAACTGAACGTGCAACCAGGTAAACGTGCAACGCTCAACGCCTACCCCCAGCGGGACAGGGGCGCGGCAGCGACTCGGAGTCAACGCTTTAGTTGCGCTTACCCAGCGATTATTTGCAATTATGAGCCGAAATTTTGCAGCTTAAGGCAACTACTGATGCTGGACTTGGGTCAGCAGCCACGCCCACGCCCACTCCCACTCTCCCTCTGACAGTTCCAATGGAACATAACAGAAATTTCCCAACACTTTGTGACAGTTGACTTTGTGACTTGTTTGATAATCACCTACAAACTGGGCCGCAACCAAGACTTGACCTTGCCCAAAAAAGAAATACGACTCAAGGTCAACGCTTTCGTTTGGTTGACCTTCAGAGCCGAGAGCTGAGCGAGCCTCGGGGGGTTTGTGGGCGCTGTGTGGTTGTGCCTGTGTGTTGTGTGTTTTGCTTGTTGTGGCGTTGCTTTGGTTACAGCAGCAGCAGCAGAAACAGCAGCAACTGCTGCTGACCTTAGAAATTTGATGGATTGGTGCCCGTTTGGCAGTCAAACTGAAGGCCAAGAGCCGAAATCGCATTCGCCACGTCTCGTCTGCGGCTAACCATATCGCATGGTAATACCAATTTATATAGCCTTCATTATGGCCAAATTAAAACAGCTCATCGGCCATTACTCACCAGCCAAATTGCGCGCCTTTATGAGCCCCGCGACTACACCGAGCTCGAAGATCAGGCAGGGGTTACCATATAGCATATAGCGTATAGCGGACTACCTACAGCGGTTTTTATGATTTGTTTACACGGCTCTGCCCGTGCAGTTGGCAGTGGGTCTTGCTTGCAGCGTGTTTCAAGTCTGTCTGTTTGAGAGTCTCTGTTCTCATCATTTGGATTTTCCGCAGCAATAAAATTAATAAGAACGCGCTAATTTTGCAGCTACGGCCCCGTCACCTAAGCAAATAGATCGCACTCACTCATCTAACTCTTTTGCCCCTGCCAGACTGTGCCAATATTTGCGCAGGCTGTGGCTCTGGCCGCCATTTTGTGTGCGATGCAGGCGCGCTTTAATGACATTTACGATCGCTTGAGGTTCGAGCTGCTCTGAGCTGCTAAGCCCGCAAATAATAGCCCATTAATAGCTTGACATAATCTTTAAAAATACATTTAATTCATTGCGGATGCGCACGACAGCAGCAACACTGTGCGCTAGAATGCAATGGCTATATGGGAAATGAATAAGCCGAAGCGGATCTTTCGCTTCGCTCCGCACATCTGCTGTAGGTGCAAGCGGGCGCGCGCATGCCCAAAATGCAGTCGACTATCCAATTAGTTGGCGCAGCCAAAGTACAAACTCGTCAAGAGCACGAAAAAAAGGTGAGCAGCGCGAAAGTGTGTGTGTGAGAGAAAGAGAGAGAGAGAGATTATGCGTGCATGTGAGTAAAGAGCGCGAGCATGTGCTATGCTGTGTACATAAGCAGCGCTAACTCCGAAAATACATTTACTCCGAATAGCAAAGCGAATAGAGAATTCTAATATGAAATGGTAATTTTTACAAATAATATTGTTTGTAAAAAAATTAAATATTAATACAATATAGTAAATAAAATATACAGAATATATTTAATAAAATAGCTTAAGTAACATTAAAATTTTATAAATTAAATTTAAATAAATAAACTTAATACATTTAGCAAGAATTATGAAAAAATATGTTTATAATATAATAATACTAATATAATGATTAAAAAATTACTGAGGCCTTAGAAATTTATTAAAATTGTCATATATATTATAAGTCTTTTAAATATAGTATTATTTTAAAATATCTTAAGTATAAAACCTAAGCTTTATTTTCAGATAGCCTAAAATTAATATTCGTAAAGAAACGTGCACTGAAATTGCCACATATGAATTTAATGATTTTGCAGATTATAGAGCCCAGCTACGGAATACAATAAAAATCAATAATAATAGCATTTTTAGTAGCAATAAACATTCAAAAAAGAAAAAAATGTAATTGCAAAACACACACATGCTCCATGTTGTAAAAACTAAGTGTTGCCCAAAGCTGTTGATATGCTAATTTACCGTTAGTGATATTTGTATCAAATTGTGCAAAATAAGTGTAATTAAATGCAGTTAGCGCACCCATAAATTGCCAACTAAACCACAAAAATAATTCCATCAATCTGGCCAAGCGATTGCTTGGCTGTGATACCGAAAAATACACTCGCAATCATTTCCAATATTTCCGCCATTTCTTATTGGGCGCAAGCAGTATATAAACCACACACACACAATACCAATACACAGCACACACACACTCAAACAGCAGCAGCTCCAAGCGTTCAGAGCATATGTTTCCATGCTAGCTGCACTCTTCACACACACGCTCTGGCCGAGCTGTGTGGGACAAGCACCGAGTTGCTCCTCCTCCACGATCGTTGATCGTGCGACGCGCGGCAGAGCAACAGCAACAGCAAACCAGCTGGAAATGTATGCATGAAAAACCTAGTGAAAAGTGCTGAAAATCGATGGCACTTCGAAAAATTGTTGTGGAAAAATAATTTTTGATATATTTTAACGCATTTATAAATACAGAATATATTAATATAAATTACATTTTTTATTTTCAAGCAATGTTAGACAACTTTCAGTCCTATTAAATAAAAAATTGCAAAATAATTATTATGGTAATATTAATTAAGGGTATCACTTTACATATTTTCACATTTTTTACAGAATATTATATCTATTCATATTAATAGTATATATTCAAGTATTGTAGTTTTTCATTCCCTTCCCATGAAATTACCATTGCTCACATTCATATTCCTGTTGGGTTACAGCCCATTTTACATGGGCACACGAAGCGAGTGCTCGGCAATTCGGGCGACGACGACGACGACGACGACGTCGACGACGGCGACTGCGACTGTCATGTCGTGGCTCGATCCTCTATAATTTCGAGTCTCTGGTTGGTTGTCTTCGATCTGTTTGCTGGCTGTGACTCTCGTCCGTCAGTCGCTCATTCGCCTCTCGTATTCGCTGTCGTCAACACACGCGCACGCAACGGCAACGGCAGCTGAACAGGTTTCAAAAATCTATTTGTCGAGTCGAGTCGAGACTCGATCGGTCCAGGTAAAAGAACGCGCCGTGTGTTTCAGTTAAGCGTTGGCACTGAACCGGGTAACAATCTTTCACTCCTCCGCTCCGGCACCGACAATTCGTACAAAATACTTACGTCGCGTCCACTCTCCTACTATGTAGAGCAAATGGAAAGTGTCTAAGAGATCGTCTTCATTCATCATAAAACTGTTTTAAGTTTTTTACAAGTGAAACAAAACATATATAAAAATATAAAAACAAAACGAAGTGCCGAGCCGTGTGACCAAGCTATATAAAATAACAAATCCATAGCCAAGTCAATATCAATACGATGCACAACAAATCCAAATCAATATCTGTGCGCATGCTAATGATGATTAAGCCTCATTTATAGTGCGCTAATTGAACGTGAAATTGCCATAAAAAATAAGCTTATTTAGCCAGGCAAATGCCAAACTAAATAAACGCAGCAATTGACAAGCGAATCTAAGAATATAATCAAAATCGAAAGCAAATAAAAAACTGACTAACTGATCAGTACAAGCAACCAAACCTATATAGTACATACATATATCAACCATAATATTTGTGAAAAAAAACTTTGCCATGGATTTAAGCTACATATTTATCGTCTGCCTGCTGGCGCTATACAGCGCCGACGCGGAAAGCAAACAGAAATCGGGCAGAGGCCGAGGCTCCATGTGGTGGTAAGTAGCATGAAAATCCAAGGGAAACACACATATATATGCATATATGTGTACATCTGTGACATTGAAAAGACAAGCGAGCAGCTGATATGCGCCCACGCAACATTTGCATAGATCAACAAATTTTGTCTGGGGGGGGGGAGACAAACAGTTCGGTCAATTAGCGAGCGTGCGAGAAGAACAAGCGCAAACAGGCGGCGGGGGCTGAGCGCTGTGGTGTTGCGTGAGCCAAAGCCAAAAGCCACAGTCAAACAAAAGCAGCAAACAACTTTCGAGGCACGCGCCAACAGCAGATGCAGCAGCTGCCGCAGCAGCCGCAGCAACCGTTAAGAAAGCCACGAAAATTAACGCAATATTTTCCCAAGCCTAAGTCAAAAGATGCCAAAAGGTCTTGGTCTTTAAATGACCAAATCTTGTGGCAGCTTCTGCTGCTGGTGTGCAGCACGCACAATGCGGAAGCCACAAAATGCAGCAGCAGCAGATGAAAGCAATTAAAAATTCTAAGCGCGCATTCAACTTTTACCTCTGGGGGAAGACAGATGCGACATGATTCGAGTGTATGTGTGTGTGTGAGTGTATTGGTGACACACTTAATGCCAGCCAAGACATGAACAAAGTGTGCTAAGAATACGTTTTATTAATGGGCAACTGCAGCAGCTGTCTCCAAAATCAAGTTTGTTGCCTAAGTCTTTCGATTTGCGCATACAAAATTTGTAGTCCGAGAATTCGATTTAAGTTCAATTCGAGTTCAAATTGCATGCCGTAATAACTTTTTATAACGGCATAAATTTAGCTATAAAGAACAGCAGAAAGCCCAAAAAACCAAAATAAATAAATGTATAAGAAATGCTGCCTGTTTTTTGCGGCGAACGCATAAATCGTTGCCCATTGATTTTAATCCGCATGGGAATCGCATCGATTGCGCTTTGCCGTCGCCCGTTGCTGCTTTTGTTTAAGGCGAGTGCTGTTTTTGTTACACTTTCGTTTTGTTTGTTCCGCTCAAGCTTTCGTGCATTACGCAACAACAAATATATACATATAAATAAATAAATAAATGAAAATAAAAACAGAATGAAAAACAATGAAACGAAATATGAACTTTCCCACCGCAATCAACGGCCAATTGAATTGCCAATTAATTTGCATACGCGCCGCTGTCAATAAACATTTGTTTATATTTATTTATTGTTGTTAAACACTGACAGCCACAGCAATAATTTGTAACGAGAGCAACAAATATACTAAAGTATATACTATAACTACTCGGCATATTCGTAGCTATTCAAAATGTAGGCAAGGCCGTTTGAACAAAACAAAATGTTAAATAAAATAAAGATGACAGCAAATGGAAGCGAGTGCCGACAAGTGTCATCAAATATTTGTCAGTGTATGGGGTATTGTGTGCGTGTGTGTGTGGTGCATGCATGAGTAACGCCGGCAATTGACGTGCTCAACAGAAAAAAGGAAAAGCCGCAAGTGAAAAACCAAGAATAATAACAACAACAACAACTTAACTCAAGTCAAGTGGAAATAAACATAATGCCAAAAAAATATGTGTGTATGCATGTATGGATATATGATACAAAAACAAATACGCATACAAATGGAAACAAAATGAAAATGTTGAGCCGTCTTTTGCGGCCTTTTTTCCGCTGCCGTGCGTGTCCAGCTGCTCGAGATTTCCGCTTGTAATTAGGCGCAAAAACCAAGTGAAGCATTAAATAGTCTTGACACTCCCCCTCTCTCCATCTCTCTGTTATGCTACGTGTGAGTTCTATTAATTTGTGTCGTTCACTTTCTTCCTCTTGCCACAGGGGCATTGCCAAGGTCGGCGAACCCAACAACATTTCACCCATCAGCACTGGGATTATGTACATGGATCCCGCCATTCACTCCACGCTGCGCCGCAAGCAGCGCCGCCTCGTCCGTGACAATCCCGGGGTACTGGGCGCCCTGGTCAAGGGCGCCAACCTGGCCATCAGCGAGTGCCAGCATCAGTTCCGCAATCGTCGCTGGAACTGCTCCACGCGAAACTTTCTGCGCGGCAAGAATCTGTTTGGCAAAATCGTCGATCGAGGTAAGTTTTTGACTGAGTCAAAGAAGAAAGATAATAGGAGCCATAAGAAATTAACTGGAGCTGAAACCATTTAAGGAAAGCATCCAAATAATTCCATATAATTATAATGGATAAATGTAGAATTTTATTAGAAGAATTTTCTCAAAAAGTTTTTAAATGAGAATGGGAACTATAAGAAATTAACTGGAATTGAAATAATTTGAAGACAAAATCCAAATAATCAAATTAAATTATAATGGAATATTTTGGAATACGATTAGAAGATTTTTATCAGAAAGTTTAAAAGAACAACAAATATTAAGAATTAATAAAAATGTTGAATGAAAAGAATAGTATTCAAATATTGAACAGTAAAATTTAGTTTTTTGGTGTAAAAACTGAAATTTAGTTATAATTGGCTTAGCAGCAAGTATTAAAATATAAACAGTATTTCAAAAATTGTTAAAAGTCAATTTCAATTCAATTCATTTATTCACATTATCTTAACAATTTCTTTTTTTTTTGTGAGCAAAGAACCTTTAAATTAAAAATGGATTTATATATATATTAGAAAACTATCTACTAAGTTTAGCTCCATTTACTTAATATTATTTCCACAACAATTTATACAATCTTCATGAACCATCAATAGTAATTAGCTATCAGTTATTTCAACTTAGTTATAACTGTGATACTTCAAGTGCTTAGCTCGCATGAGTTAGTTACCCTTAGTGAAATATGATATTGGAATTGTGATCTGTGATCTGCGATCTGTTTGCCCTCTCTAGCAATGTATTTGTTGTCAACGCCTCTTTGCGCTGCTAGTAGCAAATGCACAAATTGATTTGGTTTCAGTTTTGTTGTTCTTATTTATGTTGTGAACTGTCACTTTGTGTGTGTGTGCATGTGTGTGTGTGGGTTGCATGTTTGTTGCTGTTGTTGTTGTTGGAGTAATATGATCTGCCACTTGCCGCTTGGAGACTTTGCCACATGTTGTTGGGCCACTTTCGCTGTCGTGCGGAACAATGGAGTTGCCTTGTCTCGACTGTCTGCGCTGCTGCACTTGCTCCACTTGGCGTTTCAGCATGTTTATGCTAATTGCCGCAGGTTGGCAGCACCAAGCGCAGTCTCAGAATTAGCCTGTAGTGATCCGACCTGAGCATTGCATTCAAATCAATCAAAAGTGCTTGTTTGTTCGCCCGCTGTGACAGCAGTTGCCCAGGAGTCGCAGTTCCATGTCCCAAGCGACCATCTCAGCCATCTGAGCCAACACTTTTTGCGCTCCCCGTCGTCGCTTGTCTGCGGGCCTGTTGTCAACAATAATTTTCATATAAATGTAAACAGGCAGCGCAGTCCCGCAGTTTCTTCTTATGAATTGCATTTGGCAAAAGTGTCATGCCGTTTTATTAGCTACTGTCCTGGGCTACCTGACTATATATATACATATATATATATAAATATGTATATCACATGCCCATCGACCACGCCCTAAACGCTAAGTGGGCGTGCGCAGCGGCGCGTGCGTTTGCGACGACGACCTTTCACTCATCGGCAGCTGACTTTTATAGAGCGGGCTCTTGACCTTATCAACGGACGGAGCCAACATCCTTTTTTTATGAGTTGCACTCTCTTGACATTTTATGGATTTCTCGATCGCTGAATTGATGGCTGGTTGGATTATTGGTCTGGTGACAGCTTTTTATCGCAGCACTTTCATCGCACTCCTATTTCCTTCTTTTTTTTTAATGTGCCCTTGGCCCTAATTAACACCTAGGCCATTAACACTTGGGGTTGCACCGCACAGTGGCTCTCAAACTGTGCGTTAATGCCCTGGAGACAGAAGGGCCTTACCCTGTGTCAAATCCAGCCAGCGGGGCACTCCAAGTTGCCTCTCCGTCAGCGCAGACAACTCAACTGAGCTCAACTAACTTGTTTTCTAATTGGTGACACCTTGTCAATTTGGCACGCCACACGCTTTAACAGGCTGACTCGATTAGTTGCCTAGGGTATTATGTGCTCTCGAGCTGATTTTTACTCTTACCTTTTTCTCTTTTTTTGGTTTTTGCGCATTCTAATCATGAAGGATGACGAATGGCAGCCACCCCAAGCTGCTGCCAGTGGCTGCCTGTGGCTTTTATATCAATGTCTAAACTATTCCTGGAATAGCCACACGGACCTCTCCGAGGCATCCTTGTTAAGCAGCTTAGCTGAGCTGAGCCGAGCTACCTGAACAGGGGCAATCGCTGAGGGCAGCAGCTATTGCTCTCAATTTCATCAGCCTGCTTGCCACGCCCAGCAGCAGCGGAAATCCGTTTAGCAATTAACCAAAAAAAGAGGAGTCTAAAGAAGTCCTGGGCCTTAGAGTGGGAGCGGGAATGGGAACGGGAGAAAGGGGCACAATTTGAAGCTACTCAAATTACATGCGTAAACAATTTGTGGGCGTTGTTCGCTGTTGTTGCCCCCACACACACACATACACTCGCGCAAGCACACATTTGTATGTTTGCCTTGGCAAATTAAAGAGTACCTGCGACACACCCATTCACCCAATGTGAATGAGTCCCTCATGAGCCACTCATTTCTTTCACCGCTTAATTGCTCAATGTTCGCTGTTTTATTGTCTTTTGTTCGGCGTTTTCATTCTGCGAAACATTTGCCAAGCTATTTACACAGCGTAAAAGAGAAATACCCACAACAGAAAACACCACACACACACACGCACACAAACACAATACTCCACTTGCCACGCAATGTAACGCGAATTCTTGCTAAGCTAATCACCAAAAGTCAGAGTCAATTTGTTGTTGTTGCTGTTGTTGCTGTGGTTGATGACGACGTTTGCGCTTGCGCCGGTCGCCAACCGCCTTCTCTTATCACAGATCAAACATCGCACATATTTACCTTTTACGTGAAATTATTTAAAGAAAACAAAACCAAAAACACAAAAATGAAAATGAAACCAAGCAACACACACACACACACACACTGATAGACTAGAAACAAACAAACATTAACCGGGAATTGAACAAAATAAAATAAAAAATTTGTGGCACAATTCCGGGAAATCGGGGCATTCAAAGCGGCAATTTTGAAGGCGGAAGTTGAGAGCTCATAGCTCACGAGCTGACATTCTCAATCAACACCTAGCTCGACAGTCAATCACAGCTGTATCAATCGTCAGTCAGTCGAGCCATATCTACAGCAAAGTTCAACTGAAGCAATATTTATATCGACTACGAAAAGAAGATTATAAGAAAAACTAGCTTAAATTTGATTTTTTCTTAAGCAATATTTCAGAGACTATTCAAATTTGATGATATTTATAAATATACAGATATTTTTTAATACAATATATACATATATATATAAATTAGATTAATTTTTATTTTAAAATTATTTACCAAATTTTCTCTATGAAATTAAAAATAATACAGATTGCAAGATTTAGAACATTTTTCGTATTTTTCTCGCTACTCTTCTCTTTATTTTAGAGCTTCGATAAATATGTTTGATTTTATAATTCTTTATACTAAAGGTCTCTCAGTCTTAGCAACCTCTCTTATAGGCATAAATAGTAGTGATTCAGTTTTTTAATTATTTATTAAAATTGAAATAAAATTTATATTTTCTTTTATACTTTTCTATAGTTAAATACTTTTATATTAGTGTACCATATATTTAAGTCTTAGTAATCGAAACATTTTAGTCGGTAATTTACTTGAAAATTCCAAACAGTTGTCGCCATATGTATATAATAGATGTGTAGAGGGCTACCTGAATGCGCTCATGTGTCATACATATATATACATACCTAAATTTATGTATCTGTAGCTCTTGAGTTGTGGCAGAGGCACTTGAAAAATTATCTGCAACATGTAAATTCAATTTTCATTGTTCTTTATCTGTGATGGTCTCTCACTCGCCTTAGACCGAGGCAAAACAGAGGCAGTTACTAAAAATAAAAAAGAAGCAGAAGAAGTTGAAGATATGTATATGAAAATAAAGTAAAGTTTTCGAGAAGGGCCCTTGACTGGACGACTGCTGTTTGCTGGTTGGATTTGTAGATGGGGCAAAGTGTTAAGTTGGAATTTATAGTTGAACGTTTAATCTGTGTCAGTTTTGTGCGTCAGTTTGCAGCAGGCGGCAGATAGCTTGAAGTGTCATAATTGACCAGACTTTGGAAGACAAGTGCCATTATTCATGGGCAGGAATTTAACTGTTGCCCACGTCGCAAGCGTACTTGAACAAGATTGAGATCTTGTCTTGTCTTGGGGGGTCGTCTCCAAGTGGAACACCCAGAATGCCAACAAGCTTACCTATAAAATAATATGCAGAAATAAGAAACTGAAACAGTTGCTCATATTCTCCCTATCTCTCTCTTTCTTTTACAGGCTGCCGTGAGACGGGCTTCATCTATGCCATCACAAGCGCGGCTGTGACCCATTCGATAGCGCGAGCCTGCAGCGAGGGTACCATCGAGTCCTGCACCTGCGATTACAGCCACCAGACGCGCTCTCCACAGGCCAATCATCAGGCGGGCAGCGTGGCCGGCGTCCGGGATTGGGAGTGGGGCGGCTGCTCCGACAACATTGGCTTCGGCTTCAAGTTTTCGCGCGAGTTCGTGGACACCGGCGAGCGCGGACGCAATCTGCGCGAGAAGATGAATCTGCACAACAATGAGGCGGGCCGAGCGGTAAGTAAACCAATCCAGTTCGATCTATCCATCCATTCAGCCGATCCTCCATTATAATTCTAATGCCTGTTGCGTTCGGTTGGCCCACAATTTACGACTTGCCTAATAAAAATCAACGAGTGCTTTGCCGATTTCCGCCCCAATTGGCAACTCTGCAACTTGTGGAGCCTGCTGCGGGTTTTTTTCTTCTACTACGGGCAGCCAGACGCTATTGGAGCACAGTCTCTCATGCACTCGTTTGCGCGCATGTAGCTCGTATATTAAAATCGTTGACAGCTTCCAGCTCCGGACTGGAGGACTAAAAAAAAAAGTAGTCCGCAACAGCTGGATGCAATTGCACAGTGGATGAAATTACTCAGCATCAGATCATTTATCAATCCAAAGAGATTTGCTGGATTGATTTCACTTAGAAAGTCTCTCTTAAATTTGCTATCAATTTATTGATCAGCTGAGACTCAACTTATTCTTATCATTATAACTAAATACGTGTTATCGATAATTGTCATATTCTTAATATCGATTTAAAATAGATAAGTGATTGAAAATTATCGATCAGCTAGGCTTCAATACAAAACAATTGGCATATAAAATTGGTCATTGACTAATATTAGTGCAACAAAGTGTTATCGATAACATTTCTCATCGATTAGCCATTGATATAGCTATATAACTTAATTAGCTGCTTCGACACAATACTTAACATCAATTCTCAAGTCATTTTCGCAATTAGCGCATTTGGGAATGACCACTGTACAAGGAACTTTTATGCCGCCCAGTCTCTAGCTCTTCGTGGGGGCATAGAAAGTAGCACACCGAGTGGTGCAGAGCTCCACAGAGCAACCAAAGCTAGTCTCAGTCCTGCGCCAGATCTTTGGGGCCACCATCTGTGTTATTATTTTATTACTTGTTATGGGCTCCATCGATGATGATCATCATGTGCTGTGCTGTGTTGTGCGCCTTGCTGGCTGCCAGGGCCCCCCAACTGCGTTGATTTCTTACTTTTGGTCAGGCCAATTACAACAACAGCAGCAGCAGCAACAGCAGCAATAACATGCAACATGCGCACAGCAAGTTGCAACAACATTTATTGATTTTTAATAACTGCAACAACGTGGCAGGCGGGCCGCCAATCGAAGCGAGCAAAAAACGGCAAAATAATTAAGTGAAAAAGATATTGGAGGAGCAGCAGCATCAGCAGCAGCAGCAGCAGCCGCAACATCAACAGCCTAATAAAGTCATACTAATGAAGCCCCCCTCTCACTCTCATTGCAGCACGTTCAAGCGGAGATGCGTCAGGAGTGCAAATGCCACGGCATGTCCGGCTCGTGTACGGTGAAAACCTGCTGGATGCGTCTGGCCAATTTCCGTGTCATAGGCGACAATCTGAAGGCGCGCTTCGATGGCGCCACACGCGTCCAGGTCAGCAACAGTCTGCGGCAGAGCAGCAATGCCGTCGCCGTTGTCAACCCCAATGCAGCGGGACCCAGCAACGTTGTGGGTGGCGTCTCCGTCGGCGGCAACGGTCTGCCGCCCTCGGTCAACGGCTACGATGACGAGGAGCGCATGCTCAACGATCACATGCCCGAGCTGCTGCTGGACAACAGTCATCCCAATAGCAAACAACATCATCCCAACATGCCATCGCCCAATAGCTTGCCCGTAGCGGGCGCCAGGTCGCGCGGACATGGACGCGGTCGTCAGGGTCGCAAACACAATAGGTAAGCAGCTGACCATAGTCGAGGCATCCCAATTCCTCTGTATAAGTTAAATATATATCGATGATAGAAAGTTTCCTAATCGTAAATTACCTTAAGCGTAAAAATATCATAATTTCTTTCTTTCTATTTCAATCTCTGGCAATCAGATCTGTATCTACATATTGTTTTCTGTATCTATATCTCTATATCTTTCCAACTCCATCTTTATATCTATCCTTTTTTTTTCTATATATATACCTATATCGATAGCATAATTTCACTAAGCTAAAATTTTCTATTCCTATTTTTATTTCAATCTCTGGAAATCAATAACTCCCCCTATATATTATTATCTATATCTATGTCTCTATCTCTTTCTATCTCTATCAGTCTCTGTATTTATATTTTTATTTATATGTATAATTACATCAATATCATTTTCTGTATATCTAATTCTATCTCCATGATTATCGTCGTCTATATATATATATATATATATATATATATATATAGTTGCACCCATTACCTTGTCAAAATAGATGTCTCTATCTATATCCATTTAGACTTTTACTAAATTCCTTCTTGTTATCTTCTTTGCAGATATCACTTCCAGCTGAATCCTCATAATCCCGAGCACAAGCCGCCAGGTGCCAAGGACATTGTCTATTTGGAGCCCTCGCCCAGTTTCTGTGAGAAGAACCTGAGACAGGGCATCTTGGGCACACATGGACGTCAGTGCAACGACACCTCGCTGGGCGTCGATGGTTGCGATCTGATGTGCTGTGGGCGTGGCTATCGCACACAAGAGGTCGTCGTTGTGGAGCGCTGCGCCTGCACCTTCCACTGGTGCTGCGAGGTCAAGTGCAAGCTGTGTCGAACCAAGAAGATCATACACACGTGTCTGTAAGAGCAGTCCCATTCTATCGCCCTCACCCCCTCCCTCTAGCCTATCCCACTTTGTGTATGTGTTATGTATTTGTCTACGCTTAGCCTTTGTTATTAGAAGTTAAGAGCCTAGACTATAGCCTAGTTAAAGTCCATGAACCGCCCCTAATTTACGCGCACATAACAACCTACTCTGACTTTTTAGCAGTATTACGTACATATATATATATATATATAATTATATATATATATATAAAAAGTATATATATAGATATAGCAAGGAGTTCATATATACGACAAAACAAACAGAGTGTACAACTTCGTTTTGCCCAGTTTTTAGTTCTATAAGCAATTCGCAACTCTAGCAGCAAATTTTTTTTGTAAATTTCGTTGCTGTTTATTAAGCCCCCAATACAAGTATAAAGTATGTACTAAATTTTAGTCTTAATTTAGGTATAATTTTAAAATTTATAAGCAAAGCGCGTTTAAGCATCCCCTTCGCCCCTTTCATTCAATCAACGAAAAAATTGTACGAAATTATTGAAAACAAGACTGAAATTCAATTGCGCGCAGCTGAAACTCTCTCTCCCTCTCTCTCTCTCTCTCTCTCTCTCTCTCTCTCTCCAACTAACAGCAACAATAACAGCTCTAGTGTTCATTGTTGTTGTCTAGTAAACAGCGACGCTGGCAGCGCTGCTTGCATTCCCGCTTTGCCCAGCTGCAAAACGCATGTTAAGCATACGCCACGTAAACAGCAAAAACGGAACTGGTTCCGAGTTCATGTGAAGTACGATTCTTTAACGCTTTCCATGTCTGCGTCTTTAATACATTTTGTGTACATAATTAAGTTTATTTAGCTTAAGTAAAGTTAAGTTCTTTAGTCTAAGTAATTACAGTAAATGCACGCTAGATGGCGCTACACAAAAAATTATTTTTACTCTGTTATTTCTACTTTGGAATTTATGAAATTTGCACAAAAGTTATGAAATCTTTTTTATCTATTTAAAAACAAATATATATATATGTGTGTATTTTTTTTCTGCCCCATACAAAATTTAATTTATCTATAAAATGTTGCCTTTTCGGTTGTGCGTTCTAGGTATTACTAATAATTAATTAATTGATAGCTTAATAATTAATTAGCTGACTAATTCAAGTATATTTAATTAATTTATATTAGAGCTTAGACAACATTCAATATTGTAAAGTATTAAAAAGATAAAGAAAAACAACAAAAACAACAAATTGCAAATGCAATCCACAAATCAATAAAAAAAAACAAAACAAAACTAAATCAACGAAAACTTTTATGAAAAAAAAAAAACAACAACAACAATGTGGAATTTATTTTGTTGAGCAATTATTTGGTTCAAGTGTGCGGCAATTAGCCAGTCGACGAGAGGGGGTGACAGCGGGGGGCAGCGGGGGCCGCTTGGGTCATGGTCTGTGCGAGGTATTTCAATATTTGATTTAAGCAGCTCGGTGGCAGTTTCCCAAGCGCATTTTTTGTGTTGCTGCCTGTCAGCCTGGGCAGCAGCAACAGCAACAACAACAGCAACAACAATAACAACAACTACAGTAACAACAACAAGTAACGAACGAGCAACGACAGTTGCATCTTTTGTATATCGTCGGCGTCTCTTCTGCTGCTGCTTCTTCTCCATCTGCTGGGCCCCTGACAATGCGAACGACAATTCCGCGCTGTCAGCGGCCAGCGCCGAACGGCTTTCAACTTTCAGCGACAATCAGCAGGAGGAGCAGGAGGTGGAGGAGCCAGCAGATCTTGGACATGCAATTGCCGGGGCAACTATGCAACTGACAGCGACAGATCTAGACGAGGCGGCTGGAATCGGTATCGGAATCGGGGTACGATCTGGCCAGGGCTGGCCAAGCCAGGCCAAGCTGCTGCCTGCTTAGCCCGCTGCTGATGTGGCCCGGCTTACATTGATCCTGATTCCAGCTACTGATCTGCCAGCCGCGAGTCGTATGTGTGCAAAAAGTGATCGTGCTACATGTGTCCAGCTCAGTTGACAGTTTTGTTTCGCTCTCTGATACGCTGCTGCAATTCCCAATCATTAAACGGGTGGGAAAACCAAAAAACCATCCACAATGCAATCCTCTTGTTGAGGAAGTCGTCGCTGATTTCTGATTAGCGGCAACTACTCAAATATCTTGATATATGGTCTATTTTTGACTTGCGATGCCTTTCGATAACATAATAAACAAACTATTTTTAAAGAAAGACCAATTAAACAATTTACAATGTTATTTTTCATCTATAATCAGATTTAAATTCATTTTTAGACGGAAGTCGATATGATAAATTATTGTATTTAATGCTAGCTTTAGATTGCAACTGGAATGTTTTTACCTAAGGATTAGGCATATCTATAATAAACTTAAAAATAAAATTAAATTATGTCAATATATTTTCAAGTCTCGTCTTACTAAATATAATTTCTAAAATTCAGCATTTAGTTAATCAGCTCATAAAATATCGCTTACAAACAGGTGGAATTTAGACATTTTATAAATCTTGCACCTAAACTGTCTTAAAAGAGAATTTTTAAGTTCTAAAATTAGATTGCCCTTCCTATCAACCTGCTTGACAACAGCACCGACACCCGCTGTCTCAAAAGACATCACCCGCTGGCCCATCCTCAGCGTAGAAATTGAACACGTCACCCCACACCCGAACACCTACTAACCCACACAGATAATTTATAATTTAAATGCCAACGTCCAAACTTACATCAAAAACACGACATTAAAAAAAATTAAATTCATATAGCGAGTTTTATCAACTAGCCACAATCAGGAAAAAAAAATGTTGTTTATCAAAAAGATCATTTTTTTTTATCAATTCGAATGGAAATAAATTTGTTTATCTACCATAAGAAAGCATATTGCCCAAAAAGAAAAGAGTCGAAATCCCAATCAAACAGGGATTTTCTTAGCAAAATAATTTGACTTCAAAATGTAGAATATAGATGCAGAAATAGCTTGATTCCTCATATATCTAACTAATTTCAATCGACATTTTGACTTGTAGTCATATTTAGCGTATCTTGTACATGAGAATATGTATTTCTTGTAATATTTGTAGTAAAAAATGAATGCATAATAATAAAAACTTATTACGTGTCTGAATATATATATTTTTTATTTCAACATTTGATTGGTGCAACAGCATAGATAGGCTTCATATTTTTAGTATTTCGATTCCATAGGATATTTGTTATATTATTTGTAAGAATACATATTGATATATACCGACTTGACCAACTCATCTATTAAAGTTGATCAAGCGTAAATACACTTAGAAAAATGCTATACTACTTTTAATCGCTTTAAAGGACACGATGCTAAAAAGAAATCGAGTCAAAGCTAGAGTTCTGAAAAGGGAATATATATATATATACAATAACAAAGAGTAAGTCAATCATTTAATTTGAAGAGTTGTGTTTCTAATGGACGGCTGTTAAGCTGCCCGCACATTATGCCACTGAACAGCTTCAAATGCCTGGCAAATGATTCACCTGAAACTCACAACAATGGCACACACATACACACACATATGCTGAAGTGTTGTTGTTAGCTTTTACCTTTGGCAATAGCGATACGATTACTATTGCCCATTATAACCCCACGGGGGCACATAGTGAGCCGAGCCGAGTTGGATGCGGCTGAGGCATTGTCTGTGGCTGTCGCAAATATGGCACAGCGAGGCGACAATTGTTGTCTCCGAAGAGTCGTCTGCGCTGCGGCCCGACATTCGTCCTAATCAATAAAACTAACGAGCGGATTAAGATTATGTTGCACTCAGAGGCGGCCCACAGCGACGGCCAAAAGCGGCGCACGCGCGTCCCAAAATGGTCTGGCGGCCTAATGAATTGCAACTGGCAACTGGCAGCGTGCAACGTGCAACGTGCAACGTGCAACGAAATCAAAATGCAGCCAACTCATCTCTGCTGCTGCTGCTGCTGGATGTGACAATGACAGTTGTTGTTCGTCATGTTTGGAGCATGTAGCTCCAGTCGACTCGCCTCACCTCTCCTCATCTTGCCTCGACTGCATCGGAGTCGCCTCTTTGTGTTGTAATTGCAGACGCCACACGTTTGCGCCGCTGTTTGATTTGGCAAATGCAACGGTTCGACATGGATATCGATCCAACTCCAAGATCTCCAGCGATCACTTGTCATGCGACTCACGCGCCAGAGCTGGCATGACAAAACTTTCAGCCCAGCCACTGGCCAAGCTCCCCTCTCCTCCAGGTGCTGCCCAAATGCCAGGGCCTTATATGAAGGTGGCTTGGCCAAAGGGCCGAAATATTTTCGAGTGGTATGTATGTAGTTCGGTGTTAATTAAGTGGCAATTGTTATGCTCCAGGCGTGAACCGTGAGAATTTAATGGATTAGACAAATAGACAGCTCTGGCCATGGCTATGGCTATCAATCATCAGCAGCTTTGCCTGGCTGCTGCTGCTGCTGGTGCTGCTGTTAACTGTTTACAACTGGCGACAAGTTGAACTACCAGGAAGCAATGACCAAGCAGAGACCACCAGGCGCGAGACGCAAAGACCCTCAGAGACCACAGACGACTAGACCAGCCAGCCGGGCAGCTAGGCCGACCTGGCCATGTAATTAACGGCACGCAAAAAGTGTTGCCAACACATACATGGACATTGGCACATCCAATGGGGGCCTATAGCCATGGAGACGCATGTAAACATTACCATTTTTGGCTAAAGACGCGACAGCTGTCGAGGGCTGCCCAGCAGCGAGAGCGGTCGAAAGGGGGCACCTGGGCACCTGGGCAGTGGCTGGGCCACCCAGCTAGCTCATAATTGAGTTACAATCGAGTTCAAAGTCAAATCGAAGCAAGTGCTCAGCTTTCATTTAGGCTCTTATGACTAATTAGTTTTGCTTTTTGTCTTACTTTTACTTTTATATATGAAGCACTCTTTTTTTTAAGCTTTTTTTTGTGGCTGCGTATAAAAAGGTTTCCCATCATTTGGCTTTCATTATGCAGCGTTGCGCGGCCACCGAATTCCAGAGGTTTGCAGCGCCTGGGTGCTGACTATGAAAATTCACAGCACAGCGGATGCGAATATCTGCTGTTGTTGTCTTTGTTGTTGCTGCTCATTCAGCGCTCTTTTGAGACCAGCCTCTGAGGATGAAGCTTTGACTGCCCAGCGATCATCTCATCGGGGCGCTTTTGTATCCATGACGCGTCCTCAGCTCCGCTGCCGCATCGACATCAACGCCGTCCTTTGTTTGGCTGGCCCTTTAAGTGAACCCGTTACCCCCTGCTCCCTCCTCCGCTCAGCGGCCCAGTTGTTTTTGTGGTCGCTGTTGCTGTTGCTGTTGCCTGTGCGCCAACTTTGTTTAACTTTGCCTTATTGTCTGTCTCTTGTTGTTGTTGTAGCATTTTGTGGGTTTTAGTGGCCTTGCCAAATAAAATAAACAAAATGAAATGAAACGAACACAAAACAAGACAAGCAGCAAGTATTCAAGACCAGGGGTCAATTATGGTTTCAAAATGTCATTTGTGGTGCAATATATTGAGACCAATGGAAAATTAAAGCAAATGAAATTGGAATAGCTAGAAATCAAATGAAATCACTTTGACAAAATTGAGAATAGAAGAAGGGGAAATAAGCATATTCACTTGGCCAGAAACCGACTGAAAATGTTTTAGCTTCGGGAGTATTAATAAATGAAATTCAGGAAAGAAGAAATATTGAACTATAATAGCTACTATAATACTTAAAGGTTATCTGTTTAACATACTCTTAATAATTCATTTTCTTTTTGAATATCTTATATGAATGCTTAGAACTTATTTTAAATATTTTTTTAACATAAAGTTTTTAAAGTAGTTTTTTGGTCTAAATTGGGAAATGTTGGAACTTATATATTTCAAAGTCTTGACTGATTAAATCTAGATCAAAAGCTACTAATGGGCTCTTCTATACCTCGAATAAACAATCTTTTTCATATCGAAAGACATATTACCGAACAATCTCGATTAAACCATTTCGACTAATTTATACTAGCTTGATTATAATTGTAATTAAAATTTAAAGGCCTCTAATTGTAATTTAAATGAAGACAATATAATTTAATACCTAATTTACTTAAGTAAAATATAAAAAATGTTAAAGATAGTATAATAATATATGTATAATATAATAATAAAATGTAGAGTTTTTGTGGGGTCATAATTGTGATCATATGTAGTATTAATATATTACATAATATATCTAACGATTGTAGTAGCACTTTATAAGCTTCAATAAATAATATAACCTAACAGTCTTATAATTAACATATAATAAATCTTAATAAAAAAGATTTTATAATTTTAAAATATATTTAAAAATATTTTTTTTTTAATTCAGCACTCAAATGATTCTTACTTTAATCTCATAACATAAAATATTTTTAAGTTTTATATTAAAGGAAGAAAATAAAAGTTTGTCAGGAATTAAATTCATCTTATTTTATACACTTTTTCCAATCATGCGAATGTTGGTCTTTATTTAATAAAAAAACACTTTTGGACAATTTATGAACAATAAAATTTGAAGGTTTGCTGTCAAGCTATATATGGAATATCGCTAATTGAACACGATCCCATCTTGAAGTAGTACACTTGTATTTACCTAAGACAGACTCGTCTTTATGGCTGCCATAAAATCCAGTTTATAATGCTCTCAGCATACAATATGTACACACATATATGTACATACTTGGCTTGACGGAACAGATAACGATCTGTTTGGGAGACACGCCCCAAAAAAACTTAAAAAAAAGAAAAGAAGATAAACTTCAACTTGACTACAGGAAGTTTTACATATCGCAAACAAAAAGCTCTCATATCGGGCACTTGCCAGATCCATCCGACGACTTCCTTTCCTTTCGCTTGGGGCACTCCACTCCGAGGCACTTGAGACAGTTTTTTGCACTTGTTGGGCGCACACAAAAAACACTCGATGGCGGTGGCGGTGCTGGTGGTGGTGTTGGTGGTGTCCACATATTCTGCTGCTCGGTGCACCTTGATTGTGAGAAAGATAACAACAACGCGAGGAGACAACAACAACAACATCAGCGACGAGAACGTCAAACAATGAGAAGGCCGCAGGAATTTGCGCGCAGAGATTAAGCCCGGTTATGGCCAGAGCGAAGAGAGGACGAGAGCCTGGGTTTGGCTTGGCTTGGCTGGGCTTGTGGAGCTCGAACAGGTGCTGAGCAAATGGCAAACTATGCCACAAGGTATTGGGGCAATTAGTGCTCAACTAATTGATTTAAGGCATTTCCTTTGCCGCAACGCTAGTCCAGCGGACAATGGGACACAACTGGGGGCAAGTCGCGATTTCCGCATGAGACAAAAGTCGTCGCCTTGTCTCCTGCGCAGCGGCATCTCTGGCATTTGGCCTGTCGCAGTGCTTTTTTTTGTGTCGCAGCTGTGTTGCAGCTGCGCTCTCTCTTTCTCTCTCTCTAGTCGCATCTCGCTCGCTCTGCTGCCGCATGTGGCAATTAAAGCAGCCGCTGCACTGATTGCAACAATTTCAAGCTAAATGAACAGAGGCAAACGATCAGCTATCTTTTCTCTGACTAGGCAACGCCTGGCCAGCCTCAGACTCGGACTGTGACTCGAACTGAGCAGCAAGTTGCAAGTATTTAGTTTCAATTTGTTGCTTTGTTAGTGCGTGTTTTCAGATTTTTCATTTTTCATTATACCCTGTAGACAATGAAACTATATAGAAAAGGAGGATGCAATTGGCAGAAGAAATAGTATTAGATCGAACTTGACTATATCTTGGAGGGCTTAAGAAGTAGACACTCTCCTCGTACGTCAAGCACAAATTAAAAGTATTTCATAGTTCTTTAATTTTAACAAAAGTTAAAGTTCGTCTCAGGACCTAAAATCTTAAGTGAACTATATCGAATAATACTTGGTCCTTTTAATATATCACTTTGAAAAGAAGAAAGCACCCGAACTTAACCATATAATGTTCAAAAGCTGTTTTCCATAACACAAAAAGAACCTTTAGAAAAAAATACATAAATAACTTTTATACAATCCATTTTAAAAACTAGCTATATATTTTTTATACAAATTTTGTCAACTCATGTAAACATGATATAAACTTCTCTTGCATGTAAAAATATACTATTTGCTATTTTCAGCAAAAAGTTTGATAGAAACTCTATGGCAATCAACAATTTGAAATAAAATCCTAGGATTTATTGATAAATGTAATTATAGTCTAGAAGCATCACTAAGAAACAGGGCAATAATTTGAACTTTAGGCCAAACTTATAATATATTTTTCTGTAGTTTATTTCCTAGCTTCCTCTACATAAATCGAAAATATTAATTTAGCTAAATATTTATTTTATATAACTGCAATATCCATATGATCTTATATTAATGCCTAAGCTTTTTCCTCTCTGTTATTACAATTAATAATTTATCTTATTTAGCAGCAGAGCAAGTTAGAAAGACAATTAGGCACAGGGTATGCACTTGTTTGTCACTCTCTCACTATTCGAGCACTCGTGCTTGTAACTAGTTGATGCTGGCTTCGGCGCACTCGAAACTCCTGACTCCTGTCTGCCTACCTACTCCTTTAGTCCCCACTCATCTCCCTGCCAGCCAACCTCTCTCCACCTCACGACTGATTAATTTTTGCGCTATTTACACGCTCGTAGGGCAGCTGGAGCGCAGCAGCTTCAGTTGCTTAGCTCTGCTCTGCTCTGGGCTGGGTTGAGGCTTTAATTTTCAAAATTAGTCACGCGATTTTTATGTACTCCGCAGGAGCCGGAGGAGCAGGAGCGGCCATCTGGTATCTGGTTAACTAGTCGAAGGTTCTGTCGTATGACAAATGATTTTATTAGCTTAGTTGAGTTAATCAATGTTGATGGTATTTATTAATTATGTTGTATGCCCCGCTCTCGGACACTGCAGCACTTGGGTTATTCGATACCCGTTCGATGAACGCACATGAAGTTGCAAGTTGCTGGAGGAAGGAAGTGCCAGAGCTGGCTGCATGCAGCAATGCTGCATCATCATCATCATCATTACGATCATGCTCATCATCATCATCGTCATCTAGGGCACTTTTGTGGAGTTGGCAAATATTTGCTTGGCGGCGGCGCAACAAATTCGTATGCCAAATTCAAGGCAATGGCAAATTACACGCGCCGACAAAATTGAGTTTCAATAATAAGCATGAAGAGCAGAGCCGAGGCTGGACACCAAATGCCGACACAGTCACGAAACGTCTTCATTCGCTGGCGACCTGCAGACCTCCGGATGCGTCCAGCCCAGCCAGCCCAGCCCAGCGAACTCCAGTCCAGTTCCAGTCCCAGTCCCAGTCCCAGTTCAGATAGTAGTCATCAGCTTACACACACACAGACAGACAGACAGGGGCAGACAGAGGAACGAGAGATACAGATAGAGCGCCCTGGGCGTTGATTGGCCATGCAAAAGAAGCAGCCTCAGTGCCTGGGCATCCGGCTCCAGGTAGTCACGGGCACTCACTCGGCCAGTCACGGGTGGCATCTGCAGCACCAGCGCACCCCCGCATTGCCACCAGAGCGCGTCCACACTCGATCGCAGTGCCCAATTTAACACACTTTGGCGCGTGAATTAGGCCCAATTTGGGAATTAAGTAATCTGGCGCTGGCCTTTGTTGTTGCCATGCCCGATCTGGAGCCAGCCCTGGATCAGCAGCACTAATGTTTATTAGTGACACTGTGCGATTTGCTGGCAAATATTGAAATTAATGCCGGTATTTATGATCAACAATTTATAAGCGAAACGCTTTGAAATCGCAACTTAAAAATACAAAAAAAAAGTTGGAGATAATATGCCAGCAATAAATTATTTATAAACATAAATGGCTAAAAACTTGGAAACGATTTGTAATTTTAAGCAGTTTATAAAGTTGGAAATGTTTAAATAGTCAGAGTATAATAGCAGTACTTAGTTATTAGAAAAATAATTAAGTTTTAAATCAACTAAGAGTTGATTACTCGTCTTTAATTATTTATTATTTCTTAAATTTATTATTCCTTTTTTACTGGCAATATATATATACATCCTTATCAGACCAACTCCATGTATTGGCTTAGGGAACATAGATTTCAAATACCTTCTTAATCAGTTAGATAATATTTATACATAAAAGAATAGATATGAGCATATATCAAAAGGCAAATCGGAATAAACATACTAATTTTCTTTCTCTGACTGTTTCTATAACAACTTGTCTATTAGCTTAAGAGCAATTCTTATTCAACTTTATAAAGATACTAATTTCTGGTACATAAACTTATATTTGCACACGAATTCACGAATTCAAAAATCAGTTAAAGATCTCGCAGGAGTAACTTTTTGCTTCTAAGATATCTTAACTACATTTAAAATTTATGGATAATGCTATTTGGCAAAAACCAATAACAAATCATTTCCCAATTATGATAATATATATATGTATGGATATATATGTATGTATGTATTCTATTTTAGACACATTTTTCGATTTAAAACATAATTTAATATAACTTGTAAGAACTTTTAAATCACATACGGATTGCTACTTTAAATAATATGAAATCATTAGCTTTATATGCAATAAAATCAATACCTTGTACCTCAAATCCCGCTTGTAATGCTCTTAATGAAAGGCTGTCAAGTCAAGCTTCCGCTGTGCGAGTCGTCGTCAGTTCTTGGGCAAAATTTTGGCTAACCCAGTGGCCGGTGCCCATGTCAAGGTAATTCCATATATGACTTCATTCGCCCGATTGACAAAATGCAACACAGTCAATAGTCCGCCTAAAGTAAAGAGAAATCTGTTAATGAGAAATGTCAGTTGTCAGTTTTAGCTTTCGGCTTGGCGAGTCGGGGGCAAACAGGACGAACAGGGATGCGTTGATGCGCGGCTGGCAAAGCTCATTTCGCTAATCGCATCAATAAAGCTTATCAAGCTCACCAGCCCAGCTGCGGACGAGGGGTATATATATTAAAGCCCTCAATGGCAGCGTCGTTGTGATCGTCATCGTTGTCGACTGGCCGAGAAATGCGCTTAAGCGTGTTGATCGATAAATTGGCACTGCGATCTGGCGGCATACAAAACGCACACAAAATGCGAATGAAGTCATCTGCCAGACGATCAACCCCCTCTCAACCCCTACCATAAGCTCACCAGTTCCAATTCCAGTTCCAGTTGCAAAACGCTTTGTCAACCGATTTCGCGTGTAGTTCGAGTCCTAAACCGACAGTGGATCGAACACCGGATCGCCCTAGACCCATGGGCCGCTGCGTATTCCGCCAGCCCCTGGCGACAGTTGAGCGACATTAATGCCTACTGGCAGCCGCCCTGCACAAATTAGCAAAAAAAACAAGTAACACTGCTCTAGTGGGGCATGGCGGACTATGAGATACCCTGAACTCATTAAAAAATATCAGCTTTCATTTGTTCACACAAAAACTGAATATCTTCTGTGCTTCATCCTATCTTATGGAAAGTTCAATACCTCTGATTCTTAAGGATTCAATCCTTAAATTATTCTATTCAATCAAGAATGTTAATATACAAATTTAAAGAAAAAAATCAACCTATTTCAGACTTATTTCTACATGTATGTATATAGAGTTATGACAGAAGTCGGCGATGATAAACTCGTGCTCATGCTTGTCATTTGATCAAGGATCTATAGAATAAACCATAGTTGCTTCCTTTTGCCTTTTACATACTTATGGCAAAAACCATCATACCCTTTTAACCCTTTTCGAATAGGTTGAGGGTATAAAATCAACAGCCCAACTGCCGGTTGGGTTCAAGTTTTTGAGCTTTTTATTATATTCATATGGAGCTTATGGGCTATCTCGGCGATCGCTTATAATCGCTTATGTTTCTATGATTCAGCAGCCAGATTTGGTAGCCATCCATCCAGTTTCAACTTGACTGTGTGTGTGTGTGCGAGTGTGAGTGTGTATTGCCCTTTTGATATCTCGACTTTGGCTTTGTTTGTTTGTGGTCGCCGCATCATAATATTTTTTTGCGCATGGCAGATCTAATCTTTGTCCAAGTCTCAGTCGGAGGGTTCATCTGCGCATTTTTTCGACATTTTTATGGGGAAATTGTAACCCAATCTTTGCGACCAAAGACCACAGAAACCTCTCATTGCATTTTGTCCTAACGTTGACGGTTTTGCGGTTTTTCAGCCCAAATCTGGACTGACAAATGCAATCGCGGGCAATAAATCGATGATGAAAATATCGTTATTCCAGCTACAATCGTTGGCACGCATCAATAATTATATGGGTTAAATGTTAAGATGTTTATGCCTCAAAAGTAAAATATTATAAAGAAAAGCTGACAGAATTGAGTAAAAGTGATATGAATTGCATGCTAATGCAGCTTTCATTCACACTTACTAGAAACTGAAATTGAAAATTAATATTAATTTTAATATATAAAGACTCTTAATGGATTCAATTAAACGAGCTAAAGTTATCTTATTGACAATAACATCAGAAACTTATTTCTGAATATAATATTATTTTAATAAATACTGTTTGTTGATTTACAAAATTACAAAATTCCGAAATAATAAGAGAAATATATCAAACTTTTATCTATTTGAATCTACTAACTTGAATCTAAAAATAGTTAACTTTCTCTCAAATATTCCTACCCAGAGCTCTATATAAATACTTTCATTCATTTCCCTTAAGGCGCATGCGTCACAGTGCCTTAAGAATGTCTACGTCATCAGCTGAGCCAGCGCTGACTCATTTGCCAATTGGATTTCAAAAATGCACGAAATTCCAACAAGCGTTCCACGTGCCGCTGCCCTTGAATGTTGCGCCACCAGTTGAAAATCGAACTTCTGACTAATACTTCCTTCCGTTGCGGCAGCTGTAACTAATTGCGGCTCGAAGTAGAGCAGATCCCAAAATAAAATCCAAAACAAAAACGGAAAAAAAAGCTACAAAGCAGCGACTAGCTTTGAAGAGAGCCGCTAACACATGTACAACTCAAATGGCAACATGCCACACGCACCAGGAGCAGCGGCAACAACAACTGCGTCTTTGAATTCAAGTCCAATTCAAGATCAAGTCGAGACGCGCTGCTAAAAAAGGCAAAGGCCGGAGATCTTCGCTGGAAGCAACGCTGGACCGACCGCAAAGCCGCAACAGAAGCTCGAAAATATTTTTGGTAATAGTTTGTTGTTGTTGGTGTTCGCTATTGTTGCCTGCGCACGCTGACGTTTAGTCATAAAATATTCCATTTTATTTGAAAATAAATGCCCGGCAGGCCAAGTTCCAACTGAGCTTCAACTCGACGTTTTTCACACAACCTTCAGCAACCGCCAGCTGAGCCAGCCGAGCGGCTGGAGTTTCCGGCTTGCGTGTGGTCCACTCCCCGGCAGCCCGAGCTACCCAGCTGCCCAGCTAACGGCTCCCGGCCAGAAACTCAATTAAGTCGCTCCGTTAGACACGCGGCGTGTCAAAACAAACGTTTTGCCAAATATTGGCCCCAAAAACAAAAAAAAAGCAAATAACATAAAAAGTTAAAAACTCCAATACGAATAAGCGAATGTCCAATTGGAACTACAGCGAATTTGGTTGGGAATAAGTATGCGGCGCAAGTCCATTTCGTTTTCGATTTCAGTCTGCTGTGGGGCCTTTGATGTCATAATTCATGTATATTAACTCATAAATAAACGAATGCAACTCCTTATGCTCGAAGCAAGTATTTGCGTAGCTGTTCCCGAGTCGACCGAGTCGTCCAGGCCAACTGTCGACTGTCGACTGTCTGTGGCCTGTCTGTAGCACAGACTTTGCTCTAGTGGCTGCTGCGGCTGCTGCTGCTCCTGCTGCTGCTGGCAATGGGTATTTAGTGCACTTAATCTACGCCAAAATACCAACTAAGCGAGATAAATAGCTGCGAAATAAGAATCCATAAAACTAAGCCAACTTAAAGCTAGAGAGAGAGAGAGAGAGCGAGAGAGAGGGTCTGGCGCTCCATTCCATTCCATTCCATGGCATTTGCCGACAAGCTCCACAGTGAAAATGGCTATAAAATCGGCACGACTTTTCAATAAATGTTGACAACCGGCTACGGCAAATGCAATGCGCCAAGTTTTATGATATCCTGAAGGAAGTGAAATATGATATTATGAATCGCTTGGCCAGCTGGCGACAGATTTCCAGATGTACGCGAGGGAGGGTTGCGTACTTGCAACAACAACAGCAAGAACAACAACAACAACAACAGCACTTGAACTGCGCCTGCGGTTGGCGGCCTGTGGCGGCTCCATCTTCAACTCTTCAACTCTATTCCCCGTCCACCACATCGGACCGTGCCCCACTCTCCCTTCTTGTGGCTTGCGACTTTGTGGTTGCTTAACTTGAAACCTGTTGCTCGATGTTGTTGCAGTCGTTGTTGTTGTTGTTGTGTATGTCGCCAATGTTGTATTATGAGTTTGCGGTTTGTCATGTTAAAGTTAAATGCATGCAGCACATGCCCTGCATTCAGCGACTGAGTGCCATTGACAGCCAGCAGAAGCAACAACAATAACAACAACAGCAACAAAAACAACAATAACAACAGCAACAACGAAATGGGCCAGTTGAAACCGCCGCAAACAACCCGAGGTTGCTTTTTAGTCACTCTGCTGTTAAATCAGGTCACTTAATTGTTAATTAATTACGCATTAATCAACAAATAATTAAGGCTTAAAAGAAGTTTAATGTATAAAGAGACTAAATTGAATTGTGGGTAAAAATAGTCAAAGAATTGGCTAGGAAATAGTTTGCAGGCGAAGAGGAAGAGCGTGGCCTTCGGGCTGTGTTAATCACAACAACAAAGAATGATATGACTTTGAGTAAACAACTAGGAGGGGCCCTGTAATAATATATATAGAATAACTGATGTGATTGGGGATGCTTTCTTCAAGCTGTTACAAGCGCTTACAAATGGAAGATTAAATGGAAGAAGGATATTATTTAAATACAATTTCTTAAAACATTATCTTAAATTAAAACAGCTTTGATGTGTCTTATTAGAGAAATGCAACTGAAACAAGACGGACTGAAACGACGGACTTTTGAGTTTTAAAATATATGCAATCCATATTGTTATGTCTATAATAAGAGATGGGGTCAAGAAAGAAATTGATTTCCGACCCATCCCGTCCCGAAATCCCTGTGCGATTGTCCGGAAAGTTTTTCATTTTTCCCGCGGATCCGGACATTTTTTTTTAACATTTAGAACTCTTATGATAGATTAATATTTTAAAATAAAAAAATATATTTTCTATATATATATTATCCTTTGTGACGTTCTCCTTTCTTCCAGAATTCTACTAGAAGTAGAAAGCACCTCTCCCTTTTTTCCGAAAATGTTGGAACATTAAGTACTTGCATAACAAACATTTGTGACAATGACAATTCATTGCATTGTTGTCAAAAATAATAAAATATTTGAAATCATGTTGCATTTAACATGATTTAAGCATTAATAAAGCATTAAGCATTAATTTCCTTGTCAATAGCATTCTTTTCTCTGTATAAATAATTTGATCGATTATTAAATTTCTTATCGCGACTCGCTGGAATTTTTTGATTAAGCATTTATCCCGACCATCCGAGATTTTTTGACAACCTTTAACAACCCTCCCGATCCGGAAAGTTTTATAAGGAAAGTCCTGACGACTATCTCTATCTATAATATTGATATTCAGACTGGTTCAATAAAATGAAAAGATTATATTGGTTTTGTTTTCATTTACCAATATTCATAGTCTCGCAACTTCTCATGCGTTTCGTCCATCCTCCGAATTCGCCCAGTACAAACTCATGATATTTATTATTATATCGATTAGGTTCATTCAAGTCGTTAAATTAATTAGCAACGAAGAACTCAATAAATAATTGACTCATTTAACGTGCAGATTTATTACTCACAGGCGATCCGTTGGAGGCACGTGACACATGTTATAAAAATGTTTTGATTAGTACAGTTGTAAACGTACAAAGAATCTAAAATAAAATCCATTCATAGAAGATTCGATGAAGTTTTTGGTGGATTAATTAGCAGCGTCATAAACAGCAAATCACATGAATGAATTCACACGCAAAGAACTCATAACTTTCGCAGCAAAATTTATTAAAAGAAACCTTGTGGATTCCTAATTAGTATCAGTGATTAGGCAAATCCGCATACCTGGCAACAGTTCGCTAACCACGCGGCGTATGCGCAATATTTGGGACTATACACACACACGCATACTGAGGGAGATACCTGGCGTATACGCAATATCAACTTGAGGTACACATAAATTTGTTAACAATTGCCAAGTTGCAAAGTTGCTATAAATTTGTAAGTTTTGCTTTTGAAATGCCGAATCGAATTGCAACCTCAGCCTCGGGGCGGATCGTAAATTTGCGTTTTAATGAACTTCGCTGCATAAATATTAAAATAAATTTTCGACATTGCCCATACCAACTAAACAGCCAACTAATGCTGCATAAACAAACCGTTAACAATAATTATAATTGCCATTTGGGCATCATAATTTGTGGGCGCCAGGCAGGAAAAGCGCTGCCCGAACCAAAACAAATTATGAGCTGACAAAATATAAACAGAGCAACGCGCCACAAAACAAATGCCACTTAGAAGGGAAAAGCGGCTGCAAAGAGAGGGAAAATTATAAGATATCATATATTCATATTTAATCGAAATGCCTAAGACATGAAAACATGAACTAGCGAAACACAATAAGAAAAAGGTCGAAATTTCTCAAAGTAAGTCAAAGCAAAGTTCGTATGCATTTGATTCATAGCAAATTTATGCTATTTATATATAATTGTTGAGGGTTGTATAAACACGAATAAATATTTAAGAACATTA
Source organism: Drosophila gaucha (assembly GCA_035045545.1). NCBI lineage: Eukaryota > Metazoa > Arthropoda > Insecta > Diptera > Drosophilidae > Drosophila > Drosophila gaucha. The sequence goes on from JAWNOY010000099.1 coordinate 5,242,424, forward strand.
AACTATTTCGCATATAACTCCATCAACAGATTGATCTTGGAAGCCTTTGTTCTCCACCAGGATAGCGATCCTTGCCACAATGCGAAAATGATTACCAAATGTTTTAGAGAAACTGCAAACATTAACTTGGAAAACCCAAAATCCAGTTATGAACATTATTGAACCACGAAAAGAAACATCCCACCTGAGTAGGGCAAGGCAAGAAACAATCACTCAGGTCAGAAAGCAGTGGAAAGGCATTTCATTAAAATACCTGCAAATCTTGGTGGATTCCATTTTGAACCGATTTCAAAACTTCATTGATAGCAAAGGAAAATAAATTTTTCATTAATTTTTATTTCAAGTTCAAATTATAAAACATAATATCATATTTAGTGGTTAACCAAATTTAATGTCAAAATACTTATGCCACCTACTGAGCTTATTTTTAGTTTTTTTTTCTCTTTTTAATTTAAACTTAATATTTACAATGAAAAACTATTATCGCTCTAGTTTTATGCATTATAACTAACTATAAAAAAATAAAGTCAGTAATTGTTTTCACTTAAAATAAGAAAGATTTGAAAAAGTCAAAATATATATGCCGACCAAAGTATGTATGTATATATTTTATTTATGATTTTTAAAGAATTGTGTGTCTTATCATTTGAGTCATGCCACTTAATCATATTTCATATACTTTTATAGAGAAAACTTAATATTTAAGACTTTAGTATGAACATCACTGTGGCTGGGAGAAAAATCCATTGATTATCTCTTAATTGATATAGATCTTCGCTGGATCATGAGCAAAACGGTCAATATCATATGAATGCAATTTTAAGATTCACTAAAGCCCAAAAGTTGTTTTCGCTAACACAACTGAGCCAAAAGCAATTTAACTAATTTAACAAAATAATGTGTAGTTATAGTATATATACTCATATATAAATATTTACTAACAAAATAAATCGAGTGCGAACTCAAGGTGCCAAAAATCATAGTAAAAATCCAGGAGCTGGCAATATTTTGATAGACTGGGTTCCCATCCAAACAGACTGACTGGGCGACTAAGTGTCGTAGCCCACAGAACTACTTGCCCCAGAAGAAGAGTTAGACAAGATCCTCAAGATCTGCTAGGCAGGGTGTTGACATAAACCTGTATCAAAATAAAAATGTTATACCTTTCCCTTAGCTTAAAACCTACAGTTTAGTTTATGTTATTTTGCAAAGCTTTTAAAACCAAAAAAAAAATTGTTAACCCCATTACATTAAGTTGCACAAAATTTTTACAAGGACACCAACCGTAATTGTAAATATGTAAATAAATATATATAACTAAAAAAAAACAAAATATAACTTTAATTTCTTTCTCAAACACCACCAAAAGGTAATTTACTTTAAAGATATATACCAAACACTCAATTGAAGCCGGACCACACACAAACTCTATTTCACATATATTTAAAAAAAAAATATTTTAATACTGTTTAGTTTGAAAAAAAATTTATTTTTCAGAAATTTCATAAATAACAATAATTGCTGCTTTTTGCCTAAAAAAAAGGAATTAAATATTCGAGTTAAAATTAAGTTGTAAATAATGAGTTGCATGCTCTTTGCTTTGGCAAGCAAACCACTTGGATAAGTTGCAGTAATTAAATGAGGTCTTAATGCCAGTGACATATTTAAGGCTGACGCCGAGGCAGGCAAATTTTTATGAATTTTATGCTGAACGTCGCTGTGGTGGGTGCAAAAAAGTAATTTGTTTTAATTTGTTTAATCGCTTAATCCGCCGAGCGGGAAACCTGTTTGGCAAATTAAAAGACGAAGCCCCCCAGCGAACCGAGCCGAATGGAATCCGGAATCTCTGGTGGTCCTGCTGCCGATCGAGTGCCAGTGCCAGAGCCAGAGCAGTGCGGCCTTTTGTTTTTGATCGCCAGCAGCCATCGGGCCGAGCACTAAGGCCAATTTATGATGAGCTGTGCCCCAGAACTGGCGAATATCCGAATTGGCTCGGCTTAATTAAACTTTAACACTTTTCGTCAGCCTCCGCTCTGTGGTTTGGCTTGCTTCTTCTTTTTTTTGGGAGGCCTCGCAAGAGAGTTGCGTTAATTTATTGTGGCCAGTAAGAATTATGTCGAAATGCCATTTCATAGAGTGGAGAGGAGTTTCTGCCCCTTTGTCTCTGCCTCAGCGAGATCTTCAATAATTCTCTCTCCGATCTGTATTTGAGCTGCGAGTGAGCAGCCGCGCAGCTGACAAAATGAGCATAAATCTCTTTTAGCACGCCGCCGCTGACTGTCCATTTCAACACGCCTGTCAACACACACACACACACACATATACACGCCGATGTTGAGGGGCAGCCGAAACGGCCTCTGACGGGGGCTGCCTAGTAAATCAACTGAATCGCTCGTAAAAAGTCGCGCAGTTGTCTTGTATGTTGTTGTTGCTTTTGTATATTGTGACTGTGTTTTTGTTTTTAATTGTTTAAACAACAATGGGTGCTAAAAAAAGCTAAATAAATAATAATAAAAACGCGGCATAATATATAAACTAAGTTTTTATTTTGTATTTTTTACCGTATCATTTCCTGCGTACTTTCTACCACCACAAAAAAGAAGCTCAAGTGAATAAAAATCCAATTAAATTAATAAGATTTTATTGCGCAATTAAAACAATTGAATTATGAACAATTAAAATGAGGGGCGAAAAGTTACATACTTGTATTTTGATTTTATGCCTTTTTAATTATAAACCAAAAAAAATATTATCCAAGTGAAAGCTTTTTATTTTTTTAAAGAATAATATTTTTTTTATATATTTAATATAACTTTTGTGCATTTTTGGAGCTTTTAAAGAGAGAAATTGCAACCGTTTAATAACAAATCTGCAATGTCACAAAACTATTGCATATTTCTAGGCAGTCTTGGGGTATGCTTGAGAAGTAGTTAAACAACTATAGGGGTATTCCCTCAGAAATCAATCAATCAATAAATCCACATCAAACAGAAATTTCCATGAAGTTATTAAAAATCGAAATAACATACTATTTACCGCTTAAACAAAGAATTGTTGCAAGTTTTTTACTGCGAAAAATATCAATTTCTGCACAAGTGGAAAGTGTTTACCATAAATTCAATATTCAAAGAAGAAAATCTTCTATTCAATTTCAAACTAATTTTGATCAAAGTAATTTAGAAATTTCACAAATTTTCTTTACTTAGCTTAAGGACTGTTTTTTTTTGACGAATTGCAAGTTAATTTTTTATTTTGTGGAAATCTTAGTATGGTAAACAAACAATTCCTTAACTAGAACCGTTTCCTGTTAAGGTAAATCTGCAAAAATGTAACTTAAATTTAAGTGTAAATGCATTAATATGGATCAATTCAGATAGAGATATGTAATTAACTTATTAAGTAAGCACTTACTGTTCTATGTAACTGTTGTTCCGTCCCCCGTCTAGAAGAAGAAGAAGATGTGGGGCAACTTCTATGCGCTCTACTTAGCCCAATGCCATTTTCCAATTACGTTAATTGCTCATAACATGACGTTTTTGTTTGTTGTTGTTCCTCTTCAACGGTTTTGAGGAGCTGTGTGGCACAATACGAAATCGTTTCCCCGAACACAACAGCAACAATGCCGACACACACAGACACCCACACACAGACAAGTGAGGAAGAGATCGCCGTCATGGATCTATGTGGATTGCTTGTGGCTTATTTTAGCTGACTTTAAGTTTATGAAGAATTACGAGGAAGGCACTTAAATGAATTGTTGCTGCGTATGCTGCGTGTATGTCTGGTCCATAAAAATTTTATGACCCATTGATAGTGCGAACGAATCTAGAGAGCAACAACCACCCACCTTCACCCTGCTCCCCACTGACGCCCTGTCCACCCTTTGGCCGCCCACCTCGTTGTAGCAGGTGAAGCAAGTTTGACAGTTGATTTTGAATTTGATTGAAGCCAAGTGCAATTGCCGGTTGGGTCGATCTTCGGTTGAGCAGATTGTTTATGGCATTTCGCAAGCACCGTTTGGCATCCATTAATCATGACTGGAAATTGCGCCGATGCCTAACCGATTTTTATTGTTTTTTAAGCAACCAGCAAGAGGCAACATTTTCAGCTTTTCTCATTTTCATTTTCTTCTCTCTTTTTTTTTTGGTGAATGTTTCAGGTCTGTCAGTGTCTATTTTCATTTAATAGACATATTTGCCTGCCTCGGAAAGTTTTGCGCTTTGTTTATTTGTTGAATCAGCGCCGTCAAACCCATAACAACAATAACACAACCACACAACCACACAACCCATATACCCACATCCAAATCCACGTCAGTGTTGGTAATGTGTTAACAGAGCAGATAACTCGAGAGCTGAGCGCCTGAGACTTGTGCGCAAACATTTTGACAACTTGTGAACCTTAGGACGCCAGTCCAAGAAAAAAAGAATAAAACAGCGTCACTTCATACGCACAGTGGCGCACATAAACCATAAACACCACACACTAAATAAAAATATATACAGCAATTCACAAAATTATGCCGAAATCTTCAGCCACTCACAGAATTTAACGAAAAATAACTCTGAAATGTTCTATAAACAAACAAAAATAAATAAAGCGCCAAGCAACGATTAGCCCATATACGTTGCATTCGAGAGCTGGAGAGCTAGAGAGCTATAAAGCTGGAGTGCCTGTCCAGGGGTTGCTCAAATAGTTCCTAAATACATATATTGATTAGCTGAACCAAATATTTTTGTTAATTTACGTATGGAAAAGAATCAGGAGATCTGCGCTTATAAATTATTCACAAATATTCCTAATATTTAATAGTTTCCTTTTTTTAATTTTTAATAATAATTTTCATTTATAGACAAATTTAAAGTTTTTCTTTCAAATTTATTTAAGTATTTTGTTGTTTGTTAATACATTATTCAAATATTATTAAAAAATAAATATTTATTTAAATGACTTTACTACTCTTAAAGATAAGAGATACAATTTATATAAATATATGAGATTGATGAGCAAATATTAGAGAACAATTGTCTACATATTTAAATAGTTTCTTAACAAATATTGAAGACAAACATTTTTTATGAATAAAATATGCAATTAATATCAAAAAGAGAATTACAAAAGTTGAGTGCAATCAATTTTGTGGTAAAGAAAACACTTTAAAGGCTAAAAATGATTGAAGACAATTCTCGAAAAATATTTATAACCAAAACTAAAAATTTTAAACAATAGCTCTTTGTATTTGACGAGAATTAGAGTATTTGACTCTTTTTTTAGTATCCCTGAAAAGTTTTAACTCAAGTTTGTATAGTCATAATAAACGAAATAAGCTTCAAAATATTGCTTTTGCATTAAAAAATTATTAAAATTAATTTATAAATATTTTTTTTTTTAATACATATTAGGCCTCATTATTTAATTAAGATTTTTTAATTATTTCTAAAAAATTTAGATTTTTTACAAACATAAAATTTTAAAGCTAAAGTTCGTGTTTTATTTTATTATACAAAAACAAACTCGAGTTGAAACTTTTCAGGGATATTGAAAATATAGTCGAATACTCTAACTCAAGTCAAGTGCTATAGAAAGAGCATATAAACTTCGTGCTCTGCTCTGAAAAATTTAAACCTTGTCACATGTGGAGATGCGTTTTGTGGGTCGTGAGCGGATGAAAGTGAGGGCGTTTGTTTTGCAGCCGAGGCGCTGTCCGAGCGACCGCCAGCAGCACGAGATTAACACGCCATGCTCTAAATTCTGCTCACTGTTGACTGACTAAGCTTTTGGTAGCAAATGCTGCCACTGCTGCGGCTGCTGCTGCGAGTCGACAGAACGCTGTGAAATGAAATCTGTTTTATTATATTTGAGAATGATTAGCTGGGCCAGATACGAATACGAGGCGTTATTACGCGAACGTGTGTGCCCAGCTGAAGATGGAGCTGGCGATGTGAGCCCCCGGAACGGGGACTCTGTATGCAAAGCAAGATGACTCGACCAACTGAGAAACTGTGAAACTGTGAAACTCTGCGACTGTGGCACAGTTTTACGAGCCTGTGACTTTTGGGTCGACCGTTTGTTACCTGCCCGTCGTGGCCTAGCCCAACAACCAGAGCGTGGCCAGAGACACAAAGTCGCTAACCTTTTTTGGGGTTTTATCACCGGGGCAGAGAAACACATAAAAAAAGACACAACACAGATGACAAGTTTGTCGCGTGTAAACAATTTGCGGTTGTCCAAAAAAGGCGGTGCGGGTGGTGCGAGACAAAGAGCAAAAGAGAGCGAGAGAGAGAGAGAGAGAAGCTGGTGGGGAGCATTGCGATATCAGTAGAACGGATATCAAGAGAAATAATGCCTTTACTAGGTAGACAGTGTAGGAGTTAACAGTCAACGCCAATATTATGCGAACATATTATGTTGAGGTAGGCGTAAATGAAACCAAAGTTGACTGAAACCAAATCTTTGAAAGAAACTACAAAAAAAATTCAAGAAAAAATATACATATAAATTAAAATTAATATTAAACATAAAATATTAAAAATATATAAATTAAATAAGAATATTAAATACAAAAAAATATTATTTATCATTTAAATTATAAAGTTTTCAAATGAAGAAAATTGTCACAAACAAATTTTCAAACGCCTTTCTTCAAGACTTCACCAATGGACTACTTAAACCAGACGCTGTGCCACTTGGTACACATACAATTGGCGGCAACTGTATGTGCTGTGGGCAAAGCACACAGTCGTACGCAGTACATTCACATATCTACAGATACATTAGAAAATATCTCAAAAAATCAACAAAATAACAGCGACGTCGACGGCGACAGCGACTGCGAACAGCGACGTCAGCGTTGTTGTTGTTGTTGTTGTTGTTGAGCGCGCATGAGTGAAATACATTTTCACGCTTCTAAACAGAGCAGCAATAAGAACAAGAGCAGCAGCAGCAGCAGCGGCAGCAGAAGAGACTTTTTGACTACGACAACAACAACAGCAAAAACAACAACAACAACAACAACAATAAGAAGAAGTAGAAGAAGAACCATTCATAGTCTATAGCCGGCATTTGTGCTCCCGATGCCAAACACAGACGCAGATCAGTCAAGAGTCAGAGCGGAGCCAGCGTCGATCGCAGTCGCATTCGCAGTCGCAGTCACAGTTCGCAGTGGCAGTCGCATTCGGTCGCAGTCCGGACGGAGACGCATAAAACGTAAACGGGAGACGGACGGAAGGCGATGCCGTAGATTGCGCAGCGCTTTTCGCCAAACAAACACGAAAAGTGTGCGCCACTATTTTCAAATCCCGCAGAGCGTCGCGAGCTGTGGCCGGCAACGGAACAGAACGAGCGAGTCCCGACACAACTTAGCCCCGAAATTCGCAGCAGCAAACACCAAACGAAACACACAACACAACACAACACAACACAACAACCAACCAACCAAACAACCAACCAACCAACAACAACATCGCGAGTGTGTGTTGCGAGTTCGTTCAACGTCGCGAGTTTTTGTGTTTTGTGCATTTTTTGTCGATCGGGTTCCCAGGGCCGAAGAGCATGGGAAAAACTGGCTAAGGATACGGCCGCAAAGGCAATAATCGGGAACAGAACAGCAAAAAGAAGAACAAAAATAAAAAACGAAAAACTGAAACTGAAACTGGAAGCTGAGCTGAGCTGAGCTTCAGCTTTTAGCCAGGCACTGCGCTTTGATTAAAGCGCGCGTTTAATTTCATTTTTTACGCTACTCCAAGAAGAAGTTCTTCTCAGCCTCCCTCAGCTCCTCCGCTTTTTGGTGCGGCTCCACCCTTCCAACTATTTTTCAACATTTTGTGCTTTGATTCGCTGTTCACATTTTGGGCCCTGGCCAACTAGCCAACTGGCCGACTGGACACGACAACGACGACGACGACGACGGCGGCGGCGACTCCTGCGCTGGCTGGCTCCTTGGGCGCTGCTCAGTACGCCGGCAGCTTTCTCCGTGTGCGTACCAGACGGCGCAGCAGCTCTGCTTGAGATAAAAGTATATAATTCAAGTAACAAAAGTTGGAAAAGTAAGAGAATTTTGTGAGATCATGATCATTATCTTCATCATGATGATCTTGAACTCTCTGTGATCGCCGATCGCTGATCGATCTTTCGCGCCGCGGCTTTTGTTGCCTGCACGCATTATATTCGTCAAGTGCGGCTGTCTCTCACCTCCAGCTTCACTTTGAAGCTCACTTCAGGCCACGTCGAACCGAAAGTATCTCAACGCTTGCCGCTTGATTAATTTGCTCGACGGCAAGCTGAAACTTAATTTAATTTAGTTTTTTTGCGTTTGGTTTGTTTTGCGAAATATTCAAATAAACACATCTCGTACTCGCACTCATCGCGGCCGCAATAAAAACCTTTAACTACCTGCCCAAACACTGAAACAACAACAACAACAGCAACAACAACCAAAACATTTACCAACAACAACTCTCGAGACTGGGCCATATTTGTTGTTGCCGCTGTTGCGGCTTCGGAGCGATATGCGGTTATTCATGGTAATTGCAATTTTAATATTTGCAATGCCAATGACGGGATTCGGCTGGTGAGTTCTCAATTTACAATCGACAACAACAGCAATAACAACAACTACTAACTAAACTTCCCATTTAAGTGGTTAGCATATCAAAAGAAACCTGAAAAGTACAAATATAGAGCTATAATTTAAGTTTTAAGCAGATCAATTTCACAGGCCAATAAAATTTGTAAAAATCGGAAATCATTTAATACTTTTTAGGTTTTAAATGCAAATCTGAAACTAGGGAAAGGTTATTCCCTCTGGTTTTCAAGGTGTTGTAATCTAAGGTGTTGTAACAGAAACTCATTTTGGTACATTTAGGGTACTGGAATAAGAAGACAAATTTTATTTTCAAGAATAACCACGATTTGTTTATAATTTTAGAAAAAATATATCTTTTTTATCCAGATATCGTCTGCTATAAAATACTTGCCGAAAAAGTAATATAACTGGGAGGGAGAGAGAAAGACAGGGAGCGAGAAAGAGAAAGAAAGCTTTGAGTGGAGGTTGGGACATCCGATCAGTAAATGAAGGAAGGATGAGATAGAATCTTCAGTTACGATTACTATCTTTCCGAGAAAACAGTTTTGATTTTACAGGACATCACTTTTAGATAAGAATTTCTCTAAAATCTGACTTAGGGCTATTATAATTTCAACCTCAAATTCAGCACATCAAAAACGTTCAAAGTTTGATTCGTGATTATTACATTTTGTTGTAAATGCATTGCAAACTGTATTTAAACAATGAAATATGTATTTCCTAGACCATTCGAGAAATTTTAAGAATTATATGAAATAAAAATTTAGAAAACGGGTTGAGAGCTCTTGACTTTAGTAGTCAGTTATATAAGATGTCAATTATACAAGCTGAAAATTATCGATAAATTTTGAGATACATGTAAATTAGAAGATAAAAACTATATTACTTTTATACAGCTAACATTTATATATATATATATATTATAAAAAAAATTTACTAATTGTGTATAATGTTGCTTGAACACCTAATTGCATTTTTAAATTTCACAATACTTAATGCACTTTAACAGATTTATTTTACTTTCCTAAGCTCTCAAATAGCTACAATTACTGAATATCGCATACAGAAGCTTCAGTATTATAGATTACTATGTAAACATATTACCAAAATAATATAGTCATTTTTATTATTATATTATTATTGCACTTGAAAACTAATTTTATTTTCTATTAATTTGTTAACGAATATTCATATACTAGCATCTTTCCTACTAATGATATATTCGAAATCAAGCCAAGAAACTACAGATTTTTTTGTAAATAAACCTTTTCATAGTTAGTATTTAAAGCTGCATTCGCAGATCTTTCAATTTGAGATCAACATTGTATATATATAGAAACTGCCAGAGGCAAACCCATTGAAGCAAAATATATGTTTCTGTTGCGTTGCGTCAAATTCAATGCCAAAAAACCCATTACAAACGCTGCTCTTCAGTATGTCAGATCTCATCAATACATAAGCTCGAGAGATTGGCGTAACCGTTTCCGGTTTCGGGTATGGCCATAGCAATAGCTATGGGTTGCAGTTGCTGACGACAACAGAACAGAGATGCAAAAAAAAGTGTACTGAAATAGGTGGAAATTGCAAGCGACATGAGATCTACGCGCTTTGAGGTGAGCCAAAGCCAAAGCGAAAATTCGGCCAGAGCCAATCGAGCGGACGATGTTGCCAGCGAGAGACCTTCAAAATGTGACGTTTGATTTAGATTTAATTACATGGCAATTTTTCTGGGGACGAAAAACGTGGCCGTAAACAAGTAAGAGTACACTGGCTAGAAATGATAGACTAGAACATACCCATTATGATGAAAAGCTAACGGAAATACTTTGATATTCGATAGAATGAAAGTAGTATACTATTTTAATGGAAATTTATATACATTTGATATAGCTAGAAAGTCTTAATACAGTCTTTAAAATCTATTCAAAATTGGAAACACCTTTCCTATCTTGGTCATCAAATAGACATATTATTTGAACTACTGAAAGCTTGATTCATATCAAATAGATATCATGCTAAATATACATTATATGCATTATATATTTATGATATATACACTTATATATGTATATGCCTTATATATATACAATTATACCCACTTTCGATCGTGTTATGTATAGAGGGTAAAGGAAAAACGGCAAATGCGAAAAGTGCAGCCAAAATAAATAAAAAGGAACACTCCTTCTCCCACATTCCCCCGACCCGAACGACACTTCGAACGGGGCAGCATTTGAATTTATGCGCGAAATTACAGGCCAAGATAAATAAAATGAAACAAAATAAATGAAGAGCATGATGGGAGCAGACATCAAATAGAATGAAAAGTGTCGCACCAGTCGAAGCCAGCATAAGGGTGGTGCGCAGCAAGCGGTGGGCGGTGTGGTGGTGCATAGGCTATGCACTTTGCCAAAAGCATTTGCCAGCAAAGTGGCATCAATGAATCTAAATCCGCAGCAGCAGCCGCGACTATCTGAGGTAGAAAAATTGTCGCTGTCAGCGGCAGCGAAGACCGCAATGTCTCGACTTTTGGCGCGAGCATTTGTCATCTGTGCAGGGGCGACGTTTATTGGGGGGCGTGGCATGGCGGCTGGGTGGCGTGGGCGTCGCGTGGCATAGACTGCATGACGATCGAGTGCTCGCAGCGAGCGTTTGCATTAATTTTATTTGAGTTGTGTGCAACTGGGCGCGGCAGCCGCCACCAAAAGAGGCCACCTGCAACATTAAAGAGTTAACGCTGATCGCCAAAGGGGTGGGCGTGGCGGGTGTGCCGTCCCAGCTATAGATCTCATTCGATTCAATTGAGAACTATCGCAATAAATTAATTAAATAATTAGAGCTCAAGTTCAGGCGTTTGATGTCGTCCATGATGATAATGATGATGATGATGATGTTGCAGCCACCCCACAAAAATGTCGCAAGCGAATGTGCGCAATTTTAACGCTTCATCTGTGCCGATCAAGTGCAATAAACAGCCCGTGACGACAGACTGAATAATATAGAGAAAAGGGTGCTTAGCTATGAAAGAAGACACATTTTTAAATAATAAAGCTTGTTTTAAAATGTGTCAAAATAAATTTTATTTTTTCTGCTCTCATAGTTGAGCACCATCCTTTTCCCGTCTATTAAATCTATGGAGATGTTATATGAAGATAATAAATTCAATGCCTAAGGCAGAGCAGGAAATGATATAGAAGTATATATTTAAAAAATTTCATTAGTTTTTTTTTTAATTTACAACTGTTGTTTATGACATCAAGCGAATTTGATAATAGAATTGATCGTATTACTACGAACGTTCAAGACCTATATCTGATGATTTGAAACCACAAAGGCCACATATATGTATATATATATAAATAAATTATAAATGAGCAAAATATTTACGAAAGAAAATTTTAAAGGCTTTTGTTTAAAGGATCTTCTTGACTCGTACTTATTTAAGCTCAAGACAAAACTTAAAATAATAGAAATGCTGATTGATAGAGCAAGAGAAATCTGTATTTTTTTTAATAAATATAAAGAAAAATATAAAAAAGTAAGAAAAATATACAGTGAAAAATAATACAATAAAATTAGTGTAAATCCCTTTCTGCAGTATTTATAAATAAAAAAAAAGAAAATTTGATATAGATTAAGATTTATTTATTTTGACTATTAATAACAATACAATCTTAGTAGCTCACAGGATAATAAGAGTATATTAATTTAAACATAATAGCATATGAAATAGACAAATAACTTTTGGTTTTGGAAAAAATACAAATAGAAAAAATATAAAAATAAATAAATAAAAATAAGCCATCCTCACGTCTGTGAAACGAATTTCTAGATAAACCCTTATATAACCTTGGCATTCAAGTATTGCATATTATGACACACAGACACGTCGATAACGATAATAAATGCAACTATCATTGTTTACATTTATCGATTGTATCTGCGAATTTCGCAATATTTGCAATTCTCTTTCTCTCACTTTCGATATCTGTGTCTGGTTTTATAGACCGAAAATGCACTCGCTCAGAAATATACATATATATGCGTTATTTTCCAGCCAAATGCTCTAAATCAAACGATCATTGTGTGAGCTATTGAGATGATAATCAATGAGTGTGGGGCAGGCGCATATAGCTCGATGTGCCGTTAAATGAATGGAAATTCCATTGGCCAGAGCAGTCGAAACCAATTACAGAGAACTTACTGCAAATTGCTGGTGATCGGCGCGGCATGTCTGGAATTTAATTAAAAACAGAGCTGCGCGAGATGCAAATGATGAAAATCTCAAAATTTATGAACAACAATTTGATTTCAAATAAAATGAGCTCATTTCCGTTCACTCGATTCGTTTGACATTTACAGTCAAGTGCTGGTTCGGACTATTTTTGGGGCTTATTTCCTGCTTTTCATTCATTCAATAGCTCGCACACACACTCACACGCACTCACACATACTTGCGTTCAATTGAATGCTCATTCATTCAGAGGGTTCATTCATAGCCAGTTTTTGGCACTCACAGCATGCGAAATTGCTATTAAAACCCGCCAGGGCTTTAATGGGTTAAACAGCACTCGCCACACACACACACACACACACACAAACACACATATTGATATCTCAGTGTGTGGCAGTGGCACTTAGTCTCAAGCTGTGTATTGGGTGCGTTTGTTGTTCCAACATCGTCGCTCTGGGAGGCAACATCAACAACATTGCGCATACGCCGCGTGCTCCGTGTCAGTAGAGCAAAGCCATCGAAAATTGGCACACTTTCTGAGATAGCCAAACACATAGCAGAGAATACGCCAGCAACACCCCCAACATGATTAGGTTAGCCGTTGGCTAACGAGCGTACAACTCGGCCAAATGCCAAAATTTAATGCAGACGACTTGATTATGAAAGAGGCTGGCATCTCGAAGGGGGGTCGCAGCTTTCGCCACTTGCCGAAGCGAGATGAGATCGAGATGAGAGATACGTTGAGATCGGTGGCCAGTTACCCTAGCTGAGTGCTCGTTGCATTTGGCACGGGTGCGGGCCTGTTCTTTGCTTGATTTTTAATTAAAACTCATGCAATTTGTTTATTTTGTTAATTTGTCTCTGCGCCTCTGTCACGTTGACAGATGCGTGCCTCGAACGCTGCATCATAATTAAAACGCATGACCACAGACAAAAACGAGAGACAAAGCGAAATGCGACAAGACAGACATGGGTCAAGTTGAAGGACTGACAAGAAAGGCCCTAGGCACAGCCCCTTGGCCCTAACCCTGTGCTCGTTCCCGGGCCAAGGTAACTAGCAAATGTTCATGTCATCCAATAGAGCCCAGAGATCTGAGTGATTTGATGGGGTGTCAGCTGAGATAATCACAGCCAGTTCATGGAACGTTGGCGCTGAGTGCGTTCTATAAGCACATTGTAATAAAGCTTAGCTTGGTTTGAGAGTAAATGCATTAGGTTATTGGCAGGTTGCATTTTTTATACCCTGTAACTGTTTAATAAAGGATGTCTTAGTGGAAAGTAAATATTGAAAATACCTTTTTAATAATCAAAGAACTTATTGCGATCGGAAATATATATGAATTACTATTTGGAGTTGTAGGGTGGCTCGTAACTTCCGAGTAGAACTCTCACACTATAAAGTGAATACAAATTAATATAGGTTATCATCTACTAGATATCTGCTTTAAGAATATTTGACTAGATTGAATGGATAGATAGAATAGTTGAACAGGACTTAGAAAGGAATAATCTTAAAATAATTGTTCGATTCGAGTAACCAAATCAATTTCGAGATATTCTAGCTTTCTAACATTCTAACTTCAAAGAGACAGTATATATATAGTATAGTAATATAGTATAGTCAGTAATTATATAGTATCTGCAAGTGGTTATGTTAGTTAGCTATTCTAAAATTCAATTGAAGAGTATCTAGACAGTCACTAATTCCAACTGATAGAATGAGCATATAGCCTTTTAAATTGTGGTTATGGCCACATTTACACACACTTAGCTTGGCCCTAACACACATTTATCTAATGTCACATAAATCTGTGGCAAAGCTCTGAGGAAGACCAGATTTCTCACAGTCGCAGCCCTTTAACCACGTGATTTAGCAAAGCTGAAAGCTGGACAGGGACATGGACATGGACATGGTCATGTGCGCGTCCAAGTGGCAACGCCTATTTGAGCCGTAATTAAGTTAAACGCTGTCGCAAGCAGCAAAAGATTGATGTCGCCTTTGTCTTGGACGGCAGGTCGTGGCTCCCAGGGCTTTTAGATCTGGCTAAATGGCTGACAGTCAGTCGGGCCAGTCAAATAGTAAATATGCCTGAATTATGAGCTAGCCTGGCGGCAATTGGACATGCACATGCCCCAAAGCCTGGGAACAAACGCGACGCATTCCATCGCCAGATGATTGTCAACAGCCTCTTATTATTATCTTTTTTTTTAACTGAAAGGCGGCGCCTGCGCACAGTGGTTCATGTTAATTTGCTAATTGCCAAATGACAAACAACAAAAAATAAATACAAAAAAGGTGCCAAAAAGCAGCGTGCGACGCCCGCCCACGTTGAGCTCGAACCGAGCCGAGCCGAGCCGAACCGCACCCACGAGACCAGATTTGAGCCGCCTCTAACTCATGCCAACACCTTTTTGGTAGCATTTGCCGCCTGTGGCAGTAGCCGTTGGCTGGCTAATCAATTGTCAACGCCGCCGCCCACATCAAACGCCGCACCCCCACCGCAGCCGCCAGCTCTCCAGCGGCTGCCCCTTTGTCCGGCTGTGTGCACAAGAGATCAGCACTTGCGCTGAGGCATTCTGTGCACAAATATTTGTGCGCGTAAATTGAAAACTGACCAGCCACAACAGCACTTGACTTGCCAGTGGCCAGCGCGGCCCAAAAGACGGCCCAAACGCGATCTGTTGACCAACTGAGCGACCGAGCGAGCGAGCGAGCGGACGAACGGCCATTCATTCAGTTGTCAACGCTTTGTTTAAATACTTTGCCACTCGCATGTTGACAAGTGGTTTAAGTCGTTGATTTGTTTACACTGCAACGCACTCGGCGCAGTCAGTGGCAGCTCGATACGGCCCCCGGCGGGGGCAAGTGGCACGGCGATGCCAACTGGCGACGACGGCGACTCACGAAAATGAGTCAATCAAACGAAGTTGCATCCATTGTGACTGTCTATTTACATAGAAAACAAGAGGGAAAGGTGTAAGAATCGATACAATGACGAATCTCAAATACCCTAACATTAAAGTAGTTATGAAGTAATTATATATTGGAATATGTCTATTAATATATTTAGACAACAAGAGTGTAAGGATCATTTATATAGAATATGACGATTTCCAGATACCCTTAGAAAAATGTCATAATATATCTGTTGACTTATTCTTAAAGCAAGAAGAATTGAGAAATAAGAATTTTTAATAAGTCTCAAAAATTTTCTAAAGAATTTAGAAATAGTTAAGAGTAATAGAGTAATAGCATGCAAAAAAAGTTAGAATAATTCTTTACTAACAAATGCATAATATATTTTAAAATAAAATATTTGAATTACCGTTCACTTATATACAATTCCTATATAATATATAATGTATTATTAAAAAATTTATTATGATGTTTCATTAAATTATTAAAATTTTTTATCTTAAAAATTATTGAGTTTATTGATGCTTGTCATAAATATTATAAATAATAATAAAATATATTTTAAAAGATCTAAAAATTGTTGAATCGATTAAAAGCTTCATCATTATTAGAAATTTATCATTTTGCTTAAAATTTAATATTTGAACTTTATTATTTTATTGTAGATGCAAAATGATAAAACTCTAATATTATTTGAATTTATTAAAATTTAATTTCTAAGATATTTTACAATATATTAATAATTTTTGTGACAAACTTGACTATATAGACTAGCATACCCTACAGCTAGCGTATAACACAGCTGAGAGCACTGGACTGCAGTTGAGATTGGCGTGGCTTGGGGTTGGGTATGGGAAATTTCAACCACTTGTCAGTGGCTACCATCAAACCGGGCACTTTGATCAAAGAAAAAAATCACTGAAAATCCATTGAGGCCTATAACGACACCAACAACACCCGACCAACAGCAACAGCAACAACAACAGCAAACTGCAATAGGGGCACACTTGGAGTCGCTTCTCTCGGTTGTGTGAAAGCAAAATAAAGATACGTCGCGGCCAAGTGTTGCCTGTTGCCAGTTGCCAGTTGCCAGTTGCCTGGACTGGGACCTGGGACTGAAGGCAGACTGAAGTTGTTTAGTTGTTTCAAGTTGCCGACAGCTGCGCTGCTGGCGTCGCTGCATGCTGCCTGCTGCTGCTGCTGCTGCTGCTGGCAGGCAAACTTCAACTTCAAAAACGAAAAAGTGTCGAACGAGTTGGCCACATCGGCAGCATCATCGTCATATCAGCCTCGGCTATTTTCCGCTTAACCAAAACTCCCCGTGTTTGTTGTTGCTAGTGTTCAGTATTGTTATTGCTGTTGCTGTTGTTGTTGTTGTTGTTGTCTGTTGGCAACTTGTGTGGTTACGCGCTCTGCACGCTTGAAAGGTGTTTGAGTTTGAGTTCTTTAGATCTCTCCAGTCATCAGCGCATCGACTTCGAGATCCAAATCATTGCGATCTCATCATCATCATCATCATCATCGTCGTTTGCCAGCCAACTTCAATTGTTTTTAGCTCAGTGTTGTTGTTGTTGTTGTGTTTACAAGCGCGTCTATCATTTATGCTCTTTTCTGTTTGACTTTTGGCGGCCCAGCGTTCACTTGATGTTGTTGCAGCTCATATATATAAATATATATATATATATATATATGTGTGATGATGTGTGCGTGTGCCTGCTCTATTTGTTTTCAAGATTTTGTAGCTATTAAGTTGTCATAATCTCACTTGGCTCGCATCGAGATCGAGTGATTGCCGCAGGCAACCCAATAGCTAAAGATAGAGATGGAGCCGATTGGGAAGTGCGACAGAGACAAGGGCATGGGCCCACCAGGTGGGCATATGCGCTATCCAGGTGGGCAAATTGGGGCATCAAAACGGTTCAAGTGCCAGCCAGCTATATGAGAAATATGTGCTGAAATAGAAATGGGGAACCACAGGTAGCAGTTGATCGTAGATATTCATCTAAAGTCGTAGATGTTCAACAGCAACTCGAGGAAAGGTCAATAGCTGCAGGATAAAAGAGATTTGTCTTGTATTAATTCAATTTGAATAAATTATAATTTAAAATTTATTTATCATATATATTTTTGATGAAAAAGTGATAAAATGAGATAGTTAGTGATAATATATATATTAAAACAATAACTAATTATATGGCAAATATCACATTATTGTTTACACCTAATAAAATTTCGAGTTTGCAATTAATATTATTCATAGCTAATGAGTAATTGGACAGCATTTCTAATAGAGTTGGCCTAGTCACTGAAAACGATAAGCCAAATAATATATATCTATGATAAATCGAAGGGGCTTGGCCATGACCATATCAGCTCTTTGTCATCAATGAATAACTGGGATGGCAGTGGAGGGTCTAGTTTATTTTGAAGTTGCCGATTTTTAGCAAACTATTTTTTTGGCTCCGTCATTGGGCTGAGTCAGCTGCTACTCAGAGCTGTAAATTGCCCATTAATTGCTAAAAATAACGCAAATTCCCTGAAACAACAACATGAGAGGGAGACAGAGAGAGAGAGAGACAGAGCGAGAGACTGACACAAAACCAATAGACCGATGGCCGCACATCAATCACAAACTCGAATTCGTCTCTCAGTAGCTGAGTGTAGCATATAAAACGCCTCGAATGCCTTTTAGTAATCCGGCTCCCCTCAGAAAACATAAACTTGCAACTTAAATTGCGCAAAGTTCACGAGCAAAGCAAATTTCACGCGAATGTGCAGCAACAACAACAACAACAGCAGCAACAAAATGCGAACGAAAAACAATTGAGCTATTAAAAAGTCATAAATCTGAAATGGAAAAACATAAATCAGCGCCAAAGGCGCGCACACAAAAACAATTTCAACGCCGCCGCCACCGCCGCCGCCCAGTGGCTGACACATATGAAGATGGCAAGGGGGGTGGTGCAACACCCGAACCCGTGGGCAACTGCTGCCCTGCAGCGACGCATGCTCAACGGCTGCTGCACCCACATTGTACGCTGCACGTAATTATTAATTTTCCAGCTAAATTAAATTTTAACGCTGCTGCTCCAAATGGCATTCAAAATGAAAACGAAAATTGCATCGATTGAGAAAATTGCTAAAAAAAAAACGGAAAAGCATGCTCAACGCTGGTGTGAGTGTGAGTGTGAGTGGTGTGTGTGGCCAGAATTTTATTGAGCGCCGCCGCTTCGCTTATAACAATATACAAACCAATTGCCAACTGCGTCTGTATGTGTGTGTGTGGGGGGGGGGGGGGGGGAAGTGCATATATGTCTGTATGCGCCATATTGCGCATACGCCGCATCAGCCGCATATGCAAAGATATTTAGTTCAACTGCCGCATCGTTTGGTTGGACGCCGTGTTTTCCTTATTCTATGCAAATAAACGAAACTTTTAAGCTGCCAGCATAAATAAATGAAACTATTTTTAATGCACTTGCCTGCTGAATGATGCGATTCTAATTTCGAGGCGCCACAAACAGCTTCTAATGAAAACTTTGGAGTTTTCACATTAGAGTAAATGGGATAAAGCAAATATCAGACTAATTCTTTTCAACTTAAAAACTTAGCAAAAAAGATCATTTTCAGCTATTGAAAAGTTTTAAGCTGTCTGAAGAAAAATGATTTAAGTTATACTAAATATTTGATGTATGAATTATTTATATTTTTTGTGTCTTTGCGTTTTATTTGAAATCTGTCTTATATAGACAATACAAAAATTGATTAGCAAGAAATTTTAAATAGCCGGATGGCTTAATCTCCATTGAGCTTTAATATTTTATATATATTTGTCTATCTGTTTGTTACTCTATGTGGCAGTTCCAGGATGTGAAATCTTTTCAGTCTCCTTAGATTATTTGTCTTATTAAGTAGTCCTAGTGCATAAGTATTCTCATGTTTATTACGTCTTTGACATAAGGCAGCTTTAGATCTTTGTGAATGCCATAGTTAGTCATGTACCAAGATGGAACTGTTATTGTTGTCAGTGTCCTGTTTTGGTAACGTTGTAATATTTCAATCTTTGAATATTTATTAAATGACTTCAAAATTAAATTGTCAATATATGCATAAAAAGTTGAAGTGATTATATTGTTTTAAAATACTTTTAAGCTATAATATATTATATACTACTTGACTAACATTTTTTTAATTTTTAAGTATCCGTTCCTTTTTTATTGAACAGACTAATTTTCTAAGAATTTTTTCCTTAAGTCCTGCTGGGTAAATCAAAAAAAACTTTATGAGTAAAGTTGCTTTAAATAGTCAATAATATATGTAAAGATTGTTATTTAACTTATGTAATGTCGTTGAACATTTGAGCAATTGCATGAAACTTAACTGCGTTGCAATTATTTTGAACACATATATACATATATATATATATATATATATATATACATATATCCACATGAGCTTGTCTATTCGACCTCTATACTCAATAACTGCCATAAAACTAATATAAGTATTAGATATCTTAATAGAAAATAATGTCATCTGTATTTGCGCTTGAAATATTTTATGCGCTAATGCATTTTCCACTTAATTACTTTAACAAAGCTCTCATTTCTCATAAGGTATAAATTCAATTCGAAAACTCTTTATTAAATTTCGGACTCTTCATTTCTATATTCTAGGGCCGAAGGCACAAACATTCTGCTCGATCCAAATCTAATGTGCAAAAAGACACGACGTCCACGTGGAAAACTGGCTGAGATCTGCCGGCACGACTCGGCCCTGCTCAAAGAGATCATCAATGGGATTAACCTAGGCTTCCGCGAATGCGAGTTTCAATTTCGCAATCGCCGCTGGAACTGCACGGAGCTGCGCAAAAGCATGAGGAAAATCTTAATGCGCGGTAAGTGAGCAGGCTAAATGCTATCCACTAGATACTAGACAGATACACACGGGCCAAAGCGGGCGACAAAGGTGAAAAAGGCAGACAGACGGACAGCCTGTCAACACGTGCTGACTCAGAGTGGAACTCTCCAGACCAGACCAAGCGAAGACTTGCTGCTGCCTAATTACAGCTGAAGTCTTCGAGGCTGGCGAACTGTCAGGCGACTGGCGACCGCATCATCCATCAAGTTGCATAATAAAAATGTTGCGCCCGCTGATGAATAGCGCCTGAAATGAGCCTACAAAGCTGTCAATTTTAATAAATTATTGCCCGAAATGTTCAAAAGGCACCCTGCTCCTTGCTGCTGGTGCTGCTGCTGCTGCTGCTGCACTTAATGACAACAATGCGCAAACAAAACACATACCAAATTATCTGCAATAAATTCCATGGCAGCGGATTAAAACTGCGTCCCTGTCAAGCTGTCAGCCCGAGCCGAGAAGGAAGCCTCTCTTCCCCATTCCATTCCAGCTGATGGCCATGTAATGCCGTTCCCCATTTGGGGTGGTGACTATCCAAAAAGACATATCACCTGTCCACAGCGCTCCGATCCACTCCGATCCACTCAACGCCACAGCGCTCGCATTACATATGCAAATCGTTGGCCGATGTGGTGCGATTACAACTGCGATTTCGATTTCATTAAACGTGACTGCAATGCAGTCGATGACAGCGCAGCGCGACTGCGACTTTGCATTTGCATAGAGTAATCAGCGATCGGTTATCGAGGCGGGCAATAAATCATTTTGTCACCAAAGCTGACAAATTGACATCAATCATGCGACGACCCGCTTGCTGACAACCCTAATCAGCATTAGCACCATGTCTAAATAAGCGATTAATTATCGATCTTTGACACCGCAACGTTAATCGTCGCTTAAAACAGCGCTTAAATCAATTAAATGTCAATTAATGCCTGGCTTAACACAAGCAGTCACTTGGTCTACGGTACTTGGTTTTATAAACAGGTTAGGGCGTTTCCTAGCAAACTATTTGCTATTTTCCATGTCAAGTTTAATTCGAAAGTGTCACTTTATATAAAACTTTTCTTAACACTCACTCAGCTCGATAGACTTTAAAAAAAGTTTTACTCAAAATTTTTGTTCAAGCACGAATCGGAATAAAAATTTATTTTAATTTTGTCAGCGTCTTACAGTTTTTAATTGCAAGTGTTTCTAACGTATCTATCGTGTAAAAACAGAGTTGGGGTAATATTTAAAAGAGACGTACTCTAATTAATTTCAGTATAACTTTAAGATGCAAACATAGAAAAACCAAGTTTACAATTTTAGATGCAGTTTTAAAAATATTTGTTACTCAACAGGGAGCAACACATATCTTTGCTTAAAAAAATTAGAGATATTTAAAAGAAATTAATAAGTTACATTTTTATATAGATACTTTATTCAAGCTTTTCTTGCCTCTCCCCTAATCTTTGTCTCTTCTGTCCCACCGCAGACTCTCGGGAAACGGGCTTTGTGAATGCCATAACAGCGGCGGGCGTTACCTATGCCGTGACTAAGGCCTGTACGATGGGTCAGCTGGTGGAGTGCTCCTGCGACAAGTCTCATCTGCGTCGGAATGGCGGCCAGCCCCAAATGGTGAATGCGGCCACGGCGGAGGCAGCGCTTGAGCGGCAGCAGCAGGCGTCGCTGCTGCGGCAACAACATCAGATGCTGCAACGCAACCACAACAACAGCAACAGCATGACGGATCTTTCACTTGACAGAGCTCGCAACAGCCGTCGACCGGGTGGCAGGCGGGGGCGGCGCAAGTTCTGGGACAACATCAAGTTCCCGCAGGGCGAGTGGGAGTGGGGCGGCTGCAGCGACAATGTCAACTTCGGGCTGCGACACTCACGCGCCTTCCTCGACGCCAAGCAGCGGCAGCGACGCAGCGATCTGCGCACACTGGTCAAGATGCACAACAACAATGCCGGGCGACTGGTAAGCAGTAGATATGGAAAACACCCTAGTATATTTTAAAGGAAATTTAGAATAGTCTTAAAGACAATACAACAAACATACTACAAATTGAATTCCAGGCTTCTGTATAAATATTGTTTTATGGTAGGGGAAGGTCCAGAAATATGGTATATGCAGGTATAATAATATAGGTAGATATAGAAGTATAGTATGGGATGGGTTATAGCCACGGTAGTGTTCTATACTTCTGATTTTAATGTACCTTCATTTAGAAAAATCAAATGACATTTAATAGCAGAAGTTTTTTTCGTCAAGCTAATGAAATATCTGGGTTCTGAGAAACTTGATGGAACTTTGCCAGTAATGTTTTTTATAGAGTACTTAATTTGGGCCATCCACGGCAGACAAGTTACAGAACTTAAGGCAATTCGTTTGACGAGGACCCGGGTTCGAATCACAAGCAATAGGGCATGGTTGTATTGTGTTTATCTTTAGAAGCTTAGACCCAAAAAGTCTTAAAAGTTTATTAAGACATGCGCTATAGAGTCAAACAACAAGAAAGCTGCAATACAACAAAAAAAAACTTAATTTGAGCTAATAATCCGATACGAGAAAATGCTATACGAAGACTGAATCTTCTAGTGTTAACTTTAAAGCTAAGAGTCTAGTTCATAGAATATAATAGATTCCAACATGGCTTTATCGATTTGGCTGTTGATGGAGGGGGTTATATCTCCATTGCACTTGTCCTGAATAAGTCTTTATATCTACAAGAGCTCTAAAATTGTGGAAATTTTCGATGTTTGAATTTCACAAATTCAAAAGCTTTGTATAGCAGACCTTGACCTCTACATCAAGCGAATTTTCATTAGAGAAAAATCATCAGCGATTAGATTTGTGAATTTGGAATATCTCTTAACTTTCTACCCTTCTCTTTACACACACTCTTGCAGGCGATTCGCGATGCGATGCGTTTGGAGTGCAAGTGCCATGGATTGTCCGGGTCGTGCACGGTGAAAACCTGTTGGCTGAAGATGCCGCCGTTTCGTGAGATATCGGCACGACTGCGCGATAGATACGATGGGGCGCGCAAGGTGGCGCTACGGAACGACGGCAACAGCTTTATGCCCGAGACGCCGCACACGAAGCCGGCGAACAAATACCAGCTGGTCTATGCGGATGATTCGGCAGACTTCTGCACAGCGAACGCCAAGACCGGAGCGCTGGGCACGCAGGACAGGGAATGCAATGCCACATCGACGGGCCCCGACAGCTGCGATCAGCTCTGCTGCAGTCGGGGGCACAAGCACCGCGTGGTTACCGAATGGACCAACTGCAACTGCGTCTTCAAATGGTGCTGCGAGGTGACGTGCGAGAAGTGCCGGGAGCACCGCGAGGTCAACACCTGCCTCTAGATTGGGGCCCGCGGCACGGGGCACGGGGTACGGGTATTTTTTTTGGGGTTTCTGTTTCGGCATAGTCATGAACACATTTGAAAGCTTTCCATTTCGCGTGATAAACAACAGTTTGAAACACACAACGTTTTGCTGCAGTCCACATTTAAGTATTAACTAACACTAGACAGTAAAAGAAAAACACAATGTAAACGAGTTTATTTTAGCCAGGCTCTAGGCCACTCTAGCTGTAAATACTACTTACACATCCTCAATAGCATGAACCATGTAAGCTTGTAAATAGTATTAATAAAAAACAAACACAACAAACAAAAAACTTTTTTTTTGTTTTAAAACGGTTAACTAGAGATGGGCGCATTTAATGGGATTTTTTCATATAATATTAAATATTTTTTTCAAATATTTATTACATTGTTAAACAGCAAAAATGTAGACAATATCCAAGGACAAACCCGTAAAATACGAGATTTTTGTAAGGAAAGTAGCAAAAAAAGAATTTGATTGCATGCAATAGACTCTAAAATTTCTTTAACCATACCATAATATATGTTTCAACTATTCTATATATATTTATATATATGTATTTGCAAAATATTCAAGCAAAGGAAAGGAAGCCCAGAGTAAAGAAATGTTTCGAATCATACACTGAACTATTTTCTTTAAGATCATAGCCCTGATTAGATTGGTATAGAGTATATATATATCCTTTCCGTTTCAAGAACTCCCCCATTGAATATCATATTCTTAATAAATTAGCATTAAATCTACAAACAAGCAATTAAAAATACAAGAACACGACTCGTCTTGTGTCGCATCTCTAATTTTTGAACAGTTGAAGCAGTCAGCTTAGTGGATTTCAATTAATTGCAACAAATTAAATATCAAATCAGGTAAAATGAAATAAACTTTGGCTTTATGCTAAACGGAAATGTATCTCAAATCGCTTTGCCCATTGATTGAAATCTGCATAAATGATTAAACGTAATTTAATGAAGACAACAGCAAAAACCGATTGAAAAACAAGTTCAGCTTCGATTAGCTCCAGCTGTATTTCTATCTGTATCTGTATCTGTATCTACATCTGTAGCCATTCAATAACATTGTCAACTAACAGTAGCCCGTAGCTGTAGCTGTGTCTGTATCTGTGAGCTAGACCAATGACTTTCCCATAAATTAACACAATTTTATTGTTGTCGACACGAGATAAAAATCTACAGAAATTTGCCTAAACAGCAACAAAACAAAAATCGCATCCGAACAAAAACTGAAAATTGATTTGCCTTTGTGCATAAATTATCGTCCGATTGTTCGTTCATTGATTTGAATGCATAATTTCAAAAATCAAATAGATGTCGGTTAATGCATGTAATTAAATCTAGCGAATAGCCATTTTTATTAACAGTCCAACAAAAGCGATTGGCATTAAGCTTACCAACTTTAAATCAAGTCAACTTCTGATGATAAATTTGCTGTCAGAAGTAGATGAGCAATTTTGAATTCGCATTTGAATATGTATTATTATTATTAATATTATTATTATTATTTTTATAAAAAGTGATTCAAATTATTATTATCTTCATTCAAGAAAGTATGAAGGTTCTGCTTTAAAATTACACCGTTGAAATGTAAACTAAATCCAATCAAAGAAGAGACTTCTATCAGACTAGACACGAGGACAAACGAGAACTTATTCTTTAAACTAGACCTTTTTCTAAGTAAAATTTAGAAAAAATCAAAAATAATATGAAATAAAATCCTAAAAAAATGTAAACTTAATTTGCTGTCGATAAAAAGCTTCGACTTCACAATATTGAAAGTCTGCCAGCTCGAAGCACAATCACCAAGAGCCGAACCTCAACTATTTCCACTCGATAATCTGAGCTTAGCATCCTCGGCCGCAACTTGGCTTAAGTCTGATATTCGAACAACGCGAAGCCGAGAGATGCCCAACATGCCCGAATTCCATTCCATTTGCCTACTGACTGGGCCAGGTCAATCTCGGAGAAAACAAGCCCATGCCAGCGATAAGATACAACAGCATCAGCAACAGCAACAGCAGCAGCAGCAGCAGCCTCTTTGGCTCTACAGCAACAACTAATTAACAATCGCATTCATTTTATTTATCGTACAAATGCAAACCGCTTGACTTCCAAAACTGTATCTGCATGCATTTATAAGGCTCGAATGGGATCAGTTCCAAACTGAGTCGCGTCTGCGGCCTGGTCGATCGACGATCGGATCGGATCGCATCGCATCGCATCGCATCGTACACTTGACTGAACAAAATGTATGGTGAGATACTCGTGTCGCTGGGGTCCGCTCAGATACACAGATTCAGTGGCTTTATCTTGGGCGCGTTAATGAGATTTGCTTGTATCTGGAGCCATTCGGTAGATGCGTATCAGTGGGTTTCAATTAATTGTGGCGACGCTTATTAGTCATCCATCTAACAAACTAAACTGGCGCTGGCACTGGCGCTGGCGCTCTGAAAATCTCACAATCTCTCTCGATACTATATGTGTGTATACACTCACCTAGTGTTATGCCATTGACCCCAAACTGACCTTGGCCAGTGGGCAACATCTCCTTCTCTCTCTCTCTCGTTCGCTCGATCGCTCGCTCGCTCGCTCGCTTCTGTTCTTCCGCTCAGCTGCTCATCTGGCTTATAAATGTGCATTTTATGTTAATAAAAAATGCATTTTATGCCGTTTCTAGATCAAAGTTCTTTTTAGCGGCTTCTTTTGTTTCAAGTGGCGCTTAAAATGGCGCCGGTTATAACCAACTATAGCCAAACAAAAAAACTTTCCCATAATGGCTCAATTTTTAAGCTGTTACACCTACTGCATTGATGCGGAGGACTGCCTATGCCAGATATCAGAGACGCTGATCACTGCAAACAATTTTAGCCAAATTGCAGTCAAAGTCCAGCGAGCGAGCGAGCGAGTGAGAGAGAGAGAGAGAGAGAAGGAAACATCTGCAGACGGGGCGCTAAAAGAACAACTATTAAGACCGCTCGAGCGACGTCTACCGGAGAACAAAACCTGAAACATGAAATTCCTGCGTAATTTGTAAGGAAAGGCGTGAAGAACACCAACGAAGGCAACACCTTAATTAATGTTATTAAAATGGAACGAACGACCGACGGACCTGGCGATTGGACCTGGACCTCAAACTCAAACTCGAACTCAAACGCAAACTAAAACCGAGCTCAAGACCTGCGACTGGAACCCATTCGATTGCAGGTCCAGGCGCAAAAAAAAGAAGGCAGACACACACACATACTCACACAAGCACACACACACTCAGAGGAGAATGTGGCAAAAGGGAAAAAGGTTCGGACCGGGTCCGCTTGATCGGTTCTTTTTGGGCTGGTTCGCTTGCAGCTCACTCCTCAATCGCTTTGGCCATGCACGTTCCGGTCGAATGGGAATGGGAATGGGAATGGGTATGGGAAATGACCTGTTGTCTTTATTTGGGGCTTGGCCTGGACTAAACGTTTGGTAAGAGTTTATTGGAAAGTGGCCAAAAACTGCTGCACTTGGCCAGCCCATTTGCAACCACTGTTCATTTCTTAGCTATCACAGAACTTTTGCGTAATGCGTACTTAAATGTTTACAGACCAAAGAAAGAAAACCTTTATAAGATATAAATATTTTACCATAATGTAAATAATATATAATAGATTACATACAGAAAGAATAGATTACATTAAGAAAGACGCTAGATTGAGATCCATCAAACTATCTTATATGCATATGCAGTATATAAAATTTTTGCCTAGGCCATTTGGCTGGGTTCGAAAATTAAACAAAAATACTAAAGTTCTGTTATCAACTCAACTTATTACAAACTTCATTTATGTTTACTATAATAAAGAAGAGATAATCAAACATATTTACATAAGATATAAGTGGGATCGAATAAGTTATATTATTTTAATGTCTGTATGGACTTGGACTTGGCATATCATATATAAGTTAGTTTACACTTATATTAATAATAATAACTCAAGCAAATTGAAATAGGTTCGTTAACTTAAAAATATATATATATCAGTTTTATATATGATAATGACACTTCGTATTTAGATTGACTTAACAAGTAGCTTATTTCTATATTTAAAAACGAAAAAAAGGAACTAAACCTTTTTGTTTCATGATTTTAGAATTCTAAATTAACTGCAGTCTCCATAATTTTATAGCTTTTAGTTTCCATACACAAGTTTTCACAATATTTTAATGCAAAATACTGCTCTTTGTATTCATTCTTAGGCATATGAAGTGTGCACATGAGACACGCTTCAGCAGCAAAGAGGAATCGGTGGTGCTACCACAGATCTGCTGCTGTTTGCCGTTCTTTCTCAGCATTCTAAGCCGCCAGCCGAATTATCACTGGCCTCAGAGCGCTGAGCGTTGAGCGCTGACTACTTGACATATTCATTAAATTTGCCACATTGTTGCAGGAAGGAGACGGAGCTGAGAACAGAATGGCAAAGAGTCTGGTGAGATGGTCATCATTTTGACACCTTAATGCGGTAATTAGGGTTTTCTCAGCATTCAGTCAGACAGCGGCAACACCCGGGCCATGCCCTTGCCCCGGCGGCAGACCATCCTTAAAAGCCGATCATCATGAGCAAATATTAACACAGCGCAAAGACCAAAGGCGATAGCATCGTCCAAAAGTTAGGAGCAATGGGCAATCGCCAATGACCAATGGCCATTGGGCAATGGGCAATGGGCTATTTGCCATGGGCCATGGGCAATGGACTCTGGACAAATGGGCAACGCCTGCGGAGTGCCGTTAACGGTTTACGGCGAATTGGCTTAAATTTTGAAAAGATCACAGCCAAAGATCATCAACGCCAGCATACAGGGCGATCTCTTCAGCATGAGATCCTTGCGATTCGGGTGTGAAGATTATGACACAGCACAAAATAAAAACACCAGCCCGCATCGGTAAGGGCGTCAAAGGCCGGGTCAGAACCGGGTCCCACACGGCATGGAGGGAAGCAAGGTGCAGAGAAACAGATCCGAGGAGCAACAGGCGCTGCAATTAATTTCAAATTTTTTAACATCTCACAATGCGCCGTCGCAGACAGCTGGGCAAAGCGAAACGGTACGAAAGAGAAACAAGCTGAGCGAGAAAATGAGAGAGAGAGAGACAAAGAGGAAGGCAGAGAATCGAAGAGAAATTGCAGACAAATTAAGATAAATGAATTGTTTAATTGTTGCATATGGTGCGCATCTTTATTGTGGAGCTGCTAATTTAACTTGTAAAGTAACTTGCGAAAAGGTTTATGGGAGGAATTACATGTGAGTGTAAAGAAATAAGATATTTTTATGAGAAATTTTCAGCTCAGCCCAGGTGTATATAAACATATGCATATACATATATGTATGTATCTTTATGTAAGTAAATATACACCTACCAAAACATTTACATACATTTTATTGTTATTTATTGTCTTCCACATTATTAAAAAACAAAAGAAGTAGAGTCAATGGAAATATTAAATAGAAGGAAACAGAGAAAGGTAGAAGCAGCGAAGTAAAGAGAATATAGTAGAGAAGTTTCGTACTACCATTGCAATTTACAAGGATATAGAATAGTTTTCTGTCTGTTGAATGTCTATTTGAATGTAAAACTTAAACATTAAAAATATAAAAATAAAATTCGAAAAAATACAAGGGATCCGGACACACGATATTTCCCGTAAAATAATCCAAAAAAATTTTACTTGATTAACAGACTGAAATTTTAATGTAGAAGCAATCAAGAAGAGAAAATATGAAGAAAATGTCTGGGATCAGCGAAATCGGTCTTTTTCGGAAAAAGTTATGGAGGTTTGAAAACCGGGTCTGAGAACTCTCACAGCTCATTCTTGTCAAAATTTATGACATGCAATTTTTCCCAAATAATCAAAAAAGTCTATTTGCTTAACTGACTGAAGCTCAAATCTAGAAGCAATCTAGAGTATACATATAACATGAAGAAAATGTCTGCTATCAGCAAAATCAGTGTATTTTTGACAAAGTTACGGAGGTTTGAAAAAAAAGTACCTCAGAGCTCTAACAGATATAAAATAGCTTTCTCTGATGTTGCCATTTGTGATAGGACAACATATATATGCATAAATACATCTATAAATACATATATGTATGCATGCATATTAACATACATTCCAGCACATGTACATACACACATGTTAATTTCCTTTCATTTGGTATTTTGTCAACAAACTCCAATAGTCAATGCGAACTACTGCCATTCTGTTAGGCACTTGACGCATGGCCACACTGAGAGGATGGCTTTTACGATTAATTTGCGCCCAGCTTGAAATGCTATTAGATGCGCATTAACACCCGTTGTATACATACAAACAGTTAAGCTCGGCTCATCAATCAACGTCCCGATGT
Source organism: Drosophila gaucha (assembly GCA_035045545.1). NCBI lineage: Eukaryota > Metazoa > Arthropoda > Insecta > Diptera > Drosophilidae > Drosophila > Drosophila gaucha. The sequence goes on from JAWNOY010000099.1 coordinate 5,272,848, forward strand.
CTAAATAATGCAACACAAACACAAAAGGCAACGTCTCTCAGTCTCTCAGTCTCTCAGTCTCTCTGTCTGTCTGTCCGTCTTAGCCTGCCACAAAGGACTACCGCACTAATTAATACTGCCGCCCCGGCTGACTGATGGCCAAAAACAGATTCGTGTTGCACACACACATACACACACACACATATACACAAAAGAAAAAAGTAAAAAAAGAAGACCATTCTAAACTAAATAAAGTTATTAAGCTGCCAAGGGCCAAAAGGGAAATGTTGCCAAAAAAATGGAAAAAAAAGAAATACGCAAAAGAGGCAAAGAAATGAAATGAAACAAAACGAAAGGCCCAAAACGCAGCATGTGTTAAAATTATATAGAGAGTGCGTGTGCGCATCGGACCCCCCTAATGGAGGACGCAGACCCACATGGCTGGGCACACGGACACGAGCAGTTCGCCAGAGTTAATAAAAAACACATAATTGCGTATGTTTGGACCAGCCACATACGTTTCGATCCCCGCTGCCCACACTCCAACCTCAGCTCCAGCTCCAGCTCCAGCATCCTCCAGCCTCCGCCGCGTGCTCAAGTGCGAAGTTCTGCGCAAACGCCAAGCGCCTGTGAAAATATGATTTTTGTTGCCATTTCGTGTTTTGCCACTTTGGAGGTCTTCATCATTTTTTTTTTCGTTGCCCCCTTACTCTCTCTCTCTCTTTCTATATGATCTGCTGTGGTGTGTTGTGTTTTTTGTGTTTCCATAAAACTGACCCCATGGGCAGTGAAATTAAGTTGATTTTTAATGCAGTCATGGTGGGTAGCCAGCAAGGTGGTTCCGTGGAGCTTACAGCCAAACTTTAAAATGTACGAACCAAAAAAAAAAAAAAAACTTTTGACAAAAGGTTATATATGTATAATAAATAAATATAATATGAAAATAAATTTAATATGAATATAAATACAGATTATTCATTTATATAGCAATTCAAAAGCATAGTAAAATAATTTTCTTAGAATACTCTGAAGTATTTGTAATTTCTATAGATTCTTAGTTTCTACACGATTTCGAAGTGGGCATTTTTGCTTTCATCTTTTCAATATACCTAAAAATTTGACTAAAAAGTGAAGTTATGTATATAAGTAATTTAATAAACTTTAATTTTATAGGACTAAGACTAAAGGGCAAATAAAAATTTTATTTGATGTATTTTTGAAAGATATATAATTTCTACACGATTTTTAAGTATGCACAACTTATAGAAAATTTAATATTTTTAGTATACCTAATACTTTGACCAAAAACGTAAAGTTATGTATTTAAGTTATCAATATAAACTTTGCTTTTATCTGACTAAGGCTTGACTGATATATAATTTCTACCCGAAGCAAGTAGGCATCACATAAAGATAATGTCACCACTTTCATAAAGTTATATATACGAGTTTGACTAAAGAAGGAAAACTAAATTTAATTAGTGTATTATTAGCTTGACTTATAAATGCAGATGCTAAACCAAAACTATCTTTTGAAGGCAATTTAAACTATGCTTTTAGTACTGGATCTCTTATAACCCACAGTTATTAACTGAAATGCCTTTCATATGGCGACCGTCTGCTCATCTCTTGTCGAAAACTATTTCATACTTCCGCGCCTGCTCGCTGCCCACGTTTCCAGAACGTTGCCATAATAAATTTCAACTTGTCTACACCTATTTTTACAAACATTTAAAAATTATTACACTGACTTTTCCATTATGCTGCGAAACAGACCGGAGCAGAGCAGAGCTGACTCGGCCAGACCGGAGAACGGAGACCCGTTGTCCAGACTCGGTCCTCGTCCCGCCTGATGACCTTAAATTAAATGTGCAGCACATGAATTATGTAAGCTGTTTAATAAAGTGATTCCATTTGCATGCAAGAGCCCCGCACGCATGCGCAGCGGGCAGCCAGGCCAGCCAGGCAGCCAGTCGGGCAGTCCCCCAGTGCCGATGGACCCGCTGCTGGAGCCGGGGCCAAAACAACTTACTCACAGCCCGGTCGGTCGCTGCCCGGAGCGGAGGCATCGCGCAGCGCGCGCTGATTGTCGCTTAATAAAAATGGTTATTGTGTTTCCCTGGCTGTGGCCAGGAAAGGAGGAGCACTGCCCCAGAAGGGGTCTGCAGAGGGGGCGGGCGGGGCAGATTGCAGCGGCTATTTATGTGTGGCTTTTGTAAGAATTATTAATGTAAATCTTTCATAATTTTCTTAAGCTGTGCGCGTGCGCAGCCAGCCGAAGGGGCGGGCAGAGGAGCGAAGGGGCCATGCAGAAATCTGGAACTGGACGGCATTTACAATGATTTATGGCGCCATCTGCCAGTGCTGTGCTGCATCCTGTGCGCAGAGCTTTAAAGCACGTGCACAGCTTTGAGCTTAAAGCTCACGCAGCATACTTCCTCTCTCTCTCTCGCTCTATCTCTTTCTTTCATTCATTATGTTCATTCAACGTTTTTTGGCTCCACCCACACAAAACGTTCATTTTGTGTGCCGACCGACGCATGCGCCGTTCCGGAAAGGGGGATGCCAACAAAATGAAGTTGCAAGGAAGCACACAAATGCATGTGTGTGCGTATGTGTGTGTCATTGTATTGCTGCAAGCCAAAACATACACACAACTGTTTGCAGCTGACAGCAAATCAAAGCCAGCTCGTTCAGCCGCGAGGCAAGTTGACGTTGCTGCCACAACTGGGCGCCATATGGTGGGACAGCCCGTTTGCTCCAATGGCAACGGGCCACAGCTCCTTGTCAATGGCAGTGGCATGCCAAGAGGTAACGCCAACTGTTGCCGCCAGCTGCAACTTGTTGGTGGCTCTTTGCCTGCTGCATTCGTCATCTGCAGCAACGCCACATCAACGTCATAAACAACAACAGCAGCAGCAACAACAACAAGAAGAAGAGAAGCAACAACTCCATCTGCTGCTCCTGACTCCACTTCTTCTGGTTGGCTGGCTGGCAGCCACCAAAAGCCAAAGATGGCCGCTTGAGCCAACGTCTGCTGTGCACTTGAACTTTCATTTTGCTGATGATGTGCACCTCGCCCCTAGGGTTGCATTCACAACTGTGATATTTCACAGCACTGTGATTGTTGCCAACGATATTTACATTTCTGTATTAGAAAATTCAGATAAATAATCGTTTATTGACTGAAAAGGAGCAGTTGAAGAAAAGAAAGCCAGAAAATCATACAATTGGTTAAATGTTGTTAGAGTTAGATAACAGATAAAACGGAGCTGTCATAGATCTGAAGAACTTATTAAGCTAGGATATATATAAGAAATTTGCTTAAATTATAAATTCATTACAAAACAAGTCTTAAATCACTCAAAAATTATACTTTTATAAAAACAATAAATTTGTATAAACAAAGTATGCCTGGAAATTTTTGACTTTGTGTAAATTGCTTTTTCATTAACTCCAAGTTGATATTTATATATCAACTAACTTGGAGTTAATGAAAAAGCAATTTACACAATGTCAAAAATTTCCAGGCATACTTTGGATCGGTGATGCAACAGCTTTGTTATTAAAGCTAATAAAATTCACTCAATCAATTTAATTAAACTGATGTGAATCACAGGAATATATTATACTCTTATGAATAATACTGTATAGTAATGTTGAAAATGAAAACCATTAAATGTTCTAATACATTTTTTATATAGAAGAAAATAAACAATTATTTAATTACATACCTATGATACATTTCCATGTTCATATCTCAACCCTTTCACAACAATAATTGCAGTATTACTATGATGATTCACATTTTTAACATGAAGAAAAATTGTGATAAATTGTGCCTCGGGCTTGGATTAGAATGATTTAACTACAATTTTCAGCAGAAATTATACTAAAGAGAATAATATCACAGAAGTAGATACGATAGCCTCCTATGATGATTCAAATATGTGGGAGTACTGCTAAGAAACGTATAAACTCATTAATTTTCTATAAGTGCAAAGCTGTATAATATATAGATATAAAAAACTATTCGTATTTACATATATGTTTTAGTACTCTTGAGTTGAAATTGAAATTAAATTTACTGTAAGTCAATTTATATTTTGCATATAATCTTTACTTCCATGATCCCAACTATTAGAACAACATAACATATAAATAAAGTACCTAACGACTCAAATAAAACATTTTTTTATGCATTATTTTAAATTTTCTGTGATGAATCACAACTCAAATATCTGTTGATTAGAAAAGATAGCAAAAATCCAATTAAATAATACAGCTACTTCTTTTTTTCCTATCACAAACTCACAGTTAACAGTTCACAAAATATTTCGACCAGCCCTCAATTTGTAGATTCCGTATTTTGTTTTCCAGTTAGTTCTTTGCAGGGTTCTGTGTTTTCGCTATGTCCGTGCTGTGGTTTGTAAACCACTTGAAACAATTTTTAATTGTAATTTGCGCAAAGCCACGCCCCACCCAGCACCACCCACCGCCGCTAAGCTGACCAGAGCTAGCCGAGTGGCTCTGGGCTGCGATTGGGGAGTGGAGTGCTCGGTTGCATAGCTTAGAGCGGAGGCATTGCTGGGATGCCAGCCGCGGCTGCGACGTTGCCTGGAATTTTCATAGAATGGCGCGTCCGGCATGCAGACGCTTTGTGCCAACAGCTGGGCAAGATTTGTAGGTGGGCCAGCAACAGCAGCAACGGCAGCAGCAGCAGCAGAAGCCTCTTTAATGCACAGGCGCAGACGCTTTAAATTTTGGCCAGCCAGTTAGCCAGCAGTCCGGCCAGCCGGTCATCCGACCTGGCCAAGTGCAATTAAAAATGAAAAATTTTCCCACACATTCGGTCAACTGTTGACTGGTCAGCGGCGATAAGAGGAGACAGGGACAGCGAAAGAGGCAGAGAGAGAGAGAGGGGCAATGTGTCCAGCCCCAAGCCTGGTTCGCACTGATGTCCATGCCCCATACCCCATGACTATACCCCTACCCCTACCACTACCCATACCAATACAGCCCGAACGCTGCACTGATTTCTTTTTCATGTCAGAGCAATGCAAACTGCGTGCACTGATTGGAGGCCAGCGGAATTTTTCCCATACACAGAGCGAATCGGGTCTGGTAGCCCTTTAGCTTTAAGTTTGGCTTTAACTTTAACTTTAGCCTTACCTTGTGCCACTTTGGCCCGTGGAATGCGTCGAGTTATGTTTGTTATGTCGCATGTCGGTTGCTGCATCCGAACCAGGGGAGGAGCGGACTCTCCTCGGAAATTACTTTTGATTAATTTTCGCTTAATTTTTATTTTTATTTCTTACTTGCGCAAAATATTTCAGCGCAAAATTTGCGTCATTTTGAAATTTCTGTCGGGATTTATGAACGTCGTCGTTGAGTTAATTAAATTCGGCTACAGAAACTGAGAAAAAAAACCGAAAATTAACTAAATTATGGGGGTCTCACTCTGCCTCTCTCGCTCAGTCTCGCTATCTCTTTCTGTAACCCTGGGCAACGCCATTAAAATGTTTTGTTTTTTCCTCTTGAATTTTTCCTTTTAATGAGCACAAATTGTCTTCGACTTTAAGGCGCACCTGCAAATATCAGTGCAAACTATGAAAATTAATGAAAATCAATGAAAATGTGGTAAGCAGACAAAATTATGTCTCAGTGGGCGTGGGAATTGCCATATAATGAATATAATCATGAAAACATCTATTGTTATATATATATCAACTAATGGGCACAACAAGGCCAGACAACCCTCAACTCCTGACACTAATTGAGGATAAAAAGTAAATTTCAGGCAATAGCCGATTAGACAAATACCCAAATTTAAAAAATAATATATTACAATATTTTTCGAAAGTCTTTCCAATATATATTCTGCTTATCTAAAAAAAATTTGGATAAAAAATTCATTAAACTTAACATCAGTAAGTATTTGTTCAGAAATACTTAAGTCTTAGCTTAGCTAACCTCTTTTTAAACTGAAAACATACATTTTTAAGTTTTCAAATGATTATAGCTAATATACCCTTGTTTGCCCTTATCGAAACGGGCTGAAACAAAAGCAACCCCCATTGTTAGGGACTTAAACTGAGATATCAACACTTGCCCTGCGCAAAAATATGTTAATATCTGTGAAATTGATCTGATTTTAATTTCAATGGCGTCGTCCCCTTGCCCCAGACGTGGCTGATAGCTGAGAGCTGGGAATCCCTTACAGTTCACTGCACATTTTTCATGCTCAACAATAATAACAACAGCAACAACAACAACGAGGACACAACCCTTTGCGATTGCAGTTCCATTTTCAGCTGTCTGGTCTGGGTCGGGGTCTGAGTCGGGGTTCGGGGTTCGGGGTTCGGTTTTCGGGATCTGGGTCTGCTCTGGTTAATCCTTTTGGTAATTTATGCGCACTCCTCTTGCTGCCACTTACCAAACTAATCATCATGCTGCTGCCAGCTCCCCCACCTCCTCCATGTCACGTGGCCGTGTCCGTCCGTCCTTTCCATCCGCTATCATTATTCCTGCTGCTGCTTGTCGTGGTTGTATTGTTTATTGTGACAATTCTTGTCAACAGCGCAGCAAATGTCAACGGCACATTGATGGATGTGCCGCCAGGCCCAGAGCCAGAGCCACATCCAGAACCAGTACAAGTAGAGAGCCTCAAGCTGATGATGCCTCAGCCACAGCCAGGTGATGGTGATTCATGGCAATTGCATGCGGTAAAGAGCTGCTCAAATTTGTTGTTGTTGCGGTTGCTGTTGTTGTTGTTGTCATTGTTGTTGTGGCCTCTGGTCAGAGAGTGTGGGCCTGACTCTGTGCTCTGTGGGAAAAGATTATGTTTTCATTCGTTAACGGATGTGTTTAATGAGAGCTAACAGGCCAAAATATGGCATTAAATCTACCATAAATTAAGATAAACATTCTTAAAATAATAGCTTAAAAAGCCAACAACATGCTTTTTAATGAACTTTACAAATTTCCTAAGATACAATAGCTTTTTATGTCAAAATGAAATATGCAAGTAGAAATATGAAATATGAAGTAGAAAAGATAATGCGAGTGAGCGGTTGAGTTACCTGAATAGGAATTTTAAAGAAACATAAAAATGTACAAATGAATATATATAAAACAAAAAAAACAAAGCAGAATTCCCTTATATGAATTATGAAATAGACATATTTTCAATGCAGAATCATTATCTATTGAGTGCTGTACGTCCTTTAACCAGTTGTGGGATTATCTCTACAAAGACATTTGAGTCTTTGCAGATATACAAGTCAGTCGGACAAACCATGATTCTTGCTATACAAGTAAAACTATTTTCCTGTAAAGTATAAAAATTATAAAAGAATCAAAGAATTATAAAACATATCATGAGAATTTCTATGACAGCTCTATGACACAGTTGTCTAACATATTTATTGGTCCCTTGAGTAGGAAAAACCTGTGCAAAGTTCGAATACAATTGCTTTAAAGCTGAGAGACTGTATAGCTGATTGACTGTTAACAGTGAGTATAAAATATATATGTACTGTGCTTTACATATTATTAAACTTATTTTAAATTATACTTAAAGATAGTTGCTGTAAAAAATGACTTTCTATTTGCCATGCTCAGTATTATTATAATACTTCAAAATAGTTGCTGTAACTATTAACTGCCTATTAACAGTCTCTATTAAACTGATGTAAAGCAAAGTATGTTTGTATAAAAGCAACTAAAGGTGGTTGCCATTTCCACAGTTTACCATTTCCAACAAATTGTGGCACAAACAGCTGGCAACAAGTGTTACTTGGCCGCAGTCGCATCCTTTGAAGTGTAACAAGTAGCAAGTGAAAAGTCAAAGAGGGTTAAGTTCACACACTCGCCGCCAAGCAGACAAGCACACACACATAAACTCACACACACACAGAAAAGCGACCCACATTTGAGGTCCTTTAGCTACTTAGCTTTTGCCCTGAGAAACTAGGAAGTAGACGGGAATCAATTGTCTTATTCTCAGCACTTGTTGTTGTAAGGTCAACCCTCCCACACACCTCCCACGCCCTCCCTCGCCCTCCTTGTCAAATTAGCATATTTCAAAGACAACAACAAAAGCAACGAATGCAATAATTGGAGTCCTTGAGCAGGATATGAAGGCGACTGCGCCAGTTTTCACTTTTGTTGTTGCAGTCGCTTTAATCCTTTGATGTTCAGCAGAAGTGGCACTCGGACGTGTGTCCTTGTGTATCCTTGCCCCACCAGCAACAATGCCACTTAATCAGTTTCCATTTCTATAAAGGCTCTTTAAAGCCTTAAACAAACGAATTGGGGTTCAGCAGGTGTCAATTGTCAGAGGGAAAGGGCGAAAGTGAGATGTGTGGGCGGGGCCGCTTTGAGGCAGCCAAATCCTTAAACATTGTATTTTGTGTTAATTAGGCCGCAAGTGCAACATAAAAAGTCAATGGTGCATTGAAGGCGGCAGTGGGTGGGTGGGTGCTCTCAGCTCAATTGCGAATCGGCGAATCTCGCATGCGAGAAATGCACGAGGCGACTGCATACATCACTTCGGCTGGCAGCCCTGCCTCAATGTGGCTGGCTGTGTGTGTCCTTTGATGTATTGTACTTTCGCCAGCCAGTCGCTGCGCAGCCACCCCAAGGACGGGCGCACATCAGTCAAGGCACGCGCATAGCGGCTACATCTTCATCTCCATCAACAACAGCATCATCATCAGCTTCATTACGTTGTTTGGCTGGCGCTGCAAGGATAACAAGCAGCACGCACACTGCGACGTACAGGACGAGGCAGGACGCTGCTTCAAGCGTTTCTGTTTCTGTTTCAATTTTGATTTTAATTTGCATTTAGAGCCTGTCGCACTCGGCTCTCGTCTCATAGTCGTGCGGCGCGTTTCCGTGGCAGGACGTCTTGTGTCCTGTGGCTTCCGTCAAATTTATTTACACATATTGTGCTGCAAGCAAATGGAAAATACAAATAAAAATTTATAGAAAATTAAATAAAGTTGAAATAAATAAAAATATTAAAAGAGCATATATCAAAATTAAATTATGCGTACCACTGCTTAAAATACTTTAATTAAAAATCAAAAGTAAAGTCTACCTAATTGTTCTGAAATAAAATGTGACGAAATAAACAGTTAAGATTGTCGAAAGCTAAAATTTAGACAATATTTAGTATTAAAAAAAAAATGAATAAAAAACAATATTAATACTTTTTAAATATACTCAAACTATTAAACAAAATTTATTTGCGCACAACAACAAAAAGCACTAATTTTTTTAAAATATCTTAAAAATATTAAATGCTGTTTAATAAAAATAAATAAAATATTTTTTATTAAAATTAAAATTTAAAACAAATAAAAAGTTTTCGCAAGAAATTGCATATAATTTTTTTAAAAATTAAAATACTTGTTTTAAAATAAATAAAAATGTATCTCAATTAATAAAATAATGTAGTAAAACTTAAAAATTTATTCAGAATTTTGTGAAATAAAAATATTAGCAAAACTTAATGTAAACTCAACCAATATTTGCAGATCTTAAATAATCAAATCATAATACTCTACACTCAATAGTTTTTCTGACATTCCTATAGTTCACACGTATTCACACAAATTTCGCTCCCATGTCATAAGTAGTATGAGTTGCATTCATAAAGCCCGCACAAATATTTGCTAGAAAAAAGATCGAGAAAAACAAAGCGCCAGCAAAAAGTGCAACGAATCAAACTCAATTCTCAGAGCTTACAAAGAAAAGCCACCCAGAAGCAAAGTTCGTGTAAAATAAAAAATATATAAAAAGTAAAAAAAATTGCAGACCAATCAGACCAGCCCGAGCGCCAAAGCGATTGTAAGTGAACAGAAACAAAATAAAGGAAGGTATAAAAACAAAAATTACAAGAAAAAGAAGGTGCTCAGCCAGCCAGTAGTAGCCGGGGAGCACAGAGCTGAACGATCAATGTTTATTGACGCTTTGCTCACGATCGGCGGCTCGGCATTCGAGCTGAAAATGTGGCCATAAGAAAGAACTGGCAAAAAGTAAGCTAAGATATGTGAAAAATGAAAACAAAAACGAAAAAAAAAACTACAGATGAAAAATTTTAATTAATAGTTAAGAAAATGCTAAGAGAATATAATATATATATATAAAAAGACAAGCAGGCTAAGAGGTGGGAAAACTTAAATAATATTTGTGAAGAGCTTAAATAAATAAGTGAATATTTCAAATTTTGTAAACAATAAAATAAAATAAAAATTTTAATGTTATAAAACATATTTAACAAATATATAAAAAGCGGCTTATGGAAAAATACAAGCAAAATATACTTGAAATTCAAAATGAATATATGTGTATATATACTTAATAATAAAAACACTTTCGTATAGGTAGAATAATTCAAATTTGATCCAATAAAAAAGTAGTTAAGAATAAATTGGTTTAAAAAAACAAATGGAATAATTCCAGCGAGCATTGAATCAAGCTCAAAAGTAGCTTATTGTACTAAAAAATAGATAATTGTCAAGCAAAATAGTTTTAAAAAAATTAAAATAAAGTAAAAGTTTATCAAAGATTAAAGTTTAAAAAAAAAATACAAATATTTTATACAACAAAATAATAATAATTTAAATACACAATTCATACATGATATTAATAATCCATAAAAAATGAGTGCAAAACGTATGAAAACAATGTAAAAAGCAAAAGTATATATAATATAAAATAATAATAATATTTTCATAGGCTTCAAAGTTGCTTAAATTATGCCACGAATATGTGATGTGCCAGCCAAAAAGTTTTACAGTGTGGCTTCAATGTGTACTACAAAATGTTTGCTGTTGCTTGGCCTCGGCAAACCAGCTCGACAACAACAGCAACAGCAACAACAACTAATCAACTAACTTGTGTGTCCAGCAACAACAAATGCAACCAAAATGTGCTGCTATTAAAATTTGGGCTTCAATTGTATGAAAATTTATGCAAATCAAAGCCGAGCGATGACTGCGTGGCAAGCAACAACTACAACAGCAACTCGCAACAGCAACAGCAACAACTTTACTGCCGCACAGTCGCCGTCGCGCCATTGCCATTTGCATTTAATTGTTGTGATTATCTTGGCCTGCTGCACACGCTGGTAAGTGCGAGTATCTTGTGGATACATAGTGTTACCTGCGAGTATCTTGCGGATACACACAGCCGGCCCCAGCCCCGGTTCGTATCTATGTAAGTAGCTGTCCAGCCGCATCCATCAACACTTTGGCGCGTATGTAAAGCAAAACTCAAATGTGTAAATGGGCTGTCAACAAATTAACCCAAGCATTACACAAGCACGGCCTTTAGTAGTAGTTGTTGTTGTTGTTGCTGTTGTCGTTGTCGGTGGCAAGTTAATTAATTAAACGACAACCACAGCAACAACAACATCAGCAGCACTTTATGTTGCTGAGTCAACAGATTAATCAATGCGAGTCTTACACGTCCGTCCGTCCATTCGACCGACCCGTCGTCCCCTCCGGAAAACTGTCAGCCATAGGTGTTGGCATAATTAATATTGATCTAGCCATAAGGCCGACCAGCCAAACTACCTGCTTAATAGCTTGCAGTTGTTGTTGTGCCCAGTTCGGGGTGGAACAATTATGCGAATATAAAATAAAGCTCAAGCAATTAATAAAACTCTTATTCGTTAAATTTTGAGAAGCTTAAGTAAAGCTTTTATGGGAAAGCCCAATGCTCAGTACGAAAAAGGGCTTTTTGTTATCGAAAAATTTCAAAATCTTCAAAGCAAGGCTTTGCAACATTTTATATATTGCTAATATTTAAGCTAAAATATTTGCCCTAGAAACCCGAACTAATTCAAATCAATTTGTTATCAAAAATGATTCGGCTTTACCTCAGCTATGAAACAATAATAAATTAAGCTCAAGCTTTTGACTTTAAATAGACCCATTTCATAGCTCAAAATGGCTAGAGATATAACTATTTAATATAAAATAATTTTTACAGATATCATTTAGAGCATCTGCAAATTTAGTTATTTACTAAAAAGAAATTTTATTACGAAATTCTTTGTTTCAAATTTTGAAATCCAAGATTTCCTATCATTGATGTGGAAAACTAGGGTCAGAAAAGCGGTTGGTAGGTAGAAATAGGATCGAACTGTAAGTAAAATCAACTCCAATATTAAAATATAACTTCAATTAAATAAAATATGTAATTAAATCACAATTTGTTTTAATAATATTTTAATTTTGAATAAAATATTGACGAATTTCTGACTTGGTTTGAAACTCTTTATCATATAGCTGTTAAATTGGGTTCTCATATGAGCAATATTTCATTTTTCTCAGGGAAACATAATATTAAGACAATCCTTACTCCCCCAGCTCTATTAAAATTTTGTAATATAACTCAATTTCTTACGAACTTAATTTCAAACTACAATTTTTTAAGACGATATATAAGCCACAGGAACTATAGGTAACAATAAATGGATTTTGGATTATAATAGATTTATATGTAAATAAAAATTATAAAAAATGTACTTAATGAATAATGTTAGCTATTTTATATATATATATTTCTTAAAATGTAAAATTCTTCATTCTTTAACTCTACATCCCTGTAGTTATTGGAATTCTAGAACTTCAGCTAAACTGATCTCTACAGCCATTGCTGTGCTTGGCTATTTAGCTTGACCAAACAGCAACGAATTCTTGACAAGAGTCAACGCCATTTTGAATGGTTCATGGCCACAACTGGACATGGTATCCACCCAGAGAACACAGTCAACTGGCAATTGCTCAGCTTCCAGTTGACTCTCCAGCTGCTGCTGCTGCTGCTGCTGCTCTGGCTGCTGTCTGTGCTTCTCGTCCTCGCATCAACTGCGGCCAACCTACACAATTGAGTTGATTTCAATTGCAGGGTGGTCCGTGGCAGTCAGGGTCTTATAATGCGCCAAGCGCTGTCAATCGGTCTCCGACTCCGGCGCGTGTGTCTGTATGTGTGTGTGTGTGCTGTGCGCAATCAGGCAAACGAGAGGCAGTGTCTGTCCAGGTTCCAGGTGCGGCTGACTGGCTGACTGACTGGTTGCCTCGCCTAGTAGTTGCAGCTTGTTAATCTCGTTGCTCTCCTTGTTGTTGTTGTTGCTGTTGTCGTTGTTGCATGGGGTTGTCAACATACTTTTTTGCTTGTTGACAACACAGCAACAACAACAACGAGCAGTTGCAGTCAACTCGAGACTGCAGCAATGCAAGCTGAAGAGCAGCCTGCAATTCGTTCGTCTTCCTCGTAGTTGCAACGTCATAATTGCAGCGCATAATGAGGCTCACGCACACACACACATACACGCACACAGCGGCAAGTGGAACTGCATCTGCTGCAGCCAGAATTGCCTCAATTTTCGTTTGAAATGCAAATGAAGCACACACACGGCCACGCCCCCAATAATGACAGTGCGCCCGAACGCAGTTAAGCAAGTGCAACGTATAATGTGCAGCAGCCGAATCCTAATTGGGTGCACCACACACACACACACACACACACACAGAGCTTGAAGTGTTCTGTGCTGCACCACATGGCGTATGCGCAACGCAACAACTTGAGCCTGGGTTATTTATGAGTCGCTGCTACTTTGGCAGCCCCAGGTCTGGAGCCTTTCTTATATGCATGGTGCAGCACATTTAATTGCTTGTTAAATTTGTGGCATTTTCTTATCGCTGGGCAGCACGATAAGCCCGCCACGATTGGTAGCCAAATGATCCTGGGTTCGGCTGTTGCCGATCGGCGAGAAAGTTGCTCCAGCAAACATTTCGATTCTTTGCTGAAATTTACAGCTCATTTATAGCTGCGATATGTTAGATAAAAGTAGATAAAGGGCGCTGATAAATGTGTACCATTATCTAAGTTTACATTAAACAGACACTCGAAGAATATGAAAATCATATGGTCTTTTAAAGAAACGTTTTTGGAAAATAAAGAGAGACATCTAAAAGATCTTAAGCCCATAATTAACTGAAGTTATTTTTGAGCTGTATAAACGAAAAACAGGAAATTCTAGAGTTCAACTTATGACATTATCTAATACCTTTCAACGACAGGATCAGGAATGTTAGTACTCCTCCACGAAACTTTAAGTTCGTTCTCTTAGAACCCGCTGAAGCTTCTCTATCACCAACTAACAATCAAGCATACAAAACTGCAATTTAAAAGGCCGCAAAAAGAGAGAAAAGTAATGAAAATAAAAACAAAACAAGAATGCTCTAATTAAGAGTGCCTGACTTAGAGATACTCTAACATATTTCATCCCTGAATTAAACATGATTTGCTGATAATGTTAAGGAAAAGGCACTTACGAAGTTTATCATTCATATATATTTATATATATTATAAAGGTTTCGCCTGTTTTCCTTACCATTTAATATAGTCACATTTAAAATGACTTATAAATTACTATAAATAAAAATGCCACAGTCGAAGAGCAAGTTGCTAAAATTCTTGAAAATTCTGTATTAAAATAAAGCTCAAAGAACATTGTACTTTTACGGGGTGATAAAGGGCGTTAAAAAATAATAAAATTAATATGTACACTGTATATACAGTCGAAGCCCGATAATACCTCCCTCCCTAAATCGAAAACCTCGATAATTCATAAAAAATGACTTCCCTTGAAAAAAATTCTTTTGAATTTCTGTTCGACAAATCAAATTCCTGTGCAACTCGTAAAAAATGTGATTTCCTTGTCATTTCGAATTATCGCGATTCGATAGTATATACATATATATATAGGAAACATAGCAAATTTAAAAAGTGCTGCATTTGCTTCGAGATATGTTCAGAAATGGGAATTAGGAAACTTCTCGATTATATTTATATATATTTATATAATATTTAAATATTCCATATATGCTAGAGGCACCCACAAGCAGACGCACATGCCTTAAACATCCTATGCTGCCTGTAATACCCCTTTCTTTAGGCATTTCTGAACGTGCACAGGGTATAATAAAGTTTCTTGGCAAAATGCATTTTAATTGGTTGCCAGATATGCAATGCAGGGCATCTCTCAGAGCCATCTGCCAGACGTCTTTCAGATAAAGAATTTAAACTGATGCACATTTTGTTAACAGCTTTATAAAGCGTATGGCTTTTAGTCGTCGTCATTCGTGGCTGTTGCTGTTGTTGCTGTTGTTGGTATTGCCATTGCTGACTTTGCCAGTGAATTCAATAAAACTGATAAGGCAACAAAGTCAAGGAACCGACGCTGACTCATGCAGCATGCAGCATGCAGCAGATCTCCTCGATCCAATCCAATCCGATGGCGATCCGATGAGGCTGCCTGTGGCTTTGCGCGTATTTCACGCGATGCGATAGCAGCGCAATTGATTCGCTTATAAAATTTATCGATCTGTTAGCCGTGGCTTAAAATGTTGCCAAGTTGGTTAATTTGAGTTTAAGGACGATGATGTTGCTTATCGGGCGTGTAAAGTGTTGCCACGATAACCAACAAATAAAGTGAAGCAAACTTAAAGTCAGCCAATAAAAGATATATATAAATATATATACATATATGTATGGACGCCCGATGGCAGCAAATTTTATTTCATTTTCATAATTTGAGTTTCTCACGCTCTTCAGCTGGGCGAACGGGTTCAGGCTCTAGAGTTCTATTGAAATGCCATAAAAAGATTGAAATGTGTGGCAAGGCTTTAATAGGCGCCGCCAAAAGTCTTGAGCCGAGTTGCGTTTTGGCCGCTTCGTCTGTCAAACGGTAGCCCGTGCATAAATCAAGGATTTTTCGTTGCTTTATACCCCTCCACAAACTATATCAAATCAGCTAGCTATCTAAGCCAGTTAGGCATAAACATTGTTTCCCACACACAGATACACTCACTCACACACACACACACATATGCTGGCAGCCAGACTCAAGTCAAGGCAGATAACTTTGCCCCGGTCGAGACGAGACATTCCAGGCAGCCTGGCAGCCTGGCAGCCGGAGCCACGGCAACAGCTAGGAATGCTTTTGATCTCGGGCGACTATTCAAATACAGGGTGCCCCACTGTCAGTCAGCCGAGGCATTTCATTTCCATAGCTTTACGCTAGCTACCTCTGTAATTAAACGAATTTTATCACATATTTTGTTTGTTTTTTTTTTTTTGCTTGACGTTTAAGCCATGAAATGTGTAAAAGTTTTTTGAGACAGCCAAAAGCGAAAGCTTCAACAACTGATTAGCAGGCGGCACGAAAGTAAAAACTTAGAAATTAGTCAGACATTTAGCTTTAAATTAATTTTTGTAAGTCATCATATCAATTTGTTAACAATAGCTTAGAGTAAGCTGGAGCGTGCTGAAAGCCTAAATCTGAAAACAGGTGGCTCTTAAGTATTAGCTTCAATAAATCAACATACCTATCTTTAGATATTCAATTCTTCTTTTTTTGGAAATATTATTAAATTATTGAAGTTGGCATATCTTAGTTTAGTTTAAAAAGCTTTAGATAGATAGTTCTTTGTTTCAATAACAATTTCTACTCCAATGGCAGCTATGCTAAGTATCAGTTATATGTATTAAAAAAATACAAGCGCAACAAAAGGAAACATTATAGAGTCGAATGTTGAAATTGATAAGGAATATATTCTAGATTACGAATATATATTCACTAAACGAATAAACGATATGCAGGCACACATATACATATATATATACATATACATATATACACATATATGTAGTAAAATTTACTTGATTTCCAAATAAATAAATATTTTGCCGCATTGGGACTTGAGCTGTAATTGAAGTCCGGGATCCTTAGATGACCTCATAATATTTTGATGATAGGGTCAGCTTTCCAAAAAAACGACTTCCTTACTTTAATTATAGATCGACCAAATCCATAGATTCTTTTTGAACTCATGAGGAGCAGTGCTAGCGATCACGCCTCTAGATTCAATAAGTTCCGAGATTGGCGCGATTAGATAGATAGACGGACAGGGTTAAATCAACTCAAGTCGTTCTGATAAAGAATCTATACTTTATGGTTTCTGCCGGTTACATAATTTTCACAAATCCATTATAACCTGATATCCCGTTATCAATGAGTTTTATAGCAAGAGGCTGTAGGAGGGTTTGTGATGAAAACATTTATATTATAAAAACTTTTCATATGCATTGTTAAAATATAACATAATGTGCATAAGCTCGTTTTCGCCATATCTAAAGTTAGTTTCTAAAAAAAAATGAGTATAAGAATAGTATAATATGCATATATAGTATAAGCCCACGCAAGACTTGCACCTCATTAACATGGCTAAACTGTGTCGCAACATCGCGTACTCCATCTCCATCTCCATCTGCATCTGCATCTGAGTCTGCAATTGGACTGCCAGGGCCAAGACAACGTCAACGGCTAAACGGCAAATGCAGCAAGCGGGAGCAAGTGGAGCACCAGCTCTACGCTCTGAGCCGCGTGAATGGCATACCAAATGATGGCAGATCCTCAGATCGGTTGCAGCGCTGGCTACGTGTGTGAAAATGGCACGTTTCAACATTTGAGTATTTTTTACATGCGCTACGTGCTACAATTAATCCACCCCGTCCCTGCCACCTCACCACAGCGGAGCTGAGTGGCGTGCGCAGCAAACTACATTGAAGACGCCATCGTAGAGCGCATCACGTATACGCCTGGTATGCCTACGGCTACAGCAACTGCGTTCTGCGTGTCGCAGATCAACGCGATGCGATGCGATGGCGATGGCGATGAAGTTGTTCAACGTCAACTTTGTATCTGTATCTGTGTCTGTGTGTGAGTGTATGTATGTGTGTATCTGTATCTGTGGCGCAAGATCAGAACACCTCTCCGCTGACCTTGAATGCCATGGCGCGCATTAAATGAGTTCAATGAGAGCCTCAGAGCGAGTTCTTGGACAGGCTTCTGTTGCGTGACTCATAGACCAAAGACTTCACTGAAGATTTATGACAGCTCTGGAATTTAATTTAGCTACTGTCCGTCTGTCTATTTGCGTTGAGAGCTTTTTTGTCTTTGCGAGTTCGCTGATTAAATCTGCCACAAAGCCAAATTAAATTTCACATAAACAAATAAAATGAAATTAAATTAAATTTGTTGCCAAGCATTTTTATATTTTATTCAGTTAATTTTTTTTTTTGTTTGTCTGCGGTTTTTTGGCGCTCAAGGTTAATGACGACTTTCGGCTGCGGTCTGTGTGGGCTTGGGCTTGTGATTTGTGTTGACTCTGAAATTGGGTTTGAGTTTTGGGTTGAGGATTGCGATTGCGATTTAATTGTCAGCTGCGGTTGCTGTAATCAAATTGCTATTAAAGCCAAGGAAGGCCCAGAGCAAATGAAATCGGCTGTTCCCTAAAATATGACAAATATTAAAAATATTTAAAATATATATAGAATTGAATCATATTGTTAATCTGTATTGACTTTTCGTTCTTGCAGGTTGTATGGCTTGCCGGACGGACGCGCCACTTGCCGCTCGGTTCCTGGCCTGACCAAAGATCAGATGGAGCTATGCTACAAGGCGAGTGATGTAACAGCTGCTGCTCTGGAGGGCCTGGATATGGCCATACGCGAATGCCAGATACAGGTAGTTGCTAAACATTATAAGAATATATACATATATACATATATATATATATATATAATAAATTATTCTAATAATAAAACTAACACATCTTTATTATTATGATCATTTTTAATAAATATTTTATAGTTAGAAAATATTCATAAATATTTCTTTAAATTATTTTTTTAGTCTCCACTTTCTAAGATCCATTTTTCTACCCATTTCATTTCGTTATTACAAAGGAAAATATTGTAAAAAATACTTTTTAAGTACAGAACAAGAACGATTAAATTTTATTTCTGTTGTTCCTAGAATGAAAGAATAAACTGGTATGAAAATGTATCTGTTTATTTATACATTATATAAATATTATTTTCAGTACCTCTCTTAGCAGTAATGTTTTAAAAATGCTTTAGTTATATTTCTATGCCTTCCTCTAAACAAATTCTTTAATGACTTTATGGATATAGACTCTAAAATTAAAAACTTCCAAATACGCATTCGAATCAAATGTTTTTCCCACAGGGAAAAATTTTCATAGTAACTAAGCATTATTCAAAGATTATATTAAATTTTTTTTGTATTCATATTTTGTCACTTTTGCATTTTTGTTGCCGAATTAGCTAATCATTTTATGTGGTTGCAGTTTCAGTGGCATCGCTGGAACTGCTCATCTCTGAGCACAAAGAGCCGCAATCCGCACGCCTCCAATCTGCTCAAGAAAGGTAAGTGCCGAGTTCCCAACTTCCCAAGTAGCCTGGCGTGGTCCAACCAAAAGCCATTAAGCTGACACTAAAATGCGCCGTAAGTGTGGCTCAGCTTTCACGCAAACAAAATCGCTTTACGACCAGCAAACGACAACGAAAACGACAAACTGTCAACGGGTTTGCGGTTATGCATAGAGCAACGGCCCACACGCAAACCGCTAGGCAAAAAAAAAACAACTGCAGTAAGAGTACTCTAATAGAGAATGCCCAACGAGCAGATACTATAAAGCAGTGAGAACATAGCTAATAAATGTTAGGTCTTAAGAACCAAAGTGCCAAAATCTATATTAAAAAAAAAAACTATAGAAAACTAAAAAATATTTAGAACATATTATAAACTTGAAGAGGGATTGAAGCAAGTGCTTAACTCTTTATGTTATCAAAATTTTGTCTCTTGACTTTTACATATATTATATCCTCCCCTAATTTGATGTCTTTTGATCTTAAAGTCTTCAAATAGATATGCCTAAATACTATAACTTATTGTGCATATTTATTGAAAATATGAATAGATCTATAAGCATAAAAATGGCATATATTTAAAATGTCCAAAACTATCTATATTCTGTCTTAGATAATCCATAGACACTCATAATTTTTAAAAATATAATAAACTATATAGATATAGTATAATATACTATATATACTATAGTTTTTTCTGACTGTTAAATACAGTATACCCCTTTTTTATTTCCTATGGGCTCAGGGTATGAATAGAGTCTAATTAAAAGTGCCCAGCAGTGGTTCCTGGTCCAGTGTCCGATGCTATTAGCCGTCGCATTATTAGACACGCCACGGCACAAAACCACAGCAGTCGAGGCTGGCGCTGGGGCTGGAGCTGTGGCAGTGGCTGGTTCTCTAATGCCCCGTTGGCCAGTTGGTCAGTGCCCAGCTAGAGATCATGTTTCTAAGTTTTCCAGCTAGTAAGAGTGTCGCTCGGGGCTTGTTCTGGACGCACCTTTTGTCACAGCCTAGTGCATCCCAGCAGCGGCAGTGCGAACTTTGACTTTGATATCTTAATCTGTCGACCAGGCATTATATTACACACACACACGATCTATCTGCCCTCCGGCAACCCCTTTCGGCGACGGCGTGTGCCTTATGATCATGTTGATCATGATGATGTTTAACTGACCATCTACAAAGTGTCGCCGCTTTCTTAGTCGCTTTTGTTAGCCAAGTAGCAAATAGCGGTAACTGTATGATCACAAGCGCCGATCTAAGAGCTGCAACTATATCAGCTGACTACTGTTATGACTCACATGGATGAAGTCTCAGGTTCTGCACCATCCAAACATTGTGAATTACGGAGTAATAAGCTTTCGGTTCTAGTTGCTGCTAATTGATAATAGATACATATATAGTGAGTGCTTCCAACATTAAAAATATAGCAATAACTTCTTCTTTTCATTCATAAAAACTGTTTATATTTCATTTAAATAAGTTTTCTGCTACCTTTCGTGTCAACTTAATCTACTTTTCTCATTATCAGAACTATGAAAAAATTATCACAGGTGGCCTCACACAAACGATGTGTGAAACTACAATCTGTAATATTTAATTAAAAATAAATCATAAATATAATTAATATATAATATAATTAATATAATTAATATATAATATTGATGCAAGCCCTGCACGAAATGAGAATATTTAATTAAATATATTATTTTAATATTATTTAATCAAAAATAAATCATAAATATAATTCATATTTTATATCGATGCTAGCCCTTTCATGCAAAAAATAACACTAAGAAAATCGCCAGTAATTTAGATATTTATCCCAGTAATGAGAGCTCAAAGAATAAAATAATCTTTAGCTAATGGCCAGGTGCCAATCAGACTAGTTACTTGGAAAATCATTTTGCTCGACCTTAAGGAATGGTTTAACTGCGTTCCCAAGCGCTTCATTAGCTAAATTATGCGTCATACAATTGCTGTAAAAGCAGCCCAAGACAATGGGGCGAATGGTCAGTGATCAAAATGGCGGCATGCAATGC
Source organism: Drosophila gaucha (assembly GCA_035045545.1). Taxonomy (NCBI): domain Eukaryota; kingdom Metazoa; phylum Arthropoda; class Insecta; order Diptera; family Drosophilidae; genus Drosophila; species Drosophila gaucha. Next base: position 5,294,182 of record JAWNOY010000099.1, read on the forward strand.
AGATGCAAACGATATACTCCCAGTAGCAATCCTGAAAAGATTTCTCACAAATTTCAATGCAACTTCACAAAAAAAAAAAAAAAAAAACACAAAATAAAAGAAAGAAATAAATAAACAAATACAAAAACAAGCTACAACAAGAGTGGCCTGGGAGACCGCCGAGTAAAAGGGAAAGGCTCGCATCCAAGTCGAGTGGAGACGACTCGACTTGACTCGAGTCCGGCGTAATTTATTTGCATTCATCGTATAAATTATATTGTAAGCAAACCACTTCATTCAATTTCAATTTAAAAAATTGTTATCTCTGTTGACGGATGCTGCCGCAGCCACTGACAACGTACAGCAAAGCGACAGCCAGACATTTCAAGAGACAAACGAACGAATGAACGTCGACGTGAATCTGGATGTGGATGTGCCCCTGCATCTGGCTGTGAATTTCGGTAATGGGCATGGATAAGCTGGATAAACGCCAATAGCAGCAGCAATTGCCACGATTAGAGTGCATCAATTAGTGGGTGTTACATACATAGTTTCGAATTCCCACTTGCAACAAATGCTCAAAACTTTAAGGGACATAAATTCAGCTCTTCTAATGACTGTAAAAAAATTCTGCTACAAAATTTTATTAGAATATTCAAACTAACAGCTGTTAACTACTAAATACTCTTTTTCAACAATTGAAAGAAAAATGTTTCAAGACTAAAACATTAAATGAGATCAATGAGAGTCAGTATTATTATACAAATAAATTTTTAGTTAAGGTTTTAATAGAAAGATAATAATATCAAGAGATGCTTTAACATACAGACCATGAAACATTTATAGCCAAGACGGTTTCCTATTCACAGTTTAATTTTAAAAAAAATATTAAAAAAAAATTACTTTATACTACAGATGTTAATTGGTACCACAAAAAGAGTTTTTGAATTATAAAAATAAAGGAAAAATATCGAAAATGCTTCTTATCTATTCAAAAAATTAAACAGAAAACTATGTCTAGTATATTGGAACTATTCTCGATACACAAAAATGTCAATGAAGAACATATGGAAATAAATAAATAATATTATATAATATTCAATCAAAGACTAAGGTAGACTACCTAAAAACTTTCACTTTAAGATATGCTAAAGTATATGCCAAGCTAGATATTTATATATCTAGAATTTTAATTTTTCTACACTATTAAGTATACAAAAATAGATAACATAATTGAAAGCGTTATCAGAATGCAATCAGTATAGCTAAAAAGAATGTAAGCCTATGTCAAAGTTTGTTTTATAATCAATTTACTCAACGATCCGTTTGGCTTTAAAATCGCTGCAGCTGGTATATGGCAGTTGTGGATTTAGTAATTCCGACAAAGCCAGAACAATGTCATTACAGCATATCTACATATAATTTGCATTTAGCCATAATCTTGGGACTGGCATCAAGTGCACACAAACTTGATCGGGCCAAATACCAAAATGAGTCGGGTTAAAGTTAACAACACTGCCCAATATAACAATGCCGAACCATAAATCTCCAAATGCATGCCACACCAGCAGCAGCAGCAGCAGCAGCCGGAGAAGCCAGAGCAGCACTTCCAAGTAACTCTCGACTAGCCTTCAACGGGGCGCGCAGCGTACGAATATGGTAAACCCAAGCTTATGTCAGTGACATGTCTGGCGATCTGGCCGGCTTGTCTGTCTGGCTGTCCGGTTGTCTGTTTGTCAAGCCGCCCGTTCGTGTGTCCATTAAATAAGGAAGGAAACACCGAACTGAACTGCACATAACGAGAGTCAATATTGACAGGCAACAGCAACGCGTGCAACGATTGCGACTGGGAGACTTATAAGGGCAGAGCCACAGTCCAGCCAAACAGCCAAACAGCCAGCCAGCTAGCAGAGCCGAGAGCAAGCAACCTGAGCAGCCCCAAACAGCGAGGGATCGACGACGATCGGCCAAGTGAAACGAAACAAATCAAGTCGGAGAGGCACAATGACTGACAATCGAACGGCGCACGGACAGGTCAACTATTTTGCATACATCTACTATAACTTATGGAACTGGTCGATCGTTGATCGTCGTCGCAGATCGCAGATCGTTGCTGCTGCTGGTGCTGGTGCTGTTGCTGCTGCTGCTGCTGCTGCTGCTGCTACTTCGCCATGCATTATTGTCAATCAAGTGAGGCTGGACTTGGGAACTGAGCAGTGGGGCTGGGTCTGTAGCGGCAGCAGGCATGTACAAAAGTAGTAAAAGGATTACGTACGATCGTCGACGACGATCGACCTTTATCTTGGTCTCGGTTCAGCCAAATGCATGTGACAACAAGCGAGCGACGTATGTCGCAAACAATTACTTGGGATTGCAACATAAGAGACAGAGACAGAGACTGAGACAGAGACAGGGACAGGGACAGAGACAGGGACAGGTCGTTGTTTGGGGCCGGTGTGGAGAGATCGGCTGGTCGCCTGGCTCGATCGCTTGCCAATTTATGCGCAGTAAGAAGCACGTCACTGGCCCCAAGGCATTGTCAAATGTAACTCGCTGGCAATGATGTGATTTGGATTTGCAAATGGCCTGGGGGGAACAAAGCGTGCATAAATCAAGACCCAATCGACCGATCACCGATCAACGATCACACAGATCACAGATCGCGAAAAACTCAACCGAGGCAGACAGTGAGAGAGAGAGATAGAGGGGGGCAGACGGTGAAAGAGCTGAAGCTGCTAGGCAGTAGCTACTGTGCGCATTGATGCATTGATTGATGGCGTCTTAATCGTCAATCAAATGCGCGCTACACTTTTGCATTACACCATTGACATTGGGATCGATTCGATCAGTCGATCGGTCGATCAGTCGATCGCTGGATTGCTCGATCACTCGATTGCTTTGGCTGTACGACAACGACAACTTGTCACAACATTGACATTTGCATTCGTGCGCATCCTGAGTGACGGACTCTTGACTCCGTTGCCATTCGGACGGCTTGACCATCTGACTGATTGTTTGACAGCTTTGGCTCTTCCCGTTCCCTCCCAGCTTCCAGCTCCCTCCAGCTACCATCTTCTTGATGCACGCCTGTCACATTGACATATGTACTGTCGCCGGCGCATTGGATTTGCTTTTGGTTCGTCTTATGCAAAGTGGCGCTGACAATTTGCATGTCAATCGATTGACAAATGTTGCCAACTTTGGCCCGCTCAATGACGGACGGTACATGTCGGTCATGATTAACGTCAATTTTGACAGCCGTTTGACAGCTGTTGCATAAGCCGTCAACTAACCGCCTGGGTGGGTGTGCTGCGGTTGTGGCTGTGGCTGTGCCCACAATTTTGCATCATTAAAACTTGTCTGATCGATCTTTGGAATCAATTCAATTGCCCTGACTCTGGGTGGCGGCTTTTGGGGCTTGGCGGTAAAGCTTGAATGCTTGAACGCTTGTCCGGCCCATGTCAAAGCCAAATGCCGCACAATTCCCTTGGCGATCGCAAAGACAACAACTGCTTGGGCATTCAGTGTTAAAAATAACGCCGCATAACTTGCGATAGTTTGCCATGAATCCCTAGTGACAGGTTCACTCCAGCTTCAATTGCGACTCACAAAACTCAACAATCTTCTGCTTCTTCACAGGCTATCGGGAGAGCGCATTTGCTTTTGCCATCTCAGCGGCTGGAGTTGCCCACAGTGTGGCGCGCGCCTGCAGTCAAGGCCGTTTGATGTCCTGCGGCTGTGATCCGACCATCAATCGCAAGACGCTCAACAAGAATCTGCGCCAGTCGCTCGACAAGGAGAAGAAACAATTTCTCCAATATCTCGAAACTAATCAAATCCTAACGCCCGAGGAAGAAAAGAAATATGAACGCTCCAAAATCGCAAGTCGTTGGAAATGGGGCGGCTGCTCCCACAACATGGACTTTGGTGTGGAATACTCCAAGCTATTTCTAGATTGTCGTGAAAAGGCCGGCGATATACAATCCAAAATTAATCTACATAACAATCATGCGGGTCGAATGGTAAGTAAGAATTTTACTGAAGTCTTCTTGAATACATCAAATTTTGGTGCCTAAAACTAAAAAGAGATCGTTTATGTTCAGGTTGAGATAAATAATATCTTTTAATTATTTAAAACTGTTTATAAAATGAAATATTTTTAAAATTAATCAACTCAAGTTAAACTTTTTTTCCCCCAACTTCTTAGGCCGTATCGAACAACATGGAGTTTCGCTGTAAATGCCATGGCATGTCGGGCAGCTGCCAGCTGAAGACCTGCTGGAAGTCCGCACCCGACTTTCACATTGTGGGCAAAGTGCTGAAGCATCAGTTTCGCAAGGCCATTCTCGTGGATCAGTCCAATCTGGGCAACGGCGAGCCTGTCGTGGTGCTGAAGCGAGCGCGCAATAAGAAATCCAATGGAGGCAACAGCGCTGGCAGCTCCTCAGATATGGGTGGTGCCGATGCGTCTGGCACGCTCAGAGAACGCGGCTCCCAGCGCGATCTGGACGCCGAGCAGGGCGCACGGCAGCCCAAGTCTGATAAGAATGCTGCCCGCATGGCCCGGAAGCTGGAGACGTCGCTCTTCTATTATCAGCGCTCGCCCAACTTTTGTGAGCGCGATCTGAGCGCAGATATTCAGGGTGAGTCTTGCATTAAGGCTAGATATTCTGAAAAGAGAAGAAAGAAATGTCAGTAACCGACTGATGTCTAGTATGATGTTGGTAAAATTGAAATTTTTTAAAATTTATTTTACAGTTCAAATTTAATTCATTAAATTTTTTAGACAAAATAAGAAAAACTAGTAAAATTACTATAAAAATGAATTTAAAGTACTATTTTATTTTTTATGAACCTTGCTTGAATCAATATGTATGAGCTTTTAATATATATACATATGTATATTATTTCAATTTTTCTTTTGTTCAAATTAATTTTAAGAAAAAAATATTGGTATGACTGTTAATATTATTATTTTTTATTATTATTATTATTTAAAAGAGTACTTGCGTCCAAATATTTTTTTAAACCAATTTTTGACTTTTAAAGTTCAATTGCTTAAAATACAATTTAAATATATTAAGCTTACAACAATATTTTAACTTCTTAGTACCTAAAGAAAAACAAACAATATTATTATTTTCCATCTTCATTTTTATTTACGTCTAATTCATTTAACAATTTCGAGGCGTATATGAAAATTGATAAGCGGAAATATAATTGTAGTTTTCAGATTGCCAAAAAAAATAAAAAAAAATGGCAAAAATTCGGTCACACTCGGACAACAGGGTACTAATTAAAAATGATTTATTGGCATTGCTTTGGCGATAAATTTGATTTGCCTCTAATAAATAAATCACAAATGCAAATTAACAGCAGCCGGGCAACAACAACAGCAAAAACAACTGCAAAAAGCCATTTATTAACGGAGCTACCAAACATGCCACATAACTCAAAATGCTCCACGACAAAGTCGAGAGCTGCGCATGCGCTCGGCACGTACTCTCAGCCAACAAGCTCCAAAAACAACAAGAGCGAACTAAAAGTGAAAGACTAGGATATACCCTAATGTTGTTATATATCTGCTATAGCTCCTACACACAAGTCAACAGGATTGAGGAACTAACAAGAAGACTAGAATTTTTCAAATGTGTTTTTAAACTCTAAAGAAAATGAGTCTTTTCTGTTTTTAAGTTACAGATTCAAAAACATGAAAAGTGTAGTCTTATCTTTGGTTGCTAAATTTCTTCAAATTTTGTTAATCCAGTGCTATATATTAAAATCTTTTTCATATGTATATATACATCCATTTCTAACAAAGAGCTAAGAGTTCTATCTTAAAAACATGCATTTTAAAATTCTTGAAAAGAAGTAAATTAATCGAAATATACAATGAACTCTGATAAAACTTTGATTGATGTGTCCAGCTCTTATCATTTTCGACATATTATAAAAAAAAAAGTTATGACTCATTAATTAATATTAATTTGTTTTATGAAAAAGGCAAGAATTTGAAATATACTTTTCTACATCTGATAAGCTTCGATATGCATTTCCCCATATATTTTAAAGTTTCACACAAAGTCAATATACCCAGGTTAGCCATTTTTAATGAGTATGTCTAACTGCCACTTGCAATTTTCGTTAGCCATTTTGTGGTTGCTGTCGTTGTTGCTGCTGCTGCTGCTGTTGACACATTTGCAAATTATCAAAAGCGACTGCGACTGCGGGCCAGTTTAAAGTGTTAATTACGACGCAAATTTATAATTAATAGCTGAGGAGGAGTGGGGGGACGACTACCGAGGTTGGCTCGTCCCGTTCCGCTCGTAGTCCGCCATAGCCCATGCTCATCGCCGCATTCAACAGGCGCTTGATTCATGTGCCGTGTCTGGCCAAATGATGGCAATTAACGTTGGCAATTAACATCTAACAATTATGATACTTTGCTTAGCGTTGCAGTTAATTGTTTATTTATCGCTTTTTAATGGCCGCGATTTCAACTCAACAGTTGAGCACGAACGACAGCTTAACACTATATAAAGCCCCAACTATCCATTGATTAATCTAGTCCTGTGCTTAAGTCGATTAACATATTGAAAATTTACTTGTTTATACTTTGCTACTTATTTGATAAAAGGAAAACATGTTAAGAACTTACCTGAAAATGCTTAAAGGAATTGTTCAAAAAGCTATTGAAAATATATGTTTGGGGTTAGGAATTGGCTGTAACTCAGAAACAAAAAAAATTGAATTTTAAAAATATATATCAAGACTTGAACAACAACTCAAGTTCAAAGTTGAGACCATGAAAAGAAAATATAAATTTATATATACTTTTATTCTTGAACTTATTTAAATTCTCAAATATTTTAGGTACAATCGGTCGCAAATGTAATCGCAATACCACGACCAGCGATGGCTGCGCCTCCCTCTGCTGTGGGCGTGGCCACAGCCAAGTCAAGGAACGACGCGCCGAACGCTGTCGCTGTAAATTTCAATGGTGCTGCAGCGTCGAGTGTGACGAATGCCACGTGGAGGAGTGGATAAGTGTGTGCAATTGAGCACCGGAGGCCAATGAGAACTGATAAAAGACTTCTCTTCAATTAGCAAAACAGCAGCAGCTAACATCATATAATAAACAAAGAAACAGTATTAAAGCAACACTTAATTAACAACAATTATATTTATAGATTAAAATACTCAATATTGAATAGGACTACTATCGCTGGATCCATTGTGCGAGTGTGTATATTTTATGTTTAGTTTAGCAGTCGATTCCACTTACGAATATCTGTAAATACGAATAATAAGATGCACGATTAGAATCCGTCAATCATCAGCTGACTTTTATTCAATTTTCTATTCCCCCTCCAACCATTATCCACTTTTCTTTTGTGAGTTCACGTGAATGTTGTGTTGTCAACTACTGGGCTACTAATTCAATTAGCTGGCTAAATAGTTGCCCAAGGTGCAAGCACTGAAAAAAGGGGGGCGTCTTACCAATTCAGCGTGAATTGGAATAGGCAATTGGCCAACATGCCTTGGCGTCGTTGCGGGGCTTCTTTGGGCTCAGTAAAAAGCCGAAGAATCCGTTTGCACAACTTTCAGTTGGCTTTCTGCGGCGCTACGTGCTGCAAGCGTGCGGTCGGTTCGGAAATTTCTCTAGAAATCAAAAGGATACCTTCATCATTGTGGTGTGCCATACAACTATTAAGAAAAGGTCTGTCCCGAAGGACACTCCGATGTTAGTGCTGCAAAATGTGTTTTCTTCCACAAAGGAAAGGAAAAACTTCCTCAAAAATTTCCATAAAAAGTTTAAGAAGCTTAAGTCCCTATGTTAGGGTCTGGATATTGTGGCCTTTCAGTAAAAAATCAGATTATATTTATATATTCTGCTTATATAACTACTTTTATAATATTGTTGGGGGTAAGCCCCTCCGTAATCAACCCACTTGGCGTTCACTGTTAATCGGGTGAAGCCTTTCATAGGTAGCGTTATGCAACCCCGAGAGAGCTAATGTAATTTGCAGCAGCAACATCGAGTGAAAAACTTTTTCAATATTTTCCTTACCTAATCAGAATAAAACACTTTTAGTATCCTGCGAGCAATATCCTAGTGAAGTTAATCAAAATGTATTTGCCGTACTCACAATTGCCGGATCCGACGGATAAGTTCGAGATCTATGAGGAGATTGCACAGGGGGTCAATGCAAAGGTGTTTCGTGCCAAGGAACTGGACAACGATCGCATCGTTGCACTGAAGATACAGCACTACGATGAGGAGCACCAGGTGTCCATTGAGGAGGAGTATCGCACGCTGCGCGACTATTGCGCACATCCCAATTTACCTGAATTCTATGGCGTCTACAAGCTATCGAAGCCCAATGGACCCGATGAGATTTGGTTTGTCATGGAGGTCAGTATACACCAAAAAGAGTCCCCCAACCAGCTGACCTTCCCAATTATTTACAGTACTGCGCCGGTGGCACCGCCGTGGACATGGTCAACAAGCTGTTGAAGCTGGACCGTCGCATGCGGGAGGAGCATATCGCATATATCGTCAGGGAAACCTGTCGGGCAGCCATCGAGCTGAATCGCAATCATGTTCTGCATCGGGACATACGCGGCGACAACATTCTATTGACCAAAAATGGACGCGTTAAGCTGTGCGACTTTGGGCTGTCGCGTCAGGTGGACTCGACGTTGGGCAAGCGGGGCACCTGCATTGGTTCGCCCTGCTGGATGGCACCCGAAGTGGTGACAGCTCTGGAGGCCCGTGAGCCGGACATAACTGTGCGTGCCGACGTCTGGGGATTGGGCATAACAACGATTGAGCTGGCCGATGGGAAGCCCCCATTTGCCGACATGCACCCAACGCGGGCCATGTTTGCCATTGTGCGGAATCCGCCGCCCACCTTGACACGGCCCACGAACTGGTCTCAGCAAATTAATGACTTCATTGCCGAGTGTCTGGAGAAGAATCCCGAGAATCGGCCCATGATGGTCGAAATGGTGGAGCATCCCTTTCTCACGGAACTCATTGAGAATGAGGATGAAATGCGTTCGGATCTAGCCGAGATGCTGGAGCTAGCAGCCGATGTGAAGACGTTGTACAAGGAACCCGAGCTCTTTGTGGATCGCGGCTACATTAAACGATTCGACGAGAAACCGGAACGCATGTATCCCGAAGATCTGGCTGCTTTAGAAAATCCAGTGGATGAGAGCATACTTGACTCGCTGCGCAACCGCATGGAAATGGGCGAGTCCTACAGCTTTATCGGCGACATTCTCTTATCATTGAATTCCAATGAACTCAAGCAGGAGTTTAGCAATGAGGTGAGGCTCTAAACGATAAAAACCAATGACTCCCCACACTGTATCTGTTCTTCGTATTATTTGCAGTTTCATGCCAAATACAAGTTCAAGTCACGTTCGGAAAATCAGCCGCATATCTTTTCTGTGGCAGATATTGCCTATCAGGATATGTTGCATCACCGGGAACCGCAGCACATTGTGTTTTCCGGCGAGAGCTTTTCGGGCAAGTCCACCAATGCCCGTCTGCTGATCAAGCATCTCTGCTATCTGGGCGATGGCAATCGGGGTGCCACGGGCCGCGTCGAGAGCTCCATTAAGGTTATACTGATGATGGTGAATGCCGGAACTCCGGTTAACAACGACTCCACACGCTGTGTGCTGCAGTACTGCCTGACCTTCGGCAAGACCGGCAAGATGAGCGGGGCCGTATTCAATATGTATATGCTGGAGAAGCTGCGCGTCGCCACCACCGATGGCAGCCAGCACAACTTTCACATCTTTTACTACTTCTATGACTTTATACAGCAGCAGAATCAGCTGAAGGACTACAACCTGAAGGCAGATCGCAACTATCGCTATCTGCGCATACCCCCCGATGTGACACCAACCAAGCTCAAGTATCGTCGCGATGATCCTGAAGGCAATGTCGAGCGCTATCTTGAGTTTGAGAACATCTTGCGTGACTTGGACTTCAATCACAAGCAGCTGGAAACAGTTCGAAAAGTGCTCGCTGCCATTCTCAATATTGGCAACATCCGTTTCCGACAATCGGGCAAATACGCCGAGGTCGAGAACACCGACATTGTGTCGCGTATCGCCGAGTTGTTGCGCGTCGACGAGAAGAAGTTTATGTGGTCGCTCACCAATTTTATAATGGTCAAGGGCGGCATAGCGGAACGGCGACAGTATACGACAGAGGAGGCACGGGATGCTAGGGATGCCGTGGCATCCACTTTATACTCCCGTCTGGTTGACTTCATCATCAACAGGATCAACATGAATATGTCCTTCCCACGCGCAGTCTTGTGAGTATTTTTGACTTTTTCATGAACTTTAATCTTAATTGTTGTCCACACAGTGGGGATACGAATGCTATAATCGTGCATGATATGTTTGGCTTTGAGTGCTTCCATCGCAATGGCCTGGAACAGCTGATTATTAACACCTTGAACGAGCAGATGCAGTACCATTACAATCAGCGCATCTTCATTAGCGAAATGCTGGAAATGGAGGCCGAGGATATTGATACTATCAATCTGAACTTTTACGACAACAAGACAGCTCTAGACAATCTGCTGACCAAGCCCGATGGACTCTTCTATATTATAGACGATGCATCGCGCTCCTGTCAGGACCAGGACTTGATTATGGGTAGACCTCACTATCTTGATCAATAATGCTGCCTATTGATATAATTTTTCTGCATTTTCTTTCTTTCTGTAGATCGCGTTTCGGAAAAGCACAGCCAGTTCGTGAAGAAGCACACTGCCACTGAGCTATCTGTGGCCCATTATACGGGCCGCATCATTTACGATACGCGCGCCTTCACCGACATCAATCGCGACTTTGTGCCGCCCGAGATGATCGAAACGTTCCGCTCCTCGCTGGACGAGAGCATCATGCTCATGTTTACCAATCAGCTAACCAAAGCTGGCAATCTGACCATGCCCTTCGAGGCCGTACAGCATAAGGACGAAACTGAGCGCAAATCATACGTGAGTTGCATTGAAATCCAACCATTCACCATTCTCATTTTGATCTCTTCCAGAATCTAAACACGCTCAGCGCTGGCTGCATCTCACAGGTGAACAATCTGCGCACCATGGCCGCCAATTTCCGCTTCACCTGCCTGACCCTGCTCAAAATGCTCAGCCAGAACGCGAATCTAGGCGTGCACTTTGTACGTTGCATTCGCGCCGATCTCGAGTACAAGCCGCGTGCCTTCCACTCGGACGTCGTGCAGCAGCAGATGAAGGCGCTGGGCATTCTGGACACGGTTATTGCACGACAGCGTGGCTATTCCACACGCTTGCCCTTCGAGGAGTTCCTCAAGCGGTAGGAAGGAACCCCAATTGCATTTTCAGGCCAACTTAATCCACTTTGCATGCTTCCACAGCTATCAGTTTTTGGCCTTTGACTTTGACGAGCCGGTTGAGATGACCAAAGACAATTGTCGTCTGTTGTTTTTGCGCTTGAAAATGGAGGGCTGGGTCTTGGGCAAAACCAAGGTCTTCTTGCGATACTACAATGACGAGTTTCTGGCCAGGTGAGCTACGATACAAATATCGTCCAACACCAGCCACTTAGCTGATCTATATCTTCTAGGCAATATGAACAGCAGGTGAAAAAGGTGATCAAGGTGCAGTCTATGATGCGTGCCTTGCTTGCCCGCAAGCGTGTCAAAGGTGGCAAGGTCTTCAAATGTAAGTGGCGCCATCTAACCCAATTAATTTGTACTTAGCTTTGTCTATCACACAGTGGGCAAAAAAGGACCGGGCCAGCACGATGAGGCCGCCTTCAAAATACAAAAAGGTAAAAAAACTCAACTTGATAAGCTTAAAGATTACGATGAGGAACATATCGACATAAGTGAGACACCATCGGAGGCCGATGAACTGTTTCTGGAAGCGCGCAAAGACGAGGCTCTCGCAGCGGTGCGCATCTCCAAAGTCGAACAGGCCTCAGTCGATGAATAGACCTCTCCTCATTTTATTTACATACATAATCAAACAATGTCCATGTGGGCACTATAATATCTCGTGGGGATAGCACTACCAATAATACCCCACATACTACTACATACACAATAAAATATCAAAGTAACCAAGCCACAAGTTTACATTAGGGGTTTAGGGTGTCCGGTTGGTATACAATTTAAGCCACTTAGTCCACTACTTTACGGACGGCAGCCCACCAGCCACCCACCTACCAACGTACCGTACGAACCCACCCCTAGTGATGCAACCAATCGGCTTAGCTTGACTTGGCACACAGAGAGATGAATTATAAGTGTAGCATAGAAAATAAATGAAAATTTAATTAAATTAAGGTGACTCCCCACACACTGACCGCAATTCTAACCCGCTCTCCCCCCCCCCTCTCTCTCTCTTTCTCACTTTCTCTTTTGCTTTCCTGGGCAGCTTTTCGCGGTTTCCGAGACCGTGTACGGCTACCACCATTGGTCAATGAGAAGTCCGGACAGCTCAATCAGAACACGGCGGATTTTATTCGACCCTTCGCCAAGAAATGGCGTAAGAAATCTATGTTTCAGGTGCTGCTACATTATCGAGCCGCACGCTTCCAGGACTTTGTCAATCTGTCGCAACAGGTGAGAGCTTTCCCTTTCCATCGAGCATGGCACTCTAATCGATCCACCCACCTGCATCAGGTGCACATTTACAACCAACGCATGGTGGCCGGCCTCAACAAATGCACTCGAGCGGTGCCATTCGAGCGAATTAACATGCGCGAGGTGAACTCGTCGCAGCTGGGACCGCTGCCCGTGCCGATTAAAAAGATGCCCTTCCGTTTGGACCAGATACCCTTTTATGATACTCAGTATATGGTGGATCCAGCCAATTCAATCTCACGCCAAACCTTTCCGAAACACTTGCTGCTGCAGCAGACAGAGGACGACGAGCCCTGGGACAGTCCATTGCAGCGCAATCCCTCAATGACCTCGTGCCTGCTTACCTACAATGCGTATAAGAAGGAGCAGGCCTGCCAGACGAACTGGGATCGCATGGGCGAGAGCGACAACATCTACAACCAAGGCTACTTCCGGGATCCACAGCAGCTACGAAGGTGAGCCACTTAGATAAATGGACTCAATTCAAACTCGTTCTGATCATCTTAATCCAATTAGGAATCAAATGCAAAAGAACATGAATGCCTATAACAATGCTTACAACAACTACAACAGCAACTATCAAAGCAACAACATGAGCGGCAATTGGGGCATCCATCGGTCTGGATCGCGTCGCAATTCCTTGAAGGGATATGCAGCGCCGCCCCCACCGCCACCGATGCCCTCATCCAACCAGTATCGCAATAATCCCGGCCAACAGCAACGAAACTATCAGCAACGCTCCTCCTATCCACCATCCGATCCGGTGCGAGAGCTGCAGAACATGTCGCGCCGCAACGATGACGACGTAAGTAAAATGCGAACTAATGAAGATTTTACTTGAAAACTTTTCTCCTGGCAGAATTCCGAGGAGCCACCATTTAATTTTAAGGCCATGCTGCGCAAGACCAACTATCCGCGTGGCTCCGAGACGAGCACCTACGATTTCCACAATCGCCCTGGCTGGGACAACAACGAGCAGCAGCAGCACACATTCCAGCCACCAAAGTTGAGGTCCACGGGACGCCGCTACGATGAGGATGGCCAGAACGCCAACCACAATGCCGCCGGCAATTATGGTGTCTCCCGCAATTTCGGACAACGTGCACCGCCACTGCACCAGGCGCCGGCGAGCGTAGGGCGCAGCTTTGAGGACAGCAATGCGCGCTCTTTCGAAGAGGCGGGCTCATACGTTGAAGAGGAGATTGCACCCGGCGTGACGCTCTCGGGCTATGCTGTTGACATTTAAAATGGATTAATTATATGCTTATATTGTAGTGTTCGAGATATTTTAAGTGGGTTCAATTGACAGCTTTATGAACTAATATTATTGTTACTGACATTTAATATTTACAATTAGAAAACCCACCCAATTTGATTGTAGCAAATAAATTTGAATTCAGCAAAAAATTTGCGATTTATTAAAACGCGGAAAAAAGAGGTTTACGACGATTACATTGCTTTTGAACAACTCATTCAGTTTGTAGTCCTAAAACGCAACAACAATACTTTCAGTATTACATAGACACTATGCATAATACATTGTATATACGTATACATATATCTCTATATATATTAACATTAATTGCTTTACAAAATTGTTGTAGGAATGGAAAGAACAAATACCTCCTCGTACACAGGGCTTGATTCGAAGTATTTAGGAAGGTTTTTAAGGCTAAAGTATATATGTATAGGTTTTAACCGCACACCCAAAAGAGACATAATGCTATAAATTCTTGAATATGATAAAACCAAGATTTCTACCAATGCCTTCAAAAACGACCACCATCAATCATCCATCGGCTCACGAAGTCCATCCGAGTGCATTTGCTTGCCAGCGATTTCCAGCATAGCACGGTCCTCCAAATTGGCATCCAATACAGAACGTTTCTACATGTAAAAATGAAACGTATTTATATTAAAAAAAGCTTAACGACATTTTACTAATTGATATAAATAAAAGTTCTAAAATATCTTTTTGATATAAAAAGCGTAAAAAATTAGATTTATGCAAGTTTATGAAATTCTTATTTATACAAGAATCTTAAAAAGTCTGACTTACATAAAAATCTTGAAAAGTCTTATTTATGCATATAAAAATTCTAAAAAAATTGTTTTATATAAAAATCTTAAAAACCTAAAGATAATATTTGATTTATATAAATGTCTTAAAAAATTCTATTTTTTTTTTAAGAATGTTAAAACCATAAAGACATTTTAGAGACTTATATAACTAAATTTGTAATAAATAACTGATATAAAATATCTTTAAAACGTAAAGAAATTTTACAAATTTGCAAAGTTAAGCATTCTAATCTACATGTAATTTATTGTTTTATGCTTTTTCTTTTCGAATATTATATTCAATAATTCAATATGTGGGAAGCCTTATCTTTAGCTTTTGCTTATATGAAATGTTTCCTTAGCAGCATAGTTATGCGTAGACTATTTACCTGACCGTCGCCGCCGCCTTCTTCATCATCCTTGACAGGCAAATCGCCTACAGCCCAAACTTCCATGTTGCGTATTTTGAATTGCTTGCGTTTGCTTTTAAAAAAAAAATAGATTTCAGACTGTGTTTTTTTTTGGGGAAAAAAAGGCTTAAACACACCTGAGCTGCACATAGTCGGCATATGTGGTACAGCTCTCCACACTCTGACCCTCGCCAAACATGCAATCCAGCCAGAGACCTAGAAAATAATACCATTGTAAGCCAATTCCAATTGGAATATTTTATTTTGATCTTACCCCAGAACTCGAACTGTCCACCCATACCCTGTACAGAAAAAGTTGTTGTTAAGGCACGAATCGATATACATTTATAGACGCCGCAATTACTCACCAGCCCATTAGGCATTGTCTGCTGATTTAGGTTAAGATACTGATAGTGGTCGTTGTAGCCAGTGGAGCTGAAGCAGCGCATGGCTGGACTGAGCGTATAGAGCAAAGAGGTATCGTTGCCAGCGAACTGGGGTCTAAGAGCCCATGATTCTGGTGCGTAGCCGCCAAATATGTATTGATCCTCGTCCTCAATGAAGAACAGCGTGGGTCCCTTGTCTATCATCTTGCCGAGCATGGTCGAGAAGCTCTCGCCGTGGATTTTCGATGAGAACAGGAAACGCCATTTGTGACGCATCTCGCGCGGCAGCTGCGCATTAATATACAGCACATGTGGCAGCTCGATGATGGGCCGGTAGTGGCTATTATGTGGCGCATCTGTATGTGTGTGTGTGCGAGCGCGGGAATGTGATTAACGATTGTCATGATTGAGATATATATACAATTTCCATTATGATTACATACCGCACAGCTGGGGCAGAATGGAAATTTCCACCTCTTTCATGAATGCGCGTTTGCTGCCGCCGTGGCGTGAGTAAAGCTGCACGAACACCTCGCGCCACAATTGCAGAAACTGCGGCGTCATATGCAGCCAACGCTCCAATGCCTCATTGTGCAAGGTGTGCTCCAAGTCTTTGCTGAGATTACGCATCAGACCCTTGGCAAAGCTGCAGACCGAACGCTCTGTGGTAATAAAGCCCAGCTCCTGCCAGTCCTTGATATTGGATACCCTCAACGTCGCCTCCAGATGCACATAGCTCTTAATGACCGAGTGTATATACTATATAAAAAGTCAATTGTTGCATAATTAAATTCAATTTATATTAAGTTAGAAGCTCACCTGTTCCAGCTGTTTGCTGTTCAAGCTGTCGCTGGCGCTGCATTGCAGCGATGATAGCATCATTTGCATCTTCATCTCAATGCTGCCGCGTTCCATAATGTAGTAGGGTTCGCCGAATTTCCTCAACGGTATATTGATGCACTGCTGGCCCGGCTTCGTCGGCATAAACAGATACTGAGCCGTAGCCTCGGCCAGCGAACGCTCGATTGTTTGAGACCATGCTTCCTGTTTGAGGGCAATCGAAAAACAAAACGAAACGAAACAAACAGAAATTTATGCGATCGTAGGCAGAGGTGGGGCGAACACGCTGTTAATATTTGCTGACATTTGCCGTTTTCGTCGCGTCTACGGTTTATCATAAATTCAATTTCATTGTCATAATTGGAATCACGACTAATTCGTTAGCAAGCAAATTACACAAAAGCAAAACAAACAAAAGCAAACCCAAATACGTATTCAGCTAATGCAAAGTGTTATTGATAACGGCGACGGCGACGGCGACTGCGACGGCGATGACAACGACAACGATGGCTTTCCCCGAACGTAATTTATCATTTATGGAGTCGCATGACACTGTTGCAGTAAACCTTGAACTTGTGACCGGAGTCACTGGCAATGCAGGCAACTGCCCAAACATTGATTTGTTGGCACAAATGCAGAAGTGCAACGACCCGATTTACACCTACCACCAGTCGATCCGAGGTTAATTTCTCTAATGCGCCGCCAGATGCGTTGCGATATGCCGTTTCTAACAAGCGCAACTCGTCGCTTGTGTACACATTATCTGATTCTTTTTTGCCACTAGTATTACCCATAGTTGTCTGTTGGTATTTTATAGAAAGTAAATACGCTACTGATGCTTCGAATTTAAATTGAAAAAGGAAAACACAACAAAGACGTAGCACAGCTGTTGTGCAGTGTGACCACCGCGCGATAGCATAAAAATATTGTTAAATTCAATTTGCCGCACCACCACCGCAACTTATTGCTACCACTGCTACTGCTCTCAATTACAAACGATAGCTTTTAATTTAGAGTGCTTGTAACAAATGCTCATTACAAAATTATTAAATATTTATATTTTCGTTATTATTACAATATGGTCCTCTCTTAGTCGACCAGCCTCCACATTCCTTCAATGAAAAATAAAAATTATTAGTCGGTTAATAAACTTACGGTGGTAAGTCTTCGTTTTAGCTACCGTAGGTAAAGAACGTCCGAATCACTTGGAGGTGGTGTTTTTTAAAGTTAGTTTTATACGAGGACTCCAGTTCCGGCGGCGGAGGTTAACTCTTTTTACGTATTTTATTAAATATAAGCAATTTAAAGTTGCCGATAACTGACGCGGTACGATTACCAATAGTTGTGCAGCTTCGATACCACTTTACGATGAATTTTTTTTAGATTTGAACTATCGTCAACTCTTCGAGATGAGCGAATAACAGATGTTCTTAATCAATTAAAAGTATTCCGATTCCAGTATTTTTTTTTGCGCATTTGGTATATTTTATTTAAAGGCAGCATAGCCACAAAAACTTAATTGCAATTTATCATATGCAAAATCTGACAACTCGGGTAAATGTTTATATATGTATGTAAACATGTACAAACAATATAAATATGTACATAATACATAAAAAAAAGTAAGTTAAAAAAACACCACCTCCAAGTGATTCGGACGTTCTTTACCTACGGTAGCTAAAACGAAGATTTACCATCATTTTAAATAAGTAAGAAAAACCTGTACCGCACTAACGGTTCGATTACACAAAGTCGTGTATCATTGATAACTTGCCAACTTGACGATGAGTTTTGAGAAGTTACTTTTTCAAAATATTGCCTGCTGCAAAACCAAAGCCTTTCGCCTGAAAGTCTGGAATTGTTATCATCATTTGCAGGTACTTCGTGTACATAGAGTAAAATATTTATTGACTTTAGTTTTAAGCAGGTTGCTCTTGAACTGTAAATATATACATATGTAAGCATGACCATATTAAAATAAGGTGTGCATTTCTAGCTTGTGATCGATTTACATCGAAGCAAAGAATAAAAAATCGAATTAAGTTGTATATTGATACATCAAATCGTTGTACAAATACTGCACGATCATCTTGTCTTTTATAAACAATTATTTTCACAAGTAAACTAATAAATTGATCAAGCGGAATTTGTGAAAATACGAGAGCTGAACAGAATAATTATTAATTTTATTTTTATTTTACTCATATACATACATACATACATATATTCGATTTCGGAGTCGAGATGGCTAAGAATGTGACATTAAAGAAAATTAATAATGTCGAGGTAATGGATTTTATATATCTAACAAATATATTGAAATAATATAAAAAATATATCGATAATCTTATAGGATTTAAGACAACGTTATGGCGCTTTAGTGAAGAATGGAACATACCGTAATAAGAATGTGACATTAAAGCAAATTGATAATGTCGAGGTAATGGATTTTATATATATAACAAATATATTGAAATAATTTAAAAAATATAACAATAATCTTAAAGGATTTAGGACAAAGTTATGGCGCTTTAATGAAGAAAGGAACATACCGTAATAAACTTATTGCTTTCAAGATCTATAAAAGCTCAATAATTTTTTATCCGTGGCTCAGAATAAAATACGCAGAGTTCCTCAACATTGACCATAAAAATATTCTCAAATTTTATGGTACTGAAATCGCACAGGGTTCTTTAGTAGTTATAATGGAATACGCGACATGTGGATCGCTCTATGCTCAAATGTATGGATCAGATGGCCCCAAGTATACCCCGAAAGATGCACTTAATTGGATGCTCCAATGTGCCGAAGTATGTCGAATTTATTATCTACTTTATCAATTAAGGAAACATTTTCTGTACGCAGGGTGCTGCATTTATACATTCAAAACTTATGTACCATGGCAATCTGAAGCCAACAAATTTGTTCTTAACCGCCAACTTGAGCTGCTTGAAGATCGGCGAATTGGCCTGTGAAAATGAGGACAATTGCAACGATTATGCCCCTCCAGAGTCTAGAGAAAGAGTGTGCCCAAATATTAATAGACCACAATTGAATTCAATATACAAAGACTTCACAGATGTACCAGAAAACTATTATACTGACAAGTACGACGTATACAGCTTTGGAATACTGCTTTGGGAACTGCTTTCTCGCAGAAAAGCTTTATACTATTATGTATCACAAGAAAGGCGATTAACTTGTCCAGGCGACGACTTAGGCTCCGACTATATAAACTCTTTGATTGCTAGCTGTTGCAATAAGGGCAGGAGCGAACGGCCAAATATGTCGGATGTGATCGAGCAACTTCGCATAATTGAAAGGTATTTTCGAAAATTTTTATACTCGTATTATAAAGACATTTTTATACTCGGTTACGAAGTGAAAAGAGTATATTGGTTTTGTGCAATGTCCGTCTGTCTGTCCGGGCGTGGCAAATCGAAAAAAACTATATCTACCACAGCTTTAACGCTGGGATAGCCAAATTCTGTTGATACCCTCTACTGATAATCTTTGTGTAAATTAGGCTGTCTTTTCACCATGAACGAGTATATAAGCAGCCGGTACCACCCGACTGCAACGTTCATACTTGATTACAATTTAAAATGGGAAATACATGCCGTCTTCATCACAATCAACAGCTGAATCGATTTATTCCTGCCCCTCCATCCATTCATCCATCCGTCTGTCCATCTATCCATCCGTCCGTCTAACCGTATGCGTGAATGCATTGATCTCAGAACCTTAAAATACTACAGACTTATTTATTTCTCATGTAGATAGGGTGCCGCCTGAAAGAGCTGCACGTCCCCTGTTGAAGATGCAGCTGCCTCACACTTTGTTAATGTACATGTTATAAAATTTGCTTATTGTCCCCTGTGGACAGATTGCAAATGCAAAACCCAAAAAAAAAATTTAGATAGTGTTGAACAGATCGAGTTGATAGCCCTCCTACTTATAAGTTGTTGGCTATAATATTTTAAATTAGTTAAACAAAGTCAATTAAAATTCTTACATTTTTCTAGTCAACATTCTTGCATTGAATATATTAAAGAAGAAACAACTATTGGAAATATCGCTGATATGCAATTGGGAAAGGTAAGGTTCGATTTTCAATGGAATTGCATTAAAAACTCGCATTTTTCAGATACTCGGAAGCGGCGCTTTTGGCACTGTCTTCAAGTGCGAATTTAATAATAATCAATATGCTGTAAAAAAAATAAAAGTGACTGATGATAAGGTCAAAAAATACATTGATCGAGAAGTGGGACAATTATCAAAAGCTAATCACGAGAATATTATCAAATACTTTGGCAAAGCAGACATTGATGGGAATACTTTGATTGTGATGGAATATGCAGACTGTGGATCACTGCACAACTTTTTATATCTCGATGGAATACGAAACCTACATTATACGAACTGGATTGCTCTGGATTGGATGCAACAGTTGGCAAGGGTAAAAAATGTAAGCTTTATTGAGCAAACTACTTAAAATTAAATATTTCGTAGGGTATTGCTTACTTACATGCCATGCAGCCGAAGCCAGTGATCCATCGAGATATTAAGCCACACAATCTGCTACTTATGCACGGATTGCGTACCTTGAAGATAGCCGACTTTGGATCGGTTCGTGAAAAGGCGTCTATGATGACTAAAATTGGCACTGCCTCTTATATGTCACCAGAGGTTAACTATTCTTTGAAATTGAAGAAAACTATAAATCTAAAATTAATCACTTTTAACATACATACATATGTAGGTTGCGTATAACTTACCATACACCGAAAAAACTGATGTTTACAGCTTTGGCATTGTGCTCTGGGAGCTGATAGCTCGAAAAAAGCCTTTCTCTCACTTGGAAGCTAAAACGAAAATAAACGACTTTGCTATCTTAAATTTGGTTGGAAAGGGTAAGTTATAAACAGACTTAACTGAATTGATTTTATATATATTATTGACTAACTTTCAGGCGAACGTCCTAGTATGAAAGAAATAGAAAAGTACACAAACTCCGAGCAGTTAAAATCTTTGATTAAAAGTTGCTGGCACAAAAACCCAGAGAATCGAAAATCTATGAATGAAGTAGTTCCTGTGCTTGATAATGAAGGACTATGATTTGCAGTAGGCCAAGCAGCTAAGTATAAATGTACCTTCCCAAAAGTGCAATATGTATCATTACTAGATAATAAGAGGAAGACCAATAAAAAGTCAGTCAAAGCGCAGCAGCCGAAGTGAGCGGATAAGAATAAACAATTATGATACCTACTACAGTTTGAATTTGTATAAAGTAATAAAATGTTCAAATATCTATATTTATGTATATATGTATATACTTATATACATATATATGAATGGACGTAAATGTATATAAGCACATGCATGAACACCTAAGGACTCCAGATTATTTTAATCAATTCACATAGTATTGCGTATTTAATGTCAGCATGTTCCAAATTGTAGACTTTTATAAATCTATCTGAAAGCTCTAAGTAATGGTTATCAAAAAATGAATAGTAATACATTCAAGAAGAAATCAATATTTATTTTATATAACATTTGTATGCACTAATAAAATGTTCATAATTAAAAGCCATGAAAAACGAAATTAATTGTATTTTCTTATCGACTTTAAATAAAATAGTCTCATCGATAATTTACAGCTTTCATTTCCTCGTCTCAAAGAGTTGGCGATAGTCCACAATTATCGAAAATTCGCCGTTAAGTGATATCGATGCTGAACGACTTTTTAACTACTGCTGGATCGACTGCTATCGATCTAGGTACATATCGATAAATGTGATAGATTTAATTTTAACATCGCTAGATTGTAATTTTTTGTTGTTTATGGATTAGAGATGGGCGTCGGGATCGGGATTTTCGGGAAAAGATTTTCGGGATCGGGCGGGATGGGAAAGATTCTGAAAAAGTCCGGGACAGCTGGGATAAGTGCTTGATCCCGAAATTCCCGCGGGTCCCGGTAAGAAAATTATTAATAGATAAAATTGGTTGTATTTATCAAAGAACAGAAGAATGATATTGACGAGAAAATTAATTCTAATATAAATCCTGTTAAATTTAAAAGAAGTCCAATTATTTTGACAAGAATGCAATGAATTGTCATTGTTACAAATGCTTGCTAGGCTGCTACTTGATGTTCCAACATCTTCGACAACTTGAGAGGGTGTATTCTACTTCTAGTAGAATTTTGGAAGAAAGGAGAACACATCTTAGAGTAGAAAATTTTGAGAAAATATTATTTTCAGGTAAAAAATTGTATCATAAGAGTTCTAAATGTTCTAAAATAAAATATTTGTCGGGACAATCGGGCGAGAAAATCAAAAATTATTTCGGGACGGGATGGATCGGGAACGAATTTCTTTCCCGATCCCATCTCTATTATGGATAGACAACAATTTCTTCTTAATGTGTGATTAACAAATTCCATGGATTAACATGGAGGAGAATGTCAAATTAGAGAACATCGATTTTATGAAGGTAATGGCAATAATTACCAATTCCTTCATTTTTCAAACAGTTGGTTATTTCTATAGGAAATACCGAGAGTGATTTCAGTCAAATGATTAAAGCAAACTTGCGTAGTAAGCTGTTTGCCATAAGAACATATTCCGACTATCTGGTGAATTATAAATGGTTCAGAAAGTTAATTTTTCCGCCTATTTAACTGAATAAGTATTATTTGTTGGATAATTATAGGTGAACGTCCGTCTCTGAGCGATGTAAATAAGTAGACAGGATGCGTGCCTTTAAAATCTTTTTATTGAAAATTGCTGGAATAAAAACCCTGAGAATCGATTATCTTTGGAAGAAGCAGTTGCCATATTTCACATATTGAGTTAGAATATTGCGTTTTAGTTTGTGCCAAGTATTAAATACACAAATAAAAATAGAAGCTATTTTCTCTGCCAAAAAAAGTAATATCTCGGCTGTTTAAAGGACTGTCGACCTTGATCTTAATTGGGATCATAAGGACATAATTTGATACAAAGCACAGCCCGAAAGTCCTTCACATTGAATTGGAATGCGAATTTTAGGCTATTTTTCAAACATTACAAAAAAAATTTTGAATCATTATTTTTAAGTTTAATTTCTTTTAATCAAAAACAATAATAATTGTGGTTTAAGTTATGTAAAATTACTCAAAGATAATAATTATCATTGAAGAAAACTAAAAAAATAAAAATGTAATCCTCATGTAACTTTAAGAATTTAACTTATAATTATTACGGTCCTGTAAAAAAGACTTTCCTTTCAAGGTTAATAAGAATTTAGCTCTAACTCGTCCATATAACTTCACAAGACGAAAGCACATTGTGTGTTTGAATCGTATTATGGGGACATCTAAATCCCTACTAGCTCTTGAACAACATAGACGATTAAGATGTCCTTTAGAATTGATAATCAGATATTTTTTAATGTTAACATATTACTGAGTTGTGGAGAATCTTTTCCGTTGTAGAAAATTATATTTTTTTACGCTTATATCTTTTGTCATTAAATAATAAACATATATGTGTGTATGAATGAAAAGATGTCAGTTTGAACAAACGTTTAGACTAGAGCGTTCTTACATGTTTATTTGTGTAATAACTCTTTACTATTCAATAAGGAAAGAGATCTGCTGAAATATATATTTAAAATTTTACTATCAAGATTTTGTTGTGGACGATATGGACGCATTCAGATAGACATGGACAAACGGCAGGCCTCATTTTCCTGTTATCACAAATAATAACAGGCCCCAGCTAGCTTTATTTTCTTAGGGTCACCACCAGCATGTAAATGATTTTAATCGAAACATGGAATAAAAACATCAAGTTCAGATCGATATATGTATATCGATACATCGGATCGATTTTTCATATCATGCACGATCATCTTGTCTTCAAGTCTTTTAGTCTTGATTGGTTTTGACCGTCTCTAGTATACCTTATAAGTGCACGCAGTCCAATATATTTCAGAAAATGTAAGAATTTAATGTTGTTTAATTTAGGACAAATCTAATTATTATTTACATATACATACAAACATACTTATATACATATATATAGCATATATTCCACACTTTCTCATATTAAATCAAACAACATTTTCAATATAAAAAGCGTAAATGAGTTCTTTCCGATTTATTTTTGGAAATGGGAAAAATATGGAGCATTAGTCATCTTTTTTTCTCCGTATTGCATTATATGCCAAATGCTTAATTGTCTGAAATTTGATAACGATTTCATTGAAACATGAAAAGTTTGCTTGATTTGGGTATCCCCTAGGGGGACTTTCATTTAAGCTATTTCTTTAGGTTAAAAGACGTCTTCATGCCTACAGACGGACGGACAGAGTTCCAGTTAAAGAACACATTATTTATGGGGATCATTCACCCATCATATATATGAATATGATACCCTGCTATCCACTTGTACTCATTTGATATATTAACATTATTCCAAATTAAATAACTTAATTGCAAAAATGATTTTTTTATTGCCAATTTTCCAGGTCAGATAATCTATCAGCACAAGATATCGCTGTTATGCAACTGGGAGAGGTAATGTTTGCACATGTAAAGAATTTCTTTAAAAATATATATTGCAGGAAATTGTCTATAGGGCACAAGCGCGCGGAATTGAATTGGCGGTGAAACAGTTTTTTGTCAACGATAAAAAAGCAAAGAAAGGCATTAAAAGAGAAGTGCTACAAATCTCGAGAGCTAATCATGAGAATATTATCAAATTCTTTGGGACTAAAGAGGATATAGATGGGAATACTTTGATTGTGATGGAATATGCAGAGTGTGGATCACTTTACAACTATTTGTATTCCAGAGGGGAGCAGCAGCAGAATTACACAAATGCGATGGCACTAGATTGGATGATACAGTTGGCCAGGGTAACAATTCTCATGTTCCTCGAGCGAACTACTAAAAATTAAATATATCGTAGGGTGTAGCTTACTTGCATGCCATGACGCCAAAGCCAGTGATCCATCGAGATCTGAAGCCGAAAAATTTGTTGCTCGCAAACGGATTTAAGATCTTGAAGATAGCCGATTTTGGATCGGTTCGTGAACAGGCTACTTCGATGACGGCATTCATTGGAACTGCCGAATATATGGCACCAGAGGTAAGGTATTCCTTGAAATTGATGTACAAAACTTGTTCTAAAAATATATATTTAAAACTGGTAACTGTTAACACAGATTGCAGTTGGCAGCCGATACACTGTAAAAAGTGATGTTTACAGCTTTGGCATTGTGCTCTGGGAGCTGATAGCTAGAAAAAAGCCTTTCTATGACTATGAACCATTTGCCATTATATATAAGGCTAGTTATGGTAAGATTTAATTCCGGCTTAACTGAATTTCTATTAAACTTATTTTTGTTTTAACATTTTTAGGTAAACGTCCTCCTCTGACTGATTTAAATAAGTACACAAAATCCGAGAAATTAGAATCTTTGATTAAAGATTGCTGGAATGAAAACCCCACAGTTCGAAAATCTATGGAAGAATTAGTTACAATACTAGCTAACAATCAAATTGAGCTTGACATTGTATCAAGTAAGAAAAAGTAAATACATGAATAAATGTATATTTTCCTTGTACCACAAAAAGAATTTAATTTGAAATGAATGAATATTTCATATATAGTATATAATTGTTGTATTTTCATTAATTAAAAGGCTTTAAACAGTTTTAGTGTAAATCATTAATTGGTAGTAATTTTAGTGCTGCCAATTCAGTAAATATATTTCAAAAAAAGAAAAGAAAATAAGAAAAACGATTCATTAATCGAATTAAGTGTGACCACATTTATAATATATAGTTTTATAAAATACAGTTTCCGAATTCGCCGCACCGCAGCCTCAACGCCATAACTTAGTGCCGGTTTTTTTTTTGACGAGCATAAAAAGGTAGATCAGGGAAAAAGGAAACAAAAGAAAGCAAGTTTGTTTTGAAAAAAGCTGAATTTTCTAAAAAATCGATTTTTAAAACAGCTCTATTTCCTACTTCCCGCAATTTTCGACTATTTCAAAAACAGCTAGATCTGACAGGAAAAAGCGGAAACGGTAACACTGCTAGGCGCGGTATTCAAAACTGACGTTAACTACTGCTTGGCGCCATTTACATTCCCTATTAAAGAAAGCTGTTAAATCGTTTTTTTATTTATTTCAATTTTACCTGGGTATTGAAATAAGAAAAACAAGTACTGACACACACATACTAACATGCACGATAACTTTGCAAATGTTGCCTTGGCAACAAATTTTATTTAATCGATTTTTGTATGAATATTTTGAAATTCCTTTACATAAGCCACACAAAAATTCCCGAACAAGCAATTAATTCCCTTCACCGAGTACGTTTGAATGAAAGATTAAGCATATATACATATATTGTTAAGTTGTGTGCCACAATGATTGGCACCGGTGCGCCACGTCGTCCGCGAAAGATCCGTGAACAGTGCGGCTCCTGTCCGGATCGCTTCTCTCGGGACAAGCGCCAAGTGCTTACCGAAGACTCCGATACCACAGAAGAAGAGTCCTCAACGGATGAGGAGGAACGCTGGAAGGATGTGGCACGAGCTGCCGAAATACCCGCAGAATACTACAACATCCAGAAGCTAGTCAAATACATCAAGGCGGGCAATCAAACGGCGACCATAGTATCCCTGTGCTGCCTGCAGGACTACGATCTGCGCACGCAAATCAATCAGTTTGCCATCCAGGACATTGGTGGCCTGGACGTTTTGGTCAACATACTCGAGTGCAGCGATACCAAATGCTGCCTGGGCGCTCTCACCGTTCTCTCCGACATCACGCTCAACATTGATATACGCAAGACGATTGTGGATCTCGATGGCATACCGTTGATTGTCGACATTCTCAGCTCGTCCATGAAGGACTTGAAGACCATGGCGGCCGAGACCTTGTCCAACGTGAGCAAAGTTCGCCTGGCACGCAAATACGTGCGCCAATGCGGCGGTATTTCCAAGCTGGTCGACCTGCTGGACATCAAAATGAGGTAGTATATTGAGGTAGCTATAGCCAGGTGCAAATAAATATATTGTAAAAATACCTCCTTCGTTTCCGACGCGCTGAAGCATTTTGCAAACACCACGCAGTCAGCTGACCGTCGAGGAAATCGAGTTCCTGGACATGGCCCGAGCCGGCTCGCGTGCTTTATGGACACTGGCCGACTCCAAGCACAACATGGAACAGATGCGAAAGAGCGGCATTGTGCCGCTCATGGCCAATCTGCTGAAGTCCGTCCATATTGATGTCGTCATTCCGATAATGGGCACTGTTCAAAAATGCTCGTCCGAGCCCAAGTTTCAGCTGGCGATCACCACAGAGGGCATGATTGCTGACATTGTGATGCATTTGAATTCGGAGTGCATCGATCTCAAGGTGGAGGGCAGCACGGCGCTCTACAAGTGCGCCTTCGATGCTACGACCAGGGATTTGGTGCGCGAGGCGGGCGGACTTGAACCGCTCGTTGGCATCCTCAAAGACAAGACGGTGCGCGACAATAAGCCACTGATCAGAGGCGCCACGGGCGCCATCTGGATGTGCGCCATTACCGATGAGAATGTGGAGCAGATGGACGACATGAATGTCATACATCATCTGGTCGCCTTGCTAGCCGACGAGTGCGATGAGGTCTTGACCAATGTGACGGGCGCCCTGTCCGAATGCGTGCGCTTCCAGAAGAATCGTGTGGCCGTGCGCAATGCGGGCGGCCTGCCGTCTATGGTGGCGCTGCTCAACTCCTCGCACTCGCCGCTGCTCGAGAACTTGGCCATGGCAATTAAAGAGTGCGCCGAGGATCCAGAGAGTATGCGTATTTTAGAGCAATTGGATGCAGTGCGTCTGGTCTGGTCCCTGCTCAAAAATACCAGTCCTCGCGTCCAGGCCAATGCCGCCTACGCGATTTGTCCGTGCGTGAAGAACGCCACGGATTCGGCCGAGCTGGTGCGCAGTCTGGTCGGCGCCATGGAGCTGGTGGTGGGGTTGCTCAAGTCCAAGGAAATTATGGTATTGTCGGCGGTATGTGCCGCCATTGCCACCATTGCTTTGGACCAGACCAATCTGGCCATTCTAACCGATCTCCGGGTCATTTACAAGCTCGCAGATCTGGTCAACACCACGGATGATATGCTGCGCATGAATCTGGCCGCGGCTGTCGCTGCCTGCGCCTGCTTCGGCAACAATACCGAGGAGCTGGGACGCCTGCGCACCGTCACACCCATTGTCACCTACATGACCAGCGAGAATCCGATGGTGCATCGCACCACGGCCATGGCCCTGGAGAAGCTCTCGATGGATCCACAAAACTGTATCACCATGCACCAGGTCCGCAGCAGCGTCAGCATCTAACTCTCTGTTTCTTTTATCTCTAATGATTTATCTTTTTCTTTTTCGTAGAGCGGCGTGGTGCCCTTCCTGCTGGAGTGCATTGGATCCACCAATAAGGAGCTGCAGCTGGCTGCCGCCGGCTGCCTACGCAACATACGTGAGCTCGCTCTGCGGGCCGAGGAGTATATGCTGAAGATAGACGACGATTAAACCCTTGACCAAGGTCTTTCATATATTTATGCTTTTACTGTTTTAAAATTGTTGCAAGTGCAAATAAATGTAGCCACAAAGCTTCTATAAACTTATATATATTGAAAATCCAATAAAGTGGAATAATTAATTTGAACTTGGATTATCGAATTTTATAGGAAATTGGATTTAAATATTAAAAGATTATCTAAGCAAACTGAAAGTACGTTCCAAGTTAAGGTTTAAATAAATATTTCTATATATAGTAAAACTCGATCGAATAGGAATTCAACTTTTGCTCTTGTTATCATGAAAAGTGTTCGGGATCTTAACTCTTAAAAATTTAATTTGATTGATAATGATTGATATATGATAATTGATTTTGCTGAAAAATTGTTGATGAATATTCAAAACAAAAAGAAACTTTAGCTCTACTACGGATAAATAAGCATGAATAGCAAAGGAAATTCAGTTTGATTCGGTTTTGCATATATGTTAAGAATAAATCGTTATTTCGGATAAAAAACTTTTCTAATCAACTAGCTGTTCCTATATAGCTGTATGATATAGTATCTGTTAAGATAATGCTTCAAATTTGATCAGAGAATGTTGATATCATCTATTCATCTTTTTAAAGCTGGGTAATATCAACTGCAGACCTTATAAGACGCAATATCTTAATACTCTTTATAAACTATTTTAATCTATAAAAGAAAAGTATTATTAAAGTAAATATGCTTTAAGTAGAGCAATACTTAGTTCAATCTATAGAAGAAAAATTTAATTAGGAAAACTCGTATTATTGAAGTAAATATGCTTTAAGTATTTTCCAACACTTAGCTATAAATAAGTATATTAGATAATTCAACATTTAGCTATAAATTTATATTTGGCGCAACATTTTGGACTAACTAAGTGACTTTCAGTAGCTGGCATTGCTGCCCCGTGTCGAGATGCTCATGCGACGCTCGACGCGATTCGTGTGGGGTAGCAGACAGCCTGGAGGGGGATAGCGCCAGCGTCTGGGCCTGGACAGCAGCGTGCCATCGGTGGAGGCGCGATTCCGGAACGGTCCATCGATATCGTTGCGTGAGCTGCCCAAGCTGCTGCTGGCTATGTCGTCACTCGACTCGGTATGATCGCCGCTATTCTCCTCTTGGCAGGCGCTGCCAATGATGAGGAACGAGCGTCGCGTCACGCCCAGCGGCGTCGAATCGTAAAAGGAACAGGAACCGGAATCGGGCGTCAAGTTGCCATCGGCGGCATGCGCCACATCGCTGGTGGAACGTTTGAGCTTTGGAAATTTGCTAAACACACGCCAAAAGCGGAACACATCGCGGAATACGTTTTGTACCTATTTTTAAATGGAGTTTAGAAAAAGCATAAAAATAAATAATGATTGCAATTAACGCACCTGATCGACGCTTTCTCTAACGGAAATCTCATGGAAACAAGCGCAGGAGAGCTCACGAAAGCGACGCTGTCCCTCCTCCAGGCTGACCATCCGATCGCCTGTCTGATCTGTCTTATTGCCCACCAGTATGACGGGTATATCCAAAGCGTAATCCTGCAAAGAATAGGAGAAGTAAAAACAAATAGGAACGGTCTATCAGGACTGCCCGACTAGGCGATCCCCAGAACTAAGTCGACATTAGAGATTGTCGTCGGGATCGGGATTTTCCGGAGACGAAATTGTCCCGGAACAATTTTCGGGCTTGTTGGGAAAGATTCTAAAAAATTCCAGGACGGTCCTACATCCCTACATCAAGGTGGCATAGTATGAGATTCTAGAGATATGCTTATGAGCAGAGGTAGGCGTCGGAATTTCTGGTCCCGCGGATCCCGAACGGATATCTCTGAACTGCCGCCATCTCAGAGCATATCTCTAAAATTTTATACTATGATCTCATGACCAAGCACGTAACCGATCGTGCCGGACTTTTTTAAATTCTTTCCCAACCCGCCAGATACCGAAAATCGTTTCGGGACAATTTCGGGTCCCGAAAATACCAATCCCGACGACCATCTCTAGTCGAAATTATGTTTCAAACAATCTATCTACACATATTATTTGCTCGCATAGAAAATCTCAAAATCTCATCTTTTTCAGTTTTATATTTTTACTCTGTAAATATTACATAGTCAATTTGATGTCTCTAGCTTAGATGGTCTTTAAATTATGGCTTGAAAAACGATGTCAAAATATCGATTCTTATCGATAATATGGAAATAGGATGAGTTAAACTTGTACTGCGTATGGTAAACAAGAATATATATTTAAAATTTCAAATCTCTAGCTTCTGTTGTTTACGATGAGATGATTAAGAACATAGTATACACTTTATGGGGTCTGCCACGCCTCTTTCTGCCTGTTACTCACATTGTCACAGAACCATTATACCCTGAAATTCTATTTTCAATGCGTTCAGGGAACAAACACGATATGATACCCTGTTCTAGGCAGTAACTCACCTTGCTGGCCGAGCCCAGTTTGCGTCGTCGCTTGTTGTAGTTGATGAGGAACTTCAGGCGACTGCATTCGTCAAAGGAGCATTTATCCGTGATGGAGTAAACGAGTATAAATGCATCGGCCCAGCGTATGTTGGACTCCAGTGTAACGCCATCCAGTTCCTGCAAGAGCTGAGTTAGAACTTTTTCCAATATATTTCAAGTACTTCACTCACATGCAGCTGTCCTGTGGCATCCAGTATGTCAAACTGAACTGATTCCTTGTCCAGTGTTGTTTGGCAGGTATAGATTTTCTCCAAATTCGGATCATATTCGCCAATGAAGCGACGCGTTATAAAACGCACGACCATAGCTGGAAGAGCAGAGAGCATACTACATGTGAGAGGGGAGGGAGTAGACAGTAGGCAGTGTCTGGTCCATTGTTTCTAATGACACCTACCCGTTTTGCCAACGCCGCTCTGGCCAAGCACCATGACCTTTAGCGTCTTTTGTTTGTTGGTATGCAGGCCCAGTTTGACCAGCGAGGACTTTGGCGAGGTGGCATTCATCGCAGGGCAGGCCAAAAGCAAAAAGACGTCACGGAATCAGCTCTGCAAATCTTGGGTCCACGCTGAGACAATGCCGTCTGCTCTAAGCGATTGAAAGTACCTTTTCACTACCCTGGAAAAAGGTCATTAAAAATAAGGAGTCTATTAAACGACAATCAAATTTACGATTTCACATTAATTCAAAAAGTTGAAAATATATTTTCATTTGGCTTGTAATTGCTATAAATTTAAAATTTTATTCTCATTAAAGTTGTTTAATTTTTCTTTTTCACTTAGCAATTTGAGTTAAGTTCTAAAAAGCTAACTTTTAGTGATAATAAAGAATATTTATATATACATATTGATAAGTTAAGAGTAGTGTCCTGTTACCAATTTTGGGAAACTTAATCTAATTCCATTTTGTTGAAAATTCTGAAATCGTTTATAAGAAATACCAATTGCACTTCTAAATATTATTATTAATATTTATTATTATTACTAGCTAAATGTCTACTGTTAGTCTTATTTCTCTTGGTGCACTCAATTAACTTTCTGTTTATGATAATTGCAGCAAATATTTTCTTTTCATATTTATGACTTCATAAGTACCCAGGAATAGAGTCCATAAATTTTTAAAGGTATAATCTACGTTTTGCAGGGTATTCACTGGCTTAAGCCTAAGCTTATTTGCATCTATTTTATTTAATCGCATAGTTTGGCTGGCCGTTATCCACATCTCAGCTGTCCCGCCTAAACCAGACGAGACCCGAGACCTGGCCGCATATTTTTGGCTCGACTCCAAACATTATTGCATACTTTTCAGCAACGGCAGCAATAGAAAGCAGCAAATATTTTATAGTATATGCCAAGGCGCACCACAATAGAAGTCTGCGTGTGTGTGTGAGTGTGTATTTTTATAGCTCCCTCTGTGTGTGTGTGTGTGTTTGCCTCTGATAAGGTCAACAATGCCAGCGACAACGACAACTATGAAACATTTATTGGACACTTTTTGCGTCGTCGTCGTCGTCATCGCCGTCATCCAGGGCCAAAGCCATTGCCAGGCACATGGCCAGAGACATATTCATCATCATCATCATTATCATGATAATCGCTCCACGCCCCAACAATTATCAGCAGATTACTTGGAAGCAATACACTTCAAAATAAATACAGTAAAATATCAATTATCACTTGAGTTGCGCTCTCCTCTGGCCCTCAGCGCGCAAGTGCTCCTCGACATTATGGCCAAGTGCATGTGGACATTTGGCTGATACGAGCAGTCCGCCACTGTTTGCCCAGCCAGCCATGTAAACAATACAATTGCTAGGTGAGTACACTAAACCAAACCGAAACTTTAATTCCCTAGCGCCTGTCGAACTAATGGATTAGTCCCAGCGGCATTTAAGTGAGTGCTTAAATTATCCACAAATGCTTGATATTATTATTATTCCAAATACTTTAATATTTTATATTTTCAGCTATACTTGTTTAGAATTGTTATAGCGAAATTGTTTTTAATTTATTTTATTTATTTTCTTTTGTTTTTAGCTTAAATAATTTTTAAGGCCATGTCAAAATTCTGAATTCTGTGAAAATAATATTACTTTAAAATGGATTTTCATATTTATTTTTTAAACAGCATAATTTTATGCACCTTCTTGATTTAATAGATTAAATATATATATATATATATATATATATATATTATAAATGCAATTTATAACAATTTAATTTTCAAGCTAAATATAAAAATGTATTAAATTTTTTATTAGGAAATATTGAATGGAAACATAAAATATAAATATAAAAGCAGAAAATATGTGAAAATATTGTTTAAAAAATAATACAAAATTTACTAACTACATTTATCGGGGCACAGAACTCAAAGTTACTTGATTTTCAAAAGGTATTTTAAGCAACTCTTAAGAATTATAAAAAATATATAAATATATAGTTAAATTAGCTACCCAAATCAAACTCGATATTCTTTAATTATATTCACTGTAATTTTAAATAATTGAAAAGTTTATAGCTACTTCCGCATACTCAACTAAAGAGTATTATAATTGCTTCTGTTGTGTCCACACTAACACACACATACGTCTGCTACACAGACTAGCGTTCGTGTTTGTGCATTGCGTATACGCCTCCAACACACACACACGCACACCCTGTGTAAATATGTATACACAAGTATTAATGTCTGCTGTGCTGATAAATATTCATCAGGAGAACGCGCCACCGTCAGTCGAGTAGCAGCAGCCACATGCATGCTGATTATGGCCCGGCTAGTTGAGTAGACCGTGCCAGGACGGGGCTAGACTTTACCTTTTGCGACTTAAAACACTGCTGCGTAGATTTTAATTAGGTGGATTTGAAGCTCAAACAAGAGCAAAAGCAAAGCCGCCATGGAAACAACTCCGTAGCGCGCGTGCCTAATGAACCAATACTGAACGCAACGTGGCGTATGCGTAACGCATCGAGTGCCATGCTCCATGGCCGCCAGTAGGTGCATTGAGTGTCGGTTGCCATGGCTTTAAAGCAACCCAAAAAAAGTTTTCTTCCGCTGACCAGGCCGCCAAGGGCCCATTAGGGTCGTCTGTGCGGCGTCTGCTATATGGTTGTGGAAGCAACTTTGTTTTGATTTCAATTTAATTACTGCGATAGCTTTTCTTTCGCCCCTAACAGTATAACATACGCGTTTTCTCACGCTCTCCCAGGTGGGTGGGGGTGGTTGGGTGGCGAACAGGTGGTGCAGTCAACCAAGGTGTAAACAACGACAGCAACTGTTATGCTCACTAATGAGTTCTTGGAATCATTATCTAACATCTTCAGGCAATAGGGGTACTCATGTGAGTTTTTATTAAGTTAATGTAGAGAAAAACAAAGAATGCAATCAAAATACTAAATATAATAAAAATACTAGAAATACTAAAAAAAAACTTTACAAAATACTTAAAATGCTAAATATTCTAAAAACACTAAAAATTCTTTCTAAAAATACCTAAAATACTTTTTAAAAATACCTAAAATACTAAAATACTTTATACTAAATACTAAAAATACTAAAATGCTATCATTATTAATGTTACTAAAATTATATAAAAAAAAACTATAAAATACTAAAAGTACAAACAATAGAAAAAGCTAAATATTACAAATTTTGCTGGCTCCATTCTTAGTGTAATATAAAGTTCAGTAATTGTAATGTTTGTGCTCTGAGATTGATATGTATTGAAATTATGTGTATTCTGAATAAAATTGTATTTTAAGTCAAGAAATTGTATTTAATTTAAAGTCATCAAAAATACCCTAGGTGATGTGCTTCCTTCACAGCAAACGCAAATTGGGTAAAATGCGCATTTAAAAAAAAAAAAAATTTCCTCTTGAACACCCCTAATGACAACAGACAACACCTGGCGAGCATTTATTAAGGACTGCAGTCAATGGGACCTTGGCATAGACATTGAATTGAAAGCTTGCTCACTGTTTGGAAAGGATGGCATAGTGAGCTTATGGGAAAGTAGGGATGTGTTCGGTCCGATCCGACATCGGGTTGTTGACCCGCTTATGTTTATGAAAACATATTGCGTGCTAGCTGTAAACTGTGCTATGATTGGGTTGCGTCTCGTTGCTTAGCACGTGGCATGCCACTCAAATTCTATTGAAAATAAATCAACCTCACCACTGACCAATAACAAAATATCAATAGCCAAAAACAAGTGCGCCGCCAGTTCGACAGTCGCTTGGTCGGGTTGTTATGGTAGTAAAGCAATTCCGTTTCCCACTTTGGCTAAGGTCATGGGAAGTGCGGCAGTTGCGGCGCAACTTGTTGACGACTGGTTGGAGTTGCCTCCCTAGCCCCGCCCACTCAGCCCTCCCCTCCCCCCATCCCCTAGACTGCCCCTGTTCGGCAAGCGCATTTGTGCTTGTCATTTCAGTTCATTACCAGCTATCGACAATCGACCACTGAGTTAACATTAACAATAAGCGTGCTCGCTTGGTGAGTGCCAGGCCAGAAGATACCCTGTAGAAATTGCGAACAATTAATAATGTGAGGTCTATGAAGCTAGAAGTATATATATACATATAATGTACATGTCACATTTGGTTCATAATTTGTCTATATACCCATTTTATGCACTTTACGTTTACAGGGTATCACAACAACTCTCACACAACTGTTGCCATTGGCAGTGGCACTTGTTGTTGGCCCTGAAATTGAAAATGCGAAATTGTTAGACCCAGCGTCGCGCCGAAGAGTTGGCGGTCAGACTCCCGCGTCCGTCCCACCCAAAACCCTTCCCCGCAAAGTATTTGTTTTGTCGCGCATATTCCATGTGGGATGCGTTAGTAACCACGAACGAAGAACCTTGAATTGAGTATTAGCCAAAATAAAAAAAATGGAATTTGAATGCGGATGCCGTCCGCATGAACACAATCATTATTATAGATATGCTACATTTCGGAATACCCTTTAAAATATATATATAAATATTCTCCATATTATCCTTATCCCTATTTATGATTACTCAGACTATAGAAACTACAGTCTATATATAAATAAATATATATATTTTTAAAATTTCTAAATAATAATAGTCTTATATTTTAAGGCTTGAAACAGAATTATACTATATATATATGGAATATAATAAGAATATATATATAATATAAATATAATTAATATATATATAGTATGCTTGTGTGTGTGTATTCAAGCCTTAAAATATAAGACTATAATTAATACAAAATTTTGAAAATTCCTTAACCAAACTAGAAAAACATTTAAAATAAAATGTATGTAACTTTTCCGTCTTTCCGAATTAATCCTTTCGTAATTACTACAAACCTATTTTCAATAAATATTTAAATAGTTTATTATTAATAGGATTCAGTATTTTTCTAAGTGAGCAATTTTCCTTGGTAAAAAAATAAACATGTTAAGAAAATACTTGTATACAATAACTGAAAAAATATTTAAAAATAAGAACAGCTTTAACCTTTTAAACTGAATGTATATATCTGCACATAATGTAAATAGATTATTTATAAGCGCGGTTAACCCTTAAGTTAATTTAACCTATCCTGTTATAGTGAAACTGCACACTGATTCAGGGAAAACAAATTTAAAATATATAATAAAACAAAAAAAAAATGCATTCATCATTCAATTTTCAAAGGACTCGAAGTGAAGGAGAACAGTTGGAAGCCTAGACCATGTTAAATATGCCTCATAAATACAAGTCAAGCGTCATAAATGGCATTTTGGGCTGCCAGTTGTGATGGCCAAGATAGCGTGGCTACCCAAGGGGGTAGCTGGAAGGCTGCCCGCCTATAGAGTGTGAGAGATAAGCGACGCTTAACTAAAAATAAATGCGAACAGTGCGAAAAAAAACTCATACTCATGGTCTGTGTTGAAGAACAATGTGAGTAATATGATACAGAAACCGCAAGTACTCACAAAATAAACACACACACACATAGACAGACTTACACATGTATATATGTATGCATAAATGCCTATGTGTGTGTGTTGCTAAGCTGTTGCAAGTGGTTTAGTGGGTTAGGTGTTTTGTTTAGTTGCTTACAGAGCAAAGCAGCACGTGCTTAGCTCAGCTTAGCTTAGTCTAGCAACTGGTTCAAACTAATGTTAGGGGAAGGTTAAGCAAAATAATTCCAGATGAGCCTCATTGAAAATTAAGCTAATTATTTTGAGTTTCTTTCAAATCTTTTTCCAGAATTTTCTTGAATTTTATTCTGAGCACTTCTCATACAAGGTATGGAGTTCTTGCGTATTCCTGACTTATTGCTCCGTCCACCACGTCGTATATTCATTTTGTTTTCTCAATAGCTGTTGGAGTTTCATTTCCTAATAATTCCCTATCGAAATTCATCGGCTTTTACTCATTATACTCAAAGTCTCCCTAAATGCTTATTTATTGATTTCTAGCTTATATCTGGTTTCATTCATTACAATTGTATCCTAGGGCGCTTTTTGCCATTGACCAGCATTTATTATAAATACTTTCGCCTGTTATGAATAGCAAAAGCTATTAATATGCTTAGCTTGATTCAATATTGCATGTTTTCCAAACACAATTCATCATAAAAACAATATTATAATCAATAAAGTGATATGGTATATGTATATACATTGATTTCTTGCACATTTCTTGGCCCATTCAACAGAATTTCTTTTAAGTACTTGAGACTTTTATGCGTTATGTACTTTGAATATCAATAACTCTTGTAGCTACCGTTGCTCTTTACGATCGCATCTCTCGCGACACTCAATCTCAATGAACAATGAATTATGAGACGGCGATTGTCACCCGGATCCCGGCCAAATCCCGATGACGACATCTGCGGTTGCCGGGTAATAAAAAACGTTAACGTGAAAGCGGGCGCGGGGTGTTGCCATTAACTAGTAAGTAGCTTTATGTCTGCGGTCGGGGCTTTTTGCAATTTGACTCATTATATTGGCGTATTGCAAACAAACCACACACACACACACACACACACGCACACATTGACCGCCAAGTTGTGCAACATATTCGCTTTTCACTTTTCTACCCTGACCTTGTAAAATCAAATCAAACAAATCAAATCTCACAACAATTTCGCTTAATTTTATATTTTTCAAATATTTCTCAAAGTCAACGTCGCAAATCATAGCGGAAAGACACGCAACTATCTATAGCTAATTAAAGTGATTAACAAAAGCATTTACATGCTATTTATTTATATATTTCGCTTTGAACTCGAGTGCTTAAATACTCTTGTAAATATTTTTTAAAAAATGAATTTTTTTTAATTTGTAACCCACGAAATAGTTTTGCATTTTATACAAATTGTTGAACACCAAATTCCAAATACCCCACAGAAAACTATATAAAAAACATGTATCAGCAAAATTATGAGAGGGCAAAACATATTTGGTCAAATGATGTGAACGGCAGAAACCGCGAGTCGAGGTCGTTTGCTCTAACATATAAACAACTGTGCAGCGGCAGAGGCGTCTCGAGGGGGCACAAACACATCTACACTAAATCAATGTTTATAAAATATCTTAAATAAATTAGCACTTAAATTCCCCTAAAATTCATTTGAACTACGCCACTGAGCACACTTTTAATTGTTTACAAATTTAATATAAAAAGCGAATCAAATAAATTTAAAATTATATATTGTTTATTTGGCCATTCAAGTGTTTGTTTTTATGCCACATTTTATTTATAAATTTCTATTGCAACATATTTCTTTTGCTTCAAGAAAACTAAGTATACGCACCGTGTGACTGCAACAGGAAATTATTTAATTGTGTTTCCGTTATTTCACTTTTTATTTGTATTTATTTTAGATCTTAGAATTTATTCGTCCTTTGGTTGAGGAACCTTCACGCTTAAGTTCCTGACGCGTATTAAGCCACAGGCACACAACAATTATGCTTTTATATGCACATGTTTAAACTGCCCATGCCTGCGGTGCCGATGCCGATGCCTGCTTATTGCGACGCGGCCAAGAGGCCATTGTAGAACAATAATGAAAATCCGCAACAGGCCGACAACAACAACAACAACAACAACAGCAGCAAATAAAGGAACAAAATCCAAACCGCGCGGCGACTGCGCGACGTTGTCAACTAGCTCGCTTTTGGACAGCTACAGTGCAGGGGCACGCCCCCGCGTCCCTCGTGCAGTTGTAAAATGCAAAAGAGTTTTGACACGGAAGTGCACAACACGCCCACAACAACGCGTCAACACACATATGCTGCTCACACGCACACGAGAATTTTATTTTTGCGTAACGGGAGTTTGACTGTGAAGCGTCGAAGCGTCCGTTGCGCTGGCGTTGAAACAGGCGAATAAACAGCGGCAGCGGCAACAAAAACAAATCAACCAACGCCGGCAGCAACAGCACCACCAGCAGCAGCAGCAACAGTTAGCATCAATAAGCTAGCAGACACGAACACATCTGCCATTTTATTTTTGCTTCCACTTCATAAACTTAACTAAATATATATAGTTTATTTAAGAGTTTCCAATTTTCATAGTTTCAACTTGTTTATTTCAAGCAATTTAATACGACTATAGCTAGTTTTTAGCTGGAAACCCGCTAAATGCTGCGCAGCTTTGATGGGTTAACAGCACGTTCTCTGTACTTTGAGCTGTTAACAGAGCTATGTTAAGCTGTTGAGCAGCTTAACAGCACCTGTTACACGTACATTTGCCGGCGTGTAACGGTAAATTGTAATCAATCGCATACAAATAAATGTAAGCAAACAAGAGTGCTCTAGCAGGGAGTGGTCGGCTTGAAGATACCCTAAGAACTGGACGAGTTGCTGTTTCAATCATTTTGCACACAGATAACAACAATGAAGTTAAAGTAAAATAGTTTTCTACTAAAAAAATACATTCATGTTTTAATATTCAAAATTCCTCTGTCACAAATAAATAGTATTTTAGCTAAAGTAGAAAGGGGTACGAAAAAAACATTATCTTCACGACGAGAAAATTGTTAAGCAACTCTGATCACTGCACTGCCACTCTCATTCCTCTCTCTCTCTCTCTCTCTCTCTCTCTCTCGCTCTCTCTCAATTGACAACAAATACACTTCAATGAATGCATTCATTTGAATGTATGTGTGCACATGTACAGATACATTTCCTGATCAAACGTTTTCTCTAATAACGTCTGTGATACTTAACGGATTTTGATGAAATTTCAAACACTGAATCCAATAAGCAAAGTTAAATAAATATAATAAAGTATTTTATATATCCACTACAATTGCAAATGAACTAGTAATTAAATGATTTCATAAAATTTAAAGTGGTCATCCAAATTTTAAAATAAAAAATAAAATTAAATGTTATGCTATACAAAAAACTAAATACAAATTTTGCTCAAAAGATTCAGGAGATATACCTGAATCGCCATTTTTAAGGTTTATACAAAAATTAAAATTTTTAAAAATGTAATTTAATTAAAAAGCGGATATATAAAACATTTGTTTTAAATTAAAAAAAAAATTAAAATTTACTTAAATTGTTATATTTAAAAATATATATATATTTAAATAAAAAAAAATATGTATATGTATACTATATATGTAAATTTGTATTTTTAAGCATCGCTGCCAAATTGGCCTCTGCGGGAGTTGTTTTGCTCCGCTGACCTTCAGCTCAAAGTTGGGGCCACACGTGTTTTATATTATTTTTTGGCCAAAATGCAAACATTGTCTATGCCAGCGATGCTACTTACATGACTAATGTTAGTCCAAACACAGACACCATTACAAATTACATCCACGTGCACAGACACAGGCACAGACACAGACACAAACACAGGCAAACCCACGCGCACGTTCAATGTAAATAACTATACATACAACATATAGAAGAGCAACCTGTTGACATCGGCAGGTGGCCTGTTTTTATATACCCTCCTTGAGGATAATTTGGTTAACTTATAAGGTATATAAGTTTTAGATGAGTAGATAGTATTAGACTTCTAGAACCTTATGAAAAGAGATTTAACATTTTTCTCAATTACAGCTTTTTTGTCATTTGACTTTATAGCGCATGTCTTATTAAAGCTTGACTTTTTGGGATGGCTAGTCTTCCTTTGTGACTACAACACTTAGTTATTTGATTTTTTATGTTCTATGATCTAAACTACTACAGACAAACACAAAACAACCATGCCCTATTGTCTAGGATTCAAACCCGGATCCTCGCAAACGAATTGCCTTAACTTCTTGTAACGTAGGCAAGTCGTCGTATAATTATATTAATATATTGTCTATAAATATATAATTTTAAAAAAATTTAATTTTGGTATAGTAAACTTTTTGTTCTTTAAAACTGAGTTAAACTTCTTTCATACAAACTAAACTATTATAGATATAGATCAATAGGAACTATCATTCAAACACTTAGTTTTTGTATGAGGAGACTCTTGAAACTAAACAAATACTATGCTCCCAACACATCTTAAATCAAACTTTACTTAATGGGTATTTGTCTTATAGAGTATTCATGCTGCGACGCTTCGGACACATAGATTCCCTCTTGTGTTTGTATTTTTCTTGCGCTAAGCTAACCATTGGGCACATGGACTAGCACATAGGAAATGTGTGTGCTTAATACTTAAGTATATGTACATATTTATGTTTGTAACCTGTTAAAGAAGGACAGCTCCGACCTTAATTATGTATAATAGATAAGTCAAAGTCTTGTCTAGGCATAGGCAGTAATTGTGGCTCGGTCTTTATACAATATTTATTCCTTTTAATTATAATATAATTATATATAATATTTATATTTGTATATCAAATAAATGTTTTTTTAATAATTCTTGTATATCTTAAAATTATCTTATATTCTTTTTAGTTTTTTTTTCAGACTTTTTCTTAAATAGATTTATTTTCAGCTTTTTATTCGACGTCCTGCAATTTTTATACAACAAAAAATTAGAACAACTTTGTTAGCTTTTTAGTAAATACAACATTTATACTTATCAATTGAATATGAATTACAAATAAATAATATTTTTTGCCATAAAAGTAAAAAGTAATATTCTTTGCTTTCTGTGAAATTTAGGGTATATGTTTTTTGGAGTCCACTCTTTAAGTGTTCTTAATCAGCTGTGGGCGTCGGACTCGGCTCACTAATTGGTTTCGACAAGCGCCTGTGCGGCCGAGTCTCAATTGGCAACAGGTTAGGAATGCCGCTGGCTTCGGGACGGGGTGAGCATTAATTTTGGCAGGCGCTGCGTGTGTGCATTCATTACGGTTGACTGCTTGAGGCAGTTGGGCTCCTAACCCTACCTAAGCCATTGATAGTCCTGCCTGCGTCAGTTCTCTGTGCTTCCTTACCTTTAGCCCTCGCAGGTCAAATGCTATCGTCGTCATAGCTGCTGTCACTTTGCATTCATGTTGTTTACGCATCGGCAACAGCCAAAAGGTGTGGAAGTTTTCCTAGGTTCTGCTACCCCGACCATGCGCTAAATGAACAACTTTTCATCTGTTTGCGGCTTAAACAACTAATTTGCAAAGATGAGAGTCAACTTTAGAGCACACAAACTTGTGCGAGTCGTTCAAATTTCATCGAGCAATGCTTGTCCGTTAATTTATTAATCTTGTACACAATTTCCGTTGTAGTTTCCGCAAGACCCTACAATATTAATGATACATTCAGATCAAAGTCAAGGTCGCCGTCAATCACTTTAAGCATATCGCATGCTAATCAAATTTACGGCCAAAAGGTCGTGTGGACGTATAAGAAATTGGCTTTAAATATTGTTTTCATTTTTACAAATGGCAAAATAAGGTTGCTATCATCTATTTAAATTCCGACATATGTTGAAAGACTTATTTCTTATGCTTAAAAATATTCTTTAACATACTACGTAATAGATTGTCTCTAAAATATTATTTTAATTTAGAGTATTAATACTAGTATTATTATTGTTTTTGAAATAAAAAACAATACTTTTGGGCACTGATCTACCAAAGACTCAAACTATAATATATTATTTATAACATTTGCTTCTATTGTATCCCATTGTTCCCATTGCAATTGCTCTCTCACCTTCTTCATTTTCTATTTACATCTTTCAGAAGCTCTACAAACAATTAAAGAGCAGCTGAACATTATCTCTTTAAAGAAAGAGCAAAAGCTTTAACGATCTCCATGTGAAGCTAAATAGCTATGAAAATTAAGAGCTGTTTGTGGGAAGCCAATTGCTGGGAATGCCGTATTGCTAATGGGGCAGATCGTGACTAATACGAAGAATTGGCAAGCCAAAGACTAAATACTCTTACAGATGAATACTTATGGGAAAACAAGTCGATAAATAAATTCCCATATGCAGATTTCGTCAATTTCAAAGCTTAAAAACTAATTTTAACTTTTTTCTAACATTAACTGACTGAAATGTAAATGTAGAAGAATCTAGAGCATAAAACATGAAGAAAATGTTGCGGGTCAGCAAAATCAGTGTATTAATGACTTAGTTATGGAGGTTTGAAAACAGGGTCTATGAAAGCCCACAGCTCACACTTTTGACATGAAATTTTGTCAATATTTTGACCCCTACAGAAATACTTTCAAAGTTCCTTTTTATGCTAATATATACATAAACAAGTAAGAAAGCTCTAGTCGGGTCTGCCCGACTACGAGATCCCCTGAACCAAGTCCGAGTTGATGTTTTAAACAACCTAGCTTACATCTTTTATCTATACATATTACCTCTGCGCGCATATACACATGCACTCATACACACAGGCACGCATATACACAGGCACACATTCACACAGGCACGCATATACACATGCACACATATACATACCATGCACACAGAAGCACGCTCGCCGATTTCTGCGTAGTTGAT
Source organism: Drosophila gaucha (assembly GCA_035045545.1). Classification (NCBI taxonomy): domain Eukaryota; kingdom Metazoa; phylum Arthropoda; class Insecta; order Diptera; family Drosophilidae; genus Drosophila; species Drosophila gaucha. The sequence continues at coordinate 5,338,477 of JAWNOY010000099.1, forward strand.
TTGAATGTATGTGTGCACACGTACAGGCTGCTGCCGCGTGCTTATACAATGTTTCCTTTAATAACTTCTGTATTACTTAACGGATTTGAATGCAATTTTCTGCATTGAATGCTATTAATTTATTAAAAATACGGTTTTCACTAAAAAATTTGAAAAAATTAAATTGTGGCTTTGATAATTTTTTTTTTTTAATAAATTTTTTTTGTGAAATGTGGAGCCGGTATCCAAAAATATAAAAACAGAAAATGTATTTTATTTACTAAAAGCTAAAAACAAAATTTGGTAGCTGTAGCTAAAAATATGTAAAAGATATGGTCAAAAAACTGAATCTTGATAACGTTTTAAATCGATATCATTGAAACGGAAAAATTTATCGAATATCTAAAACAAACTCGATATTTTCGCTGTATACACAGACCATCATGCAAAATTTGAAGTCTCTAGCTCTTATAGGTTCTGAGATCGACGCGTTCATACATACGGACAGACGGACAGACGGACAGACGGACAGACGGACGGACGGACGGACAGACAGACGGACAGGGCTAGATCGACTCAGCTCGTCACCCTGATCAAGAATATATATACTTTGTGGGGTCTGCCACGCCTCCTTCTGCCTGTTACATACTTTTTGCAAAACCATTATACCCTGATTTCCCATTTTCAATGGGTTCAGGGTATAAAAACTGTGAAAAAGTAAAACAAAAATTCTAGTTAAAAAAAAATTTTTTTTTTTAAATCAATACAAGATATTTTTTCCATTATAATTGAAAAAATTTTATTTGATTAACTGAGTAAAATTTAAATGTAGAAACAATCTAGAGGATAAAAGATGAAGAAAATGTTTCAGGTCAGTAAAATCAGCCATTTTTGACAATGTTATAGTTAATGAAAATATAATTCTTTTAGTTGCAGGCAGTAGCAGGCAGTGATATTAAAAAAGTTAGGTTAACCGTTAATTTCTAATCAATACATAAATTCAATTATGAGATCTTAAAATCTACGATATACCCATTTCTTGCCCAGTTTGCATAAGTACAGGGTATATAATACCAAAAAAAAGTATATATGTATTTTGAGTCAAATTTTGCGGAGGCATTTCGATCCCACAGCCAGTACACATTAGCACCTCGTGGAGCACGGAACGCGAATAACGGTAGGCAGGCTGGAAAAACTCAACGGCAAGTGGAAAGCAACGGCATCAAGAGATCGGGGTAGAGGCGGAGGTGTAATAATTTGCACGTACAGCGTGTGTCGGTTTGAAAAACAATTCAATATTTTGGAGATTTTCAAATAAACAAACCATAAAGAGCGGGAGACAGAGAAAGAGGGGCACGCCACTTGGTTGGCGAAAAGAAGCTGTCTTTTGTGCCGATGACGACAAGCAGATCAAAAGATTGATTGGAAGCCGTAACGAAAAGTGAATGTGGCATGAGCTGGGAAATGCATGAATGAGTTGGCGGACAGATGATGTTAATGCTGTGGCCAGATTCCTTATGGTCAACCAATTAGTTTATTTTGTAGGCCACAAAAGTGTAAACAAATCAACAGAATGGAGAATGTGCGCTTCTCCATCATCGTAAGTGCCCAAACACCCCTCGATCCCCATCACTCGGTCAGTGCTTGCTCTTGTTTCGGTTTATTTGTCTTGGCAGGAAAACGAACTGAAATGGCAGTCGGAGAGCGAGACGGCCGAAATGGAGATGCTGTTCGATAAGCGCAGCATTTCCAGCGAGGCCAACAGCGACGCCGTCTTCAGCAACGAAGCCCATGAGATTTTCACACGCCAGCAGCAGAGCCAGGTGCTCTGGCAGCAGCAGGAGATCGAGGAGACGCTCTGCGCTGTACCAAATGGCCGACAAATCTTGGACATGGTCAAATCGGCCTGTTTTCTAGGTGCGAAGCGGCTGCCAATAGCTTGGCAATTAAATTGTTTTTTATTGGTTTTTCAGAGTTAATGATCGAGCCTAGCGACTGCAACCTGGCGCTCATTTGCTGTGCCCTCTACGGTTCCGTCGAGAATATTATATACCTGCTGACCCACTACGAGGCGGATCCAAATACCTCTGACAGCCATGGACGCACTCCCCTGCACTTTGCTTGCTGTCGCGCCAATGCGCCCATAGCCAAAGTGTTGCTTGATCGTGGTTCCGATCCCAATCGCTGGGAGGACAAGAAGGAGGTGACGCCGCTGCATTGCGCTGCCAGGTGAATCAATTTATATTTAGTCAGGGAAAATTAAGGTTTTAAGACTTACTTGCCAAAGAGTAAAGAAAACTGACATCCGGTCTCTTGAGTGAACTCTCCAGCATGCAGATATATGGTCAGATATGAATATATATCTGTCCTTAGCATATATCGAATATAGAATCTATTTAAATATATGAAATACTCTGAAGTCTGACTACCTCTAGTTAGAACACTTATCTTCATTGTAAATTTTACAAGCTATTTTATCTTCATTGTACAATTTTGATATTAGCTAACTAGCAAATATGTATATATCTCATCAATATCAATTTAGATCTATGATAAATTTACCTATGCAAGAGAGAGAGTACCTAAAGTTAAAGGGAATCGCTTCTACATTATAAATATAGCAATATTTCATTATATTAAAAATAACATTAAAAATAAGATTCACTTTCAATTTGGCAATGGAAGACGAATGTTAGCTATAGAATGATATTATTGATATTATTATTAGACTTCTACATGAACGCAAGCCACTTTATAGTAATAGTAAATTTTGTATTTTATATATTCAATAAGAGTATTTTAAGTTAACTTAATTATTCTTATATTATTTATTACTCATTATTTTTATTTAATTTAAATTGCAAGGAACATCATATTTATTCTCACGACAAAGAATAGGAGGCATAAGGCAATAACAAATTTATTTTATTTTTTTATTTAACAATTTTGATCTATTATTTAATACTAAGCTTAATAATAGTTCAACGAACACTAGCTGTTAGGGCCTTCGACTTGAATATGAAAATTGTATAGCTGTATTGATCTAAGTTCCCAACCTCCATTTCAGTTCGAAAAGCGTTGAGTGTCTGTTACTTTTGCTGAGACGCAAAGCGAACATCAATATTGGCATCAACAGGCGATCGGCATTGCACTACGCCATTGATGGCGATGCGTTCGATTGTGCGGAGATTCTATTGAAATATGGCGCCGATCCCAATACACCGCAGGTGTACACGGAAACGCCGCTGCATACCGCCTGCGCATCCGGATTCACGAAGTGCGTGCAGCTGCTGCTGAATCACAATGCCGACGTGCGATCGCAATTTGGTGAGGGCAAAGTGACGGCATTACATTTGGGTAAGTTTCGGGATGGGTTGGATTCACTTTGAAGCACTTTTGCAAAATGTCGACCAAATGCAGCGGCAGAGAATGACTATGCGGAATGTGTGCGGCTGCTGCTGGAGCATCGGGCAGATGTCAACTGTCGCAATGCCAGCCAGCAGACGCCACTGCACCTGGCCTGCCTCTCCCAGTCGATAAGCAGCGTCGAGATTCTGCTGAAATACGGCGCAAATGTGAATGCCGTCTATCGGGACGGACGGACAGCGCTGCATGCGGCCATAGTGAAGCAGTCGCGTTGCCTGGACTGCTGCAATGCGCTCCTGAAGGCCGGCGCCGATGTCAACAAAGCGGATGACTACGGCTATACACCGCTGCACATAGCCGCTCTCAATGAGTTCAGCAGTTGTGTCTACATCTTTATCGGTGAGTGAAATGCCTAAGAACTTAGAATTCTTCTAACAAAACTTAATTGCAGAACATGGCGCAGATCTGACGGCTCGCACGGGCGGACACACTTCGGCTCTGACATTCATTGTGCGTCGCTGCCCGGAGATTATACCCAAGCTGATGCACAAGCTGGACAACTCCATCAAGGCCAATGAACATGAGATTGGCGACGTCGACTGTCAGATCAAGTTGGACTTTCACCTGCTGGTGCCCAGCTCCTCCACGGAGAAGGGCGAGGCGGAGCTGATGCTGAGCCTCATTGAGGTGGGCCAGAAGCGCATACTGATGCATCCGCTATGCGAAACCTTTCTGTTCCTCAAGTGGCGTCGCATACGCAAATTCTTTCTCATGAGCCTCGCCTATCACACCTGCTTCGTGATGCTCTTCACCCTCTACGTGATCGGTGTCTACGTGCGCTGCTGCAAGGAGGGTGAGACATGCCAGGCACCTGGCTATGTGTCCACCATTGGCTACTTTGTGATTGTCCTCAATGTCATGCTGCTCGGCAAGGAGGTCTTTCAAATGGCGCACGGCCTGCACGGCTATGCCAAGTACTGGGAAAACTGGCTACAATGGACCATTGTCTTTGGTGTGCTCTTATGCGTGGTATGTAATATTCTATTCTATTTCCTGTTGTCAAGAAGCGTAAGAATCATCGAAGAAAACATCATCAATTCAAAAAGCTTAAATATTAATTAATCAAACTTGTTGAGTGATATATTCCATCTGTTCTAATACACTCAGAGAAAAACTTTTATTTGTATTTGATTCAAGAATACTTATTTTCGAAATGTTTCTAAGTTCTCTTCGGATTATTTCTTTACCATAAGAGGAAGAGCTCAGATATATATATTTTATATAACTGGTTTATAATTGTATTTTTATTCCTCTAGATATAGCTTTGAATTGTTTTAGGTACCAAACAAAAATTTTTCTCTGGGTACTTATCCAAAACACTTTAATTTTTTTAAAAAATATCTTTAAATTAACTTAAAAAAATTTTTTTAAATTAAGCTTTTAATATATGGGAAAAATAGTTATTGAAATCATAAGATTCTGTAAAAAAATTAATTTTTTTCTTACAATATCGAAACACTTTCATCAAGAAACTATATTGAAAATTCTTTAATAATTTTAAGGTTAAGAAATAATAGCTATTTGTAGTCTTTAACTGTCTTCTTACACATATCTCTAGTTAAGCTTTAAATTTAACGTTTCTTAAGAGCTTATCTTAAAGTTCTCTTCAGATTTTAATATCATATTAAATATACACTATTTTACTTCGAAATACAATTCTAGTAATCTCTATTTGCAGACACCGGAAATATTGTGGACTGGCGATCTGTTGGCTGTGCCTATGTGGCAGCATCATGTGGCTGCTGTGGTCATTCTGCTGGTCTGGCTGGAGCTAATGATGCTGGTGGGCCGCTTTCCCATATTTGGCGTCTATGTGCAAATGTTTACCAAAGGTATGAGTTTTGAACTTTTCGATACACAAAAATAAAAAACTTCTTTTTTTTCAGTGGCTGTCAATTTTGGCAAGTTCTTGATGGCCTACATCTGTTTGCTGATTGCGTTTGGCTTGAGCTTTGCTGTGCTCTTCAATGACTATCCGGCATTCGAGAATATAACATGGTCCTTCCTCAAGTCATTCACCATGATGTCCGGGGAGCTGGAGTTCGAGGATATATTTTATGGCGACTATGCGGTGAAGTTTCCAGTTACTTCTCACATCATTTTCCTTGCCTTTGTGCTGTTGGTAACAGTGATATTGACCAATCTGATGTTGGGCCTGGCCGTCAGCGATATACAGGGCCTGCAGGTGTCTGCCACGCTGGACCGACTGGTGCGTCAGGCGGAGTTGATATCCCGCCTGGAGAGTTTGTTCTTCTCCCGGCTGCTGCGCAATGCGCCCCTCGTGGACTACTGTAAGCGCAAAGCTCTGCTGCGTACCTCACGCGATCGACTGCAGTTCACGGTGCGTCCAAATGATCCACGCGATCGCTCCCAGCTGCCGGAGGACATCAAGCTCAACATATACAAGCTGGTGGCAGAGAGACGAGATCGCAACATGAGCACACGAAGGCGCCAGTTCGAGAAGAACTACCACATGTTCAGTCGTAGCATTCGGCAGCGCCAGCAGCCAGCTAAGACGGAGTCCAATGTCACGCCCCAAGGACAACAATTGGAGTCCCCTTATGCGTCGCAAACGCAATATTTTCAGATGAACGAGTTGCTGCGTCCGCGTTCCGCCACAAATGTGCCACAGCAGCTGCGCAAGGAGCACGAACTGAAGGCCCAGCAGGCGGACGACTGGCGGGCAGAGGTCCAAGTGCTTAAGCAGCAACTAGCTCAACTCACAGTTAAATTCGATAAGTTCTCCGAGAATGCGCTGCGCAAGCTAAACTACAGCGCCAACGAACTGTGCCGCATGAGGCAGCAGCAATCTTCGTCCCCAGCGGAGACACTGCGTCATCATCATTAAATTTATCACATGTATACTACAATATATTATTAAATATACATATATAAATATACATACACATTTATTATTGAAATCATAGTTCATAATTTGTTTTTACTTTACTGGAGATGAAATTCCTTTTAAACCTGTAGCTCTTATAGTGTTTGAGTTTTGCCTAAAAAAAACTAAGGCTTTATATCAACATCTTGAAATATCTCCTTTGAGTATACAAGAATATTTTTTATCAAATTTCAAGTCTTCAGCTCTTGTAATTCGTAAATCGACACAGTTCAGACTGACGGACAAAAGAAGCTAAGTTGACTTAGCTCGTATTCATACTCGTTTTTGGTCAATTTATATAAATTAAATACATTTATTAAATCTATAAAAATTCAATAAATTTATGAAATTTATCAATATTTTAATGTTTTTTAGTAAATATATATAAATTAAATTTACTTATAAAATTTGAATTTAAGAAATTTATAAAAATTGAATTTATTTACTAAATTTAAAATAGTTGAAGTTTCTCATTAAATTTATATGAATTCAAACAATTTATGAAATTAATAAAAATTCAATTTTTTACTAAATATATAGATAAAAATAAATTTATTTGCTAAATTTAAATATTTTCAATTATTGTTTGAAATTTTAAAAAAGGTAATTTATTTATTTAATTTGTATAAGTTCAATTTTTTTTAATAAATTTATATAAATTCAAATAGTTTATGAAATGTATAAAAATAATTGAAATAAAATGTATAAAATTAAATTTTAATTATTTAAATAAAATTTATAAAATTAAATTTAAATTATTTATTTAATTTATATAAGTTCAAATTACTCATTAAATTTATATAAATTCAATTATTCTATGAAATTTTTTAAGAATAATTAAAATATGAAATTTAAAAATTTTATTATTTTATTAATTTTATAAAACTTTAATGAACTTATTAAATTTCTAAAAATTCAAAAATTTATGAAATTTATTTAATTTATTTGTTTAATTTTATTTAAATCAAGCCTTATACTTATCATTAAGAACAACAACTATGTCTTTCATAGATAATCGTTTCTCTGCGTCTTTATTCCAGCAATCTTCAATCAATGACTTTAGGCACTTGTTATTTTGAACATTATCAATATCGTTCAGAGGAGGACGTTCACCTGAAGATATTCAACACATGCAGTTCACATATTTTGAGTTAAATTTTCACAAAAACTTACCCCTACAAACCAGATTTATAATAGCAAGTGAATTTTTATGCTCCAAGTGATAGAAAGGTATCTTCCGTGCCAGCACCTCCCAGAGCACAATGCCAAAGCTGAAAACATCACTTTTATCTGTGTACCATTGGCCTATCGCAACCTTAGAAAACAGCTATTGCTTTTCAATACAACTCAACAATCAACTTTGAAGGAGACAAACCTCTGGTGACATATATGCAGGAGTGCCTATTAGATCTGTCATTAAAGTAGCCTGATCTCGCACTGTTCCAAAGTCGGCTATCTTCAAGGTACAAAATTCGTTAGTGAGCAACAAATTGTGTGGCTTCAAGTCCCGATGGATCACCGGTTTTGGTGCCATTGCATGTAAGTAAGCAACACCCTATAAAATATTTAATTATTTATCAGGTACCCAATGGAAATTCATATGTTTTTCACCTTAGCCAACTGTAGCATCCACTTGAGAACGATATTGTGTGTATACTTATGCTTCTGGTCTCCATTAGTATACAAATATTTGTGGAGTGATCCACAGTCTGCATATTCCATGAGAATCAAAGTATTGCCATAAGCATCTTCCATAGAGCCAAAGAACTTGATAATATTCACATGGTTAGCTCGGTACAGTTGTCGCACTTCTCTTTCAATCCATTTCGTATTCTGATCAGTCTTTAAAATCTTCTTCACTGCCAATGCGATATCAAACATTTTACCCTTATAGACAACGCCAAAGGATCCTTGTCCCAGTATCTACAATAAATAAGCTTAATAAACTTTCATAAGAAATCAAGCTGTCCATTACTTCTTCCAGTACTACTTCAGCGGAATTTGCGGTTGACGTTTCCAAATTCATATCAATGTCACAATGTAACCTACAAAAGGTATTTCTAGTTAGTAATAGATATACATAAGAAATGTTAAACTAGAATTTCTCGATTCAGTATAGCTGTAGATCAAATATGTTTGACTCAGCTAGTATGAAGCAGACCGTGTATACGAATTAGACCTACTTTAATTTTCTTGAAAGATTGCTGCTACAATTGTTTGCTCCGTACATGATTCATGTATGTACAGTTGGAAACTCTAAATTCAAAGTTATTATTTCTAAAATTTTATGACTCTAGCTTTAAAATTATAAAAAATATACGAATCTAAGCACTTAATCAGGCAAAGGTATACATGAGTGTATATTTTAACTTTCAAGTCTCTTATCTGTCTTAGCATTGCAAAAAGTCAATACACATTTTATAGGTCGTTAGCGAATAAATAAAAATATATAGTCAAATATAATCTTAACACTTGAACAAAGTAGGGTATACACGAGTTTGTATTTCAAATTTTAGGTCTCTAGCTTCAAGCACAGCGAGAAATTGCTTAAAACCGATATACTCTTCTTACTTTATAAACGAGTATTAAAGTATATAGTCATAAATCAGTTACGTTCACATAAATTGTTAAAATTACCTTGCAATTATGCTGAGGTTCAATATCACATCTTCCATACTTGGCCGCTTGTTCTTGTGTTCATCTCGACATCTGGCAATCAGAGAGTTGATATCGTCAAAGCCTAACAAATCTGTGCCAACTCCTGTCATATAAAATAGCACCTCCCAAAGCACCACTCCAAAGCTATATACATCGTACTTTTCTGTATAATAGTATTCTAACGAATATAGTAAATATGTATGCATTCTCGCGAGTTGATTAATGTTCGGATATGCTGGTTTCTTTCGCCTAGTTTCGACCGGCGTGTAATCATTGCAAGTCTCTTCAGCTCCGCTGGCCAATTCACCGATCTTCAAGCAGCGAAAGTTTTGGGTTAAAAACAAATTCTGCGGCTTCAAATTGCCATGGAAAATAGGTATTGGCTTCAGGGCATGTAAGAACCCAACACCCTGCAAAATGGGAATGTCAATAAATGTTGCTCATATTTGTAAAAAATTATATGTACCTTGGCAAACTGCAGCATCCAATCGAGTGCATCCTTTTGAGTATAATTTGGGACTCCTGCCCAATGAATGTGAGTATAGAGCGATCTGCCAACTGCGTATTCCATTAAGACCATAACTTTGCCGGGTTTCTCTGCTGTGCCATAAAATTTCAGTATATTCGTATGATCGATTTCCAATAACTGAGTGTATCTGTTCCTGAACCATTTGTAATCAACCAGAAAGTCGGGATATATTTTTACGGCAACTAGTTTACCTTTCCACAATGCTTTTTTCACTATAGCGCCATAATTTTTCACGATTTCCTATAAAAAGAACGTTTTTTTATTTTTGTTGCTTATAACTAAAGTATTATCTACAAGAATGATTACCTCCATATAATCGATGTCCTCTAATTTCACATTCTCAGCCATTACCAACGTAACTCAAATATCACTTGTAATTTATAGATTAGCAGAAGAAATCTTTGATTATATAGAAGATTTTCTTAGAAATCTTTTTGTAACCAGCTTAAAAAAGTTATGCAGTTAAAAAAAGTTTACAATTTTTAGACACTTTTCCACATTGCGTATATAAATAATATTACGGATCTTAATAGAATGTGGGATCGAAACAATATGTCTTTCTGTAAAAAGTCTTTAGCGGAACTAACTTATGCGACTGCGATCCGCTTGATTTTATATATGCGAGTGAATTCATTGATTGCGCCCGCAAGATAAGACTATCGCATGGCAAGATAACTGTTTATACCCTTTTCTTCGGGGCCAATATTACACCTTCCGCTAAATAATCGTGGCCTTGGGGTCGGCCAAGCCTCTTTCTACCCTGCTTTTTCAACTCCAAAGAGTACAGAGTATAAGCAAAATATTTTAAAAAATTCAATTAAAGCTTGAATTCTTGAGAATCTCCGACTGAATACTTGTGCTTGGTTTCCTCTATATATGTATATATATATGTTTGCATACACCACCAACATACAAACACTCGCACAAGCTAAGCTGTTTTAATTTGCCAGCACAAATTTTATATAAACACTTACAATGAGAGCATGAAAGCCAATAAATCCCAATTGATTCACAGTTCAAAAATAAAACATGTCTCATTGAATTGAGTTTCACGTTTTTAATAACTGTCTGCACAAATCTTGCAGTATAAAAAAAATATATGTTTCGTTTCGTTTATGAATGAATCTATTTCAGTCAAAGCTTAATACTCGTTCTTCTGGTTTTGTAAAATGTCTCTTTAGCTACCTCTCTGCCCCTCTGTCCGTATGAGAGCCAGTTATTTCGCTTACAAATTTTGAATCTATGCTCGCGATAAGGTGTTAAGATTCTATGCATACGCTTACTAAGTGTGAAAAAAATTATATCTGAAATTAAAAATGATTTAATATAAATTATATGATCCGCCCGATAGGGGCGTGGCAATCGGAAAAACTAAAGCTTCCCCAGTTTTCTAGAATATATGGAATTTCCTTAAATATAAAAGTCTATCTAGCAAAATTTGATGAAAAGCTCTAAGAACTAACAACACAGAGAAAAAGCCAAAAATAAAATTGTTTCTCCTGTATAATTTTATGGAGATTATTTAGATATGAAGTGCTCAGCTAAATTACTTTGTTTGAATTGATTTTTGCTCTCAAGATAAAAAGTTCTACAGACAATACAGGTCTATTTATAATCTATCGTCATTAACTTACTTGTTTAGCGGAAATACTTATCATTATCAGAGACTTTATCACAAACACATTTATAATATACCAAATATATTCTGAGCTAGATTTAATTCACCAAATATATAATTATTCTCTTCTCCAACAGGCCAAACATTTTTATACTAGAATCACAAATCGATATTTATCGATAAATTGATATTTAGTCATGTTTATTAACGTTGTGTTCGGAAAAGAGTTTATGTATACTGGTTGACATTTTGAAAAGTTATGTGCGACATTATTTTATATATTTAAAAAAGTCAAAATATCGTGAATTTATATATATATATATATATATATATATATATATAGTGCTTTATATTCTTGCCGTGTTCTGTTAATAAAAGAATACTCCGTCTCGAGCCCATTTCTGGCTCAGATCTCTAAGATCCCGGCCCGTTGGTGAGCCACTTATCATTGCTCTGATTCCAGATTAGAGTTTCCTCATCTGGCTGTGGATCGTGGGCCGAAATCTTTGTCCAGGTTTGCGTTTTAGGATTGTATGCAAAGTTCTTGGAGTTACCCGGCGGCGGAGGCGGTGTTTGGTTGAGCAGTGGAGGGCGTGTGATGGCCACAATATTGGGCTTATCTCCTGGATGCACACTTATATATTCCACTTGAGACTTCGGATTGGAGTAGTCTACGGCAAGGGCGTGGCACAACAGCAGCAAGACAACTGTAAAGATTTACATGTGAATGCTTCATAAACTGTGGGAATATGCAGCTTACGGCTTATGTGAATTAGCCCCGGTCTCAGCATTATTTTTGTTTTGTTTTTCGTGTTTTTATTTTTAGTAAATCTCTCACTTAAAGCTCCGCGTAATCGCAACAAACAGCAAAACGTTTCGGCTACGACTGTTCGAAATCAATTTTTTACATATTAGACAAGCCGCGACAAAAGCGCGAGTGTGAACATTGAAATCTCAGTTGATTAATCTTTGTGTTACATACCCTGTAACCGTAAGTGGCATTTTTGGGGTATGTGCAAGGCCAAAGAGAGATGGGATTACTAATTACTATTTCAGCTGAAGTTGAAGTTGAAGTTGAATAACTTGTTTCAGCATTCTGTATACTTATGTTAAAGACATTTCATATTCAATTATGCAGTTCGACTTTAGACTAAGCGCTTTTAGATCAAATAATAGTATTATTATAAGAGAAATATTGTTTTATTATATATGTATAAATACTTTATATATACTGACTTATTTAATATTAGAATTCCTTGAAAACATTCTACATTTTATCCAAAATGGAGACTATTTTATTCAAAATTAGATTTTCCTGAAAACATTCTCAATATTTTTCCCATTTTAGCCAATCTGGAGACTCAATATCAAATATGAAATTGTGGAGTAGAAACTCTCTCAAGTCTACGAATCATTAAGGCATATAAAATATATACAACAAACAGAAGGAAATTGACCTTTTAAACATAAGATTGAGAAAGAACTTTTATCAGAAGAAAGTTCACCTTTAGACATTAGAATCAGAAGAAAACTGAAGATAGGGTCATAATAAATCTTTTCCGACATAACAATCTGAAGAAAACTGACGTTCTAGACATAAGAATCGACTTCTTTCTGATTGGTTGCCTTCCCTATAATTTAGCTCATTTATCAGCATACGTATGTAATACTCTCTCCATTTTTTAGAGAAACCAAGTGAAGTTTTATGAAACCAAGTGAATAAGTTGTCTGAATTGATCGTATTTATTACGATCTCAGTAGGGTTCGAACCCTATTTCTATTTCTACAAAGAGTATTTTTCATATTTCATTTTAAAACATTTATATATTTACTTTTTTGTGTACAGGGTATCAGTTGGTTGAGAAGTTGGTCCTCTAACTAATTCTCGCTTGTTTTTATTCACATTCTCTTAAGGTCATTCATTAAGCATTGAACTGTAGATTGTGTAGCCGACTATTTCACTAAAAACTATTCCAATTTCCATCCAGCTGAGATCTACGTAGTGCTGCAGATTCCCAAGTGAAGAGAACGAACATCTATGAATAAAAGTTATTTAAAATATTTGTAGACAAAAAATAATATTTAAGATCAACTCACTTTGGCCACATTGAATGGCACAGTTCAGACGTCCCGAGTTATAGTAGTTGACATTGTCGCTGCCGCAGATGGGATTATATTCGCTGGTCGCTGGACAGGATTGGATGCAGGCCAGCATGCGAGGGGATGCTGTTGTTGGCTGCGGCGTGGTCGTTGATACAGACGGTGTAATCGGCTGTCCCCTGACGAAGGTGTTCGTCAGATTGTCGTCCCAATTCTGGAACTGCGGATAGGCGGCGACCCCAGCGATCAGCAAACAAAAAGCTGCAACCGAAATCAATGAGCTTCGTTATTCAACATTCATAATTTGATTACTAAACAAAAACCCACCGAATATATGGGAAATTTCCATTTTTTGTGCGAGAGCCACGATTTGTCTGATCGACTGTGAAACTGAAATACTTCTGAGCCCGTCAAACCAACCGTTGCGTGTTTATAAGCAAGGGACTGGGCAGATATTTATTTTGTTTTGGCATTGATTGTTAACTCTGCGTCGTTCATGCCAAAACGTCATAAGAGACACACGCTTAGGCGAGTGTGTTTGTATATAGAACGAATGCGAGGGGATTGCCCCCAGTTCGTATGAAGGTGGAACTGGTTGCAAATCGAAGTACTTCTACATTTCATAATACAGCTGTGATTCACGCTTAGTAGAGACATAATGTAAGCAGCCTGACGGATCTTCAGTTAAGACTTACTATATTCTGTGCACGATCAACGCACGGAATAGTTATTCTAGAGTGCAATAAAATAATCTGTAAGAGAAGACAGTTGTGTGTTCTCTGTCTGGATTTCTTTAAGTTCACATAAATACGATAAACCTCCCGTCCACTAAAGTTTTTAAGTTTTACAGTCATAAAGCTGTCATTAAATCGGATTTATTGAATCTTAACAGACTTCTTTTTTCTGCCTCAGTTCTTGTTCTCCTTTTTGACTGGGAACAGAATATCACACAGTCAGTTGTACTTTTAAGCTTCTGGCTTTTTCTACTCATGTCCCATATACGCCTTGCTGTGAATCTATCTATCCCTCTGTCGGTTTATCCTCATAATCTTAAAACAGTGTATCGCCATTGAAGCTGAAGACTTTAAATTTGAAATGCTCGTCTGTACCTTTACCTGACGTGGTAAGATTATTGGGACACGCCCACTATGAGTGTGTCAAATCGAATATTATTATATTCTTTAAAGTATTAAATCTAGAGACTTTAAATCTGAATAATTTCAAAATACATTTCAACAAAATGTCCTATAAACAATATTCGTAGATTAGACAAAAAAAAGGCTTAAGTAAGTTATAAAGATATATTTCCTATATGTTACTTAGATATTATTTATGGATATTTACTCTTAATTCTTATTCCTTCCACTGAGAAAAAACACTTTTAAAATTCTTAAGATGATATTAATCAGAAATAAATTATACATCAACAAAATAATATATGTATAAGAGAAAATGTTCCGAGTTGAATTCGCATCACTTTTATTAAAATAAACTTAGCATATTCTTAGGCTTGTGTGAAATTGAAATGTAAGCATCGAAATGCTAAGATAAATATTGCTGAAAATGTCATGCAACAGGTTTTAAAGATGTATTTAAATGATAGTTGTAACTCATTTAGAAAATCAAGATTTCATATCAAAAATTATTTTATATTATGAAAATGCTTTCCAGTTTTATGTTGTAAAAAGTAAAATTTTTGAATCAAATATAGAAATTTTTATGAAAAAAATTTATTTTCTTCCAAAATAAAGATTTTTTTATTTAGACAGTTTAGATCCTTAAGTCATTTTTTGTTTCTTTAAACTTACTTTTATGCCCTGAACCCACTAAAAATGGGAAATCATTTTTCACTTATCTTGATCTTATAATTATAAATAAATTTGGTAAAACTTTCCTCTATCTTTTATCTAATATAGAGCATCCATATACACTCATACATATATACATAGTTTGTTCTAATGTCGTCCCACTGTGATTTCTCTCAAGAACTCTTCTAGTTTTCTGCTTACGTATTTTTCTATTTATGGTGCCCGACCGCTAAGAAAATAGATAGTCTCGCAAAATAAAAACAAAAAAGCTCTAAGAGAAAGCTTTTCAAGCAAAACAAAAACATTTGCCATAGTTTCGAAAATATTTACTAATTGTGTTGAACAAATTGAATTTACGTTTCTAGTTTACAAAGTCAAGCATTTCAATACTTAAGGCCAAAAATAGCGACGACTTATCAAAACAATCAAAAGTGAGTGGAAAACATTTCCAATGCTTAAGATCAATAGAAGCAAAAAAAAACTGATCAATGGAAAATTATAAATGTCAAACAGTTAATGAAATACTTGTGATAATATTACTGAGGCCAGACACTTGTCGACAACGTGAATGTCTCGTGTTTTAATTAAATCATATTAGCAAACAGAGGTTTGCTTTGGGGTCTAGGGAGCTGCAGATATAAATATCTCTATAAGTAGTTAGTATATTTATATGGAGCGTTGCTTGTTTGCTTTAGAGTAGGCGCTCGGGTTGACATTGCTCTCCAATATTTTGCCTCTATTTATCGCTTATGCAGGCAAATATCGTGAGCAAACAGTTTGATCTCGGAATCCCGCTACCATGAGCATGCGCTTATGGCATGCTTCAAGCACATTTGGCACTCGTGCAGCCTAATCAAAAAGCGTGTTTCCATTGTCTTCATGAGAAACAGTTGATAATTTTCTCATAAAGTTAAATGACATCTACAATTTATCTGATTTTATTTAATAGGGAATCAAGTCCTTGATTTTCAAATATAGACATTAATTTCTCACCTATCCCATAAAAAATTTTATTTAATAATATTCTTTCTTTACTAATCTTTTCTATATACTTGTTCTATAATATCGCCACGCTACATAAGATAAATCTACTCCCACCATTCAGCTTTCTAGTTGCTTATCAATCAATCAATCATTCAATCAATATAAAAATAAATTATTTCAGATATATCCCTTTGCTTTACGTTACATTTTACAGTTTGTTTCAGAGCGAGACAATCCAAAACATTTAAGTTCAATGAATTTATGAATTTCCTAGAAATATATTTGTGAATATATCAGAAATATAATATATAATAAATTCCACGTATTTTATTAAAAATATTTCGATATACAAATGTTTTCATAAAAATAGTCATAAAACGATTTCCGTTTTTTTATTACTTGAAAAATATAATTAATGCTTTTCACAAATGAATAAATGCGCATTCTCAAATAGACAATTTTTGATTTTCCCAAAAATACCCTGTACATTTTTATTGCAAATATTTTTCTGTTTGGAATTACTTTAAGATCATCAAATATTATTTGTGTCTCGATAGTAATTGGGCACACTTCAGGGCTAGAAATAGACTACAACACATATGGCAAAGCCTTATTTAACTAGCTTAGGTTGAGGCTTAATCAGAAAAATTTCCAGCTGTAATGCTCGGCTATCTTTCGTAGTCTTCCAGTTATGCTTATAGATCTAAGTCTAAAAATCGATGATTATTGAAATTGCGGAAAGTATATGTATATGTCGAATTCCGATAACTCGAAATGGCAGGGGGATCACTTTTTACGAATTTCACAGAAAACCGAACATATTTTTTTAAGGTGGCAGCATTTTTCACGTATTATTGAGGTTTTCGATTAAGCGGGGAACAAATTATCGGGATTCGACTTATTTGAATATCAATAAAATATAACCCAAGAAATATCTAGCTTTAATGAAGTTGCAGATGCTTTCTGCTGCCAGTTACCTACATAAACCCAAAACCAATATACCCTTTAGAGCCATTTTCCATAGGTTCAGGGTATGATATAATAAAAAAACGTAGTGCATTAAGTGGCTTTGCCGAAATGCACATTGTTTAACGAAACGAACTTGGGGCGCGGGCGCAATGCCCCATGGCATGGGGAGCATGCAACTGCCACGAAGGCGACGCATGATTAACTGGAGAACTAAGAACTGAGAAACGTTGCCTTTGTTTTTCCGCAAAAACAAAAACAAAAGCAATGCGTGAAACAGTTTTCAGAAAATGGCGACAACGAATCAATGATTATAAAAACCCAAGTCTTACAGCGAACTGGGAACAGTCTCTAGTGAAGATAGCCAGGTGGTGAGTACTCTACCAGAGATAAGGGATCTCTCCTAATCCACAATTTATGAGCCGTGAAAGAGCGAGCGAGTGCGAATATCGAAAACCAGTTCGCGCCGCCAGCTGAGCGAGAGATTTTGTTATCAGCAAACTACGAACTATCATCATCGAAGCCAGAGCGACTTAAAAGGCAAACGGAGCTATCGCAGCCACTCGCAGTGCCCACTGAGCAGTCGTGTGGACAACATTTAGCATACAATAAACCCAACCTTACTCGTTTTCAGTGAAATTCAACTATTTACTACTCTTTTTGTGCGTCGTGTGGTACTCAGAAGCAACAGCTGACAAAATGCCGGAGAAACAAATTGCACCTGTTATCAGTCGATTGGAGGAGTTTGAAAAGAATTTGCCAGGGTAAGTCTGATTGCATCGGCTAACATTATCTATATATAAATGACCTTGTCGGCTTGAGGAAGTCATGTAATGCTTATTGACGATAAGACAGATTAGTCTGACAAGCGAGCAAATCTTTACACTGCGAGAAAAGAGAAACATTTTTAGAATTTCTTATATTTATATATTGAATATCTTTATTGATCATATTATTTCTGTTGCCTTCAGCTACCTGGATACCCACAGCAAGCTGGCCATACTGCTGGACTACGATGGCACCTTGGCGCCCATTGCGGACAATCCCAGCAAGACGAAAATGCCCGTTGAACTGGAGTCCATACTGCATAGATTGGCGAAGCATCCGCAAATCTTTTTGGCCGTCATTTCGGGTCGTGCTCTGAGGGATGTGCAGGCGCTGGTGAACATCGATGGAGTCACCTATGCGGGCAATCATGGACTCGAGATTGAGTATCCGGATGGCTCGCGTCACGACTTTGAGCTGCCCGCCGACATCCAGCGAAACTACACGGCCATGGTGGAGGAGCTGAAGCAGCGTGTGGAGAAGAATGGCGCCTGGGTGGAGGATAAGCGCGTCTCGCTCACCTATCACTATCGCGATACGCCTGTGGAGCTGAAGGATGAGCAAAAGCAGCTGGCTGCCGAGATCTGCCAGCGTCATGGCTTCCGTCCCAATCAGGCGCACGAGGCCATCGAGGCGAAGCCGCCAGTCAACTGGAACAAGGGCGAGGCGGCACTCTACATCCTAAAGAGCAAGTTTGGCGCTGACTGGGCACAGGATGTGCTCGTGGTATTCGCAGGCGATGATACCACAGATGAGGATGCCATGCGGGTAGGTCCAAAAAACCTGTCAAATCATTTTGAGTTGCTATTCAAATCTTTGCTATTATATAGGTGCTCCAGGGTTTGGGTCGCTCTTTCCGCATTGCAGCCGATGCTCAGATTCAGACCTTTGCGGATTTCCGTTTGCCCAAACAGGATCTCATGACGGACCTCCTCAAGTGGATAGCCTCGGTTTATGTCTCTTAGAAATTTTGCAGTCAATTAAGTGAATTTATTTAGAGTTTAATTTTAGCTATAGGAGTCTACAATTTGTTTTAAATATTCGGATTTTTATATTGTTAACTTTGTTTAAAAAAATCTTTAAAAATATTTAAAAGCATTTTATGGATAGTTAAAATATAATGACAAAAAAAATATTGGTGAATTTATAAAAACTAAAATTTAAAAAAAATTTATTTGATTTACTAACCGAAAAGTAAATGTAGAAATACACTAGAGGATAAAACATGAATAAAATGTTTTGGATCAGTGAAATCGGTATATTTTTGGCAAAGTTATGGAAGTTTGTCAAAATTGAATTAAAAAAGAACTCTTTAAAAGTAAAAACCTTAAGTTTTTAAGAAAAGAAATTATTTTTTTTTTTAAAACAAGGGGGGGTACATGATTTTTTTTTTTAATAACAAAATAATTTTATTTAATTAACTGAGTGAAATTTAAATGTATAAGCAATCCTAGAGCATAAAACATGAAAAAATTTTTTCGGGTCAGAAATTGGTATATTTTTGACAAAGTTATGGAGCTTTGAAAAATGAGTCTGAGGACTTTTATAGACATAGAATATTTTTCTCTGATTTCCCATACTGAAAAGTATATAGTATATTCCTTCTGTTTGTTGCAAACTTCTGGCCAAATGTAATATACCCTTTTTGCAAGGGTAATCAAATAAACATGTGAGTGCACGTTAATTTATGGTTAAGTACACAATAAGATATAAACAGAAATCTGTTTTACTGTCAATTAAGATCAGGCCATGGATTATCTACCTAGTTTAGTTTATAAACACTTTCTATGGCAGTGATTAAATTCATATACTTACACGGATAATTTATTGATCCGCAAAGGAAGTAATCAGTTCAGATCAGCTGTTAGTCAACACTATGTGTAGAATCGTATAACTAGCTGTCGATCAATGAATGAAAAGTTGGCGGCTGGCTGTCAAGGAAAGTCAAAAGAAAAACGCCCGGCGAGAAGTGTGTCAACGGAGACAATTCCAAAACACGAACGACCTCAGACGAAGGTGCCTAAAGACATCGCCAACGGTCACCAACCACTCGCTGCGATCCCACCTTTATGTACACACACATATACATATATATAATATATAGTGGATGCATATGTGTAGAAGACGATCTAGGCTATATATATAGACGTGCTTCCATTATGGTATGTGTTTTTTTTACGCGCATATGCCTCATAAATAACGTGCCCACCATTACTTGGCCACTTCTCGGTCGTCGCGACGGGGCGACCAGGGTTGCCACGCTCATGAGCGAGCGTGAGAGTTGAGAAATGAGCGGAATATCATTTGGATACCGTTCGCGTACATATAGATCTTCGGCATGGGGCTGTCGCTGGTGCGATTTGGGCATTAGTATTAAGTCGGTCGAGGTACGTCCAGCACGTCGCACAGTTTCCGGTAGATACAGCATCTGATATATATATATATATAGAGTACTAGTCCGCTAGTCTAGAGACAAATTATGGCTGAGCAAAAGAAGGCACCGCTCTTGAAGAAGGAGGAGGATTACGTCAAGGCTCTGGATGGGTAAGTAGCTAGTGAAACCGATTCGCGAGCAGCTTCTAACGTGGCTGCGTTTAGCTTCATCTCGCCCGATAAGGATCAGGTTGTCCTGTTGCTGGACTACGATGGCACACTTGCCCCTCTGACCGAGGAGCTGTCCGTCATGCCCAAGGACACGGAGATCAACATCAAGAAATTGGCTGCCAACGATAAGATCTTCATGGTTGTGTTCTCTGGCCGCGAGTTGAGCGAAATCAAGAACCATCTGAAATTCCCCAATGTCACCTATGCCGGCAATCACGGTCTGGAGGTTGAATATCCTTCCGGCAAGAAGTTCAAGATCGAAATGCCCGAAGAGCTGCTCGAGAAGCACAACAAGCTCGTCGCCGAGCTGAAGGAAAAGGTAATGCAAGCCGAAATCCTAAGATGAATAAATATTTAAGTCAGATTTCATTGTGACAGGTCGTCTGCTCCGGCGCCTGGGTGGAGGACAAGAAGATCTCGGTCACCTATCACTACAAGGGTGTCACCGACAAGCTGAAGGCCAAGCTGATTGCCGAGGCCAAGGGTCTGATTCAGTCGCACGGCTTCCAGCTGATCGAGACGCCCTACGCTCTGGAGGGCAAGCCACGCGTCAACTGGGACAAAGGTGAGTGGGTAGCCAAGACTATAGACTAGACCATTAATCTACATCGATATATTTCGCTGATCTTAACCAACTGTTCTTGCCCATTTGCTGTCGTCTGCATCGTTAGGCACCTGTTCGAAACAATTCGATTTTAGACGCGACTCTTCGATGATTTAATTATTGCCATATTTTCTATAAACGACGGGCGCAAAATTTATTTTTCCTCATGCGCGTGTGGGCGGCTGTTTTTCTCAGACATTTTTCGAAAATGAAAATGAAAATGAATAACAGAATATATATCTCAAAATTTATGTAGACGGTCGTCGCAGAAGTCAGCGTATAAAAATGTTTCCACTTTTTGCTTTTCTTGACAAACAACCGAAGCGAAAACTGATGTCAAAAGCGCGCCACCAAACGATATATAAGTCTATATATATATACATATGTATATGCTCCACTATATATATTTACTTGCCCAATGATAAATTAACATTTTTCTTGCAATTTATCATAGAATCTTTCGCTTTCATTTCACGAATTGTTTTTTGTTTGAGTTGGGCCATATGAAGGTTTCTATTTTAAAGATCCGTTTATGTCTGGTACATGAGAAAACCATTTTTGCGGTCTATATACACTTGTCATTATGACGAGTCACTAAATTATTTCTATACACTTCTACAGGGTATGCGAAACGTAGAACAAAATAGCTTTCGAGCATCATAATGTATATGTCTATATATATCTACATATAATTAATTTGATTTATGTTCCGATTCAATATTGTATCTATTTTCAAGGAATTTGATTTACGATATATATATATATATATATATATATATAAATTTAATAGTTAGGAGCTGCTATAAAAATTATAGCTAATATCTAGGAAAATATCTTATATCTTAAACAAACTTTGGTTGTACAGCTTTATTCTGCTTTCTTGGTTTAAGCCAATTCCTTTCTATATCGAGCTACTAAATCATATTCACTATCCTATATCATAATACTTTTTATAGTAGCTGCTATAAAAATGATAGCTGATATCTAGAAAAATATTATGTATTTTAAGCAAACTTTCTTTCTACGAATCCTATACGGTTTCCTTCTTAGAAACAAAATCATTTCCATATCGTACTACTATATCACATTCTTTATTCTATGTCATAATACTATTTTATAGTAGCTGCTATAAAAAAAGGGTATTAAAGTTTCGTTCCTTCTTTTTTTTCACTTTGGACTTAAACTAAGGGCATCTAATTCGGAATAATTTTAACTAATGATGCGTTGCTTCAAAAGACACATAAACTATAAAGATATATAAGTATATATATATATATATATATATACATATGTCAATTTCCATCAATAAACATAAATTGCATACATATATAAAACATGAATATTTGGCACAAATCTTAAACCGTTTTTATGTTCAAATATTTTCGAGCACTTTAATTGATTCGTTTTTATAGGAAAGCAATAAGGAAACTAATTTCCGTTCTTAAAATCAAGAAAAAAATGTTTTGCTTTAATTTAATTATCATATTTAATATGCTAAAATAATATTTCTGCTAACAATTATTTTTATTTTCAAAATAAGTTTAATTAAGCTTAAACAGTTTGCAAATGAGTTCTTCGAGGTTTATAGCTGAAGGAAATTAAGGGAAACATAGTATTTATTTGCTATAATACAATTAAACTTTACCATATTTATATATGTATATAATTTATATTTTTTTTTAAATTATTATAAAAAATGCGACTTTAAAATGCCCTTTGATCTAGAATTTTAGAATTATGAGAATCTCATATTTTATATGCTCCACAAATTAATTCCTAACGGAATACATAAATTTTGTTGAGATGAGAGAAAAAACAAATCCCATTGCAACTGACACAATGTTAAAATTCCAAAAAAAAAGATGTATATCTTTATATATAGGTCTTGTCTAGCTGAAACCAAATAAGACATTTCCAATGAGCTGCGACAAATGTGCATAATTCAGAAGACAACAAAATATTTACGAATAGCGAATAAAATTTAATTATGTAGCTATAAATTTGTAGTGGAAAAACATATATATATATTGCAGAAGTATATGAGAAATATGTTCACAGACACAGACATATATTTATTTTCATTTTTTTTTATTATTTTTCGTGAAAAATCGAAAAACTCAAAAAGCCTGCCAAGCGCATACTATAATAATATGGCAACAAAAGATCTGATCCGAACTGAATTGTTGGTGCCGTCTGAAAAAAGATTGAATGCAATACTTGGATCGGGAGCAGGCAGGAGACGCAGGCTAATGCGTCATCAATTAAACAAAAATTTAGCGTTAATAGGTGGCAAGACAACAAAAGCAACAAAAGAGACAAATAACAAACAGAAAACCAAAAAACCAGCACAATTAAAATAATCAGAAGGCGGTTCTCTATAGATGATATATAGAGACAGACATATACATAAACAGATAGATATATATGAAGAGGGAGAGACAGAAATGTGGTTTGCATACATTTACACAATTTGCTCGCTCCACGCCCACGCAGCTGCCTAAAAATAATGCCTAGAAAATATACTGAAAACTGAAAACTAAAAACTGAATATACATATAGATAAATCTTTAGCTCGTTGTCGCTGCAGGCATCTTTGGATTTATATATAGCGAGTGAACTATTCACAATATTTGAAAGAAAATAAAAATGCTTGTTTGTAACACTTTTGTCTGAATTTAATCTCCAGCAAACGCATGGGTGGAAAATGGAAAATTTTTAATATCATTTAAAAGAAAAATAAACTGTCTAAGTAAAGATTTGTTACAAGAATTTGATTAGAATGTAGAAACTTAGAAACTTCAGAAATTCAGAATTCAGAAAAATTTCCAATGTCCATAACCTAGTTTGGTATTTAGCTAAATATAAGTAATAAAGTAAAAAAAGAAGCTTCCCATACATATTAACGAATTGTAACAGCAACACCTTAGGTACTTTTTTACTATTTCTGAAATTCATATATATTATTTATTCAGCTTTTGTCTTTGGCTCTACTTTATTACCAAACTAAAAGTCTTTCTTCAGCAGAATCATTTTTTGAATTTATAATTGAAAATGTTATTTAAAATTGTAATAACATTATGAATTCTGCCTAAACTGCAGCTGCTTGGTAACATTTTCAAAAATGTTATTTAGTTTTGTTAAAGTTGTTCAGAAATGTTTAAGATAACAGTCAAACTTGCCTTTAACATAATTGAAAATAGAATTCTGTAATGTTAAAGACAATCAGAAATGTCAAAGCTAACAGTGCAAGCATTTCAATTCTAAAGGACATTTTGAGTTATCGGTTTACTTTTTGAAAATGTTATTGAAATAAACTTAAGCTATGTTAACTGTAAGTCTTTTATTTATATTTATATTTTATATTATAATACTAATAAATCATTATAATTAATATTTGCAGGAGAGGGCGCCAAGATGATTCTGGAGAAGCACTTCGATGCCGACTTGGCCAAGAATTTGAAAATCATCTATGTGGGCGATGATACCACCGATGAGGATGCCATCAAGGTGCTGCATGGCATTGGCAAGACTTTCCGTGTCTCGGAGCTGCCAACGCTCAAGACCTATGCCAACTACCAGATCAAGACCGTCGAGGAGGTTGGCTGGCTGCTGAAAGCCATTCAGGCCTACTACGAGAAGAAGAAGAAGGCATAAGCATTGCGGCTCGCTGTAGCTTAAGCTAATTCCACACTCACACACACACACACACACACACGTACACGCATATGCACTTTATTAGTTGTTGTCCTATTAAAAAACTCAATATTTATTTATCATTATTTTGTATGCATGTAATTCTTACAGATACAGATCCTTTTAAAAAATGTTTCACAAACTTCTCTCTGTCCACGATTCGCAATAAAACGTTCACATACTTTATTAATAAATTTGTTTCGAAGCTTCTTCTTGTCCAATCCCCAACTGCTTTATCTGCGCTCTGCTTTTAGAGCTCCTGCCCGCGCTGTGCCCGCACGACCGCCGCGCGTTCCTTGCTTTACAATTGTGGGTGGCACAACCACTGGCGGCGTTGCGTTCGCTGGTGGCTGCACTGCGCCGGCTACCACGCCCACGGGGGTCACCACGGGCGTCTGGACGACGGCCATGTTAGCCTGTGTGGCCGGCGTTTGTGGTTCGCCACGCTTGGGTTCGCTCATGTTGAGCCCCTCGTTGAAGATCATGCAGAATTCGCCAATCTTGAAGACCTCGCCATTTTTGCCGGAATACAGAGTGAGGCAGTGGCGCCAGATGGAGGCATAGCCCTTGGTCAATCTAATGATGTCGCCCGGTGTTATCAGCTTGCCCGGCTCATCCCAAATGGACACATTGATGCTGGCTGTGGGATCGCCAACTTTGAAATTTCTCACCTCGCGGTTCTCTTTAGTTACGGTTGCCACGCCCACCTGGTAGGAAATGCATATCAATGTAAACAAATCGGCCCATCAGCTTGTTATCGATAACAAATACAGACCTCGAGCACTATGAAAATAACATTTATGTTTTTCAGACCGGGTTTAATATCCTTTATAGCAATGCATTCTGTGTTGTACATGACAGTATCAAGAAATGTATATGTAAATGCTTAAAATGCTTAAAAACAACTAGTTTTAAATATCTAATTATTTCAATGGGACGCCAAATGTGAGTGCACAGATGCCACACATAAACGCAGCAAATCAGCTGTGCAGCTGTTAGAGATGCGCAGTCGTCGAGTATTTATGAATTGTAACGAGTATTTTTATTAAGTCGTTTACAAATGACAGTGCGTTTTAATTATATTTTAAAATATAGGTTTCAGAAATTGTAATATACAAAAATAATAATATACACAATATAATATTATAGCATAAATAATTGATTTAAATTTTCACTGTATTCAGTAATTGGTAAGCAGAATAAGGTGTGACGTCATAGTCTCATTGGCAGATACTGTATATATGCAGTGTTATGTTTAATTAATGCTTTACTCTGTATATAAATTCACAACCGACTTTTAACTTTTAATTGCAATAGAAAATATTATTGCAAATATTCAAGATATATTTATAATTCCGAAACAACGTATTGAGTAACCTTCTAGTTTCTTGCACTTCGTCAGCTGTTCGCTCTTAATGCTTTAGTGAACTAGTTCAGTTCTGAACAACATAACTCATTTGTTCATTTCGCTGCAAAAATAATACAAACATAAAATTTTGCACATTTTTGCACGAAAACTGAGCTTTTAAATAAACAAAATTAGCGAAGCTCATTTTCGCTGCAAAAGGATTGTGTGAAAGTGCAAAAGGGCAAAATTGGTGTGCTGCAAACAACCGTAACGCAGTTCTATTTACATTTTGTTAGTCAACATGGAATCTGGCAGCAGCTCGAGCTCCACTTCGGGCAGCAGCTCGTCGAGTGGCTCCTCCAGCTGTACGGACACGGGCAGCTCCTCGGACAGCGATTCGAGCAGTTCAGGCGTTGCCGGCCCCGAAGAAAAACCAACCACACAACCAGCAAAAGCACAACAAACCGCAGCGCGGCGCAAGGCGGCAGCGACGCCGGCAGAGACTGAGAAACCGAAGCCCGCTCCCAACAGCAGCGCACTGAGCTCTGCCTCCAGCAAAGTGCGTTCAGTGGTGGCGGCCAGCAATCAGCGCAATGGTGGACTATCCAGCGACGACGATGACGATGACGACGATGCGCCGCCGGCCAAAAAGAATCCGCGCACCATGAGCAACACCGTGGCATCGGCTGCTGCACGTCGCAAGCCATCAACCGGAGCGGCGACCAAGCAGGCAGCGGGCGGTGCAGCTGGCGGCAGCAAAGCGCCGCTGCCAGCCAAAGCCATTAGCCAGTCGCAACGCAATGGGGACAACAAACGACCCTCGCTCAGCTCCTCCTCCTTGAGCACGGACGACTCGCACAAGGATGTCAAAAACGGACGCAAAGTACCCCTAAAGCTGGCCAGCACTGCGACGGCTGTGCGTGCCAAGCAAATGCGTGCCAAGGCACTCCAAGCCAAGGCGAACAGCAACAGCAACAACAACAAGAATGGACCGGCGGCTGGAAGGCGTGGGAAGAGTCGCAGCAGTGATGGCAGCGATGACTCGGACAGCGGCTCTGGCTCGGAGACGAGCTCCATCAGCGAGTCGGAGGGAACTGATTCGAGTAACTCGTATAGCTCACAGCCGGTAACGGGCAAATCGAATGCCAAGGGCAAGCGGCCCGTTGTTGCAGCCGGCGACAGCGAGGAGGAGCGCAAGGACAAGGCGAATCCGATGCGCAAGCTGACGCGTTCGCTGAGCATGCGCCGTTCCAAGCAGCAGCAGCAGCTGAAGCCGGGCAGCGAGACCGAATCGGATGCAGATCTCGACCAGGAGGACGACAAGCAGCGCGTGCTCTCCAAGAGTCCGGCCAAGAAGCCGGCTACAGCCGCCGGCCTCAACAGCAGCAACAGCAACTTCAACAACAGCAAATGCAAGGTGAAGAAGGAGATGACCTCGCTCAAGTCTCGGCCCGTCTCGCCCGCCGTGCAGCTGGAGAAGAAGTGCCCCATCGAGGGCTGCGATTCGTCGGGCCATTTGAGCGGCAATTTGGATCGTCACTTTCTGCCCGAGGCGTGCCCCATCTTCCACAACATGTCCGCCTCGGAGTGCAAGGAGCGCGCCAACGAGCGCAAGCAGCGCAACGAGCAGCGCCTCAAGATGCCCGTCAACATTGTCAGTGCGCCGGGCACCCAGCACAGTAATCTCAAATCCCTGACGCCCGAGCAGCGCGAGTTTTTGGCCAAAATCCGAGAATCCCGAGCCAGCTTTCGACCCATGAGCAACAATTTCCTAAACGACAAGGTGCGTTTTCCACTAAACTTCTCGAATTTCATTTAATTTCATTTCTGATTCCAGGTGAAGATTGACAAAGACTGCACGGACGAAGATCGTGAACCGAATCTCGCTGGCCTGGTGCCGGACTACGATTTGCAGCTGTTTCGCGAGGCCCAGGCGCTGGCCTCTGAACGCATCGAGGACGAGCTCAAGGATCTGCCCGTCGGCAAGGGCATCAAGTGCGTTTCTAATTAACCTTTATATTCCTCTCAATCTAAGCCAAATTTCCAATTCATTTGCAGATACATCAGCATGGGCAAGTACAAAATGAAGGTGTGGTATCAGTCGCCCTATCCGGATGACGCCGCCCGCCTGCCCAAGATGTACATCTGCGAGTTCTGCCTGCGCTACCAGAAGTCGGAGACGGGCATCAAGCGGCACGCCCAGAAATGCGTCTGGCGGCATCCGCCCGGCGACGAAATCTATCGCAAAGGCAAGCTCCAGGTGTGGCAAGTGGACGGCAAACGCTACAAGCAATATTGCCAGCACCTGTGCCTGCTGGCCAAGTTCTTCCTCGACCACAAGACGCTCTACTACGACGTGGAGCCGTTTCTCTTCTACATCATGACCCTGGCCGATGTCGACGGCTGTCACATTGTCGGCTACTTCAGCAAGGTGAGTTGCAGCGCTAGATAATTAAGTTAATTAATTAACTAGGTATTTCAGTGGGTTCATTTTATATTCTATTTACTCTAATTTACACTTTGATTCATCGAATAACCTCATAGACCTTAGCAACATTTCGTGATGAAATATGCACGTAGAGACGTCTCTGATTGATTTAGGCATATATATTCGTATTCAGTATCAAATGATAGTTAGATATACAGTTACTCAAAAAAGTATTAGCACAGTTCCAAAAACTTTCCATACTTCAGTAGGACATTCAAAGTTCGATTGCCTATATATGTATATAACGACATATTAACCATTTATTTTACAAACGAAAATTTTAATATTCATATTTTTGCCATGTGCCATTACTTTTTTGGCCCACTATAGTTATAGTTGTCCTTGTGTCTGTCTTCTCTCAACTTCGAAGTTATCGACATGCAGATGAAGCTACTATAGAAAATAAATATATATATAAAAATTGTTCAAAGATTTTGAATAGTATTTATTTTTCACTTTACAATTTTAAAAATATCTTAAAGAAATTGGTTTTCCTACGAGTCTAATCAAACACATTATATACTAATTATATTTAAATTTCATTATATCATATAACTATCAGGCAGTACAATATATCATATAGCTATAGTTATATCATTACAATAAATCATACTATATTGCATTACAATATAACCTATCTCATATAGCATTACAATATATCATATAGCTATATATAGGAAGATCTGAAATTTATTTCCTGCAAAGGTCTATAATAAGACGTTTGTCTATGAGCATACATATTCTTCTTTTCCTTTTTACTACGCTAGTATGTATAATTCGAGATAATATATGTATATATCTTTATTTTATTATAATTTATTTACCAAATTATATTTACCAAAGTTCCTTAGCAAACATATATATTTTTTTAAATTAAAAGTTCAATCTCAACAGATAATTTTCTTATATCTAATCTTGTCTTAGCAACAATTTACATTTTGTTAAGTATAGAATATATTATTATTATTGATTATCTGAACAATTTAGACCTCTTTCTACCATGATAAATAAAAAAATAATTCGATTATTTTTTATTTATTTATTTCTTATATTTAACATAGAACTTTAAATTCAAATGATTAATTCATTTATTTAGAAGCTTTAATTATTTAATTATTATTATAAAACAACTTAAAATTTTAGGGAAAAACTTTATCTTTTCATTCAAATGTTGTTCAAAAATTTAGTTTAATAATGAATATTATAGCATATAGTTATAAACTATTAACCTAATTCATAAACACAATGAACCAGTCCACAAATAAGACAAATAAGATGTGAAGTTAAGTTTTTAAAGTCTTGTCAAATTTTTATTTATACAACATTTCATACGTTTATATAAAGTGGATATATTCGCGAGATATAGATATAGATAAGTAGATATATTTACGATAGGCATGACGAACTGAGTCCAGTCCGTCTATCCCTCCGTCCATCTCTCTGTATCAACTTTTCCCAGAGTTTTAAAGATTTCGTGTAAATATTTTGAACATAGGCTTCTTTTTATAGCAGTCATTCTATATTTCAGAATCATTCGAATCTCAAGACTATACCATATTTTTCCAATAAGATTGTTCAGTTCAAAAAATTGTCTTAGTCGTGAAAACAGGTTCCTTGACCTTAAATATCCCAGTCAAAATTTTGAGTACAATCCGTAGTTAGCCCAGCATTCTACTTTTTAGCTAATCTAACCTATAATTTTATAAGCAAATCGAAAAACCTTTTTCAACTTGTTAGCCCAACAAATCTGCAAACAATTATTTTCTGTAGCTCGAATATATTTAGCTTAAGACTCTATTTTTTCTGTCAGCAAATGAGGTTTAAGATTCTGATCAGAGATTGGAATTGCGAGTTCCTATGAATCCTGGTCTGATCTATGAATTGGGTTGTTACATAAGTAATTGTTGGTCAATCGTAAAGGTGTTATATTCCACCAGGTCAACGCATACATCTTTGGTCACTCATCAAAAACTGAGAGAACTTGGCTGGGAACTTTTGATGCATCCATCTTATAGCCCTGACCATCCAGACTACCATTTGTTTCGGTCTTTGCGGAACTCTTTAAAAGTAAAACTTTCCTTCACACTTGTTTCAGTTTTTTGCAGAAAAGAAACCCATGAAATTGGCCGAAAGATGGCGAAAGATCATCGACCAAAATGGAAAATATATAATTGACTAAAGTTCATTCTAAGTATTTGAAGAAAATTCAATTACGAAATTATTTATGTAACAATCCAAGAAAAAAATGTTTTTAAAAAGAAAAAACTTAAGGTAGTTACTTAACAACAACTATTATCTGTTTAAAGTATCCTTAGATTATATTAATCTATCTATTAGCCATATTTCCCCCTTTTAACTCCTTTCCTGATTTAGTTTTCTCTGTAGCAATACGTAGAACTTTAGTTTGTTACTTGCAATCAAATTGAATAATACCATTTCACAGTTTTATGATTCCTTTATGTCTGCAGACAGAGCCCAGCTCCAGCCCAATCCCATATCCAGAATCCAGAGTCCATGTAATACATGGGAGAGATAGACGTGCTGCTATATGCCCAGACAGCCAGCATTCTTGACCATACCCAAAAATTGTTTTGTCAACCGCGTTCGAGGCGCTCTCAAGGGGGGGCGGGAGTAAATAAGCTGACACTAACAGAGGGGCGTGGCAAGCGGGCAGAACAAAGTGGAGATTTCCCCTGGCCAAAAAAAAAAAAAAAAGAGAAAAAAAAGGCATAAACACAAAGTATATTGTCTGCCATGTGCGCACGGTTTCTTGACCTCCCCCTGAACATGGCGTCTAGCCGGGCTGCGGATCTGCAAGCAGCCTCCGCCTCTGCTGCAGTTGCATACAAGTTTTTTGGGCGCTGCCAGAGACTGGGTTTGTGTTACAAATTGCGCATGTCGCGCCGGGCTGCTGCGCAGGCACAGTCCATGTCCCAGACCCAGACCCAGTCCCAATCTCTCCGGATTCCATTCATCCCAGACCCGCAGCTGCAGCTGGTTACACACTACTCGCATTTCGGGTGTCTACTTTACATGGCTCACACTCTCAGTTTGTTAATTTTTGGCAATGCTTTGTGTGGAGTACCTTGGCCGTGCCACCATGCGGCATCATACTGCGCAACTATGCCACCAGACAGCAGCCAGACATGACGGATTGGGGCAGGCAGTCGAGTTGGGGATGCTGCTGATGCTGCGACGGCTGACGCTGCCGCTGCTGATGCTGCTGATGCTGCTGCTGCTGCTGGGGCGTGCACGATTGAGGTCGTGCACCTCGGTCGTGCGCCTGCTCCAACTGGTCGGGGTGTTGGCCAGAGCCAAACCCAGCTGCTGGCCGCGTATGTGCGTTCCCAGACATCATGGCAGACGACGCGGCAAACAAAGAATAAAAATGCAAAGTACATAAATGTATTTCCGAATTGCGAATTGTTGCCTTTTGGGTTCACACCCAGCATCATCACATTTTTTGGCAGCGCCCACTCCCCCCATCCCCCTCCCTCCCTCCGCTAGCATCTGACTGCAGTCGACTAACTTGGTTGGTCTCTTTGTCGTCTCGCCCGCTCTCCATTAGCGCGTATGCCCCTGACGCTTATATATATATCAGACATATGCATATATATATATACCATATTTCTATATACCCATCTACATATGTACTATATGCTGTTTGTATATATGTATTTACGCACTGCACGCTGCAGAGCATCGATTCAATTTCAGCGACGCCTGGTCATTGAACTCCCGAAAAAGCTAGAAGCGTTAAATGACAGACCCCCAGCCAAAGCTGTCTGACGCCCAGTCTACCGAAAATGTTCTATCTATATGTTTGTCTGATTGGCTTTTCATTGTGTGAGCGAGGCTTGAGGCATTTTCCTATTGATTGAATTATCATTTAATTCTTAACTCAAAGTATATTTTGCTATTGTTTATAAGAAATCCGCCTTACTTTACTTAAAAGATATATCTTTTTATCAAAATCCTTTATCTCTAAATACTAACATCTTATTTTATCTCTACTTTCAGCATATTCCATTTCTGCAGGAAAAAAACTCCTTTTATAACGTCTCATGCATTCTAACCCTGCCACCATATCAGCGCAAAGGCTACGGACGACTTCTCATCGATTTCAGTAAGTGCAAGATCATTATTTGAATTGGGCAAGTATTATTAAACAATCAAAATTATTAAAGTGACGTAACCTCAATTTAGGGTTGTGCATATAACCTCAATTGCTAGTCCTCAAATGTGCACATAACCTCAACTTTCAAGAAAGTTAAAAAAATAAGAGTTTGGAAGTATAGGACATGCATGGAAGTAATAGGAGTGAAAGCTCTAGAACATATTTCGTATATTTGAGATCAAATTCTATTTTAGAGAAATTTCTGAACTTTTTCTATTATATATGGATGGGATTTATCTTCTTCTTGCTCACGTGTTTCCACTGCTTAACAGCTTTGATTTAGAACATTTTTCACACACATCGTCAAATATATGTAAACAATTTACTCAATTAGTCAATTACTAATTTATATATATACATAAATTTCATGCAATTTTGAAAATATGAAATATCAATATATTATATTTTATAATATTTATATTATATATACCATATACATATATTTTGCGATATATATTATATAATCTATATTATATATTCATTTTTGATACTTAAAAATTTTATGAAATTTCAATATTTCCTTTAATATATTTATCATATGCACATTTATACCAATATATGTACTCGTATATATACAGTCGATAATTCGTTCCCCTAAATCGAAAACCTCAATAATTCGTTAAAAAATGCTGTCCCCTTGAAAAACATTACTTCGAATTCGTGTTCGATAAATCGAATTCCTGTATAATTCGTAAAAAATGTGATCCCCTTGCCATTTCGAATTATCGGAATTCGACAG
Source organism: Drosophila gaucha (assembly GCA_035045545.1). Taxonomy (NCBI): domain Eukaryota; kingdom Metazoa; phylum Arthropoda; class Insecta; order Diptera; family Drosophilidae; genus Drosophila; species Drosophila gaucha. The sequence continues at coordinate 5,371,910 of JAWNOY010000099.1, forward strand.
TATTATATTTTTTTATAAACTAAATTATTTATTTATTTTTAATGTTTCGAAATTTTATGAAACTAACATATTTCGTTTATTATACATATATATCATTTACACATTCATCCCTATATATGTTCTCGTACATATATGTACATATATCTTGTGATATCTGATTCAGTTATAGGTAAAATGAAATTTATTTCAAGTTTTCTTTTTTTTTTTATTTTACCTAATTTTTATATTTTTTAAAATATGTTTCAAGTTGAGAGTTAAATATGTAGATGGAAGCTAAAATTTGTTGGAACTTTAATATGTGTTTTATAAGCATTAAAAGGATTAATGAAATAGAACGATTTAGAAAAGGTGGAAACGAAAAATTTAATATGATCTCTTAATATGTGTGAAAAGATCTTTTTGATAATAATTATTATTATAAGCAATGATCAATTTGCAACTGATATATTAAAATTGTAATAATTATTATCATTATTTAGGCCCAATTAATTTTGTACATTTTTTTTACCTAAATAATATAACTAATAATAATAATATAACTAATAATATTTAATATTTAACTGAGAATATTAGATTATTATATTAGATCTGTCTTGACAAAAGAAAATCAATCTTTGTAAAAAGAAATTTCTAAAATGTCTTTTAAATATAGTTGTAATCGAATTAGGACAATTTAGCAGCTGTTCAAGCCATTTCTAATAACATGTCGTTTCTTTTAATAATGATATTTGCTTTTCTTTAGAACCTAATTGCATATTAGAACAAGGCAAGAGAAAATTGAAAACTTTTTCGCCGATTACATTAATTTTTTTTTATTATTTTTTTTTTTTCGCTTGCCATAATGAGCCGGCTATCGATTTAAGTGGTACGTGGGGTGTGTGCGTGTGACTCATTGGCTTATATGGCGGGGCAAGTGCAATATAGTTAATCATCGTTGCATGAGAGAAGTCAAGCAACATGCCACTGGCATAGACAGTGGCTCCATTCGAGCTTAGCTTTTCATGCTGCAGAGCGGCGCATGCAATTTCTGCATCAATTAGGCGTAGACCAAGCTCTGCAGGTGTGTAGAAAATGCAACTGTTCGTGTGTGTGTGTGTGTGTGTGTGTTTGTGTCTGTGTGTAATGCATCGCATAAGTAATTTTTTATCGTTGTTGCCACCAAAATTGTTTAAAATTAATCCGCCTTTGATATGGACGAAGACAGCGCCAGACAATAAAGAAACAGGCGCAGCAGCAGCAGCAGCAGAAAAAAATAATAAAAATATAACAACAAAAAGAAGAATTTCCCCCCCTCCAGTCCAAGCACTTGAGTCATACGCGACTTGGCTGGGATGAATGGCAACGGCGTCCACGTCCGTCTCTATGTACAAAGTCGATACATGCAATGCGGGCGTCCACACACGTTCCAGCAGCGAGCGGAAAGGGGGCCATGGCAGAACGAACGAAACGACATTGACCTTACACACACAAACAAACAAACGGCCGCAGTCGACAGAGCGTGAGCGAATGGGCAACAGCACAGCGAGTGAGAGCGCGAGCGAGATGGCGCTAGCGAACGTAGTGCGAGAGCAAACAGTTTTCGTCATTATTAACAAACACCCAGAAAATGTGTGGCGTTCGGCCCTTTTGTATTGGAGGACAGGTGTCCGACGAAGACGGCGGGGCCAGCACAGGAGCACAGGGGTTAAGGACAGCGTCGAGTGTCTGGGCCGGCTGTCCAAGCGGTCGACGTGTCTGGCTCATTAGCAAACGGCCAGGCGGCAGTCGAGCGAGATGGCCATATAAGTACATACATAAATATATATAAATGCATTAAGTACATAATATGGCCAGGTGTAATAACTGCATGCACGCAATATGCAAATGCGCAGTGAGACGGAGAGAGAGTGCGAGAGCGAGAGCGGGCATGCTCGCCCTTATCTACCGGCTAATGTATTAATTAATGAAATCAATCCCAACCACAAACGCGACGTTTCAAAAGTTTCAGCCCCAAAAATTTTCAGCGGGCGCTTAAAGCTCGCAAATAAAAATAAAATTTAAAAAAAAAACACAAAAACTTTTGCAGACAGCGACGCAGCAGCGCAATTGGCGGCAGACAACAAAGGTCAGCGCAGGTCACAATGAAAGGGCGTCGTCCTCTGCGTGCTGCGAGTCGAGCAAGCGGCTGCAGCTAGTCGAGTAGTCGAGTATCGGATACCCGGTAAACGAGCTTTTTGCTAATTGCACTAGCAACAATAACAGCAGAAGCAACAATTATTAGTGCACTGCTAATTGACTAAGATTCCAAAGTTGTTAATTGTTTGTGCCACTGCGCTACGTTTCTTGCATTTATCAGTTGCAACTTGCAAGCCTGCTCTCTAGTCGAGGCAACTGCATGCGCCTGTGGGTAGGCAACATTGCGCAGTTCGGCCGGCGAATGCGAATCAGCCATGGATCGATAAAGTCGTCTCGACGTTGCCTCTCACACTCACAAACACACACAGACAGGACGAAGAGCGACAGAGCGAAAGAGAGGAGAGAGAGAGAGAGAGAGAGCGACGACAGACGCAAAGAAATCAAAACGCTACCCAAAATGCGACTGCATGTGCATGTGAGCAGCGTATTTTCCACCTTCAGCAGTGCCAAAGCTTTACAGTGGGACGCATCACTTTTATAGTGAAAAAAGAAATATGTGCAGCAATTCATTTGCCTGCACTGCAGAGTTATTAAGAAATTTTTAAAGATTTTTATATAAATACCAAATTTCTGGGATTTTTTATTTATTTTTGTAAATATTATACAAATTATTGAATTGATATTTATGTATAATATAAATTAAATCTAATTCTTACATTTCTAAGTCCAACAGGACTTTAGACACTTGTATATTTTGATAACACCAATTTAAATTGATATTTGAAGTCAACAGACAAAATGTGGGGAAGTTAAAACTAGACTATTTAATAACAAAATAGGACATTATACATAAACCGTCTATCTAATATTAATATTTTATAATATCACTATTATTTCGTATCTTCTTGCTGCATCTCTAATAGTAATATTTTAGAATTGGCCCTTTGAAGTTCTTCTTTAAGTTTTTTAATTTCGAGTTTGTATTTGTTCTGAGTCAACTGCAAGTTGACTTTCAAGCGAAGATTTTCCAAACGCAGATCTTTGCTGTAATTGGGGAAGAAAATAAATTTTTATTTAAAAATGAAAGAGTCTAGCTAAATATCATGGTTCTGATTCAAACCGTATCAATCTTGTACCATTGATTTATAAATTTCAAAAATAAAAACATACACTTGGTTACTTAGTTCATCAATGACAGCCTCTGAGCTTTCGGTATCCAAAAAATCATCTAATTTCCTCATTTTTAGTTCACTTTTAGCGAGTTCTACCGCAGATTGTGTAGTCCCCTTGTCCTCCATATCAGAAGTTTCTAGTTTAGTATTTGAACTGGCTACAAGATCGTTCTCTAAGCTTTTGTTGCATTGATGTGTTTGCATGAAGGGTTCCTTAGTTGTCCCATTGTCCGGACTTTTGATGCATGGTATAGCACCTGGTCTCAACCGACCTCTGCACATGCCTACAACAAATATAAGTTTTATTTAGTATAATTAAATAATAAACAAATGTGCATATATGTAAGTACAAACCCCTTTCGAATCTTCTGCCGCCTCCAATATCATCGGGCTTAAAGTGTTCTGAGCAAACATAAGTGCATTTGCTGTATTTTAGCTTTGGATTGCCGCAGAACGACAGCCACTTTTTTGCCAGTTTGTTGTTCTTCGGCAATGGGAAGAAAGTAATCAGTTCGCCGTCTGTTTGGCTTGTATAATTGCAATTAACCACAGAACAGCACTTCATGTTTGTTTACTGTAAAATAGAAATTAGCGGTGACATTAATATGTTTTGTTTACAGAAGTTCTCTATCGATAAGCAGCTGAGCTGCCAGCTGCAGCACGCATATCGATAGCGATATGCAAATTCATCGCACAGCTGGGAGTGCAAAGATCATTCACACACACACACACACACCTATAGGAAAGGCAGAATTGTATGTGACATACACAGGTTTTGCCCCATGGTACGCAAAAATAACAACTGAAGCTGAGCTGAAGCTTTCGCACGCTGTTTCATTCATTCCCTCATTCCCCTATTCGTCGCTATAACTCAACCAGTTGCAGTTGTGTCTGCTGTTGAGTGCGTCTAGCGTCTGCGTATGCGTATGTGTGTGTGTGTGTGTACCTGTGTGTATGTATTGTATGTCTGAGTTGTTGGCTTTTTTACCCGAGCCTGCCTCAGTGGGTTTTGTGTTGTGAGGGTACGCCGGGCTCGTCCTCGTTGATTTACTTGCTGCACTCATTGTTGCTGTTGTTGTTATCTAGACTCGAGAATTGTTGCTGCCAGACGACGACGGCGACGACGTCGAGCTTTGGGGGTTGAGCTTTTGGGTTGAATGCACGCCAGAACGCTGTTTAAATGCCCGCCGCTCGTCATTCATGTGGCCGGGCCGCCAACCGCCGCCGTCGTCGTCGTCGTCGTTATTATTGTTGTTGTTATTCGTTCGTTCCTTGGCTCGTTTCACCCCACCACCCACTTGGGACGCACACTTTGTGGAATCCTGTCTAGACACAACACACAACGCTGAGTTGGGTACGCTAAGGGCCGTGTGGGCGGGGCAAAGTTGGTCACCATAAATAATACGCCGGAACTTGAAAGCTAGTTCTATCTATAGCATACTTATGGGCATGTGTTTAATGTGCTTTTACCAGGCTATCTGCTAACCCGCGTGGAGGGCAAAATTGGTTCGCCGGAGAAGCCGTTGTCGGATCTGGGACTCATATCATATCGCTCATATTGGAAGGATGTGCTGCTGGACTACCTATGCAATCGTTCCGGCAATACGCTCTGCATCAAGGATGTATCTCAGGTATGCTATTGTAATATACTATTTTAAAGATCTAATACTAATTGGGTTCTTTGCATTAATACAGGAAATGGCCATCTATTCCTACGACATTGTCAGCACACTCCAAGCGCTGGGCATGATGAAATACTGGAAGGGCAAGCATATAGTACTCAAAAAGCAGGTGAGCTCAGCTAAATATGATGAAGTACTGTTCAGAGCTCATATATTAACATATTTGCAACCTTTGCAGGATGTGCTGGATGAGTATGAGGAGCGAGTGAAGCGTCGCGGCACATTTCCAAAAATCGACGACTCCTGTTTGCGCTGGCAGCCCTTTATACCGGCACAGCCGAGCGCGTCACCTTAGCCACGTGGTTGGAAGCACGCCCAGGTGTGCTTGGCGGACTCCTCCTAAATGTGTATTTCCATAGAGATTCATAATAATTTGTGTATATTGCTTAAGGCCTCAAGTATTTGTTTGTAGCTAATTAATAATAGCGTATATATACATAGTAAAAATTCCACACAATACCGATTCTGATTCTGACTTAAATATATATACTCCGAGTAGCGAGCAAATGTCGAGAAGAAAAGAAACCAGCCGCAGCCGTCTTGAGATTTATTTTTTTTCTACTTCTTTTTTATTGTTCACCACTGAGCTCATCACTTCAGGGGCCCCAAGATGAATCATGGAAGCGGGCAAGAAAAGCCAACGCGTTTACATGGCAGTTGCTGTAGCGGGCGGGCGGGCGGTCGGTGCTGGGGCGGCTTGTGTAGCAACAGCGCATCGCAAAAAGTGCATACTGTGAGGCAGAGGCAGGCAACCGACGGCGGCGGCGGCGGCTGCAGCAGCAGCAACAGCAGCGGCGCATTGACATTGCCGCCCAGACACTCCTCGGCAGTGAGTGAGGCAACGCCACACACACACCAATACCAATGCACAAACAACAAAGCGTCAGACAGGTAGCGAGCAGAGAGCAGCGAACAGCGAACAGGGGCTGAAGAGACACAAAAACTGCACAAGCCAAGGGACGCAGCCGACTGCCGAGCAGTCACTGCGACTGCACGCCACGTTTATGGCCAAAAAGCATATGCAGTCGCAGTCGCAGCAGCACCAGCAGCAACATCGGCTGCGACGCCAGCAGCACGCCAAGCAGCCAGCCAGGCAGCGACAATTCCGCCCTGCCAGACGCAGACATCAATCCGTCGCACAGTGGCGCGAGCACAGCTTGCACGCAGTGAAAGCTTTCAAGTTCTAGTTGCGCCTGAAAGCTTTAACAAAAGTGAAGTAAAAAATTCTAAATTATGAATTTATAAATATATATTATTAGACTATAACATATTATGTTATATAATAAAAATATAAATATATAGAAGACTATTAGAAAATATACTTAGTCAAGCAAAAAACGGGTAATAATTGAATATATGTAGTAACGGCTTTCATTATTGAAATACTCTCCGATGTATTTAAAGAACCAGAAAGAACATACCTGATTGCGAATAGATTGACTAATTAGCGCATTGTTTAATTCGTGAAATGCAAATAACGACTTGCTTAAACAGCCCATCACAAACACAGTGTATTATATAATTTATATGGCATTTTTCTAGTCAAGAGAGTAAAAGCAGATTAATTTACAATAGGAAAAGTTCTCTATAGTACATACATATGTATGTATGGTAAAAGTTAAACATCTGTTTCTAAAATTAAGATAGGTAATTCGGAATTGCTGCTCACAGCTGTTTCCGCACATGTAATATTATAAAAAGGTATACAAATGTAATAGAGTGGAGAAATACTTTTTTAAAAAAATAATATGATGATTCAAAAATATCTAATAGGAAATGTGACAAACTTGTTAGAACATTTTTTCTGAAAACTAAAGAGAAAAAATGGTGGTCACCACTGTGCGTGCTTTTTGTTGCAGTCAGTTGGCTGGTGGTGCCTGCCAGTTTTATAACAAAGGAACTTGTGAGTGAGAACTGTGCAAAAAGTATATGCAATATATGCGTGTGCATATGTGTTGGTGAGCGGAAAGCGCGGTGTAGGAAGCAGGAAGCGAAAGAAACGGCAACACATACGGCTGCTGCTTTTGCTTATGTGTGTTAGTGTTTGTTGCAGACACACACACACAGACAGCTGACGACGCTAGCAGAGGCAGTGGCTGCGGCAGCGGCAGCGACGTCGACTTTGTGGCAATGCGAAATAAAATTCGCGCATTCGGCTTTTGATTAAGCAGCAACATTGAGCATTTGATCACCAACAGCCGGCGTGCGCGGTTCGCTTCGCTTTGCTTTGCTCAATCGACAGAGAGCTGGCAAAATAGCAAGTAGCAAAAGGCAAAGTCAAAATCAGAACCAAATAAAATAAAAGGCCAGAGCGTTTCTAGGCGGCCACACAGTCGGCCATTTGCACATCAAGTGGCCGATTGTGTCTCTCTCTATGTGTGTGTGCGTGCGTCTGTGCCTGCGTGTGCAATGAGCGATGAACAACTAAAAAGAAAATGAAGTTAAACTTTGCAGCGCGCGTGTGTGTGAACAATAAAAGCAACAAAGTAAAGAAAGAAAAAAAAGCTCAGTCAGCCAGCCAAACAGACGCAGGCCAAGTGCAACGGAAGTTTACTGTGAACGAAATATAAGACCAGTTAAAAAAGAGCAATGCAAAAATTAAAACGGACACAGAACATATTGTGAAATTCAATGCTCGGTCAGATAGGCGGGCGAGTGGCGGCGTCATCGACGCGTAATTGCTTCTGGGTTTTTCTGCCGTTCGAACGGAATTAACGCAGGTCAAAAGCGACCAAATGCTCGTTAAAAAAGAAGACTTGAAAAAAATTGTAGTTGAGGTTGGGTTTATTTTTAGCGTTTTGATATCACAAGGCACCAGCAGCAGCACCAACAACAACAAACGACACAACAACAAATTTCGGTACGCACACAGAGACGAAACACTCGTGCAGAGAGGCAAAGAGACAACAACTACAATTCTTGCCGTCGTCGGCGGCGAAAGAGTGACGCAAATAGCTGCAAAAATGTTTGAAGCAACGACCACATGATTCTACACTTTGTAGATTTTACATATTTCCAAATTTATTTTGCCTACACAACAACACGCACGCACACCGCGAGACAAAGCTACACCAACACAAACAACCGCAGAACTTTTTGTCGCCCAAATATTAATTTTAGACAAAAATGTTGCCCAGACCCACGACAACGTTACGCATACACAAGCGAATTTGGCAATTTTGTATTTGTGTGTGTCGTCTGATCGGATTTGCGAAACTTTTGATGGCAAACTCCAACTCAGGGTTAAGGGCGTGCTCAGTTGAAAAGCATGTGCTTGCATTTGCAGTACTCATGTTAAGAGAGGGAGAGCGAGGAGAAGAGAGTGAGAGACGAGCTGGCAGCACCCACACACAGACAGATAGGCATGCACTCGGCAGTCGTCGGCGCATTGTTACTATTTGAGGTTAGGAATGCCCCACCCAAGCAAGGCACACATACATATATGTATGTATGTACATATTGGCATATAAAGCAGTCATGTCTGCTAGCCTGCTGCTCATTATATATACATACGTACGTATATAGCATATGTACGTACATATGGCAGCCTCGACGTCGTCGCCATTGCTATAACATATACAATTAAATGCCTCACACACACACACTAACACATGCTCGGCTGGGCACGACAAAACGACATTCGAACAAAATTTGCAATTATTCACAACGCGCGGCAGTCAAAAGTTGCTCGCGATCGCAGCAGCAGCAGCCGCCGTGACACATCACACACACTCACACCTACAGGCACGGGCATACGCATACATACATATTTACAGACTTGAGCGGCAGCAAGTCCAAGTTCATTATACCACAATCTGCGCGAGAGGCTTAAAGTTTATGAGCCGTTGTAAAATACAAAAGTGTAGCTGCTGGCAATTCATTTAATTCCTTTTTGGCGAACAGCGTGCAAAAGACAAGACACAGAGAGAGAGAGCGAGAGAGGACAGACAAGAGAATAAAGCGAAAAATACTTTGAACGCGTTTGCAAATTCGATTTTATGCCCTCTGTCTCTGCATTTAGCTGAGTGTTGGTGTTTGTGCATATGTACGAGAGAATTCGCGAATGTAGTGGGGCACGTGTGTGTCTCGGCTGCGCCACAAAACTTGCCAGTCCATATGTATGTGTGTGCGAGAGTGTTTGTCGGCGATCACGCACGTACCGTTGCTGCGCTTAGTAACAGAGAGAGCGAGAGAGCAGCGAAACGCCGGTTCTTTTTGTCGTTTCTCTTTCTATATTGGATTTTTCTTTTCAGCTTTGACTTTTTCTTTACAGCGTTTCAAATATAGAATATCAAGGGTCCCTGGCTGCGAATATGACTGCGACTAACTGTTGCTGCAAACAAATAAGAATTTTACTTTCGCATTTGGCCACTGATGACGTCACATCCGATTCACTGGAGTGTGGACTATGTAGCCATTAGCACGTATCTATACATGTGTGTATGTGCGTATGGTCAGGCAGAACGAGGTGCGCAATGAAAAAAAACATGACTAATTTCGTATTGTTATTGCATAAATCTGCGTCAAGCAGCAAATTTCTCACAGGCTGCTATAAGAATTGGCGAGGTTAAAGCGACGTCTGTGGCGACAAAGCTTCAGCTCAAAAAGCTTACACATAATGGGCAATACATACTTGTATGTATATGTGCGCTCGTATACATATACTCGCTTTTATGGGAGTGAGTTTGGAATGAAGTCATCGGCGTCGTCGCATGAACACACACACACACACGTAAAGAGATCGTTAACCTTAAAGCTCGGCATGGACACAGCGCGCAAGGTCGTTTCCTGCGTGGCTTTAGGAGCCGCTGCAGTTACCTCGGACCAGTTGGCAACATCTGTTGGTGTTGGGCTTATCTTGGTCTGGCACCTCTCCCCTAACTCGCTGCGTCGTCTTTTACCGTGCGCGCTAATCAGTGACCGGGGCTGGTTTTGATTATTCCACAGTCAGGTACCTGAAGTAGCGCGCGTGGTGGCTAGACGTATTCAACATTAACTTCGCAAAGCCGTCTCCACCAGATGGCAAACATTTTGTGTCTCCCCCATGTCTATTGTACTTCATCAGGTGCTCTGGTGTAACTCGTAACCCGGCACATGTTGAAGTACACTCAATATGCGGTGATTTGCATGTGCTGTTTCGGTTAGTGAAGTGCCTAGAATATTGTTTTGAAAAAATGTAACTTTTAAAATAAACACTTAAATTTAAATGTTCAACTTGTTTTCCTGTTATCATTTGGATGGGCTACCTGCTGTGAGCCACTTGCGGCGGACAAGTAGCAACCCTGCTTTATGGATTTATTGTATTGAGTTCTGTCAATTGAGTTATTTGTGTATGAATTACGCACATATGTTTTATAATAAATAACCTTATGGAAATTGAAAACTTAAAATACCACAATATAAACAAAATTAAAATGTCAGAATGTTAACTTGAAAATGCTCCTGTTAACTTAGTTATCGTCTGCAAAATGTTTCCACGATAAGCATTTGGGACTTATCGAACTAGTTGATGCACATCAACATTGGAAATATCTTGCAGATTAGTTTATGGCGTAAAATTCAAAATATAATTTTGAGACTAGAATTTCAGAGAGATTTAATTTTTTTTCTTTGAATATATTTAATAAAACTCACTTGTTTATTGAGCTACTAAGGAACTAAACGATAGACGATTGCAATTGATAGCCAAATCCAATACCATGAGGAGCAAATATGTTAAGTGTGGAGCCACAATTGCACGAAAAATGTTTGTTCAGTGTGGAGTCGTCGATTCTGATAAGAGCAGGGCTACGTACAAATAGTAAAACAGAGTCGTCGTAGCAAGTTGTGACCTAGTGGCGTTAAATAAGGTCGGCTGCTGGTTTTGCCTTTTAAATTTTCGATTACAAATTCGACCAGGCTTATTAATCCAAATTATCAAAACGTACAACACCTTATTCAACTGAATACGTTAGCAGCCGTTACAATTTCGCGTCGAAGTTAAATCAAAATTAAAAGACATCGGCACGAACCCCACAAGGACAATGCTTCGCTCCATCGCTGCAACTCGAAACGAATTGGGCGCCTTGCGCGCCGTCTTGCTCAGGGCTCGAGCGGTGCGAAGTGGTACCAACTATGGAGTCCGGGCTTTGAGCACCGCTAGCTATCATCTGCCAATCAGGTAAAAGGCTGCACAACTCGTTGTTGAGGTTAGAAAGTGTGTTGTGTAATATTGCATATGCAGCCCAGTGGGTGGGTTGTCGGGCAGCGGGTGCCAATTTGCAATCATGTGTGTGTGTGAGCAGCTGTCTGTGTGTGCTTGTGTTAATGTGTGTGCGTGCGTCCAGTGCGTGACAGTCAAATGAGCGTCGCATGATTGACCCATGATGCTAATCGCCACTGATAAGCGTTGGCAGTAAATTTTCAAACACAAATTCTGATTGGAATTCGCCAACTTCAATTGTTTACGTTCTGTGTGCGTGTTATCGATAACAGCAATCAGCTGATTGCCAGCTGTCAATCGTTGCAATTGGATTAACTTCTAACTGTAATCGCAGGTCATCACTAAATAACAAGCCGATCCTCAGTAAACCCCAATTACTGCCCACATGGAGCTACAATTTTGCACGAGGCTACGCCGACCTGCCGGAGCACATTCGCGTGCCGCTGCCGGCGCTGTCGCCCACCATGGATCGCGGCTCCATAGTCGGCTGGGAGAAGAAAGAAGGCGATAAGCTAAACGAAGGTAAGTAGGAGCAATTGAATAGCATTTAATGTGTATATAATAAATCATGCTTAAACCAGGCGATCTGCTGTGCGAGATCGAAACGGATAAGGCCACCATGGGCTTCGAGACGCCCGAGGAGGGTTATCTGGCCAAGATTTTGGTGGCCAGTGGAACAAAGGATGTGCCAGTTGGCAAGCTGGTATGCATTATTGTGCCCGATGCTGCAAGCATTGCAGCGTTCAAGGATTTCGTTGACACTGGGTCGCCTGCCGCTGCAGCACCACCGCCGCCACCACCACCGCCGCCACCACCAGCAGCTGCTGCACCGGCTGCAGCACCGCCACCAGCCGCTGCCGCTGCCCCACCACCACCGCCAGCAGCGCCATCAGCACCCGCACCAAGTCCAGCTGCCGCACCAAGCGGCGGCCGTGTCTATGCCAGTCCCATGGCCAAGAAGCTGGCGGAAACGAAACAGCTCCGATTACAAGGTTGTACTCCCTAACCCCATAACCCGCTGTGTGCTCCCCTAACCCAGCTTCTCTGTTCGTGCTGTTCCGTTACTAATACTGGCCTTTTGTGCAGGCAAAGGTTCCGGCGTCCATGGCTCACTTAAATCTGGTGATCTTGCAGCGGAACCTCCTAAGCCAGCTGCCAAGCCAGCTGCCAAGCCCGCTGCTGGTGCTCGCTTCAAGGACATCCCATTGACCACGATGCGCTCCGTCATTGCCAAGCGCCTGCTGGAGTCCAAGCAGAATCTGCCACATTACTACGTAACCGTTCAATGCCAGGTGGACAAGGTAAGTAAAACAAATATTACATTTTTTATTCAGTTAATAATATTATTTTCCTTGTTTGCAGCTAATGAAGTTCCGCGCACAAGTCAACAAGAAACACGAGAAAGAGGGCGCTCGCGTCTCTGTCAACGATTTCATAATCAAGGCTGTCGCAACGGCTTGTCGTAAGGTGCCTGAAGCCAATTCGGCATGGATGGACACGTTCATCCGGGAGTACGATGATGTGGATGTGTCTGTGGCAGTGTCCACAGACAAGGGTCTCATAACGCCCATCATCTTCGGAGCTGATCGGAAGGGCGTTCTAGAAATCTCGAAGAATGTCAAGGAGTTGGCAGGCAAGGCACGCGACAACAAGCTGCAGCCACATGAATTCCAGGGCGGCACCATTTCCGTGTCCAATTTGGGCATGTTCGGTAACCACATATAGCGTCTTACAGCCTCATGGCACCTGGCTCATATTTCTATTATTATTGCAGGTGTCAACCAGTTCTGTGCTGTTATCAATCCTCCGCAATCCTGCATCTTGGCCATTGGCACAACAACGAAGAATCTTGTGCTAGATCCGGACAGTCCAAAGGGGTATAAATTTTAGATATATTTTACTTTTTATCAGTTTTTCATTTTGTGCTTTTGCTTGCAGTTTCAAGGAAGTGAATATGCTGACCGTAACGCTGAGCGCCGATCACAGGGTGGTCGATGGAGCTGTGGCCGCCGTTTGGCTGAAACACTTCCGGGAGTTCATGGAGGACCCGGCCGCTATGATAGTGTAAAGTGCAACAATTTCGATATAGGGCTATACCCCAAAAGGTGGCTTAGCCTTGCTTTTTTCACTGTTGTTCATGTTAGATAAAAATGTACAATTTTATATATATATTGTATATTTGAATTGATTTGCTGCCCACGACGTGCGCTGCGCGTATTTGGCCTTAAATTGGCACCACTCAACTTTTAGCGCTTATATCTATATAACTGTATAATATCGATGTTAGTGTTAACAGGATGATATTCGACATATGATTTTACTCAATATACAAAAAGAAAACACATTGTAAACCGGCAGATCGTATTCATTTAACTTCTCATTTGTAAATCATAAACAACATTGATAAATTCGAAATTGTTAAATAAACAAAGCACATGTATTTAGTCTTCGATCCTTAAATACCAAGTAGCTTCAATTGATATATACTTATTATAACTTATTGTTGGCTGTGGGAAATACTCTTGAAATACTGATTTTCTCTGTTCTACAATCTCTTCCTCTCTCTAGTTATAATATATGTGTATATATAATCGATATTCCTTACCCTTTTAATAATTTTTATCAATTTTAGTTGAATATACAATTTTGTCATTTCATTAAACATTTTGTTTTTGTAATTTCCGACTCAAGTCACACTTTAAAACTATTTGTTTTAACACTTTGAAATACTCGTATTATATTTGTTACTATTTTTGTCTGGACAGCGTTAAAAATCTATAAATCATGATGCTGTAAATATGACTGACATAGCCCCAAACATTAGTGGGTGTTAAAAAACTTTTAACAAAGAAAAACATATATGAATATATGTTTGCATACATTTTTTCCAACTGAATTTATTGACACTTTCTTGACACTAAATATTTTTCAGTTCTATGACAAAATATAACATATATATGTCATATATAAGAATATGTTAGCTTCCACTACTTTTTCATTTACTACAAACTAACAAATTTTAAGACCAAGGTATGTTTTTATAAAATATGAAATATGGTTTCAGATTTTTTTTTTAATTTTATGTATTTTGTTATATACTGAATTTTTAAAAAATTTTCCAGCTTTTGTGTGGACAAACCTTAGATGTTAGATACTATCTATCAATTTTCAGCAACTTTACTTACTTTCCAGCGCTAATCTAGATTCATTCTGAATATTTTCAAATACCTTTTATTCATTCTAAAGAAAATTAAGATTACAGCATGCATTTTTCTAAAAATATTTATTTAAATATGCTTTGAAAACCCTCTTAGATATTTTTTGAGATAAGTGTATAAAAAATGTTGACTCTACTTACGATTCAAATTAATTTTCCTGTTTTCAGGTCCTTTCGTTAACCATATATAACTACATCTTTAAACCCAAGATCTAGTTCAAATCTTGATTTTTCAAATACAGTCGAATCGAAAATCTCAATAATTCGAAATAAATGCTGTTCATTTGATAAAAATTCGTTCGAATTCCTGTTCGATAAATCGAATTCCTGTGTAATTCGTAAAAAATGTGATCCTCTTGCCATTTCGAATTATCGGGATTCGACTGTATTTGTAACCCTTTAAAGCAAACAATTTATTATGAACAAATTTCTAATCTGTAACATGCTTTTATATGTGGTTTAAATTTCAATCAATCAAATATGGATCGATATAATTTGATAGTTATATCAAATGAATATATATATAATATATATCATAAATATATGATTCCTATACTGATTTCGAGTGCTTTTGAATCAAGATTCGATACCAAAATTTAAATATGATTAGCTTCGGCTTTTATACCTTATATATATACATAGTTCCGTTCCATTTCCTTCCCTCTCCCAGCTGAAATATGCAATTCTCGAGAAGATCTTTGGAATTTGGTATTATGTAACTAGTTTATTGTCAAGTGCTAAGAACTAATCAAGAACATATTTAACTAATGTTGGGCTGGCTGCCCAAGGACTGTGGGAGCTCTACCACTGTGCGGGTCCCAGCTCGCTCCAGGTGTTCACGTAGTCGGCCTGCTTCTCGAGGGCGGGGAACCAGTCGAGGCCGCCGTAGTCGATGGCTGGCAAGGTGCCCTTGTAGTTGGCCGGCAGCACCGAGGGATCGAGGAACTTGTGCAGAGATTTCATGTCGCTGCCATGGAAGTGCATCTAAATATGAAAGAGAAAGCTATTAGTAAAGGGAGAGGGAAAGATAAAGAGTCCCAACTTACGCGCTTGTTCAGCTTCTCCTTGACGAAGGGCTTGAAGAGCGTCCAGACCATGTTGAAGATGAAGGGCTGCTTGACGAAGTGCACCTCCTTCATGCGCAGCGGCATGGCATCCTGGATGAAGGTGAGCAGACGCTTGGAGAAGCTGGGCGAGAGTGCCTTCACCTGCTTCATGGCCAGGCCATCGAAGTCCATGATGCAGACGACACCGCGCACCTGAGTCTCCTCCTCCAGCTGGGCGGCAATGTGCACCATGTAGAGCATGCGGAACATCTCATCGCTGGGCACCGCGCTGGGATCCCAGAGCTTGCCGCAGTTCACGATCAGCACGCGTCGTCCCTTCTGGTCGCAGTTCTTCAGCACATTGATGACGCTGCCCTTGATGAAGCGCTCCTTCACCTGCTCCACCTGCAGACCATGCACCAGATCTTTATACTCCTTGCGGAAGCTAGCGGTGCTTTTCATCTGCAAAGAAAGGAGCGCAACAGCGGAACAGGTGTTCTTAATAAATCCAGCCCGATAACAAAACGTCTTTCGCACTGACCATTGGACGGCCATAAAGACCAGGGCTGTGATAAGAAGTTTATGATGGAATTTTAGCAGGCAGCTCTATGAGCCACGTCATGGTCAGCAGCCGTCGCATGCATTATGTATTCCAACTGCTCTACATACATATACATATATATACATACATATATATGTATATATAGGTATATAGACACGCATGTATATTAAATAGGAATACTTGGAAGTCGCTTATCGCTTGTGTTTAAAGTTTTGTTTTTTTTCTCTTTTTTTTTCTCTGTGTGTCAGCGGGTTCAAACTCGTATCAATGCGAGAATCGCCATAGACGGGAATCATCGTTCCAAGTCTGTAATCGGCCTAGCGACAAGTTCCTTTACTTTATATACCCTTCACAGAGTAGCATAAAAGTTTTTCATGAAATATGTAAGAGAAGTATCTATAAAGCATATATACTATATAGTTATAGATATAAGGTCTATAGTTACTGCAGATGTCGATATAAGTTTTTCTTCCCCTAACTGTTTCTATGCAAAACTAGTCTCAGCAGAATCGAAACTCTCGATTATTCCATTCTAATGCGTATAAAAAATTAAATTATTTTTGATTATCGGCATGTTTCTTATCAACATCGAACTACTATATCATATACATTACTACACTAACAAACTATTAAATAATATGGAACGAGTTTTTTAGCTTTTCCTGATATTCAAAACAAACATTACTTTTAAATACTTAGAGTATTTCGTATTCGACTACTAGTTAGAGGCCTTTCTTATATCATTATTTTTTTGAGTCAGCTAGGAGCTCAGTTTTCGCTCAGATTACACAGAGCTGAGGTTGTAGACCTTGCTTTGTGCAGCGAGTTGCTGTCTTATTGGGGGTCATTAGGTATATCAGCCCAGTCCCTGATAAGGCGTTCAATAAAAGTATTTTAAACTCAATTGCAAATGCGAATCGTATGTTCTTAATAGATATGTGGGTGGTATAGGGGTTCAATTTTCTTTATGGATTATGCATTATATATAAAAAATTTCTAAAATGTTTTTAATGCATCTTTTCAAAAATATTTTAAATTTAACTTTCAATAAATTTAAATAAAAAGTATTGAAATAATATGCATAAATTATTAGAATTTTCAAAGTTGCATAAATTATTTGTGGATTGTGTGATATTTGAGTGCTACCTGAAATCTCTAAGTCATTGATGTGTCTAAGTAATCTTAGAGGATTTCTTGGGAAAAAATGTTCATAGTAAAATTTATTTGTGTGTGGATTATGTGTGGATCGTGGAGTTTTGGCTTGTCAGTGGGTGGTGTGAAGTTCTTGTCTGTGGATCGTATACGGAGCGTATATGGGTCGTATGTGGATCATATGTGGATCAAATGTGGACCAATTGTGGATCAAATGTGGATCATATGTGGATCGTGTGTATATTGGGGGATCTGGTGTGGATTTTGATTGGATCTGGTGTGGATCTTGTGTGGATTTTTGGATTGATCTGGTGTGGATCTGGAGTGGATCTTGTGTGGATCCAGTGTGAGGATTGAGTATGGATCCTGCGGGTGGATCCTATTTATTTTAAAATGCCCAAGTAGTTTTTGTGTTTTGAAGGGTTTTTGTGACTCCTCTACTTTTATATAATAATTCATTCAATGTGGATCGCGAGTGGATCGCATGTAATTTAAAAGAAGTCTTCTTATGTAAATTTAGAGTATTATTTATAGTACACATTTTATGAACTGATTGCAGCTGCCTTTGAGCTCCAAATGCTTACGAATTTTAAACTGTGGACTGCAATTATATTTAAATATCTTCATAGATCGAATGTGATAACTGCACTTGTATTTCATAAAGAAACCAACGGGTATTTAAAAAATATTGAGTTACAGCTAAATATTTAGTTCTTATAAGCTTACAGCACTTTTCAATTTAAACTATTTAGAGTACATACCTTTTCCAATGCGCTCTCCGGATAGAAGTGGGTGGCGCGCAGGAAGATGGTGAGAAAGGCATCGTCGTCCTTGTAGTTGATCTCTGGCGTTGCCTTGAGCAGCTCGCGCAGCTTCAGGATGGCCTCCGCCTTCACCTCCTCCGTTTCGCGCAGCTCGGTCCGGGCGATCTCCATGGTGTCCGGCTTCATGTAGCCCAGGCGCAAATGGAATGCCTCCTCGCTGTTGTCCACGTTGGCCATGTTGTGTGAGTGTGTGTATGGAATGTGTGTGTTGGTTGTTTATTTTCCAGCTAGCCTGCGTGTTTCAGAATGCTTTTCAATTAGTTTATGAACACGGAACAATTTGCAACTGCATTTTGTGGGCTTAATTTGAATAGCGGGCAGAAAAATTAACCCAAACGCAATCCAACTTTCGATGTTGACAGTAATTTTCAGTAATAAGTCATGCCTCGTATTTACCTATGGGCGTGAAATGTTCAGCGGCGAACGCGGTTTTTGTATTTTTTATTTTTCCTGTGTATGTTTTTTCTTGTTGTTGTTGTTGTTGTTGATGTTTTAACGGAATTGAATCGCGTTCTGGTTCTGCTTCCTCGCGACTCGTGTGTTTTATACCAACTGAATTTTGCTTTTGAAAAACCCTTGCGAGTTAACGTTTACTTCTATGTATGTATCATATATGTGTATGTGTATGTGTATTGATGTATATAGCAGCAGCAGCAGCAGCAGCAACAGCGACGATCGACACAAGCGGCTATCGCAAATACAAATACAAATACAATTACGAAGGCAGCGTCCGATCCGTCGCTGTCGCTGCAGAAGTTGACGTCGCCGTCGCATTGACGTCGCCGTCTTGAGCATGACTCGAAATGCTTCAGTTTCAGATTATGAAAATCTCAATAGAAATGTCTTCGATAGAGATATGTGCTCATATTTTGGGTTAGATAGATAGCTACCTCTTGCATTGCTTATCGCTAGTCACGCCCCTTCTTAAGGCAATCCGATTCGCCCTCGACAAAGGGCACACTTGTAATCGTCACGATCATCGTCGACAGCCACTGTGATCATTGACTTGGCTTTGGCTTAGCGCATGTTGCCAGTCTTGAACTTTGGCCCAGGCCAGCCCCACCCGAGGCGGCGCAATAAATATGTTTCAACTTTGCCAAGTTGTGACAAAAACAAAGGCCACACTCATACGGCCGCTGACGGCGATAAACGGCGGGAAGCAACTTGGATACTTATTGTTTCCCCAGCGAGTAAAGTCCAAGTTAAACAATTTCTTCAGCTGATAACAGCGCCGAAAATTTCAACCTTTATCGCTGAGTTTTATTTTCATTTTCATGTTCAATTGACAGGCAGCAATAACACCCGCTCCCGCTTTCCTTTCTCTTCTGATAGTCCTTATCAATAACGACAAGTGTCTTAGCAGCGACAACGGCGTCGCAGTCGCAGTCGACGTTGACGCTGCTTACAGCCGGGGCTTTGAAAAAACTATATAAAAGTCTTAGAAAATATCACTTTGTTAGAGGTACTATCAAAAAGTCATGATGTTTGTTACATTAGGGTATTCTTTTCTTTTCAACTCTGAATTCAATCTGAATTATGAAATATTGATATACAGTTTTTTTGACTGATAAGATTGCATTTATAAATAATAACATATATTGTCATAAACTTAAAAAAAAAACTGTTTATCATTGATAATTCGAAATGGCAAGTGGATCACATTCTTTACGAGTTATTGATATTTTCGATTTAGCGGGGGGCGAATTATCGATATTCGACTGTATAATATAAGCAATCATAAAATAATAATATAATTTACTTTTTTTTATAGAATTAAGTTTTCTTCTACTTAGGATGAGTTAAAATCTTATTAAATTAAAGTTAAAATCTTATTTCTTTTTATTTCAAATTTTTTTTTGCTAATTTTACTGGATAATTTTTTTTTAAATTTACTTATATATATTTTTATTATAATTAATAGTAAAATAAAATAAAAGTAAACACAAAAATTTTCTTTTTAAATTAAAATAAATTTTAAAGTATTAGAAGAAAATATACATCAAATACTCGTATACTTTTGTATAATATTATATTATAATAATAGTATTTGTAACTTTTATAATTTAATAAACATTCTGTTCTTATGAATACATTTTTTAAATAAATAAATATATATAAATATAAATTCATTCCCCACGTATATAAATATAACGTGCATTCACACATTAATTAGGAATCTCTTATGTATAAAAGTTAAAATAATAGAGCTAATCAGCACAACTGTTACGCAGCCAACACTAACCGAAGTGGTTCTGTTCTTTGTTTTCTTTTCTTCAAATTTCTACTCAACTACAAAAGTTAAAAAGAATTTTGTAGAATTTTAGGATCATAAGAAAAGAATGAGAAAATTTTCTAAAACTATTTTCAACTATTCAAAGTAAATCTCTAATTTATATATGAAGTAAACATTTCTGTACTGTTTCCAGCGTATTTCCGATTATTTCTAATACAATCTTTTGTAATATTACAAATACTCTACAACAACTTTTATATCTTGCATCATATTTCTGAATTCAAACAAACACTAACCGATGAATGCACAATTTACAGGGTAATTTTACAGGGTATCTTGTTGACTACATGCAAGTGAGTTAAACTTCGTGCAAGTACCGTTTGATTTAATAAATTTTAAACCGTTTACTGTTATACCATATTGGATTTATCAGGTGCTACGAAACAGTTGTTTCCAGTGGGCGTTATTATGGCAATTTCATGCTTTTGAAAACCGGAGCATTGGGGAACGTTATCTTCTGTTTTTTTGTTTCTGTATTACTATTATTGAATTTGCCAAGCTTTCGACGACGTGCGCTTTTGTGTTCGGAAACAAGTAATACCTAAAGAAAATAAAGATTCCGTTAGCCCAGGCAACTATATGCCATATAGTACACGTAAAGCCGTATATATAAAGTATATATATATATATATGTTTTTATATAGTATAGCTGGATACTCGCATTCGTTTAGTGTAGTCATAGGGCAAAGTCTTTGCACTTGATTCGATTTGTTGTCATCGGGTTCGACGTCGTTGTTAACTTTGTTGTTGTTGTCTTTCTTTGTTTTCAAGTGTATTTTGTTGTTTTTCTTTTGTAATTTTTTTCTTTTTATATTTATTTGTTGTTTAGTTGCCGAGTGTGCTAAAAATGTTGTTGCTTTATCGAACTTCTGTTTTTGCTGTTGTTAATGAGCATTTAAATATGTTAAAAGATAACACACATTCACGCAGCTCAATTTGTATAGAGTGTTGCCTGCGTTCAATTGATTCGCGGTCTAAGATCTGGCCACGCTTACGATTGGTTGCCCTTATCTCGCAGATTTGACTTCATAGCGCCAATCTAAATTCCTAGATCTCAGTGAGAATATGTCGGACTGGAGTGTGATTATATTTAAATATAAGCATTAAGGAAAAAGTCAAGACAAATTTTATACCTAAGCAATATATACTTTTAAGCCATTAAAACAAGATATGTATATTCGAATTTTTTGTGTATATAAATAAAAAAATAAAAAGAATCTTTTAGAAATAATAGTAAAGTAATTTACATAGAAAATTATTTTTTTTTAATAAATAAAAAATAAATAATAAAAAAAAGAGGATTTACTCTTTTACAAATCCTTTGTTTTTTGAATAAAAATAAAAATTAAAAAAAATATATATAATTTTATAGAAAATAGATAAAATAGAAAATAGATATTTAGTGTGATGAATCTTTTATTTATTTTTTGTTGCTTATTAGAATTTAGAATTTTTGTATTTGTACGGTAAATAAATATACATTTTTTTTTATTTTGCATATTTACATATTTACTTTAATATAGATTTACATATTAAATATTAAAAAAATATTTTTATATAGATTGAAAGTCTTTCAATGTTCTGTTTTCATAAAAATCTTTTTTTTTTAATTTAATGAAATTTTTAAAAATAAACATTTTATACATTTAGCTGTATGTAATGTTCATGATATGCCCAAAAACCGAAAGTTTTATAGAGCATTGTGTATGTCAAGGCTTGGATAAACAATATATAAACGCCTTATAATTGATGGCATATCAAATAAGAAAGTCAAAGTATTTTGGCAAAGCCTGATTAGAAATCATTGAATATATTTTAGTGTGTATTATCAGAAACGGAATATTTCACACAAGCCAAGCAGTTGCCCCAGTTTAGATAAACAACTTAGTAAACTGTGCCAAGCACAAATGTTGTTCCGCATTACGAGTTCCAAAAAGCGCCAGGCTTGCACTTTGCGCAGTTCAGCGATTCGTTCCATTCATAAGGAAAACAATCGCCAGCAATTAAGTTCTTCAGCTTCTCGGATATTAATGAAAATCGTATTCGAAAATCGTATGATGTACTTTGGATTGACAACGCGACTTTAGATCAATTAAGGGATAATGAGGAAATATTACAGGGTGCTTTGAGAAAGTATAAAATAATCAATTATTCATTGCAAATGAAACAGAAGTGTTTAGTCAATGACTTAACATTGTGTAAATCAAGTAAGTAGAGCTGACTAAACTTTGAACGGCAGCAGTTGATGACGTCACAAAGAATCTTTGCACCATAGAGCCCAGACAGTTCCGAACTGTGTCAGGTTGAATGTGCCATGTAAAACTTAGCACCTTGACTTACATTAAATTGGCACCATGTGCCACACCACCTGAGCCAAGGCAAATAAAGTGGACGGATGTTAAGTTTTCTTTTTGTAGGGAAAACCCATGAGTAATGTTCATACTGCAGGCTAAGGGCTAAGGCTTAGAAGATAACCAAGCAGGAATTGTATTTGTAGTACGTAGAAAGGTTTGCTAAAAGCTATTGACTGACTGACTGATTAAGCGATTGGCTGATTGACTGATTGAAAAACTGACTAACGATGGACTGATTGACTATTTGCTTAATCGACTGACCGATTGGCTGATTGACTGACTGAAAAACTGATTGACTGAAAGAGTTACAGGCGGACTGATGTATTGACTGACTGACTAACGATGGACTGACTGATTATTTGACTAATCAATCGGTCACTGGATTGGCTGATTGACTAACTGAAATTGACTGACAGGCTTACAGGTGGACTGATGAATTGATTGACTGACTAACGTTGGACTGACTGATTACTTGACTGACCGATTGGATGATTGACTGACTGAATAACTGATTGATTGACTAATTGACTGATTAACTAAAGATGGATTGACCGACTGACTGATTGACTATTTAACGGATTGACTGACCGATTGGCTGATTGACTAACTGAATGACATGATTGATTGATTGTCTCACTAACTAAAGATGGATTGACCGACTGACTGATTGACTAGTTGACTGACTGAAAGACATGATTGATTGATATTTTAATAGACTGACTAACGAAAGATGGATTGATCGACTGATTGATTGACTGACTGACTGATTGACCGATTGACTGATGGAGCGATTGGACATTTAGAGAACATTCAATGGAACTTTATGGAACTTTATTGCTTACCATCCCAACAGCTTTCTACTTACTTTCAAAGATTTCATTCAAGTCGTTTTTCCTAAAATGTTTTCCAATGGCAAGAAAACTGAGAATTTATGCAGCTTCTTCTTTTTCCTCAAATCAACTTCAATCTCTATTTCAAATGACTTTTAAATGTATGTTATTTGAAATGTCAATCACCGATTACGATAATCCTCTTGGACGTGTGGCCATAAATAGATTTCTCAATGGCTGTATATATATAAGTATATTTGTACATGTATGACTGAACGTATGTACTTACGTTTGTTTGTTATCTTATGCGATATGGTAAACAAGTTAAATTTAGTTGATAACTACTTCCGCTCAGCTGCCAAATGAATAAAACGTATTTTAGCCAAACGCCTTACTCGCCGATTCTCATAAATTGAAGTAAGTCACAAGATTTTTGTGTCCTTATTTCATCAATTACTGTTCGTACTCTCACTCTAATTATCTCTGTCTAAAGATATTCAATTTTCACACTGTCTCGATTTCTCTCTCTTCATCTTTCATTTTATTCCAACTCTGTTCCTACCCTTATGAAATTATTATATTATTTTAATTATTTGAAAAACACAAGTTAATATGTTTATTTGATAATCAGCAAATAAACATTGATTGCAATTCTTTAACTAGTTATTTCACAACAAATGTATTACGAAGATTTCTTAATATTATCTTGAGCAAATAAAGTATGGACTTTGATAAAAAATGTTTTGCTGATATCATTATTATTTACTACACAAAATCATATCTCAATAATATACCCTCATATATTATAAAATTTCCTGTAATTATAATAAACTTATTATTAGTTAAATATATTTCGACAGATTTGCCAAATTGCCAAGTTAAAATATGCAATCAGAGATCTTATTTTGGTTTACAAATGCAAACGTGAAATGAAACTCAGCTAAGGTCGATCACGTAAAACTTACATAAAAATTAAGTTTTATGTTAAAATTTCAATGATTTAGTAGCGTGAATTATTAAGAGCAGTAATGTCACAGAGATCGGTTAAGCAAGATATGTAAACGGTGCGTATACGTTATATACTTCCTCATGTTCTTCTGCGGTAATCGTTTACATAATGTGGCTAGTAATCAATCAGCTAGCTATGTGGCTATCTTTATGGTATATTTTCTGCGAACTTTTGTTGTTGTTTTTATTTTTCTTTAATGGTAGCAATAATTTAGATAAGTAACAAGGCGACTTCAACTGATAAAGAGCTTTAAAAATAAGCAAAATGATATGTATCTTACTTTTTGCTATTGCTGCACAATCGAGAAATTGCAGAATTGCATAACTGAAGAACGAAAGCGTTGAACTTCACCCAAATGCCCTTGGGCAAGTGAATGAAAATAAAGAAAGGTAAGAATTTCATTAATTTCAATGCCACAATCAGCAACCGGTGCTGTGACAGAGCCAAGGCGTCAACTTCACTTATCAGCAACTGCCAAAACTTGTTTCGGCTCGCCAAAGTCCACCGTGGAAGGCCCCCCGCCGGTAGCTGCAGTTTATTGATAGATTTTAACACTGCCGATAGCGCCCTATCGCATGGCCAGTGAAACGTATAATTGCTGCTAGTTTATTGTTTTTATGAGCCAGCGAAAAAAAAACCAAAGCAAAGCAAAAACAAACAAAGCAAAACAGAGCAAAAGCAAAGTAAAAGCAAAGATTGTTTTGGGACTGGTGTTATCTAGATACCCTAACACATACGTGTTTAAAAGTAATTTTTAATATTAAATTGAAATATGTTGCACAAATCTATTTTATTTAGTTTTTATTAACAACAAAATAAATTGCTTTTTATTAAAATGACATTCATTGATTTAAGTGTTATATATTTTAAAATTTTTATCTTCCATTACATAACTTTAATGGAAAGCTTGGCTGGGATATCCCAATCTTTAATGCAGGATGTGTATGAAGTAAAATAAAAATAAAACTAATAAATTTTTAAAAATTTTTATATAGGTATTTATATCTACATACATATGTTTATATTAATATTTAAATATTTAATAAATTAGGTAATTTTATTATTTCTAAAATATTTATCAAAGCATTGATAAAAACGGATCAGATATATGTACATATGTATATAGATATGTATTATATGATTTCATCAATAAAGTAATAGATGAATATTAAACTTATACATTTTTCATTTCGATATATTCGTTAGATAAAAAAATAAAATTATATACAAATTCTAAAGAACTTAAATATATTTAAAGCTTATATTATTTCTTTATTTTTTTATTTATTTTTCGTTTTTTATATTTATTTGCGACCTTCATTTATAATCATACTAATGATAGTAATTAAAGTAATAATAATAATAATAATAATTATATATCTAAAAAAAATCAGTGCATATCAAACTCTATTTAAAGTTCACAAAGCTGCAACTACAGAAAATACAAATACAAAAAAAATACTGCAAAGCGCAGCTAAAGCAAAGCGAAGTCAAAGCAAAAACAAAAAGCGCTCAGCGAAACTTAATAAAAAAGCTTACGCATGTTTGCGGTGGGAAGCAAAGCTTCGCCTTGAACGAGTTGGCAGCGCCGCGCAGAGAGCGAATGAAGCTTTTTATCGTCATTATCGAAGTATCGCAGCTGTTGTTGTTGTATGTATCTCAGTTTTGTGTTTCTGCTGCTGTTTGCTTCTTTTACAAATTTAGCCAAGCTTGACTTGGCCCCTTAATTAATTTCATAAGCTCGCTCACAAGCTTCCAACTCAGAGTCGTTTTAACCGCGCTACCAATTGGACGTCGCCTGTTGCGCTTCGCGTCTTTAGTATATCCCGACTGTCACCGCCTCGCCGTCCCGCCAACTCGCCGCGTCCTGCCCAAAAACTTCACAAGCCTTCGTACACACTGCCCGTGTGTGTGTGAGTGCGTGCGTGTGTGTTGAGCTTGCAAAACAATTGTAAAGTGAAACGTAAAATCTCTTTTTTTGGCCCATTGCCAATTTTGTTTCATTTTTATTTTTAATATTCAAGTGAAACAGTGTGAATTTTGAAGCAATTGTTGCGGTAAGTTGCGCTCGGGTCAGTTTCGAGTACCAGTACGCAGCAATGTTGTTGTTGTTGTTATTGTTGTTGTTGTTGTTAGTTATGCGCATGCGCGGCAACGTTGACACACTTTCTGCCTTCACCTGCAACAAGCAGGCAGCCATAAGTCTTGCCTGGCATTCAAGTGCCGCTCGAGCGGATTGGCAATATAAACAATTACCACTTGCCTGCTGCTGCTGCTGCTACTGCCTGCAGCATTTCGTCAGAGATTCCATCTAGCCGCCCATTCATAATCAGCTCGATCAGCTGTCGGTGCTGCTGCTGCTGATAAAAGTTTAAGCTGCCATTTGTGTACAATTCATTTGCATAGATACATTATATGCTGCTTGTTTTTAAGGTCGACAAACAGTCGATTATAAAAGTTTCAATTACACTCGAAGAAAAGGCGCTAAAATTCAATTTTAAAGAAAACTGCGGCAATAAAAGAAAAATTTTAATTAAAAGTCTGAATTGAAAGTTTAATTACAAACTTTACATTTTATTGTGGCTTTTCATTAGCCAAATCAAGTGGAAATATCCTACGTTTATACATATGTGTATAATGTAATGTATATATATGTATATTTGTGTATATCTGGTTTGATATATGTATATGTATACTACATGACTAAGTTCTGGTCTACCTCTCTGTTCCTTATTTATAAAACTACATTCTTGCCTCATTGCCTTAAAGTGAGCTTGCTGAAACTTTGTATATGTGCACATACATATATCTTATTCTTTTTTTATATAAAGCTTTTTTATCAAACTTCTTTATGATATAGTTCGAAAAGCATTAAAGGATAGAAAAGATATATTATAGAATGTTGATCTACAACGCTTTTAACTTTTACTAAAATTATCTGGAAAGTTTTTACAGAAGCGTTTGAAAGTATCTTAAGTACACATCATAAAAATGTTGATGAAGTTTTTAATGTTTGCAATTTATCTTTGCGAAAATTGTTATTTATAATTACCTGAGAAAGTTTATAGTTGAGTTAATGATAATTTGTAGCTTTCAAGCTATAATAAAGTGCTTGATTAAGTGGAAGCGCAAATTAGAAGGGCAGAGGTTGATTAAGATTTTACTCTATTGAGTAGATCTTTTAGTTTGAATAAGTAGAAATTTAAATTAGCTAGCTAATATAGTCTAGATATTAGCCAGAATTTGAACCTGTGACTTTAGTGATAAAAATCAAAGTAAAGTGTCAAAGATTCTTACTCAAAAAGTTATTTAATAGACAAGAGTTTGATGAGTATTCTTATCTAAAGATATAATACTATAGGGTATATGTTATTGTATTTGCCCTGTATTTTATATTATAGGATATGCCATATAAACGCTGTTCGACATTTAGTAAGTGTAGCATATGGTAAATAGGCATTAACTTTGAGTTGTCCCTTTGTCGCCAGCCTGTTAATTGAAGGTCGTTGAGCTTGACACGCTCTGATTTTGATTGGATACAATTTGCAGTTGCCCGAGTATTTGCACTGGCAGTTGTATGCCGAATGTGTTAATGCTGATTCATGGGATTTATGTGTGGACGGCCTTATAAATAATATGGACAGCGCGGACAGTGGCCAAATGGTCAAGCAATTGTGCTAATGACACCAAAAATTTCGATCATAGAGTCGACACATTCGATTTGTGCTTCAATTTGTGTTTGTCTTAACAATTTAAGGCTCTTTATACAATATCAACTGCTGAAAATTGTGACCTTGCTGACTTCGGCTTTGTGTATTGTGAATAGGCCAAGATGCGGTCAAAATCTGAACAGTATAATAAAAATCATCAAAAGAAATAAACGGACAAACTGAAAACCAGTTAAACATCTTTGCCACTCGCTATATTTCGGCTGTACATGTGTTTCTTTAACTGCCTATGTATTTGGCTTAAACAGTTAACTTGTCAAGTGTAGGCTGCTTTATAGCTAGCCAAAATAGATACAAAAACAAGAAAAAATCGAACAAAAGCCGTTATTGAATTTTGGCATTTGTGTATGCGAAATAAACATTTGCGTGTGTCGTCGATCTGTACTTGAGCCGAAGGCAAGCATATATCTAGCATATATAGTATATGCTATATACTAATGTATGTCGCTACCAATGATTGGCAGCTTGAATACTGAAACCGGCTCTGCTTGATTCTAGAGCATGATTTCTTGGCCGGCTCACAGCGTTTGATATTGCGTTTCTATGCAAATTCCTGAACAATTTCAAGAGTCAAACACTTGTGAGTAGAGTTTGCAATTCTGACTTTTCATCTGGTTAGTTGGAAAGATCAAAGTTGTTCGGTCAATTTGTTTAAAAAGCATTTTTGCTTCACAAAAAAATATATGGGGGAGTGAGAGAGATTCATATTTAATTTAATTTATTCTTTAATTAATTAATAATTTTTTACATTTTAATACGCTGGTTCCATGGAATGTGATTAAAAAGAATTAAGTTAATAATATTTGGCAATGCCAGCAAGTATCATATCATGTCGATCAGAAGGACTTGAGTTGATTTATAAATCATCTAGATAATCTTTCTGGTCAAGCAGTATTTCAAACGTTAGCTTGAACTACGTTTGGGGTGTTTAACGACTCTGGACTCTCATATAGGGCATTCTTACTAAAATTTCTTTAAATAAGCTGACAAAGATGTGTTTATGAAGCTCACTTTCGTTTTTTTTCCAGTATTTTCTGACCTTCTTAGCAAAACTTTTTTTTTTAATTTTTGTACGTGATAATTTCAAGAACTTTGTTTTATAATGATTATATCAAATGAATTCTATGAAATTTTTGGTAAAAGTATAAATTTTCTGTATTGTATGTATGTATATTACCTTTAATTTTTATGGAATTATCAAACACTCGAAATGTTTACTGAGTTTTTACATTAGTCATCTCTTGTGAAGTAAACGCTCTTAGGCTTAGGCAACAATGAATTTAAATAATATTATTAATCATATGATGCTGACATGTGAAATTGATGAGATCATGCCAAATATATAAGGACTTACTTTCAAGATAAAAGATCATTTTTGAATTTGGAGATCTATAATTAATAAAATAGCAAAGTATCTGAGCTGAATAGCTAAAAAGCTAGTTGTATATACAAATTTTATTTGAATTCTTAGAGTAACTAGAAGAAATATAAAATATAGAAGCAATATATGTATGTAAATCAATACTTTTGTGTAAAATAAAGAAATACTTAAAATAATTAAGAAACCCACAGCGATAAGTATAATAAATGGGAAAGCATTTAAAGAAATGTAGCTAATAATAAAACAATTTTGTTTAATTATAAAATATTACTTTGTATAATAATATTCTCAGCCAATATAATTGCCTTCGAGCTACTACAGTCGCATTCAAAGTTCAACTTTGGATAATCCCAATCAACTTAATTTGCATTTCGAACTGTCATTTCTGACCGCTGGCAATTGTGAATAATAGCCAAGTGTTAAGATCAATAGAAAAACAACACGATATGAGTGTTATATTTCTAATGCACATATATTTACAGGTTATCCTACACACCTGTCATCAGAATCTTCAGTTTGCAGTATTTCAAACGTTTATTGCAATTAGCTCGTTACGATCTTATGAATGTTCATTACAAAGGCGGAGCTCGTGCAGTTCACACATAGATCACAAATACGACTTGGACTATGACTACGGCAATGTCTATGGACTGTGGTTAAACTTATTTATGCACATTGTCAAGTCATCGCCAAGTGGTTGCGATTATTTTTTTCTCCTTTTTTTTGCTGGTTAAGAAACATTTATTGTACATTTTTTGTAAAAACAGTAATTTGCATTTAATGGTTGAGCGCCTGATCAATTTTAGAGCTTGGATATGTTCATTTATGCGTATCACGCTATATATATTTTGTTTTCTTTCTTTCCTTAACGGCTCTAATGGATGATATTGACTGCAGTTTGAATTTTATGGATTTTTTAAAGTGCATTTCCAAGCAGCTTTAATATTGTTCAGTTCGTGATATGTGCAAATATAATTTACTTTGTTTTGTATTTATTCAGTTTTTATTGTTTTCCTAGCGCTAATCTGGCTCAACCAGAGAAGTCAACTATCTCGCGAACTATTGTGCTTTGACGATAATCGCTTCGACAATTGCACTTACATTCAAACTATTTTTATATGGAAATATATGTGACTATTTATGAGTTTTATATACGCAAGCCGATTAGGTATATGAGTGTATATGGAGAACTTAAAGTGCATTACGATAATCCAAAGTTGCTTAGAGATGGGCGCGTGAGTGAAAGAGTGCAGAGCAAATCCTTGACAAAACTTAGCTTCATTGCCATTCCAATTTACACAAAATTTATAATTTTTTGTAGTCTTATATTGTTTGCTTTGTTTGCATACCTTTCTTTTTAGTAGGAGTAAACAAAAGCTAAAGTAATTGTTACTTGTTTTTAGTTTATTCAAGGCTAAAGTTTTTGAGTAAGCCCCACCGAATATGAATTGCAAAATTTGGCAAATAATAAAATGGAAG
Organism: Drosophila gaucha; assembly: GCA_035045545.1. NCBI lineage: Eukaryota > Metazoa > Arthropoda > Insecta > Diptera > Drosophilidae > Drosophila > Drosophila gaucha. The sequence goes on from JAWNOY010000099.1 coordinate 5,402,956, forward strand.
GTCGCAAAGATCACTTTTGAGAGGACAGTTAATATAATATCTCAGTGACTAACCTGAATATACATGGTGAAGCTCTTGCACAATCTTTGATTTATTACATTGTAAAAAATTTTTAACAAGTTTGAGGGAGTTATTATGATTATTTATGATTCCCGCCCATTTCAAATATTTTAAAAAAATTATCAAAAATTTGGTCATTTTTTAAGTTTTTCTGCAAATTTATACATTAATTATACTGTGTATCATGAATAATTTGTAAAAAAGAGAACTTGAATCTTGAAACAAAAACTAAAAAAAAACACTTGTCCAATTGTTAATAAATTTGAATAAAATGTATAAAATCTTTTGTAGAATACATAAGTTTATTTAAAATTAAAATAAATTTTTTAATTTTATTATAAATTTCACATATGTTCGATAGTTTTTTGCTCACTTTGCCATCGCAAAGATCTATTGTGAGTTTAGTAGTCTGTTGCTTTGGACTGGGTTCCATAAATCTGTGTATGTGTATATAAGAAGCAGTAGCCGATACCAGTTATCAGCATACAAATAATGCCTAATAATTGCGAGTTAATCGGCGACAACTGGATGATTAAACGAATACATATGGATGGGCTGCTCACTTACTTGCTTGCAGTTATATAGTGGGGCCAGACAGTTTCCGAGTGCCAGTCGACAGCGATACGCCTCATTTGAGTTGGAATTCAACAAGAAATTATCCCGAGTGAGGTCAGTGATAAGTGCAACAAGAATATGTGCATCAATTTAGCGTAAATGCATATTTATATATATAAATATTGAGTAGGCAAAGTTGCCCAATTAAAAGTCGTATATACGTAAAGTGATCTGGTTTCCTGTAGACCTTGGTGGAGACTGGTTTAGTTGTTTATTTGCTTACACATTCAGCGAAATAAAAACTGAACCTTAAGTAAAGAACAGCCTCGATAAAGCAGACAGATATGGATGCCTTTTAATGACAAAAGGAATTGTAGTTAATGAACTTTTGAGTATTGAGAAGCGCAAAGAAGGACAACAGGAAATATTAACTGACCTTTGTTTAATTTTATTTTTTATTAATATGAATAGTTACAACAGGGCGTGTTCAGGGATGTCGTCTTGTATTCTTTTGTCTTTTATATTCTCTACATAAAGTTTATATTCAGCTTCCTTATTATTTATTAGAAATGTTTCTTTATGCAGAATTGTCACACAATAATTTTTGCATTTGATTATTATTTTTTAGCGGCTTCTTGTCATCAAATTTTTTGCACATGAAAATCTATAAAAGTTTTTAATTCCAGTTTGTTTTTGCCTTTGTATATGCTCCATTATATTGTTTTGTTTAAATTTTTATTCAGTGAATGCTTTGTTGAAGCATTCAGCTTATGCAATATTCAGTAGTTTTGCTTAGAATATCAGATAACAAAATATGGTTGCGAAATTTCATTGAAAATCTTATTTTACGATCAGCTAATTTATAAAGAACAAGAATGGAGAGACTATATCGTCTAGCTGGATAATTGGGATCGGTATAACTCGAAAACTAGTTGACTTACTTATCGTAACTTTTGACAATCCTTCCTTTAAAGTTTGATACATAATTTATAAATATTTTTCAAGTTTCCATACAATTTTGAAATATATTTTTGGAAAGATCACAGCAAATTACTGATAATAACTTACTTAGCTGCTCATTATAGTCAAAGACTTGACAGCTTAATGCCTGCAAATTGGTTCGCCCTTATATAATGAACGACGATCAATTTAGTTTTTCATAACGGGGCATCATTAGCATTTATTTTCCTGCCAACCTTTGTAAGTGACGTGACACTTTGCATGTGGCTAATTGGAAACCACATTTCTGTCATGATCCACAAATCAAATTAGCTGCACGCTGCATTACTGTCTAATTTTTATGTATTTTTTTATGCTTCTCAATTTTATTCAGTTCGAGTACTTTACTTTATTTTACTTTAGCTTGACAGAAGGTTTAAAGTCAAATTTATGCGCATAACTTGATGGGCTGTTGAACTCGCGACAAAGTAAGCTCAAATACAATGCCCAAAAATAGAAAAAGAGAAGAAGTGAAAAATAAAACAACTGCGAATTTCAAAAGGTTTTTCGGATATTTATTTGAACTTTTTGTGTGCCCAATCAGCCGAAAGTACCAAAATGCACGTTGCCTGAATACTTAAGCCACAACCGCAAATATCAGCAGTTTCTATTGATTTCAATAAGCACTCAAATTCAATATTGAATCGGCTGTAGCTCTGCTCTGGCCTTGACTTTTACCTTGAAAATGTCGCATACAAATAGATTTACTAATCGCTCCATTGGCCGAGTCGAAAAACAGCTTTTCGATCAGTTAATATGCGTTTGATGGGCACTAGCCCTCTCTCTCTCTTTCTCAGTGTTACTCTCTCTTTTGACGCTCTGCATTGGGTCAAGTGTGGAGCATAAAGCGCTACGTCATGCTCTGTCAAGTTTGGGCCTGGTTTTTATTAACCAAGTCGTTGCCAAGTCGTCTACGCATAGTCCAAAATAGCCGAAACACAAAGTAGCTGAAAAAGTGTTAGTCCCAAGTCGAAGTTTGAATACTCTTAATAAAAGTAATATAGACTGAGGTAGCTACTAAAGTTAATTAAAACAGCAAAAAGAGGGCAGGTTAAGACTTCTTAATAGGTCCTATCTATAGCTTATAAGCTTTATATATACATATATACAGTATTTATAGAGGTTATTCATGTTTTCATATGAAAGGATCCCTATATCATCAGATATATCATCAGATATAGGGTTCTTTATAATAGGATCAATTATATATACAAATTTACTCGATATCACAAACAACAGTTGCAAATTATGAGAAAATTAATTATTAATAAATAAAAAAAATAATATTTTAAAAAATTAAAAATGTTTTCATATAAGAAAACTTTAGGAATATCCGAAAATGTAAGATTCTTGATATTGAAATTATTTTCACAGATAAACTAACTTCATCTTTGAGATTCCTTTGAAATTTTGAGGTTTAATCTTTAATTTTACAAAATATCGCATACTGCAATGATTTTGCCTCTGAGTTTTCTGTGATTTATCTAGAAATAAATTATTGAGAGCTTAAGTACGTAAGAATAGAATTTTGATAAGCTTTCTATTTATTTCTTAAATCGTATTTATTTTCCTATAATTTTATACTAGTAATAGTAGTAGTTAAAAAGTTTTTCAAGCATGCCATAGTCTATTATATAGCTCGAGTACCTTATTTTTTTTAGGGTATTACCGAAAACCTTAGTGGTTTTCGGCGTGCGACGTGCGGCTTGTGACGTTATGTTACCAGTTTTGGGTAACATTGTCTATTTGTCGCCCTACCTACCCTACCCCTACCCCGTCTCCGCCTGCCGTCCTCTTGGCACCGTCTGTATTTGTGTTTTTGTCGGCATCGTCTTCCGTTGTGGGCTTGTTAATGAAGATCAGCATTGAGTCATGTTTGACCATTGGGCCAAGGCATTGAACCGCTGCCAAGAGGCGGAAATAACCCAGTTGTGTCAAGCGCTCTATGGCTACAAAAATCATTGACTATACCGAATTGACTTTTATTCTCGATCGCAGCACCAACTAGTTAAGATGGGCAAAGCGGAGTGCATTAGCTATGATGACAATCAGCTGCCATATATTGATCTGGGCAGTGCGCAGATCCGCATGGAAAAGGAGCAGGCGCCCGACTGGGCCCTGAAGAAGGCACAAGACGAACTGCGCGAGCTGCCCGGCATCAAGGAGCAGGCCATCAAGGAGCTGAGAGAGCTCATACAAAGTGAGTAGCAGCTGAGATTGGGATTAGATGCAGTTTTCTTACTTCCTCGATTCACAGATGAGAAGCACCTGAACTTGCCCTTGGATGATGAGTACATGATGATGTTTCTGCGTCCTTGCCACTATTATCCGGAAAGTGCACTGAAGCGGGTAAGTCTTAACTATATAAACTAGCATATATAGCATTATTCTAACAATTTGATTTTCAATTGGGTTTAGCTCAAGAACTTTTACAACATGAAACTGAAGTATGGCGTGGCCTGTGAGAACATTGTGCCCGCCAAGCTGAAAAATCTATTTGAGAGTGATATCTTGAACCTGCTGCCCACCAGGGATCAGCATGGTCGTCGCATACTCGTGCTGGAAGCGGGCAGTAAGTATATAGCATATATATATAAATAAATATCAGTAGCTAGATCTAAACACTCTTCACTTTGTTAGAGAAATGGAAGCCGTCAAAGGTGCCGCTGCCGGATCTGTTCCGAGGCATACAGCTGACAGTGCTGGGCTCCATGGTGGAGCCATATTCACAAATCTGTGGCGCAGTTGTCATAATTGATATGGAAGGTAATAAAGCAAAGTTCATTATGTTAATGGCACATAATATTCGTTGCTGTGCACTTTGTTTTACAATCGGCATTTAACACCTTTAACACTCTCTAGGTCTACCTTTGAGCCACATAACACAGTTTACGCCGTCGTTTGCCGCCATGCTGTTGGATTATGTGCAGGAGTGCATCTGCATGCGGCTGAAGGCAGTTCACATCGTGAACAACTCGTATATATTCAATATGCTATTTGCCATATTCAAGCCCTTCATTCGTGAGAAGCTGCGCAAGCGCGTAAGTTGCCAAATAAATCTGAAGCTTACTTAAACTAATTAATTCATATTTTCGCAGATCTTTTTCCATGGCAAGGACTTCAAAGCGCTGACCTCCCACATTGAAGCCAGCGCCTTGCCACCGAAATATGGAGGCACTGCCACATGGGAGCTGCCACCAGGCCCTCTGCTGGGCGAGTTCTTTGAGTGCTACTCCAAGGATTATGAACGTAAATATCTATATAAGAAATAAACTGTAACTATAACAGCATTATAATATATTTACTTTTTGCAGAGGCCGACAGCTATGGCTATACTGAGGGCTACAAAAAGTCTAAGAAATAGTTGAATAACTCTTTCATACCTCATTTTTGTTTGGATCGATCGTATTTTATAGCTATATAAGTTGGGTCATTTGTGATATTGCAAATATTGTTGTACCATTGTAATTTTTAGTGTATATGTTTATGATCGCACACAACACGCTACATAGAGCGGCGACTTTACTACGGTTTTTTTTCTAAGGTATATTGTACTATATATTTTAAGTAACTATCGTATGTACATATGTATGTATGTATGTGTTTATTGTAATGATTGCTGAAGTTGACGCAATAAAAAATGCAAATTTTGTTGCCTTAAATACTGATAAAACTATAAGTGTTTTAATGACTATTGTAATTGCTGTTAAAAATGGCAATAACATTTCAAAATATTAAACTGTTTACATGCATGAAAACTCTGATAGTTTTTAGGAAATTTTAAAACAGCCAAGCAGTTTTAAAACTGAATTTTACATACAAAAAATTCAAACTTATGCAATTCAGCTGAAAGCCACAAGAAAGCAAGCAGTGCAGTTACTTAACTTCGCACAGCACATAAAGCAGTGCTGCCAGACGTAGACATCCGCAAGCAGTATTTCACGGTTTGATGAATGTAATTGAGGTTGAGCTACAGTTTGGCACTCACTGAGCATGCTTTTTAACATTAAGTAGCGCTAGTGTAGGTTGAGGTCATATTGTACTGTATTAGCAAGCAGTTCAGCAACGCATTTTGTATGGGCAATATATGCAAGCAGTATCAAGGTTCAACTACAGTTTGGGACTCACATGTAAATGAGCAAGATTTTTATACTTTAGTGCATTTATATATACAAATGTATTTCGTAATATAAAATTATGTTGCATTACATATTTTATATTTTACGCATGTTTTAAAAGAGTAATGAAGTTTAGGCAAATAATAACATAAAACATATATTACATATGAATTTTATATCTTTAATTCGATAATGAGCTTTAACATATATAAAAACAATTTTATCAAAATTTTTGGTCACCTTAATTTTCCTAACATTTCAAATACCAACTTAAAATTATAAATATATCTTTAGATGTAGATAGAGTATTCGTAAGTTATGCATTCATTAAACTCTCCTCTCAGCTATATAATCTTTGGCATTGCCATCTATGTATGTGCTCCGCAGTGGGCAGCTATATATACATATATATAAAATATACAAATATATATATGTATTTACTTCCTACACTAATTGACTATAAACTATGTAAAGCACTAGGACGGCTAGTTGATCCTGTTTATTCCATTAGTCCTGTTTGCTGTCTGCCCCCTCGCTGAGGGCAGTTGAGGCTGTGGCCACACTGTCGCCTGTCTGCGACTTGGCCATCAGAACAGCGGGCTTGCGATTCCGTTCGAGCAGAGGCGAACTGTCCGGCGATTCGCCAGCGCTTTTCTCGCAGACCAGCGTCGAGGCCTTGGACTTTAGCTCCTCGGCGCTGGAGAACTGCGAGCGACTCTTGTACTGTCCGTTGCTCTTGTGCTGCATCTTTACGTCGTACTGGCGCGTCTGACACCAGCCGAGCAGCTGCTGCACTGGCGCCCAGAGCAGCAGAATGAGACCCACGGCCAGGCAGACGCCCGCAAAGATTTGGCCAGCCAGCATCACCACGGGCAACAGCTTGAGCTGATCGGCCAAGTCCGGGGTGATGGTCACCTTCTGCTCGAACCAGATCAGCGGAAAGAAAATGCGTGGAATGTCCGTATACAACTGAATGCCCTCGATGGGCTCCACCAGCATGTTGACCTGAAAACGGGCAGCCACCTCAAGCGGCAGCCCAGTACTCGGCTCCACCACCATATAGAACTCGTGCTGCTCCTTATTGGGCTCCAGTCCCTCCACCTGATCCAAGTAGAACTGATCGGCATTATAGAAATGCGGATACGACATGAAGACGGGTGACCCAAAGCGGCACGAGCTGATGTTCATTACGCCAGAGGGCACGCATTTACCGCCGCAGAAACACAGATTCTCGGGATAGAGTGTGCCTGGAAGAGTATTTTTTGTATTAGTCTTAAATAGTTACAGATTTTCGGGGATAAGAGTCTGTTGCAAAAATGTAAATTAATTAAAATATTATTTATATAAAATATTATAAAATATATAATTTAAATATACTAATTTTTAAATTAAACATCGTCTGTCTAAGCAGATCTGAAAGAAAGCAGTGATTTTAACAGTAGTCCAATATTATAAAATTTGGTACTGGTCTTTGGGTATCTCCAAGTCTGGGACTCGCAATTTGCGCATATATTATATATTATATATATTCAAAATGATAATTATATTTTTATACTCGCTCACAAAAAAGCTATGATGATTTGCTGCAACTCCTGACAGTTTATCTGTTGAAGCTACAGATTTGAATCGAAAGATTTATATTTGAGAGAGCTTAAGCTATAAATCTAAGTGATAAGTTTGAAAGATCTTCATCTCAATCAAATAAAATGTTAACTTTATTTAGTTGTTGCATCGGAAAGCACTATGTATTCTAGTCTTAGAAATATGTGTTCTACAATTCTTTAAAAATTCTCTACATTTGTAAAATCGAAAGATTCGAAAAAATCGCCATATCTTAACAAAAATTTGCCTGTAAATTTGTTGTTATTGTACGAGTATATTTCTTTAGTATTTTTTTATGACATCAAGCGAATTTGTTGACAGAATTGATCGTATTATTTACGTACTCAGTAGGGCTCGAACCCTATGACTTGTGTGCCAACGCATACCCCACTGCCCTACGAAGGTTACGTAATGCTAATTTTATTTAGCTGGTAAATCGGAAAGCACTATGAATTCTCGTCTTTGAAAAGTGTCTTCTACAATTCTTTCTAAATTGTGTAAATTTATAAAATCAAAAAAAAATGGCATAGTTATAGTAAGCTATCACCCTCTTTTTAAATAGCATTGCAAACTAAGATGTTCTGCTACGATATCATAGCATCTTTAGTTATCAGTTGTCTGTTGATCTGTTGTCTAAATGAAGATCACTCACTGCAGGAAGCTTTTTATAAGCTGCTATTCTATTCTGCACCACTTAACAGTCTTTTTTGCTGTTGCTTACCATTGTCAACGGAGCGTTCTCCGCCAGCAAATTTGTAGCCCTGCAATCCCTCGATTTCCAGTGTCTCCACATAGTCCAATGGCAGGGTGCGACACATGTCCGGCGTGAAGAGGCCAACACTGCCGCCCGGTTGCTGCTGCTTGGGCTGAAACTCGCCAGCTGAGCCATTGGTCAGTCCACAGTAGGAGTCGAAGAAGCCCGTGTGTGTCTGATAGTTCCAGGAGTGCATCTGGCCCAGCTTAGTCAGGTCGTCGATGCCAGTGTGCACGTTAAAGACACCTGTCAGGTCGGCGCTGCCATTGCGAGTGTAGAACCAGCCGAACTTGTCGAAGGGCACCTTGACCTCGTCCCCGAAAATGGGCATGGCCATGGCCACATCGATCATGGCATCGCTGTAGCCAGTGAAGAGCATCTCGTCGACCGTTTTCGTCACAGACATCTCCTGGCCATAGAGCTTGAGGCCCACGTCGACCATGCTTCGTTTCACTGTGTTCCAATGCTTGGCCGTGGCTGCCGCCGACTGAAAAGAGTTGAGTTGTTAGTCGAGGTTAATAGATACGGATACGGATGGGTAATACGAACCAGGGCCACTGCATTCAGTGTGGTGATCTCATCGTCCAGACTGCCCGCACTGCCGGCAGCATCGAAGTAATAGTAGCTGAGCCGGCGATAGGTGACCGAGCTGTTAGCCGGATGCCAGCTAATGTTGACCTTGTCGGGTTTGTCTATGAAGCGATATGGACCGAGCTGCTGCAGTATGGGCTTGCTGCTCAGATTGCCAAACTCCTCGGGATTTGTCCAATTGTACAAGTAGATGTCCAGATGCAGCTCCATGGGCGGTGTCTTCCAGTTGTCGTAGACCCGTGTGTCGGGTGCGAGCGCCATTTCCTGTACAAAGATCAAATCCCAATTGCCATTAATTAAAGAAATCTCGACAAGTGTGCATCAATTGAGGCGGCTCGTTTGAGCCACCTGCTCTCGTCTCGTCCGGGCTGGACTGCGTCTGATTTGCCTTTTAATTGGCGTTAAGCGAATGCAGCTGCACGCCTCAGCTCACATTACCTTATGCTTGATCCAATTGAATATATCCTCCCAGAACATGCCGCACACAATGCCAAACAGTCCAAGGCAAAATCCAAATATGCCAATAATCAAGCCCCGATTGCTCTTCTGTCGCCACAAGGCGCTGTTCTGCGTGGGCATGGCTGACGTCGATTAGCTCCGATTCGCTGCTCCAAAAGCCAAAAGTGTCCCAGTTCTATTATTAGCCTAAAACGGGAGAAGCCATAGAGTATGAAATTTAAACTTGTAAAATTATAAAAAATTTTCGTTGACCGCAAAAAAAAATTTTCCTTATGCAATGGAAAACAGGCCATAAAGATATTTAGTTCATGAGGACAGTTTTATAATTAAGTATGGTATAAGGTGTTTTAAGCTTTTGGTGGAAGCATATTAAATTTTTGTTTATGTAAGAGTTCATGAAAGCCTTCTATATTTTAAAAGTGTGTCAAATAAACTTAAGAAATTAAGAGCTGTTTTGTTGACTGATTGCCATAGAAGCAGCTGAGCCAAATTAGACCACTAAGTTCAATTCAGTTCAATATTTATTTCACTCTTTATAATATTACAATGTTATGTGAATAGTAACCTACACAAAAATAAAAGTATAGGCTAAAAACTAGACATTTTCTACTAAGATATTAAATTTACAAGAATAGCACATGAAATATATAGTTGACTTTTGGTTTTGGAAAGAAGAACTATAATGAAAAAGTTTTAATTTATTGGCATCACAATTTTTCTTTTTATATGTAGTTATATTATATATATATTATATATATATATATATATATATATATATATATATATATATATATATATATAAGTTTCTGTAAATCATTTCTTTTCTTCAAAATAGAAAATTCTTAAATATTTGCTATACACCTTTATTGATACTAGAGATGGGTCTCGGGATCGGGATTTTCGGGACCCCTGGCTTGTTGGGAAAGATTCTAAAAAATTGCAGGCCTATCGGACAAGTGCTTGATCCCTACATCAATGTGGCATGGTAAGAGATTCTAGAGATATAGTTATGAGCAGAGGAGGACGTCGGGATCGAAATTTTCGGGTCCCGCGGGTCCCGAACTGTTATCTCTGAAATGCCGCTATCTCAGAGCATATCTCTAGAATTTCTTACCATGATCACATGATCAAGTACGTATCCAATCGTCCCGGACTTTTTAAAAATCTTTCCCAACCCGCCAGATATCGAAAATCGTTTCGGGACAATTTCGGGTCCCGAAAATCCCGATCACGACGCCCATCTCTAATTGATACATATTAAATTCACTGAAAAACTTTGAATATTTAACTATTGCATACTTTAAGGTATGATGGCTTAGGTAACTTTCAGAGTCAAAATGCAAAATGGAACTTTTGAAGAATTATTATAAATGTGCATATAGGAATATCATAATATGACTGTTAATGTTATCAAAAGTGATACTTTATTCTGTACCAGGCCAAGCCGATAAGCTTAAGATGTTATGGAGAAGAAAATGATGCGCGTCAGCTGAAGTAATCTGATGAATATCAAATATAGTTCTATTACTCTCTACTACAATACTTTGTCTACTAAGATGACTTAATAAAAGAAGAAGATTTACTTCTGCTTTCCCATATCTAAGCTTTTAAGTTAGAAAAGAAACAATTCTTTTATTGAAATAATCTGGAAAAAATGTTATTAAATTTCTGACTATATTTTCTCACGTCTCAAACCTAGCTTAAGCTAACTTACGTTTGATATTGGTTTTCCAGTTTAAATTAACAAATGTTATCAGAATAATAATATTATATCAAAATGTAAATATTATTAAAAACGTAATTGGTTTCTAGTATACTATATACGAGAGTTGCATGAATTTCTAATTGTTCATAGCGTTGCAACAGTAATTGCAACACGTGACTTGTTGACACCCAGTCAAAGCAAACAGTCAGACATTTGTATGCATATTTATTGCGATCGGTGTTAGTGTATTGTCATATCATTGGTGATAATTACGAAGCCTTCTCTGTGCGCTGTTCACATGCAAGCCGGCATATTTATTATTTTAGTTTTTATAATCGATGCAACTTGATACGTATACGTTATTTCGGTACGTATACTTGATGTATCTGTAAAGCGCTTGAATTACAATTGCTGTTGTTTACAGCTACCTGAAACGATATCCGAGTGGGGTTGTCTGAATAGAAGCCAATTGATATGCGCACCACAGCGTCATCAATCGGCGTTTGTCAATTGATAAGCGTACTTTGAACCCTTCGATAAGCAGCAGCTGCAGCTGAAGAGAACCGTGACACAAAAAACACCGAAGTATAGATAGTCAGTGTGAAAATCCAGGAAATGCAAAGAAAATTACATTTCGCTGCAATCTTATCGTTGGGCCAGCGGGTCACAAAATGTTTCCTTAAAAATTCTCACGTAACGTGCGACGAACAATTATCAACAATACAATTTGTTCAGATCGCGTGCATATATATAAATTTCTATATATATCTGTATATTAGTGGTTCTGTGCATGTATTTGAATGGGCGCGCTGCTCTGTGATATTTTGCCATAATTGAGTCTATCAATTGACCCCGATGTGAGCTATGGTTGGGTCTTTGACACTCACCGTTCTGCCGTACCCAACGACTAACTATGCATATATATAAAAAAAAAACTCGCATATCTGTATAAAGACAGCATCGGCGCGTTGATGAATGCATTCGTATTGTCATGAATACAAAATCTAGATGCCGGCACTTCGTATACCCTTCTAGAGGTTACTTTTCAGTTGTCAAGAAGTATGTTCCCCATAAACAAAAGATATAATTTATGTGTTTCTTGATATCATATATGAAAACTTTTCTGATGTCATGAGGAGATATTAACTGAGGACTGTTATTGGGATTTGGTACGTTCTAAACGAGAATATTCAATGTGATCTGAACATTCGACCAAAAAGCGAACTATAGCGATCAACTATCAAGGCATCGTAACCATCTTGCAAGGTGACTATCTCGGGTTTGCAACCGAAACCGAATTCAGAGCAACGATCTTAAAGCCCAGCAATAGCAACTCGATTGCCGTAACCCTCATTCAGTCAACATGACTGTTAGTTAAATAATAATATTATAAGATTTGATAAGCTTATTGTTCACTCCTTCGGTAGAAAATCTAATAAAATAAACCAAAAAAATGTATATTATTGAATAGAAAGAATCTATTCAAAAATAATTCAGCTTTCATAAAAGAACCAAGAGCTACGCACTTTTGTCCTAACATTTTCTCCAACTACTATATAGAAATAAGGGTTTCATATAAAGTCACATCAAAGTATTTTTAGAAAGAGTATACAGTTTTCCACATTCAAAGAATGATCCCATTTGTAAAGAACATTGTGAATGGTCATAAAATAAAATAAAAGTATATATTTATTAGAAAAAGTATACTTTACACTTTTAGAGAATATAAAACATGGTTTTACTGCAGCAGTTGTGTTAATTTTTACTTTTAATGTGAATTTAACTTAATTGAAATCAAGATCAACGCCATAAAACGCTATGCATAAAGTCATGTATATATGCGATATATATAGACATGAATATGGGGCTGTGTTTTGACAAAAAAAAAGATGTGTATAAGAGTCGAAACCTTTGCATGGAATAATTGCTTTCAATTAGGTTCATTTTTTCTTTTTACTGAGCGGCCATTCGCGCTCTGCGGCGAGCATAAAGTATTTTTCATTATTAAATTAAGCATGTGATATTCCACTTTAATAATAAATCCAATCATTAAACGACAATGCGATTCGAGTGCGCATGAAATGAGTTGTAAATGCAAAAATTTCACAACAAAGAGCTCGAGTTAACCTCTGTGAGCTTTGCATGCAATCAAAATGTTACAAATTGCTGCGAAATGTAAACACAAATTCATAGACGCCCCCAAAAAAAGAGAGATATGGCTACATTGATCTACAAGGATCTCTATTGTAGGTAGAGTAATAGATACAACTGTATCTGCAAAGAATTCTGTAATTTGTGTATTTGCTTTGCTGATTATCGTAGATCAGCATATTCTAGATCCGTTGAAGCTATGTTAGTATATGATGTCTTAAATGACCTGAATGACTGTAATCTGCAGATCTACACTGATCTACAAGGATCTGTATTGCAATTAGAGTAATAGATACAAATGTATCTGTAGATTGTTCATTTGCTAATCATCGCTGTTCAACAAGTTCGAGGATCGCTTAAGATTTGTTGGTAACTTCTCCCTTTAAATTCTCCCTGCAGATCTATGCTGATCTACTCAGATCAAAAAAGTGTCTTCTGCACTTACAGTTAAAGATACAAATGTATCTGCAATCAATCTGTTGCATCAGCTTCGTTTATCAGCGTTGATCAACTCAAGCTATGCTAGTTTATAATCCTTTGAAGTACTCCTGGCTGATTCTCGCTGATCTACACATATCTAATAATCATAATGTGAATCAGTTGCATGTTTAATTGCTTCGCAGATCTTAGTTGATCAATTCAATCAATATATTTTATATTATTTATATTTTTATTTCAGATTCTCCCAGCTGATCTACATGGTTTCTTATTCCTTAAAACATATAAAATTGTATCTAAACTGTGTTAATAGTTTTTCTAATTGTTTTGCTGATCAGCAGCTAGTAAAATAACATAGTTGGGGCAACTGTTTCTAGATGTTAGCTTATTAACTGAAATAGTTTTTAATTATTGTATATAAGTTAGGTTGGTCACAACATTGTTTGTATTATGAGATTATATGCTTTAGATCAGTGTGGCGTAGCAATACGAGGGTAATTATTGTACTGTGAACACTCGACTAACTATTTATTTATGTACTTAACACTCTATGTATATATGTACTTTTCACTTTTTACCAATTTTGTATACTGTCCTTATGTATCACCAAAACGTTACGATCAAATATCAGATCTTGTCAATAAAAAGTTTTTGTGTAATAATTAAAAATTTAAAAATTTGTTGACTAGTGTTACTTTAAACTGTTAATAAGCATTTGATGCTATTGCAATTTTTTCTATTGCATATAAATGAGCCGTTGCAAGAGAGTTAATCACGTTAGTTAATCATTAATTCAGCAAATACGTCAGACGGAATTATTGCTATTTCCATTGATCAAAACAAAGTAAATACGAGAACGAGAGAGAACTTCTTACCGCAATTGCACGTGTATATTCTATAAACAGATCGCTTACTATGGAAACTAGATCCGCTCGATATATATGTCTGTATAAATATATATATATTTTGATACCGTGAGAGAAGAGTTACAAGTGCAGTCTAGTATATAATGGTTGCTGTTCGGATCCAAGTGATGCGGGCCTCTTATCAAATCAAAATGATATTCAGACTGAGATTCAAATACAGCTGACCGCAAAACTTGGCATTGTGGCATAGACTTGACTCTAAATAAGATTTTGTGGCAACAACGCAATTTGCATTTGTTGCACTTGATTGCAAGTGCTTATATTTACTATATCACCCATCTCTCGCCTCTCTCTCTCTCTCTCTATAAGAGATTTCAGCGTACATTGCTTCCTGACCTATGCAATTGAATTTGCAGTATTTTTAGCAGTCAGTTAATGTTCATTAAATGCATTTAAAACTCAACAGCTCTGAGTGGCGGCAGCTCTCGAAAAAATGTATTTACTCTGTTGTTTTCTGTTTTTTTTTTGTTCTTTTGGCACGTGTGACAAACAGTAAAAACACGACGATTAGAAATACTCAAATAGTTCGCAAGTAGTTAAGTGCAACTGTGTTGACAATTGGACTTTAATTGGTTTCTAATTAGCTGAATCATAAAAAAGGGTTTGCATAGAAAACTTATCAATAGACGAGAACTTTTTTTCTATTATTGAAGTGCATTTAGAAGAGAGCTGAATCAGGTAGTCTCAAGTAATATATACTTTTACTTTTGAATTTGCTATTGTTTGTCTGCCTCGCCTATAGCCCTATCGACAGCTAGATTAACAGCTCAAGCACTTACTATATATATGAATGTACCTATAAGCATGGTCATTGTCCATCGTTTGTAATCTTAAGAAGTCTGTGTGCGATTAAGCAACTTGCTTTCTTTCTTTCTTTTTTTTTGTTCCTATATGAAAAACAGCTGGGAATTGTATGTTATCCTTTACTCAGCTGGATTTGCTGTTTGCTTAACAATAACTCACTTTTGCAGCTTGTCCTCACGCTCTGGAGGTTCTAAGGATGCGGACACGATTACGACACGCGACACAGAAGCCGAACGAAACTATGACTGGCTGTGAATGGGAATGTGAATGCGAGCTAAATAAATTGCGCTTGTGTACCGTTACTCGCCAACGCTTGATTACGACTGTGCGCGGCCCTCTCTGGCGGACGGGCAACTAACGGGGCTGGCGTTGGCGCTGCCTCGACTTCGACTACGGCGTTTCTGTTCTTACTATGAGCTGTTCGGACGGGCTGCTGCTGTTGCTGCTGATGAATGTCTGCCTCTACATACATATATATGTCTGTGTGTGTGTGTGCACATGAAAATGCGCTCAATGTGTATTTGTGTGTGTTAGTGTGCTAGCGTTAATTTGCGCTTCACTTATTTCTATATGATTGTCATTGAAATTTGAATTAAAATGCATTAAATATCAAGTCAGTGCGTGCGCAACTTTAATGCATGAGCTGCTCAAACTGTAGCTTGCACTCTTGCATTGCGAAAGTCCTGTGACACCCGACACTGCTTAATCAGTTTCGCAAAGCAGTTTGTTTTCATAGCAGTGCAATTAAAACTGTACCTAGCCTAAGCTCGTCTAACCCCTCAGTCGATAACCCACTGCAAGTAAATCTGTTGAAGTACAGTAAAAATTGCAATTGCAATTGCAATCGTTGTTGTTGGGCAATCTGGAGCAATTGTACAAGGCGTTATCAAGCGAACGTCCCATCGCATGCATTCTACACACATACACATAGACATATAATTCTCACAGTATGTAAGCTCAGTTCCTATAATTTTGTATTTGAAGGGTGTATGTCGAAAAGTAAACAAATCATAAATTAAAGCTATATTGATAACAAATTGTCCGGGGCTTATCAATGCGGCTAATCGAAGTGATTAGCAGTAAATGAAAATGTATCAACGTGTACTTGTATGCGTGTACACCCATTTATACATATCTACATATGTACTTATTACGCTTCGAATCTAAGTAGTCCGTTTGTATTGAGCAGTCGTGGGTATCGCTCGACAATTGAGAGAAGCTATCCATACCACAGACTTAACATCAAATTGGCACCCGCTGAGGCAATAAAACAATCAAATGTCGTTACACTAAGCGTAACGTATTTGAGTTCTCTTATTGGATTATGACCAAATGTCGTGTCTATATGGATTACGAGTACCACTGATTAGTGACGGATGGCACCAAAGCCAAAGCCGAATGTGCTGTCCGTTTTTTCGACTATGATTATGCTAGACTGTGGCAATTAGCTGGCGTTCGCCTTTCAAACGAAGTGTAAACGACAAAATAACTGTAAGTAGGACAATAGAGCTTCTCTCATTTACCTTTGACGGTTGCTTCTTTTTGAATGTTTGCTGAGCTTCCAGCTGACTCAATGTGTATTTCAACTGCTTGCTTGCACTGCTTTCTTAACATAGTCTCTGCACAGATGTTGTGTGTGTTGGCAGCGCCTAGCATGATTGTCCGCTATATTTGAATATTTTATAATTCAAATCAGTGTCGAAACTAGAAAAAGCGTAATCCTAAGGTTTGATTAAATGTTTCTTAAGCTAGTCTGTGACAGAAATGAAATCAAGGCTTTGGAAACAGAATCAATTGCAATGGTTAACTCTGCAGAAATGTAACCCAAAAAATCAAATATATATTTAAGGGGATGAATGAGGGGTTATTTTCTTTAAACTTTTTCACCAAGATCCATAAAAACTATTAACAAGACGCCCGCCCCTTAATTGAATTGCAGACCGTACAGTCTAAGCAGATAATGACTCGAGTGAAACTCTACCTCTTGCATAGGCGTATCGCTGACCTCCTCAATACACAGACTTATAAATATTATTAAGTTAATATTATTAACAATCGGTTCCGTCTAACTGGAACGTTCTTGTTTGTCATATCAGTTATATATGCAGTTTAGTTACGCTTGCATCTGCTGCAGTAAATCGCAGCAATAATTTCATTGTTCTCCGAACAGTTGGAAGTATAAGCAGCATTCAATGAAACTTCTCATTGCACTTTTCTTGGCTCTATTGGGTAGCGGCAATGGAAAGCCAGGTAAGGTTTAATATTACTTTAACAGTTATCATTTATGTTGCTAACTGACTTTTCTATATTTCGAAGATATTTGTTACGAGCCGCCTTCAGATCATGGCCTGTGCTATGAAGGCTGGGATATGTGGACATATTTTCCAATGTATAATCAATGTCGGATGTATACCTACAACGGATGCTTTGGAAATAATAATAGGTTCGGTTCACGGGAAGTCTGCGAAAGAACCTGTAGAGATGGAAGAAGATGGGCACCATTTTATCATGGTTAAAAATTGCTAAAACACTTTAAAGCAATAATAAATTTTGAGGCAAACAAAACTTTCTGTTCGGCGATTCGCCCCTTAATCGAATTGCAATCCGTAAAAATCCGTTGCAAAACAAATTAGAAAAAAATAAGTTCATCATTAAAAAAAATATATTGACTGATAACTAAATGCGAACCGTAAATATCAGCGTCCGATCCAATCGAAATCCTGCGGCAGTGAGAGACGGAATAGGCGATCCCTCAGCTCGCTTTCGTCGGTTATGTTGAGGATCTTGTGAACAATTGCGGCGCTGCAACTGCTGTGTCTGATGGTACTGCTGCTGGCCTCGACGATCAGAAATATGATCACAATGTACCATATCATTTGGGACAGGAAAAAGGCAAAGAACTCATCTGCCTCAAAGTAATCCAAGCGCTTGGGATTCAACAGTGCCTCCAGTATATAAAAGTCATCGAAGAGTATGAATAGGAAAGATATTGCAGTAATGCCCAGCAGCGGATACGTGAAGTACTCCTCGATTGTCTGGCAAATGTCGCACAGCAGATTATGGATGTTGGCCACCTGCTTGATAGCGTACTCGGGATTCTGGCGTATAATCGAGGTGACACTGTACCTCTGCATTGGGGTACTTATCAAATTTCGCAAACGATGCGCATAACGCTGATGATTCACTACCGAATGCATTGGCGACAGCTCCAATGCGCTGTTAAGTTCAATATGGGCATCGAGAATGTCCTGGAGAATCTGTGAAACCATATCGAACGTATTTAGTACTCAATCCTGTATTGAGGCATGACAACTATGTATAATTGTTATTTGATATTTTAGTGACAACCTACAAAGCAAAACATAGTTATGTATAGTAATGTCAACTGTGAGATATCCAAAAGATTCATAGCTCGGCTTGCAGATTTTAATAAATCATTTATTTTTTAATTGTCATTCTCTTTAGCGAAGTAAAAAGAGTATATTAGTTCCGCGAAGTAAAAGTTCAGCAAAGTAAAAAGATTATATTAGTTGCACCTTGCTGAAGCTAGAGGAGTGGAAAATATAATCAGTAACGCCTAACTCCAACGTCATTTCTTGTTATATCAGTTATATATGCAGTTTAGTTACGCCTGTAGCTGCAGGAATAACCCGCAGCGATCAGTTCAGCATTCTCCGAACAGTTGGAAGTATAAGCAGCATAAAATGAAATTTCTTATTGCACTCTTCTTGGCTGTATTGGGTAGCAGCAATGGAAAGCCAGGTAAGGTTTTATATTACATTAACAGTTATCATTTATGTTGCTAACTGACTTTTCTATATTTCGAAGATTTTTGTTACGAGCCACCTTCAGATCATGGCCTATGCTATGAAGGCTGGGATATGTGGACATATTATCCAATGTTTAATCAATGTCGGATGTTTACGTACAACGGATGCCTTGGAAATAATAATAGGTTCGGTTCACAGGAGGTCTGTGAAAGAACCTGTAAATTTCATTAAACTTATGTGCAATTTGCTAGAGGTTAAAAACAGCCGAAGCAGTTCAATACAAAAATAAATTTTGAGGTTATAAAACTAATCGAATTGCAGTCCATAACAGTTCATAAATAAAAAAAATATTATAAGATAATGCCAAGTGGGAGATATTCAAAAGATCTGTAACTCGGGGTGGAGATTTTATTTAATCATTTTTTATTTTCATACTTGATAGCGAAGTAAAAAGAGAAGTAAAAAGAGTGTATTAGTTCCGCCATGCTAAAGCTAGACACTTGAAATTTAAAATATGTATACTCTTAGAGCTAGATCACCAGTTTCTTTCAGGATTTCTATTGACCTCCTCAAGGTTTTGACCTATAAATTTTATGGTTCGCTCAAGGAGTGGAAAATACCATCAGTTCCGCCTAACCCTAATGTTATTTCTTGTCATATCAGTTATATATGCAGTTTAGTTACGCCTGCAGCTGCTGCAATAGCTCTCAGCGATCAGTTCATTATTCAGCGAATACTTGGAAGTGTAAAATGAAATTTCTTATTGCACTTTTCTTGGCTCTATTGGGTAGCGGCAATGGGAAGCCATGTAAAGTTTAATATTTGTTAACAGATATTGTTAATATTACTAACTTTATTTTTTTATTTCTCAGATCTATGCTATGAGACGCCTGGAGACAATGGCCTATGCTATGAAGGCTATGAAATGTGGAGCTATTATCAAAAGTATAATCAGTGTCGGATTTTTACCTACAACGGATGCTTAGGAAATGCTAATAGGTTCGCTTCACGTGAGGCTTGCGAAAAAGCCTGTAAAGCGTAGAAACGCAACACTACTTTTTTGTGTCTAGTATTTCAAAGTTGATAATTTACAATAAAATATAAAATAGAACGCAGGCAAAAATGTAAGATTCGATTCGCTTTCTGTCAAATGATTTTGATTATAGTATTGTTACTATAAAATATCAATGTGTTCATGGCTAAAAACAGTTCGCATTTTTTCATGCTAAAATATTACTAAAATTGAAATTTTTGTTATTATTAGATATATTTTGTTGTGTCTTAGTTATTTATGCAGTTTGGTTACGTCTGCTTCAATAACTCGCAGTGTTCAGCTCAGCTTCAGTGGCATATCCCCTGTTTGAATCTCTTCACAAATAGCACTGTAAATAGGATAATAACTGTAAGGTGACAGTCCATTTTCTTCTTAATCTTGGCTATTTGTCAACTGTGACCCGGAGATTGAAGATTGAGCTTCCCTCGAGATATGCGCAGAAGTTTGTAACACTTAAAGTCAGTTAAAGTACACTGATAACATACTACTATAAACAAGTAAGAAAGCTCTAGTCGGGTCTGCCCGACTACGAGATCCCCTGAACCAAGTCCGAGCTGATGTTTTAAACAACCTAGCTTACATATTTTATCTATACATATTACCCTCTGCGCGCACATTCACACGCATGCATATACACATGCATACACAAGTACGCGCGCCGCTTACTGCGTAGTTGATTTGAATGTATGTATGCACACGTACAGGCTGCTGCCGCGTGCTTTTGCCAATTGACAAAATGTTTTCTTAAATAGCTTTTGTATTATTAAACGTATTTAAATTAAATTCTCAGCAATGAATGCTTTTATTTTATTAAAAATACGATTTTGTCTAAAAAATTTAAAAAAAAATTAAACTGAGGCTTCGAAATTTATTTTTTTAAAAAAATGATTTTGTAAAATGTGGAGCCGGTATTCAAGTATAAAAAAATAGAAAATGTATTTTATATACAAAAAGCTTATGTGCAAAATTTGGTAACTGTAGCTTAAAATATGTAAAAGATATGCTCAAAAAACCGGATCTCGATAACGTTTTAAGTCGATATCATTGAAACGGGAAAACTTATCTCTAGCTCTTATATATTCTGAGTTCGACGCGTTCATACATACGGACAGACGGACAGGGCCAAATCGACTCAGCTCGTCGCCCTGATCAAGAATATATATACTTTGTGGGGTCTGCCACGCCTCCTTCCAAAAAATAGAAAAATAGAAAATGTATTTTATTTTAAAAAAGCCAAATGCAAAAGTTAGTGACCACAGCTAAAAAGATGTAAAAGATAAGCTTAAACAAGTAAGAAAGCTCTAGTCGGGTCTGCCCGACTACGAGATCCCCTGAACCAAGTCCGAGCTGATGTTTTAAACAACCTAGCTTACATCTTTTATCTATACATATTACCTCTGCGCGCAAATACACATGCACACATACACACAGGCACGCATTTACACATGCACACATATTCACATGCACATATATACACATGTACACATATACATACCATGCACACAGAAGCACGCTCGCCGATTAATGCGTAGTTGATTTGAATGTATGTGTGCACACGTACAGGCTGCTTCCGCGTGCTTTTACAATGTTTCCTTTAATAACTTCTGTATTACTTAACGGATTTGAATGCAATTTTCTGCATTGAATGCTATGTAATATGTAATATGTAAAAGATATGGTCATAAAACTGAATCTCGATAACGTTTTAAATCGATATCATTGAAACGGAAAAATTTATCGAATATCTAAAACAAACTCGATATTTTCGCTGTATACACAGACCATCATGCAAAATTTGAGCTCTCTAGCTCTTATATGTTCTGAGATCGACGCGTTCATACATACGGACAGACGGACAGACAGACGGACAGGGCCAAATCGACTCAGCTCGTCGCCCTGATCAAGAATATATATACTTTATGGGGTCTGCCACGCCTCCTTCTGCCTGTTACATACTTTTTGCAAAACCATTATACCCTGATTTCCCATTTTCAATGGGTTCAGGGTATAAAAATCGAATCTCGATAACGATAATGACGACATAATCGATATCAGTTAAACAAAAAAAATTATCGGATATTTAAAACAAACTTGATATGCGCGCTATATACATGGACCTTCGTGTAAAATTTTAAGTCTATGGCTCTTATAGGTTCTGGGATTGTCGTTTTCATGCATACGGACAGACGGAGACGGGCGGACGGACAAACAGACAGGGCTAAATCGTCGTCCTCATTAAGAATATATATACTTTATGGGATCTGCCTAGCCTACTTCTGCCTGTCACATACTTTTATCAAAACCATAGGCCTATAAATTTTATGGTGCGTTTATAGAGTGGAAAATACCATCAGATCCGCTGAATGCAATATTCTTACTTGTTAAATCAGTTTTACATATATGCAGTTTAGTTACGCCTGCAGCTGCTGCAATTGCTCTCAGCGATCAGTTCATTATTCTCCGAATACTTGGAAGTATAAGCAGCATAAAATGAAATTTCTTATTGCACTTTTCTTGGCTCTATTGGGTAGCGGCTATGGAAAGCCATGTAAGGTTTAATATTACGTTGACAGTTATTATTTATATTGCTAACTTTTCTATATTTCGCAGATGTTTGTTATGAGATGCCTGCAGTTCATGGCCTATGCTATGAAGGCTGGGATATGTGGACCTATTATCAAGTATTTAATCAATGTCGGATGTTTACCTACAACGGATGCTTTGGAAATGGTAATAGGTTCGGTTCACGGGAGGTCTGCGAAAGAACTTGTAGAAATGAAAGAAGTTGGGTACAATTTTATCGAAGTTAAAACCTGCTTAAACACTTTAATACAATAATAAATTTTGGGGCAAACAAAACTTTCTCGAAGGCGCTCCGCCCCTTAATCGAATTGCAATCCGTAATAGTCCGTAATATTTGTAGTTCCCAATTCTTCAAGGTGATGAGTCGAGCGAAACTGTATTAGTATAATGAGGTAGCATGTAGCGGCGCCAGTTATCTGTAGATGACAAATTAGAAAAAAATAAGTTCATCTTAAAAAAAAAAATATATTGAATAATAACTAAATGCGAACCGTAAATATCAGCGTCCGATCCAATCGAAATAATCCTGCGGCAGTGAAGCTCACCTTTCGATGGGACAGCTGAAGGGAGAGACGGAATAGGCGATCCCGCAGCTCAGGTTCGTCGGTTATGTTGAGGATCTTGTGAACAATTGCGGCGCTGCAACTGCTGTGTCTGATGGTACTGCTGCTGGCCTCGACGATCAGAAATATGATCACAATATACCATATCATTTGGGACAGGAAAAAGGCAAAGAACTCATCTGCCTCAAAGTAATCCAAGCGCTTGGGATTCAACAGTGCCTCCAGTATATAAAAGTCATCGAAGAGTATGAATAGGAAAGATATTGCAGTAATGCCCAGCAGCGGATACGTGAAGTACTCCTCGATTGTCTGGCAAATGTCGCACAGCAGATTATGGATGTTGGCCACCTGCTTGATAGCGTACTCGGGATTCTGGCGTATAATCGAGGTGACACTGTACCTCTGCATTGGGGTACTTATCAAATTTCGCAAACGATGCGCATAACGCTGATGATTCACTACCGAATGCATTGGCGACAGCTCCAATGCGCTGTTAAGTTCAATATGGGCATCGAGAATGTCCTGGAGAATCTGTGAAACCGTATCGAACGTATTTAGTACTCAATCCTGTATTGAGGCATGACAACTATGTATAATTCTTATTTGATATTTTAGTGACAGACTAAAAGCAAAACATAGTTATGTATAGTAACTGTGAGATATCCAAAAGATTCATAACTCGGCTTGCAGATTTTAATTAATCATTTATTTTTTAATTGTCATTCTCTTTAGCGAAGTAAAAAGAGTATATTAGTTCCGCGAAGTAAAAGTTCAGCAAAGTAAAAAGATTATATTAGTTGCACCTTGCTGAAGCTAGAGGAGTGGAAAAATATAATCAGTAACGCCTAACTCCAACGTCATTTCTTGTTATATCAGTTATATATGCAGTTTAGTTACGCCTCTAGCTGCAGGAATAACCCGCAGCGATCAGTTCAGCATTCTCCGAACAGTTGGAAGTATAAGCAGCATAAAATGAAATTTCTTATTGCACTCTTCTTGGCTGTATTGGGTAGCGGCAACGGAAAGCCAGGTAAGGTTTTATATTACATTAACAGTTATCATTTATGTTGCTAACTGACTTTTCTATATTTCGAAGATTTTTGTTACGAGCCGCCTTCAGATCATGGCCTATGCTATGAAGGCTGGGATATGTGGACATATTATCCAATGTTTAATCAATGTCGGATGTTTACGTACAACGGATGCCTTGGAAATAATAATAGGTTCGGTTCACAGGAGGTCTGTGAAAGAACCTGTAAATTTCATTAAACTTATGTGCAATTTGCTAGATGTTAAAAACAGCCGAAGCAGTTTAATACAAAAATAAATTTTGAGGTTAGAAAACTAATCGAATTGCAGTCCGTAACAGTTCATTAATACAAACAAGTAAGATTGCTCTAGTCAAGTCTGCCCGACTAGGAGATCCCCTGAATCAATTCCGAGGTGGTGTTTTAACCAATCTATCTTACATCTTTTATCTATACATATTACCCTCTGCGGGCACACACACACGCATACATAGTATATACATGCACACACAAGCACCGCGCTTGGGCTGCGCTTGGGCTGCATTCTGGGCAGCATTATGAGAAATTGATTGTTAAATAACTTCGCTTCTAGATCTACTTTCTTAATAAAATTTTCAGGACATAATATTGACATCCAAAGGTGTACATATGCGAAATCCCAACTCCCTAGTATTTGAAATACGTTTTTTCAACTTTTGGGGATAATGGGGGAGGTATCCAAAATTTTTATAATTTTTAAACTGAATGCAGGCAAAAATTGATTTGGAGTATTGTTTGATTAGTTGTAAAACATTAATTGAAATTTGGTTTACTAACACAAATTAACAAATATCACTTTAATATATTAATAAATATTACGTTTTTCATTTTGTAAAGTAGTGTAAATATTAAAATAATATTCCTTCTGGAATGCACTTGACTTGATAATTTCGTGCAGTTACTTACCTCATTCACCATACTGAACCGGCTCTGGGCCAAGTGGGTGGTGCATAGGAATTTGAAGACCATTAGGCTGATATTGATGTGTGGCAAGGCGAATGCCGTGAAGGTGACAAACGATGGCGAAATTGTGGCACTGACCAGCAGTCCATAGCTGACACACAAATATATGACGTTGAATATGACAATGCCCAGGGAGATAAGAAAGGTGAAGAGTAGAATCCGCCTGTAGTCCAGCTTCATGCCGAGACGCACAAAGATCTCGTCCACGATGATATTATTTTGTATAATGCTGACTAATCGCTGACGCTTAAACATGGCAAATCCGAAGATTGTGCACATGGCAATAATGCCCGTTAAACGCAATGTGCCGTCGCCCAGCTTGGTTATGTTCGTCTGGAAGAAGTAGCCGATGATGGAGTCGCCCTCTCGTATGGATGCCACGAAGCATAGCACAAAGAACAGAAAGTGCACAATGCCAGCAATGAAGGAGTACGTGGACGTGTGCACCTCCTTGTCCGAGTTGAGGTTCAGTTGAAATGGCGCTAAGCCCACCAGCGATATGTAGGTGAGTGGGCGCAGCGATTGGAATACATTATCCGCCTGCGACATGCGGTTCAAGAGCTTCAAAACCATATCTAAGCCAAGTCTCGACTCCGCAGTCGGAAAATTCACGTTAGTTCGTCTCGCACGCTCGCCGCCAACTGACTGCGGAAATGTTAGCTCCTCAGTCAGCTCATGTGTCCGAATCGTTAGCGCACCTGGGACAGAAGTCGTTTGGACGGCTGGACGGCATAATAAGCTAATACCAATAACGGTAAATATTTAATTACGCTTAAATGCGTAGCATAACGTACGGGGCTGCGTAACAAGTGCAACAAGTTATTTACGAGACGTACATACATACATACATACGCCAGGTACACATACCGAATTTCATGACTGAAATGGGGTAAACAATTATGTGGGTGGCTCCAGTGGATTATGTGGATTAAAGCACTTACTCGCTTTATTCTACGTTTTGATTCCATTTAGACTAGAATTATTTTATATTACTATTATTAATATATAAATTTTAAGCTTAAGATAAATGTTATGTTAAAGAGGCACTTGACACCTAATTTAAAAAAAAAAAAATAAATAAAAAATACAAAAAAAAAAAAAACCAAAAATTAATTTTTTTTAAATTTTGGTTTATGATATAAATTTATAAAATGTATTTTATTAATTGAATGTGTTAATACATGAAAGGGCAGAGGTTCAGTTTGTGATTTAAACCAGCATAATTCCTTGGCCTTATCATATTTTTACTTTAAGACAAACTATTTTAGAAGATTTGCTTAAAGGTTTTTTATGTTAAAACATATATTAGATTTCCGAGTTCGAAACAATTTGCTGCCCTAATGTTTACATATATAATTGTATATTTAGCTTTACAAAAAATTAAATGGAGTAAACATTCTTCTTATTAATGTGAATATGTGAAATATTTAGCAAGCAAATTAATAAAAACAAAATTAAACTTAATTTTTTTAAAAGAAAACGTAAATTTTTTTTAAACTTTTTAATAGTTTCCACTTTTTAAAATTCAAATTATTTATATTTATTTTTGTGTCTTTATAATAAGCAAATTAATATTATATATATGAAATATACTATATATATATAGTATTATACCTAAGGCAAAATATTATACCTTAGGTGTTCTTAAACATATTATGTGGATTTAAGTAATATTTTTTAAAATGTTATTTAAAATGTCTTAGAATTTATTTGTATATTGTTTTTAATTTTCCAGCAAAACTTTGTACAATAGTTTCTGCACCTTTTAAGTTCAATAAACTTTCCACAAATAAATAAAGTAATATAATTATAAGTACGTTACTTTGTACAATTTTCCATTTTGCCATTTTCCATTGATACAATCAACTCATTAATTCCTCTGATGCGTATCAGTTTATTGCTAATAATAGATCTATGAAAAATACATTGATAAAACATGCAAAAGCAACAACATCTAAGAGAACCACTTAATATTATTGCCGCAAGCCGTTGGACGTAACATACAAAAATGGTTTCACCAGCTCCAGATTCAGCTCTACTAAGCTCTTTTCTTAACTCAACTAGGCTGTATGATTCGTATTATTATGATACGCCTCACAACAATCGAATCCATTCTCGTTGTTGGGTGAATTAGATGTGAACTGCAGCAAAATTATGAGATAAGTAGTCAAAGCTCCGCTGATCTGCAAAAGATTAGATAGAGAATTGAATCGTAAGTCAATTTCAGCTAGGAAATAGGAGATTTACTTATGAATAAATATTTTAAAAATTTCTTTAGTCTTTCGA
The DNA here is from genome assembly GCA_035045545.1 of Drosophila gaucha. Lineage (NCBI taxonomy): Eukaryota > Metazoa > Arthropoda > Insecta > Diptera > Drosophilidae > Drosophila > Drosophila gaucha. The sequence goes on from JAWNOY010000099.1 coordinate 5,430,404, forward strand.
ATAGTTCGTAGTACTCACCGTAAAGTAGAGACTGCGATCTATGTTAAAGAGTCCAGCCGCTGTAAAGTTGATCTTCAGATGCATCAGTTGCATAGAGAACTGCTTCAGTTTTTCCCTGACCTCCACGCTCTTCGTCTTGTTAAGCAGCGAGTGAACAATGGCGCCAGTTTTTTCGCTCTTCTTGATAGCCCGATTGCTGCCCTCGACAATGGAAACAATCGCAATCAAATACAATATCATTTGGCATGAGAAGAACGTTACGAATTCCACTGTCTTAAATTTGCTCTCGCGCTTCGATTTGCCCAGCAGAGTCTCGAGCACATAGTAAGCATCAAAGACGATGATCAAGAAGGCAATCGAAATGATCGTGAGCAGTTGATAGGTAAAGTATTTATTTGCCGTCGCAGCTGCCTCACAGATCAAATGATGTATCTCCATAGACTCCTGTATGATCTCAGCCGGATCTTTGGTAACGATCGTGTACATCGAAAAGGAATCCAAGCACTGCAGCGATCGTTGCTTCTGCACGGCCTTAATGCTGCGCGTATCCCACTGATGGGCGAGGTTCTTCAGCACCTAAGAACATAAAAAAGGTAGAGAGTTACGTTGGGCTTATATGTAATTCAAAGGCAGAGAAACCTCATTTAATGCATTAATATAAATGCGAAGCTTGATCAACAGTCCACTGACCAGTATGCTAACACTGCACACTATAAAATTTGGCGAGAAATAGCTAAAACTGGCTGAGTACGACACATAAGTGTTTTCACGTGGAAAAAGCCAGAGAAAGCTATAGCTGGTAAAGCCTAGCAGTGTGAAAAACAGAAATGCAGACAAGCCAATTATTTCCCTGGCTGCTTGTGCCTGTGCAAAGGTGATGCCAACTCGTGGAAACGCCTCCTGCTCCAGGCCTTCGAACAGGGCCAACAGCTGTACCAAATCTTGGCGTCTCAGCATCGAGGCAGCCAACACTATCACCACCCCAGCCATGCCATTGAACATCTCCAAATCGCCAGTGAATTTGGATACATTCGTCAAAGAAAAGCTGATCATTAGCGAACGGCGTTCGAAGCTGCTGTAGACAAAGTTCACCGGATAGAAGATCAGGCGTCCGATTGCGATGGCCAAGCCGACACGCGACAATCGCAGCCGACCCACTGAGCTGTCCACATAGTAAGGCATAATTCCAAAAAACAGAGCCAAGCCGAAGGTCAGACGGTAACAGCCGTAGACATTAACCGGGTTCACTAATCCATCCAAACAGCTCGGTAGCCACATGGCGTATGAGCAATGAGTGCAATTGTGAACTGAACCCGAAGTTTTCAAAGTTTTTTTATTGCACAATCTCTAGATTTAGATTGTGTCTAATTAATTAAATAAAATAACGAAGCCAAAACAAACCTAACCTACACGATCTATGATGGATGGGGTCACAATATTTACCGGCAACAAAAGCAATGAATAAAGTCTCTAGCTTATATAGGTTCTGAGATGGACGTGTTAATTTATGCGGACGGACGGACGAACAAGCGGACGGACAGACGAACGAACGGATGGACATAGGGGCATAAGGACTAACGGACAGACTGGCGGACGGACGGACGGACGGACCGACGGATTGACGGGCGGACGGATGGACGGACGGGCGGACGGACGGATGGACGGACGGATGGACGGACGGATGGACAGACGGACGGATGGACACACGGGCGGACAGCCGGCCTGACGGATGGACAGACGGGCGGATGGACAGGGCTAAATGGACTCAGCTCGTCGTCCTGGTTGAAAATATATATTCTATATGGGATCTGACACGCCTCCTTCGGCCTGTTTAATACTTTTGACAAAAAATATTACAGCTTACTTATCTTTGAATACCAAAAATTAAGTTTAGACTGACATGATTACAGCTTGCTATAGAAAAGGTAAAGCTTATTCCACTTTACCTTGTTCAGTGCATCAGAATGTTGCCAGCAGCGATGTTGAATAGCTGCAAAGAGCAGCACGATACTGAGAAGAAATAATTGGGGCACATAGAAGGCAACGGCCACTGTGTAGCTGGGCCTCACATCATTGTGGAGCAGCATATAAAGGGAGCTGGCCAAATAGGCGAATTGCACGCAGAAGATGAGTAAAAGTTTTGTGTGTCGCATGCTCATGATTCTGCCATAATTGAAGCAAACGCCCACGTTGAGTAGCTGATCGTCGATGCGGGCTATCATATCCCAGAGTCGGATCAACAGACGCACGCGCAGTCCACTGCACAGGAAGAGAGTGAACATGCCGGTCAAGCCGATGAACTTCTGCAGTGAGTCTCCCACCTGGGAGATGGGCGAATTGAAGAAGTAACCCACGATGCTCTGCTGCTGAACGAGTGCAGCCAGAAAGCAATAGCCGAAGAAGCTCAGCTGAAGCAGCCCATTCAGATAGCCCAGTCGACTGAGCTCAAAGTGTCGTGCTGTCCCTGCCACCGCCTGGCTCCTCAGCCGGAAGGGCGTGAGACCTAGCAGATAGGTGAACAGAAGCAGCGTTTGCTCAGCGTCGTAAGCGTCGCGTGGACTAAGCAGTCGCCTCCAATTTGGCCACATGTCGTCGAAAAGTTGAAACTGATTTGAAAAAGCGGATGTGATGCACCTTTTATACAGACTGCAGGTTAGTTGTCCACATGACTTATTGATGGAGGTTAAGACCTTGAACTTCGTCTGCTCGGTTTTGAGGTGCTGTCAGTTGCCCCGTAATGGGAAACCTGTCGTACTTTTCATTCCATTTCATGACAGTTTCGTGTTGTTTGTTTTTGTTATGAAATTATAAAGTGAGCGCAAGTGAGGTGGAGGAAGCGCTTATGGCTCGCTACTTGGGTGGGTTGAGCTAATTAATTTAATTGAATTTCGTCCTGTGCCAATAATTGGCTGGCATTAACTAGAGTACGGCACTTAGGACTTTATATATATTTATCCATATATCTATGTGCCAGTCCAACATAACTCGAGTCTAGCTTTAAGTACGCATTGAAACATGCAATACTTTTATGTTGTTTGTAATTATTCCCATGGGTGATATTAATATTTTCGTGAAACGAGATGTTAACCTGGATAAATAATGATAAAATCGGTCAGCTTAAAGCTAAAGCGTTTTTGAAGTTGTAAAAAGTATTCCCTAGACATAAATAATGACGGGTAACTACTAGTTTAACGAAAGGCAGTTATAATAAATGTGTATTTAAGAGTTTTCAATGCATTCACTACTTTTTAAGTATATCCATTGAACGTGAAATGAAATATGGCACTGGGATGATTGACTCTGTTTGTTTTCAGTAAGAATTATTTGTTAAGATTTTTCAAACCCAATATATTATATTTAAGAACAATATTGTAAAAGCAACTCATTATTTTTTAATAATATATAATAATATTTTGCTATAATATAAAAAATTACTTATATAATAAGATTTGTTTTATCTACTTTTTTTGAGAATATAAAACTGATAAGACTACGTCTGTTAATTTAAATATATGAAGCTTTAAAGGTTTATGATTCGAATCAGTTCTCTTATTGGATATTGGATTTTATGGAATAATTTCATTATTGACATGCTAAAATTCAACTTCTTTGATATAATTTGATACATAATGATTTTATGTCAATGGAATATTTCCACTAAAATGAGTTTTACTTTAAAGAACTTGTTTGCTTTTTGGTTAAGTTCCTTTAAAAATTCTAGCACACGGTGCACAGTGGGCAATTTGGCTGCTTTAACGTAAAGAAATTAATTACAAAAAAAAAAAATAAAGGAAATTTAACAAAGCTGGTAATTTTTATGTAACATGAACTCTTAAAGGAACAACAATTAAGTTGATGCTCAGAAATATGTGCAACCTGAATAGAAAGATATTGTAAAAAGAACAGAAAAGAACAAAAAACGATTTTTCTTAAATTAATTATATATATATTTGTCAACTATTTACCTAATAATACGACCGAAGTTAAATTAAATAAAATTAAATTAAATAAATAAAGTTTTAAAAATTGTTTCTCTTATATACACAAAAGTTATTTTGTTGATTTAAATATAAAATAAATATAATATAAGACTACTCCTAGATTGTTTAAAAAAGGTCTTTACCAAGTCTTGAAGAAGTTCTTGCTTACTGATTTCTTGTTTAATTTTATACCACGTATTATTTAGCTTTCTATTAATCTATTAAGCCACCTGCTTACCTTGTTAACCATAACGAACCGCATCTCCACCAGATATGTGAAACAAGAGAACATGGCAATGGCAATTGCTATGACCGTATGCTGGATCATAAAGGTGAAATGCAATGCCCATGTGGGATCCACGTGGGATGAGTACAAAACGGCAAAGGTGCCCCAAGAAAAGCCAAAGTTAACAACGAACATAGAGATCATGACCGCATAGCTATACCGAAGCACCTTACTGTACATGATCTTAATGCCAACGCTGTGCAGCTGAAGGTCCATAATATGGAATTTCTGCAGGCACTGCTCGAGGCGGTGCTTCGGTATAATGGCCGTCAGATAGATGACCGTGACGCCAATGAAGCCGCTCACGATCTGCATCATGTCGCCGAAGTAAGTGATGCGGGAGCGAAAGAAGTAACTGGCAACGGACTCGCAATTATTGTTAATGGTCAAAATGTAGCAGACAGTGTACAGGAAGATATGGCCAATGCCGTTTAGGTAGCCAAACCACGACTTCTTGATGTCCCTGCGACCAGTTTTGCTATCACAGCTGATGTAAAACGATGTCAGCCCGTGCAAATAGGTGACATGGAAGAGTGGACGCAGACTCTCGTACAGCTGCTTAGCGGACAGCAATCGGCGCACGCGACGCCGCAGCGGATGTTGCAGCACAGTATTCAGCTCGATTTCCACACTGGTATCCTTCTTGGTGTCCATGCTGTCCTTTTCGCCGTGGTCTGTACAGCTGGAGCTTTACGCGTCAACTAAACACGAGCACCGCAAATAATTTGCATGTTGCCGACGCCGGCGTCCGGGCCAGACCCTGCTATAATGAGGTGGGGCCACAATTCATTCATTCATTTCATTCTTGTTGGCTTTAAGTAAATATTTTTAGTATTTTTATGCCGCTGGCCAACGAAGACGAACACGAACACTAATACCAACAGAAATACATTTATGAATACGAATAAGCATGAGTATGGGTGTTTTAGCTATTAGCTTAAACTGTTGCATTTTAATTAATGTCCATTTACAGGTGACTGCTACTCTTCCCCAAGGACATCACTTAATCCAGGACTCTAATTAGTTATACGATTTACCCTCATTTCAATAGGTCACAATATTTGTCTGTCATTGTCTGTCTGTAGTAAGCACCCAGGGGACTTGACTTTTATTCAATGAATAACCAATAAGAAATTGAAATATTTCCAAAGAATATGGAAACAATTAAATAGAAGGTGTAAAATAATTCTCTTAATTGCCTTCTCTTTCAGAAACTGACGGACTTACAGACTGCCTGATTGGTGAAACCTTTAAGTGTGGTAGTCATAATTATTTACATGAGCATATATTTATCTATATATATAGATGATTATGCATACATGAATGTATGTAAATATATAGTTATATATGTATGCATATAAATTTCCATCTAAGTTCTTCCTAGCCATTTCTCTCTCTCTCTCTATTTCTCTCTCGATGTTATTTATTTCTCTTTTTTGCCCATATCTGCTCCCTCTCCTTCTCTATCTTTCTTGTCCATATTTTTTTCTCTCTCCCTCTCTCTCTCTTTCTTTTATATTTCTCTCTCTCTCTCTTTCGCTCTCTCTCTCTCTCTCTTTCTCTCTCCCTCTATCTCTCTCCGTATCTCCCACTCTCTCCCTTTCTTTTTCTCTATCTCTCTTTCTCTCTTTATTTCTTTCTTTCTGTAACTCTCTCTCTTTCTCCTTTCTCGGTCTCTCTCTCTCTCTCTCTCTCTCTCTTTCTCGCTCTCTATCTCTATCTCTCCCACGTATACACGTATATTCTCTTTAAATTTTTCCTATTTAGGTAGATATTTAATTTTTATCTTTTGTTAAACTTTTTAAAACTTTTAACACTTAGACTCGTCTTGCTTGTTATTGTTTTTTGTTCTCATGAATAGTTATTACTTAAACCCAATGATATTTATGGTTTCTCTGAATGAGCTTCAATATGTTCGCATGAATTTATGTTCATTGCTCAGCGGGAAATTACCAAAATGGTTTGTTGATACAATATCCATAAAAGGTTGTTAAAGGTTGGAAGGATTTGCTCAGTTGCCACCGAGAGCTTAGAAACGACAACAGCAAAAGGCTAAACAACATAAAAAGGTATTCATTTTAGGGAATAATACAATATCATTGCAGCCTAGAGTGGGGACAGTACGCAGTAGTTTTTGCTTCCGTACCAATTATGATGCTCATAAAGATGATGAGAGTAGCGTGTGTTGCTTGTAAAAGAAAACATAATAACAAACGAAGGGGCTTGTCATTTTTGAAGAAGTACTATATTTTATTGGCGGTAAACGAGTTTGTTTACCTTTTTGGTGCCACGTAAGATATTGAAAATATGCATAATATCTACACATTTTCAAAAAGTTTTTATGGGAGTAGCTTTTCAAACTACGTAAAATTTAAAATTATTATAAAGAGCATTTTGTTTTGGTTAAGAAAAATTGTAAACAAATGAACACAGCTCGTTAATATACAATTATTTAGAGTACTGTTACAGGGATTCTTAAAAATACAATATTTCAAGTAAGTTATATAAACATATGAAAATTAAAAACAATATTGTATAAAAACAAATTATAAAAAACAAAATAATATTGAAACTTTTGACTTTTCTTTTATTATCGGACGAAAGGAAATATGGTTTCGTCAATTTGTAATAGAAAAACTTTAAATTTTCCTATTTTTAATGGATTATTTATGATTATAATACTAAATCTGTGTACACTTGGGTATAATTTCCCAATTATAATGTGTTTTTCCCTAATTGACAAATTGACAGTAATCTGATAACGTATCACTCAATTTAGGATCAATAACCTCTTTTTATCACATCGATGCCTAAAATACAAGCCATAGCAATTAATAAAATGTATTCTAATTACTATATTCCCAAGAGAGTAATTAAATATATTGAGGTAACCCAGAAACACAGAAGACAGTTGGCAAATATTTGGATTAACATAAATTAATTTCACACTTCATTTGTGGCTGAGCAATAAATGTTATTCCCCGGGGGCGAATCGCCAAACAATTCGATTGGAGGTGGGTCTGCACTAGTTTCACTATTTGCGCAGGCCTTTCACCATAAGTCAGTCACCTTGATGTAACTTACCTGATTTACGATACTCAAACGTCGCTCAAAACTGAAGGCAATCACGCAGAATAAACAAATCGCAATGGAGACCACTGAGTGCTGCAGGAAGAAGGTCATGCAGACGCAGAAGGAGGGCGTAACGCCGAGGGAGACCAGCAGCCGGAATACGCCCACAAAATAAACACCCAGAATGAGTAGCTTGAAGACGAGCAACAAGATGGAGTACCGAAAGATTCTTGAGTACTTCACGCGAATGCCGATGTTGGAGAAGTTCGTATCGAGACTATGTAGAATTGTCAATGTGCCCAGGAGCTTGCAGCGCTTCAATATCGCCGAGGTGTAGATCACGGCACCCGCTATGAGTCCATTGAAGATCTGCAAGCGATCGCCGATTGTGGAAATCTCTGTGCGAAAAAAGTAACCCACAATTGACTCGCCCTGGCGCAACGATGAGATATAGCAGAAACCGCACAGCACAATGTAAACAAAAATATTGAAGATGCCAAAGCACGACATCTTCAGATACGACTCGCCCATCTTGCGGCGCACGACATGGAACGGTGTCAGCCCATAGAGAAACGTGAGGAAGAAAAGTGGACGCAGTGCCTCGTAGACCTGCGAGGATATAAAATACTTTCGCACCCGACGCAACGCCGTGGACATTTTGTATGACAAGCGACAAATGACGAATACGCACAACCGTTAGCTTCAAAGTGACAAATCGAACTGCAGCCAGGACGACGTTCCGCCCGAGTCGCTTGCTGGCGAAAAAAAAAACACATTTCGCATAAAAAAAAGAGAAAGCATCAGTTACGGAAGTGTAACCGAAGCGAAGGCGCGTGCGAAAAGCTCATTATGAAGTTCATCATGCAGTCGGCTTTTATTCACTTTCCTTGTTGGCAGGACGTGCGAGGAGCTCACGATGTGCGGATTATCGCAGCATCCAAGTCCAACAAGTGCGTGTCCTTGGGCAGGCAGCGCATAGCATAGTCAAGCAGACGCCGCTGTCTGGATTTAAGTTAGTTGTTAGCATAACTAAGTTCTCGTCTCGGTTTGTATCCGAAGATGCTGAATAACAGAAAGGATGGGCATTGGCATTGAAAAAGTGATACAATGACGTATGGCGCGAGAGAAGGTTTGTTCTGCGTTCTGGACACAACCACCTACTAGTTACGCACACAATTGTCTCATAATAATGGGTATTATTAGAATTGGTATTAACTTAATACTACATATTTTGTAAGACTTTGGCAATTGAATGAAGAGGTTTTTGGTTGTAACAGGTAATATTTTTCTCAAATGATATACTTATAATAATCATAATCGCAATCAGAATAATGAGAATAAGAACTACAAAATATAAAAAAAAAATATATATATCAGGAATATTTTATGAGATGATTAAGTTCTCAACAAACTTTGTTTAAACTTGTTTCATTTAAATATAAATTAAATATATTGAAATATTACTTTTAGTTATTTTCATATTATTATTGTCTGTTTAAGCATACATTTTCAAATATGTCCAACCTGCTAATATATATTTATATAAAAATATTTATTTATATTATATATATATATAAAATAATGTATACAAAATTTTTCATTAGGTTACATTTTTCCATCTCTAATATTGTGAGAAATGCTGTCACGCGCCCAGCACTAGATTGTTATTTTCATGGTTCGCAATTCATTATCAACTCATATCCTTGACACTCTTGAATACACACACAGACACACAGTCACACTCAGCTGCGTCGCTCACGAGGCGTATGCGCAATATGGAACTGGGGAACGGGAATGGCGTTTCTGGCCATATGCTGATCAGTTGTTGTTGGTTTGCTGCCTTGTGCGCATGCATAATATATCGCATTTATGAAGCGTGGCATGCTAAACAAGTGAGCAGTTTATTTTCGATGACATTTGAATGGCGTGCTATGTATGCCAGCGGACCGTGAAGGCGGCTGGTAAAGGATACCATTTGGATTCTGCGCAAACTCGAAAACTCAATTTAATAATATCAGGTCGTTTTTACATATAAATGTCTTAAGGTATATATATGCAAAGGCAATTGACCTATTTAGGGCGCTAATGAGGGTTTATTTTTATCATTCATTCATTTTCACTCACTTTTATTGAGTGTTACTCGGGTAACTCGGGTATTTTTCGCCCGATTTCCGAATGATATATAATTTTCGATACGTTAGAAAGATGTCTTTTAAAAAACCATTCCATTCTGAAGTTTTTCCATTTTCGACAAAATATATGATATATGTACATATATGATACATGTGCTACCCCTTATCATTTATGGCAAAATCGGGTCGATTAAAACAACAGTCATTTTACAACTTTTATTTATTTTCAAAGCCACCCCGTTAATTATAAACAATATTTATCCTATTTAATTTGGCTAATTCATTTATTTCTTTCATAAAAAAATTAATTTAATATATTTTCGTTTAGGTTATTTTACCAGTTATTATTTCTACGGCAAATTTTAAAGCTGGACATCCATAAGTTATTAGTCCCACTGCATACTATAGCCCTAAACTAACCCTGTAATATTTGAATGCAGATAGATGCAATTGGTCCTTCTGATCCTAAAGCGAAGTGTCCAGAGAAAATACTCAAAGATTTAGAGAAGCTTGAACAAATTTTCAGCAGCCAGTTTAATTAAGGCATCCACAAAAATATGCAGCAGGAATTCGCAAATCAAATTAAGTATGCGACTTACAAAAGTATGCTACGGATTATAATCAAATTGTTACAGCCACTCTAAAGCCCATGCCTAAAAGTATGCACAAAGTTTTGAGCAATACAACTAATTTTTTCACGAGGCCTTTTCACACTAATATTTTTTGCTGCATACTTTTCAGCGGAGCAACTAAAACGCTGCAGGTACAGAAGCATATCAATAAGAAAAATAGTTTTAATTCGGATATATCCTTGCATGGGACCAAAGGACATGGTGCGTTTGGCTCCTGAGGACCAGCTCTATTGATTCCTATCATAGTATTATTCCTATCATTATATTATTTTTATTAAGCAGAATATTCTTTACGTAGCAATAACTCAGGCAAATCCTTAAGAATTTTGAAATGACATCATTTTTTAAACTCGTAGGGATCAGTGCTATCAATTCGAATTCAAAAATTGAAATTCAACGATTTTTGCAAATTTGAAAAAAATCAAGGGGTCACATTTTTTTCCAAAATTTGGAAATAGATAAAGATCACATTCTTTCGACATGCATTCCAGAATCTATGAGTTACAAACATTTTTATTAAGAATTTTTCTAAAAACTAGTGCAATCCTGGAATCAAAAGTGTATTCAAAATCCAAATTCTCAGAATTTGACCAAATTAAAACATATTTTTGTCAAATACGGATCCCTACTCAGAAACAGTCATTCTTTGGAGTTCAAATGTCTAACCTTTTCAGTATCAAAGTTGTAGTTGTATGAATTAGTTAGAAACTGCTTATAAGTTCCAAAACAATTTTTTAAAATTATCCTTCTAAATTAAAAATTTTCCGGATTAAAATAGCTTTTTCTTAATTCTTTTGGGACTTTACGTCGTTTGATTTTAAAAGCGATAAATACTGCGAAACGTAAGTAATTTTTGTACTAATTTTTTAAAGCAAACAATTTTTCATGTTAAAAATAACTTGAGTTATTTCATTTCATCCCGTTTACATATTCGTGACACTCACCTTATGCAATCGAATGAGGCGGCGTTGAATCGATCGGGCCAACAGGCAAAACATGCAAATTGTTATCGATATAGCAATCAGCTCGTAGATCATAATAAAGATCAGTTGAGAGCTGGGACGCACCTCCATTTTGGCCAGACATACGAGGCAAACAATTATGATGGTAGCATCCAAGGCGGACACCAGCAGCATCACCAACAAAACCTGGTACTGAATTTGTCTGAAGTCGACGGGAAAATGAAGGCGACCCAGGCGTTTATCAATGCGTACCAGCTTCTCGATCGCATGACGCAGATGGCGGCGCAGGAAAAGCGGAAGTATCAACATGACCACTCCGGCACCGATGCCGCTGATGTCGTGCATCCGGGAGCTCGCCTGCGAGACGTGGTTGCGCATAAAATAGCCAATTAGGGACTCCCTCTGAACCAGAGTGTACGTGTAGCAGTAGGCGAGTAGTAGCCAGCGGCAGATGGCATTGGCAAAGCCGTACCACGACTCACGCACCACTCGCTCGCCGTGGCCACCGTCGCGGCACACGAAATACGGCGTAATGCCCAGCACCAGGGCCAGCCCAATTATTAGCCGTATGCTGGTATAGAAATCCTGAGCACGGAAGACGCGTCGCAAGGCCAACTGCCAGAAGCTTGGCGACCCTGAGTCCTGGCGTAGCATTTCGCAAAGCAGCCGACAGACTACTAAACAATAACTGACGGGCGTCTAATTGCTGACTACTTCAGGGAGCTCACGCCTAATCGCTGACAGTCTGGTTTCCGCTTGTTATCAGAGATTAAATGTCGAGTATCGCAATCGCATTTAAGTGGTTGCGTATGCTAATTCTCTCTCTCTCTCTCTTGCTCTCTCTCTCTCGCTCTGTTTTTGTCAATAAAATGAGCAACGTAATGAATTAAATTCGAATAATCCGTAAATGTGTAAGTAGGTTGTACTTCAATAGCAGCGCTGGTGTTGATGCATCATTATATACTCTTTTTCTAAGTACAATAATAATAAAAATAATATTACCCAAAAAAAAAGGTTAAATATTAAATTAATTTCTGTTTTTTTTTTTTTAATTTCATAAAGAAATTGTATGTTTGTTTATATATACTTTTTATACTATATTTGTTTCTAGTTATACTAAATATTAGTTATGAACAATGCCTACCTAAAAAGTATTTTTACATATATAGAAAATTATTAAATTTCCTCAATCGAATCTGAATTTAAGGTAAGTCTCTGTCCACTACAAAATTTGTTAATTTTGTTTCAGTGAATGAATTCTGCCGTTATTTTTGTTGTTATCTATATGCTATTTATATTCATATTTTACTAATGACAACCTGCAGCTCACTGCTTCCTTATGCCATTGAGTATTTCAGTTCACAATTGTTGGAGAAACGAACAGGTTGGGAAATTTAAGCCCGGTGTTTAATTTCTAACAATACCTAATGATTGCTTTTGCATACTTTTTGGAGCGCATGGGAATCGATAAGAGCAAAAATCAAATTAATTGTGAGAGCTAACTGCAAATAAAATTGGAAGGAAATAAATGGAATATAATTTAATGCCTAATCATGCGAAACGAGAAGCCCAAAATTAGGTATTTATAATTTTAAATAGCATAGATCGAGCTAAAAATAAAATAATGATTAGGTTTCAACCAAATACTTATTAATATCCAACTAACATTTAATAATTGCTTTTTTTTTAAGCTGTATAGCAAAGAAACACAATATTAAGTATATTGATTTTCAAACAGTATACATAGATTACAAATATTGTAACTTGGGATACCTTCACTAGATCCAACAGAAATCCTAAGATGAGTTTTTGATATTTTTTTTTAATTTATGTAAAGAATACGTAAGATACGTAGTTGATTATATAAAAAATGTAAGGAAATTAAAAATTTAATAAAATATAATCCACATGAAAATTTAAAATAAAAATATGTATTCTTCGTTTAATCAATTAAATTATAAATCAAAAATTTTCTAGACTATAAAGTTAGGTCGAAGCAACATACTTTATTTTTAAACTGAGCACCGCTTAACTCAGAGCCAACCAACCAGATCGAATAAGTACTCGTACTCGTTGTCATTGGCGTCATCTCCATCTCGAACTCCAGCTCTAAACTCTAGCTCCAACTGGGCTGCATCTTTAACAATGCCAACGAGATTGCATAATGAGACCAGCTTAATGAGCTGACAGCGTCAGTTGCTTCGTGCATACGAGAAAAACGCAACAAATCATGCGCCATGCTTAGAATTTTGTCGCACAATTTGCCAGCAATAACAATAACAATAACGATAACAATAACGTTGCCAACTGCCACAAAAATAGCAACAACAACAACCACATATTAACGAGTAGTCGAAATAGCAGAAACAGCAGCAGTAGAAGGTGTGCGTCTTGCCAGAGTCTGTGTCTAGTCTGGTTCGGTTTGGTTTGGTTTCGCCTGCCTTGTGGCCTGGTCTCTGCCATCAACCCATGACAATGGCGCCGTCTTTGTGCTCTGCCAGCGAGTCCCCAAGATTCTGGCTGCATAGTCATATTTTTTTTTCACACGTGCAGCATATTTTGTTATTCACTTCTCCGTTTATGGGACACGATTAGTTTTCATTTCTTTTGCAGCGTCTTCTAGTTTAAAGCAAGCTCACAGTTATCACGATTAGATACCCTTTAATTTATATATAAAGTTTTTTTTATATGCTTAAGTTTTATATATAAAAATTTAAGATAAATGTGTTGTTAAAGAGGCATTTGGCCACCGACTCTTAGCAGCAAAAAATAAAAAAAAAATAAAAAAAAAAAATATAGACATATATTTTATTAAAATATATATTATATTTAAAGCATAAAGAAATTAATTTTATTTAAAATTTTTTTTTCGTAAGTTTCGGGTTCAGCTTAGACTTACTTAAACTTTTATTTTTTATGATTAGTAATAGTATTTTTACTATAATAAAACATTATTTTCAATATAATTGTTTTACTTTAAACACAGTATCCGTGTGTGTACATATTTAATTTTTGAATTTCTCTGTTGTTTTTGATAGAGCTAAAACTGATCTCAGTTGAACCTAAATATTAAAAATACAATTTAATACAGATGTTTTTAGCTATGCTTAATTGATAATAGTGATGAAGGCGCCACCTGTTGGTCATATGTATAAAGTACTTATATACTATTTGTTGATAATAATAGGAAAGTGGGCAGAGTCTTGCTATTGATAAGCGATCATGGACCCAATTCTAGTTTTTAGGCTTATCGCCGAAGCTGACCCACAAGTTGAGCGAGGTCAAACGAAATTGATTGTCAATGCAAATCGGATTGGGTTCTAAGCTTTCGCGCCGACTGCTGTGTGGTGCCGTGGCTCAGTTTTCACTTTGGATTCAGATCGCGTGGCTGCAAATTTAATATGTGGCGCACAGGCATCGTTCAGCAGGCAGCTCGCCAGGACTTGAGGCGCTTATTGAGCAAGAGCTCTGCTCCAGCGCCCACACTGCCACAGTCGGCGGATGTGGTGGTGATTGGTGGCGGCTCGGCAGGTTGCCACACGGTTTACCATTTGGCTAAGCGGGGAGTAAAGGCCGTGCTGCTGGAGCGAGCACAGCTGACAGCGGGCACCACGTGGCACACGGCGGGTCTGCTCTGGCGTCTCCGTCCCAGCGATGTGGACATCCAGCTGTTGGCCAACTCACGGAATATGCTGCGGCAGCTGGAGGCAGAGACCGGCCTTGATCCCGGCTGGATACAGAACGGCGGCATTTTCATAGCGCACAATGAAACGCGCTTGGATGAATACCGACGCCTGGCAACTGTGGGCGCTGCACTGGGCATTGAGAACGAAATACTCACGCCCGAGGAGACACAGAAACTGTTTCCTCTGCTCGATCCAAAGGCCTTCATTGGTGCACTCTACTCACCGGGCGACGGCGTCATGGATCCGGCCATGCTCTGCACGGCTTTGAGGCGGGCGGCAACTAAAAACGGCGCCCAGGTGATCGAGAACTGCGATGTCCAGGAGATTCTCGTCGAACAGGGCACACATGGTAAAAAGGTGGTGGGCGTGGCAACGCCTCATGGCAACATACGCACCGCTACGGTGGTGAATGCCACAGGCGTGTGGGGTCGCGATCTGGTGGCTCAACATGGCACCCACCTGCCGCTGCTGCCCATGAAGCATGCTTACATTGTCTCTGAATCGATTCCCGGTGTCCGTGGTCTGCCCAACATTCGAGATCACGATTATTCTACATATTTCCGCATACAAGGCGATGCCATCTGCATGGGCGGCTATGAACCGAATCCCATTTTGTTGGATCCGGTGGCGAAAGACTTCCACTTTGGCCTCTACGAGCTGGACTGGTCCGTGTTCGAGACGCATGTGGAGGGTGCCCAGAAACTATGCCCCGCCTATGCCAAATATGGTGTTAAGAGTACAGTTTGTGGCCCCGAGTCCTTTACGCCGGATCACAAGCCTCTAATGGGACCGGATCCTAATGTATCTGGCCTAATGCACAATTGTGGCTTCAACTCGGCTGGCATGATGTTCGGTGGTGGCTGTGGCGAGCAAACGGCTCTGTGGATCATCAACGGGCAGCCGGATGTGCCCATGTTCAGCTTCGATCTGCGACGCTTCACGCCGGAACAGGGTCGTGCCACCAAGTGGATACAGGAGAAGTCCCACGAGAGTTACGTAAAGAATTACAGCATGGTTTTCAAGTACGATCAACCCCTGGCCGGACGTGACTTCCAAAAGGACCCACTGCACGAAGAGATGCTGCAGTGCAACGCATTCATGGAGGAGAAACAGGGCTGGGAACGTCCCGGCTTCTTCCTGGGTTCCAGCGCAGATGCTGCAGCAGTGCTACCCTATGACTGGTATGGAAGTTATGACAACGCTAGGCATAAGGACAGCAACTACGAGAAGGTCCTGGAAGGCGATCTGAAGTACAACAGCTTCTCCGAGCATCACGATCTGGTAATTGCTAATTGAAATAATGTAGGAGATTTTATTAATTGATTTATTTTCTTTCAGATTGGAGCTGAGGCACACGCCTGTCGCAACAATGCGGTGGTCTTCAACATGAGCTACTTCGCTAAGCTGCTGCTGGAGGGACCCCAAGCCCAGCAAGCTGCTGACTGGCTCTTCTCTGCCAACACCAATCGCGATCCCACCAAGTGAGTATTTAATTGTCTGGGTTTGACCTAGAGACTGTCTTTTGATCTGCCAATTTAGGGTATGAAATCAGACTAATTGGAAAAATGTTCCTAAAGGCTCTGGCTAGGGGTTTATCCTTGGTGAAAAAAATATTTCTGGAGTTTATTCTATATACTAGCTATTTTTCTGAAAAAGTTTTAATGAAATATATACTGAAATTATTAAAACATATATATCAGGCATCAAAAAAAATGTATTATACCCTGAATCCATTGAAAGATTTTAGGGTATAATTGTTTTGTGACAATGTATGTAATTAGCAGAAGGAGGCGTGGCACACACCATTAAGTATATATATATTCTTGTTCAGGACGACGAGCTAAGTCGATCTTACCATTTCCGCCTATCCGTCTGACCGTCTGATCTCGTAAACTACAGAAGCCAGAGATTTCAAATCTTAAATATATATTCTTGTATACGATACGTAGTAAAAGTTTATTTTATTTTTGTTTCTTATAAAAATTTGTGTATATATATATATAGGTCATAAACTATAAGAGCTGTAACTTTACTCACTTAACTGTCCGTTTTTTCAGGATCCATTCTCTCTCTTGAAATAAATACTGTTTGTGATATAGCAATATATTATATAAAGTATTAATAGAATATTATGTTACCATTAGAATCAACTTTCATTAATGTAAGCTACTCTATATTTATTTCTATTCAATATATAATTCCTCATTTCGTAGATTCTAGATATTATTCGACATTTAAAAGAAAACACTTAATTTGATGATTAATATAATAAAACAGAAATAATTTTACAATTTTCTTTCGTTTCTTCCCCTTACAGAACTGTCTACACTTGTGCGCTGAACGATGCTGGTGGCGTTGAGGCGGATGTCACCATCAGCCGCTTGGCATCTGGATCGGGGCAAGTGCACGATCCCAAGTTCGAGGGTCAGGGCTATTACATTGTGGCCGGCGGAGCATCTGCCTATTACTCGTACAGCACGCTGCTTAGCGAGATACGAAGTAAGGGTCTCGATGCCAAGCTGACTGATATCACAGCTGAACTGGGCGTCATATCTATACAAGGACCCAAAAGTCGGCAGATTCTGCAGCCGCTGCTCGACTGCGATTTGTCGGATGAGTATGTTGCGCCAAATAGCACTCGCCTGGCCACTTGCAATGGAATTAGTGTGCGTTTGCTGCGCGTCAGTTTTGTGGGCGAACTGGGCTATGAACTCCATGTGCCCAAGAAGGATTGTGTGGCCGTGTACAAAGCGCTGATGGCTGCTGGGAAGTCACAGGATCTACGCAACGCAGGCTACCGGTCGCTGTATTCCCTCAGCAGCGAGAAGGGCTATCATTTGTGGAGCTTCGATCTGCGATCGGACGATACGCCCTTGGAGGCTGGTCTAGGCTTCACCTGCCGCAAGACGGGCGAGTATCGCGGCCGTGCCGCAGTGGAGCGACAGCGCGCAGAGGGTGTTAAAAAGCGCTTGGTTTACCTGACGCTGCAACAACAGGTGCCCATTTGGGGCCTCGAGGGTGTTTATCGAAATGGTGAGCCTGTGGGCGTGCTGCGCCGAGCTGAATATGCATATACACTAGGCAAATCTCTGGGTCAGGCCTATATCTCGCGCTCTGATGGACAAAAAGTGGATGTGGACTATCTGAAATCGGGTGACTATGAAGTGGATATTCTGGGCAAACGCTATAAGGCGGATTGTCATTTGCGCAGTCCTTTTGATCCCACTGGCCAACGTGTTCTTGGCAACTATGACTCGAAATAAATCTTAATAAAAGCTAACTAAAAGTTAAAAAAAAAAATTGCATTTCACTAAATTGGTTAACGGGATCCAGATTTGGGGAATGGCTACTGTATCAAAGCGTTAACGTGTACAGATGCGTATAGATGACTGACTGTGGCTGGTATGTTTGTGGCTCAACACTGCGCACCGACCCTAACCTGGAGATGGTGAAGCTCCAAATAAATTGGCACTTCAGTCAATATAATGACAGGCTGAGAGCACACTAAAACAGGCTTGCCAGGTCTCTTGCCTCAGATCGTCCTATTAGACGATTAAGGCGACGGAAATACCTTAACCTTTTGAAATAAAAACTACGTCGAAATATTAATAAACGAAAAATGGAATGTATGTTAATGTATATATCGTAAACAGCTTATTTCTTTACCATTATCCTATCTATCTCTTAGCTATCCCTTAAGTTATATAGTGTATCGCATACTGATACTGGACAAGTAAACAAAATATAAATATATATGTATATAAATACATAAAAAAGATGACTTTGAAAAAGTCTTTAAGGTCTATGATAAAAATTATATCATATGTGTAAATAAAGCCTTTATTAAGAATATAAGAATATAAGAAGAGAGTCTTATGAGAAAACTATATATTATTTTATTTATATATACAATTATATTAATTTACACATTTACAATTATGAGCAGTGTCCTGTTATCAATTTTGTGCAACTTAATCTAATCGGATCTGGTACTTTTCTCCCAAAAGCAAGAACTAATCTTTCTAGTATTAGCTAGGTTGAGTTATCGGCAAACTCTCATAAAATAAAAAAACATATAGTTTTTATAAGCCATTAGGTTGCATCTGGCCAGCACACATTTATATGTCCTCCATGGTGTCATTTAATTTAAATGAAGACTATATATCAAGCGAGTTGTCTTCAAGACTTGAGCCAATTTGCAGCCAAGGCTGCTGTCTGAACTACTTAGATAGATTTCAAATATTTAAAATAAATTTAAATATTTTTTAATAATTTTTGCTATTAGCTTCTCGGGCAAATAATAATAATAATAATAATATTTATATATATCACAACAAAGGCAAGATGAAGGTTTGTTTGAATAGTTTCGTGAGGCTCGAATTGGCGGAGCCGGCTTTATAAACATTTCCTTGAAAAATGCTGAATTCTATTTTTGTGTGCGTGTTTTATTTATTTTTAGTTTATTTGATTCAGGGCCAGTGGAAAATGTTTGGATAAACTTGAGTTGGGCAACAATTAAATTTTGTACCGTTTCGAAATGCACGTATTTTTCTGAATTAATGGCTAATGATAATGGTTTGGGTCTCGGTTTCTGTTTCTGTCTCAGTTACAGAATCTTCAACTTAGCCACGTGATGGCAAAGTCAGTCACTGGGTTATGGTTAAGATGTTGCCACAGCTCGAGCTACAGCAACAGCTAGAGCTAGAGCTAGAGCCACATCTGCATAGAGACAAGTTAATTAGCTCTCTCAAAAGCCGCAGACACCACAGACCAAGTTAATTATGGCCATATAATAAGTTGTTATTGTAATTTATCATTGTTTACGCTTTGTGGGCGCACTTCTTGAAGATTCTGCCGCTAAGCGAACGGCCTTGAGGGGCAGCGGCGAGAGGAAGGGTTTATCAGCGCCCAAAGGCAATCGTAATGCCAATTAAATGACAACACATTTCTCTCTGACAATGCCCAATTTTCAAATGTTACATAAACACAAAGCAGCAATGAGCCACAAAGCAATTAAAAATTGTCGTGCTTAATGACGAAAGATGTCAAATGGCTGATTAAGCGTAAGCCAGGCGCGATGTGGGCTGCGGCAGAGAAAAGTGAAAAGCAGCCCACACTCTGTGCGTATACATAAGTATAATATATACATATATATATATATATCAAATTAGATATATATATATATGAGGCCTCGAGCAGTTAACTTCATGGTAAGCCGCTTTAATATCAGGCAACTTTGTTAGCTCTCAATTCGAAATTGCCTTCATTGCCAGCGCTGCCTGGCGGGGGTCATTCGGGCCCCAAATCTAATTGCAGGCACAGTCATGGATAGGGCGCTTGGCATCTTTTATCTCAGTTTGCAAGTCAGCATGTTGCGGCACTTGAAGTCGCTCCACTTCAAGTTCAAGTTCAGGCTCCACTCATTAAGTCAATCGAACGACTGCAATTTGGCAATGTTCACACTTAATGGATTCACACATCTTTTGCTTTGGCTGCATAAATCACTTGAACGAATGCGCTCAAAGTCATGATGCACAGCAGCAGCAGCAGCAGCAGTTTATGTTTTCTATTTCGATTGCTACTTCAAGCGACATTATGAGTTGCAATTAAAATTAATTTACTCAACGACCTCCGATCGCTTGAAATGCATTTGAAGATGCGCTCGCTGACTGCCAAAGTGCGTGTGAGGATGCGCTTTTGCCTTGTCGTGAACTTGAATTGAAATTTGAAAGCTTCAGCTTCAATTAATTCCATATTGCAGTTGCAATGACACCTGCTGATAGCCATAAACATTTAAAATCAATTCACAAACACAAACACATCAACACAACATTAATCAAAATAACAATAATAAATGCAGCTACTAGGCATATATATGCTACAATTAAAGTCAACAAAAACAAAAAATATTTAACTAATTTTGTTTTTCTTTTGCCTTTTATTTTATTTTTTTCTCTCTCTTGTTTTCCCTCGACAACTTTTGGCTAATGATGAGCATATTGTGCCGGAAGCAATAGCTCTTCATTGATTTTACTGACATTATTGACACAGTTTTGTACCCCCCGCTGCTCTTAAATTACATAAGTGAAATGTAAATAAAAATGTTGATAAATCACGAGAGTTTTTTGTGTATGCCGCCAAGGGGCACAACAAAGGCAAAGCGAAAAAAAATAAATAAATATATAAGAAAATAAATAAGTAAGTCGATAATCATTTGTTTAAACAAAACGCGTAACGGCATCAAATATTTTGCATTTTTTTTTTCATACAAATATATTTTTTCAACCAAAATTCGCCAAGTCAAGCCACAGGCCAAAACAAAAGACTCAGGCAACAAACTTGTTTCGAGGAGCAACGCGCCTGCACACATGTTGCACGAACCGCTGCTTGGCAACTGCAGCTCAAACCCAACGCCGTGACACACTTATACTTATGTGTGTGTACGTCTGTGTGTGCGTGTGTGTGAGGTGTAATTTACTAGCGATTTGCTGGCTCTTAACTCAATTAACAATGAGATGTCCAACTGGAGTTTGAGTGAAAATCGCTATTGCTTGACTCGCTGGGGCTGTTCGGCCATAGGCATACATTGGAAGACACACAAACACACACACACGCATGTGACAAGCGCGGTTTGAGCCGTGTTCGAACGGCAACCGCAGCTCCAAAGCTGTTCGCTGTTGTTGCTGGCTTTGGCTTTGCTGTGCACCTTATTTTTGTTTTGTTTTGCATTTTTGCTTTTGTTTTTTGTTTTATTTTTTGTTTTGGGGACAAGCTATAAACCGTGGCAAGATCGTCGTTGCGTTCAGTTGGTAAAAGTGAATCGTTGCGTGCGGTTGTCTCTCTCCACACTCTATAAAACAATTACAAGTACATCATATTTCATTCTCGCTCAACTGGCAAGCGCCGCTGATTCGTTTGTGCTGTAAATAAATATATATATACCAATTTATATATATATTTCGACAAGGTGATTATCTATGCATATCCTGCTAGGATATTGCAAAGAAAAACTGTTTATTTGTGCTTTACTTTAATTTTGTGTATCGGATTTCTGAGTGGATCTCTTGTTAAAAATAAGCTCTAATTAGTTGACTGCCAAATGGGTGCAGAAATAAAATACCTTCGCTTTTTTGGTGTGAAAATGGTGTTTTATAGCAAATGAATTGTTTATATTTATAGAATAAATATTTTGTTTATATGGCATACTTCAGTTAAAACCAATTTTTGGTATGTGAAAGATGGAATTTTCTTGCAGAAGATTTTGCAATACATTTTTAAATTTAGCCAGAATGTGATTGTTTAAATGAGAGCTTAAAAATATATATATTTATAATATCTTATATATTTAATAAATGTATTTAAAATATTATATTTGGCTATACTTTTTATGAAGTCCGAAATTCGTGCATTTGCTTAATATGTGTAGAACAAGATAATATTTCATAGCATAACTTTATACCGTTTAGTTTCTATAGCCACTATTTATGATATATATGACAGTGATTGGATCTAGGATTCGCTGAGAAATAGTTCGCTTGCACATTGCTTAAAGATAGATTAATAAAAACTGAAAAGCTATTGACACATACTTTTTAAAAGTCTTGAAAAAATTCGTCACGGAGTTCAACTCTTTCTATGACAAAATAACTTGCATCAGTTTAGAGATGCTATATTCTTGTGGATTGAATCAATAACAAATGTAAAAATATAAAAAAAAATTAAAACTATACAAGAAACTTTTAACTTCATGTAGAACGATTAAGAAGCAAAGAAATAAAACGGTTATTTTTGCAAGAAAATGAAAACGTATTAATTCATCTAAAATTAAAGTAATATTTCTTTGTTTTCTAAAGATAAAACACCTTTCTCTAAACTTTTCTAGACAAATAAAAATTTTTTTTTAGATGAAATATTTCTTGTTAAATTTAAATAAATTAAAAAAATGAATTGTTCTATAGTTGTATTAAGCTTTATTATATTTAACATTGTTGCAGTTGCCCTTCTAAAGGCTTTTTTTTTGTAGAGATGCAATATAAATGCTTTTGCACTTATTTAGCGACTTGAGGTTCCATATTTACTGAGGTGCTTATCTGTCAGCAATTAACCTGCCCTAGTTTTGGTTAAAGCACTGCTGTGCGAGAACGGCCCACACCCATGCATATATACACACACACAGACACACGTGCACATGCTGGGGCTACCAAATTACATGCATTGAAGCAGAAGATTGCGCAACATGTTTTGTATTTGGCCGCCTCAGTGCAAATGAGCGGAAAATCTAATTTTCCAGCCGCATGCAAATTTTGTTTTATTTATGAATTTTATTATTTTTTGCAATATGCGAAAATGTCAGCATGTGGTCATGAGCTAACTGCTACTGCAGCTCAGAGGTCGTAAACATAAAACATAAAAAAATGTTCATGATGCTTTATGGCGTTCGGGCGACAAACAGATAACGGCTAAAAGTCATTCAGCAAATACCAAAAATATATATTAAATATTCATTTTTTTTTTGGTATTTTACTATGGTAAAGCAGCTGCTGCTGCTGCTGCTGTGCAAATTGCACAGCTGATGAGCAAGTTTTGGGCATCGTGACCATATAATGCAGGCAATCTGCAGAAGACAACAAAATTCCAGTGAAGAAATCGCAAGTCACGTCGCGAGCGACTCGTAACTGGCAACTGCAATTTCAAGGCTGCCGAATTGACAACAAATAATTTATTTTTGATTCGGCGCGAAAGTCGCAAAAAACAGTTGCATTGATCTGCGCCCAGAGGAAAGTTACCCGAAGCCTAATCGGGATTGTGACAAATTCGCTAAGACCCTCTGCAGACGCTGACAAATTGCATTCAAACAGTTTGACTTAAATGCAAAAAGCGAGTCACGATCATTAACTTTGACTGCTCAAGCTATTCATCTGCGCTTCAAAATACCTTTCTCTAGGCCTGGCTCAGACAGTCCCCAAAAAAAGAGAAGAAGCAGAAATAGTTAGTTGTCAACATTTATTCAATTCATTAGCGTTGCGTCAAAATTTGTCGTGGGCAGCCCGAAAGATTGAGTACAAGCGTCCAGGAGAGTCTTCTTCGCGCTGGCTCATTGCTTTTTATAGATGTAGACTTTTTTATGTCATGACCAAAAACTGAAAATATTTTCACTATCATTTCGTGGCATTGTTATTGTTACTTTTTTGCCAGTTACAACAATAACAATAACAACAACAACAAAACCTGTAGCTGTGCCCGTTGAGCAGTAAAAGTAACGCACCTTGCCAACCAACCTGACAGCTCCTTTGCTGGCTGCCCCACTGTGCCACTGCACCACTGTCCAGGTGTCTGGTTGTCTGGGACGATCACAAACTTGCTCGCAACTGGCAACTGACTTTCTTCCACACAGTCTGTCCAGTTTTTCTACATATTATTTGCGCGACTTTGTTTACCAGAAAACCTCTTACTCACTCCTACCACATACCTCGTGGCTCGCACCTCGCACCTGGTACCTGTCCAGTTGAGGCAATTAAAAGCCACAGCCGCATCCGCATGCAACTTTCTTAACAGTTTATGGCGCATCCTGCTTGCTGAGCGCAGAGCCCTTCAGACTCCTCAGTATGAAGTTCTTGATCCCAGCTCTTGACCCCACACACCGTCAAATGACAAATATTGCAACATAGCCAAAGTACGTTCTCTCGCCTCTAATTGACATGGGCAACAACAGCACACAGCAGGCAAACATACTTAACGAGACACACAAAGGCTTGGAGCAGACCTACTTTAAGCCAAGAGACGCCCCAACTGGTTGTCGCCATAGTTACTATAGTTAGTGTGCTAGTTGTTGTTGTTGCTGCTGTTGCTATTGCCAGTTGTTTGTGGTTAGCAAATCCGTCTTCTTTATAATTGCTGTCATCGGTGCATCATGCTTAGAAAAACTCGTCTCACCTCTGTGTTCTACATACGAGCACGATACTAGCCAAGCACATAGACCAACTGCCTTATAGCCGCCTGATTTCTCTGGCAAATGAAATGAGATGAACGATCTGCTTTTTCCATTGATTTCTAATTAACAGATAGCTTTCATTACGTTCAACAATTGATGCATGAATTAATTATAGACTTTAGTATTATTGATTGGGTTTGAAATGGAAATTAAGTTACTTTGACAAAATCCGTTTTAAATATATTTATTTGCATTTTAAGACTTGCTGTTTATACTATTTATAAATTCATTTGAGCTCTTCACTTATTTGAGTTTCCATAAATATTTATGTTTACTTTTGCTTGACTTATTCTAAGTAGCCAAATATATGCTTTTTGTGAGTTTAAAATTGATATATCCAGACAGACTGACTGATCGATCGGCTGAGTAACAGGGTTATCCAAAATTTGACCTGACACTTAAGAAAAATTGATGCCAAAGTATTTATGAAAACCATAAAAAAGTTGAATGGCTTAATCCCAAATCTGCACTCAACTTTTTTATATGTTTTCAAGCAAATAACTCAATAAAGTTGGAATTCCCAGTTCAATTAAAATTTATTTACAATAAAAAAAATATATATAGAATTTTTTATATATTTTTTTACAATAAATTTAATTAAATATTTATGTTTTGTCTGTTAATTGATTCGCTTCAAAATTCCAATATATTTTCCATTATAAAATAAATAAGCATAACCTTTAACACTTCTTAATTAAATGCGCTTAGCAAGCGAGGAAATAATTAATTATTTTGTGTGCCAATATCTTAAGTACAGCATCTCAAATCGAAAATAGATGCAAACATTGGCTTAAAGTATTAGCTGGAAATTCAATTAAATGAAAACATTTTGAAATCGCTGTGAATTGTGAAGATTTTCACACACTCAAATATTTAATGGCATTTCAATAATTTAGGAGCCAAATTAGCAAACTGGCTCAATAAAATTCAGCAACAATTTATAAACAAGACAAATCGAAAATTTGAATGTTTAAAAGCTCGTGATACATAAATAAAAAAATGCAATTGTACAAAAAATTAAAAAAAAAGAAGGAAATACGTAAAATTACACAAGTGTGAAAACCAGTTGCTATTAGATGATATTAAAGACTTGAATGCAAAAAGTGCATAAGCTGAAGATTAATTGTCGCATATATATAAATATATATAGAGAGAGATATTGGAAGAGGGGTAGGGGCAGGGGATGCAGCTGTGAGGCAATGGAAGAGGGAATGCAGCTGCATGGACAGGCCAAAAGATAGACAGATGCCATATGGCAAGGCATGGCATAACTTAACACTAACACACAGACACACACACACACACACACACACACACACACACACCGTGCACAACAAATATTGGAATGTTGCACAGATGTTCACGTTAATAGCGAAAAATTCAAAATTTCAAACATTCAATTTGTTGTCTTTCAATTTATTTGGCTATTGAGCACGCTTTGAAGGTTGATTTAATTTTTGCCGTTTTTTCGATTTGAAGAGCTCCACAATTATTAATCATCTAATGTATCTGTATGTGTGGGCAGCTACATATGAAATGCCTTTCTCCAAAAAGTGATCCACGCAATTAACAAGTGCCCAAAAAAATACCAAAAACGAAACAGAAATTAAAATATTCAATGAAATACGTTAAACATTTATTGCATAACAAGCTACAAGCGTTAACAAAATTCAAAAACAATTCGAATTGGCCTCTTCAAATAACCGAAAAAAGAGCCCACAATTGTATTCGAATTTGGTTTCAATATTTTTTTTTTTCGCTTTAGACCTTTCGTCTTACTCACGACAATTAGCTCGACAAGACGGACGTACATAATGCACATAGGAAGAGCAAATGAGGCAACGGAAATTTGAATTACAAAATTTACAAGCCGTGAAAATGTACAAAAATAAATAATAATAAAAAAAAACATGAACAACAAAATATCAGACAATTGCGCGTGGCACAAAATGTTAAAAGCAGAAAAAAGCCAAAACAAAACGAAACCAAAGTCGTTAGCTCTGTTATCAGACGGAAGAGTCAAGTTGGACAGTTGGGTATTCAGCCAACTGTGTGTTATATATGGCCCAACAACAACAACAGCAGCAGGCAAACAGCAATGCAACTTTCTCCATTAAAGCCAAGAAAAAATAAAATATTGCTTGGTATGCAAAGCCAGACACAGTCAGAGCTAGAAACTGTCGGGCAAGGCATGTGCCCTGCCCCAGCGAGCTGGCTCTGAGCTCCGTTCTCTTGTAGCATAGTGTAGCTCTTATTGGGCTAGGTCAGTTTTATTTTCGGAGTTCGGGCTGGGCTACATTTGGAATTGGGTAAAGGTCAAGAGTTGCTGCGGGTTCACATTGTTGAAGCTCGTTCACTGCGAATGTTTGTGGCAGAGAAGAGGAGTTTTTAATTGTCAGAGTTTTTGATTATGATTAAAGAATATAGTAATGGCAAAAGGAAATTGAATTTTATGAAATTTTTAGCTACCTTCTGGTTTTTTAAATAATTTATTACATACTTGTACTTAAGGTAAATGACAGAGCACGCGGCCTTAAGAGAAGAAATAGCTGCAATATAATTTATTTATTTTATTATTATATTAAAAATATAAAAAAAAATCTATTTGAAAAATTGAATCTAGTATTCAATACTTAGCTCAATGACTCCAGGTAAAAGTAAAATTAAATTATATTTTACTATTTGACATATTTGCTGTAATTTAGCTTAGGCTATCTATTTATACTTGTTTAGATATTATTTTTACTTTTTTTTTTAAATGTTATTTTTGATCGTCTTGTCAACATTATTATTAAATAAAAATAAAAAAATATGAAAATGGAATTGTTAAATTTTTAGCTAGCATTGATTGTCCTAGATGCCATTTAAGAAACTATTTAAATATTTGATTCAGAGTAATTTAGAATTCTAAGCATTCTCTCACAGATCATTGATTCCCATTTTCTTAATCCAGCTGAAAGTATTTGAACTTTAACATAGACTTTCCATACACAAACTCTCTAAACTGTGTAACTCCAAGGTCAGTTTTTTATTTATCCCACATATTTGCATAGCTTTAACATGGCTTGAAATCTTTGTTTCTTCTTTTGCAAATTAATTTGCCTAACAAATGTAAAAACTGTTTATGCCGGATCTAATTGTAATAAACATATTTATATAAGGCCATCTATTGATGCCATTTTGATTAGTGTAAAGGCGGCGCAGCTGCTATGAAAAGACCATAAAATTTGCATGCAATTTTGCCTGGCTATAACTTATAATAGATAGACTTATAATAGATAAAAAAGCATAAAACAATCAACTAATTTGCATGCAAAGTTATTAAAAAGTCAGCTAAGCAGACATAGACTGTTGCCAAGTAGAGAATTTTCGATCTGTACTTAGAATAGAATTCTCATGATTACGAAATAGGGCTGACTGCAAGGCCGTTACAAATTGAAATGGAAAAAACTACTCAATTAGGCGAATGGAACAAATGAACAATTGTCAGCGACAAATTCCATATACAAGCCAAACAAAACACACAGTCAAAATCGCTCAAAATCGATAGATTCCTATTGAGTGGTCGCTCTGATATTTCCAATCACTGATTTTGCATAAAAAGATGTCGACTCATCCGAGCGGAAATGGGTTGGGCACCATTTTGGGCGTTGGGTCAATCGGCAAATGCTGAAAGCTTAAAATGAAAACCAAAATAAAGTTTGAATTTAATCTGAAAACAGTTTCAATTTGTTCCTAATCGAAACAACTTTGGCAGCCTTTTTATTCGTAGATCAACAGCCGAGCCAAGCCCACTGCGAAATGTTTGTGCTGCGCACGTTGCTGTTGGTGGCAGTGAGCGCCACCGTGGCGCTGGCCCAGCGTCGCCTGGCGTTGCCAGATCCGCGCAGCTGCGCCAACCGTGTGCGACATGCCACCTACCGGGACGCCAGAGGCGTCTCGCACTCATACTTCTTCAGCTGGGAGCACGCGCCGACGCGCAGCCTGGAGGTGGACTGGCTGGATGCGCGCAACATTTGCCGGCGGCACTGCATGGACGCCGTCTCGCTGGAGACGCCCCAGGAGAACGACTTTGTGAAGCAGCGCATCGCGCGTGGCAATGTACGCTACATCTGGACCTCCGGTAGAAAGTGCAACTTTGCTGGCTGCGACAGGCCCGATCTGCAGCCGCCCAATGAGAACGGCTGGTTCTGGTCCGGCTCAGGCGGCAAAATCGGACCCACCTCGCAGCGCAACACCGGCGACTGGTCGCAGACGGGCGGCTACAACCAACCGCAGCCGGATAACCGCGAGGCGGCCCAGGGCAACGACGAGAGCTGCCTGTCCATACTGAACAACTTCTACAACGATGGCATCAAGTGGCACGACGTCGCCTGCCATCACATCAAGCCCTTCGTCTGCGAGGATTCCGACGAGCTGCTCAACTTTGTGCGCTCCCGAAATCCCAATGTGCGTTTGTAATTCTAAAATTTAAAACCTAAAATAAGCTTACAAAGAAAAAGAGACAAAAATTATAAAAAAAAGAAAATACAAAAACTGAAAACATATTTATGTAGCATTAAACAGGGCTTTGATTGATTGTCTGATTGATTGAATGCTTTACCAGCGCTTTTGGCAATTCCGTTCTCATTTTTTTATGGTTTTGTTTGCAACAAATTCTTAAGCAAAAAATTTGAATAACATTTCCGTGTTGATTCGCGCATGAAAAACAAAATTGTTAAATAATTTTAAAACAAATTGTTAATAAATATACAAATTGAAGCGATAACAAAAAGTTCTTTTGAGTTTTTTATTAGATTTTTATATAATTTTTTAGGGATCCCCTTAAGCACCATCACTAATCTGAATTGAAGTTTGCAATTTTTACTGTGATTCAAAAAGACTTCTAGTCTCTGTCAATTTTAGAAAAGACATCTAAGCGGTCTGTATTAGATATATATTTTCCTTAAATTCAGTTAAGTTTAAAAATTTAATTTTTTTTTTACATAAACTAGTATGTTTTTGAAAATTTTATTATATTCATAATTTTAAGGTTTTCTCTTATTTTTCGATAGTCTATATATTTGTCTTTCCTTAGAAAAATATTTCTTATTTCCTTTTTCAATAAAAACAGCAATAATGATGTGAATAATAGCCTAGAAAAACAAACATTTAAATGAGCCGCGTTAAAATTGGTATAAAAAGCTTTAGCCAAGCAAAACTCTTGTGCTTGGGCGAAAGTTTGAGACATAGATGGAGCCACAATATTAGTGCAGCTCATACGAATGCGTTCATGTTCATAGGGTAAAGTCTGCTTTGGAATTATTGGATCGAACAACAGCAGCACTAGGATGCCATAGTTTTTAAATCGAACAGTTCCCTTAGGAGCTACTGAATTTCTAAGCAGTTAAATCACATCTACAGTTTCTTAACACTCATACAATTTTACACATTAAAGTATAAATAATAAATTATTAGATTAGTTACTACCTGGATCCAATTATAACTAACCACACCCATTTAAGGTTCAGTTTCCGGCATATTAATGCAGTCGAACAAAATGGGGAACAAGAGCGAAAGAAAACAGGAGATCCCTTGCAAGTCTATGCCAAATCTCTGTGAGTCTGATGTCGAGGGCGAATCGTCCCTAAACCCCTACGCCCTAGAGTTTATTCCTTCGTATTTGAAGTGTGGTAAGAACGATAATAGCAATAAGCAATCGAGTAGCCAAAAGATGAAAACTGAGGCAACATCGACCACCACGCTGGTTCAGCGTGAATTTGTGGGCGATGCATCCTATTTGAACGCCCAAAGGCAGCTTTTCGAGCTGCTTCACCAGTTGGGCGATAAGTTCATGCCACTCAAGGCGATCAAGGTGAGTCTGGCAACGGATGGACAGGGCATCAATGTTCAGTTCAAAGCCGAGCAGAGCGCGAACGGCAAGCAGGTGCTCGACGAGGGTCTCTGCCAGGATGCGGCGCTACACTTGGAGATGAGCGAAAGCTCCTCCATACCACGAAGACTGCCCAATGTGCTGGCTGCCAATTTTATGGTACGCATGGGCGATGTCCTTAACGATAAGATGGAATGGAACGAAGATTCAATGTGCTCAAGCCGTCAAACAATTGCTCTACAGCCAACAGCTGACAAGCCTCTGGAGACCAAGTCATCGATGGGGAGCAAGCAATCGATCGAAAGCAAGCTGTCCATGGAACAAGACAAGCGTAGGTCCTGCACCAATGCCACTATCAAGGACATCAACCTTGCCCAGCAATTAGTGGTGGCCACAACAGCATCCAAGGAATCAATGCCCAAAAAGCCTAAGCTGCAGCCGGAGCCAATCATTCCCAATGGCGTCCGTCCCGAGCTTGCCAGACCAACTATCGCTAGCAAGGGGCACCTCGGTGCTCCAGCTGAGAATTGGAAAAGCAATAAGATAACAAGCACCAAGTCTGAGACACGTACCAAAACTATGCATGTTAAGCAGGAGCCCAAGTTTGAGTATGTAATCTTAAATTTTTTCTTATTATATGGTATATATATAAATATATATAACAGCTGATCGATCAAGATATTATACATATGTGCCTTTTCTTTTAGAAAAAAATCGAATAAGGGCATACATACACCCCGACAAAGCCTTGGGCAAATTATTAAGAAAGGTCTAACTGGTGGCCAGAAATTCGTGCCTCGCAGCACGCACACTTCCCAAATGCGCCAAACGCAGGTGCAAAAGGTAAGAGAGGTTAATATGATAATATTTGAACGATAATTCAACATTATATCATGCTCAACAACTTTACAGCGCATGGGTCTCTTGAAAGCGTCCGACAAATAGAGCTCGATTAAAATTTAATATATTGTTGCAATGCCAATATTTGCACATAACTAAGGGAAACATGGAACTATGGGACCAGTAAATTAATTCTTTTAATTTTACAGAGCAGTCTGACTGATAAATAGAGTTGAGAAGGTCACGACTTATAGTTCGTAAGCTAATGATTTGTCATATATAAAAGAAATATTCTTTAATTTACCAACACTGGTTTAAGCCAAACAAGTAAAAAATATATATGTAATACGAAAAATGTACTCAGTTTTTGTTTAACAAATATTTTATTTAGTACATTTATTCGATTTCACTAGAAAATGCATGTAAATATATATTCATGTTGATTTTTGTATAATAGTTGTTTAAATACTTTGGTAAGTTCTGTTTCTGCATCTGGAACTTAAGGCTAGGCATATCGTAAGGTTACATATAGTAATGTTTTTGAAAGAGCTGCACAACTATCTTTAGTATTTTTGAAGAATTTAAATAAATAAATGGAACTGAGATAATTCATTGACTTAGATTCAAGTGAAATCATTTGAGTTCCAAGTTAAAAATTAATTTTTCTAGGGTAGCTCTATGGATAGTTTTGCAGCTCTTATATAGGTATAGTTAGGTAAGTTTATTATAATTTCATTATCAAACAATTTCTTTTAAGTCGAAGACACAGCAGATTTAATCTAATAAGGGATCTCATTGAGTTTAATAAACAGGAAGTACGTTTAGGTATTTAAATATATATCAGGACTTTTGTAGGCATGCTTCACACTGGAAATATATATGTTTGTAAAAATAAATTATGAATAACATAAGAAAATAAACTAAAAATACAAAAAAAGAAATAAAAACATTTACATTCGTTAAGAAAAAAGTCTTAGATGTATATACAAATATGCATTTACTTAAAATTTAATAACAATTATAAATCGATACGTTACGCTAATCGGATTTTCGAACTTAACAACTGTTTTTTGTTTCGAGTGTACTGGAGCTGGGTCAACTGGTCGACAAATTAGTTACAAATTCGTTTATCTGTGTATGGATGTGTGCGTGTTGATATAAGTCGTTTATATATATTCATGTATGTATATAGTATATGTAGATCTATATGCTATATATTGTTTTTGTGTGGGGTATATATATGATATTTGCTGGTTTGCATGGGCTTTAATAAACGGCAAAACCAAAACCTAAAACAGAAAGTAAAATTGAATTAAATGCATGAATTGGCTGACTTTTCAATAGGGCTCAAGCAATTAGTACTGGGTTATGGTAATTGTTTGTTGTGTTTAGTATTTCGATTGTTTACGGTTAGTTTGGGGTTTAGTAATGGCCAAAATACCTGGACGTTAGCTTTTAGCTTTGTTAGATGAGACACAAACCAAGGGACGGGGCAAATTGCTAAGTTTACCTGCCACAACAACAACGACAACGACAACATCAAACATCAAAGGTCAAAGGTGAAAGATCAAACATCATTACAAAGGAACACCGAACAAGTTTAATGCTACAAATTACGCTTCTACGTTGCTTTGTTAAAACCGTTTTTAGTAGCTGTGCGTATATGTGTGTACTGGTATTGGTATTGGTATTGGTATTTGTTTAAACTGAATTTTTGTTTGTTTTAATTTTGTGTTTGTTTTGAACTTAAGCTGTACTTGAGTTATGTGAGGCCCCACTGATCGCATTGAATAAAGCCATGCTATTGCGCTGGGCGGCGGTGTCGGCATCGTCGCTAAGCGGCTGGAATGACTCGTCTTGGAGTAACTCACTGAGCGCTTGACACAGCTTCTCATAGTTCTCCTTGAGCGCATGATGGTACTCCTTTTGATCGGCACTGATCATCCGTTCGTTCACGCACAGCGCCTTGTGGCACACACCAATGAAGTCCCTGCGGTTAAAAAGAGAGCTCGAGATTAATTAACAGTTACTTGGCATTCAGAGTGCAGCTGCTGTCTACCGGAATACATCCTTCAAGTCCTCAACACGATCCAGCGAAAAGTTGTTGATCACCTTGGCGTCCAGGAAGGCATGCGCATAGGCTAGGGGGCCCGCGTTCACAGTAACTGCGACGCTGCCTTGAAGGCGCAGCTGCAGCTTCTTGACATCGGCCGGTGGGAGAATGATCTCCTCCAGCTCAGAAACCTTTGATTGCATCTCATCGATGGCCACCTCAATGGGGCTCAGCTCGATGATCTCGCGCGCTTTGACGGGTATGCGCTTCAGCACATACGGAAACGAATATCGGGCTGGGAACAGTAAAACATTTATATTACTCAAACACGACTTAATGCTTAGCTTTAACATACTTTTAATGACCGTCTTGCGCTTCCACTGCTCCTCAACGCTGCCGCGTGCAGCGCCAGATTTGGTGAACGGTGTTTCATACATGAATGTATCCACATCGTGATTCTGCTCGAACTCGTTCAGACGCTGATCGAGCTCGTCTTTGGTGAAGAACGGTATGACATGAGTGATCTGTATGTAGGCTAGCTTGGCATCCAATTCGTCAACTTTTACCTGCAAGCAAAGTCAGCCAATCAAAAGAAACTTAAGTTCGCCTTGTAAAAATGAGCCACAGATGGCGTTTTGTGTTTGTAAAAAGCTTAATAAAACGGGCTTGGCAAAAGAGATGCCAATGAATATAAGATTTTTGTGTATGTAAGCATATTATAATATATACATATATCTGAAATTATCTTAAATTATGTTTCATCTAACTTTAGGTAACTTTAAAAGTAAATACTTATTAAGTAGTAAGAACTTTTGGTAACTCAAGTAAATCTTTTTGAACAAATGGAATTGACTGAATCTATACCGATCACAGCTGCCTGGAATATTTGAGGCACAGATGGGTATCAGAATCAAAGCAACATTTGTGTTTCGGCTTACTTCAGCATTACAATATATTCAATCATTTCAAATGTATATCACTAAAAATACCCATGTTATAACTAAATAGCACCGTACAAATAGTAAATTGTTTGTAACCCCATAGAGTGCACTAGTACCAAATTTGAATAAGAGTGAACATTTTAGAGTAGCGATCAGCCAAGCAGTTAGTGGTTAACATGGATATTGGCAACGAGATGCACCAACAGTTCATCAAGGATTTCATTCAGTCGCTGCAGGTGGGCAGCGAGGAAAGCACATCCTACTTGAAGAGCAACAGTCGAAGCCTAAGTGAGTCCTCGCTCAATCCCAATGCGGCTGAGTTTGTCCCATCTTACATGAAGAGCAGCGATGCAGAGGAAGCCGAAGCCGAGGCGCCACCATATCGACAGGAGCCAAAGGCATCCGGTAGCTCCTCGACAACGCTTGTGAGCAATTCGCCGGAGGGCGATGGCCTACACACGACCAAAGAGGACGAACTGGCTCGAATTCAACGACAGCTCTTCAACCTGATGAACCAACTGGGAAGCGAGAACATGCCACTCTTACAGATCCAAATCAGACTGACCCCAAACGGTCAGGGCATTAACATTAAATTTTTGCCGACGGAGAGCAGCAAGCGGCCAATGCTGGATAAGCATCTGTGCCAAACCGCCTGTCTTCGCCTGGAAGTCAACGACAGTGGTCCGCAGTGTAGTCAACCTGGATATACCTTAGCCAAACACTTTCTGGAACGCATGGGGGAGATCCTTCACGACAAGACTCCGGACAAAACGCCATCAATATGTCCCAAGTGCACGGCTTTGCCCAAAAAGCGCAGCTTCACCGAGATGGAAATTGAACGACAGATCGAGGATATCAAGGCATTTGAGACGCTTATCAATGAGGATGCCGGCACACGCTACCAGGAGGCATTCAAGCAGCTCTGCCACAAGCTCGGACTTACCACAAACGGCGACCAATCTTTGCAAATTGAGTCTCCAGCTGTTGTAGCTCCACAGGCAGTCAACGAGTCCAAGCACTACATCCCCGATGACAATGAATTGCCATTCAATGAAGATCTGTCGAGCTACGAATGGGATCCGTTTGTGCCGGATTTCACAACCATGAACGTTTACAGGTTCTCGGCTCCCGATTCTACCAATTTACATGCGAACGACAGCAAGCTGCACCAGAAGGATGTATCGATGAAAAATGACTATGAACTGAACGCGACAGCCAAATCCCAAGTTATGTGCTCAACTCCAAGCAATGCGTCTTCAGTCTATCCCAAACTGTACAAGGTCAACCATGTCAAGTGGAGCAGTTCGCCAGGAACGCGCAAGACCACCACCCACAAGGAAAAGGAGAGCAAAATACAGCGATGGCGCTATAGTTCACCAGCAGCAGTAGCTTCGGCAAGTGGTACAGCAGCTGCAGCAGCAACAACTGCAACTGCAACAGCAACACCAGCTGCTGCTGCTGCCACAACAGGATTGGCGGCCAAGAAGCCAACAGAGCGCACCCATCAAAATGGCAGTCGCCTCAAACGCGCCTATCAATGTACAGTACAGTCCAAAACTGGCGTAGCCAGCAACACATCAGAGGTGGCGGGAAAAGCAACTGCCCACAGCAA
This sequence comes from Drosophila gaucha, assembly GCA_035045545.1. Lineage (NCBI taxonomy): Eukaryota > Metazoa > Arthropoda > Insecta > Diptera > Drosophilidae > Drosophila > Drosophila gaucha. Next base: position 5,466,463 of record JAWNOY010000099.1, read on the forward strand.
GCTGGAGCCACGTGCACAGCTCGTTACCTCCTCCAAACAACTGTTAGACCATGTCCATGTGTAAGTAAAATAGAAATAGTTAATGAACCATCCACTCTGACTGGCCGTCAAATCCGCAGTAATAGCAAAGTTAACAAAGCCGCTACCTTGAGCCACGCAGGCGGCACAGGACACGCACAGGGCACAAAGCATAGTACAGCAGCACCTCAACGAATGGTGGCACCACGTAGCACCCACGCATCCCAGATGCGGCAGTCGGAAGTGAAGCGCGTAAGACCACGAAATCATTCTCGATTTTATTTTCTATATAAAATCCCCCATTGCAGCGACTAAACCTAATGCGGGGCGACAACGACACCGATGTCCAGTTCAATGAGTATCTGTTTAAATGAGCTAGTTCTTAAATTCGTTATATGATTGTGTTGTTCATAACAGCATCTACCCTTTGCTTAGCAGTCCTCTTGTTTTCAAATGAGTTACATCAATCAGCAGAAGTAGCTTGATTCTTATCGTATAGTTAGTTTATTAGCCCTGCCTAACAATTCTATCTATATCTCTACATATATATTTTATACTTAGCTGAGCTTAAGCTGCGAGTTATATAAGATTGTTAAGCATTCAATATGGAGGCAGTAATTACGTTGTTATATATATATTTGTTCTAGCTATCATCGTAATACAAATTTTTAAATCTGTAAAGCACAATAAATTCGTGTAAATATAAAAAGTCAATTTTGTATTTTTTAATATTTGCTGAAACTTTTGATAACAAAAAAAAAACAAGTAAGAACGCTCTAGTCGGGTCTGCCCGACTAGGAAATCCCTGAACAAAGTCCGAGGTGGTATTTTAAACCTAGTTTAAATCTTTTATCTATACATTTTACCTTCTGCATTGTGAGAAATCGATTGTTGAATAACTTCGGTTCTAGTACTTTCCTAATGAAATTCTCAGAACATAATATTGACATCCAAAGGTGTATATATGCAAAATCCCAACTGCCTAGCATTTGAAATACGCTTTTGCACTTTCAAGGCTAATGGGGAGGAAATTTTCAATGTTTATTATCTGTATTTTCATCACAGAAACCTACATAGTCATTTGGTGTCTCTAGCTATTATGGTCTTTAAGTTAGAGCTTAAAAACGAAGTCAAAATATCGATTGTTATCGATAATATGTAAATAGAACGAGTTATCGAAAAAAAAAAATTTGTACTGCATATGGTAAACACGAATATATATTTTAAATTTCAAATCTCTACCTTTTGTGGTTTATGAGATCACTGCTTTCATACGGACGGACAGACGGACATGGCCAGCTCGTCGTCCAGAATATATATACTTTATGGGGTCTGCCACGCCTCCTTTTGCCTGTTAAATACATTGTCACTAAACCATTATACTCTGAATTCCCATTTTTAATGGGTTCAGGGTATAAAAAACGATATATATATTTGCAGGAATATGCAATGAGTATTTTAAAGTATGCAGAACTATGATTTATATTGCTAGTTTTTGATAAAGTAGAGTTGATACAGAAATCTTGGTGGGGAAAGGACGACAGACTGAAACGCTCAAGACTTTCTAGCCTTGGTGGAAAATGAGAGAAAGTTTTAATTCATTACATTTAATTAAATTAATATGGTATTGGTATATATTGGTAATATTAATTGGTAATTTAAACCATGAGTCTTCGAAATCGAGTTTTAATTTTCAGAGAAGATCACAGGTTTGTAAGTTTTAGTACATTTGCTTGGAATGACTTTCTAGACCCTCATTACCCATTTAATATGTTTAGGATGAAGAAACAAATGTACCTATAGATGTAGATAACCTATATATACGACTGAAAGAAACATTTGTAAATCATCCAACAACAGTTCAGAACTATTTTTCTTAGTAAATATTATATATTTTCATAATAATTAATTTATTAATTATATTATTATTAATTTGTTTTTCTACATACCGGCGATGAATCCATTATGAGTTTGACCACATCGGCACCAAACTTTTCCTTATACTGTTTGGCCAAGCGCTCGGAGATTTCACTAAGCGATGTCAGCTTTGGCTCCTTGTACACAAACTCAATGGCGTGATCCTCCTCGAAGTACATCTAAAATAAATTAAATGTTAATAAAGGGTAAGTTGATTTGTTGAAAGACCCCCTCTTACCATGCCATAGAAGACTACGCGATAGAAACGACCCAGCATGCGCTTTCCGGAACGATTCACCTCGACTATTTTGTTGTATGCCTGGGTGAGATGTTCGTAGCTTTGGGCCAGCTCGATAAAGTTACGGGCGCGCTCGTAGATGGGCAGAATGAGTTTGTAGAGATCGCCGAGACACTCGAAACGCTCGGCACGATCGAGGAAGTCGGCGCATTGCTTCAGCTGCTCCAGCAGCATTTGCTCTGTGTACTGCGAGTCTTGAGCGCCAGCATCCAGCTTGAGGCCCTGCTCATCCAGCGGAATGTTGCGCGAAATCTTGCCAAAGGCTGTCGAGGACCAGTTAAGAGTGCAGCCGCCGCGCAGACGCAGATACTCGCACATCAGAGCCGCAATATGCAGGTGACAGCAGGCAGCCTCCGAGAGATTGCCATTTTGCTCGTGATTTCGCGCCATGGTCACTAGCCAGGTGTGACGCAGCTCCGGGGTCGAGGCATACGAGTTGGCCAGCGAATATTGCAGTTCGAGCAGGCGTTCCGGATCCATGTGATGAGCCTGCATTTGAGCCGTGGCCATAAGCACGGTGCGCACACGTCGCGTCAGATCCTTGACCTCTAGGGGAAAGCCCGTTCCCTTCATGGCCTTGTCGCTGTTGGCATAGCTGTTGATAATGGACAGGCTCTCCTGGAAGCGCGCATTGTTCAGGCCAATCACATTGCCAATCATCTGCGACACTGAGATGATCACCTGCAGATGAACGCGGGTGAGCGCCTTGCGACCGCTGAACTCGAAGTTGCTGCGCATCAGCAGATAGAGAACGGCGCAGGACTCGTGGCGTATCTCCACCAGCCGGCTGTCGCAGGCCTTCAGCAGCTCATAGACCATCTGACCGCAGAGCATGGCATTGCCCTTGAACAGGGCCATCGCATAGTTGTTGATGAAGGCGCGCAGCGCGGCAAACACATGTTTGGACAAACGCTCCGACTGGCCCAGCTGCAGGAAACGCAAATAGACACGCGCCAGCTTGGGCAGCACCAGACTATCCGCCAGCAGCTGGCGGAACTGCAGCACATAGAGCCCGAGGCAGTCCAATATGATCATGCCCACCTCCGTGGCCAGATTTGATTCGTACAACGCCTGCTGTGATCTAGCACACAAATCCATATCCTCGAGCAGGTGTTCTCGCGTCTGGGTAAGCGTGCCGGTGTTTGGCTCCGGATTGCCATTCTCCAAGACTGGCGGCGTACTGCGAGCGGGCAGCGTATGTGCCTTAGCGGGCCTCTGCACTCGGGCCTCACTGGCCAGCACAACACACTTCTTGCCCACGTACCGGAACTGCAGCAGACACAAGTCCAAAATGGACAGAAACTGCAGTGTCTCCGTCTCGTTGCAGCTCTGCCACCAGGCGACCATTTGATCCTGCGACAGATGCTTCACAATAAACAGGAAGCCAAGCAGCAAGTCCTTGCTCTCCGCCGCACTAAATTTGTCGCAGCGTGCCTGAATCTGTGCATGGGTCACGCTCACGGATCGATTGTGACCATTGCGCAGGGCCACGTCCGTCTCGCCATTCGTGTAAGCGCCAATCGTTGTCGTGTCCTGTGAGTGCTAGTATGAAGGAAATTCAATTTAGGTTCAATAAAATCGAAGAACGTTAATACTAATACTAATATATATAATTATAGGAACTACAGGGATAACTTAGCTGAGAATCCATAGTTATAACACTAACTGATAGATTCCTACTTTGCTGCCTCTCAATGAGATCAGAAGTAATTGCCGAAGAGACAATAAATTATTATCGTAATATGGGTAGAGTTCAAATGAAAATGGGAAATATATTGAACATATTTTTATTAGACTTTTTATTACATATTCAATACACTTTCTATTTTCATAATACAGTCGTGTCTTGGTATGAATACCCTATATAGTAACTGCTCCAATTCTTACATGGAGTACTCTAAAGAGAATCAATGGCAACTGCCAATTCGAAAATTCTAATTTATTCTAACGATCTCTTGAATTTATATACATAAAGTGTATTTTAACCTTGTTATATTGAACAACCTCAACAGGTCTTGCAGTACTTAGTTATCTATATCCAGACTTGACTGTATATCTATTTTAATTCCTGAATAACGTCTCGATGCAGCCCGACCTAATCACTTTTAGTCAAGATTTTATAAATGATTTTTACTTACGCCTGAATCCGAATTTGAGTTGAGCGACAGATTGGAGATGCCATTGCCAATCGCAGAGCCCGCAATGGCAGCTAAATAGTTGTGATCCTTGATGTGCATAGAGGTGCGACAGGGACTGACATGATCAGCATGGGGTGCGAGACGATTCTTGGAGCGTGGCGTGGAGGTGAGTGAGCCAAAGGTCGAGGAGTCCTTGCTAAATACATAGCTGCTAGAGCAACTGAGTCGCTTCGTGTAGGACGCAGAGTCGGCATAGACATGGCCATTGGGCGTGCAGGCGCCCGAGTCGGACAAATCATCGATGCGCTGCAGATTGTCCATCACAATGCCCAGCCAAGGCACATACAAAAGGGCAATGCGGCTTAGCTGACCGCGCTGCTGATAGCGAGCATCCAGCTCATGTTTGGCCAGCAGATCTCTGAAGATCGACAAAGCATGACGACGCACGTGGCCGACCTCGTTGAGGCTGCTCTTCAGCTCCTGCAGCAACAACCCGGAGAGAAAATGCTGGCGTAAGAATTGCTCCGAGAGCGTGAAATGCTGCAACAATTCTGGCGGTCGGTTCTTGGGATTCAGCACAAAAGGTAGATTGAGCGGCACATAATGCTCGTGCTGGCAAATCTCCTGCAGAAAGTTAAACTTGTACTCGTGCAGCACGGGCGGATTACCAGGCTCAAATTGCTCCATGTAAAAACGAATCAGCTTGAAGACAAATCCCCGATCCATGTAGCTGAGACACTGACGCACAAAGCGCGCGAGGGAACGGTTGAGCAGCTGCGTCTCTTCGCCCAAATCATTATAGCGGGTTGTTATATACGGTATTAGAGACTTGACCAATTGCTCCACTCGATCCGCATACTCCTTGGGAAATCGTTCATTGCGCAGCATCCGAATGCGACCCGTGGTCAACAGATGCTGGGCCATACTCTTCACAATCAGGTCGAAAAAGATCGATGAGTAGCGCATGAACTTGTTCACGATGAGAAAGTCCGTGTTGTTGGGATTCAGCAGGTAGGGCAGATGGCGGCACAGCTCGCCATGGACTGTGCGCAATCGGGCCGTCTGCTGGCTGTAGTAGGGAGCATGGAACACATACTTCACGTAGGCAGCCAGCAGCTCCGTGCGCTTCGCCTCGTCGCTGATCTGATGTATGATGTTCGTTAGCAAACGTATCACATTCAGGCCAATCTCCTCGGATTGTGTGTGCACCAGCAGCGTGAACAGCTCGTTGAGCAAAGTGGGCAGAAAGCTGATCAGGGAACGCATATCGATGGCGTGTGCCGCCTTGAGGATCTTGCAGGTCTCCGTCTCTGCGGGTAGGGCGCCAGTCTTGCCGCCCTCCAGCAGTCGTTCGCAGTGGCCAAAAAAGTTGTGCAGGTGCTGATCCGATGTTAGCACCGTAGAGTCCAGACGCAGGCCAACGCTGTAGAGCGCACGCTGATTGTCGATCCACTGGATGTCCGGGCCGCAATTCTGCTAAGAAATTGAAAGGGTTTGTAGGCGGCCGAAGGGTGGGGGAGTTACGTATGCGGTGCATGAAGAGAATGTGCGGAAAAGAAAACACAGAGAGCGGGTTTTTGGTTAGGCAAGCACGGATTGGATGTGGATCAAAAACACAAAACGATGCATGAGTCGATGATCGGCAGCAGGCAGCAGACAGCGCCAGCAGCAACAGCAATAACTTACCCCCTTACCCCAGCCCAGCGGCTGGATCGACAGATACCCAACGGGCAACGACGCTGCCACAGGCAACAGCTGTTCCTCCAGACAGATGCGATTCTTCTGCAGCAACGGCAGCCAGGCATATCCAATGGGCGTCTCGAAGCTGGCGTGTGCATCGCGCTTCTTGCTCAGATTACAGGACACGTGATAGAAGGAGAAGAGCAAATGATGCTCCGGAAAGAGTCCCAGTGGCAGCCGCAGCTTAATCTCCTCGTACCAAGTAGGCGTCACATTGTGATGCAGCACGGGGCAGGCGATCTGTGAGACCAGCAAATCCTGACCCGGGCGCCCATAGATGCACTGCAAGCCAAAGCAAAATGATATTAGTTTTCATTTGTGGAAAAAGCAAAGAAACTAATTTATATTAAAATGTTTATCTTATGTAAATACCTTGTAAATATTACCTAACTTTTTCTAAAACTAATACCTTTTCTTCTAAAAATCTTTAAAAATTAGATTTCCTCAAAAAAAAATCAACTTCACGCCATAACATAACGATAACAGATATAGATTTATATGTACCCATAGTTCTTTTGAAACTTAATTTAAGGACGATCGAATGCGAAATAAAGGCATTTATTATAATTTCTAAATACTTTTATCTTTTGAAGGCATTCCCAATTAAGGAAACTAGTCTTAGGCATGTCACAAGTTTTTTAATTGTGTTTTTGTTTTCAAATTCAAGATCAATTATACTTTTTCAGAATAAATATTAATAACATATATCAAAAATTTCTTACCTTCAGGGGTTTACTGTACTCGCCATCGCCGTCTCTCAGCTCGACGACGACTGTGATATTGCGAGCGCGTGAAAATAACTTTTGGCTATCGAATTGAAGACTCAGGGGATATACATAGAGATGATTGCAGAAATTGGTATAGGGATACGCATCGCGCTCGGATTGGCCCTGAAACTCGGAGAGTTCCAGAGTGAGCGGTTGTTTGGCGGAGGCACTGAAAGTGGACAAGGGCGCCAGGGACTTAGTTAGGCCACAGGGCGCCGTCTGATCCAGCAGCTGCGCCTGCAGGCACATATAGCCGGGAATAATAGTCAGCTTGCTTAGTTTCTCTGGCTTGCGGTAGTCGGCCAGCAGTTTGAGCAGCTCCTCATCGCGAAGCTTGGGCAGCTCCTGACGATAGATCGTAGTGAACTCGGCTATGCAATGCGAATCAACGTCCAGCTCATGGCTGTAGGCCTTGAACAGGGGTCGGGCGGCCCAGGCAAAGGGCTGGCGATAGTGTCCGATGTGCTGGGCACAGCTCTTTGCCGTCTTCTGCACCTTCTGTCCCAGCTTGGGATCACGTGCAGCCTTCAAGTATGGTTCGGCTGCTTGGGCAATGCTGCACTGCAGCACCTTCTCGACGCGCAACACCAGATAGATGTCCGCATGCGGTGCACTGACCGACAACATGCACTGGCGCAGTTGCTGAAACTGCTGACGGGGACAACGCAGAAGCTCCGACGAGACGCCGTCGAACAACGAATGTGGAGCCTGGGCGGCATTGCGCTCATCGTTCTCCGCTCGCCTGGGCACGCCACAGCTCGCCACCGAGGCGGGCACCGGGGTATTCGGCAGCATCTGAGCCGCTGCCGGCTCATTGATGTTGAAGTAGAAACTCTCGCTGAGTTTGCGACCGGCCTTGGCGTCGTATAGCGCCAAGCTGGTGATGTATGGCTCCACCTGGCACAGCTGTTCGCCCGCTGCGCCATCCGCCAAGTCCGCTGGCTGACACTGCAGTCGAAAGCGCAGGCATTGGCACTTGAGCAGGATGCGTGTGCCAAAGTGATCGCGATACTGCTCCACATTGTCGTTGGCCACGGCCTTGACGGTGCTCTGGTAGCAGGCGAAGAGACGGCGACGTTGCTCGCGACGCGCCTGCGCTATGGAGTGATCCGTCTCGCGTCCATACTTCATTAGCTGCGGATGTAGCGACTGATCCAGACCCTTGAGGGTGCCAAAAGTGGGTGGCTCCATGGCCGGTGGCTGTAGCTGCGGCGTGGGCGTCGCATTGGCAGCCGGCTGGCGTTCCAACGATGCATTACGCTTCTCCTCTTGCGCCTTGTTCTGTGCCAGCACCGAGGATAGTTTAGACAGCCAATCCTTAAAGTCCTGCTCGTTCTCGGCGGCCAAAGTGAAGGATTTGTGGCCTGCTGTCATGCGTAGCTCAAAACAAAAACGACCACGTTTAGGATTCTGTTAAGGAAATTTGAAGATAATTAGAATCGATTTGACTTTTGCTGATATTGGTGACACACCTGCACCACCTCCGTGCAAAAGTCCATGACAATGGTTGCCTTGGCATCGCCCTGTTTCTCATCCTTGTGCAATTCGAGCATGTAGGTGCCATCGATCTCCTGGCGCAGATAGCAATAGCGACGCTTAAAGGACTTGTTGCCAATGTTGGCGAACATGCGATCTGCCGCCGAATCGGGCCCCTTCAAAAGGTACCCCTGCTTGGTAATGGTGTCCGCCTGAGAGCGTGTCATTTGCTCATCGATGCGATCCTGATCGGCATCGATTTCGTACAGCTCCTCCAGCAGCTCCTCGGGAGGTGAAGTGCTACTGGCAAAGACGTTAGAATATATGACTGATTGCATGGATCACTCACTCACCTGGGCAGATCGTGACAGTTGCCACCATAGGCACTATACTTGTAGTGGATGAGATGATTCTTGGCCCGATACGTGTACAGCGCTTGGCGTGTGAAGCGCGTGCACTCGGCACGAGTGCCCTGAGCCGTTGCATCTGTCACATCCTCGCCAGCGGCTGTCTCCTCGTCCGCATACTCATCCACCTCCTCGGGCTGCGCCAAATGGGATCGCAATGTGTTAGACGACAAGGCCGACTCATACGATGACTCCTGGGAAGTCTTTCGACTCACAGCCGAGCCATTTGAGCACTGTGAACTCTTCCGTGACAATTGTCCATTGCCGTTCGACAGGCTGCTGCTGCTGTGTCCATTGTGCAGACTTCCATTCGACTGTAGGCTGCCTTGCCGGCTCACCTGACTGTGCCCATTGCTGCCCAGGACCATGGACCCGTGCAGTGGAGAAACAATTGCTTCATTTGGTGGCTCAAACCGATCAGCCACAGATTTGGCATTGGTGCGCTGTTTGCGGGGCATAACAATTTCCTGTAATAATAATTAATTCGTTTTAGTGATAAGAATATTTAAATCATTTAACTAAAGAAGATAAGCAAAAGTTTCAATATATAGTCGTGACTGGGTATAATGAGCTCCTCGATATAGTGAACACCCAAATTTGTACATGGAGTACTCTAAATAGGTTTAACAGTTACTTTGTTAACACATGAAGGCAAACGTCAATTTGCCAATTCTTTCAATAAACAAACATTTATGTTTTCCTGCAAATTTATTTTAATAATCTCTTGAATTTATATACACAGTTTATTTTGAGAAAATAGTGTATTTTTGAGCAAAAACTTTAATCTTGATCTATAATAAAAAACCTCATTACTATGAACAGGGCTTGCAATAATTTGTTCACAATTTGCAGGCACTACTGTATTCAAATTATCAGCCATAAAAAACTATGACAGTTTGGCTATTAAGAAATTCAAATTAAGTATTGGAAATATTAGTGAAGTTTAAGCCAAGTGTCTTAAACAAAGTTATAACAGCTTTGTAACTGGTTTTTTTTCGAAATGTTCTATAATATTTGATTACACGGTCAGTTGCTTAGATAGAAGAGGATTGTTAAATGGTTTGTATTTTTTTTAAACTAATTGTGGATTTCATTTGATTTGCATAAAAGTAAGCAAACAGCCTTATTTTTTTTTACGTTTTTTCAATCAAGAATGAAACTTATGTCATGTAGAATCTTTTATTTCTAGATTATGTTCTTTCTTTTTGTAATATCATTCAAAATAGGGGAGTTATTAATAAGTCTAATCCTTAGATCCACCCTTTCCTTACTTATAAGTCCTACCACTAAGCACATAATGCACATACATATGTATTAAACTGCTCAGTGCTACGAATCAATGATTTATGACGCCGCATTTTATTCCGGGTGGATCGAAAGTAAAAGTTTTGTGAATACCCAATGAAATGAATAAATTATTCGTTCTGGCTTTTAGGCTTTTGCCACGCAACTTACCGAGACATCGTCTGCTGGATAGATAAGCAGCTCGCGCTGCGGATCGTTTTGTATGAGTGTTTTATTTTTGGCTATAAAGGCTTCAAAGTCGATCGGCTCCACGACGAGTGGTTTGTTCTGCAAGTAGAGAGGGTGAAATGATATTTTGGTTAGATTTTTGTTTGCTAATTTATGTGTGCCACTTGTAGAGGAAAGCACAGTGCAGCTATAAATACACATCTCCCCCAATGACTAAATACTCTTGGCTATGCTTATTCCCATTTTCAGATTCACGCTGACGCCCAAAAGAATTTATTGAATTTGGGCACGCAATAAATTTATGGCTATTTTCCTATAGCCACTCGATGCCTCCCCACGAAACGGCGAGACCTTGACCGCATTACATAACGGATGTCGACGTCTCCGTTTGCCGTCCTCCGTTTTATATTTTGTTGTGTCTGGCTGCGGCTGCGGCTGCAACTTCTAATGATACGTTCCATGCCATCCAAGCGTCGACGTGGGCCGAGCCATTGGCATAAACAAATCGATTTTGTTTAGACATTTGGCATTTTGCAATGCCCCGAAGCCAATTTAAGAGATCTCATTGTGCGCATTTGAGTTTCAGATTATGGTCACGATGACACCATGGAGGTGCGCCTGCAAACTGTGCCTGACAAGTGGGCAGCAGGTGATATTAAGTGGCCCAACCCTTTCTGACATGGCGCCAGCCTGAAAGGTTAAAGTGTCATTTCCGGTGTCGCTTGTCTTCTGACGTGAACCCTGAACGCCTGGGCTTGGCTCTGCTTCCAGTTAACGGGGTAATGGGAGCATCGTGTGACAGCTTCAAGAGTTGTGCTAACCGAAAGGGCTGGGCTGCGAGCAGGTCATATAGTTGTTATATGGCATTAGGTAATGTCGATTGTCTTAGGTCAAAGAAGGGGTTTCCATAAAAATAAAATGTACTTAGAATTCAAGAATAAATGGCTATATTAGGTCTGTGTGAGAATTAAGCTATCTTGGAAAGAAAAGCTTCTCATACATTATCTGATTTTCGACTTATTGTTTCCTCATATCGGATATAAAAATTATTTATTTTATGTGTAGGTATTCATCTGAAGATTGCTTGACATAGCAATATACAGATTGATCAAGAAAATATATACTTTAAGGGATCGTTGTATCAATTTTAAAATATTAAAATTTAAAGCCCTCTAGAAGACTATAAAAATATGTCATTAGTGAAACTGAATTAAATTATTAAATCATACAAATGTTACATAAAATAACAGAATTTATATATTCTGTTGTTTTATTCATAAGATACGTTTAAATATTTATTTAAATATATTTTTTTTAATTTATAGTTAAAGATTTCAGTGAAATCTGTAAAAAGTTTTATATAATTAACACAATGAGCGAAAAAAAATGATGAACAGAAGCTATAAAAAGCTTAAAAAATAGGCATCATAAATCTTAAGAATTTGCATATGCTACAAGTATTAACAAGCTTTCGATTTCGAAACTATTCTCCATTGGCAAACTTAAACAGCTCTCAAAGCTACTCACGCTTTATGGCCGTCACGTCCATACACTTCATAATATTTGGTTGCTTATAGGCAATGTTGCCTGTAGCCTTACGCGTTCGTGTGAGGAGTTAAATGTCAATGCACTTGTCGCCTGTTCGCAGTGATTGCCTGTCACATGTGAAAAGCATTTCGTTTATAGGCCCAAGTCTCATCTGCCTTCTCTTTTACTGTAGTTGCTCTCTCTTTCACGCCCCCTATCTTTCTCTTTTCACTCACGCACTGCATGCAAATTGTCCACGTACACGTCGTCACTTGTGCAATTAAACCCCCTCACTCACTCCTAAACTCTGAGCCGGGGGCGATGACAAGTGCATCGGGCATTACGCAAAGCAATTACCAAATCAATTGGGCAGCCAAACTACTACGCATACGGCAATATATGGTATATACCCTGGAATAATATGCAATTGGGCAACTATGTATTGTTTTGACGGCGCATTGTGCATTGACTAGCATGCAAAGCATTCATTAAGTTAAATTTGACAAATGAAAGACAAAAGAAAATCTGGGGAAAAAAAGTTTTCTTTTAAATATATATGAGAAAACAACTGATATATTGTACAATTTAAGTTTTATACTTTTTAAGAAGACTTAAGTCAGTTTGTATAATAAAACGTGTTAAGCGTTTTCTGAAAAGCAGCTATGAGAAAGGACGTAAATTAGTTGTTCTGTCAACTAATCTATCTAAAAATAATAAAAATATTTATATAGATCACCAAGTTCACATAAAATTTAACTTTACTATTATTACTTGTTCGAAGTTGTCTCAAGAAAATAGTTCTTAAAGATTTCCTAATGAAGTTTATCATTGAAAATCTTTCAGGTTTCGAGCGTGTTTTTTCAGCGCTTGTTACGCATACGAGAGAAACATTAAAGTAGAGGATGTAAAATGCCATGGGCGTTGCTTAAATGCCAACATGCCAGCAAACTTGTTCATATCAGTCAATATGGGCGCAATCTATCGCTGGATCTGAATACATAGCCCAACACGCAAATTTGTTGTAAAATAAGAAACTGGCAGGGAATGAAAGCCGCAATGGCCAACCGCAAGAGCAACAGCCACTGGTCCAGCTGCCTGGCAAGGCGTGAAACCTGAGCATCATCATCATCATCATCACCGTCATCAGAAAGCAAACGCTATCATCAGACGCTGGATTGGGTTGAAGGCGCCACCACGAAACGTGATGATTTCGTATGCCTGGCCATGCAATTGCAGTGGTGCAGCCAAGCCAAGTGGCATGCGGCTACTTGTCGCTGGTTATGGTTAATGTTCGATGGCTACAGCTATGGTAATGGCAATGACCGAGCCGCAAGGGGCGTTCATTGATTTTGATATGGCTGGAGCAGGCATCACCCAGCCATTGCAGCCATCTCTGGCCATGTCAATGTCTATGAGTGCAGCCCCACAATGTCGCTAAAGCAGAGCAACCCCTCCTATTTGTTGGGTCACTGCTTTCCCCTGAACTCCCCACCACCAATCAATTTAAATTGCAACAATGCAGCCGCCTTTTCATATAAAAAGATCTTGAGCCGCTTAAATGAGCAATACAAAAGGCGCAAATAGAGGGGGGGAAATTGTATTATTTTTACTTCTGTTTTTTGTTTCGCTTTGAAGTGAATTGGAAACCATTGAAGTGGTCTGCCTCCAGCAAGCTCTCGAAAACTGATTTGCATTATGGGTCTATGGAAAACTTTTGACTAAATTTAGTTTTTTGCGTCGGGCGAACTTTTGACCCACACTCAAAGCCAAATCAAATGTTCTTTGATATATACATATATCTCAGAAATATTAGAGAGCATGCGCCATTAGAAAACTTTAGACAAAACAAACCCCAAATGGTTTTGTAGATGCCACAGTTTTTATTGAATGGTCAAAGTGATCCACTATAGAAATAAGTGTTTTGCCATTTTCAAGATAAATAAGTATTTTGCCATTTTCACTAATGGAACTATATGGAAAATAAATATATTCATACATACTTACATTGATATATAATAGGATATGTATATTTTAGAAAGATGTTATATATGTCTTGTATATAAAATTATGAATTTTATAAGAATACTATATTATGTGTTCTGTTATAGTTTCATTCCCGTACTATACGATCGTTTAACTCCCCCAGCTTTTCTCATTTTAAAGTCTTTTAGTTAAATATTCATTGACTATTGATCGCCATTTCTCCTCAACTACATGTAGTATGGCCACGTCTAAGTACTTAGTAAATTAATGTTAACCTTTCTAATTCTTTCAGTTTACTCATGTATTTTATAAGATATTACTAAAGATTTATCAAGGGAGCGAAAAACATGATTCAGTTTGATATTTGTATAGTATATGTATGCTTATATGCTCTGTATACACTGATAATAATAATTTTGTTTTAGCATAATGCAAGTATGAAAATCTAACGGAAACGCTACAATTCGTACTTAAATACAATATATATACTATACGCATAAAATGGACCGCCAATACTTAAAAGATACTAATTTCAGACTTTGTATAAAAGTATAATCAGTCCTTAAACCATTTTATATAATTTTAATATATGTCCACTACTTCCGTTAGATAAAGCAACCCTTGTGCACACTTCTATTTTTAGCTCCTCATTCATATTATTATAAAATTCTTTATATAAATATAAAAAAAATGTCGCCAGCCTTAGCTGAAGAATTTGCATTTGAGCTTGAGCCATAAAAAGGGCGTGAATTGCGCTGATAAAAAGAAATACTTTGCATAGCAATGTCATCATATAATGCACTGGGTTATGTGTGGCTACTCGGATGTTTTTCTTTATTTTTATAAAGTTTCATTTTATCAGCGCCTGTCACTGGGGCCGGTTTCCCAAGTGACGCAGCGGAAAAGGCCGCAAAAGGCGCGACAGTTTTGTTTTGGTCATCATCAGGGCAGGTTTTGGTTCAATGAACCCGAAAAGCACTCTGAGCCCACATATACATACATTTGTATACAAATGTAACTATGAACACGTTAACTGGACTGTAACTTTTTCGTAATTTCAAATTGAGACGTCCAGTCAGCAAATATTGGATTGGCATTCGAGCAAATGTAAACCATGTGATATCATTATCACAAAAGGGAATGGCTATCATTGACAGGTCGAAGATTATATACTCTTCTATATGATGATTGTAACAATAGGAATTTTTGACAGATAGCTAAGTAAGATTCATAAAATGAAGAAATAAAAGTATTTTATTCAAAGCCCTGGTACTTATGATAGCTATATTATATAGTTTAGCTAATATGACTTTTGTCTGCCAAGTTTTAATAAACTCGTCTCTTGTCTCTGACAAATATATATTTTCCTTATGGGCTCAACTTCTTTGCTTGATATAATTATAATAACATCTCTAAGAGTATAGCAAGCGGCAATTCCAGCTTTGAAAATCTCTCGCATAACTTTGACAATCGATTTGATGCGTCGTATTGACAATGTTGAAACTTTCTAAGCTGCCAAACAATTCTATTGATTTGTTTTCGGACTGAAAGCGGCTATTGTATGTAACTTGGCAAAAAAAAATTTCACCCAGTTTGGGAGGCGGTCTTAAATCTTAAATCTCAATACAAATTGCTAGATAATTTGTAAGCAAAATTTACATGCGCGATTCCACAAATGAGGAAGTTTATCATTAGGCGGACAATTCAAGCCTCGAACACGTTTGGCTTTCATTAGACGGCTTTTTGTCCATTTGCACACAATGCGATTCGATGTCGGGCAACTGCAGCTCATTTAAATCATTTCGTATAATGCCAATAGCCATGGCATTATAACTCACATATTATAAAGCACTAATCGCATCAGATGACGCAATAATAAAGTGGGTAAAAGTGCCGCAAGACTTTCATTGGATTACGCAATATGTTATTAAGATGGCACTGGGTAAACAAGATCCTGTACTTTTCATAGTTATTTAAATAAATAATTTTATAAATTATTATTAATTATGTATGTATATTATTTCAACCTTTTAAAATTACATAGAAAATTTCTGAAAATTTCAATCTGTTTCAATTTCTATCCAAGAGACAGTCCTTCCTCTACTATCACATAATTTAATGCCATTATGCCTAAAGATCAGCTTAATCGGCTTTTGGGTTCTTGAAACTTGTTTTTTTGGCCACCTAAATGGCAACTTCAGTGGATTATGAAGGGTGTGTCGAATCGCTGAGGCAGTTGCCAAAGTTCAAGCTGCAGCTTAAGAGGTTTATTCAACTCGCCAAAGACTCTTGACAATTGAGCAATTAATGGGAGACATTTACTTTAGGCCAGCTGCTTAATTAACGCTTATTACACAGACGCTGCAGAAAGAAAACTAGCAGCTTTTTGGTGTCTTGGCCATAATTAGATGGTCGACAGCCGTCGACAGGTTCTTGTCTGTTGTTTTACAACTATTTATGGCTGCGCTTGTACAATTGAAAGTGCTAAGTACTATTTAGAAAGTAGCCGCTTCCATATGATATTTATATATGTGTCTACACACACACAGGCAAACACACACTTATACACAACCAATTTTCCAGTAGAAACACCAATTGCACTAAAACTGTCAACTTTCCCAAGCAGACGCCGCACAACGTTCATTAAATTGTAGACGGGGGCAATTACGAGTTAAGATTGAAGACGTTGCAATATTCTTCCAACAATGTTTGTCATATACGCTTTTTACTCTAAAAATGTTTTTTTTTTGTGTTTGCTTTTCTTATACTTTCTTTCTAAACGGTTTATAGTGGCTTGAATCGCTTTTAATTATTTTCTCATACCCTTTAGTATGTAATAGGAGGTGTATTATAGTGAATAGATCGCTTTGTTAAAATTTGTTAGTTAATAATACGATGAGAAGTCGATATTGCTCACAGATATCCGAGTCCAAGAATTTCCGTTCGCCTAGCTTTGATTTAGCTACAGGGTATTTTCAAGTTAGGCCGTCTAAACTAAAACTTTACTACTAGTTTTTTCGCTTTTATGCTGCTTCACATGTCCAAGAATTGAAAAACTGTAGTTATTGTAGTTTTTTTATTTTATATACGATTAGCTTTTGCACTTTTGTCGCGTGGGAACTTTTTTATACATTCTGTGCTCTTTCTATTTTACGCTGCACTTGCTTTTTCATGCGTTTGCTTTGAAGTTGTCCTCAAGGCTGACCCCTTCGCCTCGCCCCCTTCTGCCACTTGATTCGTTATTGTCGCTGGTTTGTGCCGGTCAGCAAAAGCAGTTGAGCAACTGCCGCTGGGCAAAATGAATTTGTTGAAATGAAGTAGCAAATGTTGCAAGGTGGGTACTGCTAAGCGAATGAGTTAAGTGTAGCGCTTGACCTTGAAGGGTTAGACTAGCAGGTGACATACTTCATTATGCAGCTAAGAAGGTCTGTAGATGTTAACGTGAGGTAGTTTACGTAAGCAGAGACTAAAGATCTATAAAAATAAATATTCTATTCACAAATCAGCGATATATTTATAGCGATATATTATTATACAGTTCATTTGTGCATTTATTGATTCAGTTTTACCACTGTCTCTCTATCTGTATCTCAGCGTGAATCTGTAACGTAAAACGTAAAGTTCAGAAATGTTTGATCTAAAACGTTGTTCTAAACAAACAAATCTGATTGCCTCTAAGAGTGATTCTAAATATTGTTTAACTGGCTTTACAGGTTTCGTCTGTCAAATGTGCGATTTCAGTATTTAATTTCTTGAGCTCAATTGAACAACAAATATAAGGTTCATTCAACAAGTTCAATAGCATAATACAAATTTAAAATCTTAACATTATACAGAATCAAGCAATATATATTTTAATCATGTATCAAAGTATTTTTTTTTAAAGATAAAAATATTGAGAAATTATAATATTTGAAACTAAACAGTAAATATAAAAAAAATATTATACATATTCAAATTAAAATTCAATATAAGGAATATAAAAAAATATTTTATTTTTTAGAATCAAAATGCAAATATTCTTAGATCACAGCTTAATAAAGAACTTTAAATTGTATATAAATACATTAAACATTAAATTATATAACTTAAAACAAAATTAAAAATTTCTAAAAAAAATCTAAGTTAAAACAAGTAAGAAAGCTCTAGTCGGGTCTGCCCGACTACGAGATCCCCTGAACGAAGTCCGAGCTGACGTTTTAAACAACCTAGCTTACATCTTTTATCTATACATATTACCTCTGCGCGCATATACACATGCACACATATACACAGGCACACATATACACATGCACACATATACACATGCACACATATACACGTGCACACATATACACATGCACACATTTGTATACACATTGCACACATATACACATGCATACACAAGCACAAAAATACGGTTTCCACTAAAAAATTTAAAAAAAATAAATTGTGGCTTTGATAATTTTTTTTTTTAATAAATTTTTTTTGTGAAATGTTTAGCTGGTATCCAAAATATGAAAAAATAGAAAATGTACTTTATTTACAAAAAGCTAAATGCAAAATTTCGTAGCTGTAAAAGATATGGTCAAAAACTGAATCTTGATAAAGTTTTTAATCGATATCAGTGAAACAGAAAAAGTTATCGAATATCAAAAACAAACTCATCAGCTCATCACCCTGATCAAGAATATATATACTTTGTGGGGTCTGCCACGCCTCCTTCTGCCTGTTACATACTTTTTGCAAAACCATTTGCCATTTTCAATGGGTTCAGGGTATAATAAAAAAAAACTTTTTTATACCCTGAACCCATTGAAAATGGGAAATCAGGGTATAATGGTTTTGCAAAAAGTATGTAACAGGCAGAAGGAGGCGTGGCAGACCCCACAAAGTATATATATTCTTGATCAGGGTGACGAGCTGAGTCGATTTAGCCCTGTCCGTCTGTCTGTCCGTCCGTCCGTCCGTCTGTCCGTCTGTCCGTCTGTCCGTCTGTCCGTCTGTCCGTATGTATGAACGCGTCGATCTCAGAACCTATAAGAGCTAGAGACTTCAAATTTTGCATGATGGTCTGTGTATACAGCGAAAATATCGAGTTTGTTTTAGATATTCGATAAATTTTTCCGTTTCAATGTTATCGATTTAAAACGTTATCAAGATTCAGTTTTTTGACCATATCTTTTACATATTTTTAGCTACAGCTACCAAATTTTGTTTTTAGCTTTCTAAAAATAAAATACATTTTCTATTTTTTTATATTTTGGATACCAGCTCCACATTTCACAAAAAAAAATTATAAAAAAAAAAAATTATCAAAGCCACAATTTAATTTTTTCAAATTTTTTAGTGAAAACCGTATTTTCAATAAATTAATAGCATTCAATGCAGAAAATTGCATTCAAATCCGTTAAGTAATACAGAAGTTATTAAAGGAAACATTGTAAAAGCACGCTGCAGCAGCCTGTACGTGTGCACACATACAAATCAACTACGCAGTAATCTGCGCGCGTTTCTGTGTGCATGGTATGTATATGTGTTCATGTGTATAGAAATGTGTGCATGTGTATATGTGTGCAAGTGTATATGTGTGCATGTGTATATGTGTGCATGTGTATATGCGTGCCTGTGTGTATGTGTGCATGTGTATTTGCGCGCAGAGGTAATATGTATAGATAAAAGATGTAAGCTAGGTTGTTTAAAACATCAGCTCGGACTTGGTTCAGGGGATCTCGTAGTCGGGCTGTGACCCGACTAGAGCTTTCTTACTTGTTTATCTTTCAATAAAGAATATAGTCGAAGTTTATATAATGGAAGTTAGACGATTGAAGTTTCTTACTATATATTATCCAAATGAACATTATCTAATCAAACACAATTTATAAATTAGCAAATTTTGATCAAGCTAACTAAAGAAAGTTTTTTATTTGATCTTTTATGTGCATTCGAGACATCATAATCAATAACCAACATGGATTCAACAGCTACAATCGTTAGTCTCTTTGCTTTATACTATTGAACTTTTCGAAGAGAAACGTACAGTGCAAATGTTGTCTCCACCCACATAGTGCCACGCCCCCAATGACAAATAGTTGAACTATTAAGATGCCATCGCACTCCAAGCAGCATCCATACACCCTTTCTCCTGGCACATTTCGCACTTTTGTTATTTGCAACTGCCTGCGACTTTTGTACTCTGTTGACAGTTGCCGATGTTACTTGTTGTTGTTGTTGTTGCTGTTGTTTGTTGACAACTGTCTCTCAGCGTAATTGTTGTTGTTGTTGCTTTTGCACTCTACTCTGTTGCATAATAAACAAACAAGCTGCACAGCTGCCACCCTGCAGCCCCGCTCAAACAGCAGCTACTTCAACATCAATTTAACTTTTTCTCATTTAACTTGTTTAGATGCTCTCAGCAAGCGAACAACCCAACCTACTCCTATGTCCAGCCCCTTTTCAGCATCTATCATTAACAAGAAAATAAGGTTATCTTTACCATAACGATGGTGATATACTCTTCTTGACAGAGGATTGATTCTATAGATACTATATTTCTTACTATTCTATTGTATATAAAATAGTTAAGTTTTATTTAGATAGCATAAAAAGCTGAAAGTATTTATAAACAACTCACTTTGAGAGGATATATTAAAACTCATGCATGAAAAACTCGAGGAAACTCGTAAACTTGAGGAACCTCGATCAATTGCTGATCTGCCAACTATGTTACATAGTGTTTCAATTCGGATTATTGATACAAAACAATAATAAACTATGCTATAAACGTATACTTCTATAAATTACATACTTAATAACAAAATCGATATACCCTCCATAACGGTATTCACACATGTGCATTGAAATAATGCAGGCATCGTAAAATTCAAATGCATTTTCTCAGATGCGCAACAATCATTTTTTACACCATTTTTCCCCCCAATTGCCAATAATTTTGCAAATGTCATTCACTTTTCCACGAGAGGGGCGGGAGGTGGGTGTGGCTATTGACGATGCGTTGACAATGTGTGAGCAAGCTGTTAGCACTCGCTATAGAAATTTGTTTCAGCTCGTGTACACAACTAACTAACTATATATACATACATACATATGTAGAAGTATCTGCAGAGCTGGTTGGCAAAAATATTTAGCATTCAGCATGGGACATTAGAATAGCCATCGTTTGTTGTATCTCGAGTCTCGAGTTGACATAGTTACTAAACTAAAAAAAAATTGAAAACAAAAATAGTTAACTCACTTCCGTATGTAGCTCTCTGACAATACCAGCTTTGTCTCTCTGTGCCAAAGTTTGGATCTGTCGAGTTTTTCAGTGGATTTCATTCGCATTCTCTGTATTTTTTTTCATGTGAAAATGGGTACAAAAAAAAAGGGTTTGTAGACACACGAGACACAATGCGACATGTCAGCGACCTTTGCTTTTCTGATTTATCACAGAATCTTTTCATCTAGGCCCTACTGTTCTAATTAAAAAAGCTAAGCTAACGTAAAGTAAAACACAACACACAAATAAATAACTAAATTCTGTAGAGCAAGATCTGTTGTAAAGATAATATTTAAGAATTGGCATGATCATAAAAAATTGTTTAAAATAGGTATTTCTTTGAAATATTTGAGTCAAAATAGAAATCAATAAATAAATAAATAAGTGAATATGCCAATTATAACTGATTATTCTTTTATATAATGTAACATACGTATATATAATATAAATAAAAATAAGTTGCGTAGTTTTTAAGAAAAACTAGAAATATCCATTTATATTTCTACTTAACATAATAATATGTATGTATTTTGCTTGAATGAGTATATATACTTTCATTTTGAGTGAAATAAACATTCAATTAACAAGAAAAAAGACTTGTGTTTGTGAATGGTGTCTTAAATATTATAAACAAATTGTGCGCCAATATATTTAAGTTCTTGTGAACAAAGAAATATATAAAATGCAAAAATCTTTATAAATCTGCTTTTACATTGTAAATGCTTGAAATGCCTTTTACAATCTTGAACATTTCTTTGATTATTAAGCATATAACAGCTGCTATATTCGCACCTTTCACCTAGTCGTACGATCGAACGTATCTGGGAGTTTCTCTTGCAGCTTTACAAGCTTACAGACCCTAGGTAAACATTTGTTTTAACACCTTTTCACGTGTTCTGCTGTCTTATCTTCACTTGTTGTGGAGTCTACAAGATGTTTGTTTATCTGCCACTTCAATTCCCGTTCTGCACATTATTTATCATTGCTGAAAATCTTTGGCGTCATCATAAATTAAGATGCCATTAATTTTCATAAAATCGCAGCGAGTCGGATTCGCAAGAAATGTTTTTATTATAGGTCATGCCTCAAATGTTTTATTTATGTAGAATATTGCGCCTTTGTGTGAAAATACTAACAAAAATTCCCAAATATCTAAACAAGACAACCAAAAAATGGGACGGCTTTGATAGGGACTACATGACTACGAGATACCTTTAAACTAGCTATGATCTACCTGTCCTTTAAAGATTTTTGTATAACATAAATTTAACAATCCGAATGAGTGTAAAAGAGTAAGAGTTGAAATTTCTTTAAATAACTATTGATGGGTATCTGAAAATGAAGAAATTCTTAGCTCTATCCATACTGTACCAGAAACTATAAATTTTTTGTAAATAGCTGCCATAAACTTCGAGTTATGCTTAAGAAACTTAGAGTCCAAATCGATGTTTAGCGATATTATGGTCAAATAGATATGATAGAGACATGACTAGATTTATTCACCTTAGTTTTATCTTTCGTCTGTTACATCATTTCCCCAAAGCCCGTATACCCAATTCTGCAATTAACATTGGGTTCAGGGTACCAACATGCGTGAGAAATTTCTTCACATTTTGCACACAAAATATTCGCTAAAGAAATCCGAAATGTTGGATACATTTAATTTAATTATTTTTTAGTTTGTTTGTTTGTCTGTATTTTTTTCGTTTTGGTTTGCCGGTGTCGACAATTGTGCCAAATTTCCGGTAAATTTGGCAACAACAATAATAGGAGCGTGTATTATTAGCAATTTATTTTATAAGCATCAATTGTGTGGAACGCAGTTTACGTGAAGGTCTCTCGGGTCCGCAATTTTCAGTCCAAATGGAGCATTCGATGGCCATGAGTCAGCATAACAAGACTCATAAACCATTAAACTGATTGCACCTGCAGTTTATTTACTTTTTTCAACTCCCATTAAAATAGTAATAGAAATAGAAAAGCTTAAAACTTGCCTCGTTCTCAGCGCAGGCAGTTTTGGAACGGGTTTCGGGTTTCGAGTTTTCCACTGGACACCATTTTCAATGTCAATATTAGCACGACTGTCAGTCAGTTCCCCTTAAAAGGCGGGCGTCAAAATGAATTTAGATAGAGATGAATCTGCTGTACATACAAACATACATTCAACGTCATCATGAATTTAGTTTTTAATGGCTTAAAGTGTGTGGAAAGTTGGGAGAAATAATCGCATGACTTATGTGTGCATGGAAAGTGCCTGAAAATTATGAGTTGAGATTATCGGAGAGTACATTAAATTAAACTTAAATTATGCATGACATGCATTCATTAATCATTCAGGAACTCAGTTTGATGAGCGTTCCGTAGAAAGTATGTTATTAGTCAGGCAAGCGAAGGTCGTTCTGAAGGCAATCAATAAAACCCTTACTATATAATTCAGTTCACTTTGCTACTAGCTCTTGTTGCTGTTAGTCTATATATAGCGAGTGCATATAATATATGGTTGTTTGTGGGTTAAAGGGTCGGCAATTGTTGTTATGTCAATGTGCTTTACCAAAATGGAGAGACTGCGCTGATAGCTTCCAGGGCAGTGTATCTAAAATGATAGAGAAAAACAAAACAATTGGCTTGGATCAGTACAAGCTGTTTAGTTAAGTGCTTGAACAATGATTATATACATATGTATATAAACAACAGCTATATATTTATGGATGGGATGAGTCACAAATTATGCATGAATTAGTTGTGTGTACAGAGAGAATGTTATAGACAATTCTGAAATATGTACAAAAATTGGCTGATGTTGATACTAAGTTTGCATATGATGAGGTAGGTAAACAAATTCAGGTATATGTAGCGCTCATTAAAGCGCAAACACACACATACACTATCAAAAACAAACGTCAAAAGTTCAGGGGCGATGCTTCCGTTCGGGTAAACTACGCCAAACAACACGAAATATACAGCAAAAAATACAAAAAAAATATACAACAAAGAATCCATTTCTACCTTTATAGCAATAAAATATAGAGAGAAAAACAAACAATATGATAGTCAAAAAGTTAACGTTTTGTAGATGCTCTATAAAACAGGTTTTATATTTAAGAAATTTATATTTATATTTTTATTTTTATTTTTATATATATTTAACAAAAATCATAAGTTGGGAGGTTCTACTATATTGCAATCTTATCTACAACTCACGATTCCACGAATAGCAGAAATGACTTTGAGAATACAGTCTTAGAGTCATTAGGAATATAATTGAGAAGAAGAATTCAAAATATTCCGTTTCGGTTATATATATTTTACAATAGTTGAGTCTAAATATTTGCCTAAAGTTTAGTTCATAAAAATTGATTCTATCTCTGATCTAAATATACGAAAATAATAAATTATAGTTCAATTACTTTATTGAGTCGTAAAGATATTCATAAAAATTATTCGAATCAGCTTTATTGCTTTTTTTTAATGTCTGATGTAATTTGCATCAAGCAATAAAATCGGAGTTTTTTTTTAGTTCCAACTATGAGCAAGAATAAAATAATATTTACTTTAATTGAAAGATAATTTTTTAAGAACAATTATTTTAAAAAATTAAATTTAATTAAATTCTTAAAATTAATTTTAATATTTTTTATAATTGTCAAACATACTACAGTTCTTGTATGAGCCTACTATAGGGTACCGACAAACAGACCCTCCCCAAGCAGTTGAGCCGTGACAGAAGCGCTCAACACGTGAAGCGTTGCTTTCGAAAAAAAAGAGAAAAAATCAGACAGAATGGAATACGAGCGTACGATTAAATAGAGGAAGCACTTAAGCAAATACAACTATATGTATGTATATATATGTAAATATATATAGCTAGCAAACTGTAGCATGTGAATGAAAAGTGAAATATAATATAAACTAACATTAGATCATAACAAATGCCGCCAATAAAAGTTCTACGAACAACTTATGTGTATGTGTACTAGCTGTTAATTTGATTTACGTATTTATGTATATATAATATATATAAATAATGTATATATATATTTGTATATATATATATATTTGCACAACAAAATAAATACTCGTTTAGCACTTGAATAACACTCAGAACTGTTCAGTTTAGTTGGATCTTGGGCAAGCTGATGTTATACATATGTATGTATATCTATTGTACTTTTATGGAACCCTGCTTATAATGCATGTTTTTTTCGTGCTGAACATAAATGAGAGATGAAGTCATGCCCAAAAAGGTGGGCAGATAAAAAAAAACAGGGATTTCAAAGCATGACAAAGAAATGTTGAAGTTATGCGAGAATAATATGAGATTTATGAAGGCAAACAAGGGACTGTAGCAAAGGAAATAAAATACCTAAAAAGAATATGTATATCTAGACTTAAGTATAAACGAACAAATATATACAAATTTTATAAGAAACATGCGACATTTTAGATTAATTTTCCACAGCAGCTTTTTTCAATTGAAAAATTGTTTTAGCAACTGAAAAATCTAACAGCTGCTGCATTATCAGAAATATTTTCTTTTTTTTTCTAATTTAGAAATTCCAAGCCTTATCGCGCAATTTCAAATACGAATCGTAGATTGTAAAACCTAGCGTCATGACTTTATGAAAGCTTAGACGCATTGGCGGCTCACAAGATATTTTTTTAGTGGTTTCCCCTAGCAGTTGAGATTGTATCTGTATATCAAACAATAATAAGCAGCTAAGAGCAAAGAGCATTTTAATGAACAACAGACTATGAACTATGGGAGGTATCATTTACATTGTACTAAGTTCTACATGATATAAACTTTGGGATCTATTGCAATTACGAGTGAGTCGAGAATATATGGAATTGTAGTATTTAATACATTTGAGGAAAGTACTAGGTTTTTTACAATATAAACTGTGAGACATATGGAATCTTATTGTAAGTGGAAAACATGTCGAATTCAGGAATTGTAATACCTTTGTTTACATAAAGTTTAAGATACAAATAGAACATATCTAGTTTATATTTTATAAATATTAGAATAAACTGTAGCTCAACTGGATTTCCATATGGTTCAATATGCATAGTTCCATAGCATTATGATTCACTCTTAGCAAATTTCTATCAAATATTCTTTTAAGGCTCATTTAAATCAGGCAATGCCAAGATAATTTTATTTGTGAGTAATTCACAATGTTTCCTTGTTTCCATTTAGCTCGAATACCATAAGATCCTATGCATAATAAAGGTAAATATGTGGCGTATCGGTTGTTTTAGGGCGTGACTTGATTGCGGAATCGAATGATGCATTCTCCTCCACGTGTGGCTGCTGCAAACTGTTCCACTAATTGCATTACTTGGCCCGCAGCACACAAAATCATATTATGGGAGGGAACATTAGACGCGCTTCATTGCCAATTAGAGTGTGCTCCAAGCGATATCCAAGTTGTGGGTGGCCCTTCCCTCCCCATTCCCCTCTCTCTAATTCAATTAGTGCGTAATAAGGCGGTAAGTGAGAGTGCACATAGATACAAGAGCAATATCGTACATACTCATGAAGCGACAGTTGTCCATTGGCATTCAATCAGGCCATAAAAAATTAAAAAAACAATGTTAAGACATTGAAATCTCAATGGAACGACTACGCAATACTCTGTAATATCAGCTGATGGATACTTCTTTTATTGAGACAAGTTTGAAAACTTTCTTTAGGCTTTAGTTTAAGCCTTTGCTAATCAGCTAAGCTTAATATATATTTAGATTCCCTACAGGTGCGAACCGTTTCGATTCTCATATTTTCTGCGTCCGCTTCTTTAACACATTTTGAAGCTCTTAGATTATGTTATCAAAGTTTTATGTCTCTATTAATAAACTAATATACTCCTGCTCTCTGTGTTAACAGTGTATAATAAATATAAACATGTAATAACAGCTATATGGCCCAAATATGTGGTTAAAAAGAGTTGACGGAACCGTGTCTTTCAGCTTGTTACGGCTCTTGCACAGCGAATGGCCGCAAATTGTTTATATTTTTTTGTTGTTTTTTTTTTGCCAAATTTCACTTTAGCCTCGTCCGGTTTGCTGTTGGCCCAAATTTTGATTTGCCAAAAAAATATAGTAATAA
The DNA here is from genome assembly GCA_035045545.1 of Drosophila gaucha. Lineage (NCBI taxonomy): Eukaryota > Metazoa > Arthropoda > Insecta > Diptera > Drosophilidae > Drosophila > Drosophila gaucha. The sequence goes on from JAWNOY010000099.1 coordinate 5,493,574, forward strand.
TAAAACATTTGCCCTAGTGCACATTCCAGATGCCCAATTACCTTATCAGGTGCCCATCCCAAACTCCAGCTCTTAATCGTATTAATTAAATATGTTGACACCCGCTGCGTATTTTGTTTCATTTCGGGGTCAATGTAATGAGACAACCAGTCATTGGTTCAAACTCCGACATATTTGGAGCTATGACATTTCATTTGTTTAATAACAAGCAAATGGGTTTCACATAGAATTCAGACTGTAAAGTATTTGTTTATTTATGAAGTACATTAGAAAACTTTGAAATTTGTTAGGGGTGTGCCTAATGGAAAAATTTATTTTGTTGCTTATTTACAGAGTGATATATATGTACATATCTATATATATTTATATATTAAGCTTGTCTCTCTTTCCAATTCGGGTTTCTTCAAATAAAAACACTATATTTAAGTACTTGTTTTGTCATTTCTCAATAACAGTTCTCTTTAGGCACGTTTCACTGTATTGTTTAAGGCAAACACATCATTATCATTTAATTTTTCAAACATCAATGTAAACAAATCTGGAAGCTGCGGTATTTCAAATCTCACGGCCTTGATAGCTGCTAGCCACCTAAGATTATTATTATCAGAGTACGATGAGTGAGCGAGAGAGAGAGAGAGGGAGAACATCCAAAAACAATGACAACAACTGAATAAACTTGACAAGACAAGAACAAGTTGTGAAGTGGAGAACTCAACGTGTCTGTAGGGCCGCTCCCTTGACAGTTGTTGTTGCTTATGCAATGTGATATTACAGCTGAATTTGCCGTTGCAAAGCATTTCACAAACGTCATTAAATAAAATTAAAAATGTACCAAAAGACAGCGGGAAAGGGGAAGAGCGAGAATGAGAAAGAAAAATATGATTAGACAACGCAAAAGTCAAACATTTTGGATGTTTGCCAAAAAAAACAGAGCTGCCAATGCCGCTTGTTTACCATAAAAACTAGCTGTTTTTGATAGAGTTGCGGCAGAACGAATTGCAGCTTTTTCAATTCTTATGTAAAAAATATTCTTAGCGAAAATATGCAAGACAAGGTATTTAAAATTATAACTCTTCTAACTTTAATTGTTTATCTTTCTAAAAATGAACTTAAGTTTAACATTTCATATCCATAAGTTGCTTTTTAACATGTAGTTTAGCTATTTTCTAACACTCCCTGCTAGAACTAGCTTTCTTGTAGCTATAAAGTTGCCAGCACTAGCCAAAACTGACAAAAAAATGTGTTGCATTGCAACACGAGCGAGAGCACGAACATGGAATGCGAAGGAATAAATAAAAATTGAAAACTGCTCGAAAAATGTATACAAAATATATTCATTTACAGCTATTTCATTTACTGCAAGCAACAATAACGACAACAATGTCTAAAGGCTGACATGCAACGGGACACACCCACAGCATGAACGCAGCAAAGCTAGAAAATAGTGAACAAAACACGTAGGGAAGCAAATGCAAATGGAAATGCAATAACAACAAGCAGCAAATACGAAAACGAAAAAAAAAACAACAACAACTTACCAAAACGGCGCTCTCACGCACCACCTGAGAGACGCTCTCTCTCAGCTGTGCTGCCATGCCCGGCTTATTCAAGCCGCGCGTGAATTTACGCTCCATTCTCAATTTCCTTTTGCGTGCGTTCTTCTTATTGGTGTTGCTGTTGTTGTTGTTGTTATACGCATGCAGGGGTTAAACGATGCATGGAGAACAAGTTGTTGTTGTTGTTGGCAGAATTGAAGCTTTTGTTGTTTTTGTTTTATTGCTTGTGTTTTGTTTGTGTGCGAACCGGCGCCAACAGACAGGATGCGCTGGCTGCGCTGCCAGCGGCTCTGCTGATGACTAATGCGTTATCCTGGGCTGCTGCAGGCAAGCTTTTGCACAATACATGTACAACCTTTGCGGCACCTTCAAAGGACATACAGCGCGGAATTTTTTTGTTATACACAAAACTGGACCGCACACACACTTACACACTCACGCACACTAGCACACTTTTAGGGCACATGAAATTTTTGACGTCGTATTTGTTGCTTTTAACACAGCATCCAACTGTGTATTTTTTCCTCTTTACTTTTTGCGAAACAAATTGTTTCACTCTGTTGAACTTTAATTGCAGCTGTTTAACTAAATAACTGATAAAGCGCTTTGCTCGTCTTGTTGAAATTTCATTAGCCGTGTTTTTTTGCTGCTCACTTTTGCTTTTAACGCCTTTCGCGTCGTGTGTGAAGCGCTGCGCGTGTTTAGTGTTTTAAGCAATTGGTAAAACGTTCGTTTCGCATTTTTATCCGACGCGCACAACCACACCGCACGAATTTCGAAGAAGAATATTTCCATTATGCCCAAGTCGATACATATCGCGCATATCGATAGCATATGTTGCCAGGCAACATGTTGCCAAGCAGTGAGCGCAAGACAGGTTAGCAGCTCTGCGTGCAATCAAACGAACAGCTGTTTGGCTTGGCGCCAAAATTAACAGCTGTTAATGGTGAATTTATATTTTGAAATAAATTTTACTGTTAACTAATGATTTAATTGCAGTTGGATCAGCAAATTGTTTTTGTAACTAAAAAGCAACTGCCAATGACTTTATTATGTTAAGCTCAAGTGGCACTGCTTGTTAACAGAGCTAACATATCGATAAGCCAGTGCTGTAAACTGAACGCATAATTTGAAAGCCCGCAATATTTAAATATTTCAATTCAATTTTGATTCATTTGCATTTATTTTGTCAACATTCAGCAAAACGCATAGGAAAACATATAAAATGTGTGTGGTATGAAATGATAAAGATGCTTAAAGACTACACAATAAATTTGTTGTGTTGTTTTGTATTTTATTTTAAATATTTACAATAAACAATTTGCGGATTGTACAAAAACTTTCTTTCTCTCTCTTTCTCTTTATTAGAATCTCAAAAAGTTGTCCGCACCACCATACGCGCCGTGTCCGAAGTGCAGGGCATCCGAAGTCGACTCGGAGCGGGTGCGCGCATCCAAGACGGACGCCACACGCTGCTGGCCACTGATGTAGCCCAAGGAGCCGGAGCCCAGGTAGACATTGCCATTGGGCAGCCGGATGTAGCCCAATCCGCCGGAGCCCAAGGCGATGGCATCGTTTTGAGCCGGACTCTGGGCACGCGGCTGCAGACTCAGCGCCTGCTGCTCCAGGATCAAGGCGTTGGCGCGCGAGTTCAGCTGGAGGCCGGCGCCCGTGGCTGTGGGCGTGGCACCCGTTCCACTGGCGCCCAAATGCGCGCGATAGCGATCAAAGAAGCTGGAGCTGAGGAACGGAGCCGGACTCTCATTGATATCGTTGTCGATGATCTCGATGACCGCATACTGCTTCAGCTGGCGCCCATTGGCCACGTACGACTCGCCCGGCGAGAACAGCGCCTGCTTGCCAAACGGAATGCGCAGCGGCTGGGCAGCAGCCGGAGCACTGGGCACATGGATGGGCTGGCTGAAGTGCGGCAGCGTCTGCTGTGTGGGCGCCACCTGACCATGGTAGCTGACGGAGGCGAGTGGTGCTCCATAAGTTGCCGCCGGGTATCTGTTCCCAGTGGGAGCTGTCGGAGTCGAGGCCAGATAGCGACTGGCGAAGCTGACCACCGGCTGCTGGATGCGACTCCGTGGCAGAGGCCCGTGGCCCGTGGGCAGCGCCGGCAGCGCAGGCACCGGCGGCAGCGGCTGCACCGTGGGCAGCGGCGCAAACTGATGTCCCGTTAGAATCGACGCGGGACCAGTTGGCGCATAGGGACCCGTCGACGGACGATCGTAGTGGTAGCCAGCGGGCTCCGCGTCGGTGAGAGGATGAAGTGCGACCAGCAGCAGCAGCAGCAGTCGCGGCAGCTGCGTCACCAAGCGATACTGAGACATCTACAAAGCGAAAGAGAGAGAGAGAGAGAGGGAAGAGAGAGTGGGGATTAGTCTGGCATAATATCACGTTTATGACATCATAATAATAATAATAGCTCCCAATCAATCTTATAAATGTTTAATGAGTCGCAAACATAATTGATGAAAATCACTTAACGTTTACAGTTAACAGTTTTTTTTTTAAAGCTGTGCCTCGTTGATACCCTATACGAGATTAAAGGGTATGCTGACTGAAGGCATCCGGTTGGCATGGAGACTTGAGAGAAATCAAGACGTGTGATATATATTATAACATAAGTGAATATATGAAATACATATATATATCCATACATATATCCTATATTGTATATATAACTAATATTATATATAATATATTGAATAGATCTATATAGAATATGGAAAAACTGAATGTTTAGGTTTGTTAGTCTTAGGATTTCAGCTAGCGTTTATCCGTCCTTCCATACACCCGTCAGTCCGTCTGTCTATACGGCATCCCATCCATCCGTCCATCCATCCATTCGTTAATCCGTCCGTCCATCGGTTCATCCATCCGTCCGTCCGTCCTTCCTTCCATCCATCTGTATGTCCGTTCATCCGTCAGTCTGGCTATCGTCCGTCTGTCAAACCATCCGTCCGTCCGTCTATCCGTCCATCGATACATCCGTCATTCCGTTCGTCCGTCCATCCGGCTGTCCGTCCATTCATCTGTTCATCCTTATGTCCGTCCATCCGTCCGTCAGTCCGTCTATACTTCTGTAAATGTATCTGTCCGTCCGTTCCACGGTGCGTCCCTCCGTCTATCCCTCCTTCCGCCTATTCATCTATCCATCCGTTCCTCTGTCCGCCCATCGCTCCGTTCATCCATCAGTCCATAAATCGGTTCGCCCGTCCGTCCCTCCGTCCGTCATTATATTTTTTAAAGCGTAAGTTTAGAGAGTTGAAGTCCTCAATATATACATATATCCAGTTTATATAGGTGCGCCTGTCCGGGGCGTGGCAAAACGGAAAAATCATCTCAAAACCATAGAGCTTTCACAATTTTATAGCTGGAATAACAAAGTTTTAGAACTGGAGCACAGTGGAGCTGCTCTAAAGGTAGATCTAGAAACTATTGAAATTTTTTAGAACTGTAAAAGAGAGTATTCCTCAGTCGGTTGTGCCCGACTGTCAAATTGTTTCTTGGTCCATTTGAATTTTAATTCTTAACTTTTCAATGACAAATTCCAAAAGTTAGAAAAGTTAATTGTCTTTTTTGATATTCTATATAATATTATTTTAAATATATGTTTATCTTTATACATTTTCTGTATATATCTTAAAGTAAGAGCTTCTCTCTTTTAGGTAATATAATTTGCTTTTTTAGAGTATTTGCAGTTTGTCAATTGCTTGGGATTAATCAATTTTGGTGCATTGCTTTTTGTTATTTAATTGATTTAATTTCGTGGCGCACGCTTGCAGCAGCCACTGTACGTAGCTGCGGCTGGGGCTGGGGCTGTGGCTCGTAATTGGCGTGATATTTCATGCATGGATTGTGGCTCGCATGTTGCCCAAGGCACTGTCGGAGTCGCAGCTACCGTAGCCAATTGCTATAATGGACTGCGACTAATTAGCCGGCAAAGCGTGGGCTAAACAAACAGCTAAAGAGGGCCAAGACTTGAGAGCTCAATCAGTAATAATAATAACAGCAATGATATACCCTTTAGCAGCAGGTGGCATTAACAGCTCCACCCGCTAGTCCATTATCGGCGCTAAAAGCTGATATTAATCAACTGCGAGTCGCTTGCCACAATTGGCGGCAGGTTCAAATGTGTCTGCCACTGGGTGGACTAGTTGCAAGAGCACTGCTCATAAACAAAAAACAACAACAACAACAACAACTTTGTGGCGTGTGGCAAGAAAAGCCTTTGTTGTTGCTGTTGTTGTTGTTGGCTTGCGCGTGGGCGTCGAGTCAACGAGGTTCATGGGAACATAATTCAGCTGTTCGCAGTGTTAACAACAATTTGGCGCTTAATTAAGCTATTTAACAACAACAACAACAACAACAACAACAACTAAAACAAGGCGTGTCTAGGGGTTATAATTGTTAAGACTTAAGTTGAGTTGTTTTTAATTTGAACTAAATTTATGCCTTGAACCTATAGCAGTATGGGTAAACAGGGTATAACGTATGTATGTAAAATATGTATGTATGTAAAATATATTTTTTTTTCATGTCAAGTTTTTATTTGCTATCTGTCCAGTGGGTCAATCAGCAAATTTTAAGTTTAGGCATTGGCATTTAAGTTGACTTATCCATGTAGCCTAGTAAGGTGTTCGGGAGTGGGGTAACGTGTTCTATTTGTACGGTGTGGAAGGTCTAGCGGTGCTGTTGTCTAGGAAGTTGTTGGCAAGAGAGTTGATGTGCCTGTTTAGGCGTTCCAGGTGGGCCAACCCAAGGGAGATATGAGGTATGAAATTTTATACATATATAGATACTCCCAGTTCATCCACAGACTAAGTTAACATTTCCAAAATATCAAAATACAGTCGTGTCTGGATACAGCGAACACCCAATATAGTAAACATCTCGATATAGTAAACACCTCAATGAATTAGGCTATTCCCCCAATTTGTATTTTTGCTGTTGATTATTAATATATCAGCTGCTTCAATTCGCCAATTCTTTCCATAAGCATACAGTTATGTTTCCCTAAAACATTTTTTAAAGATCTCTTGAATTTATATACAAAAAGTGTATTTTGAGCAAATAAAACAAGTATTGAGCAAACATTTTAAACTTGATATAGTGAAAAGCCTCAGTACTAAGAATATATTAGTTATATATTTATACATTTTCCATGTTAAAGATCAAGTTTTGATCTTTTTCAGAGAAATTTTATTGAGGCAATGCCATAATCAAATTATTTATTGGCATCTTCGTAAAAAGTGAAGAGTACTTCGAGCCATTGACTTAAACAAATGGTAGTTGGAAAGGAAAATTCCTGGTAGATAGGATATTCCATTGAAGCGACTCCAAGCTGTTCTCAGGAAGTGCAGGAAAAACGCCTTGTCATATATTTTGCCATATTAACTCAATTAATCTTGATATAATACTATGTATATTATATTAAATATTTCTTATTTCCTTAATTTAATCACGTAGCTCAACTCTTTATGGAAACAGGTTTTGCGTTAATGTAATTAAAATTATTTATGAATTACGTTTAAAAGAACAATCGTGGAGTTTCTTATAATATATGAAAGTTCGCCTTCAACTATGATTTATAATCAGCCTTCAACGGCACTTAAGAGGTGACAGCTATTCATCGACGTGATTGTTAATAGGATGAAAGAAGTGGGCTTTACATATTTTCAGACAGGTTTACAATGTGTGCTTAAGCAGGCTAAATATATATAATATAGGTAGAGCTAGACAGGTATATGTGAGGTAATATATACTATAAAAATAAATATACACATACATATATAGAACTTATTATGCAGTTGATAATTTGTTTATATTTCATTATTTATTACAAAAAAAAAATGTTAATAATTTTCAAAAATATTCTAAGCAGATATGAGTTATAAAAAATTAAAAAATTTATTAAATATCATTATATATTTGATTTTAATTAATTACAAGAAAATTGTTAGTAAATTTATAAAACATTTTTAGCAGATATGAAATTTATTAAAAATTTAAAATATTATTGAAAATTATTATGTAATATAAAAAATTCTTAAATACATAATATTAAATCATTTCGTAAAAGTATTGCAAATATGAAACTTTTTAAAAATTTGAAATATTAATATAAATATATATATTATATACATTTTTTCATATTTTTTTAAACAAGTTTCATAATATTTATTTTTATTAAAAACAAACAATTTTTTTAATATTATATACTTACATATATTTTATATGCAGTTGATTCAGAAGTTTATGATAATATCAAAAGTTCATTCACTATTATTGATTTTGTATTCTTATATATGTATATCTTTCTTATAGCAATGCTATTATGTAGAATTCAAGTATCTCAAAATGAACTACAAAAATCTTTAGCAAAATCTTTTCAGTTCTCTTTTTTTGTATATATTCAATTTTTAGCTGCACATTTTGTTGCAATATCTAAGCTGGTAAAGTTTGTTGCCTAAGTCTTTTGTTTGGCCCGGTCTATAAATCAGCTGGCACGCACAAAAAACGCACACAAATCTCCAGATTCGCATAGCCATGGCTCTATATACGACTATATATATATTCGATTTGTAATAAATTATGCGCTCGACAAACTCCACAATAAATCAATAAATGTGACCATACGCAACTTTTTGTGCACAGTTTTGTCTGCAGTCTTTTTTATCGAGTTCTTGTGATACAGTCGTGTTTTTTTGCATACGCACCCAACGCATTTTTTTGCTGCCGCAGCGTGTGCCAAAAGTGAACAAAAAGTATATAAACAAAAATTGCAACAAAGACTAGAAACTGGTCCAGCGAAGTGCAAAGAGCTCGTTGAGATTGTCGCAAAAAAAAGACAGATATAGAGTAACACATGACACAAGATCTGACAGCGAACTGCAAGTAATCGTTAGACTCTCTGGAGATTAAGATATACGCGATAAGTTAGAGACAGAAACAGAAAAAGGAAGCAAAAGAATTTGTAAAATCTTATAAGTTATAAGATAAGTCTAAATTGTAGTCCATGGGTTTATAATTTATATTAAATTAAATCTATTTCTTGAATTTTCTTGAAAAGCTTCTATGTTAAAGATTTGGTTAGGATTTCAAAACTCTTAGCACTTGAGTCAATATTTGAGTAGCCTTCGCATTTATTAATGCAACTCGGAGCGTACTTGGCGAGTACTTAAAGTCGGTGGTATCAAGAGATGTTGCATCAGCGCAACACTTTGCCTCAGCTCCTGCCCCCTTGTGCTGGCCATAACGGAAAGCCGCTCGAAAGGCACTTGGCCAAAAGGCAGGCAGTCCCAGTTTCAGTCTCCAGATCTCTCGACTCTCGACTCTCGACTCTCGACTCAGGTCTCAATCCGCTTTTGCCCATTTCGAATTCAATGAATGAATTGCATTGATTGAGCGACGTCGCACGCACCTCACTTCGAACTGGTCCATAACAACAACAACAACCATATCCATTTAAGCGCTCTCCCTCTCTCTGTCTCTATCTTTGTGTCTCTCTCTCTTTCTACGCGCTCTATAAATTTCGTTTGTCGTTTGATTTTCCACTCGCTGCTCCTGCGCCGAAAAACTGTGTCAAACTGCGGCGTTTGATTTGTTGTTAACTTTTGCGTGGTACTCAATTTTTTTTGTATACCCTGTATTTACTGAAAATGGGTACCTATGCGTGAGTGTTTGCTTAGTAGGAAACATGTTTGGTGAACTGGAGAACAACTAATGAATTAAAATGATTCTTGAGATACTAAACATCACTTAACTAACTAACTCTACTAAAGAGTAAGATGATCGATAATCGATATTTTAAGTGTTTATCGAATTGAACTAAAATTGTCAACTGAATTCAATAGCCATATCTATGTATCTTATACATGTCTGCCTGAGAGAGTTTAACTGAAAGATCTTTATATATAGATAGAGTCGAATCCCGAGAATTCAAAATGGTATCATAAATGGGGATCACAGTTTTTATGAATAACACAGGAATTCGCTTTATCGAACAAGAATTTGATGAATTTTTTTCAAGGGGACAGCATTGTTTAAGATTTATTGAGGTTTTTGATTTATCGCGGGACTAATTAACGGGATACGACTGAAATAGCATTTAATCTGAAGATTAAGTACTCTTATTGTCTAAGCACATGAGTTTTCCTCAAAAATCGATAAATATCGATTATCAAATTATGTTTTTTTAACATATCTCTGAAATTTTACGAGCTATAAGCACCATATTTGCCTTGTGAGCTCTTTAATATTATATATATATATATATATATATATAGCATAAAATCTTTCTAAGATACCTACCCCCGTTCCTTAACAAACTCTAAAATATAAGTTAGAATAAAATTTCTTTCCACATCTGACCTCTTTCTGCAGGGTACGTACTAGTCTTACATTCCCACCAAAACACTCTTATATTTTTTGGTGCGATTGCATCAGTTAAAGCAGCAGCAGCAGGCTCCCAGTTATATATTTGGGACGGAAATTAGATTTTTGTGCAAATAATTAAAATCCTTGGATACATATAAATTTTTTTTGGACCTGCGTGTCCAAAGCGATTGCCGCTCACTTTGCTGGCGAGGCTGGGGGCGAAATGTGGCCAAGATTGGGCCATAAAATGCAATCAATGTGCGCATATTAAGTTACCCAGTAGCCGGCACGACTATTGCCGGCCAGGATGTCACGTCATACCCTGCAATTGGGCAATTGTCGGGGCGGGACTGGAAAGTGCGTCACATTTATATATATTTTTTTGCTTAATGAAATGCCGCCACGTTTTTGGTGCTGGCACCACTCCTAATGAAACCCGTTTGGTAAACTGGTCTAATTCGAGTCGGTCAGGAGGTTGGCCCAAAGTATTCAAAATACCACTCATCTAACCGCATTGCAATCTTCGCACATCATTAATCAAATCCGCTGCACATCCTCCAAAAATTCGTATTGCAATCGGACTAACACAAGTTCCAAGAGACGGGGGAAAAACCAACGAAACTGAAAACATAATAATTAATGATCCCAGCAAGCGAAAAAAAGTCTTATGACAAATGTTGCGTATACGCAATGTGTGCCGCTAGCAACATAGAAACAAAAAACAAGGCAAAAACAATGACGAGCTTTATTGGGAATGTGGAATTTTGAATACTCTATAAAATTTACAGTCTTAACTGTATCGAAATCTAAAACTATTCTAAGTTTAAAGTGAATTTAAAAAAAAAAATTCATGAATTTTACATTTTAAATATATTCTCTATAAATGAATAGTTTATTAAAAATGCACGTGACAGATTGAAAGTTATTAAAATTTCCCATTTTCAAGATACTTATAATAGATATAATAAAAATAATATTTTTATTTTTAAATGTATTTACAAAGCATTTAAAAAAAATTAATTTAAAACTTAAATTTATTTTGTATTTTTTTTTATAACTTATAAGTAAGTATAGGATTATTAAAAGTGGACATGGCAGTTTAAATTCCTATTTTGTAAGAAATTTATGATCAAAATATGGTTAAGACTTGTTTTTCTTATTTGAAACTATTATTAAATTTAATTTTTATTTAAAAAAATATATAAAAAAGAAATGAGCTTAAAACTTTTCAATTTTGTTATTATTTTTTGAATAAATAAACAGATTAAATAGAAATTAAAAACTCACATGGCAGCTTGAAAGATATTGAAATTTCAATTTTTGAAGTTATTTATGGCTTAAACTAAATAAGATATAAACGTTTTTTTTTTTTAAATTCAAATATCTATTAGAACCTGATAAGAAAGGTCCAGTCGACGAAAGCTGGACAAATCACTTGAATAGCTTAAGATTCTAAAAATATTTCATTGAAAAATATATTAGATTATGTAATATTTAGAAAATCTATAAAAATTGGTCAATAATTAAAATTATTTAATTTTTTAATAATTTCAAATATCTATTTGAACCAGATTAGAAAGGTCCAGTCGAAGAAAGCTAGTCGAAGGAACCAATTGAAGAACTTAAGATTCTTAAAATATTTGATTGAAAAATATATTAGATTCTGTAATATTTAGAAAATCCATAAAAATTAGTCTACAATTTCCCATTTACCTTTAATGCTCTCTGATATACAAATTTTCCACTTCAAATCAAATCTCCACTCTTTCTCATGCACTCCTCTTATCCCCCATAAATTTGTGTCTAATGCATTCGGAATGACTTAGCTACAAAACCTTTAGCAAATCGCCTAAGAGTATCGAAGCGAACGACAAGTTTTTAATTACCCGTACAACGTGGGCCTTTCGAATGCGTAAACTAGTTGGATGTTGGTCAGGCAACGCAGATTTCAATTAAAGTCCGAGCACCGTCCCCGTCTCTGCGAAGGCAGATAGCATTAGGGTGTGTCCAGAGAGCGTTGGAGTTCGTGTTGTCGCTGCCTGGTTTGCCAGCTCCATCGCCATCTCCTCTATCGGCAGCGCCATCGCCATCTGCCTAGAGCCTGGCGGCGTTCCAAAAAACAAAATTTGCGTAAGTCGACGCGTAATTCGAGCGCCGCCTTTCCAAATGGCTTCCAATCTGGCATCGACATCGACATCGCAATCTGCAAGGCTGCGTGGCCCAAAAGCACTTTGGAGCTGGGGGGAGACGGAGGCTTGTTAGCCAGATCGTGGTCCCGGCTTTTGGGTACGTTGCGAGTGGCTTGTAATACGCGTCGCTCGACACACAACAAAATTGATTGACTCGAGGCGTTTTTCTCTACGCATTTTACCTCGCATCTGTGGCTGGCTCTTGGCTCTTGGCTCTTTTGCTGTTTCACGCCAAATGCGACCGCATTAAAAACTTTGCTAATTGATGTCGTTCACATGCCTCGCTGCCCGCTGCCCGCTGCCCGCTTACCGATTGCGCCTTGCAACAAGTTGCATGCTGCACGTTGCAACAGCTGATCATTTGTCAACGCGCAACTCTTTCGCGCCGCAACATTCGGGCAATGTTAATTCGTTTAATTGCCCGTGGGGTGCCAGGCACTTAAATTCCAATTAAGAACACTTCTCTCACTGACAACAACAATTTCGCAATATTTATAAAATAAATTTCGAAGATAATTGAAGAAACTTACCAGAACAGAAAAGCAAAAAATATGTTTTATTGCTGTTAACTTTTTTATTTAAGCTAAGACATAATAAGCTTTTTGCTACCTATAATAATAGATTATAAGAAATCTTAACAAAGACATTTCCAAAACATGCCTGCCATGAACGAAAGAAACGAAAGTGACCAAAATTATGTCTTAACGGAACGGTAAGAAATTTGTAAGATTCTTTCATTCTGCAGCGAAAGTACCAAAAAAAAAAGGGAATAAAAAATTCGATATGACAGTTGAAAATAAGTAGTTCTAATTTGTGTCAAGAGGATTAAACTGGACTACGAAGACAATCATGGAAAACCAGGGATTCAATACTCCTGAACTAAACTATATACAATACAAATAGCTGTCATCACAAGATGCTTTGTCTAAGAGAGCCACTCTCTAGGCAACTAAGAGTAGGCTGTTGCATAATCCAAAGGTTATAGTTTTCATCACTAAAAATCAGACCCAACTACATAAATCTCGACCATGGTCGGAAACAAAACAAAACCTAATATAATATCGATATTTGCTGCACCCTAATGGGCGGACTAAATAATTGATCTGTAGAGAAGGTCAACAGTAATGCACATGCAAAATTTCTTGCTCCTAGGTCAACTACTGTATAAGATTTGCCACGCCCACAATAATATGATTTTCAGTCAATATATAAAGAAATCAACTGTTATTTCGTAATTTAGTTGGCAAACTTAAATTTCACAATTATAATTATAGAAGATTTGTTAAACTGTTTCAAGCTATGTTAAGTATTATTAAGAGAATAAAAACAATTTAATATTATTTCATTTTAAAAAAAAATTGTTTTCTAATTGTATTTACTTTGTTTTGTGGTCATACAACAAAAAAGCACTTGAAACGTATGCTTACAAAATTACTAAGCAACAAAACACAAAAAGATTATTTTCAGTAGTGTAAAGGAAATACCCTAAGAAAATCTTTAAAATTTACTATTATTTATATATACTGTTTTTTTTAATGATAAATAATAAATAAGAGGAAATTTAATTTGTATAAAGTATTATTTTGATATAAATATATATAAATATATATGTATATTCAACTACCTATCTCTGCCTTTCTCTCTCTTTCTTCTTTTCTTATTTAAATATAATTAAATTAAAATAAATTATTTACATAATATACAATTTTTTATAAAAAGTTTAAATACCCTTTGGTAGAGTACATAAATCTGGTTTTAGCACTTGCAAAAAAAGCTAAATTAGAGAATTTTAAATTAGACTCGTTCAATAACCCGAGCAAGGAATATTTGCATAATGATGTATGCTTTATAAAAACAGCGACAATTGCATTTGGAATGCCATAATTGTTGTTATCTCTTTTTATTGATTTTTCATTTACACATTTGTTAGTTGGATTTTTGATATATTTATAAATGATAAGAAAAACCTCGAACTAAATGTTTACTCCGACTTCCTTGCGGTTCATGGCGAACAGCAACACGCAATCAATTAACACATTGAATGTTCTCTTTTGTAAGAATTCGTTATTAAAGCAACGCCTTGTGCTCGATAGTTTATGGCTAACGGCCACGCCCACATGCGTTAGGCACTCGCGCAAGCCCCAATTTGTAATGGAACAAGCTAAGAAACATTGCGCAATAATTTGCATTAAATGACAGCCATAGACAAGCCGACTTGACCTGGATACCTGATAATAAAAATGTAGCCAGTATAGCCCACGACAGGTGTTAACACTCGCCACCAATCGATGCGAATTGGCCAACGCTTCGCTTACAGCAGAACGAAGAGCCAATAAAGTAATTAAAGCAATTTAATCACCAGAAATGCGGACTCTAAAAACATCTATCTAAAAATATACAAAAAATGCAAAGCTCGAATTTTTGATAGCTTTATAATTAATTAAGTTTTAAATGCTTAAAGGGGGAGTGCTTGAGTGGAAGATACTCTGTACTAGAGTAAAAGTTAAATTTAGATGAAGTTTATATATGACATTCATTACCCTGATTTCCCATTTTCAATGGATTCATAATAATAATGATTATAAATGATTTTTATTTTTTCGCTCAAAATAAAACTCAACAGCAATCGACGGCTGTTTTGTGAGACTTTACATCAATATAATATCAAATTCTTGTAAAGGGATTAGAAAGCTATCCCCGCCCGATAGAGACTATATAAAATAGACTAAAATATAATGAAGCAAATGCCTGTTTATAAATATATAGTGAATATACCAATATTTTATATACATATTCATGTCTTTGCTCAGTCTATATTAAATTTGTAATACCCATCTTCAAGCTTTTCTACATGCATTTGCTATAAAAAGTCTATTTAAGCTGATTGAAGTTCGTTGCCTGAGTCATTTGTTTTTAAGCAATGAAATTACACAGAAATAAAGACAGGGAAACACAAATACATATACACCTATTTACCTTATCATGCACAGGCAATCAAAGTAGTTGACAGATTTTTTTAGAATTGGGATTTGGCTTACGACGCGCTGCCATTTCGAATGTCAATGCTGAGCTGCTGCTAATTGCCACAAAGTGTCAACTAAATGCTGTTAATGCTGTCAAAGCTCTTGTTGTTGTTGTTGTTGTCGTGGTTGTACTTCAATTTTATTTTTGTTTTTGTTTCTACTATTTTGGTGGGGCACATTCTAACGCCTGTGACATATCACGAACTTTGTTTTGAGAAATGCAAATTTAGGCAAAAGATAAATTTGCATTGGGCTCGCATTCGTATTGAGAAATCACCGCAGAGATTCGTAGAAATCGAAAGGCATGCGTGACTAGCCAAATAGCCGACAAACCCAAAATCTTAAAAATAAAAAACAAAATAATAAACAACAACTGATTGACTTACTATCCAATTGAACCCGTCTTTGAACTCTGGCCAAATAATACAATCGTAATAACCAGACGCTTGAACTTTTGACTGGCCAACGCCTCAGGGCGATGTAAACAAAAAGCCCTTTTGTAATACTTAACAGATAAATAGAGTTTTGCTTTGATTTCTGAACGAAAGCTTCGAAATCGAATGACTTCTGAAGTGAATTAACGAAATTGCGAGTGTAATACGATTAATTACAGCACAACCTGTTCGAGATCTTCAAAGCATTCACTTTAAACTGTACTTTAAGCAAATTACTTTTTAAATAGCTTTTTAATATTTTGTTTGCATACAATTTTCCCACTTTCAATCTTTAATTTAAGCAATTTTGAATTTCATTTTATAGATGAGAAATATACAAAACGTAGGGTTATAGAGTATTTTATTTATAATTGTTAGGTATTATGTATTTAACTGAAGTATATCTATCCAAAAGCATAGTGAATAATCTATATTATTCTCTCTTCAGCATCAACAGCCTGGATAAAGCTCTTTTCATCTATTATATTGGGTGCAGTTCACTTAACTCTACATAAATCTATGTAATGAAACTGTCTTTCTGACTATATTTTTAGTGCAGGTAGTTAGCCTATGTAATACAACTGTTAATGAAAGATTCTCAGCAAAATAAGACTGTTACTTTTTTACTTCTATTCTTATATATCCTCTCCTTGATTATCCAAAATTTACTATATTTCCGTATATGAAATAATCCATTTCTTTATTTCCGTATATGAAATATTAAATTTTCCATAATTGAAAATTTTGGTCCTCGTTTTTATTTGCTGAATATACTTTATTTTAAGAAATTTGTATTGAAATTGGAGATATTTAAATATTATATATAAACATCTACTTAATATCTACCATACCCTGTTTGCTTCAGCTTTATTTTCAAAAAGTTTTATTGAAATTGGAGATTTTTAAATATTAGATAGAGAGCACCAACTAAGCATCTGCTATAACTCTGATTTCTCAACTTTATTTTTTTAAATTTTTTATTAAAATTAGAGATATTTAAATATTAGACTGAGAGCATCTACTAAGCATCTACCATACTCTATTTTCCTTTACTCGTTTTGATTGGACATTAATATTAAGTAATATCCTTATATACTATTCAATATATCCTTATAATCTATTCTTTAATAGATAAAGTAATCTGGAAGCACGTTTATAATAGGATTAAATAAAAAAAAATAAAACTTGGGAACCTGCATACCCATTCTGTAGTAGAAATCTAAACTTAATTTATTTATTATTTATTTATTATTATTTACAATCAGCCAACATTTGGCGAGTTTCAGGCTACACCCTACCCTATAATATTATTAAAATTATTGAATTTACAACAAAAAGCTAATTGAAGAATATAAGAAGTAACACTTTTAATAAAATTTTCGAGTTGAAGATCCCAGTAGATATATGTATCTGTTTTCAATCTTAAATCAAATTTCTATCAAATATGTATTTTAAATTGTTAAATTTGTAAAATATTTAGAAAAGTTTTCAGTGAAACTATAAGATATTCCATCTGTCTGATTGCAACAGGAATACGAATCTCTGTTTCATGATAACTGTCTTAAAACTCAAAAGCTTCTTTGATCATCTGCTGCCAAACGTCAATCATTTCGTGACAACATTATAATGACATCTCAAAAGTCATAAAAAGTCGTGAGAATGATATTTAGTTTTAAGTACAGGGCACATCCCACAGCTCTGCAGGGTATACTCAACGCCCAATCAGAACATGATGATGTCTGATGAAACAATACCAAATTAACTCTCACTGACTTTTGACTAACGCTGAAGGTTATCTTCGTTTATTTTGGGCTACTGAATTTAATTAACCAACATTCCCACAAGATGTTATAGAAGTTTGTGTTGTAAGTTGGCCAAGTTTTCTAGTTACAATCTTTTAGCGTGGACTGCACGCTGGGGCCGTCTTTGATTTTCGATTGTGCATCGGATATGGAATGCTTGTGGATTTCTAGACGATTGTTTTTTTTTTCAATTGATTTTCGTGTATGTTTGCCCTTGTTATAGTTGTAGTTGGCTTGTATTTGTTTTGATTATCGATTCATTTACAACTCATTACGTAATGAATCGCCTGACGTTGCAGTTGTTGTTATTGACGCTAAGCTCTTGTAATTGAACTTTGAACCGAAATGTTTGTTAATTTGTTCGCCTAACCAAATTGATTCCGTTTCGTTACACAACCAACAGCCGAACAGGGTACGCCCAGCCAACCCAGCGAGGGGCCTTGAATGCACTTGAGGTTAGCCAGAGATGCCTGGCCTGCATTCGCTCCAAATTCAACGCTAGTCGGCCAGCTCGACTAGGCAATCACTTGAGCCGCTCTGCTGAAACTCAATTAATGTCGTTAGTTTCACTTGAGTCTGTCGAATAATGCATTTGGCTTTTTTTGCTGCTGGATTGAGCCTGGCAAATGTCAATCAGCCCGTACGCAATATCTGGGCGCAGTCGGGCTTGTGGCATATGGCATATGGCATGTGGCATGTGGCATGTGGCTCGCCCTGCCTCAAGCCAGTGCCAGTTGTGCTTAGAACCAAGTCCAATTTGACTGGCCATGCGTCGACTTCATTAGAGATAAATATCTATGTTCCCTGTTCTATTAGTCAAGCAGCTGTCATAGCTTTGCTTATTTATTGCCAACCTTAACGCAAAAAGTAAAGTGAATTTAATTAAGCTGAGTCTTTTATACTCTAAGAAGCTCTTAGAAAATTCAAAAAAATGTTGACAAGGCAGTTTGAGATTAAAAAACAAAACACAGAGATTAAAGAGACCAGCCGATATAATGATAGGCTGAGAGCACACAGGAACAGGCTTGCCAGGCCTCTCATCTCTGACCGCCCCATAAGTCGCTTAAGGCGACGGCAATACCTTAGCATGATAGTTTAATACTCTACTCTTAATGTATATAAATGTATATAATGTAAATAGCTTATTTAAGCGAGGCTACACCTTAAGTTAAACTATTCTGTTATAGTGTATATAGCACGCTGATACTGAATAAACATATAAAAAAAAAAAAAAAAGAGATTAAAGAGCTTTTTTTAAAGTTTCTCTTTTTTCCTTATAATATGAAGATGATGATTTTAGATAAATTTATGCTCTATACGTAATACAAAAATTTTGATATACAGTCGAATCCTGATAATTCGTCCCCCGCTAAATTGAAAAACTCAATAATACGTAAAAAATGTTGCCCCCTTGCAAAAATTCGTTCGGATTCCTATTCAATAAATGGGTATGCGTAGGCACATAGGTTAACAGAAATAGGGTTCGAACCCTACTTAGCTCGAATAAAATACGATCAATTATCAACTAATTCGCTTGATGTCCCAATACAACAGTTAAAAGTCAAAAGTAAAAATAAAAAAAAATAAAAAATAATAAAAAAAATATTTTATACATAATTACAAATATATATATATATAGATATGGTAAGCAAGTACTAATAAAGATCATAAATATTTCATTTATAAATACAAATTTTTATATGTTAGCATTGTAATATAAACATGTGTATTAGCTAATATCTATGCATATATTTTGTTACCTTATATAGTCAATGGGACCAGTTGGTTGTACTCTGAGCCAGAGTATGCGAATTTAATGCGGTTCGTTAATTTACAGTTTTTAAGCATTTATGGCTTTGTTTATGGTGTTAATAAAAGTTGTCAAAAAAAAGATGCACACAAAAATTAAGCAAAATAAAAACTTTATATCTGATTAAGCTGATAGTAGGTCTTACTTCTGTTTTGCTTGTCCGTGACGACAACATTAAATGTCAATCAAGCTCAATCAGAACTGTATCAAGTCCAAACTCAATGGCTATTGTACATGCGACTGGCCTTATGTATAACTTCTTTTCTTTATTTTTGCACAATTAAAAGTCGTGGGAATCAAATTTGCATATGCAAAACGTATTTTTGCATTTTGGCGGATTTCAGCAAAGTTTCATTTGTTGTTTTGGCTTGGTCAATGTCATCATGTAATCAGATGTTGGCCAAAAAGTTACTTTCAAGCCGGAAGTGAAGCAGTTCGAATGGCATATATGCAAAATTTGAATGCGTGGCCATAAAATTTTGATGTTTTGATCACATGGCAATCAAAAGACTTAGGCAACAAACTTGCGCGTCAATCTTCGTATAACTCAATAGACTGGCAACTCGCACATATTTCAAATACCAATAAATGAAATGCGTTAAGCAGTTAACACGCTGCACGTAAGAGCCAACAAATGTTGATCGAGTGCAGTACATGAATTATTCATTAGACAGGATCTGTGGAGGCACAGACTCAACTGATATTGGGAACATTTTGGAGTGAACACTTTCTGTGCGGCATTTGGTTCGCCCTGGTGTTTGACAATCTGTCGCTGGCAGCTCGTATTGTATGTTAATTTGTGTTCATTACAAGCGAACTCCTGCTTGGACCCACCACAGCTGGAATGGCTTATTCAGTTCGAATCTCGAATTGCATTGCCGAATTTGACATTTTAAATTTCAATTTACTCGAACTGTACTTCAGCGTCTCGAACTCAATTAAAATTAATATGCAAATTTGTCCAACTAACTCTGGTGCTCTTGCAGCGTCTGACATCTGTCCGTTTGATTAAAGACAATTCAAAGAATTGAAATCGAATTACAATAATAATGATTGCATACTTTTACTGATATATTATAAGGTGAAATCTGGAAATCGCTGCTCGTGCGATCGAGCTGACATTGTTTTCTTGACAAAGTAGAAACCTGATCTAGAATATCAGACAATAAATTTTGTATTTAACATGTCTAATTGTGTATTTATATATTTGCGACATTTTGCGAATGTCGCAGCTTTTTTTTATCGTTTTGTCAAGCTGTTGCGCTTGGACAACTTCAAGTTAGATAATTTAATAATATTCCTTGTGTTTCTCAGCTGGAGTGAAATGTTTATTCCATCATTTTTAAAAGAAGAATTTTACCATAAAATTTTTTTAAATTATTGAGCACACTTTTTTTATTCATTCAGGTTTTAAATTTGCTCACACACTTTTTTAAATTGTAGTAAACCATTTTTTTTTTGGTTTTTAAAATTTTAAAAACTTTGTTTTTATATATATTTACAATATTTTTTGCACATAAAAAAAAAATTTTTTAGAATTATTTTTAAAAAGATAATAAGATTGCCAATCTTTAAAAATTTCATTGGAATCGTATCCGAGATATTGCTGGATTTAGATGTACTTTGTTCCTAAGTTATATATTCTTAAAACAATTAATTTTAAAATAAATTATTTTAATTATTAAATTTGTAGAATTCAAAACATAAAATAAATTGATTTAGTTAGTTTATTCTAAAAATCAATCTTTTCTTTTTTTTTAAATTTTATAAAAATTCTTAGAAACATGTATATTTTAAATTCTTTTTTCCCTTGAAGTCTGAATTATTGCTATTTTAAGTTTTTGAGTTCCGTTTAGTTAAAAACATTCTTATGCAAATAATATTCTTTTGAATAATTTGCTTCTAACCGAAATACGGATATAAATTTCATTAAAAATAAATGCATACATACTTCAAAATGTGTCAAATTTAATTTAATATATTAATATTCCTAACCAAAACAGCCTTCAAAATGCACAAAAAAACTCACCTTCGATTTTATTATGAAGATAATAATAATAAAAAGATGTATCCAAAATATTGCGTATACGTCGAAGCTGCAAATGCAAATTTTTATTCGAAAATGGCAATAACTTCAGATTTGTTTTATCACACAGGATGCTCACAATAGATATATTTGTATAGAGTATATATTTAGCACCTACACTTCACTTCCGCGCCGTTTTGAGTTATAAGTTTAAAATGTGTTTAAGGTACTTTTAAGCCGCGCACGCGTTGCTTTCAGTCTGAAGCCGTTTGCTCCACTGAACCACTTTTTATGCAACGCCAAGTTGAAGTAGTCAGCAACTCGATCCGTTTCAGACTGAGAGCCGACACAAGCCGAAGTCGCAGTCGCAGTCGCAGTAAAAGCCGAGATGCAAGCGAGTGCCGCGTTTGCCGACTCAGGTCCAGGCGAAGATACCTCAGGTTTGTGTCTTAGCTAAGCGCCCACAACGTATTTACATAGCAAATGCAAAAAGACGTCAAGTTGAATGCATTCGATTATCGCTTTGATGCGAGCTGTTGTCCATGGCCTTTGTTCGACTTAATTAAATTTGCAAGCATTTTGTAAGTTTGGCGAGTTTGCTTAGACAAGTTTTGCATATTGTTTATAGCTATTTGGATAAATCATGCCTAAATTAGTCATAAATTGTGAACTGAACGGCAAATTTACGTATCGCCGGTGGCACTTTGAAATTGGCAAACAATTCATTTTTCAACTGCACGGAGCGTGTTTCTTTGATTATAGAAATCATAAATTCAATTTTATAACTTTATCCGAACAATTGAAGCGGAATTCTCGATGGACACGCCTCGCTGCTCTATCAACTCATAAACTATACAAAGTGGCAGCGTGCGCATGTAAAGTTTCATAATCATTCGGGTTCAAGCATAATTTGAGCTCGGCATCTGTATGGATTGCATGCCACACGGTGCGGCATGTGGCAGAGCGTGTTGTGGCAGCCAATACAACCCCAATGGGTCGCACCAAAGTGAGTGTGAATTATTGCACTTTGTCTCAACACGACTTCCACTGGGTCCACTCCGCGATCCATGGCTATTGACAAAATATCCAACAAATATGGTGCTAGTACACGTCTAAGTATGTACGGACATACAGCATATGGTCAGGCAGGCAAATTGTGAGCCACGCCAGCCCAAATGTTATCTAAATGGCATTCATTTCACTCTCTTACATAAACTTTGACAGGTCTCTGCAAAAAGGTTGTGCAAGCCACTTGACTACTCCCAACTGACCAAGAAATCTGTCAATAACTTAATGTGGACTGAACTAGCAAAGCTACTTACATTTATGAAACACTTTGCTTTAATCAGAAAATATATTGACTAAGATTCGGCAAAAGGGAATGTGAAGTCTATAGAATAATGTATTTGAACTCTTTGTTGAGGGTTTTTATTTAATATATTCTACATTCTTTTTTAAATATTTTATCAATGTAAAACTAGATTAGTTTGCCACTAACAAAACTCATAATTCAAATTTGATAAAAAAAAAAAATGATCTAATTTGCATAGTTTGCTTGGAATTGATATTTTGGAAAAAAATTTAGATTATGGAATGATTAAAAAAAATTATAATTGAATAGATTTTATAGTCACATACATACATGAACATACATATGTAAGCTGAAGGTCTTAAGATTAAAGCTCCTTGTTGTACCTTTTAACTATCCCAGTATTCAAAAATCAATTTATGTTTTCTTTTCCGACTTTGAACTAAAAAGATTTTGTTTTCTTCATCTTTAAATTTATTTTAATATATTATTAATTTAATATGGAGCTGTTAACTTAAATACTTTAAAGTTGTTGTTGTCAAAAATTGTCTATCGATCTTAACTTCATTTAAATTTTCCTAAGGAAGTTAAGAACATAGAATCACTATTGAAGTGTTTTTAGCAGAATTCAACTAGTTTTTGATAAATTAATAAAAAAAAAAAAATCTAATGTGAATCTCTACTAAGAATCAAGCATTCTTTGTCATAACAACTGCTATTAACTCTACCCACACATAAATAGAGTATTTCATTATGGCATCTTTCCTATCGAAAACTAGATTTCATTATAACGATTTCTTATTGTCAACTAATCTTCACTTTAATAATAATGCTCTTTGTAATCGCTGGAGCTCAACAAACTAGTTGTTGTTGCTCTTACTGAGCCGCAGTTTTACTTTCAAGCGAACCAGTTTTTATTTTTGGCAACACTTGATGGATTCTTTTGTATTTGCTGAAGTCACTTTCAAATAAATCGTTGACAACGGAACGCAGCTTTGATTTCTTGTTCAATTTGCATATTATTGCCGAAAACAGCTGGAACAAAAAATTAAGTTTTAAACTTTTCGACGCCTTCTATTAACACCCCAAAAACAAAACATGAGACTGCGAGTCCGGCTCAAATATCATGGACCCAGAGACCACCCTGAGTAATGTCTTGTCAACTGGCTGACAACTCAATTGACGCAGACGCCTTTTGTCTGTTCCGACTGCCTTCTGATTTTTAGTGGCTAATGCGCTCCAGACACGCAACGCCTGAAAAGTCATCGTCAAATAATTCCCACCGACAAAAAGTCAGCATTAATAACAACAACAACAACAACAATAACAGCCAAGAGTTGGAGGCGCACGTTTACAGCAAATAAAATTAGCTGCCTGTCTTGGTAATTGCGGCATGGCCAAAGCCAAAAGCCAGCCCAAGCTATAGTCGACAGTCACCAGCCACGACGTGAGCCCCGTCTAAGACTGCACTCTGCATTTGGTAAGAAGAACGAGGGATGGAAAATTATATACCAAATTATATTTATCAATTCACAATTTGCTGTTTATGTTAGCTATTAGAGCAATTGCCACAAACCCTATGAGTAAGCAACTTGTGTTCGAGGCCATAAATAAAAACTCAGATCTTTGGTCAAACAACATAAACAAGTTTAAGCATTTTTAGATTGAAAAAATTAATTAGAGCACAACGCACTCTCTGTTTGCGTTCGTCATCTTTAAATTAATTAAAAATCCATTAACAATTAGTCAAAGAATAGATTTCACAAAACGATATTAACAAACATTGAAAAAGCATTTTATGTTGATTTTTAAGCTCTTTTGATTTTAAATTTGAATTTGGTTAGCAAAATTAACTAAGATTAACTATGAATAACTTACAAAAATATTCAAAAATAAAATATATAAAAATAACAAAATAAATAATTAAAAAAATTGCTAAATTTGTTAACTTTACAGTTAAATATTCAGCTAGCCTAAAATCGTAATTCAAGACCCTGAAATTAAATTTATATAATTTCTGTTTGATATCTAAAAGAAAGTTAGCTTACTGCTGTTATTTATTCCCAATTCACTAAATAAAAGACTTGCAGGAAATCAAAATTTTGAAATTTATTTACTTCTTTGTTGAATATGAAGATGACTCTGCTGAAAGCGCCCCAACTTGAACACAGCTCTGAATATATAGATATTCCCCATGGTTTTTTGACTCATGCAATAGCAATTACTTTTTTTTGTAAATAATTATTTATTTTTGTTAATAATTTTTTTTTATGTTTTCGGTAGAGTTTTTCTAAATATACTGTAAGTATATTAAATAGTATTTTATTAAATTTATTAAAAAAAAAGATTTTATATTTTTATGGAATTTAATGGAAAGTTAAAACAAAAGTACAGATAGGCTAACAGACTTAATTAAAATATATAATTAATAAAATTTTCTAATTATATTTTTATACATATATTTTTCTTTTACATATATTATTATTATGAATAAAAAATTTGTATGAAATTCAAAAATAAATACTTACGCGATTTTTTAGTACTTACTACAACTAAACTAAACACAATAGTAAGTTGTTTAGCTTAACAAATGTTTACTTAGTTTACAACTATAAAGACTTGAACGAGATTCATTTTGATTCATGTTCGCTTTCGGAACTAGTTCATTTGCCTTTTTTGTGTGGCGATTCGAGCGGCTGTTTGCATTTGAGGAAAAGAACAGCTAAGAGCCGCAGAACTTTTTGGGTGATCAACTCGTGCAGCTTGGCTGTCTTGGCCATGTTGCAATTAACTGCCAACTAAACAGCAATTGGCCACAATTATTATTATTATTATTATTTTCGTACGGCTATTTTTGCAATGTTTGCTGTTTGCTGTTTGCTGTTGGCTCTCGACTTTTGCAGTTGTTGTTATTGTTGTTTGCAGCATTTGGTAATTGTTTTTGGCATGTTTACCATTTTAGTTGGCTGGGCTTTGGCCGCACATTTGTATATTTATGTGCACTTGGGCCATATTAAGCACATGTCTATGATATAGACTTTTTGCCCAGCTACCGTTTGGCTGCACACATGCGTGGAACAGTCACAGATTTTGTCTACAGATTCCGCACCGCCAATGACCTTAATTCGCAATGGTCATAGCTCGTTTTTCTTCTGGCTCCGCCAATTTGCAGCACATATATCACAAGCGGCTTAGATCTTTCAGCTAGCCAGCCAGAGTTCAAATGCTGTTTGATTTTTTTGTCATTTGTTAGCCGGCACAGCGTGTGGGCCCGAGGTGTATATCTAACTGTAATACGTTTCCCAGAGTAACTCACCGAAACATTGATTACTACAAGGAAAGCTTTATTAGTTACAATATACACTTTATAATAGCTAGACACAGACAGTTGTTAGTTGTTGCTGCTGTTGTTTTTATGATACAATGTTCTTTATATGATATTTAGACTTACGTACGAAACATTTCTTTAATATTGTAAAAATATTTTCTCGGTATTTGTATATTTGCACTATTTCAACCAGGAACTGCCCATTTATGAATTTTTAAAACAAGTACAGTTAATCATAAGACCTGCTTAATTATGCTAACTATTTATATCTATATAAAATTCCAATATATATATATATGTAAATGTCTGCTCAATATTTATATATAATTCTTTTTTTTTGTTGCTTGAAATCTTTTGCTCTTACAATATAATGCACTTTTTACCCTTGAGAATAAATATTCCGTATTTTTATTAAACTATCTTTAAAATTTTTTTTATTTATATTTTTTTGCACAGAAAAAGAAAGGTTAAGCCGAAGATCTTGAAACAGCATATAGAAATTGAATTTGAAACGTTTGTGCGTAAAGATTAGGTTCTCATCTTTTCTTTTTGAATACTTCCTATGTTTATAGAGTAGTTAAAGTTCCAATATATGCTTTTACTTATGCCAAATTTTAATAGAAACAGATGGAAATAACTAAATCGAATCATTTTAATTTTTTAACAAGAATATATATATTCTTTATAGATCAACTTATTCTGTTCGTATTCCTCTACAAAGGTTTAATAATATATAAACGTTGAACTCTGTTTGCTTAACTCTAGTTTATTAATATAATAAAGACTTAAATACAAATGTAACATTTAATATAATTTTTGACATAGTAGTTATATATATATATATATATATTTTGTTTTTAGGTAATAGATTTGCAAAAGTTAAGGTACTTGTATTTGTTTGCCATAAATCGGGTCTGGGTTGGTTCATTGTCTGCCTTTGTCTGCCTCATACGAATGACTCGAGTCAGTCGCATGACTCGAACGGCTCGAATCATTCGACTCATTCGATATAGTCTCTCTCTCACTCTGCCTCTCTCTCTCTCTGTCTCTCTCTCTCTCTGTGTTTCAATGATAATGCGGCACTGGCACTCGGAACTCATGCCTCTCATCCTCATCGCTGACATACATGCGGGTCAAGTCGGAAGCCACTGAGACATTGTCGCTGCTGCGATGAGAATGAAGATGTAAAAGACATCGGCAAACATTAGCAAAACTCGGTAGTAACGAGCCCAAAAGAAAAGTATCACAAAATAACAAAAAAAAATACAGTTAGCAAAAAAGAATAAATAAATAAACACAAGTGCACCCGATTTGCATTCCAAATGGACGCGCCTTTAAAGGCCGCCCCAGTGATAAATAAATAATGTTAGAGTTGGACATGCAACCGCCTCCAATTTTGGTTGAAATCGATTTCGCCTTAAATTGAATAATTGCCCGCCATAAATTTATGTGAGACACTGTCGAAAAAATGCCTGGCATGCTTCCGCCGTGCGGCAGGGCGAGCATTGACTGTTCGACTATTCGATATATATATTGACAGCTTGACATTCTGTCAGTGCTTCGATTCGCTCGCTCGCTCATTCGCTCGCTCGCTTTTTTGGCATTTGCGCAATGTGTCTAATTGTCAATTAGCTGGCCCGCTCAATCTCAATCCCAGAGCTCTCTCTAACTCACTCACTTGGCAATCTCGTTATCGTAGACCGCTGCCACCATGGCACTGTACTCCTGATCCAAGTTGTTCGGCCGCGCAAATTGTGGACTCGTCACCTCCAGACGCTCAAAAGACGACTTCATCAGAGCATCCGCATTCGCAGTCGCATTCGCAGTCGCAGTCGCAGTTGCAGTCGCAGTCGCAGTCACCGTTGCAGTCGCAGTCACATTCGTATCCGGCGAGCTGTTACCCTGCGAAGACACCGTTCCGCCGCAGCCGGAGCTGCTGCTGTTCTCGTTCGGCGGCGTCATGAAAGTGGAGTTGCCCAACTTGAGGCAGGCCGTGGTGCTGGTGGGATTGGCTGTGCTCAGCGCTGTCGTCGGCGCCTGCGATGTGGATGCACTCGACTTGCCCATACCCTCGTCCTCGCCATTTATTATGGTGGATGTTACGCTGTAAATAAGTAAAAATTTATTTTTATAAACTTTTGAAATACCAAAAAGTTGTAGTTGTTTAAAAGAGGGAGTTTTAGCTTTTTCGAGTCGAAGGTCCTAGCAGCTAGATTAAGATTAAATTTTAAATACTAGATTTAATTTGTTAAATAAATAAATAACTTTTTAAGCACTTTATAAAAAGAAGTTCAGACTTTTAGAGAAAGGTGTTAAGATCTTCTTCTTTTAAAGATTGATATATCTATACATAAACATAATTTTTATTCCACATTTTTTTTTTAATATTGATTTATCAAGTCAGTTCGATTTATTAAAAAAATTAGCAATTTTCGGTTTATATTGAGGTTCTGTTAGATCGTAAAATTTATTTGATATCCAAAAAGCAGTTACAGTATCTAAAACTATTACTCCTCTCCTCTTAAACTGTTTATAATATTTTGTCTTAAAATTTGGATTCAGCAATTCAAAAGCCTTAGGACAGCAAAGCCAGTTTTTAACAAATTTTGTTATCACAAAAAATAAGTATAAAAATGAAGAGCTTAGCTAATTATTTCTCTACTATTATTCTTCGTTAAGTATTCATAGTTAGACCATTTCTTGTCTTTCTCAATTATAAATAGATGAGTCTATATAAACATTTCTATAAGTAGTCTTTGGCAGCTCCATATATTACATACACAGTATATGCTAATACGTACTCCACTTGAACTAAATATTAAACCAAATGTAATTTATATATAAATAATTAAACATCCAATTAATATTTTTTTTGGCAAATCTCAGTCACGGTAGCCGCCAGACACACCTAAACAGCCCATCGAACACAAATCATTGCTCAATTAACCCTTTGATAGCTTGGCTCATATATAATATATAGAAGGAGTATATATATTCTCACACCCTGTGCCTGGCCCAGTGGCAATTGCAGCAGTGGTGCACAGTGAGTCAGCGGCTGGAAACTTGTTTATTTAATAATTAAAATGATTTATGCGACTGATTGATGTGGTGCTGTGGCACTGCAATCCACACCATAGAGTGCAATTGGTGTCCATGTTTTTCAGCATGTTGCGCTTAATGCCGCGCGTCTGTTGTTGCCTCATAAATTGCAGCAAAATGTTAACAACATTTTGCGCCAAACCCAAAAAAAAAACATAAACCAAACCAAAAGCAACGCGCCCCATAGAAGGTCGCCGCAGTCGTGAATTGGATTTGGATTTGAATTTGGCCAAGTCTTCTGCCTGCTGCCGTTTAGCCAAAGCACAATAGAATGCACTTCATGTTCATATTTGCTTACCCACTGGCAGGCAGGCAGACAGAGAGACAGACAGCCACTCGCCGGGACATTTCGGACAGACAAGTTGGACAGAGAGCCGGCCCACATGGTCCCCTCGAGAGTGAAGGCAGCTTGGCTTTTTGTTTCGGCTCAAATCTCTGCTCGTTGGCTTCCTTGTGGGCCGCACAACAAATGTCAATTTCAATTTTCGCCAGGCGTCAAATTAAATTACTTTTGGAAAATTGCATTTTGTCAACGCCCACGCGCTGCAGGCGTAAAATCCATGAAATAACTGTGTCTCGTGCCCACTTGGAAAAGCCATTGTGTTAATTTGTTCAAAAGTTATTAATAATAAAGCCAGCGACAAAGACTACGAACTGTATTTGGCTAGAGCACGATGGCCCGAACCGGTTGCAAATTATTGACAAAGTTGCGTCTCTAAGTTAGGGGACAAAAAATATGAAAGAAAATAATAGATAGTAGATGAAAATAAAATAAGAGAAAATAAATAAGAAGAAGAAAGTCTGAAAGTAGTGTATGGTATGATAGTATATGATATGCTATGATATGATATGAGAGATATGATATGATATTATTTGATAAGATATGATATGATGTAATATGACATGATATATGATATGATAGGATATGATAGCATATAATAAGATATGATTGAATAATAAAGTTTTTGATATGATATGAATGATATGATACAAGATATGAAATGGTATTATATGATATATGATAAAATATGATGTAATATGATATGATATATGATATGCCATGATAGGATATGATAGAATACAATAAGATATGATAGGATATGATAGGATACGATTGGATATGATGGGATATGATAGAATAAAATACGATATGATTTACGAAATAATTTTATAGAATATTATCTGAGCCTGCTTAACATATTATTAGGTATCCTTTTTGGTATTTGACATCCATTCAATAAACGTATATCGTGTTTCAGTCAATCTTAACTTATGCTCATCTAATTCAATTAATAGTCAGATATTTTTTTTCATGTTTTCATGTTATTTTGCCTGATTTGTCAAACAAAATCAATCAGACTATTAATTTTTTTGTTTTATCGAATATGGACTATGTTCAGCTGTCATTAGTTGCAAATATGGTAGCTGAGAGTTAAAGAGATGCTAGATTCAGTTATTCCATATGCTGTCATTTAATTTGTAGTTTCGCGATATCTTACACTAAACTGTCAATCAAAATTCACTATTGAATAATTTGTCATGAGTCGAAGCATATATATAAAAAAAATGATTTCTTCCGATTTTTTACGAGGAATGGAGGAAGGTGTCGAAAAGTGGAGTATTCCTTATCTGAGTATACCTTTAGAGAATCTATGACAGGCCAGCTTTAACTTATTATTCTAAGATATCAAGCGCTCACAGATGATCAGGTTTACCACCTGCAGCTATGATAGCTTAAAGTTAAATCATCTATTCTCAAATGATTCTATAAGTAATTAGAAGACACATCATGTCATGTCTCTTTAACATTTTAGAATAAGCAATAACAAAATCAAGACATATTTTGCAGTATCTTCTTGAAACACAAACTCATAATACAAGCTAAAAATAGTAAAAAACAAATTTTTGAAATAATTGCTAATCACATTATTTATATGTTAAAAGCAAGCTTTTATTTAATTACTGTATAGGCGATAAGACGCCCATTAACTTTTACCGGCTTGACATAAAAGAGGATTGGTGCTGTTCTATGGTTGAGTTGGCGATTTAAAATATAACTCATCGATAGCTTGTTGAAGTGGTTTTTGATGCTGTCAAAGATTCCGCTTTTCGAATTGCTCACTGACTTTTAATTGAAACCTGTCCCCAAGCTCCACACCTAGCTCAAGAACTGACGCAATAGATTAGCTAAAAACCCCATATTAGAAATCACTTTGGCTCTTAGCTAAAGCTATATCAGACTCTAGTCTATTCGAGGACAGAAGAACTTGTTTGCCATTTCTCGCCTGCACGCATTCAACAAAGTATCTTTGGATGCGATCTTCAGCTGCCGCCGATTGGCGGGCCTTTGACTTTTACTTTCCGCGTGTTCGGGTCAAAACTCGTTTCACATTTATTCACACTGCAGCAGAGTCTCTAGACAATAAATAAAATATAAGCTTGAATATTTCACATGCCTTCGAAGCGTAGAACACAAAACTCTATTGAACTTTTTTTCGGAGAATAACCAAAAAAAAACATAAAAGGAACAAACTTGTTCAGCTACATATCTGATTAGCTCTGTCTACTCGTATTTCTCATGGGAGTCTGAGTTGAGGATGCAGTTGTAAAGTCTGCTAAATGTCATTTAGTATTGTTTCCTCTTTGTCGGTTGCTTTGAGCTCCAATTAGATTTATCGCTCATTTACAGTCGATACAAAGCCCAGCTTTAATTACATTTTTTAACAATAATGGGCCACTGCGAATTGGCAATTAACATTGGAGCTGTGCGCACTGATTAGATGTGTCGAAGCTTGTTTAATTTATTACGCTGAGAGAAAAATATTGAGCGGAATTTGACGAAAAATCAAGAAAATTTACAAATTAAAATTATTATTATTTTTACATTCAATTTTTATTTTGAATATAACAACTAATAAATATAATATTTTATTTTTTTGTATTTTGTATATTAATATTTAATTCATATTTTTTTAAATTTTATATTTTCATTTAATTTAAATTTATTTTATCTATTTTTTTCTTCAGTGAAGATTTTGTATGATATATTTAACTAGGTCGCAACTACTTTGGGCCACGCCAGCTTAATTAATTCGTATCAATATTGATATTTTTGCTACCGGCCACATCGTGGCACTCAGCTGCATCCATCAGATACAAGATACAACTGCTGCGCGTGCTAATCGCGATGACTTCATTTCGTGTTTAGCTGGGTGCGCTGCTGACAGGGGTCAGACAATGTATCTCATGGACATAGCATTGATTTGAATTCGGTTTCAGATTCGCGCAACTGATGCAAAAACTTTAAAAGGTGTCAAACGACAAAATTATTTGCGAAAACAAAAGAAACTAGGGCGTTTAGGTAAAAGGCGAATACGAAATGCGCTGCAAACGATTATAAATGGAATTTAAATCAAATTTTAAATCATATTGATAGAAATTACTTGAACTTTGATAGATCTTTGACTTTGATGTTATAAGAATAAAAATTCTACTTAAGTCTAGTAAGTCTAATTGAAAAGTATTTAAATAATGGGCTTACTCTATAAAGAGTCAAAGTCATGAAAGAGCCTTTTAGTTTTTTTTTTAATTTTTGAATTCAAAGAGTAGTTCATTAAACTATCATAGTATCATAATAATTTTATAAGAAACAAATACCTAAGATTAATATTAATATTACGTTAGTATTTCCCAAGTCTCTTTCAACTCCTAATTCGAATCATTAAATAATTTTGGCCAGCTAACAGGTAACATCATCATCCTCTTGCATCATTTTCCTAAATCCAAATATTACAACATTTTTATTAGACGACTAAAATATATGCAAATTTTGAGATCGTTTTTAATAATTTTTTTTTAAATTCCTTTAAATTAAAACCTAAATAAAACCTCACTGCATTTAGTGAAATAAATCATTATTAAATTTTAATTTTATATAAAATATGTCAAATGTGTAAATTTTCTAAAATATTGAGGCAAGCACTAATAATTTATAGTTAAATTATTAATTTACATTTGTATATTTTAGATTTTTATTTACCAAATAGCGCTTTGATGTTTTAGGATACTTTTATTAAATGTTTATTATATATTATATGAATCAACTCTAGTTAACAAAACTTGAAAAAAGTTTTGCTTTAAAATTATCTACAATTTTCTAAACAACCTTTTGCCTCTGCGAACCTGCTTGACTTAGCCAACTGCCCAGTTTTTCCCATGTCAAGAGTTCAGAGTGCATTTATCTTCGATCTTAAAGC
This sequence comes from Drosophila gaucha, assembly GCA_035045545.1. Classification (NCBI taxonomy): domain Eukaryota; kingdom Metazoa; phylum Arthropoda; class Insecta; order Diptera; family Drosophilidae; genus Drosophila; species Drosophila gaucha. Next base: position 5,526,794 of record JAWNOY010000099.1, read on the forward strand.
AATGTGCAGTCAACAACAAATATCAAACCATGAAAGAAAAAAAAAAGCTATCATAAACTGTACGCAAAATGCCGTTCAACATGAGCAGCGGGCGATCGTGTGAGGTCCGTGAGCCCCTGAGATATGGGCATATAGATATATACACACACACACACACACACACACACATATTTGCACTGGGTACACATATATGGATAATACCGAATACGGATGAACAAGCTTATGAATTTAGATGGAGATAAGGGGGACGGGGCAGGCACAGACCGTTCTAGGCTCAAACACCGGGCCAACACACGAAGACAATGGCCAACAATAGGCTGACATTTAGTGCGAGCTGTGAGAGTTGCAAGTTGCAAGTTGCAAGCTGCGAGTGGCGAGTGGCGCAACGGCAAAGGCAACGACAACTGTCAACACACGAAAGTAAATGTTGAGCTGTTTGTGGAGCCGGGTCTTAAAGTTCATAAATTGCATTGAGGGCGCCATGTAAACAATATGTTGCAGAGCGAGCGTCTTAACGGTTGCCGTGTGCCATAAATCTGCTGGCTTTCGGGGCATTTGGGCATTTGGGCATTCGGTATGGCACTTACCAATCGCTAGCGTCTGTGGCCGGACCGGAGCGGTTGTTGCATTTGCTGCGCATGACCAACTGCAGCCAATTGGGCACAGGCGGAGTCGGATCCGGCGTATATCTGCAATTAATCAGTTAATCACAATTTGTTTAGCTAAGTGATGGAGTAGCTACGCACCTGATAATTGAATTGCAATGCTTGGCCTTGGGCACAGCAAAGATGTCGCTGACAGCCACCACGGCACCTGCTGCAGCTGCCTTCTCTACAGCCGGGTCCACTTCGGGTATGAGGGCCAGCTCCTCGGACTCCACAAACTCAGTTTCCAGGCTGCCTATAGAGCTGAGGGAGTTGCGACCGCCGATATGATGATAGCGCGACGAGGAGCTCGATGAGGGTGTGTCCTCCAGCTCGCTGGGATCGAACTTGAGCGTCACTATAAGAGCCGAAAATGAGGAGCAAGAGAGGCACAGAGCATATCGAAATACACCGATTAACACACACACAGCCACAGAAAGAGAGATGTTTTGTGATTGATGACGAGCAAGCAAGGAGTCAGGCGAGTTAAGCATGATGCGATTGTTGGTAATGAAGAGATGTTGCGTGGGACGGGCGAGATTCCCATAATCAAAATTTGTGTCGTCGACAAAGAGAGCAAAAATTATTGATAACGGTAAATACATCACCTTCAATTTGAGTAACTCACGTTTGTCCAACGGGCCCAGCTTCTTGGCCAGCCCGAACATTGTCTCCGGCGTCCAATAGTCCGGTATGCGAGCAAATATGGAGCCCGCATCTGCAGGCAGCTGTATGCCCAGCTTATGGAGCAGCAGCACAAACGGCTGATAGAGCATCGTCGTCGACTGCTCGTTGTTCCACTGGACCACCGGAATGGACTTTTGCTTGAATATGCAATGATAGGCCACCGGCTCCATGATGGGATCGGCGTCATTTAGACCGCTGCCGCACTTGAGCATCAGCTTGACGTAGCAGCACTCGAGCAGCAGCTTTTGCAGCCACACCAAATGGTAGGACTTGTGCTCCTTTATGATCAGATCCAGCAGAATCTAAATAAACAATTGGTTTTCGTTTGCTGTAATCTAGGCCCAACTATGCTCCCAACCCACCTGTACATCGTCTGACGGCTTGCCGCTGTTGCTTTCCTTCAGCTCAATGCCCGATTCGGTTGTCGCCGATGTGGGCGTGGTCAGCAGAGTTCTCTGGTACTCGGCATCCTCGAACTTCATCAGATCATCATACTCCAGCAATGTGATGATGTCCTTAACGAATTATAATAAATTAGCTACATTCTTAATAGAGCAGAATGATCTAAGCATACCTGCTGCAACAGTTGTTGTATGATGGAAATGCGTGTCTTCAGCTTGTTGCCATTGTTGCTGAAGAGCTTCACAATTTTGCCCACAACATCGTTGTTCTTCTTACTCTGCACATAATACCAATAGAGCGTGTCCATCTCCTCCTGGGCCCAGGTGCTGCAAAAAGAAAGATTTAATTATTATGCAGAAAATGCCATGCTTAATATAGGAATACAGTAAGAGTTAGCCAAAACTATATTTAATTCAAATTATACATAACTTGTTCCTTTTCCAAAAAAATTATTATTAGTATCATATTATATTTAATCTTAACTCGAACATTTTGTGAGCTGCAGATACCAAATTTTGTATATACTTGGCTCTCATATAGTATAAATATATAGCTAAATGGTATAACGTTTAACTCTCGTATAAAATATATAATAATAAAATACATAAATTATATTAAACTCTCTTTACAACCTATGCCTAAAAAAACAATTATTTTGCTGTTGCCTTTGCAGTTTAAGCACGTTAAAAATTATAAAAATATAGTTATCGTAAAAAAATATAAAAAAAAAAATATTTAAAAATATATTCAACCTCCTCAACAATTTTAAAGAAAATATTGTTCCTTTTTTAAAAAAAAATTAAAAAAAAAAAAAACTCTCGTAGAATAATAATAAAATAAAAAATAAAAGAATAAAAAATATATAAATTATGTTATAACCTATTTATAAATTATATCTAACTTTTTTAATAATTCTCCAAAAAATTTAAAAAAAAATTTATTTTTCCGTTTTTTTTCTCAGTTAAAGCACGTTTAAATTCCCTATAATATTCCCTATAATATGTAAAAACAAGTTTCTATGGTTGTCTTCCAGTCAGATAGTTTATAAGTAACATATCTGCTTTTAATCTTAACTTACCATATAGTGTGCTCCTGATTGTGTTCCTTTGTCATTTCGGTCAACGAAGTAGTTGGTATAGCTAAGGGTGACTTGGGCGGTGCGTTCATAAACTTGTGTATGACATGTTCAATAAGATCTGACCAATCCTGCAAGAGACATAAGAAAATGTAGAATAAGTAAATTAATTTAGAAACTTCCTATAGAGAGACTTACATCGCACAGCTCGTAGTCGGCCTCCCAAATGCGAGAATACGTCTTCAGTATGATTGGCTGAAAGAGCACACCAATCTGGCCCAGATCGCCGCCAATGTGATGCATCATGGTAAAGATGCAGTCATTGACGAATTCGCCGTTGTTATTAAAGTCCTCCAAGAGAATGCCATAGTAGTGCATGACCTCCAAAGTGGCAAATCTGAGGGGAATAACAAAAAAATTAAACGAATGATTCATTAAGAATTTTAAAGCTAACTCACTGTGAAATATGCTCGGATAGTCCAATGGTCTGGCCGCCTTCCAGTTTGGCAGCACTGTCCAGGATCAGCATCAAAATGTGATTTGTCACGACGAGATCCTGCAGATACTGCTTCGAATGTATGCGAGGATTGAAGCGTCGCAGCAATAGAACAAATAGGCAACGCAGATCTGTGGTGGCGCCGATCTGTAGTTGGAGCTGGCGCAAACGTAGGCGATCGTCCTCGCTGAGATGCGTCACCTTGTTGTAGGTCTCAATGGTCTGGAGGAACTCTCGGATGGCCGTGACCACCAGATGCATGCGTCGCAGATAGGGCTGCAGATCGGTGCCCTCCTGCTGGGCATTCAGCTCCAGCTGCTCGCATAGGCTAACGCCCTCATAGGTGAGGTAGCTGAGCACATCGTAGGTAAGTATGGTATCGATGTGTTCCATGTCCAGCTCCAGTTGAGCAGCTAACTTCAGAAAGAATGTGACAAGCCAGAAGAAATGCGAAGTGTCAATGAGAACCTTCTGCGAAAGAAAAACAATATTGCTTGAGCTAAAGGACTTGGACTCCTGACTTCTGTGTCAGCCTACCGCATTGGACAAGAGCTGCTTGTGCAGCTCCTCCACCAAATAGTTGTAGCCCTTGAGCAAGAAGTCGACTGTGAACTCCTTCAGCAAATTGGATATGTCATAGTTTGTGGGCGTGTGCTGCACTAGACCCTTCATGTTGATGCTAAAAGAGGGGTTTGGGAATGATTAATGGGAACTTCCTGTGAAGTGAGCTCCTACTTACAGGCTGCTCTTGCTGCGCTTGACCAGCTTCTTGCGACGCAGCTCCTTTTTGTCCTGTGGCGTCATCAGCATGCGCTGTTTATTACGTGGCTTCGTATTACACGGGGGCTTTTGATGATGCGGCTTGCCCTGAGGTCCGTCGTCATCGTTGCTGGATGTGGATATGGATTCTTGATTCTCCACCTGTGTGCCGTAGCCGCAGTCGGAGAGTTCCGACTGGGAGGAGGGGCATTCCCGCTTCTGTGGACAGCACTTGCCCTTGGTCAACTGAAGTTGGCCCGAGTGCGAAGACTTCTGGCCCAATTTGACGGCCGAGACGTGCGATTGTGAGGTATAGTTGTCGGACAACATTTCCGACAGGGTATTCCGACGCGTGGGTAGCGGTGCGGGTGGCTTGAAGGGCTCATAGCAGATGCTAGTTGTGGCACACAATGAGGATGTGGTTTGGGTCTCTGTGGCTGCAGTGCTTGCGTACACCGCATTGGTAGTGTAGTTGACATTGTCAGCTGGTTGTGATAGATTGAGTGGCTCCGAAATGACGGTAGCCGTCTCCTGTTCCTCCTCATAGTCATTGTCGTCCATGACCTCCTCGGCGGGCAGCTGCTGTTCTGGCGAGGAAGGCACCTCAAATGTATCGCTAGTTGCCTCCGAAATATTCGGCTTGTCCGCTGTCACCCTGGCCATGGCATTCTGATACTCATGTCCTTTGCGGCTGACCTCCTGCAAGGTGGCCTCGGTGCCTTCCCTTAGAGCCTGACGTCTCTCATCGCAGCCTTCCTTCTTGCCGTTGCTGCCGCCGCCATTGCTGCCATTGTCCGAGGAGTCCGAGGTGGGATCTGAGGTGAGCATCGGACTGGAGTCCCCGCTGCCCTTCTTCGGTGGCGACGTATTACTCTCATTGTCCTCCGAGCTCTCCGACAGCGAGGCTTCGAACCACAAGTTCAACAGCTTCTGCAGAGTGCTCACGTGCTGATCCTTGTAGATCATCGCAATCAGCTGCACCATGGTCACGCCCCAGAGCGCTCGCTGCGGACAGGTCATCAGATAGAGCAGCAGCTTGTCAATGCTCTGTATGAAGAGGTTCCACAAAATGGTATTCTGCATGGACACCTGATGGCCGCCGCTCGACTGCAGCACGGGCATCAGGAAGTGTGCGTGGGTCTCCGGTATGTGGAGGATGTTGCGCAACAGCAACAGGCAATTGTTGATCTGATCGCACTTGTGCGGCGACAGCTTTGTGTCCGATTCCAGAATGTGTTTCATATACTCGACGACGCTTTTTGTGCTCTTCGGATCGGTGAAGGCCTCCTTGCAGCTGTAGAGCAGCTTGTTCAGCTCGAAGATGGTGTGTCGACCCACCTCGGTGCGATTCATAATATCAACTGAGAATAGCCACTCGACCGGCACGGTTAGATTAACCAATATGCGTATGACAGACTCCAGCACCTCGTCATCCTTGGCATTCTCCAGCAAAGGAATCAAGTTGGAACGCACGTTCTGACCAAAACCGATGGCACGGCGAAAGGTGCGCAATGTTTGATCCTCATACGTAAGTTTATAGTTGATCTCTCTCAAAATGGCTGAAGTTGCAAAAGGAAAAAAAGTTAAGCTTAAGTCTTTGTCTCGATGATTCTGCACTTACCCAACGCATTGGGGCTAACCACGTAGGTGTCTCCCACAAGGGAGCCCAGCGAGGAGAAGACGCTATGCAACTGAGGCGTTGCAAGTAACCAGTCCATAACAGTTTTGCTTTATTTAAGATCTAAGATGTTATACTCGAATATTAACTTGTGATTTCTAGTCGGACAACTCTGGCACATTGTCAGCGTTTGACATAAAAGGTAATCCTTAGCAAAGGACAAATAATCAGGTAGCGTTTTTTTCAAAGTGCTGAAATGAGCTGGGGAAATTAAGTAGAAATTATAAATAATTGTTTTTATTGAATATTATTAAATATAAGAAAAATGGTTTAAGTCTAAGTAAAATTCTAGTAATTTCTATTCTTCGGATGTCGTTAAAAAATAATAACTTTTGTACTCTAAGTATAGATATTATTCGAGCTGCTAATCTTATCAAAGAATCATAAGATTGGTATGGCATTTGAATAACATTGAATGAGTAAAGATTTCTATAGTGAACCTGGCTTTCCATGTCAATAAAGCCAGGGTTTATTTCAAAACTCAATTTTTCATATTTTAAAAGTCCCAATCAAACAATTAAGTTTCGTATGCTTTGTAGTTGGGTCTTTGGCAAATGATTTTATATTGAACTAAAACATTTTCAAAGAAATTTTTAGCTCATTTCGAATTTCTTAGTGACTTAGCTTAACCATCAGCTCACAATAGAAAAATGAATTTAAATTCAAGGGTCAAACACGTTCGACTTTAAAGGCGCTGACAAATCTGGAATATCGAAAATCAATCCAAGTAAGGCATGCTTCTTTAATAGAAAAACGAGACTAATTTATAATTATATAACTTCTATCTACGATATAACATACGCTTTGATCGTATTCATTTGTCAACTACATAAAATTATTTTTCAAAAACATTTCAATGAAACCGTTTACCTAAAGGAACTTTAGCCAACTACTATTATTTTAAAAAGCTTTCAGAATGATTATAAAATGCATCATTAAAGGAAAGCCTAACTCTTATAAAAATCGAAATTATTCAATTGAATTGAATAATAATAAAATATATGTACTCATCAGTCAAGAGCTGTCATGAATCATTTGTCGTTTCAGTGCACAAGCAAAAGCTGTCGAAGCTTTCGGGTTCGTGGCACAAAGCGGGCTATAAATAGAAACCAGAGCTGCACACACTTGACTGCATGTGACCAGAAACCCAAAAGCTGAGTCGCTACGGCACCTTTGCACAGTCCCACACTCCCCATAATCCAAACCCCATTCCCTTCCACCCGACTGACATTGGGATAGCAGTCAGTGCAATGTGCAAGCGCAGTATGCAGGATAACGCGACACACACAAACACGAAGGCAACACGTGCCCAATGAACATTTTCAGCTGATGTGAATTTGGTAGCAGCAGCTAAGCCATATAACCATACTTTCTCTCCACCTTTCCATACCTCCCTAAGAAATGGATTACCAAGAAAAACAGAAAAGAGAATGAGAACATCGGACTCAATCGAGTGCAAAGTTAGCCCCAACCCCCTACCCCTGTGGCACACGTAACTATTTGAAGCATAAGCATTGACAGGCATCCGCAGGTAGCATGTGACTTACACACACACTCACACATACACACACACAGTCAGGCAGACTGCGCTACAACAATAGCTTTGGCTTTGGCTTTAACGATTATGTAAAAGTTTCAACTGTACAAGAGGATTTTTTAGACATATGCCACGCCCCTATTGCGCCGTGAAAGACACTTAAAGAAATGGCGTGGTTCTTGTTGCGCTCAAGATAATGTCGGCGACCTTTAATTAAAATTGATTATATTGATTATAGCCAAGCTTTTTGTCTGTTTGAGTACTTTGTCAATGGGACATTTGCGCTTTAAAAAAAGTGTTGCATACTTTTAAGCGGCGTTTTAAATGCCTTGAACTAGAAATGCAACAAGTGAACGAAACTAAGTTAAGTACTTATTGAGCGCATTTTCGAACATGTGCTTGAACTATCTATCGCATTAATTAACAATATGTTATAGAACGCATTTTACATTGAACTCACATTCTATTGTGTTCAAAGGGCAGTAAGTTATTGTACAGAGAAAGGCCTGTAAATGACTATACTTGCTAATATAATCTACAAGACATTTACAGATAAACATATATGTATATGGTTTTGCACATATTTTCGAGTTTCGAATTTTTAGTTCTTACACATTTTCGACTAGGTATATATTTATATATATGTATATGCAAGCCAAATTTGGTCTAAATGAAAACCTAAGCGATCTCTTTGCAATTTCTATATATAGATAGACAAAAATGATTTATCAATCAAAAAATATGTTTAACTAGCTATTCTGCTAATATTTAATATTTTTCTATATAACACATTAATATAATAAAATATTTTTTTAAAAGAATTTTTATATGGTATTTTTTACAGAAATAAAAAATTGGAAAATACATTAAAACATGTTTATTTTGTGGGATAAAAACTAAAATTAGTATATTAAGAAAGATTGAATTAAAATGGGTTTAAGTTCTTATACCTTTTTGAAAGATTTTTTAGTTGATTTTAAAAAATTTAATCAAATAACTAGTAAATAATAAATTTATATATAAATAATAATAAATTATAATAAATACATATACATACTTCATTTTTTTATATTTACATAACTTATTCATATATTTATCTAAACATATACGCACACAACTACACATATAAATATATATATTTCTATGAATCTATCCTATTTAAATGCTATGGCCACTTCAAAGTACAACCCCAATTCCGTTTCCGCTAGCAGTTATGAAACCAAAAGCACTTCCACAGAGAGCTTACATAAAATTTGCTTCACAAACAGCAAAAAGAAAAAAAAGGAAAAAAAGTATAGATAAGATAAATGATATGCGCATTTTATTTGTAATCAAAATCCGTTTTCATTCTATCTCAAAAGGAAAATTCATTCAAAAGCTCTGGCGAATATTTTACATTTGATACGGTTCTCAGTTTTTGTTGTTGTTTATAGGCATAAATAAAAGCGAATATTAACAAATAAAATTTTACATTGCAAATCGAAAGAGGAAAAATATCTTTAAAAGCTGTCAACACAGGCAGCGCACAGCATCTGGCTGTCAAGATCAGAGTCAGAGTAACTAACCTAGTTACCTTTAGAGTGCCGAATAGTAAATACTCTTTGGCTCAAAGAAAGTTAAGGTCAACTACAAATCTTATTTGGCATTAAAATTAATTTTTTAAATATATGTATTAAGGAAATGAAGTTTTTACACATATATAAAAAGTATGCAAAAAAGATATTCAGTATTGGGTCAGCAGAATGTCGGCACATATAGAAGGCATTAGTTTACTATGAATGTCAATATACTATGAAAATTTATATATAAGGATTATCTACTATAAGATTATAGACTGTTGAAGGTTTGAGAGGCTTTTCACGAAAGCTTTATTTGCAGTACAGTGTTCAAATCGGAGAGGATATTACTATACTACTATTAAAATACAAGCAAAAAGTAATTCTTGGAGCGTGTATTTGATAGACCTTCAGTTATACTTTTAAGAAAGTAATAAGAATTTAATTTTACATATGTAAGATGTAAGGCTAATAGGCTACAACAGTTTTTTAATAGTCTTTCAAGATCATATCTTATAGAAGTTATCTACTTGAACTTAGGGAAACTTAAGTAAACTTATGAGCCAATAGCTTTAAGCTGAGAGACTAGTTAGCATAGGGAAATGAAAGATGGATAGATAGAGAGGGCTATGGCAACTCCATAGCTGATACCGAAGGAGGATAAAAGCTAGCTTTTAAGGCAAGATCTCTTAACTTATTTTTAAATTTTATTAAAAGCATTTAACAGATAGCAAGAAAAACTTAAAAAGGAAAATGAAAATGAAAACTATATTAGAATATTTCTGCTAACATATAGAAAAACCTTGCTAGTATTTTTAAGTCTCCCTCGAAATGTATCATTCAGAAATACGCTGCCCCTCTGTGGCGGGTCAGTGACTGCTGCTCGAATGAAATTTTTCGCTGAGCTGTATGAAATATATTTAAATTTGAAACGTGCGCATTTTATATAAGGATTTACATATTTCCGCATTATGCGCTGGGAATTTTCACGGGGTATCAAAACGAACAGGCCAGCAAAAACCCTAAACGACGCATCTGTTCCTCTCATGCCTTTAACAATCCTAGTCAGCAAATTTCATACATTTTTGAATTTGGCGCTTTGAATGTTGAAAGCTTTGAGAATGTGAGCTTTGGCTCGAAGCTTTGCTTTGTTGGCCACAGCGTAGCTAACTGTGCTAGGTCGTGTACTTGACGGATGCATTAGTTTATCAAAGTTATAGTGATGCTTACCTGATTTTGATATCAGTGTTGATTGCAACTCTTATTCCACAGTGGTTAAACTAATATTTTTTCAAGTTCAATTTGTTTTTATATTTGAAAGAGTTTTTAGTTTTTTGTCAAAGTTTATTTGGTTGCAATTTTAACAAAGTGTTTTAAGTTTCTGCAAATCTATATATAAAATAAAAAAAAAGTTTTTTTAATATTAAATTTTGTTTTATAACTTCATACTTTATGCAACCTGATTTATATAAATTAATTCAAAAGGTTTGTGTATTTTACGCAATTCGAGTTGAGCTTACGTAAAATGCAAAAACTACAATAATAATTTGCACATTTATCAATTGCTCAGAAAATTGTTCACACACACGGAGACACTTGGACTTACATAGATACGAATATATTAGCTAAGCACAGTCAACTGTGTTTTTATTTCTTAGTTAATGGCACACATAAATTTGTTGCACTTGCAAACTGTGTGCTTAAAACATTCCACAAGCTTGCGCTGTTTGTTGGAATATATATAATATTTAATGTTTTCTTTTTCTAATATAGTTCATATATATTTATGTTAGAGTCGGAATTCGACGCGAGAACACGAACCGTTTGCTTGAAGCTCACAATGTTGAATGCTCAATGGATTCGCCCCGCTGCTCCAGTAGAAGCCGCCGATGCAGCAGGCCGAAGCTTTCACTCACACACACAGTCGCGTGCCCGTTCGCATTCACATTGCATTCGCATGAGACGTTAAAGCTTCGGCCACCAGTTGCCGTTGCGCCGGCTGTGTGACTCTGTATGTGTGCGTGTGTGTGTACGTCGAAGCTTTTTTTGTTCTTAGTACTTGCCTCTCGCTCTGGCGCACGCCCGGCTGCTCAATTTGAGTGGCTCACGTGTAGCCGCAACGTGCGGCACGTTTATTTGTTTGCTGAGGGCGTATATGTGTGTGTGCGAGTGTGTGTGTGAGTGTGCAACCATAATAATCACATACCGTTAAACAATTTGCTGCCTACGCTGCTCGCCCGCGTCAGCGACAACTGCCCGTTGCTGTCGACGTTCTATATTGATTCTTGATGTATTGCTGTTGGTGTTGGTGGTGTTGGTGGTGGTTGCACCCACGCTCACAATCACATTCCATTGACTTCTGTTGAATAACAGTTTTGCCTTTGGGCTATTTTTACACAACAGCCACTCAACAGTTGGTCAGCTAACGCGGCGTATGCGCAATGCAATGTGCAAATGTATAATGGGAAGAAAAAGAACGCAATTAATGTCCGCTCACGTCGTCTCCTGGTCAGCGGCGCGAGCCCCGAGCACGTCAGCTCCACGCGACTGCAACTGCACTAGTGCCAATGTCCACTTGGCCACATAATCGCGATTACCAGCGATCGACGTTCCTAAGCGCAGCTCCAATTCCAAATAGCTCCACAAAATATAAAAGAAACAAAATACTTACAATGCGATTTGTTTACAAAGAATGTTATGCAATTCAGCATATGGTATATGTATGTATGTATTTGTATGCCTGCGTGTGTTTGCATGATCATTATCAAGTTCAGGGCGAGAGACATGCCGTTGGCTTTAGCAATTTATTAAATCATTCACACATTTTTGGTTTTTTAAACAAAAAGGACCAAGGGCTACATATGTATAATAAAGAGATCAAATAAAAATGCTGACAAAAGAAAATTTTTAATTTTTAATTTAGTATATTAAAATTAGAAACAAAGGAGTTTAACTTTTGAAATTTATTCTTTAAAGGTTTAACCATTAAAATCTTATTAACCATTTTTTAATTTTTTATTAATTTGTTGTTGTTGGTCATCTTTTTGGACGCCTGGTGGGTGTGCTGTTGTCCAGCAGGTTCAGTGCCAGTTGGTTCTTATGGCTAAATTTGAAACAGAAATTAATAACTAGAAAATATGGAAAATATTTAAATTTATTTTTATTACATAAAGGTTTTACTATTAAAATGAGATGAATATTTTCACCTTTTTTTAATTATTATTAAATTTGTTATTACATAAATTTTATAAAAAAAAGAATAACAATTAATATTTAAAAATTGTAATTTACTGCACGAAGTCTGGATCGCATACATATTTAGATGCTAAACCTATATTTCTATTTTTTTTAGTTTTTAATAAACTTGTTGAGTTGAGTTGAATGAAAAAACAAACACAAATACTTATAACATATCACATAAATAATGAAAATAAGCTAGTTTATTTTAGAAAACTTTTGTAGATTAAAGAAGTGTTTTACTTACAGTTATATTGCTAACAAATCAATAAATTATTGGCGTATAGGCTTACCCTGTTTTGGTTGAAATTTGGAGGTATAGTTTTATGTGATTAATATAAAATTCAAGATTACTAATGTGTTCTATTGGTAATAGATGTTATGCTTAAGGCTTACTTTCATTTATTACAAGATTTGTGCATGGTTATATCTTAGCCAATATTCAAGATTTGACAGTTTTAGCTACTAACCGAATCTATCATTAACAAATGTTTTGATTAATTTTTTTTTTATTTATTTGTATATTTTATGTAAACAAGTTTTTACACACAATATTTATGTTTCTCAAATAGGATTCTTAGCCAGAAACCTTAGGGAGAAATCTATATTTTGAATAATTTAGTTGGTCAAATATATGAATAAATCTGTTAAAGAATTCATCAAAGTCTAAGAATCCAAAAATTGGGTTTGATTGCCTTTCAAAGTTGAAAGCAAAGGCCCCACTGTTAAGATTAAGTAAACACACTAAGTTAGTTAACGCAATAACATTCGTATATGTATTTCCATGAAGCTTTATGCAACAGTTTAATCACGTCAAGTTGTTATTAAACTTAATCAGCAACAATTAGTGCTTCAACGTTAAAAAACTGTTCACTGCGTCGTATACGTAATATTAATTGTGTATACGCACATGTAACCAGAAAGCTAGCAGTAAATGTGAGCACAAAACGTTTGCTCGTTGTACAGGACTCACTCACACACACCCAGACACACACAGATCCTTGTCACACAGCTGTCAACGCAATGCGACAACGTGTTGACATGCGTTGCCATAATGTGAGCAGTGCCAGAAGGTCGCGTGTTTGGGTCTTTGCCTGCGTGTTGGCAGCGCGTGCTCTTGCGGTGCATTGTGATAGATGTGGCTAGAAGGGAGTGGGAGGAAGCATTTGGCATTGTTATTGTTTTTCGTTGTTCGTTTATTTAGTTTCTTTAGCTAGCTAAACGCCGCTGTGCTCCTTGATCCAGTTACGCACATGGGCTACTCTGGAGTAGACGCCCGGATAGTTGGGCTTAGCACAGCCGTAGCCCCAGGACACCACGCCCACTAACACGCCCGCCTCGTTCACCATGGGACCGCCAGAGTCGCCCTGGCAGGCATCCTTGCCACCCTGCATGTAGCCCGCACAGATCATGCGCTCAGTGACGCCACCGAACTTGGCGTACTTCTCGCTGCACTCCATCTGATTGACCAGCGGCACCTGCACCTGGCGCAGCCACTCGCGGGGCTCCAGCAGATTCTGTGTGTTGCCCCAGCCGGTGACATAGCACGCATCGCCGTCCTCAAACATCTGACCCTCCTCCGGCAGCTGGGCGGCCTTCTTGGTCTCATCGAATTCGATGGGCTCCTGCAGCTGCAGCAGCGAGAAATCATAATCCACATTCGAGTAGTTGAACTTTTCGTGTTGCACAATCTTCTTGATGTGCAGCAGCTGTCCTTGCCGCGAGTACTCCGAGCTGCCCACGCGCACACGCAGTTGATTCGCCTCTTTGCCGCTGTAGTTGGAAGGAATGAAGTTGAGTTCCAGCTGGAAAATATCCCAAGTCTCAGCTACTTACTAGGTGCAATGTGCTGCCGTAAGTATCCACTGCTCGGATATGAGGGAGCCGCCGCATATGTGACTCGATGTCTGCAACGAGATTTGATGGGGTGCTTCCGATATGTTGATCCGGTGGCCGCCCACAATGCGACCATCGAGGCGTGGCTGCTTTCTAAGGAGCTCACTGACAAGGGAACGTTGCCGCTTGACGGGCTGCGGTATCAAGCAGACGCCCGCCACGGCAGCTACGGCTGCCTGGAGCAATAGCACAATAACGAATTTGGCTGACAACATTTTAAGTTGGCTTCGACAGAAAAGGCCTCGGCTTTTATAAGACCGGGCCAGACCCTGAACGGACTAAGCTACAAGATAGTCCACAAACCCCATACTGAGACGTTATCTAACACTGCGGCGTTCGCATACAAAAATAGTTCTAAAATCGAAAACGAACTTTGTCTAAGTGAACTTTGGATACACTCACTTTTAAAAGGCAAGAAATTAGTTGCATACGAATAGATAAATATTTTATAAAATTCTTAACAGCATAAAAATTGTATTTGTTTGAGTTTTTCTAACTTGCTTTAAACTTGAATTAGGTTTTATTTTAGCTATGGATCATTGCTGTCATCGCTTTGAGACTTTATGGACTTTCAGAAAAAAAGGTCTTTTCACATATATAAATATGACGCAGTTAGGCAAATTTCAAAATTAGATTATACTTAATCCATAAATTTTTGATTTTTAATTTTTTATTGGAATTTTACTTTTATTAAGATTAATATTTATTATTATTATGCCTTTAATTTCTCTTCTATATAACTAAAGAGTAAAAAATAAAATTAAAATAAAAATTCAACCCACTTCTATCCCTATTTAAGCCCAACCTCAAACTTCGCTTAGCTTTACAGCCGAATCAATATACCCCAAGTTTACAGAGCAATTACCTTACCTTCAGGTAGCCTAACTAAATGGGTCAAGAGTATTTACGCACTATTTTTTTTTGGGTTAGACTAAAGCACATCATATATTAAGGTATTCATTTATAGCCAACAATTGTTTTACAATGTTCCAATTTCAATTCATTCATTTAAATTAAGATGCATAACCAGAACCAAGTTGTTCTCTACTCAACCACATAGATTAGATTACGTCCGACTTCGGTCAGTTTTCCCGCCTGATTGACGCTCACGCGTTTGTCAGCCACATTCAGCACAAATTGGCCCTGGTCCAGCAATGCCTTGCCTGTCTTGTAGTCCTGGAAGTTGGGCAGTTTGCGAGGACCCAGGAGAGGATCCTCATAGCGCCAGATTTTAAGTGTGGACAAATCGGTTTTTAGGCCAATTACTTTGGACAGTTTCTCGCGCAATGACTGCACCGTGTCGCCCTCGGATATGACGGTGTTCACCTGGAAGAGGGACGAGCGCTCTGTGGGATTGACCAACTCTACGCAGACGTGCGGCGCAACGCTGAAGCTAATGAAGGGCGAGCCAGGACGCACTTCCTCACGCGTCTTCTCTGGTGCCGAGGGATCATCAGTGAACTTGATTTCCAAGCTGTCCAACTAGTTGTAGAAGAGCGTGTAAATAAATCAAGAAATTGTATTGAAAAAGTTTTCTACTTACATCCAAAGTGTTCTTCAGATAATCCAGATTGCTGAGTAGCACCTCTCGCTCATCGAACTCCAGGGTGACAGCCAGTGCGGCTACGCCCTTGCCCGCCTCCACTTTCTCGCGAATCATTTGCGCAAAGGGCATCACACGCTTCATGAACTTTTTCAGCTCGTCCTTCTGCTGCAGCGTGGCTGCGATGATCTTGTTGTCGGGCAGCGTTTTGGTGTCCTTGTTATACATCGCCCGCATGGTGTCCAGCACACAGCACTGCCAGGGCGGATACGTTTTGGCCACCCAAACGAGTCCGCGATTGGGCTTCGGTGTCTGGGCATCCACAGCCTTATCTTTGCCCTTGCCCCTGACCTGCATCAGATTCTTTAGATTGAGGCGGAAAGAGTGCGCCGACTCCATCAAATACTCAGAGCACATGATGTCCTGCTCATTAATAGCGCCCACTTCGGGCCAACTGGCGTGCACAATGGACTCCTTGTTGCCCAGCAGGCCCCACACATGTTCCGCCATGTGCGGACAAATGGGCGCCACTAGCAGCGCCTGGCGACGTATAAACTCCATAACCAGGTCCTCGTGCATGCCCTGGGCCCCGCACAGCTCGCGGTACTTGTCACGCGCCAGCTGCAGCTCATAGAAGCCACTGCGCAGCGCCTCCTTGAACAGCATGCGGCGATAGTTGTCGTCCGTCTGCTTTGTCTTCAGGTTCAGTTCGCTCAGGAAGACCTGATCGTTAAAGGTTTTGGCTGCATCATGGCGCAGGCTGGTACGCGTGGCAAGCATCTCCTTGACCCACTCAATGAAGGTGTAAAGGCGAAGAATACCGGCATCAGCGGTGCTCTCCACAAAGTTGGCATCCTCTACGCTATCGCCAGCGTCTGCAAGACACAGGCGCATGCCATCAGCCGAGAACTTGTTAACTGCCTCGTGCAGGGTCAGGAAATTGCCATCTGACTTGGACATCTTGGCCGAGTTGAGCAGCAAGTGGCCATTGACGCGCATGCCCTTGGGCCACTTCGTGTCATCCTTGGGCCAAATGGCCGCATGGTTGTACAGGCAGAAAGTCAAATGGTTCTGTATCAAATCCTTGCCAGACACACGCAGATCCATGGGATACCAGTACTCGAATTCACGTCGCAGCACAGCCAGCTGCTCCTTCTTGATTGTGGTTTTCTTTGGCAGCGGCGTCTCCTTGAAGAATATATAGTCCCAGATTTCAGCAGTCATATCTGCGGGCTTGATACCTATTTAAAGAAAAATGCATCAATTATATATTAGTCCAATCCCTTAGCATCTCACTTACCGAATGGTCCTGGTTTCTCGCCACGGAAAGTGCCGCCTTGGAGCAAGTGCACAACTGTATAGAAGGCCATATAGATGGTTGAGTCAGACAACGATTCGATGAGCCACTGCTCATCCCAGGGCAGCTTGGTGCCCAGGCCGTAGGTACGTGAACAGGCGTACTCATGCAGCCAGTTCAGACACGCCTCAAAGTTGTTGCGCGCCTCCTCGTGAAACGTTTCCATGTCCTGAAGTATTTTTGTTGCCTGTGCCTGCCACTCGGGCTCGCCATAGTTGAGGTACCATTGGTTGCACAGCGCCACCACGCACTCATCCGCTGAGCGCGACATGATGGTCTTCTCGGGTTCATAGTAAATATCCGCCTCCTTGGCATCGATCAAACGCTTCTGCAAGTCCTTCTTTATGTCCTGAATTTTGCGACCAGCAAACTCGCCTACCAGCATTATGCCATCATAGAAACCTGTTGAGAAGAAAAAAACAGTGAGTTCATTTCGAGTTTTGTTAAATTTGTTTAGACATATCTTCTCAGTTGACTTTGAGCTATCAATCCTAAAAGCTTCTTTGAAATGAGAGCAGTTTTTTTTTATAAACTTAACAAATAAAAATTTGGTGATAAAAAAGCGACAGTTTATAAATTAAAGGTAAATATTTGCAGACTTTCTGTGCCTATAATTGCTAAGATTTAATTTATCAAGAGATTTATTTTTATATTTTTATATGTATATATATTCCGATTCTTGCAAATTAGAAATATATATTCTTTTCTTTTTTGTTGTTACTTACTCTTCAAATAGCAAAGCTCCTTGGCCTCAGCTAGTTTTTCCTTGTCGTTCTGTGACTGAATCTTCAGCGTGTCGTAGGCATGCACAGCCGAGAGCTTGCCCAGCGTTGGCACATCGATGATGGGTATAGGCTCGTATGGCAGCACCATCTCATCCTTTAGTCCGTACTTTTGACGGAAGGCCTCTTTCTTCTGCAGATCAACCAGAGCGGCATAGTCATCGGGGGAATCAGAGGGCACCGAGGTCACCACGCCCGTGCCCTTATCAGCCTTAATACTCAGCATTGGCAGTGTATAAATTGTCTTGTGACTTGTCAGCGGCGCCGACAGTGGCACACCCAAGAGATCTTGGCCCGTTACTTCGGCCAAGACAACAATGTTGCCCTCTTCGGCAGTGAAGCCTTGATAGGCCATGTTGCGTGCGGCACGACGTGTGCTGATCCACACCTCGTTGCCGCGCGTGCTTTGCCAGGCAATGTACTTAATGTCTGGATGCAGCCAGCAATTCGTTTGGCCATACATGGTCTCTGGGCGCAATGTGGCCGCCACCAAGTAAATGGGCTGCTTGATGGCACTGCAAAGGCCAGAATGATATCAAAATATTCAAAATATTTACTTAAAATATTAGGGACTTACCTCAAAGCCTTGGGCGCCTGCAGCACCTTCATCTTGATGAGAGTGTATTCTTGGGGACCCACTCCCTCGCCACTGGAGCGATCGTGATCCATGCAGGGCTGTCCGTCTTTGGGCGAATAGATTGTGTAGCGCTTGCCGTACATGATCTTGCCGCGCTGCTTCAGATGGTTGAACTGCCAGCGAACAAACGAGTCAAAGTAGGGATTCGCGTCTGTGGTAATGAACGTGCGACGCCAGTCAACGTGGACCCCGATGCGCTTCAGATCCTGCACCGCCAGCGGTGGGAAATAGCTCAGCCAATGTTCAGCATTGGCGAACTGTTTGATTTCCTCATCCTGCAGGCCAAGGCTTTGCATGATTTGCCATTGATATTTCGCAGCGCCCGTTTTGGCAACGGCTTTGCTCTTCTTTCCCTTCGACTTGTCCTTGGGCACCTCTGACTGCGCCTCCTCAACGGCTGGCGCCTCTTCCTGTGTCTCCGGAAACTTGGGTGGATAGCCAAACGATTCTAGCTCACGTGCCAGCTTATCAGCGCAAGCCTTGATCGGCATACCCGTGCAGTGGAATCCGAAGGGCCACAGCACACGGCGTCCCTTGAGGCGATGATAGCGCACAGCATACTCTGCCTTTGAC
This sequence comes from Drosophila gaucha, assembly GCA_035045545.1. Lineage (NCBI taxonomy): Eukaryota > Metazoa > Arthropoda > Insecta > Diptera > Drosophilidae > Drosophila > Drosophila gaucha. Next base: position 5,545,653 of record JAWNOY010000099.1, read on the forward strand.
ATGGAGAATGTGTGGCCCAAGTGCAAGCGTCCGTTCATGTACGGAAACGGAAAAGTGACAAAGAATTTTTCGCTCTGTTGCTTTTTGGGTGCCGTTGGGGCATCCGTTTCGTGCACACGCTCCGTTTCCCATCGCTGTTGCACCTCTTGCTCGATTTTCTGCAGGTACTCCACCTTGAAGGTGCCTTTGCGTTCCACATTTGCCTGTTCGCATCGTGCATATATTAAATATTTGAATTATTCAGTTTGTGATTGTCATTCGAAGCAAAAATTGCATCAGGTTTGTGGATTTTGTATTCGTGGAATTTCTTTTGAGAATATACCGTGTAGTAAACAAAGTTACTGTGCCGGTGATTATTGTAAATATTTCCGCTTACCATTTTGTGATGTTTGCCTGTGCAACTTGTTATAAGTTCACTTAAATTTTATTAAAAGACCTCAGCTATCAACAAATTGCAAATTGCAACGTGTTTACCTCGCAGCGGCGGCGAAAAGGTTGTTTTCGCTCGACTTATCGAAATTCACTCGCAACTATCGATATATCGAGGTGAAAAAAAAAACGAATGATTATTCCGGCACGGCACAACATGACATTCACAGAATATTATCACTTCTCGCACTTAAGTTTTAAGTAATATAAGGATAATTCAAATTTCTTAACAATATTATTAACATTTGCCTGTTCGCACTTCCCTATTGAAGTGTTTCTCGTTCAATGTACTCAACTGTTTCCCAACAGTTTTTAAATTATTTAGTATTTTCTATATTGACAGTTTTTTTATTATCGAGAGACGATAGTTTCTTCTGTGTATCGATATTTTCAGTCCACTTAACCTACTTTTTTTATTAGGTGAAAAGTTTTAGATTTAGGTTAATATTAGCTGAATTACGTTATTTTTTTGGAGTATATATATTAAAAAATGCGACCAGTGTTTGCATTTTTGTTGCTGGCGCTACTGTGCGCCTGCCAACTGAACAACGCAAATGTAAACACCAACACCGAAGACGAAACTGACAATGATTTTGCGGAGTTCGACGATGACTTTGTGGAAGCCAGCTACGACACAGAAACCGCAGAGAATGCCGACTCATCCAGGGGTGCAGGCGGAGACAGCTACAGCAGAGAACGATTGGAAGTGCCCAAAAAATTCATAGTTGCCAGCGACGACGAGGAGGACGGTCTCGTTGAGAACGATGACGAGTTTGAACACTTCCAGGACGAGGAGGAGTTCGAGGGCTACGATGCTGGTGACACAATGGAACCGCCCATTGATCAAAAGTCGGAGCCCAAGCTAAAGATACCGAACATACCATTACACTTCCGCACCCACTGGGATTCCTATTGGATGGAAATGCTAATGGTAGCCGGTCTCCTGGCCTATTTTGCCAACTTCTTTGCTGGCAAGACAAAGAATGCGCGTCTGGCACAACTCTGGTTCAGCACGCACAAAGCGCTGCTCGACGAGAACTTTGCCCTAGTTGGAGACGATGGCAAAATAGATAATGAGAATCCAGGTCTGATCAAGGAGAGCGAGAGCCTGTATACACTGTGGTGCTCCGGTCGCACCTGCTGCGAGGGCATGCTCGTCGAGCTGAAGATGATCAAGCGTCAGGATTTGGTGTCGCTGGTTGCGGGTCTGATGCGACCTCAGTTGGATCAGGTGCACATCAAAATCGAATTGACACGTGGCCTAATGGATTCATTTGTATTTGCAGTCGGTAGTAAAAAGACCATAACAAAAGTATTCAAAGAATACACTGATTTGGTAAGTGATTAACTCTTGATATTATAAAAAACCAGTTTTTAATATTTGTGTTCTTTTGCAGACCAAGTTTTGTAGTTTAGTTGCCAAGCCGGAGGATCGCTATAATGTTCCCAGCGGTTTTGGCGTGCTTTCGGAAATACCGGAAGCCACATCAGCCATACTCGAGTCACGTGTTATAACTGCACTTAACAAATACCAAAGCTATATCGATTACCTGCACATCTCGGATCAGTTCAGCGGCCCCATCCAGCAGGAGGAGGGCAGCACGCTGAAGCAGCCTGAAACGCGGCCCGTACTATTTGCCGGTTTCAATCTGCCAAAACATGCCGAAATGGAGACCATTAAACCCTTGTTATTGTTAATATTTTATCTAATGGAGCGCTTGAAGACCTACCGCATGACCAAGGAGGTAAATGAACCTACAATTCAAGCTGAAACACATCTCAATAATCCAAATTTGATTACAGGCCAAATCCAAGGCGGATAAGAATCGCATGCGCGTCGAGGAGGAATTCCTGAAGAGCACTCATGCCGCACGTGCCGAGGCAGCTGCTCAGCGTCGCGAGGACAAGCGCAAGCAAGAGAAGGAGCGCGTTCTCGCCGAGGAGGATCCCGAGAAGCAACGCCGCTGGGAGCTCAAGGAACAGAAACGTCAGGCCAAAAAGAACGCGCCCAAAATGAAACGCCTAGCAGTTAAATCGCTATAGATTTTGTTGCGCCCTGTAGTGCCATCAATTTGCGCTCACTTATTCCTAGAACGATTTGCGGCTTTTCCTCAAATGCCACTATTAAAGCAATAAAGTATTTGTTTCCTTTTGAGCGCCAAAAATAATACGGCTTTACTTTTTTAGACTAATATTTCTAAGCCCCCAGATGCAATATAAAGAACTGGTAATAGGGGCGTTTCCAAATACGAAAAAATGTTTGTTATAAAGATCCGACTTTGTTTAAAGTATTGGTACAACCTTCACCTCAAATCAGGACGTCAAAAACCACTTGAACCAGTTTTTTGCCAGCAAGAATCAAAAATTTTATAGGCGTAGAATCTCTTGCCCGAAAGATGGCAAAAGGTATTAGATCAAAATGGAAAATACATAAGTTCATAAAATGTTTTATAAAATAAAAAAATCGTTTTTGAATTGCACTAAAAAAACGAAATTACTTAGTAAGCAATATTTGGTTTCTTTCAAATTCGTTTCATGTTATTTAAACCTTTACATTTTTGCTGTTTTTTTTTTTTGACGAACATTTCCTAGTAAAAAGCGGCTTATTAGTTTACTTCTAATATGTTTTTTTTTGAGAAATATTTCATATTGAGTTATTATATATTGTTTAGTCTGCCTGCTATTTGGTTTCCTTGATATTCGTTTTATGTTTATCATATTTAGACTTTTATAAAACTCCTCAAACATTGGGTTAGAAAAATACTGGGCATTGCTTTACTTATTCCATATGCTATTTTGAAGAATAATTGATACTATGTTGTTTTATATTGTTTATGAGTTAGTCTATCTATTATTTGGTTTCCTTGATATGCGTTTCATGTTATTTCGCTTTTAACATTTTTAGTTTCTTTATACAAACAGGTAGTAAGAGGTATTTCAATGACAAGATTTACATTTTCTTTATGTTCAGTCTTTTTATATTACAAAATTATTTAAATTTTATATTAATTTTATTATATGATTGCATTTTCCTCTAAATTTAACTAGATAGCAGTTTCTATATATAATTATATATATATATATATATATATATATATATTACCCCCGATGCACTATGATTAGTTCTAATATTCCAAATATATAATAGAAGACAATGAAAAGAACCGTTGAATTCCAGAAGTATTATAAACTGAACTCTGATTTTGAACCGATTTAATTATAGAGAAATTATAAATGTATGCATGTATGTATGTTTGTGCAATTTAGAGCTCGAAATCCCGTTCGAGGACAAGATTTACAGCTAGCCAAAAAGGGGAAAAAAAATTGATTTGGATAAAATAAGCAACCGAAGAAGAATTGGACAACTATGCATTTTGCACATTCCAGAGACAAACATTGGGGATGGACGCTTGGAGCTCTGGCAGTGGCAACACACGCGCACACACACACACGCACCTACACACAGACAGATCTGACGGCAGTTGGATGAGGACATTGACTCAGTTAACGGAAGTCCTAACACTTGACTGGGAAGCAGTTCTCATTGGAGACATAGGCGATGTGATTGCGGAGCGTTTTGATTTGCTTCTGGGCCGCATCGAAGCTGTATGAGAGCGTGTTGAGCTGGCCCTGCATCTCGCGAATGACCGCCTCGCGGTCGTTGACGGAGAGGGAGGCGGTGGCGCGGCATTGGGCGAGCTCCTTTTCGAGTCGATTGATTTGTTCCTGCTGCTGGGCTTTGATCATTTCGGCGCGTTCCTTGGTGCCGGCAATAATCTTGGCGGACTCCGTGCGCAACGTGTCCAGATCGTCCTGGGTGGTCTTCAGCTGCTCACAGAAGAGATCGCGCTGGCGCAGCAGCTCCTCGATCTCATTGCGCGCCTGGGTCAGATCCAGCTGGCACTGGGCCAGCTGTGGACTCAAATCTGGTGTGGGATTCTCCAGCTGTGTCTTGCAGGACTTCAGCTCCTTGCACACAACCACTAGCTTGCTCTGCAGATCATCCTTCTCCTTGCACACCTGCGCCAACTTCAGCTGCTCGTTCTCCAGCAGCTTGGGGAAATGCAGCAGCTCGTTGAGCTTCTCCTGGAACTTGGAGCGGATCTCCTTCACCTCCGTGTTGATCTGCTGCTCGATGCGCTTGTTGTTCATGTTCAGTTTCTCCAGCGAGACGCACTGCTCCTCGACCTTCTGCTGGGCGAGCATATACTTGTTGCGGTAGTCCTCCAGCTGCTGCGACTGCTCCTTCATGATGCACTTGAACTCCAACTGCTCCTCCTTCAGTTCGTTAACGCGCGCCCGCAGCAAATTCAGCTCGGCGGCGTCGGCGTCCGAAACGCCCTTGGAGGCGCCACAGCCGCCCATGAAACCTTTCATGCTAAGCAAAACGAAATCGAAATCGAAACGAGGTCAATTAAGGATTTGGACAAGGATTCGATTTCTTACCGTTTCTCCAACTCCTTCATTTGGCAGTCCTTACGCTGGAACTGGGTGAGCAGTCGGGCGTAATTGTCCTTCATCTTCTCGTACTTGTCCGCCTTGGTGTTGCGCTTGCCACCGCAGATGACCAGCGGATCGGGATCCTCGGGGCAGGGCGGCCGCGATGGTGGCGCACGGCATGGATCATCATCGTCATCGTCGTCGTCGTCGTCGTCGTAGGCGCACGAGGTGGGCTCCTGTGTCTCGCGTCTGCTGACCTCGCAGAGCAACTTCTTGACCGAGCACTGCATGTTGACTATGCGACGCTTGAGCTTGTCCAGCGAATCGCTCTTGTTGCATGGCGGCGGCGGACATGGGGGCGTGCAGGGTGATTCCGCACGACGCGAGCGCTTCGCTGGCCGGCACGGCGGCGGCGGTGGTGGTGGGCAGGGTGAGCACGGAGGTCCGGCTATGCTGCTGCTGCTCTCGGCGCAGGGCGAGGGTGCTTTCATGCACGGTCCTGGATTGCACACCTGCTTCGGCTTGGACTTGGAGGCCATGATGGCGCAGGCGATGTCCTGCATCATTTTCATGTCTTCCGGACAGGCGCCCTTCATCTTCTGCATGGCCTTGCTCAGCGCCTTGATGAGACGATCCTCCTGGCCCTCCGCCTGGCAACAGCTGGAGGCGGGCTCCTCGCTGCATTCTGTGGCAGTTGCACCACTGCCGCCACCGATCGCTGTGCCACAGGGACCCACACAATATGGCGATATATTGTCCTCGTCCACGGTGGTGGTCATATTCAGCTCGCGATAATGGCGACGAGAGCCAAAGTTCTGCAGCTTCACCGCGCGGTTCATCATGGTGTGGAGCTTTATGTTCTCCTGCTCCATGCAGATGCGGAGACGCTTGATTTCGCGCAGCTCGTTGCGGGTCTTGCATGGCCGGCCGCACATGTCCATAACCTGCATCTTTATGTCCTGTATAATCCGATTCTGGCAGTCGATCTCCTTGATTAGCGCCAGATACTCGTGGTACATACGTCTCTGTTCGGGATCGTCGGAGGACTCGCCTAGGCGCGAGAATAGATCATCCTCGATGCCCTCCTCCATGCCGCCCTCATCCATGGCCGCCATGGCATCCTCCTCCTCAAAATCCTGCTCCTCCGGACCTCCCTCATTTTCAGCCATTTTGTTTTAGGTAATTATCTACTGGAAGAAAGCAAAATGATGTTGCCCCTCTCGTGTGGTAACGTTCAATGGTTCTAAGCTGGTTTATTTTTTTATATTAGCTCCAATCACTCGCAATTTTAAAGCATAATCTCAAAATTTTGGTAATATATTCTGGAATTGATTACTATAAAATTTTAAGGTTGTGTTGTTTTTTTAAACAACTAAAATGAACTGAGCAATTTTAGGAAGGCTTTCAACTTTTCGAAAAATATGTGCCCGGGCCTGCTTTGATGCGCATTCTGATCCAAATCCACATTCAGCATTTCATTTTTCAAAAAATATCATCATCAGAGTAATCAGGCTTTCTTAAAGTCAAGCCCAAATTCAAAATAAAAATCGTATATATAAATAGGGTTTATGGGTTGCCTGGCCTTGACAATATTATTGAAATTATTTCAAAGTATAACTGCGTAAAATACATGTTTTCATGAAAAATCTTAAATTATAATATGATATGAGTAGTTGTTGGTATAGATATAATATATACGACTATTGTGTTGTTTATTGTGGAAAGCTACATAGATTTTTAGTAGAATTAGAGCTATTATATCTGAAATCTCACTTGCAAGGCAGAGCAATTTCAAGGATCTTTTTTTTATAATGTTTGAGTATCCAGTATAGTGTCTCGTTAGTGATCCTGTGGTAATCAAAAGTGCAATTTTTGTTCCTCTATTTTTGCTTAATCCATCATCAGTTAATTTTTTGTCATAGCTATCATAACTATAAATCCCGTTGTATATCAGGCTGCCTTATCACATTATACATTGATAATTGTATGGTCTTGCGAAGTTCACACAGGGAATCAACTATTCATAGATCGCTGATCATAGATCGCTGATCATAGATCACATATCATAGATCATAGATAATTGGTTATAGATCATAGATCATAGATCACATATAGATCAAAGATTATATTATCGATCACAGATCATAGATCATAGATCATAAATTATAGATCACATATCATAGATTATAGTTCAAAGATCATATTGTAGATAATTGGTCATCGATCATAATTCATTGATCATAGATCATAGATCATAGATCACAGATCACATATCATAGATCATAGATCACATATCTTTTATCATAGATCACAAATTATAGATCATAGATTACTGATCACATATTATTGATCATATATCATATATCATATATCATAGATCACATATTATAGATCATAGATCACATATCATAGATCATAGATCATAGATCATAGATCACATGTCACATATATATCATAGATCATAGATTATAGACCAATAGATCATAGATCGACTGACTTCGACGAACTATAATATTGAAATAAGACTAGTTGGAAGTATCTCCTGATATTGAACTTTGCAGTAAATGGCAAATTAGCTTAATGATTGATAAAAAGGAACTCTCTGCTACTGGACCCCATCTTCTGCTTCTTTTGCCTGAGTTTCACTTAACAATGATATCCATTTATGTTATTAACTGCTCCAAAGTACTTCGAAAAACTAAACAATATATTTTAACTCCCAAAGCTTGCCTGCATATGATATAAGCTATAAAAGGATACAAATATTAATATATATTAACCTATTTAAATACGAATTTATTGAATCGCTTATTTTGTTTCTCTTGAAGCCCTATATTAGAAATAGGCTTTGGGATCGGAATTTTCTCGATCCGAAATTGTCCCGAAACGAAATATTTTAAAAAAGTCCAGCACGATTGGATACGTGATTGGTAATGAGATCATGGTAAGAAAATCTAGAGATATGCTCTGAGATGGCGGCATTTTAGAGATACCCGTTCGGCACCCGCGGGATCCCGACGTCCACCTCTGCTCATAACCATATCTCTGGAATCTCTTACAATGCCATCTTGATATAGGGATCAAGTACTTGTCCGATCGACCTGGCATTTTTTAGAATCTTTCGCAACAAGCCCGCAACATGTATATACATAAACCACATAATTGTGATAGTTTGTAAATTATCTTTATAATTCTTTAGTTAAGTAGGCATTTTAAAAAACAAAAAAAACTTATTGATAATAATCTGTTATTGTTAAATGTCAAACTAATAACTATTTTTGGTAAATGAATGTGAAAGTTTCCTTTTAAAAATTATCTGTTGGTAAAAAGACAGGACAAAAATTACGGAAGTGCATGTAAAAAACCGGCTAGACGCAAAATTATTGTAAATGTTAATTCCGGCCAGCTACAAAACCAATAACGAACCGACGCCCATAGGAGTTTCCCCCGACGGCCAAGAGGAGGCCGAGTCCATGGGGAAGCAACCGGAAACGGATAACACAAGCGGCAAAAATGTCAAGACTCTCGCAAAGAACAGCTATCTAAGCCTGCCCAGCGAGGCCAACCACAAAATCTCCAACTGTGTCGAAGAGGATGACGAAATGGCACTCAGCGACGCCGAACAGTTTGGCTCAGTGGACGAAGACGAGGAGGACGAGGAGGACGCGGTGCAGCAGGCGTGCCCGCCGAAGAGGCGGCTCGGGCCGCAGGGCGACGAGATGGGTGCTAAGCTGAAGCACGAGCTAACCAAGTACAAGCAGGAGCTGAAGGAGTACAACGAGACGACCAGAGACCTGGAGAAGAAGTACATGAAGATCAACTACGAGCTGAGCGAAATGCAGCAGAAGCACGGCCAGTTTGTGGAGCGACGCAGCCAGAGCCCGGAAACGGAGTTGCCCAGCGAAATGGATGCGGACGAGGGGTTGATGGACAGCTACTCCCTACCCTCCGCCACCAGCATCGGCTCAGAGCTGCCGGTGAAGGGACGCAAGGGCAAGCAGGTATTCTGCAGCAACACCAGCTTCATGACAGTGCTGGCTGCGCCCACTTGCAATGGCAGCTCGGGGAAGAAGGAGCACCGCCATCAGACCAAAAAGCGGAGTCAGCAGCTGACCTCCGGTGCTTATGGCCAGCGACGTGCCTTGCGAGCGGCGTCGGAGGGGCAGGAGAACGAGCCAAGCTCGTTCAAGGAAATGTACAATGTGCTCAAGGACGTGATCAATACGCAGCAGGATCACAAGCAGAAGTACGGGTACGAGCACGGGGAATTCAATCAGCTGTACTCCACGATCAAGGATCTGAAGAGCGAGCAGGTGCAGTTCCGGAGCATCATACGGCATCAGCAGGAGCGCATCAGCGACTATCACACGCGCTGCGTGAAGGCGCAGGAGATCATGAAGACGCAGAAGCACGAGATCGACAAACTGCACGTGAACAACAAGCAGCTGGAGTCGAGCATCTACCATGACATCGACACGCTGCGCTCGAAGATCGACAGCAAGCTGAAGAGCGTGGCCCAGCTGCCGCAGATGATGCGCGAGGAGCACACCAAGTACGAGAATGTGCTGCGCGAGAACTGTCTGCTGGCCGAGAAGCTGCACTCGCTCCAGAAGGAGGCCAGCCAGCTGAAGTGCAAGATCGACGAGCTGGGCAAGCGCAAGCTGATCACTGTCAACCGGCTGAAGGCCGCCGAGCGGGATCTGAAGATCTTCAAGAACTACAATGCGGCGCTGAAGACGGAGAAGCGTCGCATCGCCGAGGAGCTGACCACGACCAAGCTGCAGCTGGACACGCTGCAGGCGGCGGGTAAGCGACAGCTGTCCCGGCACCGCGAGCAGACGGAGAAGCAGCGCCGGGAGCTGCAGAAGCGCATCTTCGATCTGGAGCTGAAGCTCAGCCGCAGCCAGAACTCCACGTCGAGCCTCATCCAGGAGCGGGACAGCCTCATCGCCGAGCTGCAGACGCAGCTCCACACGCTCGTCCACAACTTCGAGGTCTCCCAGAAGCACATTCGCGTGCTGCGCCGTCACATCTACACGATGACCTCGGGCGGCACCATTGGTGGTGCCACTAGCGGCGGCTCGCTCTGTGCTCCACTCAGCAGCGCCAGCCCTCAACGCTCCGGCGCCACCAGCGAGCAGAGCATGATGCGAACCGGACAGCAAAACCTGCCATCCAGCCCCTGCGTCACACGGCTCAGCTCTCCGCGTACGCTGAAGGGCAGAGCCTAGGAGCCGAGGCCATCTCTCTACTTGGCGCTTCAAGCAACTTGAAGATATGGCCAGGATCGACCGTACGTCATCTATATATATAGATCAACGATTCTTGGGTCATATCATCAAGTTGCTTGGACGCTACCCTGGTAGACAATGGTGGCACCTTTGCCTCATCATCGCATTGCATCGATTTTTATTTGTGTTATTTCCCTATTGATTTTAATCAAATTTTTGTGTATAATTGTCTTCAAATTGATTATTATTTTTTAGGTCAAAATATTTTCATAACTCTATTATTTTGGGTCTTTGCTAATAACAAAATAAATTTGTGGTAGATGAACTGTCTATGTCGATTTCAGGAATTGAGTTCAGGAGTGGACAAAACATGAAGAAAATGTTTCGGATCAGCGAAATCGGTCTATTTTAGACAAAGTTATGAAGATTTGAAAACAGACTCTCACGACTACTCACAGTTCACATATATTAAGTATATTACTTTCCAAATTCGGATGCTCTAGCTTCAAAACTGTAGAAGATATAGTTTTACCCAATTTGCCATTTTTTTTATTTATTTTATTTATTTATTTATTTATTTAATAATGTTGACAAAGACGAGTGTCAACGAAAACAAAAATAATATATAAAAAGTAAAAAATAAGATTTAACAAAGTATAAATAGATAGCCTAAAGTAAAATTACAGCAATGTATACCCTAATAACATCACCGACCCGTTGGGGGAATTTTATTTGCCCGACCGGCCAGCTATGCCCCAAATCACAGCTCAATGTAGTCAGTGATGTTATTGGGATCTATAAATCAAAAGGTTTTGTTAATAGGAAACTTAAACAAAAATTAGTATTGAAATTAATAGCGTTAAAAAATTAAAAAAGAAAATAGGAAGCGATACCAGCTGGGAAATCACTGATAACGATGGGGGAGATTTTTGCCAGTCCGGCTGGCTATGCCCCTACTCATAGCTAGGCACTGTCAGTGATTTCCCGAAAGTGAACTGAAAGCAAGGATTTGATTAAAGGAAGAGAGAGTTCAGATGAGATGACGCTATAAAATTGATTATAATTATGGCAGAGGACATGAAAAGAATTGTGCAAAGAATAATCTGTTGTGCACATAGGTAAATTCAAGGGACGAAAGTACCTGGTTGGTCTCCCAGGGACAGAGATTGAGACGACTTAAAAGTAAGATGGAGTCTATGTCACCAATAATCAATTTATGTAGAAAAATTACACCAAGAGATGATCTACGATTGATTAATGACGGAAGATCAAGGAGCAGAAGCCTACTGGAGTAACATGGAAAACGTAGAATGGGGTCCCAATTCAATCCACGTAAAGCAAAGATTAAGAACTGTTTTTGGACAGACTCAATGCGATCCTGTTTAGTCTTATGCCATGCCCCCAAAGATCGTAGCTTTATACTCTATATCTTTTTGGGGTGCAATTCAGGAGTATATATTCCAAATTTCAAGTCTCTGACTTTAATAACGTCGAAGTTATCCCACTAAAACATTTCTTAAAACCCATCTGTCCTATGGGAGCTATAGGATATAGTCGTCCGATCCGGATGATTCCGACATATACAATGCCTGCAGCAGATTCCAGCCTATGTGCAAAATTTCAGTTCTGTAGCTCTTATAGTCTCGGAGGAGATTGCGTTGATCCAGACAGACAGGCAGACGGACAGACGGACATGGCTATATCAGCTCAGCTTGTCTTGCTGATCATGAATATATATATTTTATATGGTCGGTGATGCTTCCTTCTCTGCGTTGCAAGCTTCTGACCAAAATTTATATACCCTTTTTGCAAGTGTATAAAAACTTATTTCATTATATGAAAATGTTTTGGATCAGCAAAATTGGTAAGTTTTTGACAAAGCTATGAAGGTTTGAAAACAGAGCTTCAGGGCTCTCACAGATCTAGAATAGTTTTCTCTGATTTACCCCGCCCTACATTCTATGAGTGCATAAATATTATTTTTGATAAATTTGTAGTATATTGACATAAAATTGTTGAAGATACAGAGCACTGGATACAGATTGCGTTCCAGGCAGACGAACAGACGGACATTTCTATATCATTTTATTTCGTCATGCTGATCAAGAATATATGTACATATTAGAGATGGGCGTCGGGATCGGGATTTTCGGCACCCGAAATTGTCCCGAAACAATTTTCGGGCTTGTTAGGAAAGATTCTAAAAAATTCCATGTCTATTGGTCATCAAGGTGGCATAGTAAGAGATTCTAGAGATATGATTATGAGCAGAGGTGAGCTTCGGGATCGAAATTTTCGAGTCCCGCGGGTCCCGAACGAGTATCTCTGAAATGCCGCCATCTCAGAGAATATCTCTAGAATTTTTTACTATGATCTCATGACCAAGCGCGTATCCGATCGTCCCGGACTTTTTATAACATCTTTCCCAACCCGCCGTCCTGAAAATCTGGATCCCAACGCCCATCTCTAATACAAATATACTTTATATAGTGTATTGGAATGCTTCTGACCAAACTTTTATTATAATAATATTATAAAATATTAATGAGCTAACAAAAAAGTGAAGGTCAGTTCTATTATTGTACTTGCACGCCCTTATCTATAATTTCAAGGGTTCTCGCTGATCTCATAGCAGATGCGAAGTGCCAACGATTAGTAATCAAAATTCAATTCTAAAAACATATATATGTGAATGTACTCAAAAGATGTGTAAACAAATAAAACAAGAACTCGAGAGCTCGCTAGCTCGAGAACTCTCGCCACACAGCTGATGCGATTCTTCAGATACACACACACATATAAATGTATATATATATAGATATATATATAGATGATGTGTATCTACCACAGCCACTTTGGAGGCATGCTTCTGTGCGAAAAGTGTTTGCTGCTCCAGATGGGCGAGGGACGCCGAGTCGGGTGGGTCGAGCAGGGGGTACGGGCATCATGTTGACAGCTGTGTAAGAACTTATATAGGAAGCACTGTTGGAGAGCGGCCGAATAGCTAAATTTATAACAGAACTGAACTGAGAAATCATGTTTTCAAATATTCAAGCGAAGCAATGGGGGGCTGGCGCTGACCTGGCGAGAGCCAAAGGTGCGACGCAGAAGCTTTTCCGCTTTTCTGATTTTCAGTTGAGAATTCGCATGCGACGCGAGCGGCTGCTAAACAAAGATGCGACACGCTTCGCTGCTCAAGTGGAATGCCTCAATTGGCTGCCTCGTGTTGTTGCTGCTGCTGGCAGCTGCTGCCGCCGCCGATAGCCAGTGCCTCATACGTGCCACGCTCTATGTGACGCCGCCGGAGCAGCGCAGCGAGCAGGATTTCGGACTGCCACTGGACATCGACTGCGCTGGCAATGGCAGCAGTGGCGCTGGCGCCATCTTTGACTTGGGAGCGCAGCGCGTGGCGGGGAAGCTGCACGTGCGCCTCAATGGCAGCCAGACGCCGCCGCTGGATGTGGCCAGCTATGGCCTGGAGTACCTGGACAACTGTGCGCAGCTGCAGAGCATCGAGATCGAGCGCTTTGTGCTCGACGCCAGCCTCGTCTTAAGCTGCGGCACGTCGCAGCAGCTGCAGCAGCTGCGTGTTGCAACGCTGCGAAACAACGAACTGGGCACGCTGAGTGGCAACAGCTTTGAGTTGCTGCCGCACTTGCAGCAACTGTTGCTGCAGCAGAACTCGCTGCGACTGCTGGAACCACTCGAGGGCTGCGAGGAGCTGCAGCAACTGACCATACGCAGGGAGCGAGAGTTGGCGCTGCGCCAGGTGGATATACTGGTGCAGTTGGAGCAGCTGCAGCGCCTGGAGCTGACCCAGCTGAAGCTTGTGACGGCTGAGTTCCTGGAGGAGCTGCCGGGTCAGCTGACTGAGCTGGTGGTGCAACAGACGCCCATAGAGCCGCGACAACTGCAACTCAGCAATGGCACGGAGCAGCTCCTCAATCTCACTGTGGTGCAATGTGACCTAAGCAGCTTCACGCTGGATCCCTTAAGGACCTCCAAGCTGCTGCACCTGAATCTCAGCGGCAATGCGCTGCGGCAGCTGCAGCTGTCAAACAGTTCGCTCATCAGCCTGGATCTGAGCGGGAATCATCTGAGGAGCTTGAACAGCAGCTGGTTCGCCCAGTTGCAGCAACTGCAGATCCTGCTGCTGCAGCGGAATCAGCTGCACAGCATCTCCTGGCAGCAGCTGCTGCAGCTAGCTCCACATACTTTGCTCCAGCTGGACCTGAGCTCCAATGAGCTGCTGCGGCTGGAGGAGACGGAGAGCGCTGGCTGGGATCAGCCGCAACAGCTGCACATACAAATCGACGACAATCCCTGGAGCTGTCAGTGGCTGCTCAACTTCTCGCATGCCCAGCCGCAGCTCTTCCGACTCTTCAGATATGTCAAGTACATATCCCAGATCAATGTCAATGGACTCAGCTGCAGGCCTCAGCTGGAGGAAGAAGCTGTGGAGCCAACAACAACAGCTGGGAAGGCGACGCAAGGGAACTGGTCCCTTAGCCATGCCCACCTGAATGTCTCCAGCCACACGGTGCTCTATGGCAATCCCATCCAGCAGTCGCACAGCCAACGCTCGGAGGCGCTCATCATAGTCTTCATGCTGCCCGTGGGCATTGCGCTGCTCTTCCTGCTGCTGTATCTTTACCTGCACTGCGAGCGTCTGTTCCACTGGTCCTACTACTCCGGCGGACTATCCTGCTTTGGCGGCAGCAAATCCACGAGCAGTCATCGCTTTGTGGATCACATCGATATCGTGCGCTATCCCATGGCCAATGGCAGCAGCAGCACGGCCAACATGGCCGAGGAGCTAGAGCCGCCGGCCGATGGCTATGAGACCCCACTCAGTGGCTCCGCCTCCATTTGCAACTGCGCCGGCCACAGGCAATCCACCTGCTCGCGCACCCATCACGTCACCTATGAGGTCATGCCCACCGAGCTGCCTTACCAGCTCTACACAGAGATCAAGGAGCCGGCAGACGGCGAGGAAGCGGAACAATCAGTTGATGAAACGCTGCCCGCTGCCACGGCGCCCATCTACGAGCACTTGGCCTTTGAAGAGGAGAAGCCAATGGAGGTCTAGCGGAAATTCATGAAGTAAGCAACATAAAGAGAGTTTCTATGATCTATATATAATCTGCTCTGACTGCTATCAGCACAATATTGGCGACTGTGTCATAGATGATCTAATCGAATGTTCTTCACACTTTCAGATTAAAGACATTCCAAGAAGAAAGTCAGAATAGGTAAATAGGGTATATTGTTTATGGGTTAGTATGTCTGCTATTGGGTCGTCTGCTAAGTAATTTCGTTTCATGACAACAGTTGATCTTATTCAATTTAAATTTTAATAGCTGATATAGTAAAGCTTTGTTGGATTTTGTGAAATAGTTTTCATTTGGAGCCCTATCGAAGATGGAAGATCAAAAGCAACCAGTTATTTTGCCAGCAAGGATCAAAAATTTTATGAACGTGAAATCAATTTCTTGCCCGAAAGATGGCAAAAGATATTAGATCAAAATGAAGAATACATAATTTCATAAAATGTTTTATAAAATAAAAAAAATCATGTTTGATTTGCATTAAAAAAAACGAAGTTACTTAGTGAACGACAGAATATTTGGTTCCTTTCAAATTCGTTTCATGTTATTTAACAACCTTTAAATTTTTTTTTTTTTTACGAACATTGCCTAGTAAAAAGCGGGGTATTAGTTTACTTCTACTGTTTTTTTTTTTAAATATTTCATACTGAGTTTTTATACTATATTGTTTAGTCTGCCTGCTATTTGGTTTCC
Source organism: Drosophila gaucha (assembly GCA_035045545.1). Classification (NCBI taxonomy): domain Eukaryota; kingdom Metazoa; phylum Arthropoda; class Insecta; order Diptera; family Drosophilidae; genus Drosophila; species Drosophila gaucha. The sequence goes on from JAWNOY010000099.1 coordinate 5,561,554, forward strand.
TTGATATTCGTTTTATGTTTAACATATTTAGACTTTTATATTTATTGTTTCTTTGACTATAAAACTCCTCAAACATTGGGTTAGAAAAATGCAGGGTATTACTTAACTTATTCCATACGCTTTTTTGAAGAATGATTGATATTATGGTGTTATATATTGTTTATGAGTTAGTCTATCTATTATTTGGTTTCCTTGATATGCGTTAAATTTGTGTTTTCTTCATACAAACATAAAGTAGGGGTATTTCCCTGACAAGCTTTACATGTTCTTTATGTTTCCAAAAAATTTCATTATATTAAAAAATTATTTAATTTTTATATTAATTTTATTATACGATTGCATTTTCCTCTAAATTTAACTTGCACAAAAAAACTAATTTAAAAAAAAATATTAAAAGTGATTAGTTATATGAGTTTGGGCTGCTTTGCAAATTTTATAAAATTTAATTCTTTTTTTTTTTGCAAAAAAATTTATTTTAGCTTTAAAAAATTTTAAAATTTCTCTTTTCCTCATTTAATAAGTTTTACAAATCTAACATATAGCAATTTTATTGTTCCAGGTTTATATATTTCCTATACTGATTGCTGATGAACAAAGTGTCCATATATGAATCTCGGATCGGCAAGAATTATTAAGTTTGTACGTCTCGTTGTTGTTTGGTGTGTAATTTATTGCTAAGTCTTATTTGTAATTAAAAAAATCTATTTCTAAATTTGCTTTAGTGGTTAGTTTTAGGAAGTGGCTGGCTTTTTGGATGCCACAACAATGCGTCGTATAATGCTCTGTGACTTGGTGGGTGGCTTTATGTCCTGGCTCACAGGCTGAGCATTCTCCTTGCTGCACGGCGCTGGACTGCACAAGTCTGGACTCAGATTGTGCACGATGGGCGCATTGCTGCTGAACTGAACATTCTTCTGGCTATCCTCGGCGAACAAGTCGCGCTTCTTTGCTAGGATGGAGCGGACAGGAAAGTGGGCATTGGCCTCACTGTCCATGGCACTGGCTTTGACTCTAACTGGCGTGCCCTTGCGCAAGGGTTTAGCTTCACAAATTTCACTAAATTCTACGGACTCCTCCCTCGACTTGACTGGCGTACCCTTGCGCTGCGGCTTGGGCGGCGTGGGCACCTCTTCCTCCTCCTCTTCCTCATCAAACTCGGCTTTGATCCGACTTAATTTGATGGGCGTGCCCTTGAGCTGAGGCTTAGTAGTCATAGGCTGCTCAGCAGTTGGCGACATCAGCTGTTGCTCGCTTTTAACTCGAATGTGACCAATGGGTGGAGTGCTTGTTATAATAGATGAGACATTAGAAGAGGACTCTAACGACTCGATTGTATCAGCCTCCTCGGGTTCCACTTTGCATTGCATCTGCTCCAGTTGCTGCTGTGCATCCAAATGATCCATGGGTGCTTCGCGCTTAATGGCCCGAGATTCCTCCTTCGGTTCACTCTTAAGTGGAGTGTCCAAGACAATGATATCAGTTTGCAGATTCACACAAACTGCAGGCTTTAGCGGCGTATCTAATACAATAACTTCAGCTTTCGTTGTCACATTGACTGCAGGACTCTCGATGGTTGCGGAGGTGGGCGTGACGCTGACGATACGTGGCATTGCAGCTTTTAGTTGCGCCTCTTTGATATTGAACTCCATGGCCTGCATGGGCTTGAAGGTGATCTTGTGCTCCATCAGCAGATTCTCGCGATCAATGAGCACGCAGCGTGACTTCAGCGATTCAAAGCGCCAGCTGTTCAACAAAAGTATTATTAGAAGAGCTCATAAGGAGTAGTGTTTGCACCTACCGTGCCATGTCCTGCTGCACATTGCGCATCTGCTCCTCGAGTGTGGCATTTTGGATGTGCATGCTGTGCAGTTGGGCCTTCAGCTCGTCCGTTTCGCGTCTAAATGGAATGGGAATGATGTCAACTAAATCTAAACGCATCCTAACTAAAAACAAGCAATCACAACAAAAACAATCTGTAGCTGGTAAAGCTGAGCAATTGATTGCAGAGCTTTGCTACAGCATGGCCCAAGCGTTCGGGCAACTCATACTTGCAGAAATCCAGCATAGAATCGAGCCAAGTCACCGACTTCTGGCTGGCCAACTCGCGCAGACGCTCCTGCGACACATTCAAGTTGCGCTCCAGTTTGGCATTTTGCTGCAGCAGCTGGCGAATGCGTTCATTGAGCTTATCTGCAAAGGGAATGACAATCACTTAATGCTCTAGAAGATCTATGAGCTATTTGCTCACTCTGATAGGTTTTGTCGGCGCTGCAGAAGATGGTGCTGCATGCTTGGAGCTCGGTGTGCATGGCTATGTTCTCTCGCTTGAGTCGATGTATTTCAAATTTGCTCTCATTGAATATCTTCTTCATGTCCAGGTAGCTCTTCTTCTGGCTGGCCAGCAAGTGCTTCATCACCTGCCGTTGATCGTCCACCTCGGCAAACAGCGAATTTCCCTTGCGATCTGCAAGCATTTCGAAAAGCAATTAATTGAAGTTCAAATTTTAATCTAGACTCGGTTAGCAACCATTTTGTTCTGGTGCAGTGGAGAGGAGCGCTATCTTGGCATTGGCATCCACCAGCTGCTCCTGTGTGCTCTCCAGCACCTGCAGCTTCTCCTCAAGCTCATCCCGCTTGCCGCGCAGGTTCTGCTCCAGACAGTCGATTTGATCCTTTAATATCTCAATGGTTTTCTGTGTGTGGAATAAAACTGTAGCAACACGTTGTAAATATATTGTATATACTATTGACCTACCTCCTGCTCGGCTACGGCAAAGGTATTTTTCACTTTGGCCTCCTCATATTCGGCTAGCTTCTGCATTAGCTCCGAGTTCTCCTGCTCCAGCGCATTTAGTCGCGCGACGTATTGCTCATCTGAGTTGCTCGCTTTCAGCAAGACATTCGATTCCAGATCGCGAGCTGCGCTCTCCAGCTTAGCCTTGAGGCTGCCCGTCTCCTCGGTCTTGGCTTCGTAGTCGTGTTGCAGCGTTTCATGCTCAAGCTGTAGACTCTTGTATTTGCGTCGCAGTTCTTCCAATTCCTGTTGAACGCGTGGATCTACGCTGGGACAAGACGCTTGCGCTTGGGCGCTGAGGTGCTCCAGCTCCTGGGTGAGATATCGTTCAGCTGCCAAGGATGTGTCCAGGCTGCGCTTGAGCTCGTGTAGGCGTTGGGCATCCTCCTCGCTGCTCTCCTTTAGCTGCTGATGGCGCTCATGCAGTATTTTATACTCTTCGACAATGTCTTCAATGCTCAACGCACCTAAATCTAAATTATTGTACATTTTTGATCGTTTTTTTCTATAGGGCGTATAAATTTTGAAATAATTGTGCAAAAGCGACGCGCATTCAGTGCTGCAAAGCAAAATATATCGATAATAATCGATTAGTTAAGCTGAGAAGACACAGGCATGCGATGAAAAACGACTTTTAAATAAAATTAAGTAATAGTAATCATATTGAATATTATTCAATAATATTATTATATCAATTAAACATTTGCGCACTTACGGATTTATGAAGATGCTATTGAAATAAGGGCTTTGTCATAGACAATTCCAAATGTAAGCTAGCCCTTGTGAATGGCAAATTTATATATATTTATGGCGCCACCTGTTGAGTATTTATTGTGCGCGAAGTTGAAATTATTTGAATTTTAGCAAATATCTTAAATAATGCAAAATTCTAAATAAATTTAAAACTAATTTTAAAAATTTTAAATTTAAGCTTAAAAGAGAATCACTTACTGCTGTCTCATATGCGCATGTGTTGCCTTCCGCTTGGCTTCTTCTGTTGTCATGGAAATTACCAAAGCGTAATAACAAACATTTTTAATTTTTTCAGTCATATGAAAGAGTTTAAGCAAAATGCAGGAAGATGCCGCAGATAAAACGCAGCAATTGCAAAATTTCCAATCTGACGACTTGCTGGAAAAGCTAAAGCTGCTCAACTATGAGAAGCATCTGCTGAGGGAATTCAAATTGAAGCCGCTCTCGCGTTTCTATTTCGTGAAGGCCACAAATCCCGGCGAGCAATTTTTCATGTTCACTCTCATCTGTTGGTGGCTGTGTAGGAAACTGGGCAAGGAGATGGAACGGCCGCAGGAATACGATGATCCCAATACGGTTATAGCAAAGATAATGCAAATGCTGGAGGAAATTGTAAGTGTATTGAGAAGTAATTTAAAGGTAGCTAATGGAGGCAATCCTTGCAGGATGTGCCTGTGGAATTTGCTCCCAACAAGCTGATACGTGGCGCTGGTCCCATTTGCCTCATGGTGCTCGACGTGCTGGCCACGCAGGCGCTGAAGGTGACGAAAGTCAACTATCAGCATCTGCACATAGCCCAGGAGGAGGAGTTCGTGGGCGACTATCTGGAGGACAATGCGGAGATCATATTAGAGAAGTTGGAGGATGAGCAAAACGCGGCCACACTCAGTGACGACAGCGATCTCGAGCTGGAGGCTCATAACTTCAAGCAGCTCAACTGGCTCAATCGACAGAAGCGTACCCTGGGCGAGCTGCCCGCCAGCACGACGGACGAGCAGAGCCGAGAGCTGGGCGCCCGCCTCAGCGATCACCAGGAGTGGCGCCTGGAACTGGAGCGTGTGCTCCAGCAGCTGAAGGTCTTCGTGAAGGCCGACGCCCGCGACTGGCGCACCCACATCAGCCAGATGGAGACCCTCAACACGGGCATCGCCAACGTGGCGGAGTCCACGCAGGCGCAGCTCAAGAAGCTCCACAGCGAGTTCACCTTCAGCCTGGAGAAGATCGAGAGCAGGGAAAAGCACTTGAACAACGAGCTCCAACAGCTCATCCAGCAGTACAAGGAGATCTCCATCGAGCTCTCCACAGTGCAGTACGCGCAGACGCAGCTCCAAGCGGACTCCGAGAAGCAGCTGAACCACCTCAGCGAGGTGATGGCCGAGCAGGAGCTCAAGAAGCAGGAAATGGAGCGACGCGGACAAGTCATGTCCGATGGCAGTAAGTACTATGAAAGATGGCAAGGTTTATGGAGGTGGGACTAGTCTTTAGATAGAATAATAGCTGCAGTTTTTTATAAGAAACAGAATCTCCTTACACTCCTTAGAGTTGAAAATATTCACAGTCCTTTAAGACCTTTAGTATTGATAGCTAAATTTAAAGTATTCAGAAAATATTCAGAAATTTCTGACAGACCTTTTCTTATATCATATTAGTGATTTATAATAAGAAGCTAAATTTAGAACTTAATGAAAATTAAATACAGTTGTGTCTGGATAAAGTGAACTAATTATTGCCAGGTCTGTTCATAGTAATCAGGTTGTTCACTATATCGAGTTTAAAATGTTTGCTCGAAATCTCATTTTATTCGCTCAAAATACGCTTCGTGTCTATAAATTCAAGGGATTATTAAAATAAACTAGTAGGAAAACAGAAATATATGATTTTGGAAAGAAAGTGACTTTTGAAGCAAGATAGAGTACTCCATGTTCAAATTCGGGTGCGCACTGTTTCGAGATGTTCACTATATAGGGTGTTCGCTTTACTCAGACACGACTGTAAAAAAGATTTTTTTAAACTTAAACCTAAAAGGTTTTAGGGCTATACAACTCTATTTACATAAATAATTTTCGTATATGGTTAGCTAGCTACCTTTGAAGTCCTGCAAGCTTTAGACTTTTTTTCATCTGGACAGTTGAAGTATCTAAGAGCATGCTATATATTAGGTTCCAAAAGTATTTTAAAATTTTTTAAAAATTCTTAAATTGTTATCTAGGTATCATGCTTTGAATTTGCTAAAAACTTGTCCTATATATAGAATATATAGTATATATTATATACCCCTTTCTCACACTAACTTCTGCCTCACTTTCGGCAATTTCCTTTACAAAAAAAAGTCTCAGCTTCTCAAAAAGCTTCGGAAAAATATAGTTAGCTTCTTGTTTTCTAAATTTCAACAAATTTTGTGCGGGTTATTTATATTTGCTCTGCAAATTCTAAAATATTATAATACAAAACTTTAGATAAAAGAAGAAGATACCGAATAAGTAATTCGAAATGGCAAGGGGATCACATTTTTTTATCAAACAGGAATTCGTATGAATTTTTTTCAAGAGTACAGCACTTTTTACGAATCATTGGGGTTTTCGATTTATTATGGAGATTCGACTGTATTTATATAGCTAATTTATTACTCATTGACAGATTCCTATCTTAACTCTACTTTTTAGTCATTTCTTGCCTCTTGTTCTTGTTAGAATGTTTCATTGAATGTGTTTTTAGTGGGATATTTAGATTGATTGAAGTCTCATTGCAAAATTTCCAATTACGAAAATTTTTTAATTAATTTTTGCACAGTTTTTGACATTTTCATTAAATTTGATGTCTTTGCAGGCTCCGTTCAGCAGATCAAGAAGTCTATTGTCAAGCTGAAGGAGGACATTGCCCAGTTGAATCTGGAGGTGGCACTGCTGGTGCATGCCCACGACCAGGAGACAGTGCGTCAAACGCTCGGCGCGGCCGACCAGCCAAATTACTGATAAGCGAGAGTCCACAATAATTTAGCATACGAATGCGAGCGGAGATCGGACAAGCCCAAGCACGTTTCACACTTGGCCAGGGGTGCGTGTTGTTGGCCGTGTTTACACCGATCGATGGCTATCGGCGTGGGGTGGGGAGGACAGGTAGACCACCGGCGTTGCTCCGCCCCGTCGAGCGCTGTTTGATTTGATTGCCGCGCAGCTGATAAGCTTTGTAATTGGTTGCTAAGCCAATAGGGCGGTCAATTATCACCTCTTTGTTATCTCCACTTCGCACGCACACACACACACACACGCGCGCAGGGATACGCGTGTCCTGCGCTGCATCAGATAAGCAGTCGCGTCGCACGTAGATGAGAGGAAGCCGCAACTAGTTACCACATAACCTAACCACGAACCTAACCAAACCAATCCGAAACCAAAGCAAACCTAAGACGCAACCGCGAAACCTCGGCCTGACCGTAGGTGTTGCCTATCCTCTCCTCCTCTCCTCCTCCCTCTCTCACTCTAACGCGCACGCGCAAACACTTTGTTTGCCCACTTGGCCAGCTTATCAGCCCAATTCCTAATTCCCAATTGCTCAGGTCCCTTCGATGCGCAACTTGTTGTGATTTTCGCTGCGGCTTGCCAAAGGTGCTAAAAGGTTTTCCCAAAACACAACACAAAAACAACAACAACAACAACAACAACCCAGCGTGGCGACTGCTAAGGACATTTCTTTGCACGCGCGCAGGTTTTTCCACCATCCTTCAAAATTTAACGCATGTTAGCCAAAGAAACCAAATGTTTCATACTTCTACATATATATCGTATTCTATATATATATTGTAACTTGACATATCAGCTAAAAGAACTATATATAACAGTTATTAAATGTTAAAAATCATAAAATATAAATAAAAGTATTTAAAGCAAGAAAAACAAGGTATAAATGCAGAATAAGCTCTTCATTATTTCCAGCTAAATTTTATAGAAACTTTAAATTCTCAGTTGGAAATATTCACTTAAATGTGTCCATCAGTGAACTTTCAGCAACATTTTTCTTTCATTGAGTATAATTTTTGTGAATTGCTAAATTCTTAAGTTAAAAGTTATGGGAAGAAACCTTGGGTTTGAGAGATATTGGCTTGAATCTAAAAACCTGTTCACTTTTCAAAAGGGTATCAAACCTTAAATACAAGCCCTTTAAGCAAACACAACCCAATCAAATCGTATTCTAGTTCAGTGAGAGGCTTAACATAAAAATCATTTAGATGACAAGTTTAATTTGAAAGTCCTTTGCCTACAAATTATTTTATGATAATAATAATTATAATAATTATGTAATTAATAATAATAGCTGCATCTGCTGTACAAATTCTATAGATGATGTCGAGCATACTTTTTTCTACTGCGAAAGGTGGATAGAAGAAAGGAACGACCTTACAGGAGCTATCGGTCCGGTTGAGAATCGGTCCGGTTAAGAAAAAGAGAAAAAAAATAAATATAAAAATAAGTAATAATAATAATTATAAAAATAACAATAATAAAAAGAAAATAATTATAATAACAATAAAAATAAATTATAATAATAATTTTAATAATAAAAATAAAAATAAATAATAATAATTAAAATAAATAATAATAATAATTAAAAGAAATAAAATGAATAATTATAATAATAATAAGAATGGCAAAAATTTAATAATTTATTAGTATATTTTTAATATATATATGTTTTTATATTAAACTAATTTTTCACGCATTTTGCAAAAGAAAATATTTGTAAAGCTTACAATAAGTTTTGTATTAGAATTTTTGTTTGAAATATTAAATAATTTAAAATTGACAAAATATAAAAATATTTCGAAAATCAGATTTATTTCTTGGAATATTTTTAATATATGATAAATTTAATTAGCCATAATCTTATCAGCACGATAATTCAAATTGAATTGATTTTATTTGAAAATATCATTTAAAATAAACTAAAAGCATGCAAATGCCTTTATTGTTGCTATTTAATAATAAATATTTAAATGAGAGTAAGCAGAGCGTAAACGAATTTTAAAATTCATAAAGAAATTAAATCTATAAATAAAATACTTTTAACTTTAATGTAAAACTAAACTAAGATTTCATATCACATCAACTCTTTGTGTCTCTCCGTCTCTCTCTCTCTCTCTCTCTCGCTCGCTCTCCCTCTCTCCCTCTCTCTCGCTCTATCTCTGTCTCGCTGGCATGCAAAATAGAGCAAGTCAAAAGTCATTTTGTGGCTCTTTTCGCTTTGCTTGGCATAAATTGCATTATTATTAGGCTTATTTGATATGCGCCGACGACCAAAAAGCTGCAGTGAAATTGCAAAGCCAACAACAACAACGACAACAACAGCAACAACTGACTGTAGCATTAAACTTGTTGTTGCTCCAAAAGCCAAAAGCAACTACTGTTCATTTCCCACGGTAGGATTCGGATGCCATTCCACTGAGTGAGTGGCAGGCAACTCGCGACTCGCGACTCGCAACTCGCAGCTCGCAGCTCGCAACTCGCAGCTCGCGACTCGCTCTGGGGCTGGTTTTTGGCCAAAGCCAGAAACTTCATGAGTTTCTCAGTCTCGAGAGTCTCTCGCCGCTCAATTGTGTGCGCTGAGTGCGCGGAGTGGGAGGCTTGGAGCAGCTGGATAAGAGCGAGTACGCAGATGAGTTTCATTTTCTCATTGTTTGGCACGACCAACTTTGCAGGCTGCCCCAAAACTACAACAACAACAACAACAACAGCAGCAGCAGCAACTATGGCAAGAGAAACCTGTTGCCCGCTTCAACTTTACGTTGAATGAACAAATTTGTGTTCAGTTTTCTGTTGCCTCTGGCTAAAAAGCATTTGCTGAGCATAAATCGTGATTTGCCCACCAGTTTGCCCCAGCAGCCAGAGAGAGAGAGAGAGAGAGAGAGAGACAGCGAGAGAGAGAGAGAGAGAGAGAAAAACAAAAAGAAGCAACTCCTCGAGTTATTCGAGGCCCTACGAGGCGCAGACGCCACCTACAAAGCACCGAGCTACATTTTCTTATATCATATATAGGGGATATTATTTATGCATCTAAATTTCATTCAAAAACTTTGTTTTTTCTCTCATTTTTTTGAAAATTCATTGAGAATTCTTTTTATTTGCTTTGGGTTGGGTTTCTTGTCAACGTTTTTTGCCTTTTGACCGCTCGCTGTGCTCGTTATCATCAGTCCCGCAATTCCAATCCCAGTCTCTCTCTCCCTCTCCCTATATATATATAGCCATCTCAGTTGGAACATCGATTTAAATGCAAATCAATGTAATAAAACATTTTTTTTCTCTCTGTGTTTTTTTATTCGGTCTTTTTTTGTTAGCGATACCATCCACGATTAATTTTAAATTCAATTTGTTTAAACTGAAATGGAGATGGAGCTGAGACTGGAGCTGGAGCTGGGACTGCAGCTGGTGACACCTACGCCAGCCAACACCTCACCTCAGCTCAGCTCAGCTCAGCTCTTTTGGCCGACTCTAAATCAACGGAAGTTCATGTGGCGCTTAGCACATGAAAATCGACCGTAAATCTTGTTTTCACAGCTTGGCAGCTTTCTAAACATCGAGCGGATCGAGTAATGCGGGGGATCGCATTTTGGTTCAGCTCACAATAAAACTGTTGACCATTGACTTTTGTGGCCAAAAACCCTATTATTCGTATTACCCACAAAAGGTATTTTATGGACCAACATTGAAGTGTGGTTGGCTGTGGATCGTTTGTGCTATAGATAGAATTGACTTTAACAGGAATTTCATTTAGCTGTTGCCCGGTAAATGGTATTTTTTTTTTAAAGATTTCTATTTAGCTATAATCCTAGATTTCCTCTTTTTAGTTTACCAATTAAGGAAGAAAGTCGATAAGCATAAAAAAATGCATGCTTGATCACTATTAACAGTCCTGTAGATATATAAACAGTAGATATCTAGATATGTGCGACAGATCTTCATTTAGATAAGACAAAGATTTGGATGAAGATATAGTTATAGCTATAAATATAGATATAGATATAGATATAGATATAGATATAGATATAGATATAGATATAGATATAGATATAGATATAGATATAGATATAGATATAGATATAGATATAGATATAGATATAGATATAGATATAGATATAGATATAGATATAGATATAGATATAGATATAGATATAGATATAGATATAGATATAGATATAGATATAGATATAGATATAGATATAGATATAGATATAGATATAGATATAGATATAGATATAGATATAGATATAGATATAGATATAGATATAGATATAGATATAGATATAGATATAGATATAGATATAGATATAGATATAGATATAGATATAGATATAGATAAAGATATAGATATAGATATAGATATAGATATAGACATAGATATAGATATAGATATAGATATAGATATAGATATAGATATAGATATAGATATAGATATAGACATAGATATAGATATAGATATATGTGTAGAAATTAATATAGATTTTGATATGCAAACAGATCTTGAAATATATGTAGATTTCAATATGGACATAGATGCAGCTATATATGTATTTGAATAGCTTTCGTGTCCGTCTGTTACTGACAACAAGTCTCTTAGAGTATGAAGCTGTCCTTATAAAACTTATGTATAGTAATCTACCCAATCTAACTAATATATCTTATAGCATATATCTAATAGCATCTACTTTAATAATTTTAGCCCTTATTAGAATATATTCCCTGAAGTCTGAAGTTAAAGAGTCTTTCATAGGTACGATGAGTATTATAATAAAGCAAAAATATAAACATATTCCCATTAACATTGATTTGCCTTTAAATATATCTATAAGGATATTATCGGTAGAACGAAAAGTTCTTAGCTGGAAAGCTTTTTTGCACACTAGGAAATCTGGATAGCAGCGAGCTACGCCAACCTCTATTATTTCATATATTTGGTATGGTAAAAAGCTTTATATATCTCTATCTGCAAGTAGAAACAAACATCGATAATTCATATCATAATATTCCACTGTGGACTTACATATTTCACTATAATTATTATTATAAACAAACGAGTATTTCTCCACACTCCCATGCTGAAAAGTTTTCCATTTCATTTTCATTTATATAACAATTTGATTAACTTCCATAATAATAAAGTTCCATGTGCGAACGTCCCCAACTGTCGATGACTTGACAAAAGCTGCTCGCATCTGTGCACTGTGTGCAAAAGTATTAAATTTCATTAATTGCCAAAATTAAAAAACCAACAACAACAACAACAAAGAATAAGCAAAAAAAAAAATGAAAAATTAAAAATTCATACAGCAGCGCTGCGGTCGCATAAATTTCAACACGGCGAAAGATGAGGCGGGATGGAATCAGCCAGATGGAGCTGTAGAGAGAAGACGTGGGCGTCTGAGAGTTCTGTCTCTATACAGACTATATATATATATATATATTTGTATATGAAAATGTAGAAACTGGAACGCAGAGATTGTCAACAGCTGCTGACGAGGATGACAAAAGTTCGTTTCGATGATTGCCTCACGGTAGTTTTTTCTGTTTTTTTTTTCTGTGACAGAGTTGCCAGGCTTCCATTCAAGGTGTCTGTAGTTGTTGTTGTTGTTGTCGTCTGTGAGGTTGGCACTTAAAAAGCTTGATTTATTTTGCTTAGCTACGCTGTGAATCCATCTGCATAAATTTGAATTATGTACGATCGTAAATTTTGGCGGTCCGACTTCCAATATGGCATATTGTCTATGTTTCTATTTCGGACGAACAGTTAGCTTCGCTGGCTGCTGCCGTTATAGCGACACGATCCATCAATGAATTCGGAACTCAATGAACTCGTACTATGGTCGAACAAAAAACTAAAAAAAACTATCGCCCATAAAGCGCTATCGATCGATCGTCGCAGCGCCTCTCTTCGCGCTTCTCACCCGCCTGGCGACTCATTTCGTATGCATTTTAGTTTGTATGTTAATTTTTATTATATTTCGTCTTCTTCTTCATAGTTTCGTATGGTTTCCAGTTTCAGTTTGTTGTTGTTGGGTCCATTGTGTTTTATTTAATTTTAATTTTTATTTCGTAAATTTTAAATTTGTTGTCACTTCTGTAGGAGCGCAAAAGGTTTTTCCATTGTTCGCCCAGTTCTGAATCGAGCGAAGAAGAAGAAACCGAATTCGAAATCGATTTCGTTTGTTTTTTATTATAATTGGGTGCGGTGCGGTAGTTTTTTCCGTCTCTATCTCTCTCTCACTCACTCTTTATATACATATATCTCTTTTTAACTGAATCGCTGTCATTGTAGCGACAATTCAATAAACCCAAAAAATACTTTTATGAATAGCTCTATGCATATTTAAATAAATGTCTCTGTCTGTGTGTGTGTATGTGTGTGTGTGGAGATTGTGTTTTTAGTCATACATAGAATATTAATAAAATTTATGGTTTATTTGGAATTTTCGTGGCTTATTAATTTGCCATAAAGCTGGTGGGCAAAGTGTGTGGCAAAAGTTAAGTGGCAATCGGTGGCACAAACGCGGCGAGAAAGCGGAACAGCTGACACACACACATACACATATAAATATACATACATACTTAGAGCTGTTTAGGCCTATTTGAAGATGAATCACAGCTTGTTAGCAAAGTTCACAGCTGAGTTACGTTGGTTTGTTTGAGTTTATTTAGGTTTTTTCGGTTGTTTTTGGGATTTTTTTCGATTACTCTTTGAACAGGTAACATTTTGCAGCATGTTGCCAAAGAGCGCAGAACGAAATATCTTTCCATCATATAGGAACTAGACTTTTATTATCATAAACTATTTATATGAACCAACTTTTTCATATAGCTTCTCTGATGATCCAAATCGTATAACCTAAATACGTATACGTTTATAAATATTGAATCAAACTCTAAGTTGCATAGAATATTGTCTGATATTTTCCTTTATTTTTCTAAAATTTTAATTTAGAAGGTTCAAAATAGATTTAGTTGTATTCCTCCTAATTCGAGTGGTAAAAAACACCCAAATATAAAGGTCAGGCACATCTTGAAGCGTGGTTCCAGGTGGTGACTGAGAAGGAGGACCTGACAAACAGGACCATTCAAAGGCATAGCGCCAAATATTTTCCTATATTATATTTCCTATATTATTATATAATATATTTTGTTGTTATATTTGTAATAAGTTTATTTTAAATGAAATATTACTATACTGAAAACAACCTAATTCTGTGTAATAAAAAAATATATAAGAAAATTAATAATACATAAATTTGCTTATGCTATATTTAAAGTCTCATATTGGCTTCAAGTCAAGCTAAATGGATTTGCATTTAAAATTATATTTTATTTAAGATTCAAATGAATATTTTATAATATCTTCAAGCTGAAATGTATGTTACCAAAAAACATAGCTCGATAGTCATACATGGCTTTATAATTGTAAATATTATATTTTTAAATCATTTTTGTGTATTTTATTATAAAAAGCAAATATAAAGATATTGCATTTCCTAAGCAAATATCAAAGTAATATCAGATATCAATTTTGAATTGATTGAAAATTATTTAAAATATACCAATAGCTACTTTAAATGAAAAACAATAGCAAAATCGAATAAGTACTTAAAGATTATCTTTTCTTCGACTTATAAATAAGTTTTTAGTTAAATATATTTTATTTTTATAAATAAAACTGTTATTTTCTTTGCAGATATTCGTAATGAATATTACGTTTAAAGAGGAACTTTTGATGACTATTTTTTATCTGATCCTTCGATTTAATTGTTTATTTATGATCTCTAAATTTGAACAGCTGTCAATATATAGTATGTACTTGCTTCATAAGGAATTGCCACATGGCTGTCTGTAAAAAAATCAATTTGCGCATCTGCTGATTGGATATATGCAAATGCTGAGCCAAAAATGCGGAATGAAGCCATCAAAATCGAATTGAAGCAGTTGCTGTCTTCTTCTTCTTTTTTAATTTCAAGAAATGTTGCCTTAAATATGGCAAAAGCTGCGCTGCGCTGCGCCTCACAAGGAGAAACAATTTGAGCGTTCTTTTATTTTTTGTTTTTAAACTTTATTGATGCTTCATGTCAATGAAAAAGCGAAAACTTAATTAAAAAGCCAACAGCAGGCAAACAGAAAACAAAAACAATAACAAGCGGCAATCCTTTTTGGGGCCACTTAATTAAAATAACAAAAGGCACAGAGTTGTGTAAAATTAACGAAATTTGTGTATATATATATATTTATATATATATTATTCGATCATTTTCGGTTGGGTTTTTTCGTGAATGTTTGTGAATGGAGCGTTTGTTTCATTCAGCAGAAGATGAGACGAGGCAAATGAAAGGCAATCAGTTAGAGTAGGCCGCACAGAGCAAGAGATAAACAGACAATAAATATGAAGGCGTCCCTTTTGCGGCGCATTACAAAATGTATTTTCGAATTTTTTTCTTCTCGTTTTATTTTTGTATTTCTTCATGTTTTTTGTTGTTTGCGGGGCACAAAGAGGCCACACAGCGACAACAAGAAAGAAAAAGGCATTTCAAGAGTTTCCCATGGCGGCACACACACACACATGTGCACACACGCACACAAAATGGAGCCGCGACAGTTAACAAAGTTGGCAGCGCAGTCAATGCGGCGTATGCGTAATACGGCTGCCTGCCGCGCTGCCACTGGTTTTCAGCACTCACGCACACAAATAGAGTCACACACACACACTCACACTCACACAGTGACGCATGCGAGCGAGAGACAGCCGAGAAACGGGTTAAGGGCAGGCAACTGACAGCTGAGCGCCAGCAGCGACGCAAACGCTGCTGCCATTGGCCGCCCAAAAGCGCCACAAGGCAACGCCCACTTAACAACTGAGCATACGTTTTCATTTGTGTATGTGTGAGTGTGTTTGTGAGCACGTATGTATGTATGTATGTGTAAAAGAAAGTTGGCTGCGTTGCACAGCAGCTAGATGACAGCCAGCAGCTGCACAACAGAGACGGAACTACATAAACGTATATGTTACAGCGAGAGAGACAGAAAGAGAGAGAGAGAGGGAGAGAGCTTTTGGACTGCTACTGCTCTTTGGCATATAATTTGTGTTTGCGCACGCTCTTAATTAAAATGTAAGCCTTTTTGGCGGGCGTGGGCGCATTTAGGCTTAATTAACAGGCCAGCACGCACGCACGTAACGCCCCAGCGCAGCGCTCACTAAAAAACTTAACTCACCTGCTTTGCTCTCGCACAGACACACACATACATGCGTAGAGGCACACACGCACACAGCGTCACTCGGCGCTCTCATCCAATCAGAGCACGTTGCGCTCACTCAAACTCGTTTTGCGCTCAATTGTGCTAGAGCGAGACAGTGCAGAGACAATTGAATGCAGGCAGCGAGCAGCGAACAGCAAGCAGCAAGCAGCACCAGCAGCAGCAGCAGCAGAAGCTGTTTTATGCTCTTGTTGTTGTTGTTGCGCCGCTCAACTGTTTCAACACAGGCAGCTGTTAAACCCATCAAGCTGAAGTTTCGATCGTAACTTTGCAGTTGACTCTCGCGCACAGAAGCGTTCGGAAGTGAAATATATTTTATTAATAATATTAGCAGTCGAGCTGTGTGAGCTTTCTGAGCTTATAAGCTTTGAATCGTGTAAGCGCCGTCGCCGTCTGGCAAATTGCAAAAGTGAACGAAATTCGAAAAGACGCAAAGGCGAACAACTGTAATTAATTTTTCTCTTCACTTGCAAATACACAATTTGCGGTTTGGGGACTAAAAGGTAAGCAGACGCCATTTTGTTAGACGTTGCCATTTTGTGGCTACTGTTGAAAGCTGCCGCAGTTACGCAGCAACAAAAACGACACGAAGAAAAAGAAGAACAACAACTACAGCATACAAAACTCGCATAGAGTGTTTGTGGCAGTTAGACAGAGAGAGATAGAGAGTGAGAGCAAGTGCGCTTGGAGCGCTACTCGTCTTGCGCGTGCGCAGTAGCCGAAGCTTATAAGAACTTGCTTCGGCTTCTGGTCTTGAGCTTCTCCTTCGTTTCACGAATGCGTCTTCGGCTTCGGCTTTAGCGGTCGTGCTTGACCAGTTAGAAAGAAGAGCTAGGCAGAGCTGCTGCTGGCGTGGCTGCTGCTGTTGCTGTGGCACTACAGTAGTCCGATGACTCACACACACACGCACACACATTTACATACACATACACATTCACTACTGTATTGAGCCGCACTCAAGACACACACACACACACACACACACATGCACAGACACACATTGAAACGCCTCGGTCTTTTGGTCTTGACTGCGTCGTCGCCGCTTCCTCAACTTGGCAGCAGCGACGCGAGCAGCAGCAGCAGCTCTCGGCAGCAGCAGAGTTGACTACTATTTCTTTCAGTTATTAGTAGCATTCATTCATTCAACTTTGTGCCGCGCAAGCGTGCGTAGTTCCTCAGTTCCTTCGCGTGTACCTACCAAGCAAAAAAGCAAGAAGCAAAAATAAATTAAATAAAATAATTATCATAATAATAATAACGATCTACATTGTGATCCCATATACACACACTTACACACACACATACAAAGCCATTGCGCTACGTGACTTTAATTCATTCGTCGTCTGTCGCCAAGTCGCCAATCGTTGTCGTCGCGTTAATTCCAGTGATTAGCAGCAGCAGCTACCAGCACTTTGTCGCATTTCCCATTGGGTAAGTTTTGCCTATGCGACTGCGCAGTTACGCAAGCGTCGCCATTGCTATGGCCCTGGCTGCGCAGTCAGCGTCGGTCGGCTGCACCTAGGCGGCGGCGTCGCACAGTAGCCAGTAGGCAGCGTTGGCGCTTATGTTTTGGTTCTGTTCTCTTCTCTTTATGTTGTTGTTGTATCTGTGTTTGTTTGGCTACCAGTTTTACGCGCTTTCATTGGCCCAGGCCAAATGTGCGTGAGAGCCGTTCGGTGCGTATGCGAGTGTGAGTGTCTTTGCGTGCGCAAGAGCGTGAGAGTCCAAAGAAATGGATTGGTAATGGCGTGCGTTAAGCTTTTTTCGCCTGCGCACAAAAGTGTCACAAAATGGCGCACATAACAGAATTTCTAATTAGCCAATTGGACACTTTTTATTACATCAACAAATCAAAGAAACAGGCAGCCGAGCTGTATGTAGGAAAAAAAGCTTTTCTAGAACTTTAGCGAAATATCTAATCTTAAGCAGTATAAAAATAGCTTTAACCATATTATAGATGATTGAAATATAATGTTTTCATGCCATGAATAGAGTTTAGTCATAGTATACATCCACTTATATGAGATATCTGTATATTCAGTTGGTTTCTCTTCAATTAATGTATGTAGAAATTAAAGCTTTTCTAGAACTTTAGCTAAAGATATAATCTTAAGCAGTATAAAAATAGCTTTAAACATATTATTGATGATTGAAATATAATGTTTTCATGCCATAAATAGAGTTTAGTCATATTATACATCCACTTATATGAGATATCTGTATATTCAGTTGGTTTCTCTTAAATTATTACGATTTTGATCATTTGCCGACGGCATTTTTTCAACATGAGCTTATGGCCTGAGTTGAGTTTCAGTTGTAAGTCCATGAGTCAGCACTACTTGGACGACTTCTTATAAACGATCAAGGTCTGTGCGAGGTTAATGGAAAAAACTTGCCAAACGCACAGCTCGTGACATATACATACATACAAACATAGGTAACCGCAAATGAGTTGTTGCCACAGATCATCAAATTAATTTTGGCTTAGACTAAGCTCTGACTCACGCACAATGCTTAACTTTTCAAAAGCTTAGCTGAATGAGTCGCCAAATTTTAACAAGCAAATGCTCACTCTTACTAATGCTATATATATTATGTGTATATGTATATATGTATAATTGTGCTCAGCAGGAAATATCTGCGAGTGACCTCGTCCTTTTTCTTTTTACTGGACCACACGCTGCGTGCCATCAATTAGGCACAAATTAGTTAAACGAACGATCTAGCAGACATTTTGCACCTTGTCTATAGCTCTTCCTGATCCACACAACTATCTGTCATAACTGAACACGCAACATTTGAACTCATCTAGCTCACATTTTCCGCAGTGCGTGTTTTCCCACATTCTATTCGACAACAACAACTACAAAAAAGGGAAAGAAAAGAAGTAGAAAAAACAGGCATTTGTCTTTCGGTCAATACTTGAGAGATCCTTTGTGGTTAGGTGTTGGGCTGCTTGTCTCCTTTTCAGTTGTGTCCAGTTTCGCGCGCCCCGCTCCCTCGCATTGTTCTCATTCTTGGACTACTTGAAGCACGGTGCCTAATTGTTGTTAGGGTATTTGGATTTTTCTTGAGAATTCTGCGCCATTAGCACAATTAGATTCGTATCAAATCGTTTCGGTGCCTTGGTCCTTTTCATTTTATATGGCCCCGGCTGCGGCTTATTGTCATTTTTTCCACATTTCTGGCTGTAATTTTTAATGACACCTTGCCAACTCACCTTGTCCGCCTCCAACCAAAAAAAATACAACAAAAAAGGGCCACATTGGTAAGTGTGGTAATCGCTTTTGACCATGTCAGCTCCGTTGGCCCTTAACAGCGCGACGTGTGTGTCACTCTGCTGTCCGTCCGTCTGTCTTTCCTTTACTTTTTAAGGTCCTGGCAGCCTTATCGGCGTGTACCGCTACACATTATCGCTGGGCCGGGGTGTTAAACTGTAACTTTTCGGATTTTGGCTTCGTGGAAAGGCGCTGGCACACACACACACACACACACGCACACCCTCGCCAAGCGATTTAGATACAGATTCCCTATCTCTCTCTTTCTCTCTCTCTCTCTTTCTCTAGATGTGTGTGTGTTGCCATTTTTGGTGCAAATCTAATTTCACGCAGCATTAACGCCTTTCGCATGCCCTTCACAAGCTGCAGCATCTTCACTTCAACGTCCGAAGTCTGAGTTTCACGCTGTGTCTTGATCTTTCACTATACACAAACACACAAACACACACACATTTATATGTACATATATATATGCTTGCCTCGACTCTCTGTGGACGTCTCGTTGCGCCGTGTGTACAAAACACTAATTATTTTCAGTGCGGATTAATGGGATTAACTGCATCTTGTACAACACTTGATTATACAATATTTGGCCAGTCTCAGCGTCTGCTTAAGTCTGCTTATGTGTGGTCTACCGCAGCTCGCTGATCTGTGGGTGTTTTGCTGCTGACTTCAGCTAATGCTAAGCGGATTTGGCCAGAATTTCAAATGCCTAACATCAAACAGTTGGCAAACAACAAACGGATTATGCAAACACATTCGGGATAGCTATAGAGAAAAGATCTATAATTTTTGAGAGTATATTTATGGAGTATATATAAAGAGTATATTTCATACTTATAGAGTATATATATGTATGTATATATAAAGAGCATATATCATATTTATAGACTATATAAAAAGTATATATCATATTTAAAAAGTATATATAGATTATATATGTAAAGTATATATGATATTCATAGAGTATATGTATATAGAGTATATACCATATTTATAGACTATATATATAGAATATATATGCTTTTAATAGAGCATATTGTTAGAGATCTTAGGCATTGAAAGAGTTTAGCTTTACTTTCTTCTTTTATATTTATTATTTTGTTCTTTTCTTGCAACTGCTGTATTAGGACATCAAGCGAATTAGTGTTGATATTGATCGTATATACGAACTCAATAGGGTTCGAACCCTATTTTTTTATAATTTATGTGCCTACGCATACCCCTCTGTTCTACATAGACTACAAACCATCTTATTGATTGAAACATTTCCAAAGTTTTTATTACAAATTATTGCAGAATTAAAATATTTTTTTTTATTTAATTAATATATTTCAAAATCATTTTAATAACATTTTACAATTATATAAAAACATATTTCCTTGACATTTTGTTTAAGATAAAATTTATTTCTACTTCTAAAATTTATTAAAAATATTTGCTAAATTCTGCTTCTTCATTAAAATCTGTTGTATATTGAGAGTTAATTTCTTAATTCTGCTTCTGCTTTAAAGATCATGTAGATGCATTTTTTATAAGCTAAATTTATTGAGCTTGATCCATTTTAAAATCATTTAGATCACTTTTATGGAAGATCTTTGCGAGCAGGTTTTAAGAATTTGATGGCAGATTTTAAGTTTCCTTGATTTCTGGTTCATAAAATATTAATTTCTTGCGCTTATTGCTATACACTGAAAGAAAACTAGTTTTAATAATAGTTGAAAGCTATAGGACTGAATGTCAATGCTGGTTTACGCTTCAAAATATGAAAACTTGGCAGCTTATCTTTATAGTTAGTTGAAGAACTTCCCATTCGTCCATCAGCACTATTAACTATGATCTCTAGATACAGAAAAATGTTGGTATACTTAAAATATACTTTATTCTTCTGAAAATGTTAAAATTGAATTAAAATATTATTAAATTTATGATTATTTTAATAGATAGTTGATAAATATTTGCTGTTAAAATAAAACGAAGTGAAAGATCGTTCAAATAATGAGCTGAAAAGATCTAGATCTATGTAGGTATTTCATAAGTAGTTCACATTTATCTTTATCTCACTTAATAGTTTTCCAATAAATAAGCTGAAGCACTCTTTTCTTCGTATATACCATATAGCCCGAGGCGCAGTCAGTGCCTCATCTGTCAAGTTAAATAAAGTGCTTAGGCGCAGTCGTAAGCCGTGGCTAATGCTGCTCCAGTTAGGCCCACGCCAAGCATGGCCAAAGCCGAACGGCGAATAAGCCAAAAAGCATAGCCAAAGGCCAACAGACACACAGCCTCCAGCTGGATGGATGCATCTGAGCATCTGAGCATCCGCATCGAATCCCATGGCCTTATGCAGGCGCCCTGTGTCGCATGATTAACGGCGTTAAAATGCCAATGTGACGCCACATTGTGTACACAAATTAACATGGTGCCCAACTTGGACTACGACTTTACCTGTCTCCCTCTCTCTCTCACCCGCCCACTCCCGCTGCCTCTGTTAGAGTTGGCGATCAGCGACCTGAACGTCAGTGTTATAATTTGAATATGTTTAGTGGGCATTAATGTTATAATGACAATAACTACGTAGCGTCTGCGGCTGGTGCAGCACCCGCTGTGACGTTTGCCTTTTGTTGTCAACGTTTGCCCCCAGCCAAAAGCCCCAAAGACTCTTTATTTTTCTTGCACCCACCTCCAGCTGCGAGCTGCGAGCAGCCAACAAAAAAAAAAAACAAATGAAGAAAGAAAAACCATATAAATATCGAAATCGGGGCTTGCCGAGAGACGTTGTCGCTACCAGTCAGCGCAGGCTTTTGTTTGCGCAGAAATCTCCGAATTCCCATTCCCGATCCCAAGAATGTATGGCAAAGCATTAAGGGACTGACGCGTATTTATATACATATTCATATGCATATATAAAAATCCGAAAACATCCAGCGGCGCCGAAATGACAAAAATAAAATTACATAAAAAATAACAGTTGTTAACTACCGCACAGGAACCAAAAAGAAGTCTGAATGCACCGGCATCGGCACTGGGATCGGGATCGGGGTACATCCAAAAATCATCTGGCATAAATTTGAGCCGCTGTTTCGGCCCAGGCGCCAATTAAAAATAAACTTGTTACAGCGCCACTTTAATGAAGCGACTAAAATATGGCAACTGTATGCGGGGAGCGTTGCCGCCGTAAAGGCATAAACACTCTCTGAGTGAATTTGTGACGCCTTTCAGCGTCTTTATAGCCATATAGCCGTGTGGCCTATGTGAACTGGGCCGTTAGTGTAGCTACGATCATTAAATTTGGTATACGATCTTCATATGGCTGTAAGTGCGTTTTAATGCACAAATTTCTACAATTGCTGCACTATAGCATATGCCAAACACAGCTACTATCTAAATTAAATATAGACAAATTTATTGTGGACTAAGTAGAAGAATTTATAGTTGAGTTATTTTCAAAATTTGAGAGTGTAAACATATAAATTACTCTACTTTAAGTTTTTATTGTCTTAAAGCCAATTTGAAGTCAACTGATCTATGTGAACTCAGTTGTTAGAGCAGCTATGATCCTTAAATTTGGCATATGGTCTTCTTATAGCAGTAGATGTGATTTCGTGCAGAAATGAATATAATCGTAACACTGTATCTTATTATATTAGCTAAAGTAACGTTTTAGATTCGCCTGAGTATCCCTGTGCTTAGAGATTGGGTTGCTTTAAATTGAAATAGGTACAAAGGGTTTTTTTTAAGAGATATGAGATGGAGGTATTGGAAAAATGTTGAAAAAATATTTCTATACTTATGTGATTGCTTGCTCAAAACCCACTTGTTTCGATATTTTTTAAATATTTTAAGCCTCATCCTTGAGCTGTTCAGCTACATTTAGGACAAACTCCGACTATTTATAGATTTGATTGTAACTTAAACTTTTGCGGGGGCGACTAATTGAACAATTGTGTTGCGGAAGTACAGTTGACAACAACAGAAAAAAAGCTGCTAAAATTAAAAAAAGAAGAAAAACCAAGTCATGAGTTGTCGTTTAAGACAAATTGTCAGCGAAGGTTAGCAACTGAAGCTGGGCGGCTGGTGATTTGTAAATGTCAACACCAAGTTCGACTTCGAGTTGCGTATGGATTGCGGGCAGCTGAGGCCGCTTTAATGACTCATTTTCAATTTCATGTTGCGTGATTTAAGTTGACAACTTGTTGTTGTTGTCGAGATGTTTTTTGTCGTGGTATTTTTGCTCAAATTTATTGGCACATAAAAGATGTCGCAGGCGTTGCTAACTTTATTTAACTTTGTTTCTTCTCTCTGTCTGTATTTTTAGGTGTTTGCCTTAAAGTGCGCCATAAACTAAAAGGCAACGGCAGCAGCAGCAGCAGCACCAGCTGGAAAGACGGCCCACCCAATACGCCTACAACAACAACAACAACAACAGCAACAGCAACAGCTAAAAGCTAGCAAACGGAGAAATCACAACAACGCCAACAGCCAACGAGCAGCGAGCGTGTGACAGTTGACAAAAACAAAAACAAAAACAACAAGAAGAAGAAGAAAACGAGCAAAAGAAGGAAAAGAAAGAAAAAGCATTGCCACACATACAGCAAATAACTGTTATCTGCCATAGCAATAGAGATAGCGATTACGCTTTGAGTACCGTTAACAGCGAGTCAAGCATTACGCTCATTGCACAGAGCAAAGCTCAAAGCTTTCCAAACACAACCCCACTCAGCGGACACTGAGTGCAAGAGATCGAGCACGAACACACACACACAGAGAGCGCGCTCGTTTGTGTGTGACAAACAGAGAGCGAGTGTGAGAGAGCAGAGAGCAAGTTGTGCATGTGTGTCGTTGGCAGCGACGCCAACTCAACGAAAAACTTCACCCACTGATTGTGCGAGCACTGAGCGCGCGCGCGTCTGTCGCACGTAGGCAAAAAGAGGAAAAAAGAGGTAAAAATCAACGAAAAGAGGGGAAAATATATCGTCTGTCAAAATGTTTGCTGTAATGCGAATCGACAACGATGACTGCCGGTCGGATTTCCGTCGCAAGATGCGTCCAAAGTGTGAGTTCATTTGCAAGTATTGCCAGCGGCGTTTCACCAAGCCCTACAATCTGATGATACACGAGCGCACGCACAAATCCCCAGAGATAACATATTCCTGTGAGGTCTGCGGCAAGTACTTCAAGCAACGTGATAATCTGCGTCAGCACAGGTGAGTGCCACATTTAGTCTAGAATAAATATTCATACACAAATTGTACAGACACACATATGTACATACGCACACCTATACATATATAGCTGCTACTTGAATTGGTTTTTTTATGTGCATGAAAAAGCTACAAAAAGCAATTTTTTGGTGTTGGTTAAAATTACTTTATATATGTATGTATATATTTTACCTGTGATATATATGTATATATATGTATATGGAAAGGTGTGATAAATTTGTATATATTTGCAGAGATTAGTTATCTTGTCATAGCTATAGTTTTGTATAAATTATGACTAGCAGAAAAAAAAGTTACTTTGATAAGTTTACTTTGATAAGTTTACCAGGAACCTACGGATTCCCGGTCTTTAAAATTGCATTTAAATTACAGTCACGACACAAAATTAAAATTAGTACGAAAATATTTATTATGGAATTTGATAAGCTACAATTAAATGAGGTTTACCTAGTAAATTCTTTAGTCAGTTGTAGGAATCATTTTATAAGGAAGAAGTCTATAAAACGGACTAAAGTTGCAGTTTTTGTTATCAAATTTCGCTTGAAAATGAAATGAAAGAGTTTTCTTATAGAACAATATTAGGAATACCTAAAATGAATATATAATTTGTAGATGTTGAAGACATAAGAGTTACAGACGAACTATAGTTAGTATAGTAGGTGACTACAACCCCCCAGCATTTTAAGAAATTTCTAATCATATTCGAGTCTTTTTCGAATCGTATTTCTGATTAAATTAGTTATATGTCAAATTTAAGGTAGAAATTGTCAAGGTTTTTCAAGAAAAATTTTAAAATATCTGTAGATTATTGTAAATCATATAGTTACACAGATTCTTCAAATAGAGCTAGTTAGATATATGCATTTCTTGTTTAAAAGATTTTTATTATGTAAGTTAAAAGAGCAAAAAACTTAAGCTTCAGTAATAGTTGCTATCGTGTATATATAGTATATTATATATATATATAAAATCTGTCCGAATTCGATTTATGTATGATCTACATATAAATGCAGTAGTAGGACATAGCTTATAGTTAGGGACTATGTAAAGGCAATCAGTTAAGATTGATCAAGAATATATGTATATACTATATGAGCTATGTAATGTCTCCTCTTTAAAGATATATTCAGAACAAGCTCTATAAGGATTCTTCAATACTTTAGAAAGTTAGCTAGCTAAAAGCTTAGAAATATATTGAAATACTCACGCACCCATCTACTACACACACACACATACATATAAGACTTATACACCTATAAAGAATTGTTATATGGCTAAGAATATATATATATGTTCTGCTTGATTATTGGATACGATTTATATTTTCGACTATTTATCACAACACGTCTCTACTACATCCACTTTATTGTTTTCTCTATTTTCTCTTCTATTTGTAGATGTAGTCAGTGTGTTTGGCGATAAGCTAAAATATCATAAATACAATATATATAAAAGAAAAACAACACACAGCAATATAAAATATATGAAAGCAAAGAAAAAAAGACACCATCAGATATCTAAGCACCGCAGCACCACCAAGCAGGAAAATTAATAATATCAGCAATATCACAAAAAAACTATTTACAAATGCAAATTGGGCAACTGTCATATACATAGACTTATCGATAGCTGGAGAGTTATCGGTAATCGGTTATCGGTAATCGGCCGCTCAACGAACAGCAAAGCACCACCAGCGACCCACCCTCATGCACAGCACAAGCACACACACACACACGCACACACGCACGCACGCACACACACAGCTTACCACTTGATGCAGCATCAGCAGCAGCAGCAACAGCAACAACAGCAGCAGCAGCAACATTCGTAACTGCGGCGATAAACATCGGAATGCAATCAGGTGTTGGTATTCGATAATTCGCTTTTGATTATTGCACGGTTTGGCTGTTTTTTCTTTATTTTTTATTAATTATTGGTGTTGCGAAAACGTGCTCATGCCACGCCCACCAAAAACAAAAAAAATGTTGCGCAGGCGCAGCAGCAGCAGCAACAACAACAACAACAACAATTTACAATGATCTTTGCAGAAATTTACACATGAACACCTGTGGGCGTGCGTACAACAAATAACAAAAACAGCAACAAGCAGCAAGCAACATGCCACATGCCACATGCCACATGCAACATGCCTCAGCAACTTTGCAATGTTTGCTTTGTTTGTGGAAAGCACAATTAAGCTCGAGCTTCTTGCGCTTTCGTCAAGCCAAAAACAAAGCAACAACAACTTGCAACAACAGCCACATCAATCCATCAATCAATCAATCACTCCATCAATCAATCAATCAATCAATCTGCAATCACAGCTGCAATTCTCTTGCCTTATAACTCGGAACTTGTGCGATTCTCTCGCTATTCTTATTAATAATACAATTAATTACAATTTAATAATAATAATAAAAACAAATTCATAAATCTTAAGTATTTTTTATTTTAAAATCACAAGAAACAAAAGCAAAAAAAACACGTTGAAAATGTATTACATAAAATTTATAATAATAATAAATAATAATAAAAAACAAAAAAACTATTAAACTATTTAATGATATATATGCATTGTTTTGTTTAAGTTAAAAAAGTAAAAAACAACAAAAAATTAAAGCAAAAAAAAATTTCAAATTTTCACTTAAAAAATAATTTCTTGCAATAAGATTGTAAATTTTTTGCTATTTATATACATAAAAATGAAAATGAAAATGAAAAAAAAAATACAGAAATCATACGCAATGTGTATTACGTGCAGCGTGCCACGCCCGCAAAGGGGGCAGCGCCGGCATCGCCTAGCATGCATATATAAATAATGAATAATAACGGATACATAATAATAATGATAATAATATTTTATTTTAATGTTTTTAATATGTATGATGACTTTTTGTTTTTATTTTTTGGCATTTGTGTGGTAAAGACAAGAAACAATAAGTAAATAAATAAACATATTTATACAATGTAAAAACCTCTTGACTTTGTTATTCTTTAAATCTTGTTTGCTTAGCAACATCTGGCAACATTTCAAGCATGTTGCGCAACATCCAAAGTGAATTAATGTTGCAGCAACCTTTGTCTGGTAAAAGTTTGTGAATATTTTAAATGTTATTTGAATGTGAAATGTAAGTATATTGGGAGTTAACTGAAGATATTTTTTATTTAGCTATGGGAATGCTGTAAAAATGATTGATTTTTGATATTTGAAACAATTTAAAAACCGTTTGAATTATAATTGACAGAAATATAGTACTTAGTTTTTATAGATAGCAAATATTGTTGAACTCGAAGTGTAAAACGAATTTCTGGGTAGGTATTAAGCGATTTTTAAGCTGATAAGAACCAAAGCGAAACATGAGCTGAACCAAATATTTATTGAAAAATAGTTTGCTTAAATAGAAAATACATTTTTGAGTGGATCAAGGCATAAAAGCATGAATTAAAAGTGGAATTGATTGATTCCTGGCTGACTCTGTTGACTCTAACGGCGAGAAGGAGCGAAGTGAGAGAGAGAGAGTGAGATAGTGAGAGAGAGTGACAGAGAGAGACACAGAGAGAGAGAGAGAGAGTGAGAGAGTGAGAGAGATAGAGATAGAGTGAGGGAGAGAGATAGAGTGAGAGAGAGTGAAAGAGAGTGAGAGAGAGAGATAGAGAGAGGGGGAGAGGGTGAGAGAGAGATAGAGTGATAGAGAGAGAGAGAGAGTGATACAAGGAGGGGACAGAAAATTATAGAGACAGAGACAGCGAAAGAGAGAGGCCAACGGACAATTATAGAGACAGAGTCAGAGAGAGAGAGAAAGAGAAAGATATACATATATGCATATATATAGAGAGAGATAGAGAGAAAGAGACAGAGACAATAGTGAAAATAAAATAAAATGAATAAACAGAGATACAGAAAGGGAAAGAGAGTGAGAGAAAGAGAGCAAATTTTTTCAATCCTTAAACCGAACCACAGGTACTCTAAGGTTCGCTGCCTCAATTAAAACACTTAAATTATTTCAATATTATAATACATTTTATTTCTCACATTGCAATATCAGAAAATTAATAGATAAAATCTCTAACTATTCCTATTGAATAAAATGTTAGCGGATATTGATTCTGATCTATCTATTGTCATGTATTACATATGAATTTTAATTATTTAACACCTTCTTATCTACAATTAAAATACAGGTTTGTTACACTCACACTCACTTACAAATGTATATATATATATCATATTTATATGTCTGCTATTATATAAAGTCAAGCGATTAGTTAAACGACAGAACGTGCTGAATGCTTATATTTATTTAAATGATTGACTGATTACTCAATGTATTTATGGAGGAACATGACGTGCTTCTGCTTCTGTGAACTAACTGCAATGCACAAGTCCAACTAAGGTCATCCTCTCTATAGACTATAATATTTGAATAAAATACATATATTTAGATATAAAGTTAACGGCGTGGGATGTGAGTAAATGCAAATTGTTTTTACCTAATTAAATGTACTGCGTATATTAATATTTTTATACTCGTTCATATATGAGCAAGATTTGTTGGGTTTTGTGTGAAATGAGGTTGAAAATTTGTTTTAACTGACCTTAAATAAGTTAACAGATTAAATGGATTAAAGGAAGGCATGGAAAAGCGAAGCGAATATTCTGAGATTTTTATAAAAATTAAGGTGACCATATTTAGAATGAAATCTATACTTAAGCTCCTTCAAAGGTTGCCTATTGGTTTTGTGAAGAGAAAGATTTTCCTTTTTCATTTTTATCTCGCATAGTAATATTGATAAAAAATTATTTTATTTTTCTTCGAAGTAATTTGATAAAGAAGTAATATTTTCGTCAATTACTTATGCAAAGTCTTCAATGACTTTTAAGTGAAAGATATATATATTCTTTGTTTTAAAAATCTCAACAAGCAAGAGTTTATCAATTAAAAAAGATTTATAGTGTATCAGAAATTTTTGAAAGATGCTTAATACTTTTCTGATTGTATAAAAATGTAGCCAGATGTTAAATGCATTAACACATAGACCGAGTCCAGCTGTGAGTGTATATATATCTTATATATATATCGTATATGTTCTGCCCTGGTCGTATTTGCTGTCATTATCAACAGAGGAGTTACATGCGATTGCCCCTAGACACACATCATTAAGTGCAGCATTAGGTGGCCACCCCCGCAGCCCCAATGGCCGTTACCTTTGTCGGCGTCAAGTGACCCCCGCGTGCAGCGACCCTTCAACAAATTAGTAAGAGTGCAGGAGGAAATTTCACATTGCAGTCGGAGTGTCATAAATCATGCGAGCAAAAGAGCGTGCCACACGCTGCGCTTCGTGTTAATTAAATATTGACTATGTTTTGATAAGCCGTAACATTGCCGCATCCAATTTTCCAAATGAAAAAAATGAGTAAGAAATTTAAATGCTGCACGCGGCAGGATGCGCCACTCGCAGCCGGATAATGAAAGCGTTTCCAAATGCGAAACGAATGCTCGGCCGGCTACTGTGGCGAGTGTGCGGTGTCCAGGATGCAGCCGCATGTGGTCCGCTGTGGAGGCACGTGTGGTTTTCCAGCTAACCGCGCCTCGCTCGCCGCTGAGCCGCTGAACCGCTGGCCGCTTCCTGCTGCTGCTGCTTTTGGCATTAAAACTAAACTGTTTCCACCTACCCGCAAAAAGGACGACAACTGGCGCAGTTTGACTTCTGCACTCACACACACACACACACACACACACACACACACACAGAGAGACAGTCGCACAACTGGCCAAATCTGTTGCAGCGTCTCGCTGCGTGCTGCGTTTTTGGCCACCACCCGCGGCTTTTGTTGGCTTAGACGCAGCTCTCAATCTGCTACTCCCTCTCTGTTTGCCCTGCCCACCCACTCGTTGGACTCGGCTTATCAATTGCGGCCATCAGAGCTGGAATTGTTGCTGCTGCTGCTGCTGCTGATTCAACACTTCGGTAGCGCAATCTTCATTTCCGCCTTTGGCCCGGCCTGTGCACATTTCATTGGCCAAGTGATTCATGCGCTACTTTGGCCAACTGCTGCAGCCACATCATAAACGCTTTAAATAGTCGTCAAGAGTTTTGCTTTTAGTTACTCTCTCTCTATCTCTCTCTCTCTCTTTCACTCTTTGGACTTGACTCATCCCAGCGACTTTCTAAGCAGCGGCCTTCGTATAAATCTCATCTGTTGGCCGTGCGACGACAATATTTGGCAACAGGTTAACAGGTTTCAATTGCCCCGCTTCAAGGTGCGACGGCGTCGCACTGTGATTGCGACTGCGACGGCGACTCACACCTGAAGCGACGTTGTCTAACACTCATTAGATGTCATTTGCTGATAAACGCTTCTGAATACCCTAACCGAAAACAAGGGTATCTTCACTTGCTTGTTTGTTTAAATGTTGAAATATATTTAATAGATTTAATTTGAAGTTTATTTAATTTTAAAACCTTCATTCATTATTGTCGTGGTCAATCAGTCAGTCAGTTAATCTGTTTAATTTGCGGTCAATCAGTCAGTATCTATGATTGTCAATCAAACTTCATTAAGTCAATCAGTCAGTCAGCACGTTAATCAGTAAGCCGTTCAATAAGACATTCAGTCAATCATTTCGTGAGCCAATTAGCTCGTCAGTCAGTCCACTAATCAATCAAGCAGCCAGCCAGCCAATCTGTTCATGAGTCAATCAGCTCGTTAGTCAGTCCACTAATCAATCAGTCAATCACTCCGTCAAGGTCACAGTTAGTAATCAAACAATCAATTAATCAGGTAGTCAATCAGCCAGTCAGTCAATCATCAAGCAAGTCAGTCAACCAATCAATCAATCAGTCAGCAGTCAATCTGCTTGTTTTTCGGTCAATCAGCCAATCACTCAGTCAGTCAGTAAATTGGTAGTCAGTTTTCATTGAGTCAATCAGTCTGTCAGGTCGTCAATCAGTCATTTAGTCGATTTTTTCGGTTTTCCAATCAATCAGTCAGTAGAAATGATAGCCAGTCAGTGTTTATTATGTCAATCAATCAACCAGTCAGTCAATCACTTAATCATTCAAACAGAAATTAAGTCGGTCAATCATTTAGTGAATCAGTCAATCAGTCTCTCATTCAGTCACTAAATCAATTAGTCTGGTAATTAATAACTCACTCAATTATTTAATCATCCCAATCAGGCAGGTCAATCAGGCAGTCAGTTGATCAGTTGTTAATCAATCAATCAATCCAAGTTTTTTTTGCATTAATTGTAAACAATCTATATGGGAAATTAGTTGTAAATCTTTATGATCTTATTATTTTGAATTCTTTTTTTTAAGCATGATAAGCTATATCTAAATTGTGTTTGATTTTTTTCTCTTTTATAGAGTATTTCTTATTCGCTGTTGGCCTAACGCTCATTAATTCCATTTAATTTATACGTAATATCTGACAGAGGCAAAACTCAGAGGCTGAGACGCGTCTGGATTGCCGGCAGTCAGGCATCATTGCCGTGGCCCATGCTGGATGAGATAGCATCTTGGGCGACGTATTGGAATGCTCCACCTTGTTGTCAACACGTAGCATCGCATAATTTTACTTTTACTGTTAAGAGACAGACGCGTCTGTCCGTCCGTCTGTCCGACTGTCTGTCTGTCTGTCCGTCGTCATTGTTGGACTGGGAGCCGCTCCTGTGCCGCTGTGGGCTGCAATTAAAAAAGCTCAACTACTACCACAAAATACAGTACAGAGAGTCGAATCCCCAAACAGATGCGAGACTTCAAGCAGTGGGCAACTGGCAACTGGCAACTGGCAACTGGCAACTGGCACCAGCTCCAGAGTCGAGAGTGCGGCACGTACAACGTGCGGCTATTTGTCTGCTTTGTTGCTGTTGTTGTTGCTGGCATTGTGACTGGCCAAAGATTTGTGGGCCAAAAAGAGAAGCAAAAACAAAATAAAACACTGGCAGACAAACGGTTCGGCATGGTTCGGTCCGGTCCGGTCTGTGGCTAAGGCTGAGGCTGAGGAACGGTGCTGCATGCCCGCTGCCTGTCGCTTTTAATCTAGCAAAGCAATCGTTGAATGCCACTAAACTTTTCACCACAACTTATATCAATTGTCGTCCAATGTACGACGTCAACGCGCCTCTGATATATTGGATCTAAAAGTGATCGTAATCGCAAAGCGGAGCAAGCCAGGACCAGACCAACTGTCTGAAACTCTGCTCCAGCCTCAGCTTCAGCTTCAGCCTCAGCCTCAGCCCCAGCTCCAATTCTGATTCTCGGCCATGGAGCGTCTGTCTGTGTGCCAACAGTTAAGGGACCAATTTGTCCTCGACGGCGGCTATCACAAATTTCAACATGATCGCGACTGCATCGCGCTGCACCGTGGAATTCACATTACACACTAGGCCAAGCTCCATGGAAATAGAGGGGCATTTTCCAAAGAATTTCAATGGCATTTTTATCGATTTTTAAAGAACATCAATAGAGGAAGGAAGAAAACTGTGGAAAAGGAATTCCTTGTATTTCTTTTCTTGAATGCGATATTTTATATAAAATTTTAATAGACTTCCTATAATCCAAACTAATTTATCTAAAAAAATATTTATTTATTTTACTTTTGAAGAATACAATATTAAATTATTACTAAGAAAATATTCTTTTATTATTTATTATTTTTTTTAATTTTTATTTTGTTTTATTAAAATTTGCTATTAATATTTTATTTTATGTATTTTTTTATGTTTTAATATTTTATCAAAAAATTTTTAAAAATATTTTATACTATATTTATAATTGGTAATAATATTTAAACAATTTTTAATATTATTAACAAATTTTAGGTATATTTTCAAATTAAAAAGAATTACAAATAAATTGTTAAAGTAAAACATATTTAAATTAATATTTAACAAGCAAACTTTTAAACCGGTTTGCTTGATATCTAAATTAAAGTAACTCATATTGATATTATGACATATTTATAAGAGCATTTGTTTTAATGTTTTTCGAAAACATGAACCCCAAATCCAATTTAAATACAAATTTATGCGCATATACTACATTGTATTATGTTATCAATCTTTTATCTTATTTTTTTCGCTTACCTTCCGGAGTGCCTTTTACCTTTGGCAATTCTTCTTTGCTTTCACATTCGCAAACGTTATCATTTAAATTTGAATGACAACACAATTATTTTTGATTTTATATATATATTATATTTAGTCTGATGTTGACAATAGCTTCTTTATATAATACTAAAATATAATTTTTAGTTTATTTTCTTAATGACAAATGAATTTATTTATAGCGTTTGCTAATGAAAGTCTGATTAATTGTTATTTAAATCAGACTTTGACTTGGATAGCGAATTCTATAGCAAATCTATTCAGATATATATTTTTAGTAAATTTAAAAAAAATAAAAAAAAATTCAGTCAATTATTTAAAATCAGATATTCTATCTCTTCTATCAAATTTATTTTTCCTTTTAAAAGCTTTAAAAAATATTAAAAAATTTAAATTGTAAAATCAATGAAAAGCTTAATTTGTTATATTATATATATAAATAAATTTTTTTTGATATTTTATTTTTTTCTTATTTTTTTATTCAATTGAAATAAGTCAAAACTGGATTTAAGCAATTTTAGAAAATCTGTGAAGCTACATATCTATATATAAATCATAAGACATCAGATTTTCATATTATGTTCTCAGACTTAGCTTCTTTTATACATATATATTTAAAACTCAACAATATCTGTTTAAAAGTGTAATTTTAGCTTGCGCAATGCTGTTGGACAGTGTCATCGAGCGCTTGTCCCTGACCCAGCTCTGCGCTAGCCCAGTAAGCTAAGCCGCTCGGCAGTCCGATGGCCCGCTGTCCGGCTGCTTGACCGTCCGGTGGTTGCCTTCTGATCCGCCTTCCGAGTTTGCATTAATTTATGAAGTGATGATGACAAGTGGGATAACGGGGTCATTTCGCGCTTAATGTCGCCAACACGTAAAATGATTTGCATCGAAGCGAGCCCCAAGCTCCGCGAACAGCTAAAATGCTCGATGCCGCGTAACTTTAGAGCCTGTGGCAAGGCTGACTTAGACTTTAACTGGGATTGTGCCTGGCCTCCTGCTCCAGCTGCAGTTTCAGCTACCCAGCTGCAGAGATCCTCAGCGAGAACTTATCGCTGCCGCCCGATCATAACAACACATTTTAAAGGGCTTAAGAGGCGGCGGTCGACGAGGCGTCTTTGTTGCTGTTGCTGTTGTTGTTGTTGTTGTTGTTGCCGGTTGCAGCCGAAGCTGACATAAGCGGACCGCAAACGTGACAGCTCACTTCATCCAGCTGACAGTTTGGGGGCTTTCTACTTATAGCCGAAGCTGTCTCTGGGCAATTGCTTCAATATTATTCCTAATTTGGCACTTAAGTGCGTCGATCGCTCGCTGCAATGGGATACACCGAATGGGCATCTTACTTATTTATATTCCTTCTTTTTTTTCTTCATTTGTTGCTTGTCTTTTGGTCAACTGTGGTCTGCCGGTCTTTGCGCCGTGTGCGTTGACATAAATCAAGCGACTTCCAACTTTTATCACGATCTCCTAAATAAGGCGATGCGACTCTGAAATCCGCTTCATACATTACACGCCGCCGTCGCAATCGCTAAGTAAGCTATCATCAGGCTCCGTTCCCAAACCAGGCGACTCGCTCTGTCACAGTGGGCCAACAGTGTCAGCCAGCTCTCGGATCTGGTCAGCTCTGGTGAGCCTGGCCAGCAGCAGATCCTCTCGTCTTTCTCCCTTTTTCTGCTGCCTCGTAAAATGCGTGTGCGCTCCGCGTGCGCCTTTTAATGACAGTATGAAGTTGCGGTCAACTCTGCAGTTGCTTTACCTTTGCCCTAGTAGAGGATCTTTTAACTATGTCATTTTGTTTGTTATGGCAAAGAGGGATCTGGTATGTTGCCTTGATCAATTAGTAGTCAAAACTTTTAGATACTCCTTGAACATATTTGTACGATAATTGTCTAAACTATTGCTGGATTTCACAATAGTTAACAAAATTATTGTTAGATTTGTATATAGAACTATGTCTTTATCGATTTATATATACAAAATACAATATATTCAGAGGTAGTCAAAAGTATTTACATAAAAACACTTTTTAAATATTTTTGACAACTGATAAACCTCAGTTCATTTTCTATAATTGATGTCTTATCAAACATTATTTTGTTCAATTTTACTTCAGGAAAGATTAAGCTCTGTGAAAAAAATATATGACCAAAATATTAAAACCATCTTAAGTGAAATATGTTAAAGAATATTCGTTGCAATGCTATTTGTGTAAGTACTTTTGACTATATAGACAACTAAGTTTTCCATATTTGAAGTTTCTTGACAGGTTTCTTCAGGTTTGTCTTCAGGCATTTATTGTTGTATATAAGCCGATTAAGCGATGAAGTCCTATACTCAATAGTTTTAAAAGTTTCATCTAGTTAGGTTATATGTGATATTAGAGCTAAGACGTGTAGTATTTAAGTTTTATGTTAGAGCTAGGACAAAAAGAGTTTTAGAGTCTATGCCGACAACTTAAACAATGTAAAACTAAATTAAGTTGTCACAGACAGTTGTAAAAGAAAACTTGTTTAAACCAAGTACAAATATTTTTATCAAAAAAAAAAAAAATAAAACTAGCTTTAACTCTACTCGTCCTTACTCTAAACCTTATATATATTTGTCTTGTATATTGCACACATATAAATAACTTATTTCGGGGTTTTTCAATATAGTTTTTCTCCACAAAACCAAAAGACATCTATATATGCTATTCTTGTAAATAAATATTTAAGTAGAATCTAGTTTTTGGATTATTTTCATTGTTATATCATAAAAGAGTGCAATAAAAATGAAATTAATTTGAATTGAAATAAGATATATGAATTCAGTACATTACTAGCTTTCAGCTTTTACTGGGTCTATTGAAAAACAGATTTTTTTGTAAAACTTTCCTTAGATAACATAAAAATTTATATACAGTCGCATCCCGATAACTTGAAATGGCAAGGGAACTACATTTTTTACAAATTACACAAGAATTCGGAATTTGAAGGAATTTTTTTCAAGGTCACAGAATTTTTTCCAATTATTGAGGTTTTCGGTTTAGCTAGGGATGAATTATCGCGATTCGACATAATTTATATCCATTTCTTGATTTTTTACTTCTGAAATCTTTTTTATAAAATTTTACAAATATTTTCTATTGAAAATAATGTAAAAAGTAATGTAAAATGTTATGTAATATATCTAACATTTTAAAAATATGAATACAAATTTTAATGATAAAATTTTTAAATTTTTTTTTTTTTTTTTTTTTTTTTTTTATTATCTGCTTAGTCCTGTTCGGCTCTCACTTCTCTCTAAAGTGTATTAGTGTTTCGTAGTGTGAAAATAGGAGTTTTTCTTGCTTGTTTTCCGCTGTGGGGAATTGTTCAGTGAGTTTTAGCAAATGCGATTAAAATGTCAGAGAGACTTTGGCGACGGCTGCGTGTGAAGCAAATGTGGCACAAATGTTGTTGGCCGTCTGTCAACGGGCCTTGAAGGCGCAGACTCTAGGCATGTTAGCCCCGTTCGCGTCTCCTACAGCCCCCTCCTTCCACCCGCCCTGCCGAACAGTGTAAATTGTAAATGTCTGGGGCGGCAAGCCTTGCATGTTGTGTGCACGACCAGGACCAGCGGCTGAGCCAGAGGCTCTTTGCATAATGATGACATTCCGCCGCGTATTTGATTAAGAATTTTGACAGGCGACATAGTGTCGCTTTGATGGCCACCCAGGCCAGCCATATCCGATGTCCCAATCCCCAGTCCCGACTCGTCTTGTCGTTTTAATCAACAGCGCTGATCAATAACAATCAACATGTTTGCTGATAATTTCGCCCAGACGAACAGACCCTCAGCTCCTACTCCCTGCTCCCTGCTCCCTGCTCACTTCTCCCTGCCTTCGCGCTTGTAGGTGGCGTTTTCTTGCTTTCGTTTTTCCTTTTTTGAGTCATTTTGCGGTGCATTCTTTTTAATGGTTTGATTGATGGCTGGCAGCTTTGCTGATCGGGCTGCCTTGAATTTGTCAGCAAATTTGTCAGCCACGGGGGGACGCCACGCAAAAGTTTGACACAGCGCTAACTGGTTTAGGGAACCGCATCAGCTGGGTTTTTTTTTGGTTGAAGGCTTACTGAATCACTGGCCAAAGCATTTGCAAGGAATGTGGCGAAAGTGACTTGCCGACGATTTGCAAGCCAAGTGGAAAGTTGTCGCAACTCAGTGGGAAATTTCAGCCATTAGAACTGAGCTGGAAAATGATTCAATCTCATGACATTTACTTTTCCATATTTCTAGAGGTTAAGAGTAGTGTTCTGTTAGCCTTTTTCGAAAACTTAATCTAATCGGAACATGATTTCTTTTTGTTTTTTTGTTGTTGAGAAAATAACTTAGAGTACATCATTTAGGGATGTGTGGATTGTAGGGTGTAGGTTAAGTTAAGGTGCCTGGTATTTGTATTAGGACAAACTTAAGTTAAGACCTTGTTCAGAAGGGCTTGAGGGTGGCGACGTCTGACTCTTCTTCTGGTTCTAAGAGTTCTGTGCAGCGGCTAGCGTATTAGGGGGAAGAGAGGAGGGACTTTTCAAAATAAATAACATGATTTATAATAATATAATAATGTGACTGTTCTTGCTGAAAAGATCTCTAGAATAGGAAAGAACTTTTTTTTACGGAATTTTTATTAGGATTTTATTCTATTTTCTTACTTCAGTCGAATGTACTTCAGATCGAATGAATAGTTTACTTTAAATTGATATAGCTTGAATAAGAGGCCACAAAATTGTCTTCCGCCCAGGCATCCACACGCTACGCCGCTGGTTCTGTGGACTGCAACCTCATATACCCACTTTGGCATCAGCTATTGCAGCACGAAATGCTGTTTGATTTAGATGCCTATTAAACATGAGTTGCATAATGAAATCAGTCAAGAAAATGTTCCAACTTTTTAATTAGTTTCAGTTACGTATAAACTGTATCATATTCTTTTATATAAAGCTACTTTAAATAAAGCTATAAATTTAGTTTCAGTTGAACTTATACTAGCTACCACGAAGCTCTAAGAATAGCTTGGAACATGTATAATAAAATGAAGTTTGTAAAAGTAATTCTGCTGATCTGCTGCATGGTTGGTTGGTTGGCTCTGTGCTTAAGTCAAACGGATGATGGTAGTGTCAAAGGTAATATTATATAGTTATATTTTATTGATTCGCTCTATATTAAAGCTTTTGTATACCTTTCAGAAATATGCTTCCTGAAACCATTCAGGAGTCGAATAAGTTGCCGACAGAGAGTCACCCGATGGGGCTATCTGATAACTAAGAATATGTGCGAACAGTACGAATGGGGCGGATGCGAGACTAACAAAACTGCAAATCGTTTTCTTACGAAAGAAGAGTGCTTGGAAAGGTGTAGTATGTAATGCCTGTATTCCTTACCTAAAACTTTAGACAATGTTACAGAACATAAAAATTGAACGAAATAATATTAAAGACACGCTCAGCGTACGATATATAAGAGTTTAATTTTATACATTTTCAGTCTTTAGTTTTAGCAGATTTTAAGGTTGTCGTCAGATGCACCAATAGAGATTTTTACACCCTTGCAAAAATGGTATATTCATTTTAGTCAGAAGTTTGCAACGGACAGAAAGAAGGTATCTCCGACTGTATAAAGTATATGTATTCTTGATCAGCACGACGAGCTGAGTTGATATAGCACTGTCAGTCTGTCCATCTGTGTGGATCAGCGTAGGTATTGTATATCTCGGAATCATCCGGGTCGGACGACTATATATTATAGTTCCCATAGGACAGATCAGTTTTAAGAAACGTTGTAGTAAGTAAAAGTTGAATTCTAAGACTTAAAATGTTGAATATTATACTCGTGTATACCACACCCATGCAAAAATATATAGTATATATAGCTTCGCCCATTATAGTCGTGGCAAATAGTGAAAAACTATATATCTTACAGTTTTAGAGTTAGAACAGGCAAATAGGCTACTACTCCCTTTAAGATCGGTCAAAAAGTTATATATCCTAGCCTACTATTGGCCCGGCCAATCAGGAAGTCTATATAGTATTTAATATAAACATATATTTGTATAGACTACCCCTAGAAAAAAGATATAGCATATACAGCTGCGCCCGTTAGGGGCTTGGAAAATCGGTTAAAACTGTATTTTCTACAATTTTACATCTAAGCTTACGTTAAGCTCAAGTGTTTCAACAAAGTTATGTAAAATTGTAGATATATCTTAGAGATATCTTAGTGATATATCTTAGTGGCAAACCGGTCAAAATAGTTTCTTCTACAATTTTACACCTTGAGATCAAAAAACGATCAAATATGTCAATCTTGCTCTCGTACAATTGCAACTGTATTACCAAACTTCAGCATGGCCTATCCCTATAGATAATATATACAATATATCCATTATCCTTACCTATTTGTAATAGCATTTGTAATAGCACAAATATAGTTGGGAACAGTTTTTCAACCTTTTTTCATCATTATTGTTTTATTATAAGTAATAATAAGACACAAGTTAAAAACTTCCCCACTTTAAATATCATTTTACGATCTTATGAAAGATTTGACTTTTGAATTAGTTTCAGCTACGTCTTAATCGCTTGTAATTAAAAATTAGATCAAGCGACGCTTACTGTTTCTATTAATACATATCTTTAGTTTCAGTTAAAATCTATCAAGTAACTGCATAGAACTGCAGATTGGATGTTTCTTAAGAAATAGATAAGGAAAATGAAGATTTTGGCTGTAATTCTGTTTGCATTCTGCTTAGTTGGCAATGTTGCAAGCGTTGATGGTAAGTGTGACGATAGTATAAACTTCCGATTATCTGTTTACTAAAGCTTTTGCACACTTTTAAGATCGCTGCTATAAAAAACCGATCCTAAAAGAAACACAATTATGCTCAAAAAAGAGTAAGCAATGGAATTATCGGATACTGGAAAACAGGTGCAAGGAGTTCGTTTGGGGTGGATGTGCACAGGACGCTGTTGAAAATCGTTTCTTGACAAAGGAAGAATGCATGGAAAGCTGCGACGTGTAGTTAATCAATATCATAATAAATATTTCCCAAGCGGGGAGTGCCCGACTGAAATATACCCTAATGCAAAGAACTGCTGCGTTTTGGGGTTCTAGCAGTAAAACTGCGGTAAATACTATTTTTAACGATTTACCAGAGATCTATATAAACATTTATATCTGGAAATGGCCTGTTCAAATACATAGATATATCAAAGTCTCATACGACTAGGCGTCAAAGCTAGTATGTTTACTACCTGAACGACGATATATAAATAGCGAATCTGATCTAGCTGCTTCTAAATGCTAGATATATCATATTTGCATTGCACAAATATCATATACATTTTGACTATAGAGAGGCTATTATTATAATATTAAGTATTCTAACTATTTTCCTCATTAAGTGATTTTTAACTGTCGCTAATGACATCTAGCAAATTTGTTGATAGAATAGATCATATTGTTTACGAACTCAGGGTTCGAACCTTACTTCTGATGACTTGATGAAGGAAAGTGAAAACTTAGCTAGTTTTTAAAAAGAATTCACAAGAGTTTACTTAATTATGAAAGCTTGCTTGCCCTTAATTTGTAGGGCTACCAGACCAATTCTATCTAATTGTTCATCTAAGCAGTTAGCTGAGTTGAAGCAGTTGCTAATGATTGGTTTACAGCTACCCTTGCGACCACACATTATATTAAACATAGCTTTAGATCAGAGCTGAAGTGAACTGCTCCCACAACGCATCACACAGAGATCACCGGAGATCATGTCGATGGAGCATTGCCAAATTTGGACAAGGCCAAAGATAATTTGCAACAATTTGCGTTGCCCCAAAAAGTCGAGCAGAATCGCAAAAGGCGAACGCAAAATTTGTTTAATAATTTAATTTGCCACAATTTAGCAACGTTTATCAAAATCAAGAGCCATAGAAAGTCAGAGCCAGAGACTGTCTATGGGGAAATATGCGCCTAACCACGATGACGATGACGAGTCAGAAAACTGAAACTGAAACCGAAACCGAAATCCGAACTGAAACTCGATGGGATTGAAAAGTCGGATTACCACGCAGATAAACGGCTACCTAAGTGAACGGCATGCAGGAACGTGATCAGCCCAATTTTAACGCCCATCCAAAACTGACGATGCTACCAGAAAGAGAGAGAGAGAGAGAGACTCCAACTCGGTCCAGTTCTACGAAATGTGGTGGGCGCAGAGTCCGTCATTTGGTCAGCGTGCGAGTGCAGCCTATTATTAAATTGTCAAAAGGTCGAGAAATATATGCAGCATGTGTGTGTGTGTGTCTGCGTGTGTGTGAACCCTTGCCAGGGTCAGTCAGGGCCTGGCATCGCCGTCTGCCATAACCAACTGGAACTCCAGCTCCAACTCCACCTTCAGCGTTTGTTCGTCTACGACGACGCGCGTATCAGAAGCAAATCGAGCTAATTGGGGCAACGGGGCAACATTTACGTGCGTCAGGCGGTGGCGGGGGGCGCTGCACATTAAGACAATATGGTCTGGAGTTTCGGCTACGATCCTGCCTGCCTACAACATTTTGTTTATTTTGTGTTTTAGGCCGTGTGAATTTTCAAAGGCTCAGGGCTAAAAACTGAAATCGAAAAAGAAAAACAAAAGCAACTGTCGAAATTCCAAAAGGGGTCTGCGCCTGGCCTCACTCTAGGGTTCAAGCGGGGATCGGGGATCGGGGCTCGGGTCTCGGGCTCTCGCGCTCTCGATTAGCGTCGTCTGCTGCCGCTTCTGCTGCCGTTGCCGCCGCTGAGCAAATGGTGGGCGTATCGCGGCATTTATTACAGCCAATGTTACAATTTGTGGCTTTCGGATTTATGCGTTTATTCAGGCAGCGCCCCGAATTGCCAGACAGCTTATGACTGGCCAGCGGTCGCCGAGCCGGGGGCAGGGGGCATTGGGCATGGGTCGGTGGCAGTCTGTTCTACCGACTAACCGTTCGCTAAGCTACCGAAAGCCCGGACTCTACCATCGCCGCCGCCGCCTGCTGTCTGATTGATTTCTGGGAATCGGACACACATCTCCGCACAGTGCCACACAGCAAAATATTTAGAGTTCGTTCACAACAAAGTTATGATTAAATGTGTTTCGGTGGGTCAACAACAACCACAGCAACAACAATACCGTTGAGCTATGCACGGTGGCAAGTGTTATCATTATTTCGGTCAGCTCTATTATTAATTAGAAGTGAATTGGGAATTGCCTACACAGAGCTCTAGCAATGCCAGTGATTGGTGTGAGTAATGGGTGGGAACTTGATAGCTCTGAATCGATTCTAAAGTACCATCCATATGGCTAGTTCTAGAGATGGGATGATGTAAGAAAATTATGATAATGTAATGATAATTACAATACTAACTAAAATTATATTTAGAAAAAGAATGAGAATGAGAAAGAGGAAGAGGAAGAGGAAGAGGAAGAGAAAGAGAAAGAGAAAGAGAAAGAGAAAGAGAAAGAGAAAGAGAAAGAGAAAGAGAAAGAGAAAGAGAAAGAGAAAGAGGAAGAGAATGAGAATGAGAATGAGAATGAGAATGAGAATGAGAATAAGAATGAGAATGAGAATGAAAATGAGATTAGGATGG
The DNA here is from genome assembly GCA_035045545.1 of Drosophila gaucha. Taxonomy (NCBI): domain Eukaryota; kingdom Metazoa; phylum Arthropoda; class Insecta; order Diptera; family Drosophilidae; genus Drosophila; species Drosophila gaucha. The sequence continues at coordinate 5,604,607 of JAWNOY010000099.1, forward strand.
GGATTGAGATTGACAATCAGAATCAGAATAAGAATGAGAATGACAATGAGAATGAGAATGAGAATGAGAATGAGAATGAGAATGAGAATGAGAATGAGAATGAGAATGAGAATGAGAATGAGAATGAGAATGAGAATGAGAAAGAGAATGAGAAATAGATCGAGAAAGATAAAGAGAAAAAGAATGAGAAAAAGAAAGAGAAAAAGAAAAAGAAAGAGAAAGAGAAACAGAATGATAATGATAATAAGAATGAGAATAATAATTTACTTTAATTATATTTGTATAATAACATATATAAAGCCATAAGTGAATAACATTTATATTATTAGTTGAGTATTGTATTTAATCAATATAATCCAGCGTTTATCAATATAACTTGCTATCAATTTAATCATTTATCACTTATTAATCAATTTCATGTGTGGCATTAGGTCTAATGAGTTTTTTATAACAACCCCCTTTTATCTAGATTAAACATTGCTTATCCATCATATACTTCAATATCTATATCGATTTGTTAGAAATAAATTAAAAATATGTATAAAGCTAAGTTAACTTTTACCCTTTGTTTATTCTTCTCATTTACCATCTGCTCTTCAGAACAGCAGCTATATTTGACCCATTTGTAATAGAGTTCGATTAGTCATGCTGCTTTTTGAAAATTTCCATAATTTAATGGACAAATCAATGTGTCTAATTAGGCAGGCAGGCGGGCCAAGCCCCCAGGTTCCCAGGCAGACGGTAGCCGTTGTCAGGCTGGATGATCTGATAATGTTTCAAAGGCTGCAATTAAAATGCGATCAGCAGGCGACAATAAGCTGCTATCCAAGCGATCTGACTAAGCGGCCAATTGACAAACTTAACGGAAATTAACATAAACCCCAGCAAATGGTAAACAGCTTGAGAGTTTACGAGCCCAATTGACACACATTTCATAGACCCCACATAGACAGACAGAGAGAGAGGGAGAGAAAGAGAGAAAGAGAGAGGGGCACATGTTGCATATGCTGAGGCGTCCAAGCCTAATCGATTATAAATGTGGCTAGCTATGTGCGATTAAAATAAATTGCAAAAGCCCAGCGCTGCGCTTAAGTTTCATAATTAATTCAACAGACCCGACGACAACAACAACAACAACAACATTGACCAGGAGAGCAGCCCCAGGTCTACATAGTGATTCACTAACCGGCCCCCAGTTTGCTCCCGCTGCCCGTTTCCCAGACGCTTCGCCTGCTTGTCAACTCTTGTCGCCGATATAAAAAAACAAGAATAAAACGATGGAGTCCAAAATATCCGACTGCCCAATACTCGTTCAGATTCAAATAAGAATAGGGTATAGTAAAAAATTTTGATGTTATTTTCTGTCTTTATATGGGCTGTCCCAATTTGTCAAGTCTTCTGTAGATTTGTCATTATATGCTCTATATTTTTGATTGATTTGGATATATATACGAATACATATCTCAAATTTCAAGTCTCCAGCAACATGGTAATTACCAAATCCGAATATACTCTCTTAGCTCTTTGGGCGAGTATAAAGAGGCAGCGGTTGTGGCTCGTTTCATAAACTCTTGTCAAGCTATCGCCAGCTGCTCGTCCACGGCCACACTCACATCCACATTCACATCCACATTCACAATCCTCATCCATATCCACGTCCAGCTCGTTGTCGTAAAGTCGCTGGCAACACCTAGAAAGCAAGCAGCTCGCTGCTTATGAGTGTATTTTGCAAAAGGTGTCAGGAAACAACTTGTCGGAATGCATCTAACAAGGAATTCGATTTTGCCAGGCGTTCCAGTTGCTGGTCAGTTGAGTTCGTCGTCCGTCCGTCCGTCTCTCTGTCCATCCGCCCGTCGGGCTAATGGCACGTTGCATGTTTTACCACGCTTGATGACATGAATGGGCGCGGGCCCAGACAACAATCCACACAATCCGCACAATCCAGACATGCAGCTCCATTTTGCTTCCCTGTTGGCTCTCGATCTCTCTCTCTCTCTCTCTCTCTCTCGCTGTGCCTCTCGTGTTGTTCGGCTTCTCGGTTCGTTAGTCTGTTGGTTCCTTCGTGTATTGGTTGTTCAATTCGTTGAGCGGTTGCCCGATCAAGCATGGGCTATACAAATATTGTGCAATATTATTGATTGGGTTTATATTTTTATGCTGGGAGATTTTGGGAAGGGAAAGGTGCTTGAGAGTACTAAATATAAAGAGAAGAAGAGAGAGAGAGAGAGTTAAGCCTCTTTTTATAAAAGATCAAAGAATATTTGTAACTACCTTTAGTTTTAAATATTTTTCTCTAATTAGAAAAGCAAAAATGAAATACTTTCAAATTTTCCTACATATTTACAACTGCTGCTCTTAGGCTCACATATTGCACTCCTATGCAGCGTATTACCAAAGTTTCGCTAGCTGAAACCTTTTCGCACATCAAATTTAAAGCAAAGTACGTGAGACGGCAAAGACGCATCATGCGTGAGAGAAAGAGAGATAGCTTATTGTTGAAAGCAGCACAAAATGATTGAATCAATGTAGCAGAAAGCTTTTGCAAACATACACATACATACATATATGTATATATATATTAAAGGCCAAAAAGGAGGCATGTCGAATGGAACGGACAGAAATTTTTGGAATTTTTGTTAATTTGTAGGACGACATTTTGGCTGCCCCTGTTGTCTTTAATGGTGATGAAGGTGATCAGTTCTTGAGCTCTTGGCTATAAAGAAGATCAAAATGGTATCATATTAGATTAGGATTTTGCTGGCTAAAACAGCAGGTTCTAAGAATGTCAACTATTCCTGAACTGAAAATGAATTCCATTAGAAATAAAAGTTAATTAAATAATCTTAAGATATGAATAAAATAGTTTTGAAATTGTTAAATTTGGAATATTGACTTTATTATTTTTATACAGAATTTTTGTTAAGGATTCTCCATGATTATTGATTAGCATGAGAATTACATTAGGAAGATTCAATTTATACTGAAGGAACATAAAAAGATTTGGTTATGCCCGAGAAAATCTTTCTAGTATCCATTTAAAGCTATTTCATTGTATTTTAAGCTCTTAAGTTTTCATAGATCATTTTATGACATTTCTTTGTATAGCTAAGACTTAGATCATTGTCAACCCACTTAGCTGACAAGCCCTTATATTATATTTGCATAAAGCACTTTCCTTTGTATCATAAACTATTCCAATGATTTCCTAGATATTTAATTCTCAAGAACTTTGACTCAATGTATCGATATTTTTGATGGCATTTCTATGTGTGTAGCCCATATATCGATCACTGTGATCACTTTTCATTTACTTTGTTTCACTTTTGTTGTGATTGTTTGTTTTTAGTTTTCGTTTTTTATTTTTTTGATCGTTTTACAGCTTGCAAAGTTGTCACCACTTTCCTGGGCAATTTGTACGCGTTTTCAATGGTGGCGGCAAATCGAAACTTGTGTATCTCGGCGAACAGCAACAGCAACAACAACAACAACAACAGTCGCAACAACATACTCGTAGGTGTTTATAATGTACACTTTCTTGTTGTTGGCGATCGATCGAATCGCATCGCATCGCCGCGGATCGCTGCGGATCGCTTCGCAACCGGAGTCCAGCGTTGAGTGTGGAGCGCATTTTCGCAGTTTACTTTTTGGACATTAAAACATCCGTTTACATAGTATTCCCATTAGCAGTGCTCTTGTCTCGACTTTTGCGACGCCTTGTCTGTCCACCATGTTGTCGTTGTTGTTGTTGTTGTTGTCGTCGTTGTCATCTTGGCTGAGCGCGTTGTTCGATCCTCGATTCGCCTTGTCTCGGACACGCGACAATCTTTTTCGGTGCCATGGAAACGATTCGTTCTTGGCTCGTTTTGCAGCCCAGTTGAAACAAAAGCAAAATTAAATTGTTATGAACACAAGTTTTCGATATAAGTTATGCGGTTGCCCCTACTTAACACATATTTATGGCGCGTGCAGCGGTAGCGCAGATTTTTCAGATACTCTCCATTCGGCCTGCCCAGGCCAGGGCTCAAACTGTTGTAAATTACGAGGTTTATGGGCGTTGAGTCAGCGCTCGGAATGCGAGCGAAGCCACCTTTTCAATTCCATTTCGCCAAATGGCCAATGTGGCCAATTTGATGGGGGTTAACAATACCAATATGTGGCGCCCTCTGGCGTTCCGAACCCACTCATCTCCGAAATGTAGTTAAATGCACTCTGCATACACTTTTACGTTTCCATTTCATTTGTCTGTCAAAGCGACAAATCGTCGAGGGTAAAGGGTAGATAGAGAAAAAAATATATTCACGAATTGTTTGACTATTTATTATGCACACTTGAAGAACGCAAAAAAGTATTAATATTATGTAAAATTATATATGTACCTATAATCATCGTATATACCTGATACATATTGTGTTAATAAAACATATAAGTATCCATAATAGAAGTAAAGTTTGAATTATAAAATATATATGTATTTTTTTAATACAAAATATTTGCATATAACATATTCTGTACACATATGAGATATAGCACATATATGTATATATATAACTAAAAATTATTTTTTCAAGCAATAAGATAGTTTGTAGTCTTCGTAGACCAGAGGGACCACCCAAGTCATCAGAAATAGGGTTCGAACCCTACCGAGGTTCGAAAAATAGTAGTTCGTAAATAGTACGTTCATTCTATCAATAAATTCGCTTGATGTCATAAAAGACAGTTGCAAATCAATAAAAAAATAATAAAAAAAATACAAATAAGACATTTTATATTTAAATTACAGTTTTAACTTTGAACTTAATATACCCTTCAATCTACTTTAGTGCGGGTATGATATGCCCGCCAGCTATATCATTTATTTGAGCGCTTTCTATATGCGAACCAGACTTAATTAAATATCAGTGACATTTATCGAGTCTCGTGTGGCTGTGGCACGCCACTTTAACGATAAAAGTGGGTGCATATAAAAAGCACAAGCGAACAAGCAACACGAACCCCACCAAAGCCCCAAACACGAACACGAACTCAAACTCGAGCTCGAATCAGAATCAAATACCGCAACTCTGTCAAATATAAATCACCGAAAGCTCGCGTCCCCTAGCCGAGCATCAGCGGCCCATCTCGTTTCAGCTCGTTTCAGCTGATTCCAGCTCTTTGCGTCTCATTCCTGGCTTGGACTGGGACTGGGACTGGAGCAGGGGAGACTCGCGTCTTGGGCAACCAATAAAAACCCAAATTGGCGGCTGTGCAGGAATGTTTAATGATGTATAAAGCATGTTAGAGTTTATCTTTATGGTGGCGTTCCTTTTGCCAAAACCCACAAGCCCAACAACAACAACAGCAACAACAGCAACAACAGCAGCAACAGCAACAACAAGTCAAATTATTTTCAAAATTTGTCTCCATGCAGTGCGTTTTGAATTTATGGCGCTCGATGCTATCAAAACAAAAAAGAAAAAAATAATAAAAAATTAAAATAAAATAATAAAATTAAAGTAAAACTGTCGCCACGTTCCCGTGCCGTTCTCTGCTGTCTGTACTATCCGGGACTGCAATTAGGCGTTGCTAATCAAGAGCCCCATTATCGGGCAGCGAATGTCAAAGTCATCGTTGCCTTTCGATAAGTGTGCCAAAGTTGTGAGCTGCCAGAGCCTTATCGCCATTGCGAATTGTGGGCCGGTCTATATCAAATCTAAATTTCTCAGTTAATTATCGGTTTATCGCCACGCAATCTCCAACTACTGGAAACGAAATTTCCGCCAAACTCTATATACCCAGTGTATAATAAAAATGGGTGTAAGGGGTATATGAAAGAAAATATTGTCGATCAGAAAGTATCAAAAGAGGGATCTGCAAAAAACATAAGTTTTTTAAGCTAGTATTTTTTCGAGTCAATAAGAAAAACTTACAGATTTTATAAAGTGATTATATATATATAATATTTTTGAAGAAAATTTATGTAGTTCAAATAAATGAGTTAAAATGCGGAAAATAAATACAATTTATTTTAATATATAACTTTTCCAATAATATCTTTGCTTATTCCTTATAATTTTGTTCTTTTAAAATGGGAATCAAGAATTTACTGTTACAATTTTTGTATTCATTTAAAAAAAATAAAATAGTTTGTGCAAATATATATATTTGTTCATAATTATAATAAATATAATAAATAATAAAATAATATGTAATATAATAACATTATAATAAATTCATAATATTCCTAATAATTCTTTTCTGAAAATTAACAATTTATATTTATGATAATATTATTATAAATTTTGAAAAATAATATTCCGAATTCTTTTTGAGTTATACTAAACGGGTTTTAGCTTAATAAGGAAAATAGTTATGTAAGTTATAAGCTAAGTTGTAGCTACTATTAAATTATAAATATCTATCCATCTATCTATAAATATACTATTGTATTATAAATATAATCCACATCGCTGTTTCACATGAAAATTATTTTAGTAAGGGGTCACCTCCAAGTCGGGGATTCTAGATTGGGTTACTTTTGTTGATTTTATCTTTTATTCTTCTGCATTTGTTTTACCGTTCGCTTAACGCAACTGTTTTATTATTTTCTCGAAGACCAATAGATTTTCGCAGTTTAATGACGCATTTTATATGTGACCGATAGCCCGATACTGTGGAATGTGTTGGGGCTGGCCCCAGTTAATCTCAATTTAATTGCGAAACACGTTTGAGACTAGGTCCAGGTTGGAAATTGAAAGAGATAAGGTTTCTGAAAAGAAAATAATAGAGTCTTACAGAACAGAAATTGAAAGAAAAAACAAAAATATGAAATTATTGTTATTATTTTAAGTACAGACGAGTATATAGTTTATGTTTATATATCAGCTGATAGAGTAATGAATATATAGCAGTAATGAATATATAGCATTGAAACCCTCTCACTGCCTATTTGACTCTTTAAAAATGATTCCCCTGCACTCTGTCTCTCTCTCTCTCCCTCTCTTTCTCTCTCTCTCTCTCTCTCTCTCTCTTTAAAATCTTCCCTCTATATTCTGATCGACAGCAAACACTTTCTCTCTATGTTGCTGACACCCACAACATCAGCTCTGGCAATACGCAATCATAGCTCTATAATTTGGCATAGATTTTGTTGTTATTCCCTGTTGCTGTTGCTGTTGTTGTTGTGGCAATATATTTGTGGGCACGCACGCGTTGCCATCGATCCGCTGAGCTTCATCATGTCGCATAAATAATAATCAAAAGTAACATTTTCTATAACGCCGTCGAGCCACCCACACAGAGTGAGTGCCACAGACGCGGACCCGCATGTTAGGCAAGACCGAAGAGAATATATATACATATATATATATATATATACGTATATATATATATATATGTATATATATACATATATTTATGGACATAGGTGTGTGCGTGTATGTGTGTGTGTGAGTACAACAAAGTAGCCGGCCGGCCACTTGAGTAACAGTCGAAATTTATGGCGCAAAGTACAGTGCCCGATTGTCACCCGGTTGCCCAGAGGGGCGTTGGGGCAGGAGGAGGGTGCTTGGAGGGGGTGTGGCAACCAGTTTGAATAATGCTCAGTTGGCCAGTTGGGCAGTTGGAGCTGGGACTCTGTGCAGATTAGTCACATGTCAGTTTCAATTATCGTCGAGTCAATTTGTTGAAAGGCCGCAGCATTTGCAGCCAGCCACAAGGCGAAGTCTTTGCACCCATTCGGCTGTGAGCAGCGGAGAGTCAATCGATACCGCGCGATTCGCGATTCCAATCTGGGCGATTTTCGCTTGAAATATTCCAACAGCGTTGCCGCCGCCGCAGCCGCCGCTGCCACCGCCGCATGGGGGAACGGGAATCGGGAATTGGGGTATGGAAGTTGGCCGTGGTCATTGCTGAAGCTCTGGCCAGGAGCCACCAAGCGCGTCTGATTATCGGCAGGACAACAACAACAACCACAGCGGGCGCATCGTTGGCATAGGGCATAACTCAGATGCTCTGCTATGATAATTTCCAATAAGAGAGAGGGACAGAGAGACAGAGAGACGGAGAGACGGAGAGTCGAGAAATTGATGATGCTGGGTATGTTTGGAGTCAGCTTGTTTACACAATTCAGCGCACATTGAGGTCGTGTTGGTGCGGTGTCGTGTAGCTCTTGGCCCAGCCAGGAATTCGTTGTTGGCAGTGCCATCAAAGAGGCGCCGAACTGTATATCAAGATCAAGATTGAAATCGAAGCGATGTGTCGCATCAGCTTGCCAAAGATTTCAGCTAGACAAATGCGAGATCAATAGATACAACAACGGCAGCAACAGCCAACACATGATGATCATCATCATCATCATCATCATCATTAGCATTAGCCATAACATTATCAGCGTCACCCAGTTCACGTACGCGTACGCGCTTTGCTCGCTCACGTACGAGCGCTATTTGTTCTGCTGACAAATTGGTATCTGTATCCGCAAGATACAGCCTGTGCCTGTGCCTGTGCCTGTGCCTGTACCTTTGGCTGTGCCTCATCTGGCCAAAAGCGTGTCAACACATTGTGAGCCAGAGAGTGAGCCGGCTCATTTGTCAGCTGCCGAAGCTTTGCTTTGTTTGCCTTCGCCGTTGTATGCTCGACCATTTGTCTTAATGGCTCAATGCAGTCGCCGAGTTTCCCAGTTTCCCAGCTTCGCAGCTTCCCAGCCTCTCTCTCTGCTTCAAGTCCCAACTGCAGTCCCACGCAATACGCCAGCTGACATTGGCCCTGACTGGGTCCGGGGACTTTGTCACCTTTATTCAGTGTCACATTGTTGTTTGGGTTTCACTCCAACTCTGGCTGCACCGCTAATGCGAAATATCAATTTGTACTTTACAACAATGTCGGCTGGTGAAGCTTATTGAAATTAACGAATAGATCGTAGTTCCGGTGATTTCTTCCTTTGTTTTCTTCCACCTACCTTACTATATCTTTTTGTTGTGGTTTTGTGCTTTGTACTAGATGTGTGAGAATTGCGGTCGAGATCGCGGAAGCGGATATTGGCTAATGATGAGGGCGGCCAGCTGTGACTAATGATCGCGTTGATCGATATGTGAACTTCTGCTGACAACCTGACAATACTTTGTTTATCTATAAGCATAAAGTAGATGTGTTGTGAAAGGATTTTATGAGTGCTGGAGATGGGTCTATATTAAATACATGCAATCATAAATTCAATATGTACTTATTTATTTAAAACGATCCCTAACGTATACAAGGAGACGTCTTAGATACGATTAAGAATATATATCATATCATATATTATATACGAGAGAAAAAGAGAAATACAGTTTTTTAGCAAAGTTTCATGATGATTGAGTCAAAGGTAAAGTTTCAATAGAAAAACTCAAACGGAGAGATGGACAAGCAGTTTACGAATTACATTTATCTAATATATAAAAATATATATATGTAAATATATATTTTGGAAAGCTCAAGAATCAAGATATGATCAAGCATATATATGCATTATGATAAGATGATGAAAAATCAATATGATCAAATATATATATACAAATGTTATTGATTATATGATTATATTCTTGAACAATTCAATTCGCAAATTCGTATATGCACATACATATATACTATACATGCATTTTGCTATATATTATTGATCAATTTAACTCTTAAATGCGAATATAAACATTATGTAGAGATCAAAAATCAATATGATCAAGAGTATGTATATATACATTATGATATTTATTATTATTTATTATTATGTTATGATATTTATTCTTGATCATTTAAATTGTTAAAGGCCTTATGTCCATAAGTTTTTCTGAGTCTTTCAATAGAAACTTTACCCTTGCAGCAATAGCCATAATACTTTGAATAAGAATATATGGATATATATATCGATTTTAGCCCTATCAGATTCCCAATTTAATTTAATTTAAATATAACTTCTATTTGAAAATTGTTTATTTTTGTATAAAGGTTTTTTGACTTAACGGAATTTACAAATTTTTCAATCCTAATTCTTCGACCTATCTTTTTACTTTAAATGTTATATTTCTATATACATATAATATTCATACATTTAATTAAATTATATATTTCTATAATATTCATATAGAAAAGAATTAATATATATTTTCTAGTTGACTTTATAGTTAGGAATACATACTTTTATATGTAAAATATTCTACTTCTTATCTTTTTCTTTGTATATACATACATATTTGAAAATTGTTCATTAAACTGCAGATAATCCACTGCTGAGCCACGTAACAACTGTTGGTGGCACTTTCCCCTCTTTTCAATGGAAGCAATCAAATGCTGAAGATTAACTCAGCAGCTGACCGCAAAGGAATATAAAAAAGTCCCCAGAGTGGACTTGAACAAATGATTACCAATTTCTTCACACAATTCATGCATAAAAATAATTCCCAATTAGCTCTGGCCCCGAAAGGTAAACAGGCAGGCGCCTTGTCTTTTGTGGCGTTAAAATGCCACAGCGGTAAACGGAAAAAAATGTATGAAAAAATAATAATAATCGTAAAAAGACGACGTGACGGGCAGAGAGAGAGAGAGAGGGAGAGAGAAGATGCCCAAACCCAAACCCAAATCCAAATCCAACTGTGGGCAGTTGTTGTGCGAGTGCGACATGATGTTGATATGTTAACAAGACACCCGAGAGTGCCAAGTGGTGTGTGAGCTAAGCTCCAGGCCCCGAGACGATCATCGGAGTCGGAGTCGGAGTCGGAGTCTCAGTCACTGTCACAGTTGGCATCATACACATACATATCCATATATATAATCATATATATACCTTAATCCGGTAGCGCTGTTTGGCATATGTGAATGAATGTTTGTTTTTGCAAATGCGCCAAGGATAACAAGCCTCATCCAAGTGCCAAGTGTGACTGTGGCCCGTCATCTTTTAATTTCCATATACATATATACATATCTCTATATACATATGCCAAGGCATCTCTTCATCTCTCTCTCTCTCTGTCTCTGTCTGTCTGTCTGTCTCTACTCTATGTGGAACCCACACAAGACAAAAATGTTATGACCTTAAGTTTTGGTTTTCTAAAAATGCGCTTTGATTTATTTTTATTGATGAGCATATAAAAGCTCGCCACGATTGGGGCTATGGGGCACAGTAGTAGTCGCCCGGCCTGGTAGTAGTCATCGCACACCAGCGGGGGGGAAGTCCCACAGTTCCCAAGACGCAGCTATGGCATCGCAGCATTTCACGCTGTGTGAACGACATTTGCGTATATATGTGTACATATATGATGCGTATGGGGCTGTTCGTTAAGGATTCCCTCCTACATTTCATAATTCACGGAATATTATTCCAGCTGCCGAACAATGTGTCCCCGCTCCGGTTGGGGCCTTGGCCCTTGGCCTGTCATTTGCCTGCCTCACAAAATATATTCTCATTAAAATTGTGCTTTTTGGTGCTTCTTGTCGTCAACCGAGGCAGGCCAAGACCGAGGTGTCCCTGGTTCGGGCGCCCCGAATTCGAGACTATCCGCCAGTCAGACAATCGGACAGCCGGACAGCCAGCCAGTTAGCCACGCCCACCCCCCGTGGTTTTGCTTCCGTTGGAGACGCCACTGTGGCGTGTTTTTGGCCCCCTTTCGAGCGACTCGGTGGAAATCTGAAATCAAAGCTTAACGCTGTTTATGTGCAAATGTCGAAACAAAGATATTTCTTTAAATTGATAAAGATTAACCATAAACAATGAGGCATGCAACAGAGCTCCGAGCACCCAGCTCCCAGCGCCAGCAAGTGGCTGTCTGCGGGGCGCATAGCTATGGCTGAGCATAAAAACTTTTGCTGCCAACTTTCAGATATATATATACAATATATATATATATATGTTGTGAAACTGGAGTCGTAATACCTTTATTTCACACAAAAAAGTGACATTGGCGGACAGGAGTTGGAAATTACAGTATTATTTAGAATCTCTTGGGGACTTGATACTTGACATATATAAATTCTATAACAAATATAATAAATAATAATTATCTATAACAAAAAATATTACCCTATAGAAAGTGATGAAGAATATCATAATTAATACAATACCTAGATTTTATTGTAAAAATTGTTAATAAAAAAATCTAGCTTTAATCTGACGTTTCGCCAAATAAAACATTCCATAATATTTTACAAAATATTTTTTGTGATCTTTAATTTGCAACTGTTGCTTATCATGCGAATATTTTGGTTGCAATAATAATTACTAGTTGAACTCAGCAGGGTTCGAACCTCATATTCCCCATTGGTCTACGAAGGCAATGCAATTAGATTAATTTGAAGATTAAGTTTTCAGACTGCTTTGTAAGGACAATAAATAGATATTATTCTGTTGAATTTATTGATCACACACCACATCAAATCTCCCCTAAGTCACAGAGGGACTTATGTAATTCCTTCGAAAAGTCTTTCATATATTGGTTTTTTTCTATTGACAACTTAAAATTTAAAAAAAATTTAAAAAAAGGTTTTAGATGGCATGAGAACTAATTTTATGTATATCGTAAAGGTTTTGCAGGACTTCAAATGTAACAGAAATATATTTTTGTTAAATTCTTAGCTTAGTATATTTTATAAAAAAATCGATAGAACTATTAATATATTTAATCATGATGGCCCAAGTAATCTCTTTAACAAAATGTAACTTTTCAATAATTTTTTATTATTTTAAAGTATTTAAAGATATAGTACTAAAACATTTACGAACCAACTTTTCATCTACGGTTAACCTTTAGCATTTAACTCTTAGATAAACAATTAAAAATGGTTTACACCTGTATAATTGCCATTTTCAGCATGTTCTTTAAATTGTGTTTATTCAAAGATCTCGGAGATTCATTCATTGGAGTCGCAGCGAAGCGTGTTGTCGAAGTGTTGGCCTCGGCCTCCATTTCGATCTCTATCTCCATCTCGATCTTGGAGCGGGCCAGCAGTTTCCACCGGATGTGGGCGTTAGCAGGCATGTAATCTGATCCCTGACAAATCGGTCTATTAGAATCGTCGAAGACTGTGTTGAAATATTTGTCGCATGCGCAGACCGAGCGCAAGCAGAAGAAGAAGAGGAAGAAGCAGTCGAAGAAGATGCCGCCAAATGGACGCTGCACTGGCGCAGCCCAAACGGCGTAGGTGGCGCAGGGCAAATGTGCATTGGGCCGGGGCATAACCCGTGAGCTGCCAGTTGCGGCCAGCAGGGCGAGGGCGAGGGCGGGGCGAGGGTGAGGGCGGTGCAAGTCTTTGCCACAGTTACAGGCGGCGCGTGTGCCTAGCCCTTATTTTTTTTGGCTTTGGCTTTGGCTTTGGCGTCGTTTGCTTTTCTTTTTTGATTTTATGAGGCGCAAGTGGCGACGTTTTGTGGTTGCGAAGCAGACGTTGGCTAAAATGTTGCACGGCTATGGTTGGACTTGGTCTGAAGCGGCGCCGCAGCAATTCATAAACGTGGGCGATTGATTCTCTCGTACCTCATGGCCTCATCCTCATTGCCGGGGCTGTGACTGCGGCTGCGGCTGCGGCTTCGGCTGCGGCTGTGGCTGCTTTTGGGCTTTGGCTTTGCCACTAAGGCTCGGCAAATGGCCCGCGGCATTGCGATTGAACTTCAAGTTATGATCGTCGTCGCAACGACAACAACAACAACAACAACAACAGTGCCCACATTGATGGACGTTCGCTCACGAACGAACTTGGCTACAACAACAACAACAACAACAACACACGCTGTTACCACTTATTGATGGCACATTGTGATGGTGATGCGTTCGCTCCACAACTTCAAGACTTCGACAACGACCCAGCGAGCGGTGCCAGCTACAGCGCCCTCCTCCTCCTCCGTCTCCCTGCTTTCCGCCCTGCCCGCACTTCACTCATGAGCACGTCGAATAGAGGCGTTCTACTCAAATGTATGATACCCACCCACGAGCACAGCCACAGCTGTAGCCAAAGTCCCAACTATGATGATGACTGCGACTCACTCTGTGTGTGTGTGTGTGCGTTTGTTTGTGTGTGTGTGTGTGCCATGCTGGGCTGTGCCCTGCCCTCTGTCCCTCAGAGTGAGCCTTAGCCTTAAGTTAATGTTGCTTAAGGTGCATCCATGGAGCCAACTCTCGAGCAAGCGCCCCATGCATTCATTTTAAGAGTTGCTTCGCTTCATTTTCTTCGTCTTTTTTTTTTTTTTGGCCCAAAAGACAATGCTAAATTAAGCGTTTCCTTTATTGTTGTTGCTGGTGTTCGTTGCCTTTGTATTACTTTAAGGTGTGCTCCAGGTAATAATTTAGTTAAATCATATTTTCGGCAAAAGACAAACCAACAACAGCAACAACAACAACAACAACATTTGCTTTGCACTGCAGTTAAAATTATTTGCCTTTAACACTCACTCACCTACTCAGCGCCGCCTATCTGACGGGGTCTTGACTCGGACTCATTGGGGGCAGCTCCAGCTCTAACTCCATGAATGGCGCAACATTGTTGAGTCCAATACACACACACACACACACGCACACACGAAACATGCGAAACGGAACTATGCTGAGAAACGACATCAAATCATATTTGCGAACAGTTTTTTTGACGTTTGACGTTTAGCACAAGTTTTCTAATGGCTTCATTTCATGTTGAGTGACCGATGGAGGAATGAAAATTGAGAATTACATATCTAAGAGTTATATCTCTTAGATATAATTCAATTTTTAGCCATATAAACTTGAGTTAAGCAAGAGTCCTTTGATTTGATATTATGTAGATTCAGGTCTATTAATTATGTATTTTTTATCAACTGAGCCTGAGTCTAAAAATGATTTTCTTTACTTTACGACAGTCTAAAATTATAAAAACTAATTGTACTGCTCTTAGTTAATGAAATTTGAGGCATCTGAGTATCTTTTATTTACTGTGTAGCATGATGCTTGAGTGTTTTGTCATTCGGATTCTCCAAATAGTGAACTTATATTTCTGAATGAAACGGCATACTCCAAGAACATATTACAAATGGAGACTTGCTGCCAAAGCTAAGAAGGATTGGTTCTAAGTACATTGGTTAATATATATTATGATATGAATAGATAGGGGTAGCACCTTTTAGGGGGTGGTAAAATTTCACAATAAATATTAATATAAAATATGTAATAGAATCGTTCTAGTTCTAATTGAGAATTGATTAGCGTTATATATACTCTATTCGCTAATGTATCAAGCTAAATAATGATAACTGCTCTTGCCGAAAAGTTCTTTAGAACTAATGTTTCCTTTACGTTAAATCGAAATACCCTAAATAAGAGGGAGGCAATTGGCTTTTCCCTCGGGTAGCCGACTCCCACGCTACGCCGCTGATGCTTAGCTGCTGCAAATAAAGCTTGTGAACTCATAGATAAAATATTCTCCATGAAGTTAAAATTAAGTAAGGGTAGTCCATATTGATAACTAATCAACTAAATCAGTTATCATCTATTTTTAAGCAACATTTATTTATTAACTAAATAAGTTAAATCTAAAATTTAATACTAAGCTTCGTGATAGCTTAAAGATCTGCAACATATATTATATTTATGCTCTAAACCCCTAACTGTTTAATTTATAAATTAAGTTCTTATTTCAGTAAATTCCGATAACCTTTTCTCCTTATTTCCCACTTATCAATTCCTATAAAATTTCTTCGAATCCCCTCTATTTAAGCTTTGCACTGTCTCCTATATCAAAGATAAATAAACACACAGCTCTTCAAACATGCCAAATAGTACACTTGATATTTGAGTAGAATTTTGTTGTCAACCTGTTTAAAAAGAAGAAGAAGACGAAGTAGAATATCTTCTGTGGAAAATCACTTAAGTCACTTGCGATAAATTAAGTGACTTTAGAGGTTGTTCGTGCTTTGATTTTCGGTATTCGGATTTTGAGCTTGGAGTGATGTTCGCATTCGATGATTAACATTCATTGCCAATTCAAACCAATTTTCGCAAACATAAAGTCGGAGACAAGCTATAAATATGCCCAATATTTAATGCCAACTAACGGCAACAACTTCATAAGTCAAACGAGTCTCATCGCCGCCTCGGCTCACAGCACCTACAAGTCTAAGATATGATCATAATTTCAGCTGTTCGCTGGCTGCCTTTTTATAACCAAATACACGAAAACAAAGCATTCCGAGTTGTTTTTGGCATGTCGTAAATAATCGTTATAAATAGTATCATATCGGATGAGCCACAGTCAGCAGCAGAAGCAGCCACATGGAGCTACCTCCTCAGCTACAGCTACAGGCGGCCTGCCGCTTGTCTTGTCTAACGATAAATTACAGTTAGAGCTGTACCTACCGTATACGCTACGGATCGGGTTGAGACCAAAAACTCAGATCATGTTGCGAGCATTTTTAAGGTGTGACCAAACCCGAACGAAACTCGTAATTTTTTAAATTAGCATTTTTCTCCCTCTCTCTCTCTCTCTCTGTCTTTCTGTGGCTTCTTTTAGTTGTGCCCAACAGACGATCGTGCGTTGTCATAAAACCAAATTTACAAATTGTCCCCCACCAAAAACGACACAAAAGAAGAAGAGAGTCCCAAGCGCACAAAGAATCGACTCATATGAAGCCTATGGCTGCGACGACATAGACATCATCGACATCATCAGAGAGTGGAAGCTGCAGCTGGAGCTGGAGCTGGAGCTCAGGGCCAGCAATAAACTCATCAATAAATTGCCGTCTCTTGTGGTGGAGAAGACAACAAACGCACGACACCACCAACGCACTTGATGATGTGTCCACCGAGTCCAGCAAAGTCGTCGCATCTCCAACTTCCCAACTTCCCAACTTCTCAACTTCTCATCTTGCCCAGCTGCGGTTCGGGTGGTCGGAATTTCTTTTGGTGAAGCGCGTGGCTAAGTGGATTTGTGTGTTCGGTGGTGCGAGAAAAATGTTTATTGTTTCAACATTGTTATCAACCTTAAGTAAACAGAAGAGACTCTGCTCAATTTTTGATTTCTAATTTGTTTACCCTTACCAATTATGCCAACTGCTTATTTATGACTGTAATTCTCAACTGATTCTACACTCGATTCCTCATCTAACCGGAAGAGCTAATCACACACACACACAAACACACAATCTCTTATACATTAGTGATTAGTCTTTTCCACACTTTGTTTCTTTTCCATTTTTTTTTGGTATTTGCTCTTATCGCCTGTTCAGGAATTTCTTTCATTTTGTTCGCGTCTCGAATTTGTCTGAATTTTGCTCAGAATTTATTAGTACAAAGAAGGCGCGTGTTGGCATCATCAATCAGTTAGGACCACGACTTATAGAGCCAGGGTCCCAACCACAACATCTTTTACGCTTCGCGAACCTAACAAATTAATTTTGTCGAGTCGCTTGAGCTGGACTCTGGCCTTTCTTTGTAGGTAGCTGATGACATAAACGGGTTAAGAATACTCGCTTAGTCATGTTGCGGTTCCCTAGAGTACCATACTTTGCAAATTAACATCTATATAGATTAAATTGCATATTCTAAATGATGAAATGATTGACGGATTTATTGGATATTATCAAATATTACAAAATTTGAAGAGTGAGTTTGCTGAAGTGCTCAATTTATATACCTCAAGTGATGTAGGTGCAAGTTGAGAGGGAGTTCTTTGATATTCTATTATGTTAACCTTAAACCATCTTTGTGTTTCACACTTTTCAGAAAGTTTAATTTGTCTGGGTTGAAAATGGGTATCTAATGTTTCTAAAATTATTATTCAAAGATGATTTATTAAATTTTTTAATAGTTAAAAAAGATTTTCAATAATTTAAGTTAATTTCATAGAAGTCAAATTACTTTAGGCACTTCATAGCATTTTCATAAATTTTGAAGTACATATTATAGGTTTATTAGAAGTAGATTTTAATATTTGCTAATTGTTCCTACATACACATATATTTGTTTAGCATGGACCTATGTATAATGAATTAAAATCCAATATTTATCTCAAAAATTAATTTATTGGGAATCCCTAAAATATTAACAGCAAATAAATGAGTATATCATATAATTAAGAACAAGCATGTATATTTCATTCATTCCCAAGAACTTTTAGTTTCCATTTCAAACAAATATCTTTTAATATGGACTATCAATTTATTGGGAATCCCCTAAAAGATAACTGTAAATAGAAGAGTATAGTATTCAAAAAAGAATACGAATAATTCATTCAAGATCTTTTAGTTCCCATTTGAAGCAACTGTCTTTTGATATGAATTTTATTTCATTTATATAGACAGCTCTTCTGACAGTCTCTACTCAAAATCACTTAGATCGAAATTCTTTACATTTTTTTATAGTGACACATCATATGCGCATTTGTCAGTTGAATTTGGTTCTTGTCTCCATTCTGTTGGCTGCTCCTGCTCATAACTAAGCCGACAGTTGTGACATTATGGCGCTCGGTTGATGCCCAATTAGGTTGAGCTATGTCAACGATTACGACACCCAATAACAAAGCACATTCAGATGCAGATACAGATACAGATAGAGATACACAGTCAGCTATCGGAGGCCAATCCAAATGGTAAGCCGCTGCAGGCGAGCGATAAGCCCGGCAAGACAGATCCGACCTAAGTGGTGCCCAGTTTATGGGCCAGCTCCTTAAAACCCAGCAGATGCACTCAACGAAACGTAACAACTAGATCTCCCTCTCTCTCTTTCTCTTTCTCTTTTAAACTGGACTCAATTACGGTTATGTCAGAGCATGGAGTGTGCGAAAGATCAGCGATGCATATAACCAGCATATATCCGATACCTAAGCAAGGGAACTGCCGTTGACAGTTAACGGGCCCAGTTCGAGTGGCCCAGGACAATGGCTGCATGGATATATTTCACGCTTATCAGCACCCGTTATATGGTATCCCTTGCCCGTGCTATCCCGTCATCCCTTGCGCCCGAAAACGGGTCACAAATTGCTGGCAGACGCCGTCGCTTATCCTCGCCTTGTTTTTGTTGTTTATTAGCTTAATAATTTGTGCCCACTTTGGAGGGTCTCTCTGGAACGCTCTCTGTTCATATCCCTCTAACTGGTGGTTGAACATGCGGTAGGCGTGGCATGGTGTAGATTACATGCGAAACAGTTGCTGCTAATGGGCCTGCTCAGCGAGGGTTAGTCGAGTCCTTTCCTTCCGGGGGTAGCCCACCACCCGGAGGCTATAGCAACCATGCTGTGATAATTAAATCAACATTGGGGCGGGCAAAGCGCGTTAAGTGTTTGAAGTTCGTTTTGATAACCATTTATCGTTTATCGTTCGTCGTTCATCGTTAATCGTGTCTAGCCTATGGCAAATTGTTTCTCTTTGCGTCATGATCTGCTCTCTGTGTATGTGGGTCGCTCGCCTTATCTCTGTGTGGTGGGCGTTAACAGCTCTCGAAAATAAACAAAACATTTTTGCATATCTTAAATGGAAATCTGACTTCTGCTTTGAAGTAGAGCTACTCTATAAACATTGCTGTCCATGAAAAATTCAACTAAAGGGCGCAGCACTGGGGGGTAGTCGAGGCGGGAAATCAAAATGCAGAGGGCGTTAAGATTGGAAACACTCAGCAAGGTCTAAAGATTTTAGAACTAAATAATATTGTAGTAAAAGTATTGATAAAAATCTAGAAATCATTTAGTAAGAAGTTTTTAGCTTTTTAGTTCTTCTATGGCTCTGTATAATAATATTTAAAATATAATTTACATCGGGTTACTTAAATTAAGTCAATATGAAAATCTTCATATTAATTTGCACCTTATCAAAAAAGCTATCCAGTTTTAATTTCAAAATTCTTTAAAAAATATATTGATTAATAAATACAATTTTGATAATAGATATAAATTGAAATTTGTAATGTTCTTCCAGCTTATGTTCCTTATATTCCTTTCTAATCCTTTCTTGAACTTGGCACTAGAAATGTCCCATTTATTTTGAGTACTTCAAAAGTGCCCGCTCTTTAGTCGCTGTACTTGATATGTAAATAGCTGAAAGAAAAAAAGATTTCACTAATGGCCCATTAATCACTTGTCTAAATATGCGCCTAGGCACCAAAGAACCAGGCCGACTATTCACATGGAAAACGCTCAAAAAAGTACAAAATAAGAAAAAATCCCACACATTGTTAATCCTTAAACACACACAGTTCAGTTTGTAGACCAGTCCTAAACCAAAAACAAAAATATTTCTTAAATGTCACATTTTCACTTGAAGATTGCATTACCCCTAAGAGAAAGAGCGAGAGAGAGAGATATAGATAGAGTGAGTGAACGGAAATTTACAACTGCGACAATAACAACAACTGGGCGGCTATTACAACACCTTGGCCAGAGAGACAGACGCTTAACTCTATATTTGTTGACAAATACTTTAAAGGGGCTAGGGGCTAGGGGCTAGGGGGTAGGGGACAGACGGCTCAACTCAACGATATCCGTGCAAAGCAATCTTGTCACTATATTATGACGTTAATGACAAATTGACGGCAAAATGCCTTTGATGTGTGTGTTGTTTGATTGTTTTTGGTTCTAATCATGCCGACTGCCGCCGAGGTAGTTCAGGCCATCGGGCACCATCGGGGTCGGATGGTGGGTTGTCACCCAGTTGGGTGGTGCTGCTGCTCAAATGATTTTCGTTTTAATTTAACCGCGGGTCCCGTCAATTAGCCGCTGGCTCTGGCTCTGGCTCTGAGCTAAACGGACCTTATCAGCGCCGAAAAGTCATATAACCTAGTCTCTCTCTCTCTCTCTCTCTCTGTTTCTCTCTTTCCCTCTCTGACAGAGATAAGCCCCTTCACTATCTGCCGTGTGAGTGTGGTTAGTGTTTCGCCGTTGGTTTTCTATTCTGCTAAGGTCTGTTTGATGATTATATGTCGTACACAACTCGTTGCGGCGACTGCTCCGTGCTACGTGCCGCGAACTTGTCAAACAAGCCCTGGGCAAATACTGACAAGCCAGCAAGAGACAGAGAGGCAGAGAGAGAGAGGGCATCCGAAAAGTGCAGAGCTCATTGCCTGTCAATTATATTGTACTGCTCTCAACTTGAAATACTTACTCGCTTAACATTTGTCGCATTTGTTTGCATTTGCGCCCTGAGTGCCATAAAAAAAAGAACGACCGAGTCGGCTGCATCAAGGCTCAACAGTTATAGGGTATATACATATCTGGAAGGTATACATGCATATATACATATATATATATATATATATATTTGTCGAGTCTGAGCATTCTCGAGACTGTGACACACCCGCTTAGCTTGCCAGCTACCCCTTCCCAGCTATACCGTCGGCATAACGCGCACCATCCAATAAAATCTAATTACCTCTTCGAGGCACTGTATAAGCGCTGCGTAAGCATTGGCTATCTATTCACTTGCACGAGTTTCGGCAGCTTTTCTTCTCTGGCTGTTGGATTCCACAGAGCTCAACTCCGTTGGCTGCCAGTTCCAGAAATTGTACTTCTTCCATTCTTTATGGCCATTTGGGCGGCGGCAATTTGAAGGAAGTCTTAACATCAATATATGCAGAGGTGTCGTTAGCCAAAGTAGAAGAAGAAAACTTAGAAGACTTGCTACCCACATGCAAATGAAGTTGTAGCTAAAGAAGAAGCTAGGAAATTAGCTCTGCGAGTTTTTTTAAATTTTACTTTAAAATGTGAAAATTAGTAGATAGATTAAAAGATGACTTATACAAAAGTCTGAAATATATTATGAAGAGATGAAGCTAGTCGATTTGTGGGTGTATTTCAACTTAGTCTAATCTGGGATACCGTTCAATGATGAAATAGGATATATGTGAATTTTTTTTTTTAATGTATGTTTATTTGCAATATGTGAATGAAATTTAATTTGAAGGTTTTTGTCTTTGATTTGATAGATAATGCAATGAATCATAGTAAAGTTTTAGTGGAGGCAATGAGAGTTTTAAAGAGTAGATATGAGTGAGATGCAGTGGATCAATAATGCCTTCGTACACCGACAACTTTTTTCTTTGGTAACGAAAAGATCAAACAAAAAAACCATAAGGTTGCAGTTTTATTTACTTCAGCTTAGAAAAAATAGTATGAATATATAAAATACATTCAAAGTAAGAGGTAAAAAACAATGAAAAGTCACGTTTTTGGCTCCATTAAAGTCTTCGTAGACCTTAGCTAAATTCTTTAAAAATACTCTAAAAAACTACGTAAAATTTAATTTGTTGTATTTTTTTAAGCCTTATATATATATATATATATATGTGTATATGTATATTCTTTAATTCTAATAACTGCTTTTAAATGATTTGGCATTGATAAAACCAGGTTTCCGTATAGAATTGGTAAATCTTGCTCCACTCCTCCTTCAAAACCTCGATAAGTTTGGGTTTTGAACTTATATGATAAATTCTGATCGTTTGTATTCAATATATGGTATAGGAAGACATTATTGTCTATATATACATAAATACAAATATAATAAGCACTCAAAAATGAAGTCTAAAGAATTGATTTACTTATGCACAGTTTTTAAAAGCCTCAATTAAGTTAAACTTGATTTATTCAAAGAGAAACCCTATTTGTTTATGGTCACTCTGTTGCCTGTTGTACTACAGTCAATCTTCAATAGACTCCTTGTTAAATATTATACGGCATGTCTAAGATTTAGGCCTTGAGTTCCTTTGCCAACTGCTTGAAGGAGATGCCGACTAACTTGGTGTGTGTGCCTCCAATATATAAAAAACGTTTACGATACGACACCTAATTAGGTACAAGAACGCCGCATAATTTACGGTTACGTTTACGTTTCGTCAAACGAAGTCGAAGTCTTTGGTGGAAAATGGGAACGCCAGCGGCGATCTTTTGGGCTGGACTTAGAGAGGGAGAGGGAGGAACGTACATCAGCGCTGTGCAAACATGGATTCGTTCCCTATTGAGGTGCCGTCAGTTAGTTGTTGACGGGTTGGTGGGGCCTCCTCTGGCACAGACACACATACATCAAATCATAAAGCAAATGGTGCCGACAACTAACTGGCCGGTACGGTACGGTCAGACCCGACCAGACAAGACCAGACCAGACGGGCATGACATTTACATTCACATCCACATCCACATCCACATTCACCCAAAACCCAAATACAACAGCAACAACGGAGAACGTTCCGCTTTTTGCGTTGGTTCCGGGAAACGCAACAAAATTTCACAAGCACAACGAAAATATTTTCAGCTCTTGCGAGCAGCAACTTCAAAGAAACCAAAACCAAGCCAAACCAAACCAAACCAAAACCAAACCGTGTTGCCAC
This sequence comes from Drosophila gaucha, assembly GCA_035045545.1. Taxonomy (NCBI): domain Eukaryota; kingdom Metazoa; phylum Arthropoda; class Insecta; order Diptera; family Drosophilidae; genus Drosophila; species Drosophila gaucha. Next base: position 5,627,880 of record JAWNOY010000099.1, read on the forward strand.
GCCTCAACACTAGACAACATTGTTGTTGTAGTTATAGTTATAGTTGTTGCTGTTGTTGTAGTTGTTGTTGTTGCAAATCGAACTGCTGTTGCTGCCGCTTGTGTTGCTGGTTAGTGATGGGCTTATTAGAGTTAGTCAGTGCCCGAGCGTATGGCGTCCGAGCAGGGACTGACATTGTCAATGGGGCGTTGCGGAAACCTCAAAGCGAAATTTAGTGCGCTCACTCCTAGTGCCAACTGGAGGGGGGCGGGGTCTTTATGACGACAATGCGTTTGCTGTCATAATTATTAGTCAAACACAAACAATGAATTTCATAATTTTCCCATCAATATACGGCAACGGTCGAGGTACAGGCCGAGCGTTAAATGTTTAAACATCCGCTCGCCCGCACGCGCCGCCTGCTGCTCGCATCTCAGAGCTGAAGCTGAGGCTGTAGCTGGAGTGGAAATGAAGCCGTCGCGCATAAAGTGTGAAATTGCCGGCAATTCGCGGAGACGCTGCTTCAAACTGTAACCGAGCAGAGGAGGCTTAGACCAGGTCCAGACTCCAGTCTTCAGTCTTCAGTCTCCAGCTGGAGTCTGCTAATGGCCCAAAACGTTGTCGTTGTCGTTGGTGCTGGGACATGTCTCGTTCCGTGCTTGTTCCATTGAATAGAACAATATCCGCGCAAATATTTGCAGAGAGCAAGGCGCGTGTTTAGCTGTTGCCACAGCCACAGCCATAGCCACAGCCACAGTCAAGAGGAAGGGAGGAAAGGCGCGTCTTAGCTGGTCAAGAGCTGTGGCACCATAATTGTTGTTTGATCGTTGTAATTGGTTTGTGTGCAGGAAATGCACAACTACGTCGTTTGTTGGCGGCTTCACATTGATCCGTTTAACGATTGACAAACGCAGCGCAAATGCCGAACGAGAGAGAGACAACAACATGACGGCGCAAAAGAGACGGACTAGAGTTGGCGAGAGGTCGGCTTTATGCTTTTGAACTTGGCCAAAGTTGGACGCATCTTTTCGCCTCTTTTTTTCATTTTTGTAGTCGATCATAAAAATTGTTAACTATCTGAGCTGAAAGGCTTGACTTGGTTCTCGTTCCCCTGGGTGGGCGGTGCGGCGATAGCGCCTGCTCCACAATTCGTGTCATTGGCTTGTTCTACATTGTTTGGCTAGGCGATAAGGCGAAAGGCGTCGATGCCTCTCCGGCAACTGATGGGAAAATAGTCGACTAGTCGCTTCGTCTCAGGCTCTTGTCTGTTGTCACTTCAGTTGTCAAAGGCTTGTTTGGGCAAAGGTGTACGTACACCTTAATGGTACATTAATTGCCCTTGTTGGCACTCGAGCGATAAACATCGCTACAAATATTTGATTTCTCGTTCGCTACAAGTGGGTAAATAGTGTAACTACATGTGAGAAACTAGAACTGCGCCCAGACCAGGGTGGGAGGCATGTTAACGAGATCAGAACGGGATACAAAAAGTGCGCAACAGGAAGCACTTCGAACACTCGAGAATACGCAGGAAATTGAAAACAGGCTTAGTTAGATTGAAGTCCTGACTTCAGGTTTGTTAACTTGTTTCCTCAAGGCGTGGTTTTTTCATGGAAAGAGTCTATAGTAGTTTCTCCAGCCTGTAGGATATATCATTTGAGTTTTCTCCAAATATTTTCTAATATGTTAAATTTACTTTTTAATGATATTTTTATCACTTTTCCTTCCCTTTAGAGAAGATTATTAATTAAAAAATTTCCAAGAAACTGCAATATCATTTATCATCTTTGGTAAATAATGTTTTTGAACAGATCTTGACTAGGATACAAATTATGTTTTTCTCGAGGCTCTTTCCTTTTTCGTCCAAAATATTCTGGAAATATTTGGAACAGTTACCAATACCTACTTAGTTCCTTTTATGATCTTTGTCTCATTATTATTTCAACTCTATAGTAAAAGATCCCAAAGATTCTCTGTAAGAAATTTTCTTTAAATCCACCCAAAATCTTCAAAATAAAACACTTTTTATTTAAGTATTTAAATTAAACTATATCATTTATTCGATAATACGATAAAAGTCCACAATTTACTTATTTCTATATAGTATATATCCAAATAAAGTCAAACTTTCGGTATATTTCTATGCATCAAATATCCAATAAATTACCAACTAGAAATATCATAAGCTTAACCATATTTTTAGACACAAGAAACTAAAAAACTATATTAAATGCTGTAAGCTGTAAGCAACTTGGAGGCCACGAGTACGAGCAACACAGATCAGACACATTGTGGAGGGATTCGAGTTCTTGAGAGCTGCAAAATGAGATTGAGAAAGCGCTTCCCGGCTTGAGAGACTGGGAAGTCACAACACGTGATAGATCGAGGAGGATCGCATTTGGCCTAATCGCTGACGGCAACCAAGTCTCGGGATGTGGTTGAGGCAGTTGCTCCGGTGCCAGTTGAGCTCGGCAGCACCATGGATAGACCCAGATCGGAGCTGGAACCGTTGCTGCCGCTGCCAAATAGATCGCCCAAGCCGCCACCCATGCCGCCCGTGGCTGACAGATTGTGCGTCAGACTGTGGCGCCTCAAATCACAGTTGCGCCGAAACACCTTGCCACAGGAGGCACAATTGTAGGGCTTGATGTCCGTGTGGGTGAGTAGATGTGTCTTCAGATTCGAGCGCTGATTGAAAGACCGATTGCAGACGGGACACTTGTGCGGCGACTCCTCCATATGCAGAATCTTGTGCACGGCCAAGGTGCGTGACTGACAAAAGCCTTTGCCACACTCAGCGCACTTGAAGGGCTTCTCCTTGGAGTGAATGTATCTGAGGGTGGGATAAAAGAGGGGAGAGGTTGGTCCGGTTATTCAATGTGTCTCTAAGAAGGTGTTCCTTGATGTAGATGAAAATGATGATAGCACAAAAAAGAATGAAAAGAAGAAAAAGCTAAAGAAGAGCAGATACCAACCAGCTTGACTCATCAAACCTATCCTTAACGAACTTAAACTAAACTAATCTTACAATTTTATGCTGAAATGGCATTGCGTTTGTTGTATAGAGCTTAAAAGGGGATTTATGTATTTCAATCTGACAAAGCTTGATTTATCAATTGTTGTTAGAAGAAATTTAATAAAATTATATAAAGAATTTATATGGTGTCAAGGGATTTCAGTTCATATACTATTAGTCTGAGCTTAAGCTTTGTAAATTACATTAATATGTAGTTAAATGGACTACATTTTCTTAGAACTTATATATTTTAATGAAAATGTTACAATTTTTGTAAAATTTAAAGAAATTTTATTGAATTGCGTTGTCTCACAAAACTAATTAACTGTAAAATAATTTCTGTAAGTCATGAAATAAATGCTGACTATCATTAAGTTTCATCTAATTAGGTTGAGTTTCATAAAAAATAAAAAAAGCTGAAAAATTATCAAATATATTTGCTAAGCTATAAAATAGTATCAAAATTGTTTGTTAAATTCGTATTACGTTAAGTTTTGCATAGCTGGTAAGTTGTGAAAAAGGTTCGTTAAGTTATTAAATAATTGCAAAACTGTTCGTTAAGTTTTTTTAAACACGATTAAGATACATCTGTCAAGGTCTGCTTAGCTCTGAAATATTTTCGTTAAGTTGTGAAATACTTGCAAACATTTTCGTTAAGTTATTTAAAAGATAGATACTTATGTCAAGGTTTGCTTACCTTCGTTAAGCTATGAAATTCTTAGATGAAATTTTGTTAAATTTATAAACTTATCTTATCTATGTTTATCTATATTTACTTCTACTTTCTTCTTGTTTTCTTACCTATGATCTCTTAGATGATCCTGACGCCTGAAGGCCTTGCCGCATATGTCACAGGAATAGGGACGCTCGTCCGTGTGGGTGCGTTCGTGTATGAGCAGATTGTAGGACTTGGTGAACTGGCGATTGCAGAACTTGCAGATGAACTGCTTCTTCGAGCGCTGAGCAGCGGCGGCGGCAGCAGTTGAGCTATTTGCCACATCCTCTGCACCGCCGCCAGCTGTGGCAGCCATCACGCTCAGCTTGTCCTGGTACATGGTGGCCTGCAGCGAGTGCAGCGAAGTGTCCGGGTCCGTGGCGCCGAAGCTGCTCGGATTGAAGATGAAGCTGCCGTAGCTGCTGTCCAGATCGCCAGCCTCAAAGGACAACGCATCCTCGCCATCGAGCAGCGGCAAATCGCATTCGGCTGCCAATTCGGCAGCCGTGGCACAATCCAGCGCCGCCTGCTGATTGGCTGCAGCAGCAGCAGCGGCAGCAGCAGCGGCCACAGCAGCGCTCACAGTGCTGATTGAGGGCAACGGCGGAATGCACTTCGATGTGCTCGACGAGCAGTTGCTGCTGCTGCTGCTGTTGTTGTTGTTGTTGTTGTTGTTGTTACTATTGCTGCTGCTGCTGTTGCTGCTGTTGTTGTTGTTGTTGTTGTTGCTGCTGCTGGGTGAATTAGCCACAGCTGCTGAGACGCTGGAGGCACTGGAGGAGCAGCTGGACTTGAGCTCAATACTGGATATGTCTATGAGTGTCGGCAATGTTGCATTCTGCTCAGCATCGCTGTTGTTGTTGCTGCTGTTGGCGCTGCTATTGCCATTGCTATTACTAGTGTTGTTGTTGTTGTTGCTAAATCGAAACACATCCGATTTGCCAGTGAGCCGCTGCAGCGCCAAATAGGATTCGAGTGCCTGCAGATTGAGTGCTGCTGCTGCTGCCGAATTGGCCGGCAGCAATGCCGCCTGCTGCAGGCTGCTGACCATGGTGCCCTGCAGCGACAGCACGACGGCAGCAGCTGCTGCCAAATCATTGGTGGCTGCCGCTGCTGTTGCTGTTGCAGCGGCCATTGCTGCTGCACTTGATTTGCTGGCAACAGCAACTGTTGCTGATGTTGCGCCTGTTGTTGCTGTTTTATCTGTTCCTGCTGCTGCTGCTGCTGATGGTTGCACATCTGTCTTTTTGAGCTGTTGCTCAATGCATGTTGTTGTTGTTGTCATAACTGTTTGTTGCTTATTGCTGTTGCTGTCTGCAATTGTTGCTGTTGTTTCTAGTGCTTGTGACGTATTGCAGGCGTCTGCTGCAGTTGCTGCTGCTGCTATTGTTGTTGTTGTTGTTGTATTGCCTTGTTGTTGCAACGTTTGCATAGTGTTGTTGTTGTTGTTGTTGTTGTTGTTGTTGCTGGCGGTGGTAGTGTTGTTGTTGTCGTGCTTGCCAGCTGCAGCAGCGGCAGTCAATTGCTTTGCTGCGTCCATAAAAAGCCCAAAACACTGATCCACTGATCCACGCACACACAGCAGGATATCGAGCCAGCGACTTGGCCCGTGGGCACAAAGATGCAACGCCTGCTGTTGTTGTTGTTGTTGTTGTTGTTGTCCGGTTATTGGTGCTGGCTTTTTTTATTGTTTGGCGCACCTACGCAGGTTGAGTGTGGCTAGTGGTTGCTGCTGCTGCTGCTGCTGCGGTTGTGGTTCGTGGCTGCTTTTTGGCTTTTGACTTTGCACATGAATATTAAAAACCACACGCCATCATAAATCACGCCTTAGTCACGCTTTCAAAAGTCATAAAAATCGAATTTGACGTTCCAAACGGCAAACGGGCGAAATGAAAACAAAAACACAAACACTGACAACAGCAACAACAACAACAAGGGCACACGAAAAAACCAATTGGCAGCACTGGCACTGGGCGGGGTGACGGGGGGCGTGGGGCACACTTTCAGCGAGTGGATCAAATGACGTCTCTTGGCCCACAAAAGAATACCAGAAATTTGATAACGTGGGCGTTATTGTCTCAGATCGTTTCGAAATGAATGTTTTAAAAGAAGCACAGTTGGAGTTTTTGGCAATTTAAAAGTCGATCAACTAACGGTACACAAGTTTTTTTGTTTTTGAGCGTTTCCGCTTTGACACTTCCGTAAATAAATATATATATTTGTTGAAACCAGGGGCGGATTTACTGCTGCTGCTGCTGCTGTGTTGCTGCTGCTGCTGCTCTGCGATCAGCCGTCGTGCCGTGTGCGCTGCACAATATTGGTAAAAGATCACGGAATAACTAAAAGTCCATTGCTCTGCGAGCGGCGCGCGGACCTGGACCTGCGCTCACTTGTTGCCGTTTCGCCTGACCAGAAACTCGGCTCTCACTAACACACTCCAACTCAAGCCAGCTGAGTGAGCGCAAGAGCGCAACAGGCAAACGATCAGAAGAGCGACAGAGCGAGAGAGAGAGAAAGAGAGCGCTGCGAGTGAGAGCACGCGTGAGTGCAACAGCCAGGTGCTAGTAGCTGCAAACGAAACACGTTTTGTGCTTGCTGCCATCTCTCACACACACACACACGCGTGCATTATTGCGCGCAGAGAGCGTGATCACTCACACACACACACATACAGTGATTGCTAACCGGTTATTGGCGCTCGCAGTTGTTGTTAATATGGCAAACGCTTATTTTTGAGTGGGTGTTCTTTCGCAATTGCTTTAGAAGTAATCGCTGCTATTGCTGTTGCTGTTGTTGTTGTTGTTGTGGTTGTGGTTGTTGTTGTTGCTGCGCGCACATAATTTGCCATTTCTTGTTTGATTATTTACTTAGCTTGGCAATTTTGTTGCTGCATTTGTTTATGAGTTTCACTTTTCTCATTTCTTTCTGATTGTCATCTTTCTGTGGCTCGTTTGTATTTAATTTCTTTCTTTCTTCTTCTTCTTCTTTTTATAGCAATTATGTAGTATATATCTTTATTTGTACATGCCCAAGTTCAGGCACGGGGCCTGTTTCGAGAACTTGCTCGAGAGATCTGACAAATCGCTGATAGCCTTGAGCGATAGTTAAAGTCGTTGCTTGCACTTGACGTTCGTAGCCAGGGACTTGATTTGGGATTAATATAGAATAAGAAATAAAATCATTTCGAATCAGTTGCTTTGATTCCACTTTAAATGTAAACAAGTAATATAATTAAATGGAAATTTTTTTGTGGATAAAGTGAATGTTTAATATGGGATAAATGATTGCGGTACAAATTAGGTAAATATGTTTAATATAGTATTTATCAGTACTAGAATCTAGCTAGGTCACATTCCTGCTAAAAATCCTAGTATACCTATAGCTCGTATATTCTTTACAGGATATTGCAATTTTGTCACGAAATGCTTGAGGTATAAGGCTTCTTTACCTATCATATGTACATATGTACATATAATTTTTATAATCATAATACTGTGAATTGGTCCATCTTCGTTTAATATTAAATTCTTATCTGAAACACTTCTGTTCTTCAATCTTTGATTACTCTTGATTACTATATCATCCTACTCTTTATAAAGAATCCGTCGAAAAGAGAGGTTTTGAATATTTCTTTTCTTTTCTTTTGCGTAATATTCGACAAAAATCATATTTTTGGAGTTCATCGGACTACATACACATTTCGCAGTATGAAAACTAGAAAATTTCGCATAAAACCACTTTGTCAGTACTCCCAAGAGTTAGTTACAATCGGTATACTTAAGATTGCAGATCTTTATTGATTTTATTGTTTTCATCAGAACTTAAGAAGATACTTTTCTACATTCGAATTTGAAACAAAGATACTTAAATAGTTTAGACATAGTTGGATAGTCTACAAGCTGAGACATTTTTCTCAATCAAATTAAATAATAATGTTTTTTTTACCACTAGTTGTAATGTTATGGTTTCTAATCTTTAAGATAAATTCTATAACTTACAATATTGCTATAAGATATTTTCTCAAATCTATATAAGGCTTTTTAAAAAAGGTTACATGCTCTATTAAATCTTAAAATATTCAGTAAAATTCATTCTAAAGCTCTTCACTAATAATTTCTCTCAGTGTAATAACCTGCTAGCTGGTGCCCATTAGCGAACGCGTTGATTTCATCGGCCCTAGGCGCTACCCCCAACGAATGTGTGTTGCATGCCACCTGCCCCGCTCTCTGCAGCTGCAGCTAGCACACACAAAGCACACGCCCCACAGCTGTAAATGCAGATGCAGTTGCAGTTGCAGTTGGAGTTGCAGGGATTGGAAGAAGGACAGAGCCACAGTCACAGCTGCAATTCGAACGCCCAGAATTGAGCAAGACTGAGACGCAAACTTGGGATTGGGGCTACACTTTACGTCCGAGTTTTCAACTGTCAATTATTTCTGTATGCATAAAAGCTGAACTGTGGGACTCGCGGAGTCAGAGAGATACTCGAATGCTCTGAGATGCACTCAGAGGCCGCATGAATTTTAATGCGCTAAACGGCGCAAGTAAATGACCAATAATCATGGGAGCTGCCTGCTCCGGCTGCCGGTTGGTCAGATCCAGCTTCAGCTTCACGTTTGCAGTCGGCGCTGCAATTTATTTTTGCATTAAATTGCAATTTGGCCCAAGATTTTGGTGGGCAGCGGGGCAATGCACAGTTTTCTACCATTTATACAGATATTATCATGATTAATAATGCACAAACATGTCATACGCTCGTTTCGTGTGTGTTTGATTGGAGCGCATTAGGAGCGCGTCTGGTAATGATCGGGCACAAGGAGACTCTACGGTCCGCAGACTCTTCCAGTCTCGTCCCACGGTAGCAATTATGTCGCTTAGTGCGCCCAAACGTTCGCTTATGATGATCTTTGCGGCGTCGGCGCCTTCAAAAGATTAGAGATCGCAGCGATCGACTGCATTCCAAGGCAAACTCCATGGGGCTTTCGTATTTCGTATTTCGTATTGACACAAGCTTCCTTTAAATGACTCTCCTGCTTCCTCTCTTGCTCTCTCTCTCTCTCTCTCTCACTCTTTTCTTTGACAACGTCTATCTCATTCTAGCTTACTCTGGGGCAGCTTAATGTCGTTATATTTCGATAGTCGCGCTTTTAAATGCGCGTTTCCTGTGCCGCTCTGTCAGGGACACGATCGACGATCAGATCCACATCCAGGCGCTGCGTCTCAAGGCAAATGGTACATGATTTCAAATTTCAAGTACCAGTTTACATATAGAACGTTCGGCTAGCAAAAACCAGTCGAACGCAAAAGTCTTCGACTCTCGACTCTCGGCTCAAGCTCTGACTCTGAGCCTGATGCTGCGTCTGCATCTGGGCCTGGGCCTGGGCCTGGGCTTCGGCCTGGGTCTGGGCACGGGAATGCCTTGCAGCCTTACACCATCTGTCACAGGGAAAGGCGCGCATTCAGATCGGCAATAAGAATGCGCTAAACTTGATTCCTTAACGCTGTGCGCGCATGCGTGGGCTGGAATTACATGATCACGATCAGCGATAAAACTTGATGTTGTACATAGCAGGCAACATGCGCGGCAACGGGCAACGGGCAATGGGCACCGGGACATCACACAGGGACAGGAGCAAGAGGCAAGGACGGCAGCGGGGCACAGCAAACTTCACTGAAGACCATGAGCCAAACAAAATGTCGCAAAGCTCTACAAATATATATACATATATATAGTCAGTTCTGATATGCAGGCTGAGGATCACCTTGAATATAACGGAACATGCACTCAATCGATTGCAAATTTATAATCATATTTGGCTTGTAGTTATCTGTACTTTATTTCAAAGTTTCGATAAAAATTACATATATATTCGTATTATGGATTGAAAAATATAAATAAACTGTGAATTGAAACAGAATTTAGCTGAGCAAAATTTATCTTTACTGCATTTTTATGGAATTTTTATTGAATATAGAAAATATAATTATTTATCTCTAGATAAATCTCTAGTGTTTTATAGATTCTTCCATTATATAATACCCTTAAAGATCTCATCTATTATGCGTAAGCAAGGCAACAGCTCTGCAAGTGTTTTATGGAGCTTAAGAGCTATTAGCTCAACTCTTAATATCGATTTATAAAATAAAAAAATAAATTAAGTTTATAAATTTTTAAATAATAAATTAAAAAAATTTGAAATAAAAATTTTAAAAATTTATATTTTATTTTTTATATATATAAATTTATATAAAATACTTATAGTCCACCTAGAGCATATTTGTATGTAAGTTGACAAATATTGAAATTGGTCGCAATTTGAAGACCTTAAAATCTTTTAAGAAACTTAATCAGTTTAACAAATTCAGAATTCATACAAAAATGTATACTTATGTATTATATTTTTATTTTATTTTTTGTGTCTGTTGCATGTTCTGTTGCATGCGTTGTGATTGTATAACAGGGTAATTGATTGTTTTTATAGCAAGTTTTATAAGCAAATTCAAATATTAACTTTCAATAATCTATAAAAAAAAAATCCCATTCGCAGGTTGCGCTGACGTTTTTTGACAACAAAAGTTCCTTCTTCTTTCTACTTTCACAATTCATTTTACTCAAATCAAGTAGAGAAAATTTACTTCATCTAGTTAGCCTTGAAATTTTTGTTTTCAATTTGATGACTTGCGAAAATAGAAATTATTTCTCAATCAGTTCTGTGTCCACAGCGAAGGAAGAACATTCAGAGTGTGAAAGATTTTGGTAAATATAAAAAAATATTTAATTCGAGCAGCAGAAAGGATAAAAGAAAGAAAATGCACTTTCTGTAGCATTTTTTCAGGGAGAATTCTATCATTTTTGCAATGGAGCCACCAAAACGTAAAGCTCATAAGAATGCGGCTATAACAAATCTGCTGCGCCCCAAAAACTTTAAGGAAGTCCCAGCTATAATGCCTAAGACTGACTCAGCTCCTACACAAACGGAGGCTACGAAGCCAAATAGCTCAGATGATATACCGGAAATGAAGGAACTCGTTAGACCAAAGTCGATGCTGGATGAGCAGCAGGAGCAGAAGTCGGACGAGAATGTGGAACCGCCTGCTGCAGAGGGAGACAAGCGGACAGCTAGGAACAAGACCCAAAGAGTTGCCAGAAAGCGCGGCACGTCCGTCTCGCCGTTCGACATGATGATGAAGAGGCGCAAAATGTCCATCGATGCGGACAGGGCTCGGCTGAAGAGTCTCTTAGATGAGATCAACAGCGATCCTCCGCCCAGCTGGCACACGGCCTCGCTCATGTGGCTCGACGTCGATATCCTCGAGAGACGCATTGAGGAGTTTGAGAAAGAGGAAGCTGAAAGGAATAAAAAGGCGTCGACATAGAAACGACAGACGTTCCTCATAAAATAGTAATGAAAATCTAATTATTCTCTGCATAACATCTATTCTTGATAAAGAACACATAAAGAATATAGAAATTTGTTCTTATGTTTATTATTTAAATAGCTAAAGAGACAGTTCGAACCGTCTAACGGATATTATTTAAAATATTCCAATTGTACCATGAACTCAAATATTGCTTGGGACCCCTTGTCCGGAAAGCTACCTTAATTGATTTTTTGTCAGTCCTCGATCCAGCTACAAATCAAAACTTAATTATTAGTCCCTCGCAATAATAGTATTAAGACTTAAAATAATTGCCCAACCTAGAACTGGTCTTTAAAAAGAAATTTGGGCGTTAATATGCAAAGCTTTTAGAGTAAAGGAAACTTAGTTGTCAAGTCTATTACTTATATAACCCAGACATAGATTTCAGGTACAGGTACGATAAAAATATATTTAAAATTTAATGTGTAATACGAAAACTAGAGGGATGAGCAAACCCTTGCAATAGTACAATTATATATCGATTTACTCTTCTCTGATTTCTGATTTGACAGATTGACGTTTTTACTCATTTTTAGATCTCTAGGTGTACAATATACATATATATAATATATCCTTTTTGCAAATTAATAATGAAAACAAATCATGGATATCATGGATATTTTTTAAGGAACCAATAGAAATAGTTTATGTAAGCACTCTATTAAGTCACACATTTATGTTCAATAAAACAAAACTTACATCTTGAGGAATCTAGATACTATTTTACATGGAACTCTTCAAAGAGCCTCGATTGATTTGTTTTCAGTGTGAGATCTCGGCAGCTATCTGACAACTGTATCTGTGGTTTGTCGTGTCAAATTATTGATTGCTGTCTCATAATTTGATTTTGATTGTTGGGCCGCTTGTCATCTTTCCGATCGAGTTTATAATCTGCTTTGATTTGGCGCTGTGCGCAGCGGCGCGGGGCCAAAGCCAAAAAAAAGTAAAAGTCATAACACACATACTTATATGGCAGTCGATAAAATCGACTATCGAAGATCTGGAACCCCGAACCCGAATCCGAATCGGACCCGTTGCCATTGTTTGGCGTGACTTTTTATTGGTACGAGTAATTACCAGGGGCGTTAGCCGAGTTCCCAGTTCCTGGTAACAGTTGGCAGTGGCAGCAGCCGCTGTTCATTAGCCGCAGGCGTTGCCGCTGATTGGACCAACTAATCCCTGTTGCAGGCCCAGATTAGGCGCTGCCTCACCTCTCCCTCTCTAGCTCTCCCTCTACTATCATTATTTTTATGTTCTTTTTTTGTAGTTGTATTTTGTCAGTTCTGTTGAAATAGTCGACTTTGTGGTTGGCACGCACAGCCGTTACAATTAGTGTTTGGGGATTTTGCCTTACAATTCTCTTCTTTTTTCATTTTTTTCTTTCGTAGCTGTGACGCAGATCTCTTATCGTTTTTCGTGAGGAATTGACATATTCACTTGGTAATTTGATCTATTGAACAAAAAAAAAGACGGCCCCGGGCCTTGTGCCGGCTGAATTTTTTTGAAGGCAACATTTCTTGTGACAAACAATGAGGGAGAAATCATAATTACAATGGATTAGGAAATATTAATATTTTGCTCTTTGATCTGCGCCGTTGATCATTTTTATTTTAAGACACTTGAGATCTGTTGTTGTTGTTGTTGTTGTGTATTGACATTGTTCTTGAGCTGAGTGAGCAAACACCAAATGAGCTGGCGCATGGACAAAGATCTTAGGCAAATAAAAGAGTTTACGAAGAAGAAGTTCAGCCTAGGGAATTGTTAATATAAAAAGAGTGGGCAGATTTATATGAGATGTAATGGAATTTTAGGCAAAATAATGATTATTAAAAAAAATTTATTGAATGAACTTGTAGATGTATCATTACTTGATTACTTCATTTAATTCCTTCCTTCGCTAACATCATTAATTTCTTTTTTACTTCATATATTATATCGTACCTTTCCTACTTTATATCCAACGCCATCTCAATCAGACTGCAAACTTATTCTTTCAATAGAATTTTTCAATTTAATTCATGTTGTCAATTTTGAAAGGCTTTTGGCCCAGTCGAAAGTGATTTGCGAGCAAGTAAAACCGAACAATCAACTAACCGAAGCGGGGCAGTGTGAATGTGAAACATTTGTGCTGCCCCTCCTCAGACATTCCCTGAATGATTTGCATACCTTCGACGCGAAACAACAAGAAAATCGGCTAAGGACGGACTGAAATCAAATCGAAGCCATCTGGCCAAGAGCGTCGTGGGAATCAGTTCAATATAATTTGCCTGGGCAAATAAGAGCTGAGAGAGTGGCGCGGACTCTCGATTGCGATTCTGGGCATTGCGAATGTCAATTAATTGCAAACAAACTGAGGTACAAATCGTAATGAAACAAACTGCAAAAACAACATCAATGGAAAATTGTGGCAATTTTCTCGCGGCTGTCGGCCGGGTCAGAAGTAGAAGGAAGTGTACGTCGACTGCCGAATTATTGAGTGGCTGATGGACTGACTGAGAGACTGACTGCTTGAATGATGTGAGAGTGTGCTCGACCCCCTACTCGAAACACTCACCAGCTGAGTGACAGGCAAAGCATTTCGCTGTGCATCGCTGAACGTTTGGAATGGACATCAGTCCGACGTGGACATGTGTCCGAGCTGTTCCGATACCTCTGCTCGGCATCTGAACTGGCAGCGGTATCGGAATCGGTTGCCGAATGGGGCGCCATTCGTGCTCATTGGCCAAATGCCTAAATGGCCAAATTGATGCACGCGATTTAACTTTTCTCTGATTGAGCTAATGACAGAGGCGACTACGTGAGAAAGAAATAAATTTCAATTTCGCATTCGCGTTCGCATTGGGTCAACATCGACTCCAGCAAACACTTCAAATTGCATTTACACAGAACTGGAAGAAGTTATCGCAGTGTATACCTAGCTATATGATGTGGAAGGAGAGAGAGAGAGCGAGATAGAGAGATAGAGAGATGGAGATATAGAGAGATAGAGAGGTAGAGAGAGAGAGAGAGAGAGAGAGAGAGAGAGAAAGACAGAGAGAGAGATAGAGAGACAGAAAGAGAGAGAGAGAGAGAGAGAGAGAAAAAAAGATAGAGAGATAGAGAGAAAGACAGAGAGATATGGAGATAGGGAGAGAGAGAGAGACAGAGAGAGAGTCGGAGAAGGAGGGAGAGAGGGAGACAGAGACAGAGTGACAGAGAGGCAGATAGAGAGAATGCGAGAAAACGAGAGAGACAGAGATTTGAAGATAGAGCTAGAGCTAAGGAAAGAATGATAGAGACAGATAGAGAGAGAGACAGAAAAATAGAGGGAGAGAGAAAGAGATAGGGAGAGAGGTAGAGAGAGATAGAGAGAAAGACTGAAATATAGGTATATTTTTCATTTTCTTTTCTTTTGATCTCAAATCACTTTATATATTCCATCTTCTTCCCTTTCAATGCAGTGCAATTACTTTCAAGAACTTTTATTCTAAGCAGATCAAAATCTTTCAGATAAAATGAAGCTTGAATAATGAAATTTACTTAAAAACATCTATTGTGTCAAAAGTCTTACTTAGTCTCATAGCTTATACTATTTTTTTTTCAGGGATATAATATCTACGTAGATTCCTTAAGGCCCGTTGGCTTTTATTTGAAATCACCTATAAAGGATAAGTAAAGTTCCCCCATAACTATCTCTTGATCCTTATCAATATATTCAGCTTTGGATTTAAGCTGCTCTTCGCTAAAACTTCTTTACTCCACTTTGAGCTCTATATCATTGTAAGCCGGATATGGCATGAATTATATACATGCATATATGACTACCCTACCGGTAGGACTGTGTGACCAGCTTTTAGCCCGTTTGTGGTGGATCGTCCACCCCCTATGGTGCGTTATGATTATTCTATTGGCAACTCATTTCCTGCTGCCCGGCATTCACTTTCAATTTCTCAGGGCTGTTGTGAGTGGAGATGCGATGGTACTCGGAACACAAAGCGAAATTAATATAAACGGCTGTCTGGATCGGGAAGGCCTTTAATCATTTTTAGCTGCGCCTGCCCAAAGTAGAGCACCGCAGCAGCAGGAAGATGCAGTCCAAAGCTGTAAAGCGTGGCAAATATACGCTTAATTGGCTGTAGGTAGTGCTCGAGACTTTCCAGCTCCGAGATGCGAGATCCGAGATCCGAGATCCGAGGCCCCACTGCAATAAAATGCAAATTAAACGAATGGAGGCCGGGTAGGCACATTTATTTACTTAGAACCTCCTGCTGTGCTTCCGAATTAAGTTTAAGCCCGGAGGCTAAAAATGCAAAAATGAGTTTTACTAATTTCTTAACTTGCAGCCAACATGATGGACATGCCACAGGGGCAAGAGCCAAGAGTCAACAGTTCAGCTCAGTTCGTTGCTGTGGTAACTGAATCTTAATCCTTGCATAAATCGATTTTAAATGAGTTTCTTGTGCTTCGAAGCCATAATCAAAAACTTTTACTGGCGCATGCAAATCTGCTGAAGCGAAAAACTGGAGACTTCCATCGGTTGCTCTTTTCGGTAGCGCACCAAAAAAAAACAAAAAGAGCTCCACGGTCACTCCCACCTGACTGCCGAAAAAGCGCCCGAAGGACGACGACGAAGACATCGTTGGAGCAGCCGATGCTGAGACGCGTCTTCGGCATGCGTTGAAAGTGGGGCGTGCGCCGTTTAGTATGCAAAGTGGCCCATGGGCTGTTGTAGCCCCGACGGTACCCGAGATACCTGCTCCGCTTTAAAAAGAAAATGAGTTATGACTTGGACTTGGACTTGGCATACGGCCGAGCGTCGGCCTCGACTCGTTTGCATATTTTAGGCCACCGTTTAATTAAAGGTTCCACAATTTCTGAACATTTGAAACAGGGCACGAGCACAAGGGGTCTGTCAAGAGCTCGCGACTCGCCCATAACACTTCAGCTGAAGACTCAACAACTGGAGCTGAAGCCTTCAGCCACAAAAAGTGTGCGTGTGTGCGTGTGTGTGCGTGTGTGCGTGTGCAACGGCGGCTTTTGTGCTCTCAAGAACCTGCCAGTCCGTTCGGGGGTCTCTGTCATGAAGTAGACGACGACTCGCTGCCCTGTTATTTTAACGCATACACGCACTCCTTACTCATCTCGTGTGATATTTCAAATCAATAACCATAACTTTGGGGCCTCTAAATAACTCTATTGTGCGGCGCTCAAGTTTTCTTGGAACTGCTGGAAAATACACTTTATATAAAAATGCGATCGATCGATGCTGCGGGTGTCGTCGTCGACCCTCTGTCTTCAGCAACCATCATTCTGGGTGGCTGAAATCTAACTCTCTCTCTCTCTTTCTATTCTCTGTCTCTGTCTCTCTTTCTTTCGCTGTAGAGAAAAGCGGTCTTCTATCTAGCGGCTATTAGCGCTGCTGCCTGTTGTGCATTTTATTGTTTCTCCCCACTCATAATTTATACGCAGCGACACCTTCTGGCATAGGTGCAACAGAACCTGAACCTGTTTATCACACGCATTAGATCGCAACGCAATGCCATCAATTTTTCAGCTGCAGCAGCTGCTGTTGCTAAGTCCGAGACGCCACAAAGATGCACCTTTATACGTAAGACGAGAGAAAAGGTAAAGGGGGCAACGTCAACTCCGACTTCGACTTCTACTTCGACTTCGACTTCGACTTCGAACAACGCCTTTTGTTCGCTGCTCTATAAATTCAAGTGGATATCAATAATAAATTTCACTAATTTCTGTCATTCCACTCAAGTGGTACAAGCCAACAGCTCGAGCTGCTCTATGAGCCACAGCCACAAGGCCCAAGCCCAGGTCCAGGCAACGAGCTCGACAGCAACTGAGTCTCTCTATTGTTGTTGTTGTTGTTGTTGTTGCTGGCAATGTTTGCTGCCTGTAAGTCTGTGTGTTAATGTCTTGCTTTTAACCACTTCATTGTTCGGGCGTCAAAGGTTAAGAGTCTCGCATGTTGTTGTCCATGGCTGTCGCCATCGTTCCCCGGTTGTCTGCAGCAGCAGCAGCAGCACCTCGGCAACAGCAACAGCAACAGCAGCAGCAACGCCGCCAGCAACAGTGCGAGAGCAAAATCCAACCTCGCCCTCGCCTCCGTCGCATCGACAGATACAGATACACAGATACTTTGCGCTTTTGTAGTTATTTCTCTTGATTTTTATTATTATATGGTTTTGTTTCGAGTTTTGTATGACTTTTTGTTGCTGTTGTTGTTATTTATCTTTGTATTATTTTCATTTTTATACACATCATTTGATTTCATTTCATTTCTCGACTGCTGCCGTTGTCGTTGATTGTTGTTGGTGCCGCTGTTGTTGCTCTCGGGTTTTCTTAGTTATTGTTGTTATTCTTTAAAGCGCCTCAGAATGCAATTGTTGCGCATCCATTCAGCTTGAATTGTATTCGGTCTTCTGATGGGTTTTAATAGGTTCGGTTTACATGCATTCAAGACGATTGTCAAATAAAATTGATGAGATTGGGGTGGTTATAAAGAGAGAGGGAGAGACTTATCCAAAAAGATAGGGAGAACGTGAGTTACTCGTATATGGGCATGCAGTAAGATCAATCAACTCTTATCAATTAAAGGAGTTAAGGAACGATAAATTGAATTCTCATTTCGATTGCAACATTGTTCATTTTACTTTGCACTCCAGAAGAACAAAACATTTTTCCTCGATTCTTTAATCAATTATTATGAACCAACATTTATAAAAATGCTACAAAAAACAAAGCCAACTTATGATAAACATAAAGAAAACAAGTAAGATCGTTGCAGTCGGATGTTACCCCGTTTTTTTTTCAATGTCAATCTCTAGCAGATATCCTAACGAGCTCGAAATATGCATCTTAAAAGGATAGGTAAGTCTTTGGCCGAGGCCTTTTGAAATTCGAAAACTTTTCGCAAATTCTGATGCTACAACGCCATATTTTGTGTGCACTCTAAAGTAAGAAATCGAAAGAATTTAACGAGTAATAAATGTCGAATATTAAACTTCTTTTGGCAAAGTAACAATCGAAGTTAAAGAAATTTACTGATTTTAGAGTTCCTCCTCATTAAATTTATTCATTTTCACTAAAACCATTGAGCTGCTATCCGCAATATTCTGGGAATAGATATTAGAGATCCTTACTCATTCGATTAAGTATAGAATTTGATTATTCATAACTCTAGTTAAGTTGAATAAAGTCCGATATTCAAATAATATCCAGTACTATCGATTGGCATTCAAAAATTTCAAGAATTTGACCAAATTTACAAAAAAAATTTGGGTTGCATCACACTTTTTGCCAAAAATTGGATAGAGTTTTTACTCGTACGGATCAGTACTATCGATTAGCATTCACAGATTCAAATTCTACAATTTTTTTCAAATTTGAAAAAACAAACATAAATTTTTTGCCAAATTAGATTGAGCCATAAATAAGCCACATGTTTAACTTAAAATGGGTATAACTCGGTTGAATGTTGGCCGTTTCAAATAGGTACTGATTCCTTCCTTCGATCTATATTTAAGAATCTATCTATAAACCTTTTCAAAATATTTTACAGAACTTATGTTTCAAACATTTCGATATTTGAGATGAGTACAAATTCGATTCTTAAGGCTCAGACTTCATTTGGCCGAGTTTCGGTCATTTAAAGTCATAAATCTGGGTATTTCAAGTCGATCCCATTTTTGTAATTTCTTTCATATATATATGAATTCGATCATATATCATTACTAATCGATTGTAGGCATAAAAAGTTTAAAATTTATTTTCTGAAACAATTTAAAAGAGTTGAAAATACTGTTCGAGCTCGATAAATTCAGGCTTTTGAGATCAATCACAGTCACTTATATAGCTATACCCATATTATCACTAAATCTGTATATTCCACAGTATTAGAAATATTTGATATTATAATAGATTATACAAAAATATGTTTGTATGTTTGTATAGTATAGCTATATACACATTTACATACATATATATATTTTCTAATTTTGGAACTCTTATCTTCTCGCTCGCAGTAGCTGCGTTAGTTCGATTCCTTCAATGCCTTTGCAATTAATTTGTTCAAATAAGAAACAATACATAAGCAAATCATCTTCGATACCCAAAACTCATCTTCAGGCACTCTGAGACGGGGTTCGCTGTTGCCTGACTGTCTGCCAAGTAACTACAATTTGTGCCGAACCGAAGCGAACCGAATTCCCCCTTTACATTCGATTTCAAACTGGCCGGCAAAATGACGAAACATTTTTCCCATTTTCGATTTTCGGGTTTCGTTTTATATACATTTTTTAAGATGCCATAAACAATGGATTATCTAACCACTTACAAAGTGCGTGAAATACTGACAAAGCCGAAGACACTTGTGTAGGAGTCGGAATCGCATGGAAACCCAGGTCCATTGTCGTCCCCTACCCATTGTCAGACAGCTGGCTGCTCACAATGCCAAACAATTAATGTTGCTTATTGTTGTTATCGAAGCGCTCTCAATTTTCCGACTCTCTGTGGAAATTATGTGAAAGTATTTTATTGAGGACTCACAGATTCGGAACACTCGACAGAAGTCAATTCTAATCGAATTGTTTTCTAAATAGATTGAAGGTGACTTGTTCCATGGAATCGCATTCTATAGCTGCCCATATATATATTGTGGGAATCTGTGTGAGAAGAAGAAGAAGTTGGTAGCAAAGGGAGCGAGTCCAGCTTTATAATGCCATAATAAACTGGAAACTGCAAAGCAAAGTGAAAAATTACCTTTAGCGCTCTTAAGCGCAGCCACTAAAACGTTTAACTTGACTCTCTCGAGACTAATGGCTGGAGCCAATTTGTATATAAGCTCTTCTACCGCTAAGGTGGACTTTTATCAAAGCATTTTTCGGTGCTTCGCATAGCCATAAACATATATTCGTATTGTTGCTTTTTTTTTGGGCCGTCTGGTAATTTTGGTAGCATCCAGCAGACCAAATCCAAATGCTGTTAACTCTTGCATGTGAAACGTTTACGTGCTGGCATCCTACACACAGCTGTCGGCACACACACACATACACACATACACAGGATCATCTTCGTCTTTGCAAATACCCAATGCATGAACCTCTTCAAAGTTGGCTGAAAGAAAGGTGAACACAACTCTCGCTATACGCATTCTTCTCCTCCCAATTACAATATTATTATTGTTGTTGTCCATCCAAAGCGTGGCTTATTGTACCCGTTGTTGTTGTTGTTGTCGTTCCAGCAGTCAAATCCTGAGAAATTTGATTGAAGTTTAAAAGGCTTAAAAGCGCAACCAACTACCAGTTCGAAGTTCTGTCTGAGATTTCAGTTGGCATTCGTTTTATTGCCGACATTATCAGCCCTCATCGTTTGTTGTTCTTTCGCATTCGCCTGCGAATTTGAATACTTCATTTTCTCTCTCTCTCTCTGTCTCTCTCACTCTTTGTGTTTATAACCACTAAAAGGTCACAGTTCACGCGCGTGCAACGGTCGCAGTGTGAGAAGTTTTAGTTTGGCCTCTTGATTACGAATTGACAGAAGCTAAAGCCAACTTTCACAGTTCAAAGTTTTCGTTGGCCCATAATTGAAATGAGCGCTGAGAATCGCTGCAAGGCTTAGCAGATAAATATATAAATGCCGAGATCGTTTTATAAGTTGTCTTATTAAACTAGCTCAGCAATGATAATCGGAATTAAAATCTCTAGTTAGTGTATAGAGTAGTCTTAGCTAAAGACGATTACCGAGAGCTATTTATATGAAAAGGTTTATTACCTTTTTCCCCCTTCCATTAAATCATGAACAATTAATTCTAAATAATTTGCAGATTTATTTTGTTGGATATGCAATACTACCTAAAATATTTAAATTCCAATTAAATTCATTTTGTAAGATTCTGGAGCCGGAATCCAAAATATAATAAAAATCAAAACTATATTTTTTATATAAGAAGTTAAATACAAATATTGGTGACTTTAGGATTAAAATATGAAAAATATATTGTAAAAAAGCCAGAATCTCGATAGATTTCTTAATTGATATCATGAAAACGGTTTAAGTTATGGATTAGAGATGGGCGTCGGGATCGGCATTTTCGGGACTCGAAATTGTCGCGAAACGATTTTCGGTATCTGGCGGGTTGGGAAAGATTTTAAAATCATGGTAAGAAATTCTAGAGATTTGCTCCGAGATGGCGGCATTACAGAGATACCCGTCCGGGAGCCGCGGGAAAATTTCGATCCCTACGTCCACCTCATAATAATATCTCTAGAATCTCCTACCATGCCTCCTTAATGTAGGGATCAAGCACTTGTCCGATCGACCTGGAATTTTTAGAATCTTTTCCAAGCCAGAAAATTGTTTCGGGATTACGGGTCCCGAAAATCCCGATCCCGACGCCCATCTCTATTATGGATTATGTGAAATAAACTTAATATAGACTCTCTTTCATTCTATACCTCTTATTGGTTCTGAGATCGAGGCGTTCATACATACGGACAGACGGATCGACGGACATTCAGACAGTTCGACTCAATTCGTCATCCTAATATAGAATATATATACTTTATGGGGTCTGCCATGCCTCCTTCTGCCTGTTACATATTTTCTGCATTTTCAATGGGTTCAGGGTATAAAAATTGTCAATAAATAATCGATTTTAAAGCTTTTTTGATAAGCTAATTTTGCTTTAGATACATTTCGGAAGACTTCAAGTTGACTTAAAGCTGCTTCAAATTCTTACTCCCTCATAATCTCAAGCCTCCACATTGTATCCTGATCGTATTCCAAGAGATTCAATTCCTTTAGTATTTGTATTCTGATTAAACATGCCGGCGCTTTGATCTCATCTAGATCAGTATCATGTCTAACTATTCTCATCGCCTTTCCACACTATTTGTGGCTTGATTTCGTTTCCCATTCTCCCACCGTTTGATACCTTTGTGTTGTTGTTTTGTGCACTTGTTTCCTTAACAGGGGCGGCCGCCCGGAAAACAAAAGCACCTACCACATCATACGATTTTTTTGGGTTTTTTCTGGCTTTGTTCGAACCATTGTTTGATTTATGCGCACCTCCGCATGAGCCTATATATCACGGCCCGCTTGTACTACGATATATCACATCCGTATCCATCAGCCATGAAATATTGCGGCTCCTAGCGTTCTTTCTCTTTCGCTCCCTCTGCCGCTGTCGCTGTCTTTGTTGCTCTTTTGATGGCTCCCCCACATGGCACGATAAATTCCACGCCCGATAATATCGTCGGCCACACAATGGCAAATGCCGATACAAAATTTATAGCCCACCCGGCCATAGACATCGACATGGACCCATTGAAATGATATGAGACTTGTCGTTGCCCCGCCCCCCGCCTACCGCCCAGCCCCTTGACTACATTTAAGTTTTGTGTATGGTATTCTCTTCTATTTTTCTTTTAGTTTTTGATGGTCAATTAAAATGGGTTATTATGGGACGGCTGAAGTGCGATATATGTCGATCTATAGCTCTGGCGTTTAGAAATCTTTTTATTCAGCATTTCTGTACTCAATAAAATACCGTTCTTTTACGAGCCTTATGACATATAAACCTTTCGATTCTAATGTGTGTTGTGGCTCATTAAACTATAAAAGAAGCTGAACAACTTCTGTTGTTGTTGCTGTTGTTGTCATTTCACAGGTGTGTGCGAAGGAGTCGCAGCTACAGTGGGACCAATAAAGTAGTTAAGTGCCTCGGCTCTGGTAGCCAAAACGCTCGAAATGGAAGTTGCGTGTCGAGCGACTGAAATTGGAACTGAGCCCATGCAGCTTGCCAACTCTAAGGCAACTAAGAACATTGCAGTTGGATGCAATCGACTACACAATACTCGTTCGCAGTTCGATAACGATGAGATGAGAAAACCAACCAAATTTATTATGCACTGTAAGTTCAATTAGATTTTAAATAGCAATTGACTCTGTGCAAAGGTTTGTTGGCCAATAATTATATGAGCAAGATTTGGGTTTATAGAATAAGATATAATAATCTGACAACAAAAAGAATAAGAAATATACTAATAGCTGCGAGATCGACAAGAAAACTAATATGTCTGAAACATTGGAAAGAATTGATTAATAAAAAATTAAATTAGGGAATACAAATATTAAAAAGTGAAGAAGAAATTATAATTTAACTGTAAAGAGAATAAGAAATATATTAATAATAATTTTTCTGAGATATAGGAAAGAATTGAGCTTATAGAAAAATAAATTAGGGAACACAAATATGAAAAACTGAAAGATATTATAATCTAACAGCAAAGATAATAAAAATATATTAATAATAATATTTCTGAATTGTAAGAAAGAATTGAGTTTATAGAAAAATAAATTAGGGAACGCACATATGAAAAACTGAATAAGAAATTATAATCTAATAGCAAAGAGGCAACGAGACCGACAAGACAAATAATCTTTCTGAGATTCCTTGGGATTGACTTTCAATCTATTTACTCCCACGTCTTAAAGTTTTAGAAAATGCATATCCTTGCCCGGTTTCTCTTACTTTCGGGTGGATTTTTAGAGGTGCGATTAGAGATTTCAGACTTTAGTCAAGCTCAAAACTGTTAGTTAGGTAGGATCTCAATCTCAATACAATATCTAATGTCGCACAAATCGACATCTGTAGAAACAATAAATATTTTATTGAATAGATATAAACGGGCAGAGAGCAACATGAAAATTCTAAAAACTAACATACTCCTTTTACAATCTGAGCGAGTATAATGATGACCAACTGCAGCGGCAGCCGCATCGTCATCATCAGTTAAATGAAATGATTGAAGCTGAATTGAAGTCTTTAGTCAGCGAACACGCAAGGCAACAATTGGCTCGACTCTTCAGCAAGCGATTGGGGCTGGGTGGAGAGTTGGTGGGGGTGGGAGAGACTCGCTACACTGATAAGCTGTCAGTGAAAAGCATTGGCTGGTCAGTGATCCGTGCTGGCAGTCGCTTCATTAATCACAACATGATGCAAATTTCTTTGGAAGACGCAGCAGCAGCGCCTCAATTTGCATGCCTAAATTGCGCATACGCCGCGTTGACCTCGACCATAGAGTCCTCTACTGTTTGCAGGCGGGCACATAATGTGCCATATCACTAATTTATGTTGCCATACCCGATTCACAGGCTTTATGCCATGCTGTGTGCTGGCTGCAAAAGCTCATCAGAGCAGCCAACTCGGATTCCGACTCCAACTTCAACTCCAACTCCAAGTCGGGATCGCTACGATTTTTTGGCTGGGAGTTGCTGCTGCTGCTGCTGTAGCTTGGAATGTGCAGCGTCATTATTTTCATGATTGTTCAGGTATTCAAAATGCTCTCGGTGCTTTATGAACTCCGGACGAGCGCTCGATCCGCACCATCGACACAATATTTTCTTTAGTCAATCGAAGTTGTCGATGTGACTTTTATATGCCACTCAAACGCTCTTGTTGTTGTTGTTGTTGTCTATCAGCGGTGCGGGTGTTAAAGACCACTGAAGACAATTGTTATTTTTAATATCATTGTTGGCACATTGCTGTTGTAGCTGTTACCGTTGCTGTTGCTGTTGCTGTTGCTGTTGCCGTTGAGAGCATTCACTGTAAAACTCATACAACATCAACATCAACATACAACACTCAGTCATACTTGGACTCTGACTCTCTGAGTCTCTGTGTCTGGCCGCGATTGTTATTGTAAGCCATGTCTAGTGATATGATTTCATATTGTGCTTTGCAGCTTTTAACAGACTTTCAGAGGAGGCCGCCGACGCCGCCAACGTTGAAAACGTTTCCAATACCCAGTTCCCTGTTTCCAGTTCGTAGTAAACTACGAAGGGTTACAGGAATTAAGAAAATAATTGAATTTGTTCTCAAAAGTTATGTTCACTAAAACGATTTTATAATAATCGTATTTTACAAGGTTTTTCCAGTGGATAATAGTCTTCTTCTTCTTCTTATATATCTTTATATCTTAACCAATGTATATACATTCTCTATAGCTGAGATCTAATTTTAAGGACACAGCTGGCGGGGCTGGCAAAAATCTTCCCCATCGTTGTCAGTGATTTTCCAACAGGAATTGCTCTGAATTTCCCTTTCTCTCTACTATCCATTGTCTATTTCTATTTATTTACATTACTAATTTCAATGCTTAATAATTTTGTTTAAGTTTTCTATTAACAAAAACTTTTAATTAATATTTTATTGTCATTTTTTTTTATATTACAGTTCTTGTCATTTGACTCTATAGCGCGTATCTTATTAAACCTGTACTTTGTTAAGATGACTAATTTGCCTTTGTGCCTACAACGCTTAGTTGTGTATTGTTTGTTTTTTTTTTCAAGATCTAAACTACTAAACACAAGTACAGTACAACCATGCACTATTGCTTGGGATTCGAACTCGGGTCCTCGTCAAACGAATTATCTGAAGTTCTCGTCTACCGTGGATGGCTTATAATGTCATTCACAATATATAGCTATGATCTGGGGCATAACTGGCCGGTCGGGCAAAAATAAAATTGCCCCAACGTGTCGGTGATGTTATTAGGGTAATCTCTGCTGTAATTCTGTATGGGATATCTAATTATACCTTGTTAAGATCTATATTTTAATTTTAATAAATATTTTTTATATTTTTGTAACACTTGTAAAGTTAACATTTTCAAATAAATATATATAAAATCATAGATATAGGTAAATTTTAAATTTAAATTTTTTTTTACTTATTATCGAATTTAAGAAATTAACTAAATCTGAATGTTAGACTTGTTATTAATTTATTCAGCTAACAGTTTTGTTCACGTATGCAATAAAAATACAATTAATACAGAGTTGACTCATAAAAATATATATATAATATATAGTAAAGACATCATTGAAAATGGGGAAAATACACAAGTGTATATTTTACTTGTGTTTTCCAATATAATTTTATGCTTTCACACAATGTCTTGTCAACGCAGGTTCGCTAATCAGTTGGATCTAAGAAACATGTTAAATTTGTCAACTAATCGTCGTCACTTCATTGCGAGAGCCATTAAGCAGCCGACGAGCGGGTCGTTAAATAAATACGAAATATACAGTTTTAAAGAGTGCCAAGTTTATCGGGGGCTAAGACAAAAGTTGAGATCTTCTATGCTAATCAGGCATTAAATTGACGACCACCCAAAATTGAAACAAGAGCTAAAAGCAATTTGCATTTGCATTTGCATTTGCATTGACGAGCATTCAAGATCAGCTGACAATGGGACAATGAGATTTGAATGCGAGGCATTTAAGAAAGCGGGAACAAAGTCGTCTTTTCGCTCAGTGTTTAATTAATTGTTTGTTGATTTAGCTGATCATTGAAACGCCTGCGCCTCGTATTTTATGTGAGGCAAACGCATAAAAATCGCTGAGATTCGGTAATCAAAAAAAATTTAGACATTCTGTCGGGGCTACGGTCGGGGACGATAAACCGGAGTCGCGGCTAGCAATGAAACTGCCCACACAGACGACACAAAGTGGCAGAGGGAACAGACTGGCAATGATGATGATGATGATGAGGCTGACGATGATGCTGATGATGGTGGTTGCCGTAAGTTGTCTGCCTTCCAGCGACCACAATTATCAAGTGTGAAAACCAGCGAATAACAAATTAAGCGAGTGATACGACGTCAAGAACTCAGACTCCAACTCCAACTCCAACTCGAAGTTCGACTTCGACTGCGACGCGAAGTTCAGCTGTATTGAATGCATATGGACAGGGACACACCACACAGTGAGTGAGAGAGAGCCGAGGCACTACTCCGATATCAGTTTTATGGGTGGCCCACATGTCGAGGGCCATAAAGTAGAAAATTATCACCTTTTAAATTGAAGAATCCAAACAAATTGAAACGGATATCGTGTTTAAGTGCTATCGACATCACTTCTATTAGCCCAGACCCCAGGAAGATGCCGATGGCAGTGTCAGTGACAACCCGGCTGAAGTCCAGACACGGTTACATGACGCTCCTTAACAACTAAGCCTCCTTGCTCTCTCCCTCTCTCTCTCTCTCTCTCTCTCTCTCTCTGTCTCTCTTTCTGTCTCATTCTGTGCGACAAGCCAATTAAAAGACCAAGTAGAAACCGCATCGAAGTGCGTGGGTTTGAACTTGGATCGTGATCGGGTTCGGTTTCGGTTTCCCAATGGAAGCCTGGCCCATTAGCCACAAAGGTGTAGGCTGTGTGTGTGTGTATGTGTGTCTGTGAATGTGTGAGTGTGTGAGGCATCAAATTCCCAGCAGGATGCGTTCGCTATTTGAATTGCTGGACAGTTGGACACTTGCTGCAGTTGGCAATTATGCTGCATTACGTGGCCAGTTGACAGTTTTGTGACTGCATCCATTGATATGAAGCTATGGGTCCTAATTGAACTACCTACCACCTGCCTGGCCATGTCATAGCCCCAGCAGCAGCAGCAGCGGCGTCAGCGGCAGCAGCGAAGTCTGCTACGGTTCATGGCTCATGTCCTCGATCAGCGATCAGCAGCCAGCAGTGGCCATGGGTCGTCGGGGCAGGGCAGGCTGCTCAGCCTCTGCCTCTGTCTCTGCCTCTGCTTCTGCCTCTGCCTCTGCCTCGATTGCCAAGTCTCGGCCATAAATGTTCGCTCCGTGGGAAATGGCGTGTGCCCTCGAGCGTGTGCCGACCAATTTGACTCCTCGCGAACTGGAAAAATACGAAGGTAATAATTCACAAAAAAATATTTGTAGAAACTTGCATGGGAACAATCGCGTTGGACGTTGATTTCTCGAAAAGCGTTCGGCTCCAGCCAAAAGCCAGCTAAGCCGACTCCGACTCCAGCTCCATGTAAGACTCGCTCTGGACATGATTTTCTGACTGTGTGTTTGTGTGCGTGTGTGTGTGCAGTGGCTGCTCATTTTATTGAGCCAGGGCTGCATCAGTTGCAAGCACGAATCGAAGGTGGAGTCAGCTTTTTGGGGGTGTGTGCAAATTCTGCAGATTCCCTTTGCTTCGGAAAGGGCAAAAAATATAGAAAATACAATTATAAATTTTTATAAAAAATAAAATATTTAAGCTTGATTTGAAAACATTTATAATTTTATAAGTTATTAATTATATTTATATATATATTTATTTATAATTAATAAATTTGTGTGAAAAGTTATATAATATTATTATTTGTTGTTTACCACGAAAACTTCTTTCTTAACTAAAATTTTTATTTTTGTTTTAAACTTTTTTTTTCTTTATTAATTAGATAATTTTTGTATAGCCTTCAAATTGAATTACATATAGTCTATTATATAAAATTATTATAACATATTTTATAAAATTTTTAAAATTTGAGTTTAGAATTTCAACAATTTTATTTGCTTATTTTGATTTAGTTATTATAAAATAAAAAAAATATTTCACTTTAAATATTTTTTTAGTTTTCTCATAATATTTTGATTTATTTTTTGTTTCTTATTATCTTTTTCTCAATTAAAATAATTAACATTTGACTTTTAATTTTTCTTTTTATTTTGTTTTATTATTTTTAGGTTTTTATTGCTTTCTCTTTTATTAACATTTTAAATGAACTCATTCAATTTTATTAATTTATATTTTCTTTTAGGGCTTATTTTTAATTTAATCGTGGTCCCTGCTTCTGAAACGTGGCCCAGAGCTTTGGCCCCACTTGACTCGACTACCAAAAAGCAAAAGCTTATTGCCCAAGCCGCGCTCAACACGCCCCCGTTTATGTCCCGAAACAGTACGCCCCCTGTCTGCCGCATGCCACTGCACCACCGCCAGCAGCACCGCCCCGCTGACCCACCGTGTGCCCACAGCCACCGACTAAGTGCGAATCTGTGGCGCAATCAGTTGCCAAGTTTCTGGCTGGCATAGTTTCTGAATTTATTTCACCAGCCTCTCGAACCGAGCGTAAGAGCAACAGACTGTCCGACGGTCCGTCTGTCCGACCGACCGACCGACCAGTCGGGTCACGTCCACTGTCTGCTGCTGCTGCTGCTGATGATGATGATGGCGGTGCTGCCACAGTTGCTGCTGCAGCAGCGGCTGCTGTTAAAGAAGGCGAGTAGGTGGATCGTACGTTTGCTTACTAACTGCCGTGGTCAAAATGTTTATCAACTTTAATATTAAATTGTATGCCAGGCAGTCGCAGCTCTCTGTGACCGGTCGAGGCTGCCCGACCGACCGACCATAAAGCACCGCCCTGCCCCTGCCCTTGCCCCTGCCACCACTTGCGTCAGGGCTCAGCTGGCTGCCAACCGCACCGCCCGCAATTGCCGGCAATCAGATGTGTTGTTTGCCAGTTGTGGCCTGTCCAGCCGGTCAGCCGGGCAGCAGGGCAGCCGCTCCAGCAGGCTTGGACCCCGCCCTCCACGCGCTCCAGCTCCAGCTCGAAGTTGGCTCCGCGTGCAGCTTTCGTGCTGCACATGGCCGGCGGCCAAATTTGTCGCACGTTGAGTATTTTTAAACCATGAGAAAATCCTTTGGCGCTAATAGCCCGAATTCCTTGTGCTTAACATAAAAATCGCCTCATGCTGCAGTGCATCATGCAACATGGACTCGCTGTTTCTCGAAATTAGTTGCCCGTTTCACTAGATGCCACGCCAGGGAGGGGCAAGTAGGGGCAGTTGCTGCTACGCGCTGTGCATATGCAACTAGCCGTTGCCATTGGAGAAGCTTCATGTTTGTGTTGCAACTTTTTATTGCCCTCTGTTGTTGTTGTTGTTGTTGTTATTATTGTTGTACCCCCAATCATGTGAAAATGGACAACGGTTCTCATACGTTGCAACAACTGGGGGATCTGTTGGGGGTTGCCTTAATGTCGACGATTTCCCCCTCTAGTTTTGATTCGGTGTCTAACTAATTTATGCACTAACTCGCTGGCTGTGTGAAAGCCTCAGGGCATTGCCAACTGCTAAGAGATTTGCAGAATTCTTGTAAGGTTTTTTTTCACACAATATCGGGGTGAAAGTATTTATAGGAAGTGTACTAAGAGCACAAGACTTTTTGATAATACTTCATATTAAAACTTATCTAACAAACAGAACAAAAATAAACTAGAGGGATAGGCTAACGTCGACTATCCCGAAAAATGGATTATTTTTGACAAAGCTATGGGGATTAAATATAGAATAGTTTCGTCTGATTTGCCACACCCCTCATACAATAAGTGGATAAATATTATTATTGTTAAATTTAGGTGTATTAATGTATTTGTTAGATTTTGTGACTCTAGGTCTAAAATTGTAGAATATACAGTTTTAACCGATTTACCACGCCCCTAATGTGCGTAGTATATCTTTTAGTAAAGGAATTAGATACATTCGTGTATATTCCAAATTGTAAGTCTTATACTTCAACAGCGAGTTTTACCTCTTTTTTTTGAGTTTATTATTTATAAGAATAGGTCTAACAATTATACTTAAATAATAAAAAGTGACAAGGTTTTTGTTTTCTAATTTTTTTTAAGTTGTCTCTAGCCGAACTCTCATCAAATTATAATAGTTTCTGATTAAGTGTTCTTTTTTGGAATAACTTATTAAGCATGAGCTATTTTTGGAATATAGTTTTAAGTGGGCTGCTATGAAAGTATCTAAAAAAACATCGCTTCAAGCGAGTTTTCTCTACTAAAACCTTTCTTAAAACCGATCTGTCCTATGGGAGCTATAGGATAAGTCGTCCGATCCGGATGATTCCAAGATATACAATGCATTCATCAGAAAGAGCAGCTTTAATACTCTAGGAAGAGAGTGCGTTGATCCAGACAGACGGACGGACAGATTTATCAACTCAGCTTGTCATGTTGATGAAGAATATATATACTTTCTATAGTCGGAGACGTTTCCTGCTGTGAGGTGCAAACCTCTGACTAAATAATAAATATACCATTTTTGCAATATTTATTATATTTATAATATTTACAGAAACCTTAGGATTATTCATTTACAATTAAATTAGAACACCAAAAGTTTTAAGCAAGCCTCGAAATATAACCCAGTTAAATTGGGTTCTTTAGACTTCTATTGAAGTTTTATTGTTTGCTAATGACAGTTTGGTAAATTTTGGTTTGGTGAATGAGTCCTTATTGTAAATTGTAGCTGTGAAGATAATAACTATACCCAATAGATTGTATAGCATGAGCTCTTATGAAAAATAAATTACTAATAGTTTTATATATACTTTACAAACTTTTATAGTAAAGTCTTGATCCTGATCATATGAGAAACTTCAAGTCCTAATTAAAATCCTAATTGAACTCAAATTCCAATCATAAAACAAACTCCACACAGTGTCAAATTCGTAATCTGCGAGAAACAAAATATTTCGATTCAATGGAAATTTTATACATCATAAATTTTATACTCCACGAATGTTTTTCTGCTAATTCAAGTTTACACTTAATTTGCCAAATTTTTAACGCTTTTTACAAATCCCTTCAAAGCGATCACCGATAATTAGCGTATGATAATGACCGGTGATCGCTGATCGGTGATCAACTGCGGCTGCATGATCAATCTGGAACCGCTGGCGACACACAGAAGTGCACAGACAAATGCCAAAAATGGTTGTTAACAAATTAACGTAGAAAGCGCAACGAACCCAAGCACCGATCCTCAACCCCCAACCCGAACTCGAACCGCCATTCCGAACTTGAAGACGCAGCGGGAATGACGTCGGCACCGTCACCCACCCAAAAAGCCGAAATGCCAAGCGCTGTCGATGCGATGATGACGCTGACGTTGATGCCGGGGGACACCCCGGTGCGCAAAGCCAGAACCCCGTGCCCAGAACCCCCTCCGACCAATACCAAGACCAAGACCAAGACCAAGACCCAGACCCAGACCCCATGCCCAGTTCCCGGTTCCCGGTTCCAGGTTCGTCTTCGAGTGCATGTCAGAGGCTTGTAAACGTGAATAAACATAATTTGTAGGCACGTACTGCAGCAAACGCCAACGCCAATGAGCATTGCCACGGATCATGGGGGAGGAGGCGTGAGGGTGGCTGGGGATGGGGACACACACCACAGACATATGTAAATGTCGGGGCGTTAAATCGGTGCATAGAAGATGATGCTGTGCTATACTGCACAAAAATTTATGTAAATCATAAAAAATACATGAAATTATTTTGCAAGTCTGCAAATTATATTTTCAAGAAATAAAAAAATCAAATTTTAAAACTTTTTTATTGCTCTCAAAATATTTTTTAAAGTATTTAAAAAGTATTTTTAAGTATTTCAAAAATTAATATTAATTCAAGTAGGAGAAAACTTATTTAAAAAAAATAAAAATTATTTCAAAAAAGTTAATAAAAATATTTAAGAATATTTAAAAATACTTAAAAATATTTAAAAATTATTATAAAAATATTTAAAAATATTTAACAAAACTTTGTCCATTAGGCATTGGGGCATGAAACATAGTCTAATACTTGGTTGTATTATTTTCTATAGAGACACAAATTGCTTATATTATTAGAAATATATAAATAGTAGAAAATATTAATAAAAAATCTTAGAAAGATATATTCTAAATATATAATCAATGCTGAGTTCGATTTGTATGTATATACCAGAATTCAGTGGAAACACTCAGAATACTGTACTCTACTCTAAACTACAGAACATCAATTAAAGTAATTTTTAATTTAATAATTATTAATAGAGATCACACCTAAGGAAATTAGAACATATATTGTTTACAGTGTAGGCGAGTGGTTCGTAAACCTGACGTACTACACCCAAACACCGCTAACCGTTTATGGGCATGAAATATCGTTTGGCATAGCGCATGATCATTGTTCGGCCAGCCTCAAGCCCCATGCCCATGCCAATTCCCGAGTCAAGCCCGAGCTGAGCCGAGCCGAGCCAAGTCGAGTCCCGCTCTGGGCATGTGAACGCAGGGGCAGTGCGTTGTTGTAGGTGTGCGAGCCGAAAAGAAAGATTCACATTCTTATGATTAATGATCGGAGCGGAGCTGGCAGAGCTGCCCAAGGAATTTCAACATAACTACTTTGTGCTCAGATACAAATCGTTATTACACATTAAATGTTCCCAGTGAGTGGTTAATCAACAGCGTGGAACTCCAAGAGCAGAAGGGGAGGAGAGAGGAGAGAGCAGGGTAGGTGCTGCATACCTTGTTTTCAGGGTCAGTTTCGACGGTGCGCGGGTGTTGCTGTGGGCTTTTGAACTGTTGAGCTGGCAGCGTGTAAATCAATTGAAAATAATTTGTTACTTTTAATAATAAGTGAAAGAAGCTGTGCCGCGGACATGAGGCGTGGGCCAGCCGCCGTCGGTGGGGAGCATGGGAAAGCGGCACAGCTTGTAATTGATCATGTGTTGTTGGAGTTGCCAAACAAACAAACAAATAAACATAGGCTGGAAGAGTCTGGACTGGACTGTTATACCATAATCGATGAAATCAATCGATCAACAGTCGCTGCAGTCACTCCGAAGACGTAGATCCATTGCCAATGCCAAGCCAAGCCAAGCCAATGCCATTTCCATTGTTTTCACTTTTTTTTTTTCAGTCGCCTGACTGATGAGAGGATGCGTCTGCGGTGGGTCCATATGAATCATTCGTGCGTTGAGGCTTTTCGATTCCTTTTTTAGCTTTGCCTTAGCTTTTGGGCAAGCGCCACATGTCGTCGCCGTGGATTCAGTTCCTTGTAATCCACACAAATAAATTTTGTGTTTATTGTCTCTGTTGTTGGTGTTGTTGTTGTTGTTGTTGTTGCCGTCGCAGACAAGTCGCTTATAATGTCTTATTTATATCGGATTATTGCTATCACACCATTTTCAAGTGTGCCCAGCTCAATGTGACCACCATCAGAGTCGGGCGTCAACGCCAACGGGCGCATTAAAATGTCAAAGAACAGAGAGCCAGAGAATGGGAATGGGCATGGGAATGGGAATGGGAATGGGGACTGCTATGGTGTATAAAAGGAAACCCATACACACTAGTGAAAAGCGATACAAACAAAAGAGTTGTTGCCTCAAGACGCGATCTATACAGACTCCCAGACTCTCCACTCTCGACTGAGACTATTGGACGTTTCATCTTTATCGCCGCTTGTTGTTTTTGTCTCTGGCTGGCCACAACAACGAGCAGACAGATAGCCAGCGAGACGGACAGACAATCAACAGACGGACAACAGAACGCCTTGGGGACAAGGTGCGGGTCCCTCGTTCTTGGTGGGTAATTCAATTAAGTTCTCAATAAGTGCTTGGCTTACACACACACACACACACACACACACACACTCGCGTATTAGAGAGATAGAAAGAGGAGTGGGGGTAGAGAAAGAGAGACCTCCCTAGTTAGTTTACAATAAAATTGATCGCTCTTTTAGCTGCGGCGTTTTCGGGTTACAAATTTTCCAAAACTGATTTGTGCCTGGCGATAAATTCAGCAACTAATTGACAGTCCCTTGTCAAGGTTCGATTTCATGGCCAGGGGTCTATGGGTCTATGGCTAAGGTGTCAATTAATGCCCAGCGTCCTGATCGAGCCCTGGCGATAAGCCAGCACACATACCGATTAAATTGTTAGAGCAATTCGTATTGTTGTTGTTCGAAGTAAGTTATATATTTAAAACACCTTTTTAGGCAAAACAAAAGTGTCAAAATAGCAGATAGATAGGGTAATCGGGATAGCGACCCGGCTCAGCGAGACCGGGCTAATAAAAATCTTGGCCAGGAACACCCAGCGAGTCGTTAACGAGGCTGGAACCCTAACAGTAACAGTTACTGTGACATGCTTCGTAGCTAAGTGAGTTACAGATACTTCAACTATCTCAAAGAGTATCTGTGTGCGTGTGTGTGTGTGTTGTGGGGCTTGTCTGCTAAGTAAGAACGCGTGTAATGCAATTAGGGGACGACAACAATGTCAAGTTGTGACATGTGCAACTACTGTGCGGAAATGTGAAAAGTGCATCAGAACAAGGGTTGGGCCCAAGCCATTGGGAAATATTACACTACACGAAAAGCAAGACAATGTAACAAGTATTGGAAAACAAAAGCCTTTTGTAACAGCAAATCATTCAAACTGACACTAAATGAAAACACGTTAACAAATATTGGGAAAAGCTTTTGAACTAGCATTAAGTATAGTAGCGAAGAAGACTTTGATAGTTTCCGATATATATTAGATTATTCAGTTTTTGAAATTTTTTATAATACGAACTTTGATATTCAAATAAATTAAATAAAAGTTGTAAATTGAAGAGAGAGAAAATGACACTAAATGAAAAATAAAACAAGGCAAGAAATATTAGAAAAACCTGCTAAACTACCATTGCGTAAAGAATGGAATGAAACTTTGGCAAGGTAAAAAGAAATATATCACATTATGCAGTTTTTGAAATTATTTATAAGACGAATTCTATAAAGCAAATTTCAAAAGCTGCCATCCATTGGATACCTTTACCAGATTCCTCCATTAATAATATAATAGTTTTTGTGAATATTAAAAATAATATACAGTAGTCTACAGATGTACACACTAATGCAATATTTGTATCACCTGTGATCAAATGTTTTGTTTCTTCTTCTAAATGAAAAACTTGATTAAGTTGAAAGAAGAAAGAATAGCAGAAAACTTGTTTGAATCAAATATACAAATAAGTATATAAATATAATCGAAATGTTCGTCCTTAAATTATAAATATATAAAAAGTTATTTCCACAATTAAAATAAAGTTAACTCTTAACAATAAACTAGCTTTATTTCTCCATATCAAAGAAATTCATGAATAATTCGATGTGTTTTACAAATATACAATTAAAACTGTATATGTTTTCTTATAATTATATGTTTTCTTATAAACGAATGTTTTCTTATAATTCAATAAAAATAAATGAAAAAAATAATTGAGAAATCTTTCTATCATATAAAACTGTATATGTTTTCTTATAATTATATGTTTTCTTATAAATGAATATTTTCTTATCATTCAATAAAAATATGTGATAAAAATAATTGAGAAATCTTTCCTATCACCTAAGAAATGATTGACGCTCAAGCTTACATTATTTAATGATTTTAAAAATAATATTATGAGCTAATTAATAAATATACAGTCAAATGCTGAAAGTTCAAAATGGCAAGGGGATCACAATTTTATACAAATTACACAGGAAGTCGATTTATTTTATTTTATTAATAACGAATTTTCTTCAAGGAGGCAGCATTTTTTACGAATTATTGTATTGACTGTATTACTAAAATGTAACTATTGTTACTAGTTAATAAATATATTGAAGAAACGCATTATATATGTGAAATCCTATTTTTCTTTACCAATCGTTGCAAATTTTTATAATTTAAAGTCACATTTTTATATAACTAATTATAATCTTGTTTGCCTAATCCAAGTTCACAAAATAACTTGTAATATACAGCTGTGTTAGTGAATTAAATTAATGGAGTCACGGCTTTTATTTTGGTTTCTTTTCATAATTATGTATATATATATTATATACCCTTGTTTTCTTTTGTTGTTGTTTGATGAAGCCAAGTGGCATCGGCGGCGTTTGTCATTGCAAAAGGCGGGCGTCGGCATATCAAATGGTACGAGCTGACAGCATAGACAATGTACAATTACCGGAGACAAGTTTTGGGCTTGGCCCACTTGAGCAAGAGGCTGTGCTGCGATGCTGTCATCAGCATCTCCAATCATCTATCTATCGCTTGGCGCGTGATTGTGATCATGGGCAACAACTTGACGCCAAGCACCACTCGATGGCTGCCGCCTTTGTGCGGTGGCTGTCAACGAATGAAGCCACAAAATGGCGTACATTTCTAATGTGGCCGCTGGCCGCTGGCCGTTGGCCGTTGGCTGTGGCATTATTGAATGGCGGCAAATCGATTTGCAACGTTTTAATTGCCGCACAAATTGAGCCAAGAGGCAACTTCATTTATTCCGTACGTATTCCGTATTCAGGGTGGTCGCAAGGCCACTTGGAGTGCGAACGTGCTCCGGGCTCTGGCTCTGGCTCTGGCCCGGGTCAGCTCATTAAACAACAACCCCCCGGCCTGTCAGGGGTAGCACTCGCTGCTCGAATGGCTGCTCCCGACTGCTAGCTGCTGGGCAGTAAATGGCTCACTTTTGGCAGACGTTGTGCACTGCCTGCTGCTTAATCAGCCAGGGGCAGGGGCAGGGGCAGAGGCAGAGCCAAGAGAAGATGCCACCCTAGTTGCGGAACCGATACGTTTAATTGTGGCCTAAAACTGACAAACACACACACACGCACACACACACAAGTCCGTTGTCTGGCCGAGTGAAGGCGACAATATATCCATCAATCTGAGCTGGCAGGATAACACGCTCGCCATCCTTGTCTGAGGACCGCCCGCTGTGACTTTCACAAAATATTTTGGTTGTACGCAGTGCGGATTCGTGCAATTATGGGCCTGTTTGTGGACAATGTGTGTCGAATGGTTTGCGACATGAACCGGGCCACAGCATATCCTGGCCACCACGTATCCTGCGGCGAGCTGTTGCCAAAACACAGCCAGCTCTATAGAGCCAAGCAGCAGAGCAACAAGTTCTACGGTTGACCAGAAGATAAGACTACACTAGACCCAAAAGCAAAAAGAGCAAAACAGAATCTCGCTGCGTTTGCTGGCCAACCCACTGGCCAGGACAGAGCCGCAGGCTGTCCGAGATATTGAAATATCTAGGGGTCGAGGCGTGGCAGGAGGGCGCGTCCCGTATACTTGTGCTGCCACCTAGGACGCCACAGCTGAGACGCAATGTAGACATCAATGCTTGCTTGCCCCTGGCCAATAATACCTTTCCATTTTGCATGCCACATTTGACAGTTGACAGTTGGCAGTTGCTTGGCCCAAAATCAATTGTACATGGCCATAATGGCAGTGTCATCAAAGCAAAATAACAAAATTGTATAGAAAATTGAAGCAGCAAATGAGCCAACAGCTGGACCAATCAAGAGCAGCACGACCCTGGGCAGCCCCTAAAAAGAAAGGGAAGAAAAAGAAACCTCAATTAAAGACAAACTCTAGATGACTATCTCTGGATCGCACAGTTCCTGGTAATGCGCGTGCTAATGGCAATGCAATTCGGAATGCAGTCCGAGTTCCAGATCTGGACAGATCTCGCACAATTGGCAATTGTCTAGAGATCTTGGCATTTGGCACGTTCCCAACCACTGTGCCACCTTTTCAATGGACTTCTATAGAACTGAAAAAAAAAACACGGCGACCACACCCAAAATAAATAATGCCCGAATAGCAACGTCAACAGAATGCGAGCATCAAATTCAAGAGTTATCATAAATTAAAACTTCTGACAGCTTTAAGCCGAACCAGTTGCCTTATAGAGAGCTAGTCCCTAGCTAAATTGGAATCTTGTAAATTAATAGATGCTTTAAATGTGAGAAACGATTTGAGTTATGCACCTGCCTAAAAAAATCATTTCATTTCTGACAACATCTAAAAATGAGGTGGGAGAGGCGAACGCTACAAAATAAAGTAATATTTTTCGTTTATGTAAAAATATGTTTCGCTTAGGGGAACTTTTATAATGCGTATAAATATAATAAAACTGTTTTCGGACGCGATTACTTGAACAACATTCTGTAAAAAAAAATATAAAAATAAATTATGTATTATTAGAAAATTTTAATATTAATAAAATATTGCGAAACAAGCTTAAAAAATATTTTGAAAAATGTTGGCATTTTTTTATTTCTTTTCTTTTTATCAGAAGAATAAAATATATAAATAATTTTAGCAAAAAATATAGGCACTCCCAAGATTACGTAGCCTACTTTTTTATCGCTTATGTATACATACATATATATTCCTGACATACATTATCAAGTGAGTTTAGTGAAAATTGTGAAAGTAGCATTAATTACTGAGTTTCATTGAGAAGTTTTGATACACAAACTTCAGTTATCGACCGATTCTATATATAGAGCTATAGCATTAGTAATTAAATTTTGATAGGATTCCTTTTGGTCAAGTAATCAAAATTTTTCTTATTCTTATCAATTCTATCTATGCCAACTACATGATATACTGATCCAATCTGATCAATTCCCCTATATGAACTGGCTTTCGCAGAATAAAAGACCTCTGTAAAGTTGTATAACAATTACAGTTACAATTATCTGCTGGAAAAACCCCAATGTAACCTGACTTTTTATTTTCAATGGGTTCAGGGCATACAAATACATAGACTTTATCGAGCTGCAGTCGTTCCCTTCTACGTCATCAATTTCAATATAAAATAGGATTATTTATAGCTTTACAAGCTATCAGCGTAACTTGCAGATAAGACTAGACCGTGATATGACCTTCGAAAGGGATTTTCAGACACTCTAGGCTTTAAACTTCTCTTCAGCATATGGTCTATTAAGGTTAATAATATTTGAGTTCTTTGTTTTAAATATATGCAACAGTTAAATTATATATAAAACTTCCGAGTTGACGTTTTAGTAACTATTTGATTAAATAAAATATTTTATTTCATTATGATTTATATCAGCAATTGGAGGCATATGATCCTTTTAGTATTTTTTTGAATACTAATTCTAATACTTGTGCGTATTCAATTTTACGCTGAAAAGTTGCTTTGCTTTTGATTAAAGTATAGTTGGATAGATAGATATATAGTCTGCTAAAGACAGTCTGATAGATCTGCATAATAGTGGATATATATTATAATTCTAAAACGTACCTATCTTAAGAACTATAGAATACAATATCGCAATTAGAAACATACGAGTCCATAGAGCTATTACGAGAGACCCATTTTAAAAAGAATTTTCTTAACTATCCAATAGATATATTTCCCAAATAATTGATATAATGTCAAACCACTTCATAAGGAACCTGAAAATTTTGCTGAAATAGTTTTGACCACAAAAAAGCATTGGTAACAAAAACCCATCTTGTCCCAAAAATACGTCAATTGTTTTCCCAGAAATTTGTTATGTGCAAATTCAGATAAACAAATAAAGTTTAGTTTATACACTTATGCGTAATTCATATATTTTGCGATAGCTGTTTTTATCATACACATACATATACATATATATATACATCTAGACCTAAGTGAGATAATGAGATCGTTGTTTCTTTGTGCATAGAACTCGTGTTTGTCATGGGAAACAATATTAACACTTAACTAAAATTAACAAACAATGGATTGATTTATATGTATTTGTGTATTTAAGTTCATTAAAAAATAAAATAAACCAACAAATTGTAATTGTAATTGTAATTGTAATGTAATTGTAATTGTAATTATAATTGTACAGTCTTTGAATAACCGATAGAGGTCTGAGGTTTTCTCTGGGAATTGGTATTGGTGCGTCTACTACTGGCTATAAGGTACATACGATAATATAACTAGGTATAGTATGGATGCTACTTGTTCTTAAGATTAAAGTACAGTGGGGCAAAAGTCGTCTCTAATGCCATATTTTGGAATTGTTCTGTTTCGCAATACTTTTCACTAAGTTTCCATTTGTTTAGTTTTCTTTTTCTTTTTTGTTTATTTTGCTTTGGCTTTTTGCAGTTTTAGCTCCAATCCGACAGCTATATAGCATCGGGTCTATATATAGAGTCGATTGGGCTAGTTGTGACTGGTTGGGATCCTGCTCTTCAGGAACTGCCTGTGCTTCACTGGGGCGACGGTGGCAACGGCGGCGGCGGCTATGGAGGCGAGTAGGTGCTGGGGGCGTAACCTGCGACTCGAACTCAAAGTGGGCGGCGCTGAAGCAGAGCTGAGCTGACTGCGACTCCGGGCCAGGCACTTCCCATGCCTGGCGGCGCTCAGCATTCTGGATGCGAGTGCATCCTGAACATAAAACCAATAAATTGCGACCAGCAGCTGCCCAATCTATCTGCTCATGATCTCGTC
The DNA here is from genome assembly GCA_035045545.1 of Drosophila gaucha. NCBI lineage: Eukaryota > Metazoa > Arthropoda > Insecta > Diptera > Drosophilidae > Drosophila > Drosophila gaucha. The sequence goes on from JAWNOY010000099.1 coordinate 5,668,902, forward strand.
GATCGTGAAGCCCAGCGTGCGCTTGGGTCGCTCCGCGGTAACGCCGCCCGACGAGGACAGATCCAAGGCGGGCGTGTTGTGATTGGAGCCGGGACTAACCAGCTGCACGGGCTGAGCTGCAGCGCCCAATGGCTGGCTTGGACGTGGTGCAGGTCCAGCTGCTGCCGCCTGAGCCGCTGTGGCCGACTCGCTGTGGCTCTGCAGATGACTCTTGAGATTCGCGCGCTGATTGAAGCTGCGCTGGCAGATGGGGCACTTGTGCGGACCCTCCTCCAGGTGGGTGACCTTGTGCACGGCCAGCGTGCGCGACTGGCAGAAGCCCTTGCCGCAGTCGTTGCACTTGAACGGCTTCTCCTTTGAGTGTATGTAGCGATGGTCCCTCAGATGATCCTGGCGCCTGAAGGCCTTGCCGCATATGTCGCAGGAATAGGGACGCTCGTCCGTGTGGGTGCGCTCGTGTATGAGCAGATTGTAGGACTTGGTGAACTGGCGATTGCAGTACTTGCAGATGAACTGCTTCTTGGGCCGACTGCTGCCCGTGGCTCCTGTGGCACCGGCTGCTGCGGCGCCGCTCAGCTTCAAACTGGGCATGACTCCAAAGTGGCGAGCGGCGGCGTGCAACGTGTGCAGTCCTGCGGGATATGGACGCACATGGGGATGACCATGGGCATGGGGATGGCTATGATGGTGCGGATGATGGGGATGTGGGTGCGGGTGGGGGTGATGATGATGCGCCGCTGCAGCTGCTGCTGCCTGCTGTTGCTGCTGCTGCTGTTGCTGCTGGTAGATGGCGGCATTGCGTATCCATTGGTTCATGAGCAGCGCCTGCTGATGCACAGCCACGGGATCGGCATTGGCTCCGGCATAAACCGGATAATGGCCATGTGGATGCTGCTGTTGCATCTGCAGCCAGAGGCGATGATGCTGCTGTTGCTGTTGTTGCTGTTGCTGATGCTGCTGCTGCTGCTGTTGTTGTTGCTGGTAGTGCGCCATGTGTCGCATGTGCAGCTGCGTGGCCACAGACTCTTCGGAGGCTGTGGCTGAGCTGCCACTGCGACGCAGCGGCTCCTCAGTGGGCGTGTGCGGTGGAGTCAACATAGGAGACAGACTGCTTTCGCGCTCCTCCTTGATGACAATGAAATCCTCCTCGACAAAGTCTAAAGATTGCGCAAAAGGAAACGAAATTTTGTGATTTAGTCAAATTGTTCTGCAAATTGAGCTCAAGTCGTGCTTTAAGCAACAACAAAAAAAACAGTGATTGAGTTGTTTTCTTTAGACTCTTTTGCGCTCTTTCTGCCTGCCGTCGGCTTTTTCTCGTGCTTACCTTGTTCTCTGCTTATGTTAAGCTCGTCGTCCACGGTTATGTTGCTGATGGGCGAGGCGGATGTGGAAGACATATTCCCTTTTTTCTTCGTTTTATTTGTTGTTGTTCTTAGTTTGTTTGTGTTGTTAGCACTTGCTTTGTTATTTTGCTTTATTCACTGCCACTTTGCACTAACTGTTAAATGTGTTGTCTTTTTGCTTTGGTCTCTGGTTTACGTCTTTTATTTAGTTGCTGTTGTGTGTGTGTTTGCAGTTATGCGCTCTTCTCTTTGATGCGACGTGCCCACGACAACGTCTCAACTCAAACTGAATTCTATTTTCGTTTTGCTACTCTCCGACTCAAACTCGTGAAAATATTCAACGACTCAACGCGTATATCAAGTGCGCTCTTGCCCTCTCGCTCTCTCACTTAACCACTCTGTTCAACTGATAGCGTGCATGTCATGTGCTCGCGTGTGCGTGTGTGTGTGTGTGTGTGTGTGTGTTGAGTGAAGTGACTTCTGCTGTGGCTGTTGCTGCTGCTGCTGTGGCTGCTGCTGCTGCTGTTGCTGTAGCTGTGAGTAGCGCTCGTTAATAACTGAATGCAACTGCGGCGTCGTCGACCGGTTTTGAAGCGAACCAACAGCAGCTGCCTTTTTGTCGTCGTCGTGGCTCGTTGTTATTGTTGCTGTTGGTGCCGGGGTTGAATTTATTTGGAAATGGCAGATACGTACACGCCTACCTGCTGCCCCACGAAGCGCTCGGATTGGCTGATTCCAACTCCCAGCGGCTGCCGTATCTGTTTCGGCTCTTTCTTTTTGTTTTTGTGCGCGCTTGTCTTCTTCTTTTTTTCTGTGCGCTCTGCGCGCGTGTTCGGCATCGTACAGGGACGACTCCACAACTCAGCCACTCGGCATCGCCTCTCGTTCTCCCGTTCTCTGCCCGATGCTTGCTGCTCACTGGCAGTAAGCAAGCGGAAACTGTTGTGCTGATGGTCGGACGCCGTTGTCGGCTGCCGTTGCTGCTGCTGCTGCCGCTGCTGCTGCCGTTGCTGCCGCTGCTGCTGCTGGCAGGCAGCCATCAGCCCGGAGACGACCCGCATCCCACCCAGGCGCATGCCCCGGCCAGCTGGGCCTATATGTCCTGCTCCTGCTGCTGCTGCTGGTTGTTGCTCGTGCTGCTTTTTGCCTCGCCCCAGGATATTGTAATCTATTGTCCTTTTTTTTTTGCATGTGCGTGTGTTTGTGCGTGCGCCTGATTCGTTTTCATTTAAATTTTAATTTGCCACACAAATCAGAAATCCCATTTTTGACTGCCTCCCACGTTTTGTGTTGCACGTTTTACACTTTCGCAGGAAAATTCAATTAGCCGGATCAAAGCAAATGCTGTCTAAACTAATTTTTCCGCTAGGGTGTTTGAGTTTCCCCTTTGCATTTGCATCATTTATGCTGATTTTCCGTATGATTAAACGTTACAAAATTTCAGATATTCCAGAAAATTCACAAATTCCATTATAAAACACATTTGGGATTTATTTGCGATAGCGTTTATTGAGCAATTTAATTATATTTATTGTTGAAGATATTGTTCGAGTTCATATACATATATACATATTAGTTTTAAATACACATTTTATGCATTTGTTAAGTTAATTATTCCAGTTAATTACACCTTCCGTTGCCCATTGAAAATCGTCCGTAATGAGTTTCAGATTTGAAATGCTTTGAGCTATTCATTTAAAAGGTGCTTAAAAGCTCTCTTTAAAGTATACTTAATTGAATTGACTTAGAGTCAAGTAGCGGCACTTTAACGTTTCCGCGCTGGAAGACAAAACTCAGCACTGATTCAATTTTCTATAATTTTTTCCAGCTGAGGCAAATGATTTGTCAGTGGATGATGATTATTTAATGTGCAAAATTGATGCTTTGCTCATTTGCTATAATGCTTAAATTTGCCATAACAAATTGCTATACTCAAGCAAAAAATCGACGAAGAGCGGCTGGGAAAAGTAATAACAAATAATAAATAATACTTAAGGCAATAAATATACAATGGCTGCATAAAATCAACTTTTGATAATATACAAAAATTAAAGTCTTGTTTTTTTACAAATATTTCTTAAAAATTCCTTTAAAACCTCTGAGAATATATATTAGTATAGAAGCAAAAAAATATTAAATTAAATTATAAATAAATATTATATTCAACTTTAAAAGTATTTTCTTTTCGAGTATATAAAACTAAGTCTTTAATATTAAAGTCTTTTATTTATGTTTTTATATATATGTGCATTTCATTCTAGATTATTGTCAGCTACCAATACTAAATAGAGAACTTGAAGTTAAGTCTATCATTTCTACTTTACCTAACAGAAAATCATAAAAAAATAGGGAAGCAATTCATTCATTCATAGCAATTCATTTAAGCTTCATTTAAGACTAATTTTCTTCAATCAAATAATTTCTACACATAATTACAGGCTTTGTTCTCATTTTATGTTTAAAAATGTATAAATGTCAAAAATAAATAACAATAAAAAAGAAAAAATAATAATTCCTTTTTTAAATGGAATTTCTTTTCACTGCTTTTCGCTATCAAAAGTGATTTTTAGTTTGGCTGAACTTGACATAGGGAATATATGTTACTACGCTTATCAGCAAAGGCAGCCAGCTTAATAAAGCAATTTAAGCTATAAAATTCAGAAAGTAATGCCTTAAAAACAGTCAGTTGAATACTATACTATACTATAGAAACGATAACAAATAAATTTGTCGGAATCTGATTTGGAAGAAAAAGAGAAATTATTAGCAACAAAAAATCCAATAATTTCTGAAACTGTAAGAAACGAGAAGAGAGACTAGAGATAAAAGATATTTTAAAGAAAAATATTCTAAAATTAGGTAATAATTTTAAAATTAAGTTTATATTAAAAATAATTAAAGTACTTTAGTAGGTAGAGCCCGACTAGGAGAAACCCTAAGTCCCATGCATATATGCTTTTTACAAAAGTAGATAACTCGTCATTTGTGTATACTTTTAGAGAATCTATTGTATATATAGTCTACTGCATTTTAAATGGGTAAATACTGTAAATTCTTAAAAAATATACGAGTATTCCAAGGGAATCAAGGTACATCTAATATATGCAGATGTATGTTAACTGAATATATTTAAGTATTTATGATATTTCAAAACTGACTCTGAAATTCTTTACAAAGTCCTTAAATGCTAATGGTATAAACTAGAATATTACAATTCTTCAACAAAATTTTAAACCATTTCTAGTTTCTCATAAGTTCTGTTCGATTGTCGACTTCTGTTGGCCACATTAAAACAGTTCTTGGTTTTACCACACATTAACTCATCCAGCAAATCCATCAATTAAATAATAGTTTTCCCAAGCGGATATTATCTCTTGGCTTAGTCTGAAGCCAAACACCGACTAAGTCCCGGGACTTGGCACAGACTTTGCCCAGCTTAGTGGCACACTTTTCTGGCTTGTCGCTGACTTTTCCCCTGCTGGACTAAGGGAAGAAGTCACTACTGTGCCGACGCAAGCCAATTAAAAAATATTTACACAACAATTTTCCGTCAATTTTCCCAATTCTCTAAAACAACAGACGAGACAAATGCAAAGTCAAATGGCTAAATCAAATATCCTGGCCAAGAAAAAATCAAAATTCCCAACTCCACGCATATGTGTGTGTGCGTGTGACTGTTTGTTGTTGTTGTGTTACTTATGGCTAGCAGCTTTCTTGTGCCAGCCGTTTGGCAACTGGCAAACGCCGCTGTTGACACTTGACAAACAGTCGGCGAACTTTTCCATTTCAAAGTGTTTCCCACAGCCAATCGGAGTGCACGCGCAGTAATTAACATCATGTCATAAGTGTACTAAAAACAAATAAATAATAAAAATAGATAAAAAACAAACGCGGCTCGGCTCGGCTAGTTTTTGGCCCAGTCACAGTGAATCACATGAAAGACCCAGGCCGAATATTTCCCAGCACACACTCACACAGCTTTGATCTATGGCAGCAACTGTCAACTTCCTGTTCGACACATGCAGAAAGGATTAACTTTACAAACACACACACAGACACACATGCATCTGCTGTTGATTATTTGCATAAATAACGGGTCGAAAATCTGCTACTCGCAACACGGAAACGGAAATCGTCTGCCTTGACTCGGTCATAAAAAGAGCAGAAGACAGAGAGAGCGGGAGAGCGGCAGGACCTGGCCAAGGATGCACTAATAAAGAAGTCATTAGGCCATAAAACCATAAAGAAAAACAGGGACTGCATTTGCTCGACATTAGTAGCCCGAGCTCGAGCTGCCTGCTTTGGGTTTTTGGGCTCACAAAAAATGTAGAGCGTAAAAAGTATAACAACGAGAGCAGCAAAAAACAAAATCATCATAAAACCAGCAAATTTGACAATTCACTTGGCTTTTGCTTCTTCTTCTTATGCTATATATATATGCATTTTTTTGTTTGTTTTTTTCTGCACCATAAAAACTGCGAGTGCTTCGCAGAAGACCCTTGACCTTAGTGTTCGTTGGCCTGGTTTTTAGCAACATTTTGACAAACGATTTCATTATTCAACTGCCTCGTTTATGATTTCATTTGTTTTTTGGCATTTCGTCGAAAAAAATTAGATTTTTTAGTGCAAAGTCGCTTTGTCACCTAAATTCCAAATTTCTGTTGGTTTTTTTTTCTGTTTGTAACTTTGAGTAGAAAATTTGGTTTTTTTTTCACACTAAAATTTTAATTTTTTTTTGGTACTTTTGGATTTGTTTTTAGAGCACTTGAAATGGCCTTCAAATTATTCCTTGAAGTTAAGGAAAAAATATATATATATAAGAAAAATATATATTTTGACAGCAATTAAATGAAAAGAAGCAAGATTTAAATATGTAAAAAATCTGGTACCAATAATAATCACAATAAAAAATATATATGAAAGATCTTATGGAAACGTATTAGTAGCAGAGATATGATGGCTTGGAGATTAGATAAATTGAATTTAATTTGCATTTAAAAGAACTTGACTGTATTAAATCTATGAATTTATAATAATGGAATCATAATTTTTAAAGAAAATCTTCATCAGAATTTTCTATAATTATATTTTCTTATGAAATCAATTAAACTCAATTCTCTTCTTGAACTTAAAAAGTATATAAGGCATAGGAATGCTTAGAAAGTCTTAACAAAATATATAAATATCATTTTAGTTTTAAAACATCTTTATATCTTAATTTTTTGAGTAATGTATATTATATGATGAGGCCTTCTCAAAGCAACAACAATTTGATTCGTGTAAAATAAAATTTTTTCATTATAAATCAAAAGATTAAGTACACGTGATTACTTACCTTAAATAAGATAATCATGCTCTTATTCTTCTGCCGATCGATACTTCAATTTTTGTTAACAATATCCAATATAAGGTATATATATCACTAAAATTACACTTTAATACTCGAATAAGTATTGAAGTATACTCATCGAGTATTGAAGTATTCCGTTCTTAATTAGCTCTGTAGCCCTTTTATTCACAATCTTTTTATTTGACAGCTGATCGTCTTTAAATAAATATAAATTAAGTTAGTATATAGTATACATTGTAAGCTGTTTTATATTATTAATTATGTTAATTTTTCCATCAAATTAAAATTGCATCGAAATAACATAAAAACTGGGACAAAATAGTAATGACATGCGAGAAAATAAATTGAATGACTAAGTTCGTTTTCTCGGAACTATCATAGTTAGGAGTAAAAACAAGACTTCAAATTAGCTAAGGCCTTAATTGATTATAATTTAAAAGAGCTTAAGATGAAGGATTCAGATTGGCAAGAAACTATCAGTAAAGATACTTTTCAGAGACTTAAATAGATAGAGATAGATAGAGTACATAAGAAGCTAATATTTAGAGTGATCCGGAAAAAATTTTCGGGATCGGGCGGGATGGTAAAGACTTTAAAAAAGGCCGAGACAGTCAGGATAAGTGCTTGTGGGAAAATAAAGAATGGATGCAATTACTTGTATTTTCTACTTCGTATAGAAGAAAATTTTCAGAAAATATTATTTTTCAATACAAATTTTAATCTATTATAAGACTAAACGTTGAAAAAATATCGGAAAATGTGGGGACCCTCTGGAAAAATTAAAATTTTTTCGGAACAATCGGAAGGGAAAAGCAAAATTGATTTCGTAACGGGATGGGTTGGGAACCAATTTCTTTCCGATCCCATCTAGATTAAAATAAAATTGAAATAAATTTATACATATGTACTTAAAGAAATTTTATTAGAATTTTAATTGCTTACAAAATATATCGAAATGCTTAACAACTCGAATTTCAATGACAGCTTCTTCAAGCTTATATGCTTGGTTTTCCATAGACTTAAATTGCTTTTACTAGTCTTATTTCCTCTGAGCTCTTAAATCAAATCTCCGTCATTTTGTAGTTAGCTTCAAGGCGAACTGAAAAGCAATTTGGCCAAAATGGAAACAAAACAAGCGGAGAAAAAGCAAAGAACAATCAAAATAAACGCGAAAATGCTTCCAATGAAAAGTGGAAAATGCGATGCTCGTCGAATGGCAAAAAGTCGCGAAAAGTAAAAGTCGAAAAATTGTCACAGGCCTTGAGGCGGGCGACTTTTAAATGAGAAACGAGATTTTATAATTAGGTAAATATGCGCTATATGGCAAAATAGAGTTTTATTGTAAAGGGATGTGTCCGAGCAGAAGTCAAGGCTAGACGGGTGCAATTGTGGCATTGTTGCGATTCGCATTGCTTGCGAAAAGTATCTAAACACACCATAAACGCGTCACGCCCGCGACTCACATAAATATATGTATATATGTAGATATGTAGGCGAAAGGCAGTTAAAGGACCAAGGACATCGTTGGGCAACGAGCATCAGTTGCCGCGACCAGAAACCAAAACACCAAACTGCAAAAGGCCAAAAAGGGGTGTACCCTTTACCAGCGTAATTAAACGGGTTGGCCCAGGTAGGCCAGGTAGCCTGCGATCCGCTCTCATTGTGTGCGCGCCTTGTGGTGGGCGCGACGCACTTTTACTCCTTGCGGATACCTGGAAAATTGCAAAGGTGTACGGCCTGTAGCCAGCGGATTAAGCTGTCTGTCTATGTGTGTGTTCGTGTGTGTGTGTGTTGTTGTGACTTGTAATTTGTAAGTTGTAGCTTGAAGTTGTAACGTCGCAACTTGGTTTTTAGCCGTGGCGAAAGGATGCGAAAAGGGTTGTATTTATTTGGCAAAATAATTAGATTGATCCTAGGCCTGAGTAGCGACAAGGCAAGATTACTGGTCAAATTAGCGCTGCAGCAGGCTCCTCCCACGCCCACACCCCGCGACGGCGGCAGCTACTTAATGCAACGTGCGCTTATCGCCGCCTGCGTGTGTGGCCATAAAATTGCGGCTTATCGCGGCAACAACAACAGACATGTCGCAAAATCTAATCAAAAAGAAGAAAAAGAGAGCTCAGGTGAGGGGCAGGTGGGCAGGGTGCCAACGACAACGAGAGCTTTTTTATGATCTGCTTGACTTTGATTTTAGCCGCCGCGCTTGTCATAAACTTCGGCGACTTTCATATTTTGCCGGCTGTTGATTTTCGTATTTCTTTAACAGTTCTTTTTTTCTCTCTCCCCTTTTTTATGCTTTATTTGCGTTTGTGATTTAGCAATATGGCGGCGCAACAGTTCGGCAAATGGCGGCAGCAACAAAAGCGCGCAGGCGTCCAATCAAAATGCCTGGCACTCCACCCCCTACCCCGACCCTGACCCCAAAGACACACGCAACCACCCCCCGGGCGCAACGAGGCTTTGATTAATGCCTGCCTTTTGGCCAGAGGCCTAATTGATTTGGCCTGGCCAGTTTTTATTTTTGTTGAATGCTTTTCAATTAGCTGGAAAGGTAAGGAAAAACTCCCGTCGCGTTGGCCGTCTAATTAAAGCGCTATTAATGATGACGCCCACCCATTGATAGGTGAGACGGAGCACTCACTGCTCACTGCAGAGGCCCCGATGATATCGCTTACAGCACTAATCAGCACTAGAAATCCAATCCAAGTGTGTAATTAATAATGCTCCGTTTGGGTTTCCAGCGAACGCTTGTAAAGAAGTATTCAAATTACGAGAGTCGTCGACGTAAAGTGTGAAAATGCGTTTTCCCATTTGACAGCGAGGGCAGCCATAACATTCCCTGATTTATGACAGCAAACATGTGCGACCCACCAGATCCTTTGGCGCATCCTTCAGCGCCACTTCAGCCGGCTCTCTGCAGCCGAGTATCAAGTACTTTTGACCTTTGCCATCGATCCGATTACATGCTTTGCTGGTTATTTGGTCACTTGCACTTGGTGTGTTTACAGTGCGACACTCTCCATAAATTATGCAATGTTTCAAGTTGTCCTCCTCCACACACACACACATACAGCGAGAGAGAAGAAAAGAAACCAAACAACAGTTCGTGCAACCCGATGCCCAAATCCTTTGTCGATAACGATTCCGAAAACTATTGCACTTTGTTTACATACGCCATGAGACTAATTGTCGCGACTTCTGATAGCTAACTCCACTTTTCAGTAAAGAACTTAGCTGAAGCTGGCGCGAAAGTCTTAGATACCCCATATTATTTAAACCATCCAAGTTTTACTTGGGTGGTCCATCTCCTACTCACTTTCAAGTGTTCCGTTTCATTTTGCAGTTGCACTTTTACGACTAAATACTTGGAGATAATGTGCATTTCGGGGAAGCATTTGTGATAGCAGCTAAACGGTAGTTCCACAACTTCGTTGCTCGAGTGGTTTCCCGTTGATTTCCTACTGAACCGCACTCTTGTCAAATCTTAAGATTGTTTGGTTTCGTTTTGACAACAAGCAAGGATTTAGGTTTCAAAGATACTTCAAACTGACGAAGAAGAAGCAAAGAACTAAACATACTTTGTTTTCAGGTTTTATGTTTTAAGAAAGACTTTTATATACAGCAAATCTTGAAAACTTCATCTTTCCTTGACTTGATAACTGTGATAACTTTGCCAATTTACTAAACTACCCTTAAAATAATCTGACTTGAGTACTTATCAGAAACCAGTCTAATCTAAATAACTTAGACTAGAGTTGGGATCGGGAAATAAATTGTTTGCCAACCCATCCCGTTTCGAAATCAATTTTGCTTTTCCCGCCCAATTTTCCCAAAACATTTTTAATTTTTCCAGCTCCCGACATTTTTCTTTAAAAATTTTTAGGGTAACATTGTATATAAAAGAATATTTTCTAAACATTTTCTTTTATAAGAAGTAGAAAGCACTTTCTCACTCGTTACCAAAGATATTGGAACATCAATTAATTGTCTAGCAACAGCATTAGCAACTCATTGCATTGATGTCAAGGTACTAAAATATTTTAACATCTCTTAAATTTACTATAATTTATATAAAAATTATTTTCCTTGTCCATATCATTCTTCTGTTCTTTAATATATACTAGTAATTTTATAGATTCTTAATTTTCTTATCGGGACCTACGGAATATCCAGCACTTATCCCCATCGTCCCGGACTTTTTTAAAGACTTTCTCATCCAGCCCGATCCTGGAAATTCCGATCCCAACACCCATCTCAACCACAAACATTAAACAGGGTATCGTAAGATCATGACCTTTCGACTTCAAGCTGTAGCCAATTATTTAATAGCATTTCGAGATTTTAGTTTTAGTTTTAAATTAGTTTCAGTTACGTTGAAATCAATTGAAACGTTTGAAACATTTCATGGATTTTAAGTTTAAAGCGGGTGAAACTTCTAGTTTCAGTTAAACCTCTACTAGCAACCAGTTTAAGGTCGACCGATCGCAGCAGATCCGTAAGAACCAATGAAGAAACTTAATGAAATGCTGATTTTTTTTGCTCTAATGCTGCTGACTTGTTGCACAATTGGCAATTGTAATGTCGTGAAAGGTATGTAATAATATATGTTTTGGATTTAATACTGAATCATTTGCCTACCCTCAAGAGCGATGCCTTAAGCGACCCACAGCGGGTGGATTTTGCCGTATGCGTAAAATCCAGTTTAACTATGAGATAACTGAGAACTTGTGCCAACCATTCTTTTGGGGTGGATGCAGAAAAAAAGGTGAGGTCGAAAATCGATTCAGAACGAATGAAGCGTGCATGGAAAGCTGTGCCATGACGTGAAAGAGACCTGTAATCAACAGGAACAACGCTGAATCAGCTCGATAAGCATGGATTTCTTTAGCTCCATCATGTGTCTATAATTTGTTTACTCTTAGTTCTTTTAAAACTTGATAGAATAATATGATTATTATATTTATTTGTTATGTTAGCGCACATATTTTTTATCGATTGCCTTAAGATCTCTGATAGAAATAAATAAAATACTATAATAATATGAATATAATACAATTTTGAAATTTGCAGTTTTAGTTGAAATATTTTCAATCTTTTTTCTACAGTTTCTTACAAATCTTTTTTTGCAAACACCTCAGGTCTCAGTTCTTTTTGGTGAGAATATATGCTGATGAAAGCTAGGCATCTGAGGTAGCAGTTGCTAATCTTGGCCTGCTTTTGCTTTAAAAAGCTGCTTAATTGTACTGAAAAATTTGGGCTAGAACTTGACCTAAATTTTAAATACCAAAAATTAAGCAGTTCTACAAAATTAATGTATAACCTGTGAACTAATTTTATTAGCAGTTTTTAACCTCTTATCTGGCTCAAAATTATTAGATTTAAAGTATCAATAAAATCTTTTGATTTTAGCCATATTTTTCTATTCTCGATGTCAGTCCCAAAGATTACAATTGGAAGTCAAAGTATTCAAGTTTTTTAGGAGACTCTGAAAAATTCATTTTTAAAGTAAGTTTCGACAATTGCTCATAATCTAATGCTAATAATATCTTTTCTCTTATAGTTTGATCTAGGCAAGATATTTAACTTCAGAGCTACAATGAGAATTATAACATAAAACAGTTAAGTAATAAGTAATTCAAAATGATACTTTATTCTCGAAAATCCCAAAACGTTTAGTAAGAATTTAGATTCTTTTTAGAAACTAAGGCCATACAATTATTAAAATAACTATCTAAAATACAAATAAAGTTAAGATTAGCGTACTTTGGATATAAATATTTATTTAAATATTTATATATTTAAACTTTTACATTTACTATAGATGGATATAGACAAATAGATACCATATACATTTATTTTGATATTTATTTACATTTTTATACCCTGAACCCATTGAAAATGGGAAATCAGGGTATAATGGTTTTGCAAAAAGTATGTAACAGGCAGAAGGAGGCGTGGCAGACCCCACAAAGTATATATATTCTTGATCAGGGTGACGAGCTGAGTCGATCTAGCCCTGTCCGTCTGTCTGTCCGTCCGTCCGTCCGTCTGTCCGTCTGTCCGTCTGTCCGTCTGTCCGTCTGTCCGTATGTATGAACGCGTCGATCTCAGAACCTATAAGAGCTAGAGACTTCAAATTTTGCATGATGGTCTGTGTATACAGCGAAAATATCGAGTTTGTTTTAGATATTCGATAAATTTTTCCGTTTCAATGTTATCGATTTAAAACGTTATCAAGATTCAGTTTTTTGACCATATCTTTTACATATTTTTAGCTACAGCTACCAAATTTTGTTTTTAGCTTTCTGTTAATAAAATACATTTTCTATTTTTTCATATTTTGGATACCGGCTCCACATTTCACAAAAAAAATTTATTAAAAAAAAAAATTATCAAAGCCACAATTTAATTTTTTCAAATTTTTTAGTGAAAACCGTATTTTTAATAAATTAATAGCATTCAATGCAGAAAATTGCATTCAAATCCGTTAAGTAATACAGAAGTTATTAAAGGAAACATTGTAAAAGCACGCGGCAGCAGCCTGTACGTGTGCACACATACATTCAAATCAACTACGCAGTAATCGGCGCGCGTGCTTCTGTGTGCATGGTATGTATATGTGTGGATGTGTATATGTGTGCCTGTGTGAATGTGTGCCTGTGTATATGCGTGCCTGGGTGTATGAGTGCATGTGTATATGCGCGCAGAGGTAATATGTATAGATAAAAGATGTAAGCTAGGTTGTTTAAAACATCAGCTCGGACTTGGTTCAGGGGATCTCGTAGTCGGGCAGACCCGACTAGAGCTTTCTTACTTGTTACATTTACTATAGATAGATACAGATAGATAGATAGATATTATAGAAAGCCTCTATAATCAGTTAAATAAACCTACACATCAATTCATATGCATATAATTTCTATATGTCGAAGCTAACTATTAAATGCTATTTTCATATATATTTCTCTCTTATATTAATAAAAGGGTAAAAATTCTTGCATAGAAAAAACACTTTTGATTCCAACAAATTGCTTTATTTTAGCTTTTCCATAATTGTTGCCAGTTTTGCCAATTCCAAATCGCTCAATTGCTTTAATGTGCAACTAATCGAAGTACCTTGCTTGGTTAACCCAACATTTGATGTTCGTCACCTTCGGGAACGCTGTCGGATGTCGCCGGGATCGTTCCTGCTGCTAAATGTAGCTGCAAATAATTATCTATTTGGCAAATAGGCTGGACGACTTCATCGGGCCAAGGAGCGTCCCTCGAGTACAGCAATTCGGATATCCAATTGCAATTACGCGTATCCTTGAGTTACGGATACGCCGGAGGGGGCACGAGGTTAGCCCAAGCAGCCAGAATTGCTGGGTTTTTGCCAGGCGAGCGAAACGAATGTGTGCAACAGCAAAAGAACTCTCGGGATCTACGGCTCTACGATCCGATCTGAAGTGGAATCTGCACGGGCCTAATGTTGTGATTAGCATCTGCGTTGACAAACACAGTGAGCGGTCCCAAGGCGAGCAACAGCATCGCCTTGGACTGTGCCCCCCACCCAAGATGAATAATTATAGCTGATCTTTATGCGCTTGCCGGCTCCTCGCTGCGACCGTTAATGGGCTCAAGTTGAAGCCAGAGCCAGAGCCAGAGACTGGAACTGAGGCTGGAGCGTTGCGTTTACCTGCAGCGTTTTGGCATTCCGAAAATTCCATTTTTCCTTCAATTGATGCGCTCAGTGAGTCGTCGCATTGTTAGACAAAACGAATTCACGCGTATTCCGCCGAAACTCGCTAATGGTCGCAGCGTCCACCTTCGCCGCCTCCTGCTATGGCAGGCATCGCCTTCACCTTGGCCTCCGCCTGTGTTATTAATGATGGAAATTTGAAAATACAGAAGGTTCAATAATTGCAACATCATTGTGCCCGATGAGCGATGCCTTCGCACCAACACTGAAGAGAGACAGAGATAGAGAGAGAGAGCTTGACTGCCTTTTTGCTTGAAAATCAGTGACTTTGTCTCAATAACAATGCTGTAAACAAATTGTGTATGCTGCTGCTGCTGCTGCTGCTGCACACTTCCAGAGAGCGAACGGGAGAGAGAGTTGCCAGCCGGAACACGCGTGTCCCTGGCTGCCATTTTTCCAAGCCCTGCTCACAATGCAACTGAAGATCAGCGAGAGAATCGTTTTATTGCCGCATTTGTGCCTCGAATACCTGGCTCAAGCTCGATCGGCAGCACTGTATTTATATTGCAGCAATTTCGTATCAATTGAACGTCTTCCACGAATCCGCAGCGGCCATAAAGCGCGTCGCGTGGAGGAAGGACAATCCCAGCAAAACAGAACCAAGCCAACAAATGGCAGTGCGAGAACCCTGAAGACGCTCCGACGACTTCTTCATGTGCCATGGCTGTTTATGCCAATTTTTATACGCTTCACCTTCACTTTGACCATGCCCCCCGCCCCTGCCATTCCCGTTTATTGGCCTCGGCCGGCGTCTTTTTGTCATCGCAGTTCACGTGTAAAACATGCCTCAAGTTTTGTCTCTGCGCGTGCCCGCGACTCCTTTTGCCCAGTTCCTGTTTACATTGAGCCTTCAGCCTTCAGCCTTCAGTCCGCCGCGCACGCGCCTCTAAAGCAGAATCAACTCATGAGCAAACAAAACACACAAACTCTTGACCCATAGTCGATTCCGCTGAACCGTTGCAGTAGGCGCACGAATCAACTTCCTGGCACTTAAGCGCCCGGGCCAAATGTCCAGATGACCTTCCCTTCCGATGGAGGCAAACAAGTCCAGGGAGCTCTCTGAGGCACAAGTGCACACAAAAAGCAACTGTAGTCAATACAAGTGAAAGAAGTTACTAAGAAATCACTTCTTTCTTTGTATATTTGGTTTGCAGGGGAAGGAGGAGAAAGAGAACTTAGTGCTTAGTAGCAAACTCTTGTTAATTAGTAATTCATACAACTCCATCGATTAACTATATACCTTATAATTAGTAATCGTCTTTTGTTAAACTTATCGCTGTGAAATTTGTTTCTTCAAGATCCTGCTCCCGCAGGCAGACATCTCCAGTAGCCGGACGAATCTTATAGTCCCAAGATTTTTAGCATGATTTTCATACAAAATCCGTTCCCGTGGGCGGACAGCTCCCTGGGCCTGACGAGGACACGATTTCTTTTAACTGTTTTATACAAAACTCTCTCGCCGGCGGACAAAAAACACTTTTTAATAGAGCTTAATTAATTTTAATTTAAAAATTTGGAAAACACAATATTGAAGATTTTTTAAAAGTAGATAGCTCTTTACCTTAGAAGGCAACAACATTGAAATTAGTATTACTAATCAAAGTGTCATTGAACCAAGGGATTTAGATCAAGATATTATTGTACAGCCAATTCTTTGACATCTCCCGCAGGCGGACAAAAATACTGGAACCGTGGCTGTCCGTCCACGGGAGCTATCACTGTATATAGTTTAGATATTGTATTGTAGCCTAGTCCTTTCTTCAAAGCTAAATGGCAAAAATATCATTTACAGCTCTTGAACTCTTACTTAAAAAACAGAAAAGAATTTCTTTTCCATATTCATAATTTGTAGCCTTCGTAGACCAGCTGGTTATGCTTTGGCACACAAGTTATCAGAAAGTAAATAATACGATCAAATCTATCCACAATTTTGTTTAATGTCATAAACATTAACAAATACAAATCAAGAGAAAATAATAGCTATTTATAGTCTTTTCACACAACTTGTAAACTATTAAGGGTCGAGTTACGAATCAGCTTTTTCTTAAGAACAATTCAATGAATTTACTACAACATTGTTTTCGAATACCATTTATCACATACCACATTCCCAATCCAGTTATAGCAATCTCCAGATGTTTTCATCCAAAGCTCATTTCATGCACTCTATGAATGAATTTCACTCTAGCAATCTCTAAACTTTCCATTTTGCTAGTCTTATCAATTTATTATTAATCTGAATGTTCCTGCGTGTCATCAAGTATAGCTAGACAACAATTTATTTAACCATATACTCTGTTTCCAATGTGAAAAGGGGAATATTAGATGAGCAAATAAAATCAATATTTCTCAAAATATTCTAATGCTAATACAAGTAATTGTTTTACATTTCTTATGATATTTTACAAATATTTTAAAGATTTTTATTTCCATCATTGTAGAAGAATATCTGATTGTATCAGGGCATTTAATAGTCTGTAGCATCTATTGCTTGGAACTATCTATCGCTATCACAATCTCTAGACTTATTTGATATTCAAGTTTCAGTTAAGCTCTGGCATTAGATGATGTTACATGTTCTTGCACTCGTCAAATTTGAATGGGTTGAGTGAGTGCTTGATAAGCTATCAGCATGAATATGAAGTGTATCTATGAATACGAATGAATACGTCAGCAATTGTTTGGTTGTTTAACTGTCAAAGCAAAGACATTGTCATTACCTGGCTGCCACTTGATGACAACTGCACCTGCCCAGACACCAGCTCCAATGCAATTCAAGTAGCGTGTGTGTGGAGTGGCTTGTGGAGTGGCCGAGGCCGGAAAACGCAGCTCCAACTGCTTTGAGCTGCAGCAACTCGCACTTGGAGCTATCTTTCGACACTCGGCACTCAGCAACTGGCCGGCTACCCGTCATTGGCATTGTCCGCCGGCACGAGTTCGATGGCAGCGGGAGATGCCAAACTCAGTTCTGTTTGTGTTGGCTTTGTCGCAGACCTTAATTAGAGCTGGGCGCTGGGCAGCTGGGCAGCTGGGCAGCTGGTCAGCCTGCTGCGCACACATGTTGGCTTTATGGCCCCTGCTAATCCCTGGCATCGATGTGTCTGGACGTTTGGAGCTGCCAGGCGACAATCGAGCAAACAGCCAGACAAATGAGCAAACAAATGGCCATGGCGTATGTGTCCTTAAACGCACCAAATTGGATCATAACTGCAAAATGTCGAAATCTGCACAAACAACGCTCTAATTAAGTCCTGCAGCGAGGCCCATTAACAGCACAAAGGCTCTTGCCATGAACCCACAGAGTCCATCAAATGGGCGTCCATTAAAATTGAACAAACTCTCTGTCCATGACATCACAGATAGCAGAGCGGAGTGGGGGTAGGGGGAGGGACCCATCGGCTACGAGTTGCGAAATCTGTCGATAATAATGAAATCACGCAGAAATATTAATTTCGAGCATATATAGATTACACGATTGCTGAGATTGGGACCCCCTCATAAAAGCTGACGCCAGCCGTTGGTTGGAAAATGTATTTCTAATAGCACGGCGAGACAGTTCATTAGGTGCTTTAAACTTGATGTTAAATTTCAATCAATTTATATGGCAAAGGCAATCTCTGGAACAGGTCTTTAAGAATAAGGTATTTTTTTAATATATTTATATTTCGTTCTTAGAAACATGTAGTTTATTCTCTGTCTATAAGCTAAGGTCTCCTAAGTACCCTACTCAACTTTTTAAGTGTTAGCAGAAATGTTATCTTTAAGTTTATTTTAAAGTTAAGCAAAATATGATAATTTAATCTATAATTTAAGTTATAGTGAACTCTAATTTAATATTTTTTCTTATTTAAAATAAGAAGAGATTGCAATACTAAAAGTGGGTGTATTTTTTAATAATCATCTTGAAAGTCTATGCCTATCCTATGTTTTAAAAAGCCTTTCAGATATTACAGTTTCTGCTGTGACTTTGGGGTCGCAGACAGACAGTTTGTGTGCTCTGCATTTAAAAATATATATGTATCAGACAATTCTCGCAAGACTAGTCTAGAGTATTCCTCTTAGTTGTAAGTGAAAATTGTCTTGTAAATGTTTTATACTTCAAAATTAACTTAAGAAAAATGTGTTTTATCTTAAAAGTTATTCCTTTTCAAATTTAATACAATATAGTATCATGTTTTAAGCTAGTAAATACTTTCTTCATTTTGTAGTACTTTTTATTCATTATTATGTTTGGTTAAAAAGTGAAGAGTATTTTACATAGACTGCTCGGTTCGAATATAGCTAGGGACTAGAAACTTAAAATATATTCACTTATATTCTCAAATGGATAAGCTGATATTATATGAGACTTGGGGGGTGCTTAGCAAGTAGGGGCTACCCTATATATTTTATAGTATTAAAGATAGACAAATTTAAATCTGGAATGAAGTCTACTACAAAACATGCCTAAGATAATAAGAGGAAACTGAGTACTCTGGAGGTCTAGTCTGTAATGAAATACCTGTAATATAAAACAGTCTTAAGTTATATAAAACCTTATTTTTATATATTTATTAGTATTTTTTTTCATAAGAAATTGTATATTTGATTTAAACAAATTTTTAATGAAAAAAAGCCAAAAAAAATGTTTATAGATATAAAAGAATTACGTTTAATCCATTATTTTCACAAAAATGTATATATTTGATTTAAACCAATTAAAAAAAAAAATAAAAATATATATATAACTATTTTTATTTTCTATTTTATTTTTGTATAAATGTATATAATGTAAAAGAACTTAAAGAAATATATCTCAAAGCAGTGCAAATCATTAGTTGACAAAGTATTTGATTCCAAATTCCAGATGCCAAGAATATATAGTGCAACATAATACACACAGAGAACTCGTGTAAATTAATAACATGACCAAATGTTTTTTTGCTTTCTGTCGATATGCAAATGTGGTTTGTTTTCGGTGATATCGGGGCCAATCTGTAAGTGTATTTATATGGGGGGCGTCATTGAAACTACCGAGAGCCAGCAATCGAGCTATCGAGCAATCCAGCAGGCAGTATAATGCTTCCCATGGGCATCCACTTATCGCCTCTGGAGCACTCCCCGTCCCCGGGCTCACTTTTAATTGCTCTGTTTGCTCAAATACACTTTTTACACACACTTTTCCTCCGCTCCTTGCGTCTTCTTCTGCTTGTTTTTTTATCGTTAAAAAACACTTAGGAGCATTGTTAACGGTTGGCGTTTTGGGCTCTTATCGAGAATTGTGGCCCAATCGGCGCACTCGTTGCGTCGCCCTGGGAAGTGGGTCGTTGACAACGCCCACAATCACAATCACAACCACACACACACGCACACACACATAGATGTAGCCACCCTCTACACATTTGCAGGCGCCTAAAGAGCTGTCTCCAGGCAGACAAATGGATTTCCCTCTGCACTTGTTCTAACAGCTTCTAATCTTGTGACCAGCTCTGTTCGCCTCTCTCTCTCTCCCTCTCTTCCCGCTGCACTTGTCCTCATTTAGGGGCAGCTGCTGCAGCTGCAGTTGCCAGAGGAGTTGCATTTTGTCTGCCAATTACAATTATTATCATCGCATCGTCGCATCGCTTGCGGTTTCAATTAACGCTTCCTACTGTCCATTATCTATTGTTTTCGGGGCCTTTTCCAATTCAATTCAATTGCCTCGAATATCTCAAGGCTTTGCCATCGCTAAGTGCGAGCGCATTAATTTGAGAGGCCAATTGCTGGGAAAATCAATCAAAATTCAAATATGAACTGAAATATTGGTAGATTTTTAATTTCATATTCCATTTAAAGATACTTTTATTTTATTACAGTCTTTAATGAGCGGGGGATTTTAAAAATTGTATACAAAATATTTAAAAACTAAAAAAATAAAGAAACAGAGAAATTGAGCTCGTTTCTCTTTTAATGTGTTTTCATTTGATGGAAATTGGAAAAATCTTGAAAAGAATAATTCTTAAAACATTTCTCAGAACATTTAACAACTTAAGATAACTAATAAACATGTATGCAGTCGCTTCTATATACAGATAAAAATATAAATATTTTTTATGCCTTTTCCCATTTCCAATAAAATTGAAGAAAAAACTAGAGGTTTTGTTATACCCTTGCAGTTTTAAAGATTATGGATATAGTTTTCTGTGATTTACCACGCCCCACATAAGCGAATGTATATTATTTGAAAAATTTGTATAAGTCAATAATAATTATTTGATAATCTTTGGGCCTCTAGCTGTGAAATCCCACCACCACACCCCCAAGAGGCGTATATATGTATATAATCTTAGGGCAATCTTTGGAGGACCTTAGAGGACAGTAAACTTAATGTGTCTTCTCGTCTGGTACTTCAGAAAAAATTTTCATCCAAAATTCAGTGTCCAGAAGTCGCACCGACTGCCCGACTGACACAGATTTGTAAATAATTCAATTTATTTTTTTCACGAACCCTTACTTTACTTTCACACTTTCATTTTTTGTTGCATACTTTTGGGCGGAGCAATTAAAGTGCTGCAAGTAACAAATATATCAATTAGAAAAATAGCTTTAACTCGGCTATATTCTTGACCAGGACAACAGAACCTAGCGCGTTTAGACCAGCCCTACCGATTCCCATCAATATATTATGGAATCATCTTAGGAATTGAGCTGTTTTAGTTGATACATAGAACAGAAAAGATTGACAGGTGCTTATTCATATATATTGTATGTGAAAAACAACTGATGAAATGAGGTGCTGCGACTATTTAATGAAAACAAATATTAATCACTTTTTTAAGCTTGCATTTCAAAATACACATTCACTGATGTGAAATCAGCATACAAGAAACAAAACTTAACTTTGCCTTATTTTGCTCATGCGCTTAAAGTCTCAACGGCTTTCCTAGCGCCATCTACAGTTCACGGCAAATAAACGAGCAGTATCTGCTCTGCTCAAGCTACTTGAAAAATTGATTTGTTGTCAGGGCTGCATTGGTACGTTGCAAGCAGCTTCTGAAAGTATGCAATCATTTTTATCTGGGATCAATTGCTCAGCCAGTGTTGCCACCACACACGAATATGCAGTTGACAGCAGAAGTGCAATTGCAGTTTAATCACAACCACAAACAGTCAACCAAATATTTATTAATAAACCACAACAACAATACTAGCTTTTGAAGTCGAGACCTTTATCAAGCGAGGCATTAGGTAATCATGAAAGCAATGAACAAAGCTACATTCATTCGACCGCTGCGCAGCGATGAAGACGACAATGAAACGTGGGGCGTTAATTGGCTTTTGTCTGGCGGTGATTTTAAGTGGAGCAAGTGGTGTCGCTGCTGCTGGCAATGTGCTCGCCGTGTTCCCGCACTTCGGCTACAGTCATTTCAAAGTGGCGCAGCCCATTCTAACTGAACTAGCGCAACGGGGTCACAACGTGACCGTCATTTCGTATGTGAGACATCCGCAGGCGGCGCAGCTGCCCCACTACGAGCAGCTGCTGATCTCCGATGTGGCTGAGGATCAGTCTAATACGACGATCAATGTGGTGCCGCTGTCGGAGCACACGCCCACGCGCTCACTCTTGGTGCTGCTGCAGGAATACTACGAGCTCTACAGCAACGGGCAGATCTCATGCGAGCGGCTCTACGAGAGCGGTCATGTGGCAACTGTGCTGGAGCGGCACACGCAGCAGCCGTACGATGTGCTGCTCACCGAGTACTTCAGCTCGGACTGCCAGCTGGCACTGGCGAAACTGCTGCGGTTACCCATCATCGGGATCAGCACCTGCGCCCTGATGCCCTACTTCTACGATCGCATCGATCTGCCCGATACGCCGTCATATGTGCAGTCCGAGTTTGTGGGTTTCGCCCAGCCTCTGGGCTGGAGGGACCGTTTGCTGAACTTCGCACAGGCCAAGCTGCTGAAGCTCATCTACAGGCTGCACACGAACCGGGCTGACAACGCGCTCATCAAGCGCCATCTCAACATCGAGGTGGATGTGGCAGCTGTGGCGCGTGCCCAGACGGCGTTCATACTGGGCAATCAGCACTACTCGCACATGGGCAGTCGTCCGCGCACCCAACAATTTCTGGAGGTGGGCGGCGTGCACATCACGAGTGCGAAAAAGCTGAGCCCGGATATTGAGCAGTTTCTGGCGCAGTCCAAGCAGGGCGTCATCTTCATAAGCTGGGGCTCCATGGTGCGCGCCTCCAGCATTGATGCCGAGAAACTGGATGCCATTATCAAAGTGCTGTTGCAGCAGCCACTAAATGTGATTTGGAAATGGGAATCCTCGGAGCTGCCCAAGCCCCAACTGGATGCCAGCAAGTTTCTATTTGTGAAATGGGCGCCACAGCTGGCTCTGCTCTGTAAGTCACTGGATGACGCACTATACTCAAAACTAACTCGCATTTTACACCTAGGTCAGTCGCAGGTGCTTCTCTTCTGGGCACATGCTGGCCTGCTGGGCCTCACTGAGGCGCTGCACTGCGGCAAGCCGCTGCTCATGACGCCCATCTACGGGGATCAGTTTCTGAATGCATTTGCGGCACAGGATCGCGGCATAGGCCTCAAGCTGGACTACCAGGACATCAATGTGGAAACGCTGCAGCAATCACTGCAGGAGCTAAGCAAACCTAGGTGGGTCTTACTCCTCAACTGCTGAAAGATTATCCAACTAAATTCTTAATCTTCTACAGCTATGCCTCGCGTGCTTGGCAACTCTCGCAGGTGTTTAATCAGCGGGAGCGCACGCCGCTGGAGACAGCCGTTTGGAGCGTGGAGCATGTGATGCAGCATGGCATGTTTGCCGTTGAGCTGCTGCAGTCGCCGGGCATAGAGCTCAACTGGTTCATCTACCACTCGCTGGACAGTCTGGCTGTGATCTTTGTATTGCTGCTGCTGCTGATCGCCGGCTGGCGTGCTCTGACCCAGGAGCAAGCGCCGCCAAGGAGGCGCAAGCTTAAGAAAGCCAAAAAGACTTAGTTCTTTAAATTAATTAAAATTGTTAACCGATTTGTTTTGTCAATATATAAACAAAGATATTAACTAACTTAGCTCTACTTTAGTAGCGACCGCGCTGCATGCAGTCGCGCCTGCACTCCTCGTAGGTCAGGAAATTGTTTTCCGTGGAGGCGCAGCCCGTGTAGTAGAAGCTCTCGCAGTTGCCCGTCTCCTTGTTGTAGGCGTAGCGCAGGTGTTTGCCACGGCACAGGCCCGGCGCCTTCGGCTGCTTGCAAGCTGTACGGGCATATTGCGCTATATTAACTCTGCTTTTTCAGTTTAGGCATCCCACTATATATAACTCACCAATCAGCTGCTTGACATGCTCCCGCGTCTGATTCTCCAGATGCAGGCTAAAGCTAATGGTGACATTCAGCAGCAGAAGCAACAGCAACACACTCCAGCTTATTACAATCATTCTGGACTTTAAAACGATCTTTAGTTCAGTTCATTAAAAAAATATATGCAAATATATTTTTACACAGTTTTCGATCTTCACTTCTTATATATTTATATTTTTTTAATTTTTCTGTTTGGGTTTTTCTGTTCTATACCAATCGAACTACCTCAACAGAATGTTCTCCGCAAAGTGTCAGAGCTCTTGACTTATTTTTCTCTGCTTTCTCTGTTTTTTTGGATTTTCGCTAAAGTCTCGTTGCGCACGTAGCCGAGTTTCTGTTTTGAATTCTATTTGAATTTTGTTTTCAGCTTCACTTTTTTATTTCGTTTGCACTGGAATTGCATTCAATTCTCATTTGAGTCAAAACGTGAGTTTTTGGCCAGTTCCCTAAAACATCTCGGGTGCTCAAATCCAGGAAGCAAGAGAGCATTTCGTGACCAATAAAATTTGTTAGTTATATTATACCATTAGCAAATTGAGTGAGTGTAACTGAATCAAATATGTATAGGTATTATTAAGAAAGTTCAATATTTTTAGTATGCCGAAGATTAAATGAAGTTACTTTTTATATCAACATTTTTAGACCCATTCTTACAACAGAATTATGGATATACATAGATATATAGAGTTAACAACTCGAAAGTATTAAATCTTGTGAAGATATTTTGGTAAATTATTGTGGGTTATTCTTATTGCAACAATATTATTGCAATTCAAGATTATTTTAGTTCCTTAGCAAAAACCCCCTCTAAATCCATATATAAAATCAACGAATAACATCATAATATTTGACATATTTATGTAGATATCATAGATTATAAAAAAATGATGATGTCTAAGGCTAATGATTGAAGAATATTTAGCGTATAGATCAACAATTTCTTAGAGACATTAAAATGATACGATAGATTATTAAACAAGAAGAGGAAGAAGTTACATGTTATGGGCATGAAAGTCTTGATCATATAATTGCATAAAAAATCTGCTTACAGGCTATAAGGCAATCCGATTTGTATGTATGTGTGTGTGTGTGTGTTTGTTTGCACTTGGTACATTTAACAATTATGTTTGTAATTTGATATAGATAGATAGATAGGGTAAACAATTTACACAATGCACATGGCTGAAACAGAGCAATGCCAGGATACAGGAACCTACTTACAATTTCTATCGATATCCAATGAACTAGAAGTTATAGATTTCACAATCTTTACATAATAATAGTTTATAAACTCGTTAATAAATTCATAGTGTTGCACAATATTATCATGATAATCAGATCTCTGAGACAATGAGCTGCGTGCTTGAGCTGCTGTTAGATGGGTGTGTGTCTGTATATGTGTGTGTGTGTGTGCAGATGTATATTTTCGATTACGATATGGGTACGCGACGTTATTAGTATGAGGACCCTAGGCGTTGCGACTGCTACTTGGGGGATCAGCTTTCGTGTTGAAGCCTGATCCTGACTATTGCTTTGGCGTACAAATGGCGCACTAGTTAAGATCCATCCGATCGATTATCATTATCATCCTTCTCAAGTTGCAGCAGCTGAGCGACATAGATCGCTAGAGAGCGTCGTCAAAAACATTCCGTACGTCTTCTACACTAGAAATCCTTGTCCCAGCCGCTAACATCATCTGGTGGCGGTCCCTCCGGATCAGGCGGATAGTCATCGAAGTTGGCTGTGTCCACAACGCTCTTAACGCTGGGTTTAATGGGCGGTTCCAGTGAGCGATTCTGCAGACCCCACCAGTAAAAGCCATCGAACCATCTAAACAAAACGTATTCATTGAATTTATAATTGAATTAGCTAAAAACATTCGAGAGTTCTACTCACTTGTGTTTCTGTATTTCGCTAATGCCGCCGCGCTGATAGCCCAAACGCTCGGCGGGATTATCGCGACACAGTTTCTTGATCAAATTGCTGGCGTTGCGTGTAATGTTACGCGGAAATTCGATGGCATCAATGCCCTTAAGTATTATGTTGTAAGTGCGCATCGGATCCGAGCCCGTAAAAGGTGGAGTTCCTATAAAAAGTCAAGTTTAAGTAAATTTCTATAGAGCTTTTGCTTAGCTATGGCTACTCACCTGTGAGCAGCTCAAACATGAGCACGCCAAGTGACCAGTAATCGGCGCTAATGTCATGGCCTCGATTCAGTATCACCTCGGGTGCCACATACTCGGGCGTGCCACAGAAAGTCCAGGTCTTGCGGCCCGTCTGCAGTTTCTTGGCAAAGCCAAAGTCCACCAGCTTCACGTAGCCCTTCTCGTCGAGCAGCAGATTCTCTGGCTTCAGGTCCCTGTAGATAATATTGCGCGAGTGCAAATAGTCAAAGGCCTCCACAACACAGGCCGTGTAGAATCTGGTTGTGGCGTCATCAAAGTTGCCCTTATCCCGCAATATCGTCCACAGCTCACCGCCCAGGCAGCTCTCCATCAGCATATACAGATACTTCTTGTCCTTGAAGGTCTTGAACAGTTTTACGATGAACTGGCAATTGGCCTCGCCCATGATTTCCTTCTCGGACATGATGTGCTGCTGTTGACGTGTTTCTACAATCTGTGACTTCTTCATCTGCTTGAGGGCAAACGAGCGCGAACTATCGCCATTCGTTTGCACCAGTTCCACGCGTCCAAACCCTCCCACACCCAATGTGGCAATTACACGCAGATCTGTCAGGTTTATGTCGCGGAACTCCTCGTTAATCCTGTGGGAAAATTGTTCTAAGTTAGCAAATGTTCAAAGATGATATTCCAAGTTAGCACTTACTTTCTGCGCTCCATGGCACCTTCATCGTCATAGCGATGCTTGATCTCATCCAGACTCGATATCAGCTGATTGAACGTCTCCCGATCAATGACCAAACAGCTGACACCCTCGGGAGACTCACAAATGATGTTGGCTGTGCGCAGATCATCACTGAAAAGAAACAATTTGTTAGTTAAGTGTTAACTAGTTGCTCAATTATTCTACTTACCCCTGCAACGCCTTCTCGCCAAAGAAATCACCCTTGCCTAACATGCGTATGAATTTCTCTTCCTGTGTATCCTGTTGCTTGATTGTCACACGCACCTTACCCTTCGAGATGATGAAGAAGGTATCCCCGCGTGCTCCCTGGCGCACAATGTAATCACCTCGCTGATAGTGCGTCTCCTCAAGCACATCAGAGATTTTGATCAAAGTATCTTCCGCCAGGTCCTTGAAAATGGGCACACTGAAGGATGCAAAAAGTTGAAATTGTTTTGAAATCGTTGGCTTCGTAAAAAGTCAGAAAAGCTTTTAATGAGCAATGGGAAAAAGAAATTTCGCGATTTTAAATTATTTTTCTAATTTGTCAGCTTTTGCTATTTAACTAGATCATAAGCAAAATAAATTTGAGAAAGTACAGACATATTACTTTTGACAGAGAGTAGATATAGTTTTGGGTGGCTTTTAGACAAGGTGCGAAACACTTGACAAACAAAATTTCTAGGTTGGCATGACATGAAGAGGTGGAGGAAGGGAGCCTCTGCACGGAGGAGAATGGAAAAAACCTTTAAGCGGAGGACAAGATGCTGGAAAAGAGCCTCTACATAGAGGATAACGCCAGGCCGTTCAGGAGGTAAACGAGGGGAGGGCACGGAGGACAACTCCCATGCAGGAGGTGAAGGAAGGAAGGAAACCTTCACTTTTTTTATGAATATTTTATGAAAAAAGAATATTTCCTACAAATTTTTAACTGAAATCTTTTAAAGAAAGTTCTTAAAGTAAGTATTAACTATTTAACATCAGTTCAGCTTTGACTTAACTATTCAAGCTAATCCAAACTAATATTAATTGATGAATAATTCCCTGGGTCTTCAATAATATTTGCATTAAAAATGGAATTACTTCCTTCTAATCGATGTCTTTCCCAAATGTCTTCTTCAATTGCCCACTTGTGACTTTCATAACGTAACTCATCAGCCTAATCTTCGTCTTCACCTCAATCGCTGTCTGTTTACACGCCCCCTTAATTGCACTTTCATTTTCATGTGGTGTAATGCAATTGGGTTTAATATTTTGCGCAATTTCATGCTTGAAATGTCGAATGGGGCTCTTTGAACGATAATCATATTATGTTGAGGCACAAAGGGGAGGGGGAGCTCTGGCTATCAAACATTTTTGAAGGCAGGCACATGGCTACCCTGTACGCGGCCAATTAAGTGCGATTAATTTGTTGGTCACTCACGGCGGCGCCAGCTTTGGTGGTGCATTTGGTGGTGCTGTGGCCTTAAACTGGTTGCCAACTTGTGCATCTGATGGAAAGAAAAGAAAACATTTCTATGCGTTCGTTGGCCGCACGATCGAAGTCTGTGTCCGTCTACCCGTCCCGCTGCCTGTCCATTTTGAGCATTGCACGTCATCATAATAGACGTATATGAGACGCCCATGACCATGACGACGACGACGACAACGAAGTCGTCTGATGCTGATGCTGTTTGCCCATTTGATGAAGAGAAAGTTGCACGAAAAAAAGCATCAAACACAAAAAAAATCCTTAAGCCAAGCGTTTTATATATTACTTTTTGTAATGGCGAGATATAAAAAAAAACACGACTTGGCGGAATTGATATAATTAAGAGCAAATGCACATTAATTGCATTTGCAACCAGTTGAATTTTTCGCTCGAGGAAATAATGAAAGCAAAACCTTATCTATATCTAGTAAAAGCCGCAGCTACATACCTCTTGAGGAAATCCGTGTATTCCGCCTGGCGGATGAGGCCCGTTCGCATCATGATTGTCTGGAAGCATTGACGCTCGATCGCCCACAGATTGCATTCGCTGATCGCGGTGATCGTCGCCGTCCTCTGGCAATTGTACAAAATGGCCAATTCGCCCAGCACCTTGGCGCCGGAGAGCGTCGACAGATATTTGCCCTCCCGGGACACCTCCACGCGTCCATCTGAAACGAGCAAAGCAATAAAAGGCGTTTGATTAATTGAACAAGAACTGAAATGCGAGAATTCTCACATTGAGTGCGAAATAAGGCTAAGCATTGGCCGAAACTATAAAAGCAAACAAATGTCTTAGTCATCGAAGTTTAAGACAGGCCTCTTTTCTTTAAATAACTCTCAATTAATCACATTTTACACTTTGAACTTAAGAGAAGTCTTCAAGCTAGAGGCAGACTCTGAAAGAATTCCAAAGAGCATTCATTGGTTGTCTTTGAACTTTGCTCTTTCGCATTAAAAGTTTAAAGTTGAGATTTCAAACAACTTTAAAGATTATTTGTGAGTTTGTTTAAAGTAGAGATTCAAAACTTGAGATAATTCTGTAAAAATGGATTCGATTTAACTTGGTTTAAAAAGAAAAAAATAATGTTTGTCTGCAATAGAAACTATAGATATTACTTCGTTTGAAATACCTTAATATATACCTATTCAGTCTATATCCATAACAGACGTTAAAGCACCCGTTTGGGCTTATTATTAATTTTAGTTTCTCTCAACTTAAAAATGTCCTTAAAAAATGTCCAATCTTAAGACATTCTATGATCTCCTATATTATTTTCGAAGAGATTTGCAATTGTAAGTCAAGTTAAACACTTGAAAATTCGAATGTCTGTTCATCCCTCTAAGCAACCTTCTACCCCTTACCACTGTTGACATCCTCTTCTTGAGCATTTGTCGACTGCTCCTTGAGATTCCCGGTGCGACGTCGTCGCGCGTATGTGTGCACGGGCACAATGAGTCGTGGGCGCGGTATGCAGAAGCCCTCGCTGTTGAGATCCTTTGAGCTGCCATTGCTGCTGGCCACGGGAGAGATGTGGCGTGACTGATTCTCGGGCTGCCTGACCACAATCTGTTTGGCAGCCTCCGCCTCCGCCTCCTCCTCCAGCTGCAAGCCCTGCAGCGCCTGCTCCAAGCTGTGACGTCTTATGGCTGGCGTTTCCGCCGCCCGCGCCGTTGCCCGGCAAAAGGAAGCGGAGTGGTTGGGCATGCGAATGGTGGCATAGCGCTGGACGCTTGTCTGTGATCTGCTGAGAGGCTTAAAGGCACGCGCTTTGCTGGTGGGCGGCACTGGGGGCGGCTCTGTGGGTGGTGGCAGCAGACGCAACGGCTGCTGGCAGATGACACGATCCGACTGCCGATCCTCGGCAGCGGAGGAGAATGTGGAGTAGGCGGAGGAGCTGTTGCTGCTGTGGTGTGGGGCGGGTTTCGGTTTGGGCGCACGCAGCGTCACATAGCTGGGCGGCGGATGCTGCAGCATCGTTTGGCTGCGACGCAGCGAGGGCGGCTTCACAGACACCTGCTGACGTGGGCGTGGCACTCGTTGACGTTCCGTAGGATCAAGTACATAGTGATTGACAGCGGAGGCAGCCGGCGCGGGCGGAACCACAGCCTTTGACTTGTCTTCCAACTGATCCGGCAGCTGCAGCTGCTCGGGTTGCTCCTCCTCTTCCTCGGCCACCCAGCCATTATGCAGCTGCTGCTGCTGATGATGCTGCAGCGCCGAAGGCCTATAGCCATTCAGCTCCTTGATGGCACTCACAATGCGTTTGTCCTGCGCCTGCTGCTCCAGCTGCCTGATGTTCTCCAGCGTCATCTGATATTTGCTCAGAGCTGAGATGCCATCCAGCAGAAAACTGCTCGAGCCGGCATTGCTCGGCTGACGGCTCAGCTTGTTCGCCTGAGCCTGAGGCAGGGAGCGAGTTGGCTGTGTGGGTGCTCGATGGTGCTGATGATGCGCCTGCAACCAGTTCGCCTCGTAGAGGGCGCCCATCGCGCTGTCGCTGTCCAGCGAGAGGCTCGCATCGACAGCTTTGCCCGGATAATGTTTGATTTTCATGTTGGTTGAGCAATTTTCTTGCTTTTCCTTTATTTTTCTGTTTATTTTATGTTACTGCTTTCAGCTGGATTTCTTTCGGCCTGCAGATTTCACTGGCCTGGCGATGATGGCGATGACGGCTCTGTCGATTTTGACGTGATTTGTTTTGTTAGTTAAAAGACACGACTTGGCTTTATTTTCGTTGTTGTTGTTACTGTTGTTTGTTGTCTTTTGCATAACCAAGCCATGAAATTCGCGCTTGGAATTTTGACGAGTCAGTGGACGGTAAAAAAAATATATAAATAAAAATAAAACAACAACTGGGGACAGACGCCTAATTGTATTTAGTTTTCTATTATTAGTATTACCAAAGCGATTTGTTGCACATGTTGTAAAAACTTTCCAAGCTTGCCTCACGTACACATAAAATTAAAAAAATACAAAAAATAAAAGCCTCCCAGCCAAATCAAACCCCGAGTCGAAGCAAAATCCAAACCCAACGCGAATGAACAGTTGTGCCAATATTTGCAGACCCCACTGTTGTTTGCCTTTGTCTTTGTATGTGTGACAAGTACACATATGTCTATAAAGTTAATAACAATTAGAGTTTAGTGTTAATTATTTTGTTGCAATTTGAATAAGCGTGTGAATGAATGAGTAGCGACTTTGCCACTTTACGAGTGCACGCAGTTTATTCATTGGCAATTGCCCCCAAAACGTGTAAAAGTAAAAACAAAATTTAAAAAAAATGTTCATGAATGAATATATATATATATATATGGGTAGGGCACACAAAATATGTATGACGACGTTGGCGACAGGTAAACAAAAAGGTAAGGTGCTCTAGTTAATTATGTGGCTGACCAAACTGAGCGGAAAATAGATCGTGAGTAATCAGTGTATAATAAATATAAATGTATTCACATAATTAACCCAGAAACCGCATTCAACGGATAGAAATCATTCATGATCATCAATTGTAAATAATCTTCAAGTAAAAAAGTCATAGAGTAACCCAAGTAACATTAAAATGTAAATCTTTGCAGTTCAGCTAAAGCGTAAGCCATGAAAAAGATTGATGATCGTTACATTGATCTTGATCGTAAATGATATGTGAAGCACATAAAAGAGACATAGTATAAAGTATAAAAGCTAGAAGATGTCGGAGATATTCACTAATCAACTATGACTTATGATTCACAAATATAAGACTAAAATACTGATCAATAAATTAACCAAAAAACATAATATAGTTCAATAAAATACCAAAAGTCAAATAAGGAAATACTATTCACAGAACAGTTAACATTTACTTATTGTTTATATGAGGGCTAAACTAAACTAAAACCTGTAGTGGAATCTATCTTTACAACGTTAGTTATAATTGAGCAAGCAGCTAAACAGCTTTACAGATATGGACCGTAACAAATGGTATGCAGGCATTCACTGTTCCCAAAACCATAAACTATAGAAACTGAACAATTGCAATTGTTTTGCTACTTTAGAACAAAAAACCAAGTAAGCCGCTGAACAAATTAGCGCTAAACTTTCCAGTTTTGTGACACGCGAACCCAATACAAAATGCTTGATGATCTAAGTTGGTATATTAAGTAGCTAAAGAACTAAAGGTTTAGTATAGTTTATTTTAATTCCAATAAAAAACATCATTGGATGTTACTCGAAGCTATAATATGCATCTATCTGATCAATACAGAATTATTCAATAAATGATTTCATACTTTTCTGATCATTGAGAAACTGAATTGGATATACTTTCAATAGAATTGTTGCACATTTAAAATGAATAGAAGAGCGCTTAATGATCAAATGAATTTAATTAAAACTGATCAGTGACCCAACAACAACTGAACCTTAACATTGTTTTTTACAAACTGAAATGATCATCAGTAAATAATATATGACCGCATTTAAGAATATGAAACTGGAATCCCCTGGTGCTCAGCTGGGAAAAACTAAAAATCAAGTTTTAATAACAGCTGATAAGCGTTCACAATCTTAGCAAAAGTATCAAATGAAACTAAAAAGGTATTGAAAAACTCTTAAAATAAGCTACTTTAAAAATATTTAAAAATATATGCAAAATATACTATAAAGTTAAAATTCAATTAAGTTTCATTAACAGCTGATCAGTGATCATGACCTGAGCCTACTTAAACTGCCAAGATCATCAATAAAGCGAAGCTTGAAATGGGCTCAAAAAGTCTTTAAACACAACACAATGTACAAGTGTTTGGCTTACTGATCGAACTTTTTGCAACTCGTATGCAATATAAGCTGAAGTTCGTGAGTTTATATATTTACTTTCAAGGTGCTCCAAAAATGTCACATTACCATTTAAGACAAAAAGCAAAGCGTTGATCAACACACCTGACGACTGGGAGTAACCCAGGCAATTACGTGATTGCTTTTGGCCAGATCATAAAAAACAAAAAAAAAAGAAGTCAAATAATGACTAAAAGATAGTCGACTGACGATCATTGTTTGCCTTTCAATGCATTCACATCATCAATCAGTAAACAAAACAACAAATGTATCTCAAATTTGTAGTTTTTATGCTCGTTCACGAAGTAAAAGGAGTATATTGGTATTGTGCTATGTTAGACTTGGTGTCCTTCAAGTAAACATAAATTAAAATTCCTATAGCAACGCCCATTGGGAGAACGGCAAGAAAGGAAAAACTGTATATACTAGAGTAAAACAGCTTGATTTAAATTAAGTTTACTGTAGTTAGGTTCACTGTAGATGGACTAAAAATGATATATAAATGCCCAATGTGGGCAAATCAAAGAAAACTTTCTTCTGGGTTTCTCCACGCTCTGGATCACAGTTGACCTGCTTCCTCTATTGGAAAATGTCAATTTTATAATACATTTTCTTGGTTTTTGAACCATGAACGAGTATTATTGAGTGTGTTTAATTATCATTTTGTGTTTGTTGAAGTACGAGTATTTGCGTAACATGTCCAAAAATAAATTTGCCGAATGAATGGAAATGAAAATAAGCGTACAGCTTATCAGGACGTGTCAGAGAGACAACATCGTGCCGCAGCTCTCGAGCTGATAAGATGGCGCAGGCATCGATAATGGCCACTGGAAGGCAGCTTGGAATGGCAATGGAAACGTAAATGGAATTGAAAATGTAAATGTAAATGGAATTGAAAATGGAAATTGTACGCTGTGCACAACAAGTTGTGTAAATTGAAAGGCGCCGCCGAAGGGGGCACAGTTCACAGATCTTGTCTCTCTTTCTATTTCAATGCGGAAATCCGTCATGCAGTGTTGAACAACTTGGAAAAAAGAAACAAACAGAAAGAAGCAAACAGCATATGCAGCTGGCCAAAAAGATTTTGCAATGGCTTTAATGAAACGGCTGGGCAAGGTCAACAACAAGTTGGCTAAGACAGCCTGTCTCTCGCTCTCTAAGCCTCTCTCTCTTGCTCCCTCTCTGTGGTCTGCTGATTTGAATACAATCGCAAGAATTTGCAAAAGCCCGTTTCGAGTTTTAGCGGCTTAACATTTGGCTTTCAGCTACGGCTATTTATAAACGTAACGGTCTCAGAAACCAGCGCCCAGTCAAGACTCGACGACCAGTCTCAATTAAACTGAAGTTAGTCACACAGGCAGCTGATTATGTGCCAAGGGCAAGAGCTCCATAATTTTGAATTCACTTGATTTCCTCGCTTTGCCTGACAGTACGCAATTACATGAACTACCATAAAAAAGCTAAAAAAAAAGGTGAAAAAAAACTATAAACAACAACCTTTTTATTGTTTGCCTTCTCGCTTCCTCGCCCTGGCAAAGTCTACACTAAAAATTCCACTGGCTTAGTCACCTTTTTTTAACCTGACCGCATTTTGTACATATGATTTTTTTCCTGCTTGCAAATTATAATAATAAATATTCATAACTTCTTTTGTTTACCCAGACTAATAAAGAAAGTAGAAATTGATTGACATTTTCATTTCTGAGACTTTAAGATTGTATTTCTTCAATACATATATGTATA
This sequence comes from Drosophila gaucha, assembly GCA_035045545.1. NCBI lineage: Eukaryota > Metazoa > Arthropoda > Insecta > Diptera > Drosophilidae > Drosophila > Drosophila gaucha. Next base: position 5,703,557 of record JAWNOY010000099.1, read on the forward strand.
TACCTTTTAGATTGTAGTCAAACCAGATCCAAAGTGAGCTCATTAGCAACAGCATTATTATTTGTATTTTGTCATTTTTGGCTTTAAGAACTGCGAATTTAACAATGAATAGAAACAAGCAGGAACTGGTATTTGATCTGACTCAATAAATAAAAGAATCGTTTTAAGGGATCTGATATAATTTGGAGCGCATATTAAACAGCTTTTTTATGTAAACAAGCCGTTTATATATAGTATCTTTATAGAAAAACTAACATTGACGTACAAAAATTATACATTTAAAAGAAAAGAAGACATAACATCTATTTTTGTTTTTTTTTTTGGATTTTAAATTTTGAGCATTCCATCTTACAATTTTGAACTTTATAAGTGTCAATTGTTTGCAATTTCTTTTATATCGAATAAAAATACAATTGAATACTCGTTGTATTAATTGTCAGAATGAAAATCAATTAAAAATTTTCTTTCTAGATGCAATATAATAGAATTTCTTGTGCTTACTTTTTATGCAACATTGCTGAAATTCAATTGATATTTTCTTTATTTATATTTCTCCACTTTCAAGATTCCAGAATTCTGATTAATGATATCCAAGTGATTTAACCTGCTGACTGCATTTTAAAAATTTAAACTTGATCCGCAGAAACAACTATACATACATATACATATGTATATGTACCTGATATGAACCTATAAAAGTTAACAGCAATTTGATCGTGAAATTATTACCATTTAAAATTCATGAAATTGGAATTTATAACATTCCCTGAAAAAGCATATATTATATTATATACAAAGCGAATATTTGTACTCAAATTAAGAAACTGAGCAAGTTTTTAAGCTTCATATCAGCTGCTTCTTCTTTTGATTGATTAGGGAAATTCAATTACAGATCATTGGTTCTCTGAAATTCCCACCAATAAGAGTACATTTCATTGTCTGAAAATATCCAATTTATACCTACAGCATACGAACCGCAACAAATCCTCTTTGATCGTGTCTGATTAGAACAGAAATTTTAATGAAAGATATATAACGTTATCATATGAAAACTGCCCTCAAGTCAAATCGTTGCTCATTTTCCCATTGTTGTGATCATCATCTAATCGCAGTAGCTCGAAGCTCGAAGCTCGATCGCAAGTTACTTAATCATTCGACAGAAAAGCGCTGCTCATTTAGCATGGAAACCTATCTGCCTGCGAGCAGCTGGAAAAGTGAGAGTTTCCCCTTGGCAATCTAGCGGATCCGATTAATGAACGTAGTTCCCCTCCAGCTAAACGATCGCTTGAGACAAAATGAGACGCGCAGTGAAGAAGTCAAATAGGCCACAAAACAGAATACGAACGTAACAAAACGCACGACATTAACACACTTCTGTCGCTTGTGACTCTTTGTTTTTGCTGCTTTGTATACCCTATGTCAGAGAGTATTAGGATTTTATCGCAAAACTTATAAATGAGTTATCAGAGATTTTTATTTTTCAATGATCATATTATCTATGATATTGGAGAGTATTAGGATTTTATCGCAAAACTCATAAATGGGTTATCAGAAATTTTTGTTTTTAAATGATCATAGATAACTTAGAGGCAGTCGGTTCTGATTGGTGGTAAAGACAAAAGAAAAGTATTCTTATAGTATATATTTGCAAAGTCTTATCGACATATATATGGTATTAAGCAGCTTTTATAGGAAAATCAACTGTGAAATGAAATGAAACTGTTTTTCAAAGTATTCATTGAATACTTTATAGAAGATCTGTAGGTATTGAAGTGCTCTTATCAAATCTATTGATCTTTATACCATTTTATTAAGATACTATATTTATGGATCTGAACACTGTTTGTTTCTATATTATAAAGGAATAAAATCTAAGCTAAACTCTAGAGTATTTATTTATATCTGTCATATATTAGCAAGGGTATTTATTTTTTTTGTCACACAAAAAGTATTTTTCTTTTTCTTTTTGCCTTGTCTCGGGTTGGGTTGGGTTTTTCGATTGTCTTTGGCTTTCGCACGATTTCTAATTTAATGTTGGCTTTAATTTTTGATATTTCTTTTGCTTGATGGCACATGAAATGCTGCCCACGTCTTCCGCATTTCTTAGCAGGTTCCATCTAGACATGAAGTGTTGCAAAATCAGAGTTTCTTAATGTTTCACATTCTTGCACGGCTCGCCAGATGGAGCACTGCATATATCAGACCATGAGTGAATACATTATCTCGGCGAGTATATCAATTTAATTGTTTGTCAGCGTCAAGTTACGGTTCTTTTGACATTTGCCATTTTGTCTTGGATCTTTATTTCGAGTGTTTTATACAGACAAAAAGTATTTTTTTTTTGTTTTTTTGTCTATACTTTTTCGGACCAATGACCGACAAAATAAAAATCCGCCAAATGCGAGGGGGCAAACAACATGAAACAAATAGCAGCAACAACAACAGCAACAATTGTGAAAAAACCACAAAAACCGGAATTCTTCAAGTGATCTTTTCGTTCAATCGACACAAAAATTTATATGTATGTATATAAAGAGCAAATGTACTGTAACTCCAATTCCCCTTGCGCTCTACCGCTCTTTCTGTTGTCTGTCTCTCTCTCCCTCTCCCTCTCTCCCTGTCTATCTTACTGTTTTACAGATCTACAAGCTGCTGCCGCGTACTTTGGCACGCCCACGGACTGCAACAAACAGGAGTTGAGTATTTTTTTTCTTCTTTTTTAAATACACTTTCACTTTTGTTTTTATTTTTCTCGGTTGTTGTTTTTTTGTTGTTACTTTTCAAGAATTCTTCAAGCCAACAGCAATTCGTAGAAACCGCATTTCTTGTCGCTTGCCTTTTCTACATAATTTCTGGTTTATAGCCGGGTTTCGATTTTGGTATTGTAAACAGCACATGGGAACAAAATTGAGTTTTGTTGTTGTTGCTTTTTAGAATGGGGAGCACGGAACAACCGACCACAAACAAAACAACAGAAAATGTTTGTGTGTTTATGTAATTGTCTTGTTGAAAATAGCGCAAAAAATAAAAATAAAACGTGTTTAAAGGCTTTGTAATTGTCGGAATGTGGCTATTATGTCTACAAATACACACAAACACATTTGAGTAGGTGTGTGTGTTTATGTGTGCTTGAGTATGAATATTATTTCTTCTACTTTTGATGCCCCTCTTTAAAGTGGGCTGCGCTGCGTTGTTGTAATATTCCACGCGCGACGAAGCGTGCACACAATATGCAAAAACAAAAGCTGCAGCCGAACGACACAAACACGAATCACGACGAATCGAATCACGCAACACGCACGAACACGAGTGTGTTCTTTTATATTATTTGCAGGCCGAGCGCGCATGCGCCTCGCACGTTTACTTGCTACGCTGGCTGCTGAACGAATGATTTCGGCTGTGAGTCGCACTGCCAGCGCCCGAGTGAGAGCGAGAGAGACTGTGACTGTGGGATGTGGGAGAGAGATCAGCAGCACAGCTGAGCGACGTCAATCTGTGTGCGGGTGAGAGAGTAAATTTGCGAAAAGAAAAAACGTGTGCGCGCATTTGAGAGCGAATAACAGAAGCACACACGCACGCACACACTCACACATACTCATGTATGCACATGCAGGTAAAAGGCAAATGAAAACAAGTGCGTTGATAGACAAGGTCGGTTCGCCAACCAGCTACACTCAACTGATACGCTACTTGTATTTCCTGATAACTTGTTCCACTCTTATTGTTCACAAGCTATTTTTGCACACATGAAGTATTCAATTAATTATCATTATACAAAAATATAAATGTGTATGTATGTATGTAAGTTAATTAATAGTGAAACTTGTCAGATATGATTGTGCGACAAAAAATTAAATAATAAAACAAATGGAGCTGAGTATAAATTTAGATATTTGTATACAATGCTTTGTTAATTAACTATTAATCACAAAATTATAAAAAAAAAAACTGTTTATTATATAAAAGTGTCAATTTTTTTGTAGAGCTGCCAAACAATTTGATAATGGGCCAAATATAAATTTAGATAGTTTTATAAAATGTTTTCTTATAAAACTGTTGATCAAAAAATTATCAAAAAAAAATGTTATTAAATATATTAAAATTTCATTTTTTATAGACTGCCAAATAATTTGATAATGTGTCTTGACTAAGAGTTTGCATAAATTAATCGTACCTTAAGCTATTTAATTATAGTTAAGAAGTAATTTATTGTTACAGATACTCAACCTTTAATGTAAAAGATAGTTTAAATAATCATATTAGATAACTAGGCAACTTAATTATTCACGGAAAAATATGTTTTGATTGTCATAGACAATTGTTTACTTTTGTAAACATTTTAGGAAAGTTTCTAAATCAATTGCTTTTGCTACCAGTTGCCAGACACATGGAGACCTTTTAATCAGCTTCAATTTATGCCACTAAATGAATTCCTTATCTCTGTGTTCAATGTACGTAAGTGTACTCGCCTTATCGCAGTGTTATAAACCCCAACGTGTCTAAGTTCTGACGACAGCATTATCAGTGTCATTCATTCATGCACATGAAGCGTATTCGATTCACTCACATGGCCGGAACTCACGAGTTTTGCACATCTGCTGCAACGATCAGGTAAACTGAGAGTATCGATCAGACTCTCTCTTACTCTCTCTCTCTCTCTCTTTGACAACAGCTGCCGTGACATCTGTTGTTGTATGTAGTTTTTTTGTATCTTTTGGCTCCCGAGTTGTTGCAGCCGGCTTTCAAGTGCGGAGGTTGCACAGATTAAGGAAGCAACTGTCGACGGCGTTGCATGATCATCATCATCAACAGCAACATCATTATTATGGTCGTTATGATTCATCATTTGGTCTCCGTTTTTTATGAGGAAGCACAATGTTAACTTTCTTCTTCTTGATTTCGGCAGTTAGTTTGCGACTTTTTAATTTGTACATAATGCAATTAGCTTGTTGCTGACGCAATTAAAATGTTCAAATTAAGTCGACTACTAAATTAACACAAATAGCAGCAGCAGCAGAAGCCAATCCTGAGCTCGAATCTAAATAAATGCAAACATTGGCGTGCAAATATTGAAAACAACAATTAGAAACAAGCACACCTCAAAAAACTAAACAAAAAAGCCAGCAAACATGTTGGAATGAGCTGCATAAGAATGCTAAACTCATAGATACCCTATAATCAGTAAGATTTTGTTTCTCATAGAATAATCTAATTGATTATTATGAAATAGAGGAATATGTTTATATTCATCAAAACTGAAGCAATAATTCTTATATGAAGTCTTATGAAAATATGGATATACTCCAACTCTTATATGTATCTAATAGATAAGCTTATCTAATGAATTCATATTTGATTAGAATTGATTAATCATTATCATTATATACGATCAGAAATAAATATTTGTTTGTCAAAGAATTTTCTTTTTTTTATCACACCCCCTTAACATGCCCACAGGGTATTCAAAAAATGGAAAGGAAAATCAGAAAAATATATCTAGGAGCAGCTGGCCAATCGCTGACATTTCGTTGGCATGGCAAGCTTGTGAACTTCTCGACTTGCTGTGTGGGTGTGTGTGTGTGGACTATGAGGCATGCGCATTTCTGGGAGGGCACAGTCGACTGGGACACAGCTGCGCGTGTGCAGAGTGCTGGCGCTGCCAAAGTAGGCGCTACTTATCTGCCACAGCGAGTGGCACGATCGGCAGACGGAACTGCAACAGCCAGAGCCGTGGGCGTCCAGCCCAGACAGACGAATGCAGAGAGCGCGGGATAGAAGTGGGCAGGGAAGAAAATAAATGTATAATGCAACCACAATTGCAATTTTAATATTTTCTGTTGCATACTTTTGAGCGCTAGAAGAAAGTCAATCAATATCACTTCAGATCTAACGTTGCATAGTTAAGAGCGCTAACTACTTTACAAAATGTAACAAAGAAAAGCAAATAATATATGATTAACATACCCATCTTTAAAGACGTTTGAAGCAGCTTCAGAAACGTTTGTAGAATATAACAGTTGCAATCAAAGATTTTCTTAATTGTTTTCATAATTTTGCTCAGCACTAAAAACATGGTGAATTTCTTTTACTTGGCACACAAACTTAAAAAAATAATAACGGAATGTTTCTGAAAATTACAGATATTGATTTTGAATTTAGGTTATTTCATTATGACTGTGGAGTATGAAGAATGTTATTAATCAAATCAATCAAGATTGATCTGAGAAAGTTAAAAACTGAATAAGTTGCAGCAGTATGTGAACATAATATATGTAGGCGTATATTATGTTATACATTAAACGAAACTATCACAAAAATTCTAAATTTTTGACATAAATAGCTAATCCACTTTTATTATAAAAATTTGACTTAAAAAGTGACAGATTTAGTCGCTTTGATTTCTTTTAGTGAACCCTCAACTAAACCCTAACCGAGGCCAGCATTCACTTTCTGTAATCCAAGCCCTGATGACATATAACAGTAATAGATAAAGTTTTACAATAACGACTCTATCAATCATTTTTAAACATACAGTGGTCGTCATATATATTTTGACATAGCAATAACCATTTTTATTCTTAATTAGAATGCATTCGTTGTAAATGAATTTGTATTAAAAAAAAAACTAAAAATAGACAAATGTCACAAGTGGCATAAGTATTTTGACAACGTTTTCTTTAACCACAAAATGCAATATTATATTTTATAATTTCAATTTAAACTTCAAATTTATGGAACATTTTTCCACCTTTGATATCCATGACCTTTTGGAGGTGGCTAGCAACCACACTCTTTCAATAATGTTGAAATCTAAACTTTAGGGTGGTAAACCAATTGTTTTCACCCCAATTTTTCGAAAAATTTTGGTAATCATTTTCGCTTTGTAGCAAAGTTTGATGTCTATATAGGAGAACCTTCGTGTACAATTTCAAGTCTCTAGCTCTTATAGGTTCTGAGATCAACGACTTAGCTCATAATCCTGATCAAGAATATATATACTTTATGGGGCCTGCCACGCCTCCTTCAGCCTGTTACATACTTTCTGCATAACCATTGTACCCTGATTTCTCATTTTCAATGGGTTCAGCTTATAATAAAGTCAATAATTGTTCTCTTAAAATAAGATAGAATTGAAAAGAAACTGATGCATCACTTTGTCAAAATATATATGCCGTCTAGTGTACATTTAATGTGATTATTATTTAATATTTAACGACTTACCTTCCATAACATATACAATGCTGCCGACATCTCCTTCTTTGATGATTAGATTCTTGGCTGGATACTTGACCGGATACATACAATCGACAATTTCTCGTATTTGGGCCAAGTCCAAGTTCTTCATGAAATCGTTATCCAAAATGGCCGCTTTGATAAGTTCACGGGAGCTGTCAATGGAAAAGTAGATATAGATAAATGCTTTGGCCATAAATTAGTTACGGTTGGGCTAGTTCGAATATGGTAGCACAACTGTCAAATGGTTACGTCCCAAAATGTTCAGTTGTGGTCTTAACAACTATTCTGCACACTCGACGCTGACAAAGTCATAAGGCCAATTAATTTCGCAACTGACACATATAAATCGCTTTTTATCTGGTTCGCCAGTTTGGCTTACAAGCACTGCAACAAGTTGCTGCGTGACTATGTATCAAAAGAAAAAAAAATACATAAAATAATAATAATACCAAAAATATAGAAATTGAAACAAATTTGAAAATGGAAGAGGTAGGCAGAGGGAGGCTTTGCCATGTGCTCTGTGCCATGTGCTGCCTGTAAATGTCAAATGACTTTATCTGTCAGCGAATTTGACAACCAACCAGGCAGTCGGCCACTCAGGCAGCCAGCTTAATCGACTTGGGCCGATTAATTAAAGCCCCAACTCTTGAGATCGGGCGTAACGCGCCTGTCGTCGTCGGTCACCCAATTTGTAAACTCTGGCAACGCTGCGCATGCGCATATTCACAATTTCAGTGTACCTAGCCGCGATAGTGGATGATGAGTTAAGACTGCCCACCGACTGCCGGCCAGGCCAATAGACAACAAGCTGTGACGCCTGTTTGGCCGGTAATCGCATATTTTTGGCACACACACACAAACACACACACACACACACACATTGCAGACAACACTTACAATTAAAATATAAAAATTTAATAAACATACAAGCCACCCGATGCGAGCGACAGTCGCACAGCTAACGGCGCAGGTTGTACTCCACAATCGTACACTGTTAGAAATCGAAGACTCAGTTTGAAATTGCCTGTGCTGTTTATCCAAAATATCCTTTAAAATACTTTGATGTATAATAGAATTTTAATTGAAGCCCAGAAACAAATTATAGGCTTAGCTTTGAAAAGATTTTATAATGTTGTGGACAAAGGAATTAGAATTAAAGTAATTGTCTATTTAAAAACTCCTTTTATTTGCTCAAAATACACTTGGAGTAATAATTTCAAGAGATTATTAAAATAAATTAGTAGGCAAACATAAATGTATGCTTATTGAAAGAATTGGCGAATTGAAACTGCAAATTCTATAACAATCAACAGGACAAATGCCAATTTGCGGAATGCCCTATTTCATTTTTGGTTCCTTCTTGTGTTTTTTGTTGGATTTTACTTGAATATTCTGTGCGAATTCTGTTCACTATTTAGAGGTTTTCGATTGTTCATTGTTTAGAGCACTCCATGTAAAAACTTTGGTGTTCCCATTACATGACTGTGCTTGAATGAACACTTTTACACTACATGGTAAAGCTCGTAATTACTGGTTGAGTTCAAGCTACGATTATTTAAAAATATATGCTTATTGACCAAATATGCTTCATTATTCCTCAAGAGCTTTAAATATAGATAAGATTTTGTGTTTATGTGAAAAATAAAGAAATAAAATTTGATAAAAATTTCGATTCAATTTTGTGTACCCATTATTTTTCTTGAAAAAGAATTTTGAGATTCAATTTTTATGATAATTTTTAAAGACCTATGTAAGGAGACTTATTTCAGATCTATTCCAGCTACAGTCCAAGTTATACAGCCCTCTTTTGATTTTGATATTGCATCTTAATAGAACTAAATCAATGCCTTCTTACAGTGTACTCATAGTAGGTGCCTGCAAGCTGCTGCTGGTGCCGATGCCGGTGCCTAGGAAGCAACCAATTTAATTTCGCATGCTGCAAGCGCCGTTTATTATTTTTTTTACTAAAGAAAAATGCGTATTAGATTTCAACGACCCGACCGAAAGCATTTTTTTTGGGCATTCGAAACGAGTTCGACTCTCAGAGTTCGTTGTGGTGCGAGGTTGTGGCAGCGATGCTGTTAATGCAACACCCGCGGCGCTGTTCCAACGCCACAAGACGCCATTTCAATACCCTACCTACAAAGCGATCAAAAGGCTTATCAACTATTAAAGTCGACAAAAAAGACTACATAATATATATATATTTATATATAAATATTTTTTTTGTTCTCTTGATTTTTTCAGCTGTCTTTTGATGACATCAAGCGAATGTATGGATAGAATTGATCGTATTATTTAAGAGCTCAGTATGGTGGGTTCGAACTTCGAACCCTATGTACACAAATATATATATATATAAAATTGTTATTGAGACCTAGTCCGTAAATACTCAAATTGAAACCAAAGGCAGAGAGTTGCTTCCAACTACCAAGCTCTTATATGGCTTTTTATAATAGATTTATCTACTCTTCTAGAAACTTATATAGGGCATGCTTTAGTTGAGCATACTGTATACTGTGTTGCATTTGTTATGCGTAAATTAGCATACGAACAGCAGCACAGCAGGCGAAAAACGCATGTGGTGTGCAATTTGTGTTACCCACGGTGCATGCGTTCGCCTCATTGGCTGCGATGGTGTGGCATGCCACCGCGGGCGAGCCAAACAATTAATAGCTTCAATTAGACCTTTGGGGCGTGCTGCAAGCAGCCAGTGAGACAGTCAGCCTGGCAGTGTTCCAGTTGTCTATCGGAAGCTATAACCATTTATATGACTATATTTGTGCGTAAATTTGATTTTATGTGTGCCAAGGCATGCCAAGGCTGATCAAATGGCCCGCCCCCTAAAGCCACAAACAGACGCCAACGAGTCGGAGCTGCACCTTTTTCCACAGCCTCCAAGCCAGCCTCCCAAGGCGCAGATCCGAGAGCTGGAGATTTCGAATTGCGGGTGCGTTCAATTATTTGAAGTTTACTTTTGCTTTCAGTCCACATTGATTCACTGCAAATGGTTAAAAGCAGTCCAACAATTCTCATAAACCACAAACCGAAATAGCTCGAACTCGAAACCAGAAGAAATAAAAGACATTCATGATATATGCGTATGTAATTAGAGATCATAAAGATTACTCAGGGGATTTTGTAAGCTAAAAGCGGTATGTGGGTAGCTCGAGGCGAGAAATCTATTAAATGCCATTTAACACCTTTAAACTAGTGTTGAGTAATGTGCAGAAATATAAGAAACAGATAGTTGAGAGTTGTTTCTATAACGACTAAGAGACCCAAACGATACATAAGGCACACAAGTCCTTAAAATAGTTTTTTAAAATATGAATGCATTGAAAATAATAGAAATTTTTTAAATTGAAATTTGTTTATTTAAAACGTTTTTTTGTTCTTAAACCAAATATATTATTCAAAACTCATTAGCTTTCGATATACTTTCAATCGGTCTGCTATATCATTTGTCTTTAATAAAAACAATTTATGGAAACTAAGGATTTCATATCTATGCACTTTAAGATTCTATGTGTATATACCCCTGGTTTGTACGCAGTTGTGGCCTGTATAAGGATCTCAGCCTGTCTAAAGTAGAGGATCAGTTCTCATTCTTTTCTAGTTGATACAATGATCGGCTGAAAGTTCACGCCAAACGTCTCCCAGGAAAATTGCCCGCATCTCACTCCATAAGGAAGTTGATAACGGTTTTAAAATCTTAATCTCTCACCATTTCCTAGGCTTACGTAGTTATAATTAGACTAAGTAACAACGTTTTAATTAAGTAATTAAATAACTAAACCTGGCATTATTAAAGTAAGAAAATATGATAATAATAGTGCAACAAGAAGTACTGAATACATCCTATTAAAAATAACAAAAAATCTATTGCATACCTAAAGGGAGCAGTAAATTTATAAATTACTTAAAAAATATTTGAACTATTGTTAAAACAAAAATTAAATGTAAAAAGTTTGATAAACAAACTTTCGATGCTGTAAATTCAAATCAAATATGAGATGGGGACAAATAACAAGTCTATAGAAGAGCTAATGCAGTAAACAGATCTTATTTAATGATTAGCACAGTTACAGATATTTTATATTAAAACAATATTTATTAATATATTTATATTACATATACTTAGTAAAGAAAAGTTTGATTAAATTATAAAATTAAATGAAAAACTCTACATAAACTAACTGACGCAGCTTAGTTTGAATAACTCATGATTATAAATTGACCTATATGAACTAGGCTTAATTGTAGCTAGTTATACAGCTGCCACAGCTAAAAGCAAGTTCCACATTTACATAAGCTCTGCTCTGGGCCATCTTTCAACTGGCTTTGCACAATGCGCTGCAGCAAGTTCTCGTGCGACCCCCTCATGGGACAGAGTCGACACAATTTCGCACAATTTGCTGGCATTATTTATTAGATGGCCCCGCTGAAAGCCCCCATGCGGCATTTACGGCGTGTAAATGGCCCCAAAGACCACTTGGAGTTGGAGTTGGAGAAGTGGGACTCGACTTGGAGTTGCAGCCAGTCGACTGCAGCATGAAACGCTTGCGGCCTGCAGCGCATTTGATTTATGCCACGCAAGTGTCAAAAAATGTCCTGTTGCACACACGCGTTGCGGCATAGATTTTAGACATAGATAGAGTCTACACTGAATTGGTCAACTTCTCCATTCCCTCCACAAGCTACTCTCTCCACCTCCTCTCTCCTTCGACTGTCGCTTTCAATTTTTGGCCATTAAAAGGCTGAATTGTTGACACCGCATTTGCAGTCGGATTTCAATTTGCTGCGATTTTCAGTGATTGTGTCAGCAGCTTTGCGATTGGTCAGAAAATCGCATAAATTGCGTCCAGCTAACAAATTTGCGGCATTATTTAATGCCAGATGTAGATTTGTCACAGATAGACAAATATTTGCATAGGCATATATGTATATTTATATACTATATATATGACTGTGCAAACGCATTAAAATCGTCGGCAATCGGAATGCAGCAACATGAATTCGATATTCCTAACAAGGTCAAGACAATCAATTGAGGACTAGACTCCAAGATTATCCAAATAAAGAAAAATGCATTTCGAGACTAGCAGCTAAATTATTGTCGACACAGTGAACTAAGGGGATAAAACAAGAGTTTAAGCAAGATGCAAATCGATAGTTGTAAGACATGTTGAAAGAATTTGTTGGATAGTTTTTAACTGTGTCCTCTTCTCTTATAACATTAACAATTGGAATATATGACACATAAGGAAACTATCTATATATATGTAATATTCTGAATTCTTGTAGAAATATGGCATAGCAGTGCCTTTACGCAAAATGCTTTTTGGGCACCAATATAGAATCGTATAGAAGCTTAATAATGTAGTAGTTCGATTTATAGATTAGTTAAACTCGAAATTCCTGAGAAAATCATTCTTATTCATAATATACTAGCAGTACCTGTAGCTGTTTGATTCAATAGAATATATAGGAGCCGTTCGGTTTCAATCTTCGCGTTCATGTCGACGATATATTGATGGAACAATTGTCTACATATCAGAATGTGGCTCTCAGCGGTTTGACAATTCATCAATCGATACAATACATGTAAATTTTATCCCTTTTTCCAATGACGACATTTGGTTGAAGACTGTAATCATTATTACTGTCATAATGGAATGCACTAGGATTCAAATCAGCGTGCAGTGTTCCTCTTGATCGAGCAGTGCTTATTCGATCATTTTGCAGCCTTCTTTCCCGTAGTTCAGTTGTCTCAGAAGAACGGGTCTAATTAGTTTCTGAGGCTTGTAATGCTCCTCTCTTTTGCGCTAAAGGCGTAGATCGGCCAATGGCTCGTCGCTTTGGAGGCATAATTATACAGGAACGACGTGATGCGATGAAATGCACAAAATTATTCGAGAAACACTCCCAAATATAATGTGGGCTAGATATGAATTTCAAAATCTACACAAATTCGCTTTTTTGTTTCAAAAATACATAGCATACTTATTTTTTGAACGGGGCAGAAGTTTTATGTAAATATATTGTATATGTCGGAGATATAGTTGGGTACTTCTTATCTTTTAAAGTATAAGTTTTTGAGGCAAACTAAGAGGTGTAATGCATAACCTGAGTGAAGTTGTACAACACTAAAAGACTGCGACGACAGTATGTGCGACAGAGAAGCACGCTGAGTCTCGCTGCACAATTATTAGTGACAAGATGGAAGGAAATACAGTCGACCCTTCACAACTCTGAAATCTCAATAACTCCCCCACATATATATATTATATATTATATTTTACATATTTATAAGGTGGTACAATATAGCCAATTCCAATATATGCATATTATCCGGTATTCCTAGAGAAATCTATGCAAAAGTTGAATGACTATGCAAAATAGTATTTACACTGTGGAGAGACTTGTTTTCACAGGAACAGCAAACGGACATAAGATCGATGTTTATTGAACGTTTAACACCAAGTTACTCTAATATGCCACAAAGGTGGCTCATAGTATAGCGAGTCAATATAAGCATTGCCCCACAAAGATCCTATGTGCGATAATTTTTGGTAACAAATGAATGCATGCTGTGGGACATGACATTTTCCTTGGGCGAGGAACACGGTTGGAAAACGCAAGATCATGCTGAGTCAGAGACTCTGACCGTCTTTGGATATTGACCCAACGCACAAAATATTAGCCTATAGTGTAGTCCGTAGTAACAAGTATACAATGGTGCTCGATCTACAAAATTAAGACTTAGATCTTTCATCTCATCTATAACAGCATATAATACAATATATAGTAAGCTTCTGGTATCGCAAATTCTTTTTTAGCAGCTGGAACCTTAATACATCGTATCATAGTAACTTTATAAACGTATACATAGGAATATTATTTAAGAATAAAATCAATTTATTTATTAATTATTTATTTTTTTATATAGAAAATCAGAAATCTTCTCATTTCCTAAGTTTTCTAATCTTGACAAATAAACTACTCAAAAATCGAGATTGCACGATCTGAACAATTTCATCAAAATCCATCTGTATTGGTTATACAATATCAATAGATTCAAAAAGTTACGCCTGAAGAAATAGTTTCTCACTTGCTTCTTAATCCTTAAGTCTTGTCAGATAAACCGCTCATAAATCTTCAGTACAGCTAAACTTATATCTCGCAATTTAAATTCACTAAATAGAAATCGAAATTTGCAAGATCTGAACAATTTGCCGCTGTCTAATACCCTAATTAGAACAGCTCTATAATAGCAGCCAGACAACCCATCATTGACAGCCAATTGGGCGCGCGTGTCGCCTCCGAACGAGCTGCTCGACTGCCGCGGGCAGCGATGCCAGGAAACAGCTCAAATAAAAAAGAAAAACAGAAAACAAATAAATATTTATGCTTGTATGTTTCCATAGCAAACAAAGCCAAAGAACGCAAACAAATTGGCGAAAACAAAAAGCAAATAAAAACACAGAACAGATCCAGTAAAAGTTCCATGGAACGTCCAGATAACCGCCAAGTGTGAAAATATAAAAACCCAAGAGATCTGTTCTGATCTTTTAATATCAGTGAAACGTGAAGAAAAAGTGCACCCACGCATTTTCACATGTTTTTAATAGCCTTCGCGTTGGCCACCCGACTGGCAAATGAACTTTAGCACAAGATATAGAAATCTATAAAAAAATATTTATTTTATTAGCATTAAACAGCATGACAAAATTGTAGGGTATACAATTATTGCAACTAAACAAAATTTGGTTCTGCCACCTTTTCCCTTAGTTTATATTTGAGTTTTAACTTGAAATTAATTTTTGGGGCAGTTTTTTTCCTTCTTCCGATTAAATTTTATAAAAAGAAATTCTCAAAAAATAAAAGAAATTAAAAATGTTGCCACATGACGCAATTAATTTGTGTGCTAGCTGCCCAGTTGGCACTGCCTTTATAGTACTCTATACATATATATGTAAATATATATAAAGGTCTATAGTATATGACACTGCCCAAGGCCATTCGAAATGATTTGTGGGCGCTGGGGGACTGTGAACCCGCCGAACTGTCAGCACAATTTTTAATAAACGCATTTTGGGACTGTCGAGAAAAGGCGCTGCTGCTGCTATTGATTAAGATCGCCGCCGATGACGCTAATGATGATCATTATCGACACAGGTCTATATATAGTCTATAGACATATATATATGTAAGTATTCATAATAATAATCTAATCTGTAGCCAACTCTAAGGTCTGTCTGGTGGAGCGGCTGATCTTTCACTTGCTGTAATCAGTCGACGTGTTCCAAATTTCAATATCATTTCGTACAATTTTTCATATTCACCAGTCTAAATGACTGGAAAACATAACGGAAATGGGGTTTTCTAAACATATCACAGACATGAAGTAAAAAATTTAATGTATTTAGGAACTATTTTTAGTTATTTATAAGACGAAAAGTTTATTACAATGTTTTCTTGACTAAAAAATGTTTATTTTTGAAAAAATTTCTGGAAAAATTTTTATTTATGATTTTTTAAACAATTTTTTTTTTATTTTCTTTATCTTTCTGATAAAGTCTTTTAAGGCTATCAAAAATGTATTTTGTTGTTCAAGAAAATATAAATTGTTTTTGTTCCTAAGTTGTACCGAATCATTACTCCTTCTGTAATATGTTCCAGTCTAAGTTTTTCTTGTTAGCTAAACCTATATTTAAAATATATTATTTTAAAATTTTTTCTATTCTAAGATTTTTCATTAGTTATTTATTCTAGAATTTTGTTCAGTTAATATATATATTTTATATATTATTATATTAATATATTGCAATTCTGTCTGTTTCAAGCACATATTATTTTATTTAATCATGAAAAGCTTCAACACAATTGAATTCTATATAAATATTGTATTTTATAATGCACGAATGAACTTTCGTAAGAAATCCCCATCAAAATAAAATTCACTCTGCTCTATAGATTATCTTCGATTCGTGAAATATGCTCAAAGATATTCTAAGCGATAACTGTTTTCACAATAATAATACATAAAACTACATTATAATCGAAATTTCCACTTACCGTTCATCCTTTTCGTATTTGGGGAAGCTGATGTGATCGAGCAGCACGGAGGATTCGCTTTGTGGCTCCGCGGAGATGCCCTGGGCACGTTGCCGCTGGAACGTTTGCCCTGATTTGCGAGTGGCGCCCGTGGCAGTGGTTGGTCCGGAGCTGGAGCCGGGGCCGTTGCCAGCGCCGGGCGAAGCGGAACCGACGCCCGCACAGCCAGCGGCACTGCTACGACTGAAGGGGAAGACACTCTGGAATTTATCCAGGTGGGAGCGCAGTTCGGCTATTTCGTTGTCCTTGAACTGGAGGGCACGCTGCATTTCCTGGATCTTCATCTCCTTGGCCTGTATGATTTGCAGGAAGCGCTCCTCCTGCTGCGTGGCCGCCACATACGTATTGCTCATCATGAGCGTCGCATCGACCATGCCCACCGGCGAGGGCGTGGCCGAGCTGCTGCCCGGCGGGCAGCCCGAGATGCGTAGGCCCTGCATTTGCTGCGACAGCGCCAAGGAGTTGGGCGGCTGCGGATGCTGCTGCTGCTGCTGCAGTTGCTGCTGTGGTTGGGCGGTGGGTGAATGGCAGGCACCGGGTATGGCCACCGGCTGGCTAGTCGGCTGATAGATCACGGGCACAGGAGTGCCCGATGCTGTATAAACACCCTGCGTCTGCGCCTGCAACTGTTGCAGCTGCTGATATCTCTGCTGCAGCTGCAGCTCCTGCTGATGCAGCAGGCTGCGCGGATCCGTGTGCAACTGCTGCGGCGTGCCCGAGGGCGGCGTGCCGTAGATCAGCGTATGCGTCAGCACGTCCGAGTGGCAGGGTGGCGCTTGGGCGGGTATCAGACGTAGACCCGCCGCGGTATGCTCCAGGCCGAGGTAGCCAATGCTGTTGGCTGCGGGCAGCGTGACGATGCCGCCGCTGTGTTGAGCAAAGTTGTTGTTGCTGCTGTTGTTGTTAATGTTGTTATTGTTGTTGTTGTTGACGATGTTCACCAGTCCCAGGTCGGGCTGAAACTGATAGTTGGCGTTCGGCTCCTGCTGCATGCTGACCGCTTTTCTCAGATTCGTATTCGAATTAGCTCTCGGCAACGGAATCGCAATCGCAATCTCTCTCGTGCGCGGCTGATCTTCGGCGCTGCTGTGGCGCCGATAGCGACGCAGTACGGTGGTGCTACTGAGTGGTTGTGGTGCTGTTTGGGGGGCGGTTGGCGGCTGCTCTCGACTGTTCTCTGAGATGTCCGGTGGCTTGGCCTCGGTGTCGTCTCTGCTGATTATCGCTGGCTGCAGCTTTTGGTATTCGGCATAGACAGTGACGGGTGGTGCGGTGGTTGCGATTGGTGCATTTGTATTTGTATTAGTGTGACTGCTGCTGCTGCTGCACGGCTCATTTGTGCCGCTGTGCTGTTGCTGCTGCTGTTGCTGTTGGTGGCTATTGTTGGCTGGTCGCTTGGTTGCGAAGCACAGCCGATCAAAGCAAAAACGCATCCAGGCGGCTTTCTTGAAGAACTGCCGCCACGTGGAATTCACTCAGTGGGTTAAACGCACACCTGCAACGAGTAAGACAAAGAGAGCGAGGGCGGATGAGTGAGAGACAAATTGAGTGAGCAAAAGTATCTTATCGCCCGCTAATCAGCAGTCGTTGAAGCTGATTTACAGCATTTCAGATTAGGCACACAGCATTGGCAACCAAATTTGTTAATTGACGTGTTCTGTTGACATAAACCACAGCCGAACCTCCCCACTCCTACGAAATGTAACTGAACCTCAACCCCACCCAAAGACAAGACAATCGCAGCGCTTCAGACATGCTAAACATCGACCCACACAAATTAGCAGCCTTTGAAATGCCTCACAGAAATATTATCTTCATACTCATTTTTTTTTGTGAATACTCGTTCCCAAAGCGAGAAGGGTATATTAGTTTTGAACGTTTTGCTATCTAAATGTATTTCTGTCTTGAAATGAGACGTAAAATAACTATCAAAATAGCTGAAATATATAAATATATATCCCAAGATTTAGATAGAAATATGAAAAAAAAAACTTTAATACATATATCTGAAGCTATATTGATAATTATATCTAAAACTTAATCTACAATATATTTAAGTTTTATCATATATATATGAGTATATCTATGTTAATCTCTATATCTGCATATATAACAATATCTTCATCTATATCTATATGCATATCCAATAGATAAATTGATAGTCTCATTGGACTTTGAGCGAGTATTACTTCGTCGGCTCCACCCGACTGCAACATGATTATTGCTGCAAGACTATTCATTTTCAGCTTGTTTTAGTGTGTGTGCTTGACTAATAGATACCATATAATTACTTTAAATGGTATACCATTTAACTAAGCAATTTAAAAAGCTGAACATATTTGTTAAAAAAACTAGATAAACTGTGGAAAAGCCCATAATTAATCAATAAGCTTTTCTGATATTCATATGTGTCAAAAAAAATAGCTGTAAAGGTAAATTTAAACAAAAACAAAAAGACTTTAGGATTGTTGAAATAAGATATTAATAGTATTAATATTAAATAATAAAATGTAATTATATATAATATTATATAAATAATAAAAAAATATATTATCATCCAAAAGGGTTTTTTCTAAATTTGTATTTACAAATTTTAAATAATTCTTCTTCGATTCTAAAGAATAAGAGTATCTAATTTGCCAGTTTGATATTTTGCCTGTAGCTTAAAAAAAATATGAAAAATATCATAGATTCAACAATCAAATATTTTGAACAAATTCCATTTATATACCCCATTTAGTTTTTCAAATATAGGGTATTCACATAGATATCTAAACATTACTTGACTCGGCGGCATTTCGAATGTCTCTATCGACTGGGTAGCCGTTGGCCTATCGCCGCTAAACGACAGCCACGCCTCAAGTCTTTCACGATATCAATGCCTGTTTTTTTGAGTTTTTACTTTTTATTTTGGTATCTTGATTCTTGTTATTATACGCAAATACGTTTAATGTGTCCAAATGCCAAGAACGACCCGCAGAAACTGGCACAGACAACTCTTGACATATTTCTGTGTCTGCTGTTGTTTTTGGCTGCGCTTAGACAATAATTCAATTCAGCTCAATTCAAACGAAATGAAAAGCTAAAAATACGCCAAATTTGAACACGGCAAAGGTGAGCCATAAACGATTAGCAATCAGGTTTTACGAGAAGCATCTCCGAGTGGGTTGGCAGCCACAAGATCAACGATCAGGTTCAGTCAGTTAGATCTGGTTGCCAGTAAGAGTGGCTAAACGTACGAGAAGAGGAAGAAGCAACAACTGGCATGCAAAATTGTTATGATCCAAAAGTATCAAAGTGAAGAAGAGGCTGAACAACCTGAAGATCACTCGAAGAACCAACTGAGAGCTTGTCAGAGCAACGCATAAAAACACTGAGGAAAATTGTAAACAATTTTGGGAAAATTCTCAGTTTCTGGACGGGAGGTATTTGTTAGTCTTAAGGATCAATTGGTCAGTAAGATTAATATTTGATCACAGTGATTGTGATTGAAACTTTTCTTTCTCTAGTTTCAATTTATTTTCTGTACTTTTTCTAATCTTTTTTCTAGTGTATGTCTGTTGTTTGCGTAGGTGTAAAGGCATTAAAAGTTGCCGTTTTTCAAGGTGAAGATCGACTTGAAATCTGAAGAACAGCACGCATAAACGGCAGATGTGCTGATCACATATATTCTATTCTTAACCTAGACTTGTCAACAACTCGACGAGAGTGAACTAAACTTGTTCAGATAGAGTGGCAAATGAGCAAGAAAACCTTTGAAACAAAAAGTTAGAAGTTATTGCATTGAAAACTAAAATTAATTAATTGAAAATTTAAATTTTTAAAACTTTATTTTAACAGTTATCTCGATACCACTATTTGAAACCTTTTATAATAAGGCAAGATGAGTAATCTGATTTATTTGTTGCTTAAAGATCAGTGATCAAGCTGAGTATTACTGCTCTTAAATGCTGGTTTAAGAAAGGGGATTTTTAGTCTAACGATCATGCTTAGCTCCCAATATTTTTTGTTTATTTTTGAAGATCAGCAATCAGATTTATTATGTTGCTTGGCATTCTTCTTCATGTATTTCATAATTAGGTTATCTTGATCATTAAACGATCAACGATCATTCTTAGCTAATTGACATATTTACCCATCTATTCGTTTTCTGTTATCAACTATATGCAAAACATTGATCGATCAGTGGAACTGAACAGCTGTGCAAAACGATCGTATTAAATGCTAATTAGCATTTTTATGATCGCACAGCGGATTAATGGTCGATTTGTATGCCAGGCCATTCCAACAACAAGCAATACGACAACAGAGTGATAAAAAAAAAAAACAAATATAAAACAATGGCAAAAATTCTGGCATTGGGGGTGCCCCATAGCGAGAACTACGGTCAATTACAGCGCGTAATTGGCGAAAAAAAATAGAAATAAAAATAAAGAACAATACGAAAGTTCTCCTCGATGCAAAGTCGAAAAAGTGTTGCAAAATACTGGAAAGAATCTACAAATGAAAACAATTGACACAAAAGCATAGATATAGATGCTTTTATTTATAGAATAGCAATTGACAGGCCACTCAAATATTGGAAACGCCCGTCCCCCTCTCTCTCTCTCTCTCTCTCTCTGTCTCTGTCGATGCCATGGCTTTTCAATAAATGTGCCCAATGTACGACTGTGGCAGAGGCTTTTGGGCCACTTAAGCGCAATTACGCGTGCAATTTGTTTTCATCTCGAGCACATAAATAATAAACACGAACCGGCTGTGGCGTATACGTAATATTTTAAATGATTTTATACTTTTTATTGTCATTTAAATGGTGCCTCAACCCCGCTTCCCAGCGCAAGAGCGAGTGTGGCAACTCTGTTGGCCAATGGAAACAGGTTCTTTACTTTAATTAGTATTATGAAAATATTTATAAATAAAGCATTCCCCCTCCGGTCGACCCGCACCCGGTCCATTGTTCAGTCAATAAAATGTGGAAGGCGCCTTGGAATGTCAACGCTACCCAATCGAGGGTATTAACATCAATCGATCGTGAGTTCATTCATGCCACTGATAAGCCCGCAATGTCGCCCCAAAAACCATCGAAAGTCATTTAAATATAGAAACTTTGTAGATCTACAGCTCAAAACATATGTCAACACCATATTCGGTTTTTTTTGCGAAGCTTGTTGAGATTAGCAACATCTACAAATTGATCACGATTAGCAGCAGAGTTGCCAGAGTATGGAAATTTCCATAAAGTTGTCATGGTAAGACTTAAATACACATACAACGTAGGTTCATGGATCACAACAGGATTTGCTAGAGTGATCTCACTTAAATCTTAGCTTACATATGTTTACAAACTCAAGATTGATAATCATGAATATTTCAGGATTTGAACATGTCTTTGCTTCTTTTTCAATTGATTCTGCATAGCTGCACAAGCTGCAAATGCACTGATTAAATGCATATATATACCATATTCAACAACTGATCGCTTTATTTCCACTGATCTGCTATTTTGTAATACATTATCTAAATAAGCAAGCAGATGTCTCCAGACATACAAACGTTTACAAAGTCTGTATCGTACATGCAAGCAATATATATATATATATATATATTTTTTTATAGCTGAATTCACACATCGATCGTGTGATCGCTTCAAGTCTTTAACTGATCTTACATTTTGTATGGCTACCCAATTAAATCTAATCTAAATAAACACACATATATGGTGAAAAATAACTGATCGCATTTGTTAATGAGTAAGCATTTAAGAATTAAACGATTGTTCCCATAGATGATTCATCGATGATCAGTTTATTGTTGAGTGTCTAAACACAGGCTGCCTAACTGAGGAAATAAACATTCTCGAACAAGGAACTATTTAGTAATCATTGGCGACTACGTGAAAAGATCGACAAAGATTAAATATCTCAATTTACAATGGCTTATTCGCTAATACTAAATGTTTTTGAATATCAGTTTAATTTAGCGTGCAAAATTAGATAGACCCTCAGACAGTTGTGCATGACATAAGCTAATCTTCAACTGAAATGTAAATGATTCGCATTTATAAGTATTAAAGAGAGATAGTTAAGCTCATACTTAGTAAAGAGTTTAAAGGCAATAAAAGAATATTGCCTAGAAACAAATTAAAAAATAAATTCGATTAGCATATTGGATAATCAATGATTGTTAAATTTTAGAAAATAAGATTTAAGACAAGCTGAACTTTAATTATAATCCTTTAAGCTCGAAATATAAATAATTTCAGTTATGAAAAATTAAATTATATAAAATATGAATGGAGATCTATTTTTAAACATTGTAAAAAGATCTGAGTTCATAAGAAATTGTCTGTTTAAAAGATTACTGGGCAAAAAATATTTTTTAAATATTTTGTGAACTGCTGAAGCTGAAGAAAATAAAGAATATTTTTTTGGGTCCTTGGAAACCAAAGACTTTAAAAGAAAACGGAAGAGAAATAATAGAGTTATAAAAATCTATTTCAAGAATAGACTACATAAAACAAATAAATTGTTGAAATGAAACTATTAATAAAAGAATTGGAAAAGATTCAAAATAATTGCAAGTAGTACACTACAGAGGAACATATACTAGAAACATATATGAAAAAATAAAAACAAAATGGCTGACCAGCAAATGAAACCAGCTAATTGAACAAGCCGTCTATTTACCAAATATTCATGTTAATTCATCTGTCTTATAAGTATTTCCTGGCCTAAACTAATATTATCATGTGACATTCCTCTAATTGTTAACAGCATTCTTTAGCTCGTTTATATGCATCTTAAAAGGCAATCTAATGATCATATTTACATTAACCGAAAAAGTTAACTTTATGCTATAGCCCGTCCTCCTTCTGTCCCCTTGACATCCGCTGAAATTGTTTGATTTACAATTGACATATTTTAGCTTCCTGATTGCAATCGTCGTCATCGTCATCATTTGCTAATCAAAAGAGACAGCAAACAAAATGCCACAAGACAACTGAAATGCATGCAACATGCATGATTTGATCGCCCAACTGTCCGAGCTGTCACTCAACAAGTTAGCGACAACATAAACACACACACAGACACACACACACACATACTCTGTCAAAGTGAGACACGAAAGCGAAGCATGCCAAAAATGCAGCTCATGCGAATCATTTAAACATAATTAAGCGGTTAGTCGGGCGCAGCATTTGGAGTGTATATGTGGAGAGTTTGGAGAGATTGGAGATTGTGAGAAATGTTGTTCCTTTGAAAGATCGCAATCTCCCTCTAACACTAAGATCAAATTGAGACATCAATTGAAAGTTATGTCGAGACCATAACGGGAGACAGCTGTGTGTGTGTGTGTATGTGTGTGTGTGTTATACGTATATAGAATGTTATAATTATAGGTTCCAATAATTGTCAAGTGTCGGACTTGCTGTCTGTCTGTCTGCGCTTCCTCGACTCAAGGCAAACGCTACACACATACTCTCCCTCTCTCTCTCTCTCTCTTTATATGTCTGCCTCTTTCCCACTCTCTCACACATAACGAAGAAACAATTGCCAACAAGTATGAGCCGGAATTTTGTGACTTTTATTTTTACTGTACATTCGTACATATTTGTAAATTGATCGAGGCAATGGGTAGCTGCTATGTTCCTATATATCATAAGCTCGTGCAATTATTTAAGTTATTTTTAAATACTTTATATGCATACCCTTTGCAAAGGGCCTCAGAATTCCGTTGACAGTTATGTAACTTTAATAAGGTTGTCAGTTTTTCAAAGAATGTAAATATGCCGAAGCTAAACGATTTACAATAGCTTGAAGAAGACAAAGCTATAGCTAGTGTAAAATTAAAGATCTCTATAGCTTATACATGTTTTTGAAATTGTAGCAGAAAAGATAATGTCGTTTATAAGAATTTGTAACTATTTTCTTTTGAAAGACAACCCCAGAAAATTCTTAGAACATTCTAGTTCCTGTATCTGATACAAATTATAATGAAACAATAAACATTAACGGAATTGAAAGATTGAAACTTGTCTGAAATTCATATAATAACAATACTTATATTTATGTTTTGTAAAATATGTTCTCTATGGCCTAAGTATTTTTCAACTATATCTTTATCTTAAAAACTACGTTTAATCATATCCCATTTATATCTTTACTTAATAAAAGAGTATTAAAACTTCGGCAACACGCACAACATACAGATCTAATTCTTCTTTAATGTCTTTGTTGTTTTTATTTGTATTTTTACTTTTTTGACAGGCAATCCATAAAATTGTAATTGTGTGTACAAAAATAAACGTTCGCCTTGAGTGTGGGCAGCACGAAATGTCGTAAATTCTGTGACTTATTGGCAGAGTTCCCGATTGACCTGCTGAACAGCAGATGACCCCGACTAATTACGTACAAATCGTTGCCGATTTATGTTAAATGTAGCAAAAACTGACATCAATGCCAGCAGCCCGAGAGGTTAGAGTATACGAGTCGGTGTATGTTTTTATTATTGATTTTTACGCTTGGGCCTTACTCAAACACTCATTAGTCCCAGCGACACGTTCACTGATCGATCGATCGCTGCGGCCCGCGAAGGCAATCGATCGCCTGATAACGCTTTTAAAGACAGTCAGATACAAATGGAGTCCGTGCTAACTAGTTGGACGTTTTAGTTTTCGCTAGTGCGATACGATTTGCTGGCATTAAATGCACTCGCTTTTCCCCCTTCCGCCCCCATGTGCCCCGCCCATCTATGCATGGTGGTTACATGGCGTATGAATATATCGCGACTCCGTGGAACCCAATTGGCATGCAGCGCACGTTCGATCAATTAAAACCTTCGCACAGCGAAAAACAACGGGACAACAGCCGTAAAAAAGCACAGACTGCGAAAGAGAGAGAGGTAGAGAGAGAGACAAACCGGAGAGAAAATTGAAAAACACTGCGAAACGTAAACGAAATGTAAGCGAAACAAGTGCGGAATTAGATTGGATTCGGTTGGGCTTGCGGCGGTTCAAAGGGGTTGATTAATGTATGTGTGTATATGTATATGTATATATATATGTATGTGTAAAGTAATGGCTGGCAATGAAATGCCAAGGCTAGGTCAGTCTATACAGTATAGAAAGTATTGTCTATAACTCAAGAAAAAGGTAGTTCCGAATGGGAAAAATCTGAGAAACTTGAGAACTGTCAGAACGGACTTAGAATATGGGAAATTAAAAATAATAAAAGAAATCCCGTGACACTATAAAATTCAGTGCAAGATATTCGAAAATTTGTAATAAATTTGGAAGAAATAGAGTTCTTAAGTTCATAAAAGTTTTTAACGTATATAAATAAGATGAACTACAATATTTTGATTTGTTTACAATTTTACAATTTTTAGTCTCTACTATATAAATTCTTACTAATTAGCTTCAGCTGCTAAGCTCTACCTGCAGAAGTTTAATCAGTTACAAAACAATAGAACTCTTTAAAACTAATATTAAATGGCAGGCTAAAAGTCAACTTATTATATTATTTCGTATATATATCGTATAACAAATAAACAACAGACTAACACCAAAAAAAAGAAGCGTATGAAAGAGCCTTCCGTTTCCATTATCGCCAGACTTTGCTATTGACCTAAGGCTAAGTCAATGAGTGTATTTTTGTTGTTGTTGCAATGCTATGATAAAAAATTCATACCATTCTTTTAAAAGTTGTACTTCAAGAAGCAGTTTAACAAAAATCAATTACAATTTTCAAAATTAAAGAACTTTTATATTGATAATTTCAATAGTTAAAAATATTTATCTACGGATCCCTGATTTATAGTAACGAGAAAAATCTTAAGCCTTTGGCCAAATATTTTTGAAAAATTGGTAAAATTATACAGATTTTCGGAAAATTCTTTGTGGTAGACAATCTTATCTCAAATTCCAAAACATTTCTATTCAAGCAGTCTAGAAATTATGCTGAAGAGTGTATCTTTTCCGTGTTTTAGGTATTCAAATTTTAAGAGAAACCAAAACTAAAAAAATTCTCTTAAATTAAAATACTTTAACTTATATATTTAGCATCAAATATTTATAAAAAATTGATAATTAATTATATTAAATTTAAAAAACTTAAGCTGCAATAAAAGAATGTTCTACTCGTCAAAAAAAGTATATTAGATTTCCCTAAAATAGTACCAAAAGTTAATAAACTTTTTTAAAATAATTTCCGCAAGCAAAAATAAAAATTTGTACAACTTGTGCAAAATAAAGATACGATACGCGATAGAAATATATACAAATCATATGAAAAAGAAAGCCTAATAAAACAGAATACCTGAAAAACGCAAAAACTTTCCCCTGCTGTGGATAAGTGTTATTTTGTATAATCAAATGCAAACTCGAGAAACAATTTGCAATTAGAACTGTTTTTTTTACGAACTACCAAATAGAGCAATTACAACTTTCCATTGCAAAATAGAGCTGGGCAAACGAGCTCAACACTTTTTACATACGCACGCACACAAACACACATGTATATATATAGATGTTATATATATTTACTGTAACTATAAACTTTGGCATTTCCGTCATAAGCTTTGAGCATTAAACAGCCCATCAAAATGCCATCAAAACGCATTGTGGAGCAGTTGGCAGTGCACATATATTTAATCGTGGCAGGAAACAGAACGCAAACCGGAGTTAGAACCACGAACGCGACTGAGTTACTAACAGGCTTTGAGTTTGGACCACACAAAACGCGTCTAAACGCTGACAGCTGATTATGCGTCGCTATTGATTTGGCGCTGACAGCTGGCGGCTTCTGGAGGAGCCGTGTGTCTGTGCGCATTAATTAAAACACCAATTTGGACAGGTGAGCCGATGGAGAAACTGCCAAGGAATTGCACATCGGGGACTGCAACTGCAAATGGGCATTACCTTTGTGGCGAACTCCAGCCCGAAGTCGAAAACCCGACGAAAAAACAACGACAATTTGCAGCGTTTAATGAACAACAAACGAGGCGATCTTTAATTAATTATGTGTGTGTGCGTTTTAACCGTTACAAAAATTAATTGACAAACGCGTCTGCGTCTGCGTCTGCGAACGATGAGCGCGCGCCAAGAATTTTTAAAGTATTCTTTTTGTTTTGTCTTCTTTTTATATATTATTTATATTTATATTCTGTTTGACGATTCTCGGTTTTGGTGTACCGCAGCGAATGAGCGACGCTTGAGAACTGACGAGAGAGCGAGAGTTGAACGACGACGACCGTAGACTGGCTATCGATAGTAGTTGGCTACGCTGACGTCGGCAGCGACGTCGACGCAGTTGTTATCGAAGTGAACCCCCAGAAGCCGTCGCAGTCGCAGTCGCCATGTCTGTTTCTTCTCGTTGTTGTTGTCGTTGTTGTTGTTGTACGTATGTCGTTTAAATTAAAACTCGGAATTTGGCTGAAACCAGTTGATTGCACGCACACACACACACACACACATACATGCGATCAATACACAGACATACATACAAAGCTTGTGTGTTGTTGACGCCTTTGCGTCTTTGCTGTGATTCGTGCGTTGGTTCGATTCGTTTTAATAGAATGGTTGTAATAACAATACACACACACACACACACACGCACACACTCAAAGCTAGCCAACTGCATGGAGCGGCTATGCGATCTAATTGCTCGCTCACATGCCACAGCAACAACAACAACAGCAACAACAACAAGCAGAACATTGAAACAAGTCTGTTTGAGCCTTCGAGCGATTCGCTGACTTTATAATACCCGCGCCCTGAAGCCTCAAAACAATTAACGACACGTTCAATTTTATTGAAAGTAACTAAACAATCTTTTTTTGTTGTAAAAATGCTGTGAACAATATATTTATAAAAAAATAAAGGCTTACAGAAACAGTTTTAGCAAACAATAGCCAAATTAACACTATGTAGAGCTTTGCTATGTGAGTATTGAAAATAACAATCCTAATTATAGTTTTTCAGTCAAATAGGGTTTGAAGCTCAGGGTAATGTAAGAACTGAGACTGAAGACTAGTTTCTTATTTTATCTTTTAAGAAAAAACTAATGATAATAATGATAAAAATAACAATATATAATAGTAATTATAGTAATATATGAATAGTTCAATAAGTTCTTATTTGACCTTTCTCGTTTCTTCTTTTTAGCATACTTTTGGGCAAATATCAGTCAAGGACTTTAGATAGAAATTTTTCTTATTAAGGTAATTGTTTTTGTCTTATAGAACGAGAAATTCTAAAGAAAAACAGCGGAGCTTTTATTTTTATGTTAGTTAGATTTTTTACCACAAAATTTCATACTATTGATATATATTAGAAATTATTATAAAAACCATTACAAAAATGGAAAATTAAACTGAATTTAGTATAAAGAAGATTTACTTGCCATATAAGAAGTTGGCGGACAGGTCCTTCACTCTTCACTCTTTAGTTAGTTAATTTATTTTTAAATATAGCTATAAGCTTACTTTTCAAGGTTTTTCTAAGTGCATTTTCCTTATTTACAAAACAACATATTTATAGAAACATAAATTATAAAATCAAAATTATTATTCAGTTAAGATAAATGTATCTCATCTCTATATTTTCTCATATAAGCTAGCTTTAAGCAATATTCTGTATATTTTTTGATAATAAAGCAAACACTTAATTTAATTTAAATTTTTTCATAATTTTAATTTAATTAATTAATTTTTCCAAAAGGGCTCTCCAATCCTCTTATACGAATTTCTTATATTTTTCATGACTTATTACTAAACTTAATTATTTAAAGATAATTTAGTTCTCTTGAAGTTTTTTGTTTTAATCAAATCTTAAATAGATATCTCTCTCACTTCTCACAAACCTAATCAGAAAACATATAATACCCGCTGCAAATTGTGATGGAACGGGTATGCGGCACACACAGACTAACACACTAACACACGCACACACGCACACACTCACACACAACTTTAAAGCACGAAGTCAACCTGCTCTGAAGATTTCCTATTGCATGCATATTTATGAGTCGCTTGGGGATCAGAGCATTCCACTTGACATGCTCGCAATTTAGAGGATGTGAGGTAAATATCTTAATTACAAAGTCTACGCAAAGAGCTTTCCCCGAAGAGACCAGATTGAATTACAAAGAAACGAAAGACGCTAACTGCCTTATCAGAATTATTTAGGGTAAACAGTAAAATAAAAGATAAAAACAACTTTCTTTGGCTCTAGAATGAACTTGGATTAATTTAGCAAACATATAATGCAAATATATAAATATTTAAATAGTATAATATTATTTTAAGAGTTTTAATATTACGTATACGCAGCGTAAACAAGTTTTATTATATATTTAATAATATTACCTAGTAACAGTATCTTTATCATATATCACGCATACGCAGCGTATGCTATTATATTACAATATTATAATATTATATTATATATATTCTTAATTTTTTTTTCTTTTTTTTAAATATTTTTCTCTTAAATACTTTTGACAGTTGCTTTACTTTAATGTTGTCTCAAATTAAGTCGTAAACGTTTTTAGTTTCACAAAAAAAAAACTTGCTACCAATTTTCCGATTTTATTTTCTGCAATTCGCATTAATTTTCATGGACTGATTTATTTGTTGTGCGAGCTATAAATCATACCATTTGCTTTATAGATACGTATATATGTATTACAGATATATTTTATAGTTCATTCGAATTTCATCACAGCCAATTGTCCACGTTTATGTTTTACTTTTGGCTTCATTTTCTTTGGGTTTTCTTTTCGTTTCGCTTATAATCGCAAAAGCTTGTTTTGAGTGGAAAAGTGATTTATTTATTGTAAGTTAATTTAATTATACTGCATGTAAACAAAACGACTTGCTGAAAACTCAAGCATCTGGCAAATGAACAATTATTAAAGCGAGGGTTGCTCTAGAAGTTTTTGCTGGTTAGTTTAGGTAGTTTAGATTTGCTAATGCTTATTTAATTCTAGTTTAATTTAATGAATGAATGAACTTTGTTGAATATTTTATTCAGTAGTTGAGCTAGTTCAGCAGGGAATGATCGGCATATATAGAATACTAGATAATTAAAGATGAACAATATATTTGGGTCAATTATTCAGCGTGCTAATCAACATCTGAATATCTCTATAGACGATCTCTTGCATGATCAACTAAACAAGTTAATAGAACATTTTGTTCATGAACTAGTGACCAAAGCAAATCGCTCATTATTCATTGAAGAACTGAGAAAGATGAACTGATTCATGTGGTAAGGTAGTTAATTTTACTATTATATTGACTTCATATACTCATAAAAGCATCGAACAGCCCTCGCACTTGCACTTTATCAACTCTCACACACAATTTTCTGCTTTGTAGGACGTGGATTCCAATAGATCTGTATGTACACATGTTTATACATTAAAAAGTACTATTTTGATATTTATTTGCATTTGAAAAAAATTAAAAACTGCACGCAAACTTAGCGAGTCTTGCGAATTCGACACGCGACACTTGAAGTGAGGCTAGGTTCAGATTTGGGGGATCGGAAATATACGACTGCGATAGATGACGATGTTGTTTTTGTTGCTGTTCGCTGTTTGCATTTGGTGACATTGGCAGCTTATCAATATGAGCTGCGCGAGTTTATGTAATTATATGTTATATATACATATTTTATTTAATTGACGTAATCGAAAGGTTATTTGGGCGGCAACGATAATAACAATAATAATACTAACAAACATCAGGCCATGCATTGCGAAATGCTGTAGTCGTAAAATAAGATAGTAAGCTTAATGCAAAATAAAGAAAATACTGCTGTTATCACATACTCATAAAATGGCTATATAAATGTAGAAATATAATAAAAGTAGCAACATTAATATAATTGACTATATAAATAAATATATATTATTTCCCTTACTTTTCTATCAGTCATTCAAACTCAAAGCTTTTTTGCTGTCGAAATTTCCGTTAGCGCTTGTTTGCATTGCTGAATATCAGCGAAAAGCTCTCAACATGTGAGTGAGCTTTCTGCAAGAGTCAAACTTATTCAGCAAAAAGCTTTAGCTGCGCACAAAGCTTATCGATAGACCATTTAACAAGCGACAATAAACATTATTTGTAAACAAAAGCAAATTACAGACAAATGTAAATAGTAACAAAGTTTACAAGACTTTTATTTACAGAAAGAGCCAGTTTTCATTAATAAACATTATTTGACACGCTGAAAAAACAACAGCTGTTTGCATGCGCAGCTCACTTAACGCACAAAGAGCATACGTTTCGTTAAACTGATTGCGCACTCTTAAGCTGATTGCGCTCTCTTAATTATTGACCCAAACATTGTGGAAGCTTGGACCACATTCCACAATGCAAGATTTGACATTTTGTTTACGCCACGCGTGCAGTCTCTCTTTCTCTCTCTCTCTTCTGCTCTCTTTTGCTCGTTTCTCTCGTTGGCAGCTGAAGAACCGTTTGCTCGTTGTAAACGTAAACAAGCAGCGACGCAGACTGCGGCTCGTGTAAAAAAAACTTGTCATTTCGGCATGAATTTGATATGCGGCTTATACAAGCGCAACGAAACGAAGAGTGGCAAAGGTTGAGGGTGAGCGAGAGGAAGAGGGAGAGCGGCCGGCTAAAGTGTGAATCTTTTGACTTTGCCAAATTTATTGTAAAAAAAAGAGGGGCGCGGCTGACCGAATTAATAGAAGCAGACAAATAAAAAGAGTCAAGTGCAAAATTTTTAGCTTCCACGTGGCAAAAGAAAATGCAATGAAAAGTGGAATTATGGGAACGTCAAAATATGTATGTATGTACATACATACATGTTTAAAATATTATTTTTAATTAAATTAAAATTTCATAATTGAAAATTTCAATAATTCGTAAGAAATCCTGTCCCTTTGAAAAAAATACGTTAATAATTCGTTCTCGATAAAACGAATTTCTCTGTAATTCGTTAAAAGTGTGATCCCCTTGCCATTTCGAATTATCGGGGTTCCACTGTACAATATAATTATATATATAGTTTTATATTATTACATACATATATAAAAAGTTTCCTGAACTACATATATATTGAATATTATAAATTTACGCAGATCGATTTATTTTTGTTTGGAAATTGAGAAAACTTGAGGGTGACATTTAAAAAGAAAAATACTCCTAGTTTGTGTATAATAAATATACCTATATTTTGAAATTTCATTCTCTAGATTTTCTTGATCCCGAGATATGCTTAAAATATTTGATTTTTATATAATTAGATTTATATTTTATTAAAGAAATGAAGGCAGATATCGAAAAATATGATAAGCCGGATCTAAATAAGATAAGCGAGATAAGAAACGTTATATATATACATAGATAGTATATATAGAATCATCTAAGTCTATAATAAATATATGTATATGTATGTATACTAAAAGAGGTTAGAGAAGATGCTTCCCTTAATTTGTGCCAAACATTTTAGCTACTCCATCATACCCTGCTTAACCAGTTCTAATGGGTATACAGTTCTTAGCAAATACTTGTGTAACTAATCCTTAAAAGTTGATATACTTTACTTTTTATTGGACTTTCATAATTCTCCATTTGATTGCTCCTTATCTGTGACTTTATTTACAATTCGTTTGGCTTTTGCTTACATTTTTCGTTTGCTTTTCCTAATGCAAATGAACGTATGAAGGAAAAGCAAATAAATATTGATATCGCATGAAACGCTTCGCAAATTTTGAGTTATACAAAAATCGCACGAATGTTTATTGAGATAAGATTCATTTGCTAATGAAAGTTTCTCTCTGTGCACCCTTTTGCAAATGGTTATCTAATATATTTGAATATATTTATATTTATGCAGAGATACAATGAATGGGCATATATGTATATTTCATAAATTAAATTTAATTTTTTAATGAATTATAAATAAAATCGTATCATATTTTGTTCAGATTATGCAATTGGACTTAGTTTTTAGCTATGGAATACAGTTATACCCTTCCATGTCGATATATGATATCATAAAATAGAGTATTGATGTAAAGGAAATTCCACTTACATACAAAATAGAGAAAACTCCGAGGTATTCCTTACAGAATTCTTTTGTAATTTGAACTGATTTGAGTTGACATTTTCCTTTCTTCTTTTTATCGTCACAGAACATTATTATATATTACTTGAAAGTATCAGTATTTTAACACAAGTATACATATATAAGTTTCTCTCTGTTCGACTATTATATGGTTAGTATTCTAACTAAATTCGAGAGCTACGAGCCTTACTATGTTTCCGTAGGCTTAAGAAAATCTAATCAGAAACGCAGAGCTCTATTATATAGAATCACAACAACATAATGTGTTGTAATCAAGTACTACTAGCTTTTTTGGTTTAATATAATAAAAAGATAATAAAATTTAGTATTTAATAAATTTGTTTACATATTTCACAAATTTTATAGTTCTGTATTATTATTTTGGAAAACAAAGTCAAAAAAGAAGTTTTCCTTTATAAATAAAAATTGAATAATTGAAAACGTATTTTGTATTAGAAGATATGATTCTTATCTGTCGAAAATTTCTACTTTTTGTTACCTATAACTTTATTACAAGAAGGTCGTAGAGTTATATTGATAAGAGATTAGAGTTGAATTCTATAAACTTTTTATTGATATCTCAGAGTAAGTAAAATAAAATCAAAATTCCCATTTTCAACCAGTTTTATTAGTTACAGGGTATTTATATTTTATACCAAAACAATTCAGAAGCAATTAATAAACATTTTTGCTTACACATTCCTCAAAATTTCATGTAAATTTTAAGACTCTTATTTCTTACATGAAATAAAAATTGTATAGCTGAAGGAAATATCCGCCCCAAGATATATCTCTTCAATTCGTTAAAACGTAAACTCAAAGTTTTCCTTTAACTTTTTTAACAGTTATAGTTATTCAACTGGCCGAGTGGTAGCAAACAAGCGATAGCCGATAATAACGGTTGTTCTTTGTTGTAGTTCTTTGTGTGGTTGTTGTTGTTGTAGTTGCGATTTGAAAAGCTGCGCAGTTGTAAAACGACGCCGACTTCGACGTCGACGCAGGCGACGTGTCGCAAAATACTCGAATAATTTTATGGCACAAATTGTCAGCTATTTTATTTATTTTGTTTTTTTTTCCGCAGTTGTTTCGCGTCGCGCTGTTTGTTTTCTAAACTTTATGACAAAAGTCTAAAAATAAACGGCAAACAACAGCAACAACAAGGCGATCGAGTGCGGACTTTGGGGTGGGGAATGCAAAAGAAATGAATATGCAACAAGCAAAAGGGCTGGACGTGCAGACTAGTCGACTGGGCGATACCCTACACTTTTTATGAACATATGTATTGGAACTTGATAACAGTTTAGCAGTTTAAAATGTATATTTAAAGTATATATTCTTTAAAAACTTTGAACTAAAGAAAAATTTACTTTTCCTACTGTATTTTAAATGCTGAAATTGTTTTATTTTTTATATATTCATATCGGTTATTAGAAGAAATGCTAAAGCTCATACCCTGTAATGTTATATATATTATATATGAAATAGTCGAGCTTTACCCTCACACATTTGACTACAGGGTATTTTAATGGCTACTTAAACAATAATAATATGATCCAAGGGCTTAAGCTCTGTGAGCTTTGAGGCTGAGCTCCTTCATTGCATATTCAATGCAGGCGCAAGGGCACACATGCACACTTGCACACACACATACACACGGACATACCACATGCAAAGAGCGGCACGGCTTAAGGGCGCTCAAAATGGCGATAGCCTCGTCAACTTTCCACTCGATTGTGCAATCGCAAATCGTAGGCGTAGTCCATAAATAATATTTAATACACACACATACATACATATATGGATCAAGTACATGAGTACGTGCGTGTTTGCTGTGCATGTGTACTTGTAAAATAATAAATCATGCAACAGTAAACAATAATTGCATATTAATACTCACATTTTGACAAGTTGTTGAACAAAAAGAAACCTCGAGAGAAATAAACAGTTGTTTTGTTATTGTTGCGCTTCTCTCCCCTCTCTCACTGTGCCGCTCACACTCTTTCACTCTATTCTTTGCGCGTGCTCTTCTTCTTGATGCGCAGCCGGCTTTTAAAAGAAAGCTGTTGTTGTTGTTGTTGTTATTTTCGTCGCTGTTTCCACTTGTTGCTTTTTATTGCCACTGTTTGTTGTTTTTGTTGTTCTTGTCCGTTCTCCACAGGAAGCACAAAATTAAGGCACGCATGCAGGCGACGCAGCGCCAACGCCGACGTCAACGTCGCTGCACTTTTGTACTTTGTCACAATACTATTGTTGTTGTTGTTGTTGGTCTTTATTTAAGGCTTAACGTGGGCACTAAAAAGAGAGAGTGTGAGAGAGCAACAAGTTGTTGAGCACCGTAAACAAGTGTAGAACAGCCTTTTGCTCTTGCGCTCTCCTTGTTGTTATCACCTGCGCTCTCACTCTCTCGCTCTCTTAAGCTCTCTCGCATAGTTGGTCTGTCTGCATTTGCGGTGCTTTGTTGTTGCTGCCGCGGCCGCTGCCGCTGCCAGCGTAGCGTAGTTAACTTGACAGGCAGGCAACAACAAAATATTGTTGCTAAAAATAGAAGCGCGCGGGCAGCACAAATAACAAACGAGACAGAAACGAAGCGAGCAGCGCGCACAAATTGGAAAAAAAGAATGTGAAACTATAAAACAGAACGAAGAAGCATGCATAGAAGTAGAAAAGCAGCTGTGAGGCTCAAATGGAAAATGATTTGCAAAGAAAATGCGACGCAAAATTCACAGCTAAAGCAGCTGCGTGGGCAGCTGTCTCAGTCTTTGTTTCTGCTTCTACGCTTCTACCAGGTGCGAGCGAGACAGGGAGAAGGAGCGAGCGAGTGCATGTTTGGAAGCTTTGATTGATGTTGGAAGTGCAGCTTTTGATTTTCATTGCAAGCAAAAAGAACAACAACTCAACGAAGCTAATGTGTCATATGTGAAATAGAGGGAGAGAGAGATAGAGTGAGACACTCGCATAAATGAAATCAAATTGTTGGCAATTTTTTACACGCTTTGAATGCATAAAATAAAAAAGAAAACAACAAACGGCCGCAAACGTTTCATTTATTAATTTTCCACTATAAATTAAAAAGAACGTGCTTTGTGCTTGTTGTTGTTCTTGATGTTAATGTTGTTGCTGTTGTTGTTGTTGTTGTTGCGACTAACTAAAATGTCAAATGAGCGCGCGCTCTCTTTCACGCTCTCCCCCTTTTCATCGCTCGTTCGCATGCATCGCGAGGTTGACAAGTGCATTTTTTCATTTCAATGATTTTTTCTTAATTTTTCGTTTTGAATTATATTTAGTTACACTTTTTAACTTTCAACTTTAACATTTGTTAAACATTTACATTTTATGCTCAATAGCTGCACGTATGGAATAGAACGGTTCTCGTTATAGTTGTAGTTGTTGCTGGAATTGGGCACAGAGTGCGATATGCGCTAGATCGTTCGACTAGCGTTCGACTAAAATCAACAGCAACAAAAACGAGCACACGACGACGTTGCGTTCAGCTTTAATGGTACGAGGCGAACGCTGCGGAAGCGAGACACAAACTGAGAGACTGGCGCAGCCCCAAAAGCCGTTTGAGCACTAGCGATGAGCGCATAAGCACAAAGAGTGGAAACTGCTCTCGCGCTTTATTGTGGTCATGACGTGTTGATTGGATTGATCTTAAGACACATGTAATAAATACTGATATTAATTATATTAGAAAAATAGCATATAAAACTATACCAATTTGTATAACATATTGATGATACAACTAAAAATATATATACAGTTTAAGATTGTTATATTAAATTTATTAAATTTAATCAACATTATGTTTACTTTTATATATTTAATTCTGTACAATTCCGTCTTTTACAAAAATTTCTTTGAAAAGCACACCAACCTTAAGATTTAAGAAAAGATCCAGAGAATAGTTTCGCCTCTAAATGTTTGTTCGCCAACATTAAAACACAGGCGCCAAAGAGAGTTTCGATAATAGCATAATTCTAAAGAGAGTGTTTGAGATAGAAAGAGAAAGAGAGAGGGCATGCGACACACGACAGGTAGTTGTAGTTTGAAATCTATGTTTATTGTTGTTGTAGCCGAGAGCAGCTTGGAACACATTGGAAGCTGGGCGGGAGTTTTGTGATTGAAATCGAGTGGAATCAAGTGGAACGAAGTAGTTGTTATATTTGATGGGACTTAGTTGATAGTTAAAATCAATTTAATTAAGCTCGAATTTAGAATTGTACGAATCAGTGTTCGCTCCATTGAACTGCCGTTAACCAGAAAATATTTAAATATACCGATTTCAATTATAGACAAGTCCCAGACGACAATTAAAAACAATGAAAGCTGCTTGAAAAAATGCCAAGAATTTTAATTATATGTTCAGGAAATTAGTTATTTGTGTCAAAAATTAAGAGATTTATGTTTGAACAATTGAATTAGTAGAAAATTAAGTTAATTCTGGAATGCAGATTTCTTAACCAGATATCTGGGAGCTTTTTAGCTAATTTTAGCACCACAAGCCAATATCAATTTAAGCATGCACACAAACCAACTAAAGCGCAATGGTTGCTGCACACGATAGGATTGGTGCAACAGCTAACGAAGAAAAGGAAATTTATTGCTCACTGACAAAAGCTGTGATGCTATACGATATATTCGTTTGCTGGCTCGCTGCTTCTCTTTTGCTCTAATGCATAGCATATATTTTGAAGGGCCTCTTGCTTGAAAGCGGAAGCGAGATGCAGCGTCACAGCCATTTTATCCACATACATAGGGGTGGAGCTAAAAAAAAAGTACCAGCTGGTAGCAGGGGAAATTTTAAAGTGGGAACTAGACTATGTGGTGGAAATGGGCCAATTTTCAGAGATTTTATTGTTTTCAAAAAAAAACAATTATGTGGGTAAATTTAAAAAAAATATATTAAAAATAAATAGTTTTGTTATAATAAATAATTACAACTTAATATTTTTCTAGAGAACATATTTGTAGCCTTGACAAGATCTTTCCAACAGTTATTCCCTGTATATATATAAATTCCCTGTATACTTTTACCCCGCTAGTAGGCGTTCCAATACAGCCACCCACCGCTTCGCTGCAGCTGTGCGCTCCCGCGCTGCTGCGCTGTCGCTGTCGCCGTCGCTCTTGCTAACTGTAAGCCTGGTGTAGTAAGAGGGACTGAAAGAGGAGTTGGGGTAAAGGCAAAAGGCGAGAGGCGAGCAGGACGGTGGCGGCAGCAAAAGTTGATTAGATGGATTTCGTTTGGTTTTTGTGTTTTTAATCACACACCAATTTCATTTATTAAATCTTCGCATCAGCATTTCATTTTTCGTATTTTCTCTTTCTTCCGTTTGCCGTTTGCAACAACAGCAACAACTGCTGTTGGCCTTTACCGTTACTCTTCCGACGGCATTTGCTTTGCTTGTTTCTCTTGTTGTTGTTGTTGTTGTTGCTGTTGCTGCTGGCTTTTGGTTTTCTCTTTTTCGCACGCTTTTGTTTATTGTTTTTCTGTTTGTACAACTTTTCGCATGCGTGTGTGTCTGAGGGTGTGAGTGTGTGTGTGTGCTTTTGGTATTCCTTTGCACTCACTCATTGTCACGAGCAATTTACGCTGCCTGCCACGCCCCCAGCCCCCAAAACCCCACGCAGCAGCAGCATTGTGAAACTTTTTACAAAATGAAATTGTTTTCGTATTAACAATTTCATTAAAATTAAATAACTTTTATTATTACGTCGCTGCCGACGCCGCTGTTGGCTGAGCTTTTGCTGTCGTTGTTGTTGTTGTTGTTGTTACTCTTTATTTGCGT
Organism: Drosophila gaucha; assembly: GCA_035045545.1. Taxonomy (NCBI): domain Eukaryota; kingdom Metazoa; phylum Arthropoda; class Insecta; order Diptera; family Drosophilidae; genus Drosophila; species Drosophila gaucha. The sequence goes on from JAWNOY010000099.1 coordinate 5,742,794, forward strand.
TTCATTTGTTCATCTATGCGCCATTTAATTTGCCTGCGACTGGCTCTGCCCCCTCCCTCTCCCACTCCCGCTCTCCCTCTCTCTGTCTCTCACTCTCTCTCTCTCTCTCTCGTTGAGCTTTTGCTGAAAAACTCTGGCGTTTGTTTTCTTTAGCTGTCAAACAAATTAATTGCGCTTTTAATTGATTTTGTGGGCCAAATGAATGAAATGAAATTAAGCGAGATCCACGCTCAAGCGAGAAATAAGACAGCAATAGAGATGTGTAAGAGTTATACGTGTGCGCAGATCGTGTTATATTTCTGTTATAATTCTGGAATGCCGTTGAGTAGCAAAGTTATTTTTGTAGCCAAGAGGTATTTATCAATTTGAATTTATGCTGAAATGAAACTGAAAGAATATGAAATATTATTATTATAAAATATATATACATATATTTAAAATTATTGTTATTAACATTATTGTTATGATAGTATGATATTATTATTCTATACATATATGTATATAATTAAAATTATTATTATTATTAAGAGTATTATTTTGATATATTAAAAATTTATTTATTTTTAATAATAAATAAATAATTTATTTTTTTTTTAAAATATTATATAGAAAGAGTAGAAAAATAAATAAAATTACTTCAAAAGAAAATCAAAAACGTTTTTAGTATGAGAATTTAGGTTACCTTTACTGCTTTTGAGATCATTTACTTCTTAAAAATTATAACTTTAAGTCTTCTTTAAATTATTATTGTTATATATGTACAAAGGACATATGAGTTCATATAAGTACATATGAGAACATATATTATTAATACAAGCTAAGTTAGCATTAGCACTTATGATATCTTTTCTAAAAATGTAACTTGAAAGACTTGAGGCGAATTGAAGCATTTCACATTAAAAATATTCTTATATAACTGATACTTCACTTTAAAATTATGATTTTTGTTATTCCCGGACATTTTAAGGATTTTATTTATTATTATCTTAACTATCATAAGCATTTTATTGTTATTTAAGAACCTTTTTAGATAGTTAGTTTTTTACCAGACTACAAGCAAGCTTTTATCTTTTTCTTGCCGAGTTACAATTCTCAACTAGTTCAAGTTTCAAGCAAGTTTCAAGCCTGACAGTAAAGTCTGTTGATGGTATGCTAAGAGTTCTATTAATAACTCTTCCTTATGCCTAATAATTTGCTATTTATTGTATGAGGAATAACCTCGAGCAACCCTTAGACAAATATAAAAGTTATTATTCTTATTGGATTTAGTTGATTCTTATTAGGTTTATTGTTTTAAAACTTGAAATCTGTAGAAAATGAAGTAAAACTTAAAACATAAAATCTAAAATAAGTTTAATAAATATTATGTAATAATATTAGTAATAAATATTAAAGAAAGAAACAGGACAACAATTTTTAAGTTTAGGCGCCTTGTCGCTAAAGTTTGATATATCATAAATCGATAACCTACGATCACAATTCTTATACATTTTAAGCTGCGGTACGATGATTCTTTAACCTATTCAACCACATTTATCGTTAAAAAAAGACAGATTTCCGGATAATAGGTGTTTAACATTATTTCCGGCTAGACTTTAAAAAAAGGAAAGATCTAACCGCAAAAAAACCTGGAATGGCAACACTGATAACATGACATACATATGTATGTATATGTAGTATATTCAGTCCAATCCCGATAATTTGAAATAGGGAATCAAATTTTTTACGAACTACACAGGAATTCGATTTATCGAACGAATATTTTTCAAGGTTACATAATTTTTACGAATTATTGAGGTTTTCGATTTAGCGAGGGACGAATTATCGGGATATATATATATATATATATATATATATATATATATATATTGTATCTTCATTCGAATACATATATTCCCATCCATTAGTTCTTATTCCTAACCCTTTCCACCTTTTCCACTTTTTACTTGAAATTTTAAGCTCGAGCAATTTGTTTCGAAATATCCTGAAATAAAAAAGAAATATGCTTAACATTATTGCCGTTATTCTAGTCGAATTTTACGTACTTTACTTCTTATACGTTTGGGTCTTTATTGTAATTCTGTTTAGACATTTATTTTATTATGCGTTTTATGCAACGGCCGTTCAGTCGAAAAATGGCGGCTCAGTGAGTAAGTGGCTCAAAGAGTGAGACAGAGAGACAGAGAGAGGGAGAGCGAGGGGGAGAAGTGAAGAGAGGGCAGGAGGGAGTTGGGCTCTCAACGAAATTATGCGTTGGCCATAAAAAGGCCAAGTGGCCACGTTTGTGATGACAACACAGTGAGTGGGAAAAGGGTCGAAAGAGAAAGAGAGAGAGAGAGAGAGAGGGGGGATGATAGAGGTAAGCTGGTCTCAATAAAGGCGTAGCCCCAAAAACAATTTGATGGCGCCAATAAATTTGTTTTCATGCCTCGAAATTCCGCTGAAATGTCGCACCATAAATAAAGATGCGAACCCCCCCACCCCCATGCAAAGGAAAAGTGGGCGGGGCAGCGTCTAATGACAGAGGATAACCGAGGAGCTCAATAAAAGTGACTGCTGAGTGGCAACCGCAATGTAATTTGGCTCAACTCGGCTAAAAGAAGTTAATAACATTTTGCGCAGAGTATGTGAGAGGGGTGGGGGTTGCTGAGGAGCTGGGGGTGAGGGGGGAACCAGTTCAGGCAGGCTATTCATTTCGAGTTGCGCCATTTTGGCTGGGCAAAATTTATAACAGTAATTGAGAAGCCGGCTCGAACAGGCAGGCAGGCAAACGAGTCCCCAGCTTTAGCTAGGCTGTCCGTCCGTCTGTCTGTCCCTCCGTCCGTCTGTCTGGCTGGCCACGTAAAATGCATTAACTGCCAGTTGGTTGCCTCGACTGCTTCTCCAAGTCCAAGGCACTCGCAATTTGGTTTTCGAAAAATAAGCAATTTGTAAATTGAAAATGGTCGTTGGGGAGGCGCTGCTGGTACCGTTAGACCAGCCCTGGTCAGTGGGCGTGTGGGCGACACGAAACGCGGAAGCACGAAATTAATTATTTGCCATTAGGGCTAAGTAGATGATATAAAAAGTGGCAGCAGCAGCAGCAGCAGCAGCAAGAAGTTTAGCACAAGGGCAAATGGCGGAATTGGAGGGGCGCTGGGGAGGCGTGGCTGGTGCTCTCCGCAGGCAATTTAGACAGTCAAGTGCCCATATAAATTACATAAATTTCACCCAGAGAGTTCCGCACAAAGTGCGAGTGCGAAATGGAAGTGGAGCCCACTTAGTGCTGGGCGTCCTTATCGAGTCTCTGCGTCTTCTTTCGCTCCAAGTCTTTCCTTCTAGCCCAACTCATTTACAGTTTGAGCTTAATAGGCGATATGCGTCTCATTACCATGACGTTCCCTCTAGAAATTATGAGAGGATTCTGCAAACGGCATGAAATGGATGATATTTTAGTTCTATATTCTTAAGAATTTGACGGTTTCTGCTTTGGTCTAATTTTCGAGCTAAATTCAAATTTATTTGCAAAGCAGTGCAGAAAGTGGAATGAAATGGAATTGAAATATGAAATGATTTAGGAGTTTATTGTAGCTAATGATGGATTGATTTAAAATTGGTTGAAATATGAATTTAGATTACGTAGAAAGCAAAGCAAATGCTGATGGGAATTTCCCATTGGGAAATAAAATGGAATGGAGAACGAAAGAGCTGTGAAACTTCGGTTAGATGTGGAATGAATGGGAGATAATAGGAAGAATAGAATTTGTTAACTAATACGAATAAAGAAAGAGATTTTTAAATATTTTGAAGAGCGAAACTTTATAAAATATAGTAATAGTATAATATATTATAATATAATATAATATAAAATGATATAATATAATACAATATAATATAATATAATATAATATAATAATACATATGTATATACAAATATATTCTTCTTGAAGAATAGTATTTTTGTCAGATTGAATTTTACATAACTTCTTCGGAAATAAATTTAGGAAAATATCATAAACAAATTTTATTTAAATTCTTAAAAGTATTTATAATACCTACATTTTGAGAGAGAGAGAGAGAAAGAGAGAGAGAGCGAAAGAGAGAAAGAGCGAGAGAGAGAGAGAGAGAAATTGAGAAGACTCAGTAAAAGACCTCATGCCAAAATATTAAATATAATTCTAAATATAATTTTAATATATGTATATATACGATTTACATATAATAATTGCATAATAATAATTATTTCAACTGATTTACATATATAATAAAAATTATTTATATAATTACTTTTTAATTTAATAATTATTTTTTATTATTCTTAATCTTTTTTTCTCTAATAAATAGCTAACAATAGTTTGTATAAGTTGTCTTAAAGAATTTTCCTTTAAAGATTCTTTTCTTAGACCATATTCTCAATATTCTCTATATCTATGTAAAAACGAATTCTTATATAAAGCTAAGCTTTTGTGATTTCCCACTTCCTTGAATTAACTTTTGTGCACCTAAAAACCAAGCTAAATTAATACGCAACAGCCAGCTAGCTTTTTTTCACACTTTACAACACTGCAAGCGAATAGAAAACAAATCTTCAAGCAGAAAATCTCTCTAGACCCAGCTACCCCCTCGGTCCATAAGCTGCGGATGCAATTTCGCATCCAAGAAGAAGCAGAAGAAGACGAAGGAACAGAAGGAGCCCAGCGCATCTATTATTAAGCAGGTAATTCCACTAAAACGATGAGAAGAGCAAAAGAAAAATGAAGCTGGCAAATAAAATGATATAAAATGAAATAAAGTAAAACAAAGCAAAATGAAATGAAATACTAATAGAACTAAAACACAAACTAATGGCAGGAAAAACAGAGACAGCAAGAGAGAGAGTGAGAGAGAGAGAGAGAGATGGGAATAGGGGAAACTTACAATAGACAAACTCATAAATCAGCGCGCCAATTTGCGAGGCTGACAGGCGGCCCCCAAAGTAGAAGAAGCAGAAGAAGAAGAATAAGCCGAGGGAGTCAAAGCTCACGTAGCTCGCAGAGGGAGGCGAAAATAGTTTCTGATAAGCAGAACACCCAAAAAAGGGGGGCGGGGAAGGGGGAGGTAGCAAAGGAAGCGAATTCATTTCGTAATTGTGGCCAACGACCCAATCGCAAACAATAATAAATGGATCAGGCCGTGCCAACATGGCGGCCAAGCGAGAGAGAGAGAGAGAGAGAGCACAGCAAGTCAGCAAATAACAATAAAGGCAATAATGCAAGATAATAAATTAACTGAAATTCACTTAAATGTTGTGCAAGGGATTTGTATTGATGGAGATAGAAAGCGAGAAAGACAGAGAGATAGAGAGAGAGCACGACTGCGGCGTCGACGTTGCTGCAAATTAATAAAAATAAATTGAGTTGTCAAAAATGATATGCCAAATAAATTCCAACGCTGAGTAATCGCTTTTAGTCAGGGCAGCAGCAGCGGCAGCAGCGGCAGCAACAACAATAACGGACCACCCACAGCACAATGGATGAAAGCTTTGCACTCCACCCAAGCACACACACACACGCATACGCATACAGGTCTCTCTCACTCTCTCGTTGCTTCTTCCTTACCGCAACAACCTCTTCCCGCGCTCACTTAACGGCAAGCATAACGATGAAAATCCAATTTAAGGCTGCCTCAGCGAGTGAGACGCTTTGTTCTCGCTCGCTCTCTCTCTCACACACACACACATACACATGGAAGCGTGTAATAAAATAAAGTAGCCTCGCCGTGTGGAGAAATTAGAAGGCAGGCAGCATCTACGTCGACGTCAACGTCGTCGTCGTCGTCGTCGTCGTCCTGACGTCCTGGACGTTCCCATGCCGAAAATTGAATTTTACAATGAAAATGCGCGCACAAGAAGAAAACTTGCTGGCCTGCGAAAAATGAGAAAATTGTCTTACGTGCGTGCGACAGAGCGCGCTGCTGTGCAAGCGAGCCGGCAGCAGCAGGCCGCTGCTTTGGCTGGCTGGCAGCGCAGCGCCTGCGCGAAAAAATAAAGGGAAATACAGAAAAGGCAGCAAAGGCGGCGCTTAGGGGGCCCAACGGAACGAGCTGGGCACGACAACGAGCCTGCGGCCGAGCTCGTGCTCGAGCCCGAACCACCCGAAGCCAACCCAACCCCCGTTGCGGCCATCTTTAGACGATGACAGCGACGTCGGCAGCGACGGCAGCGACGGCTGCGATGGCAGCGACAGCAGAAACAACGTCGCAGCCTCTGCGTCCGCTGTTAGATCATTCGCAATCAGCCGTTGCACGCGTTCGGTACACAGCCATTCCCAGCCATATATAACAGTATAACAGCCAGCCAGTCAGTCGAACAGTCGAACAGTCTATCCAAATCTACGTGTGGATTACAGACGAGACAAAGACAAACAACTGCAATTTGTGCATTCGCGTCGGTTAACCCCAAGTGTAAAGTGCGAAGAGACAAACAATACCCAAAAACCCAAGGCAATCAACTCACGTGTGTGTGCCTGTGTACATGTGTGTGTGTGCGTGTGTGTGTGTAAAACTTTTATGTGCTAAATTTGAGCTTTGATTGAGTGTGACTCGAAAGTTAGTCCAGTTGCACCGTTAGAGTTCACACCTGCCCAATACTCGAACTCTCCAATTTGCACGCACTCTACGAAAGTTTTTGCTGACAAGCGCTTTGAGCCGCCTTTTAGACGCTGTCGAAAGTTTCCCTTTGTTGCCTTTCGACTTCACAGTTTTCCACGCGCCGAGCCCAACCAAAGGATTTCTTTCCGTGCCACGCTTGAAGAATTACTGCCAAAATTTTCACGGACGGTAATAAGGTGAGTCGAAGAAACTAGTGTAACTTGGGGGAAGTAATGCAGTTGTCAAGGATATGTGATCTAATGTGATTAAAGCAAACTTATGGGAAGCAAACAAAAGTTTTCTTAACTTGAGCTATTTAAGGAAAGATTTTGGGTTGAGTTCTTCTGACATAGATAAGAATAGAAGCAGTTTATGAGAAGATAAAGTTTATAATATTTAGTAACTAAGTTTTAAGGGTTGGAATTCTAGCCGAAGATTTGAAGATAGTGTTCTTTGAGACTAATGCGTTGAAAGTTGCTTATAAACAATATGAAATTTATTTATAATATATCAATTTGACTATTCAGAGGTAAATAATAAAATTTAACAAGCTCATGGCACTAGAAAATGCTGTTAAGCTTTGCTTATTTCCTAGCTATCTATCTGTTGTTCCATCTATCTTTTAATTAGTTAGATGAAATTAGTAGCTTAAGTTAAGTTTTAGTTTTGAAGTTTAGTTTTAATTTCTTTATAGATCTTGCCTCTTTCTTAAATATATACATGGGCATTTGAACATCATATGTGACTTTGCTTATAGAACTAATTCTTGGGAATTATATAATCTAACTTTTCATAAATTTGATTAGTTTTTTCAAAAATAAGGCTCGTTATAATTTAAAAAAAATGTTTAAAATGTAAAAGAATATTAAAGAATTATATTAAAGAATAATAAAGAATTATACAAAGAATTAAATATATTATATTAAATTATATTAATTATATAAAAAAAATATATATATTATTATATTATATATTACATATATTTATATAATTTTATAAAATATACTATATACATTTTATTTTATGTAAGTAATTGATGAGCTTAACTGAAAATATGATATGATATAATATAATATGATATAGTTTAATATGCTATGATATGATATGATATAGTTTTGAAGAGCCTTGAATTGCCTATGCATCGCTCTATCTGCTTCAACTCCCATTCACATTTGAATATATACTTTAGGCTTAATAAAGAAAAGCTCAAAAAAAATCTAATATATATATATATATATATATATATCTAAAAAATCCATATTTATAAAACATTTTTATAGCTTTGCTAATTGCAAATACTTAAAACTTGGTTTGTTTTAGTAATTAAATAATCACATAATTTTCAGTAAAAAAGTTGATTGCATAATCACATTAAGCATATATATATATACACAGACCATCAGATATATATATACTTCATTCTAATCTCAAGAAACATATTTTTGCCTGCTCTGGAATCGTCTTTGAATTGAATTGAAGGCAAAAGCATTTTGCGCATAATTTATTTACACGCTTTTAATTTGTATTAAAAATTTCTTAATGAGTGCAGATGTGATAAAAATCTTGTTCAAGTGTTCTCAAGTACACCCGCACACACACACAGTCAGACTTGTGTGTGTGTGTGTGAATTGCTTAAGTGCCTCCACTCGCTTGAGGGGCACACCAAAAGTGTTTGTGTTGATGCCTTTCCTGTGAGAAATCGCACAAAATTTGTGAACACTTGAGCAGGAGAAAAGGATGCGAGTTGAGGAAACAAAGCATGGAAAGGGGAAATGGCAAAAAAAGGAACTTTTGCTAGCGCCGAAGAAAGTTGAGACTCAAATGCAGTTCAACACCCGCTGTAATTGGGCACAGACCCCAAATGCAGTTTGAATAATTGATGATAATTAAAAAGAGTGCCGGGCACTGCGGTTCCTGTCCAGACACGTGCTGGAGCGGGAGAGCAGAGGAGCACCAAATCAATGGCCAATAATTTGCCAAACGAATCCAGAAGCGCGCCAAACAAATTGAAGGGAGGCGGGGGGAGTCGCAGCAGCTGCACCTCCGGGCATGCAAAGAAGCAGAGAGAACAGACAGCAAAAAAAGAAGAAGAAGAAGGGCACACAGCTACAAATTGAATTGATCAACCGCAAATTAATTGGCAGCCATGCAAACGCCATGCGCTCCAACTCCAGCTCCAGCCCCAGCTCCGACTCCCATTGGGGGGCAATGGAATTTCATTTTTGTTGTCAACGTCAAGTTTCGATTCGTTTTCATTTCGTTCAACTCAATTAGGGTTGGTTAGCTCTGGGTAGGGGCGGTCCGACTGAGCGAAGGGAGGGAGCGCACAAAAATAAAATACAATTTGGCATATTTAAATTAGCAAATAGAATTATCTGGCAAATGGGCATAGTTGGAGGTTAGTTGGCATGTTTATTGATTGCTTGATTGAATTGGCTCTCGAAATGGCGAATATTTCGGGTTTGTCGTCGCGAGTTCCAAATGAAATTTTAGCCAATGGCAAATGCTCTCAAAATATGGTTAACTAAAATAGTTGGCATTTATTTTTTGACATTTTAAGTGGTATTAGCTATAGCAAATTGATTGATCCAATTATTCATTTGGAAGTCAAGCGCTTTAGAGAACTTTTCTTATTTTACATAAAAATAGATATATAAAGGTATATGTACATACATAAAGGTATATGTAAAATTGAACTAATATTTGGCAGATTATTAACTACTTTTTTGTCTATTTGAAAATTTTGAATTTAAAAATCTAAACTAGAAGAAGAAAAGTAGAAGAAGAAATTTTGTAAATAGTTAATTTTTTTTTATTATTTGCAATTTTATTTAATCGATTTTTGTGGTTTTAGAAGAATATATAATATATATATAGAATTTATCATATTATTACGAACTGAACTAAGTAGAGTTCGAACCCCGATCTGAGGAAATTTTTATATATTTACGTTTTTTTTATGACATTAGGCGAATTTGTTATATATAATTTATAAATATATATAGAATTTATCGTATTATTAAGAACTGTAGGAAAAGGGTTCGAACCCTGATCTGAGGGTCTACGAAGTGAAATATAGAAATTTTGCCAAATGGAAAAAGCTTATACATAAATATGCATATACAGAGAGTTAAGATGAGATTTTTATAGATAAGATGAGATCTTTAGTAAAGTCTGATATATTCTGAATTTCTATTTTTAATAGTTTCGGGGCTTAATAGGTTCGTGGAGTCATATGATATATTGGGAGAAATATAAAAATATATCTCAGAAATACTTACATTTGAATGAACTTGGACACATTTTATTTTTGTGATCAAATATAAGCATATAATATGAAATACACTTATATTTAAGCTCAATTTTAGCTATACCTAAGATTAATTCTTATTTGATTCATATGATACCAAAGTTTCTATGGACTTCAATTATACTAAAAGAATTATGATATACGAAAGAAAAGAATGATGATATTATATTGCTCTACTCTTTTTTCTCAGTTCACAAGTTTTCCCAACTGTCTTTCTCTCTCTCTCTCTCTCTTTTTCACTCTCTCTCTCTCTCTCCTTCTCTTAAACAACTAAGCGACCCGCCAGGCCGCCAACTTTTTCTCTTCCCAGCAACAATTGAGATCGAAAAACAAAAAAAAAAGCAGAGAGGGAAAAACTACAGGCAGCAAAACCCGTTGGCAAATGCACACAAAAAGCAATTTGCTTTAATTAAACAGAAAATTCAATCAAAATATTTATAATAAAACAAAACACCAACCACGCAATTGTCAAGAGTGCATATATTATATATATATATAATATATATCGTGCTATATGCAGACCTTCTATATGCGGGCGCCCCGAAGACGAATTCAATTTGAAGGGTTGGCCTGCCCACCCCCTTCCCAGCCCCTCCCGCGCTGCACAATTGGCGACACTTGGACACGGATCGCAGTCGGAGCAACTGCATCGGGCGACGGGTGGCCATCTGTTGTTGTTGTTGTTGCTGTTGTTGTGCCTGTCGTGCACATAATTCAATTTAAAAGCATTTTCGTAGCCGCAGATTCCATAGCTTCAACTGATTTTTATTGCATATACCCTAAACATAAAATTGCAGAAAGGGTATTTGCAAGTTGGCTTCAGGCAATGAGTTGACAAAACTCTGTGTGAATAGAATAGAACCATTTTTGATTACTTTGGAACATATTTTAATCTGATTTCTATACAAGGATCGAGTTCTGTGTAAAACTTTGATTTCAATTTTGAATATGGCAGAAATATACAGTATTTGATAGGTATTCTTAAATATCATAATTAAAATATATATAAAGTCGAATACCGATAATTCGACCCCCGCTTAATCGAAAACCTCAATAATTCGTAAAAAATGCTGTCCCCTACAAAAAAATCCTGATCTATAAAGCGAATTTCTGTGTAACTCGTAAAAAATGTGATTGCCATTTCGAAATATCGAAATTTGACTGTATACATATTCAAAGAAAAGTCTACTGTCTATATTTATCTATTTCGAATTATTTATAAACCAAAATGCCCAAAATTCAGTTTAGGTAAGATTTTTTTTTTGAAAGCCACTTACCAAAGCTTTTATCTAAGCCTTTATCAGCCACATTTACTTTCACAAATTGTTTTGTTAAACAAATTAAACTTCCGTAGAAAACTCAGTTATAAATCATCTTATATATTACTTGAATCCCTAAACTTGCATTTATCCTAGCATGATAGAATCAAATTTTGGCTAGATATAAAAAATCATCGCTTGCTTTTTGAATACGAAAATAAATTATATATATAAAAATATATTATATTCCATTTTCATTATAATCTGTATATTATATAGCTATATAAATTATATTTGTTTCATATAAATTTCTATGACAAGGCTTTAACCAAAAGCTGAGCTGATTATTGTAAAAACTTTTACTGCTTTGGTCACGGAATCGAAACTCAAGTTAGGATTTATCGTATATTGCAGTATGAGGAACCATTGAAAATATCTTAGTCTAGCATTATTTTATTAACAAAATTTTTATTAAAAAAAAATCTAAGATTTGTAATATTGTAGATTAAAGAGTAAAATCTATAAAATCCAAAAATAAATTTGTTTTGATCAAAAAATAGTTAAGTAAATCAATTTTCGATGATATTTTAAAACAATCCTATGATAATAGCATAATATGATGCTTCAATCCAAAGTATTCAACTGTAACTAAGACCTATTAAAACAGCCTCGAATTCACAAATTCATTTGAGATAGTATACTAGATGCCTTATATATGTAGGTGTAGATGGTATAATAGAATAGAATATAATAGAAGCTAATAAGATTCGAAAAGTAAATTTAGCATTAAGCTTTATTTTGAACCCACTCGTTTAATAGGATACCCCCAGGTCGAGCAATAATGCCTAGATCATGCCTATATTTGTTTCAATAACTATTTTTTTTTGTTTCACTTTGAGCCGAGGCGCGAGCCAATTGACACAATCAAATGCGCTTAATGCAGCGCAGCAAAAACAAAAACAACGGCCGAAAACTGCAATCAACGCCAGAGACAGATCCACAGCGAGGGAGGGTGGTGGTAGGCGGGAGGAGAGGGTTCATGGCAGGGGAGGAGGGGTTGGGCTAGGTAGATTCTGCGCCAGTTTAGTTTGATTACGCGGACGGACAATTCTAAAAACGGATGCACTTTACTTTTCGCCAAGTGATAACCTCATCATCGTCAGTAACTGTGTGTGCCTCCCGCCTGCGCCACGCCCCCTGCCCACATGCAGCACAAAATTATCGCGCTTTTAGGCACAATCGCTTTGTTGCTGTTGTTGTTGTTGTTGTTGTTGTTGTGTGGGTGGCAGACAATTTTGCAAATGCGTTTAAGTGGCTCTAATGCAGGCGGGATGAGGCGGCTGGCCGGGATTCGGGTCTGCCTCGCACGTGGATACGACTATGGCCAATGCAGTTGATGATGATAATGACGATGATGACGATGATGACGCTGTCTGCCAGGCGAATTATGGCAGCTGCGAACGTCGTTTCTCCATTTGCCGCGATTTGGCGAGCGATTGCCGAGATTTTGCCAGCCGATAAGTCCATTAGGGAATGGAGCGTACCGAAGTGACGCTATACATATATATGTCTGTGACTATGACCTTGGGGGCTCGACTCGATTGCCCATCCGATTGGAGCGAACTCGGTCACTCGGCTACAAATCTGGGTTAATGTGAAGAGAAGAATTGCGCGAGTGAGTTTATCAAGAGTTAAATATGTAATTGAATAAGATTTGTCTTTGAGAGGCGGAAGTGCTTCCCAAGTCAGGTGATCCTCAAGATCTAAGAGTATATTGAAATCAAGCAGATCAATATATGTGTTTAGTTCAGATTCGTATGCGCAGCTAGCGATCAAGGTACAAATTTCATAGATAGACTTATCAGCTTCACTCAAAAATTAATCAACTGGCTTGACCTGCTTTGATAAAGTTGATAAAGATCTACGAGTAGAATTGAAAAAGTCTTTGGAAATCCTTACCGAAATTTAAGTAATCAGTTTTCTCAAGAAACTAAATAGAAGATACGTAAAATAATAACTACAATCGAATGCGGTTAATTTGAAATGGCAAGGAGACCACATTTTGTAACGAATTACACAGGAATTAGATTTAAAGAACAGGAATTCCAATGAATTTTTTTCAAGGGGTTTTACAGTTTTTTTTTTTGATGTAGCAATGGGCGAATTATAGGGATTCGACTAAAATTATTATTTTTGATTAATTCTGTTTAGTTTCTTGAGAAATCTATTCTACAAAATATAATTGTATTACATAATATGTATGATTAAATTCCGCTAAGGATTTCAAAATACTTTTTTCATTCTAGATCTTTATCAACTTTATCAATGTAGGTATTTTTATTTGAATGGAACATATGGTTGCCATGAGTATAGACGGGGCCTAAGAATTCCCTGATAAATAAGCAGTAATTAAAATTTTGAATATGCTGAAAAGTTCTAGACATGTTTCATTCCAGCAAAACAACTGTTGGATGATCTCATTAAAGCTTGCTAAGTTAAGCATATTAGAGGTCAATTTTGCCAGCAAAAGAACAAAATTAATATCCAATATTATATTATATATTTATGAATATTTCAAAACATATTGAAAGAATTTATTTGTATTATAATTTTATCTCAATTATCAGTTTTTCATACCGCGATCATAGATCATAGATCTGGCATATTTCATAAAATTCCAAACATTTCACCAGCACATATATCTATATATATATATATATCAGATTCAACTACAAACAACAAAAATTAACTCAAAATTAATTAAAACGCATCAAAATGTAATGCAATTTGCAGCAGCTCCATCTGATGCGCATTATGCAACAGCAGCTGAAACAGACGCGAAAGAGTAATAAAAACATAAATTAATAATGTTACAGAAAAAAAAAAATATAAAATAAAACAAGAGCAATTGCATTAATTGAGCGAACAACAAAGTGGAAATGCGTCTGCGACATTTCGCGTCCCGCTTTTCCCCCATCCAAGCAGGTCTGAAATATGGGGTTGATGCAGAGTGATGCATATGAATATATCAACCAATATGCCAATGCACTTTAACTGCAACAGAAGACAGGGTATGACTTGCAGATAACCTGTAAATGTTTTCGCTATAAAATGGTGTTGATAATAGAAACATTTTTTTAATACTATATGATTTTCTTAAAAGAAAATTGGCTATGAAAATTTTAGAAAATTTATTCGAAATAAATGAATATATTTACATCAAATATTTAATAATATTTACATAAAATATATCCCGTTTTTTACTATTGCACTTATAGACACTCTTGGGGCGCTATAGACTTAAAAAATAAATCAAAATTCTAGACAGAAGTGTGGGATTAGGAGATATCCTATTAGAAAAGTTGATGTACTTTATAAAGTATGCACTATATTATTAGCGGCTATAAATGTTACCCTAATGTCTGTAAAAAGTGCACTCAACATTAAAAAAAAAAAACAAAAATAAATAAATAAATAAAAATAATAAATACATAAATATACAAAATGTGAAATATTCTGGATTTGTGAGGACTTCAGAAACACCTGCATAAGACACATGTCCTATGCTCTTTTAATCCTCGAGATATGCTTGGAAAACCATTTACCCATATCTATTTCTTATAATTTCCGGAAAGTAGGTCAGATAGATTTCAATCATTTAATCATTAAATCTAACAAAAAACTTTTTTTAAAATTTAAGTAATTAACTTTTAGGCTCCAATAGTAGACAGAGAAATATTGGTAAAAGTTTAGGTTGTTGAAGCAAATCAATATTCGATTCCCTAAAGGTAGTTTACCCTTTTTACCTACATTAAAGGGTATATTAAAAAATAAAAACAAATTGTCAACTTCGCTTGATTAATTTGAATTAACCAAATTAAAATGAAACACAAGTCAATCAGCGGCTGCAACACCCAGCGCAGCGCCAAAAGGGCGCCAGACAGAGACGGCAACAGCAAGAGAGAGAGAGCGAGTAAGAGGCGCATTAAAGAAGGAGGGAGCTGGGGTGCAACTCCAACGAATGGGCATAAAAAGCGCACAACAAACAAGCAACAAAAAATATTGCGAAAAAAGTGAGGAAAAGTAAAAAAAAATTGTTAAATTTTTAATTCCATTAACGCAGTAAGAACACGCGAATGTTGACAGCCCTTGCACACACACACACACACACACGCACACTTGCACAATGGGTAAGCGGAACAACTCGAATGCAGCTCCCTAATGCAATTGGGGTAGACAGCGGCTGCTGTTGCCTAATCCTACAGCTCTGATTGAATTTCCCGTTTTGGCGACGGCTCGTGGCAGCAACTAGCGATGACTGCAACACTACCACACACACAAACACACACACACATGTATGTAGAGCTCGCTCTGTCCGTGACAACAAAGGCATTTCGAGTCCGAAGCTTAGCACACAGATTTGCCCAGTTTTGGCAGCCTGCCTCCAGCCTGCCTGGCTGCTTGCAACACGCGCTCTAGCTGCCACCCACAACTTGCTCCGCTCCTTCTCACCTCAGCCTACTCGACTGACACAGTCAAATCGAAATCGTTGCGCTGTTTAGTGCGCACCTAATTGAATTTCGCGTGTGCTGCACTCCACACAGCCACCTGCCACCTGCCACAGCGCGTTGCATTGTCTGGATCGAGGAACAAGGCCCGAGAGCAATCGCAAGTGCATTTCACAGCAATTGGATAATTGCATTTGGCTGCAGTTTCAGCTGCAGTTGCAGCTAGTTGCAGCATCTATCGCGTGTGTTGCACCATCAGCATTAGCTCTGGTCTGCCTTAATTAGAGCGATCAGCCAAAAAGTAGGCAATAGTTTTTTTAAAAAGTATAATGTTAAGGCTAGTTTAGATGGATTTCTTCAGAGCTCTGTGAAATCTTTATCATTATCATTGAGGTTTTTAGACGTTTCTGTGACAGGTTTTTTAACAGAATATTCCAAAGCCTTTTCAAGCTTTAAGAGCTTTATAAATGAGGCTGAGGTTGATATAGGCAGACTTTGTCTATAGAGCAAAGAAACTGATGTAACTGAATCTGCAGAACCTTCATATCTAACAAATCTAAATCAAGAATTGGTATATTAGAATTTTAAATATTTTTTATATATTTTATCTTATATTTTTATACATTTTGAATAAATTTTTTATCTCATGTATATTTTTTTTTATATATATTTTATATATTTTTAATATATTTTTTATTAATATTTTATATATATTTTTAAAATATTTTATAAATATTTTTTATACATTTTTTTAAATATATTTTTTTATATATTTTTTTGTAAATATATTTTTTTCTATGTTTTTTTTTTATATAGTTTTAATATTTTTTTTAATTTATTTTTTTTATATTTTTTAAAATATCTTATAAATTTTTTTTTATATATTTATACCCTGAACCCATTGAAAATGGGAAATCAGGGTATAATGGTTTTGCAAAAAGTATGTAACAGGCAGAAGGAGGCGTGGCAGACCCCTTAAAGTATATATATTCTTGATCAGGGCGACGAGCTGAGTCGATTTGGCCCTGTCCGTCTGTCTGTCCGTCCGTCCGTCCGTCCGTCCGTCCGTCCGTCCGTCCGTCCGTCCGTCCGTCTGTCCGTATGTATGAACGCGTCGATCTCAGAACATATAAGAGCTAGAGACTTCAAATTTTGCATGATGGTCTGTGTATACAGCGAAAATATCGAGTTTGTTTTAGATATTCGATAAATTTTTCCGTTTCAATGATATCGATTTAAAACGTTATCAAGATTCAGTTTTTTGACCATATCTTTTACATATTTTTAGCTACAGCTACCAAATTTTGTTTTTAGCTTTTTGAAAATAAAATACATTTTCTATTTTTTCATATTTTGGATACCGGCTCCACATTTTACAAAAAAAATTTATTAAAAAAAAAAATTATCAAAGCCACAAATTTTTTTTTTTAAATTTTTAAGTGAAAACCGTATTTTCAATAAATTAATAGCACTCAATGCAGAAAATTGCATTCAAATCCGTTAAGTAATACAGAAGTTATTAAAGGAAACATTGTAAAAGCACGCGGCAGCAGCCTGTACGTGTGCACACATACATTCAAATGAACTACACAGTAATCGGGGCGCGTGCTTCTGTGTGCATGGTATATGTGTGCTTGTGTATACAAATGTGTGCATGTGTATATGCGCGCAGAGGTAATATGTATAGATAAAAGATGTAAGCTAAGTTGTTTAAAACAACAGCTCGGACTTGGTTCAGGGGATCTCGTAGTCGGGCTGAGACCCGACTAGAGCTTTCTTACTTGTTTTTATATATTTTCTATAATTTTTATTTAATATATTTTTATATATTTCTTAATTATATATTTTTTTTATATATTATTATGGCCGCAAATCCTTTATAGATCTTATCGAACTCAGCAAAAGGAATTTCATAACTCTTATAGCAAATTTTTCAACAATAAATTGATAGGAAAATTGCATAAATGAAATTTTCTTCTGTTTTATAAAATGCAATCCCTATTTATAGACATATACATAAATGACTATAAAATGTTTGCCATATATTTCTCGTCAATTTATGATAGTTGTGCAAACATTTGGGAATAGAATTACAGATTGTTTGCTTTCATATTAGATCGTGCCTTCGCAATTTCCTGTTGCCTCGCATTTTCAGTTGCATTTCAATTTCAATTGCAATTAAAATTAATTGTGTGCATACCACTAGACGACACACACACACACACTTATTATACATACTATATATATATATGGATATATAAATATATAACTCCAGGCTAGCGACGATTTGTTGCCGCTTCCTTGCGCCGTTTTAATTTATTTGAGTAAATTTGTTAAAATAAAAAAAAAACTTTATGAATTTTATTTATGGCATGCACACGACCCAGCAAACCCACTCGCCCACTTGCCACGCCCCGCCGGGCACCACAAGTGTTAGCATATCATGTTACAGACTATTTCCGCCAAATTTACACACGCAAAATAATTTAACGGCAGCAGAGGAGGACGCGAACGGCGAACGGTGAACGGCGCACGGCGAATGTCCTGGCGCCAGCTGCGTCCCCAAGCTGGGCCAATAAATTTCCATTTAGTCAGCATCAGCAGCCATCAGCTGCAGGAGAGCCAGGTTGCCTGGCTCCCAGGCCTTGCCTGACCATAGCATTCCATTAGAATTGTGAGAATTTGTAATTTTGCATAATTGTTGTATTTGGACTCCGTCGGCCGCAAAACTCATTTGCCAAATGGAAAATTGCCATTTCGTGTCTAATGTTGCACATGCGGCTCATTGGTGAGCCACGCCCTCCCCAAAGTTTTAGTGGCGCCCGACCTGGGACCGACTAGGCGCCCAGCTAGCAACTGTGCCCCGTCGTCGGGTGTTGTTAGTGAATTAATTTCCATTGAATAATTTATGCTGAATTATTTGGCCGTATTAAATAGCCGTACATTGTGCCGTACACATTTTGCGGCCACGATTTTAGGCCGGGCTTACTCTGCTCTGCTCTGTAGATCCTCTGGCCCGAAGCGTACTCATGCATTTTGTTGCTTGACTGTTGGCGCTAATAAATAGCATACATCTAGGTCCATGTCCATGTCCATGTCGAGAGAGCCCCCAGGGAGGGTCTTACATATGTAAATCAAATCAAAATGCTATTTCTGAAATTGATTTTTACAATTTTAATGGGCTGATTTAAAACGAATGTTTCTAAGTAGACAGAAGACTGCAATTTTAGTTGAAACTTTGAATGTATATATATAAGGTTGTCTAAATCTTATCAGAATTAACAATTTTTAAACTAGGTTTTGTTGCTCTGTAAAACAAAGATTTCTTAAAATTTCCCTAATTATACTATTTACACATATTTTTATATATGGTTATATTTATATATTTGCTCCCCAATAATTCGAAAATCTTAATAATTCGTAAAAAATCCTGTCCCCTTGAAAAAAATCGTTGGAATTCCTCTTCATTAAATTGAAGTAAAAGAAATACAGTTTCTTCCAATATATATAAATGTGTATACAATTCAATCTCTTTATATACATATATGCATATGGAAATAAAATTTCTTCATATATATATATATACATATATATATAAAAAGATATTGTATATATACATATATATATAAAAAGAAATTGTATTTCCATATGTCTTTCGCTCCATTTATCTCATTTTTCTATGCCTTTTTTATTGCTTTTCTTTATCAAGTCTCATAATAATATTAATTATTTATCTCTTTAGGCAATTGCAAGATTCTAATTACTTGTGTAACAGAGATAGTTAGTTATAATCTTAGATACAGTACATCTTAAGCTTACGCATCTAACTTATGTGTTTTAAAAATTTTCTTTAAGAAATTGAAAAAAAAGGTATCTGCTAAATTTTTAAATTTGATATAAATAAGTGAATATTGTTTTAGTTGTTGATATTTTTATTTTATTTATAACTAAAGGCCTCTACACATGTTGTTAAAATTTGATTTAGAATAATCCTTAGCTTTGATAAAATAAGTATTCCAAAATTCCATTCATGATTTACTTGCTTATCTGTTTGTTTCGATTGACTGATTGAAAATCAACGCAAGGACTAACTAATATAAATTCCTCAAAATAGTTAAAAATATAATTTTTTGTAAGCATTTGTAAAGGTGATATAGTTGAAAACTTAATATAGTTGTACACTAAAATTGTTATTAAAGTTAGAGAACTTGCGTATCAAAGTTTCTGATAGAAATATTTCATTATAACGACTTTCACAGTATTGAAAATAGCTTAAATTTATTCAAATTAACAATTTAACTAAATCAATAATTTTGAATTATTTAAAGTCCTTAGACAATTTTTATTAGGTAAGCAAATGGTTTCAAGTTAGCTCTAAACTATTTGAATTAATTTGAAGTTTATCAATAATATTTGTTTGTCAGGATCATCTGATGTCGACTTCTCACAAGTATCGCTTACAGATTGACCTGAACAGAGAATCTTTCGAATTTTCACATTTATCATCTTCATATCTTATCTCTGATTATGATGGTTGACTGCTTTCGCTGCGATGCTACTGGGAATGGGTTTTCCATGAGTTTCCATGAGAAATTCTTGGTCTAATTAAGAGCTGAGCAGATGCAAAAAGGCGCCAACTGGGCGGCAATTGCAGTCAGAGTCAGAGCCAGAGTCAGATGCCAGCTCATCAACTGGGCAGCAAGTGGATCGAAATGTGGGAATCGTTAGTTTTGGGTACAAAGCGAAACAAGTTGGGTTGAGTGACGAGCGAGCGGACTCGTCGACTTTGCGGCAAATGCAATTAATTTAAATCAATTGATTCGTTTGAGGACAATTTAATTGTATGCAGACAGCGACGCTGGCAGCGCTGCATTCTGCGGCAGAGCAATGCAAAAGAGTGGAAATATAAAAACTGAAATCGATTGTAGATTATTTGTCATAAGGCCTGTAATTGTCTTTAATTGAATCGAATTGAGTTTGAGGTGCATATGACAACATTAAAGGCGACGCAATGTCGGCCCGCATGCGCTGCAGTCGACGTCTCAGTCGACGTCTCAGCCGCCATCAATTGAATTGCATTTAAATTACAAGTTTGCCCAGGCCTCAATATTGAAATGCTCGTAACAGAGTTCGAGTACGTGATTGGCAAATAAATTAATCAAAATTACTGACAATCTTTTAACCAATTTGTACAAATGTATCTGAAGCTTGTTTTTTGTGTCTCTTTACAGCTCGGTCCTGCAGCTGCGGGCAGAGGAATGTTTTGCTATCAGTGCCCGCCCGCCCTGCATCCGTGCGGTCCGCATCCGCCGCGCCTGCCCACACTCGACTATCCATTTGCTGCCACACATCCATGTGAGTACGAAACACAAATGTATCTATCAGATACTTTCAAAGATAACAGCCAGGCAGATGCCAAAAAGTGCAACTTCCAATTGAGTTTAGATTAAAAGCCAATGATAATCGCCCGACAACGGATTATATTGTACTCTTGCAACTTGTAGTTACATTAACGAATTATTCTATTAGTGGCACGAAATGAATGAAAAACGTGAATGGCGAGTGGGCTGATTCGGGCATTACGACTGGGACTCTGTCGCATATCGAATTACAGAGACAGCACATGTCGAGGGCTTGCATTGGGCTACGGCATGAATTATGCGCAGAACTTTCTGCCGAATCGGTCAGAGGGTAAGTGTCTGTGTGTGCACAAGTGCCAATGAGATAGAGAGAGAGAGAGAGCGAGAGCGAGAGTGTTGGAAAGTGAGAGAGGCTGAGTGCTAAGCGAAGGGAGTGTTGTTGAGTGTCGATTTCGCATCTAATTAAATATTCCTCGAGTTCATGAACTGACAAATGTTTTTTTTTTCGTGCGCTCAGGCATCTGTGATTAGAAATACAAAATAGTTTTGCATAGATTGCAATTGATAATGGAAATTCAATTACTTACTGGGGGTAAAAAGAGTGTTTCAAGTAGTCTTTGAAAATTAGGTGTATTAAGAACTTTTCAATTAGTAAAAAGAGCCAGAAAGTTGTTAAGCT
This sequence comes from Drosophila gaucha, assembly GCA_035045545.1. NCBI lineage: Eukaryota > Metazoa > Arthropoda > Insecta > Diptera > Drosophilidae > Drosophila > Drosophila gaucha. The sequence goes on from JAWNOY010000099.1 coordinate 5,764,516, forward strand.
AAGAAGTAAATTTTGTGTATATATGAGGGAATTGAGATCTGATTCAAATTATAGTTACATATATATTACATATATACATACTTAAATTGAGATTTTTGTATTTATTTTTATATTTTTAAAAAAGTTCTACTAAAAATATATTCCATAAAGAAAACATAAGCATAGATTTAGTTTACAGGAAAGAAGAATTTCAAGCAAGCTGAAATTTAAATTTGAATTTAAATGGGATCGTTTGATGATATTCAGAAATACATTACCGTATAACATATAATTACATAAATAGATAAGTATAAAGAACAGGTCCAAAAACGGAACTAGAAATAATGATATTATATCCATAGTATATGTTCGATCTCAGCTAGAGATGGGCGTCGGGATAGGGATTTTGGGACCACGAACAATTATTGGGTTGGTTGGGAAAGATTCGAAAAAAAGTCCGGTAAAAAGTCCCTGCCACTATGATAGCATGGTAGGAGGCTCCATAAATATGCCTATCAGTAGAGGTGGTAGTCGGGATCGGGATTTTCGGGACCCCCGGGTCCCGAAGGGGTATCTATGGAATGCCACCCATCTCAGATTCTCCGCACTTTTTGCATGATTTAAGAATTTCTGATTTTTTTGCTATTCTTCAATGATAATCATTTGTTTTCAATAATTTGTACAACTTAGACGATCATCATTTTTGTTTGATCCAAAAAATTTAATCTTAAAAGCACTTATTTTTAATAAAATTTTATTTTTTTGCTGAAATTAAAACTCAACATCATCAACAGCTGATTATCGATTATTTGTTATTGAAGCTCAACAGCATTGAAGATTGGAAGCTGTTGTTTGTAAAGACTTAGTTTCAATTAATATTCCATAAATAAAACATATATGTACGGTCCCGGAATGAAAATAGAATGCCACGAGCTTAGCAAACTAAAAAATTATTAATTTACTTTTTTACAAATATTATTAAATGCTAAATACTTTACAGTGTTTTCTTACTTACTTTCAAAGTAGTTTCCAAGCTTAAGAAGCTACTCTTTTAGATAGTATTGGCTTTGGCATAGCCCTGAATTATGCAATTCAGTTCTCGACTAGCTGATTGCACTTAACAAAAATGTTTTTTTTTACATATTTTTTTTATTAATAATTCTTGTGTCAGAGCATAACGCAGCTTAATATTCAGAGTCAGAGTCTGCTAGGGCAGGGCATAAAAATTCCATTAAACGTCATGCGACGAATGCGCCGAAAGAAAACCACGAAGCAATTCGATTTGCTGCCAGCCCTCGCCCTCAATAGGAGCCAGATAACTATAATTGAATAAAAAAGAAGCGAAACGAAGCGAACTCAATCGATATATGTATGAATGTGTGTGTGGAGAGTGCCAAAGGAGTGGCAGCTTCTACTGCGGCCAAAAGGGCCGCCAAGAAGTGAGATTAGTTTTCGGTTGGGTTCGGTTCGGCTTTTCGCTTCATGCAATTATCCAGCAAAGCGTTAATGCTTTGGCATGCAAATTTCCTTCAGTCGCTGGAATGTGCGAAAGTGTCGCGCAGATATGGCAAAAGCGCGCGGCGATTTCGTCAGTCTCCATTTATTCAAATCCGAATCAACATCGATATCAAAATCAAAGTGCCACCTGCCGCCAAAAACGGTTTTATTGATTTTTTGTCTGTTTTTTCGGCTGCATAAAAGGCGCCGACAAAGACGACCGACAAATATGTCAATGCGTCTGACAATTTGCTGCTCAAATTGCAGCGCATTTAGTTTTTGGGATGCCTGAGCGCATGCACGAGTACTTAATGGGATTAGCCAAAGACTTACGAACGCATTACATCAACTCCAATAGATGGAGCCGGAGTGAGAGGAATCTAACTACTTCTGTACATAATGCATGAGCATTCTGCACGTAGACTTGCTCACGTACTGCTCTATCTCTCTCTCACTCACACTGCCTCTCTCTCTCTCTAATCAGTTGCTGCTGTTACTTAAGGTGACCCTCGACTGATTTATTCAATATGATATGACAGACAGGCTGCTTGTACTCACAACTTGCAACTTATGCCCTATAATGTGGCAAGCTACGCATATTTACGGCTTATTACCTAACAAATTCAACTGTCGCTTATGATTTGACTCGAGTCTTGACTCGTCTCTAGCAACATGTGTGACAGGTGTTGCTAATGCAATTTATAAATTGTGGCTGCTTATCAGCTGCTGCAAGTCTGCTCTGTGACTTTCAATGAGCTAAGATCTGAAATAGGAGTTGAATTATGTACGACATATGTTAATGGTATTAGACAATACTGTTTGTGAGAAAGAGATTCGAATTGATATAGAAGGCAGACTAAATGGGAGCTAGAAAAAGCAATATGAAAAGTGTATATTTATAAATTCACAAGGAGGCATCAATCATAAATAAATTAGATGAAGTTTAACAGCGTACTTATTGGTAATATAGAGATACAAAGTTGTGAAATATAATATAGATTTTTTAAAAAATTTTAACGGGAAGAGCAGCTGACCGAAAAGCCCTTCTTTTGGCTTTTCTAGATTTTTAATATTTGAAATAACTTGATATGATAGAGCTATTCTGTTCATAGATTCAACTTAAGCACGCTAAAAAGTTTCGGAAAAGCTAAATCTGGATTTTAGTTACTTTTCTGTTTGTCTTGAAAGTTTAAATGCTTGTTTTTTACTGTAATTTTCAATATAGTTCAATATAATACTATTTCTATTTCAATTCATTTCAGTTGGCATTTCTTCTTTCTCTTTATGCGGTATTCCAATCGTTTTCATAAATGTTTTCTGTTATCAATTATTACTACAACTAACCAAAATAAATTCTTAGGCAACAGCCGTTGCGGAATTCACATTGAAGACATTGAATAATACAATCGTGCCTGGTTGAAAACTTCGATATAGTGAACATCCAAATATTTACTTAATAGCTTCTTAAGACGCTTTGTGAACACATAAAGAAAACGTCAATTTCCAAATTCTTTTAATAAGCATACACAAAGTGTATTTTGGACAAATTAAACTAGTTTTTGAGCAAAAATTTTAAGCTTGATTTAAAGAACAACCTCAAAGCTATGAACAGGCCTTACAATAATTGGTTGACTTAATCTAGGCACGACTGATGTTGCTTTTTTCCTTTGCGCCAAGCCTGACTGAGGTAGTTATCTATAGTCTTACTTAACCCACTAACAACAAGTTTTATATTAATACTTTTAAATATTTTAAAATATATAATTATATATTTCTGAATTACTCAATTTATTAGAATACTTTCTAGATGTAGTGCTGTCTTCGCAATTTATTATACTTCAGCTTCTGGGAACCACATTCTTTGACCAATTCATTACCAATATTTTACTACAGTTTGTAGTTATTTGTAGTAATGCTATTTTCTTATATCTTATATCTTATATTTTCTTGACAACTAGTAATCTAATTCCTTGATAACTGTATAACCCAGTGAAAACTAAAAGAAATTTTGAGAGTTCACTTCCGCTGTTGCTCCATAAGTATTTCAAATTGAAATCAACGTTTGATGGTTTGTAACTAATGTCATTATCAATGTCATAAACAGCTCTTGGATATATGTATACATACGATAATATATGTATATATATCAAATATCTGAGGTAACAACTGCGACACTTTACGCAAATCAGAAAAGCTCAACATTTGCATGGCTAATTCAATTTAGTTTCGTTTCGTGATTCGTGTTTCGTGATTCCGTCACTCGACACCAAGAACGCTTCTCAATTGCTAAACTAATTTAAAATTTTGAGCGCGTGCGACAACGGCGAGAGCTCGATGCGGGACTCTGAAATCGAGAGCGTGACACAAGGGGCGGGCGGGCGTTCGGAAAGGGCTGCCCTGCGCTTTGGGAATTGGGGAAATCAAGAAAATGTTGGAAATGTCGGAAAAGTGTCGCAAGACATTTGCGCAACTCTGTGGCACGTTGCATGAGAGAAACTGGGCCAAAACTCATTTACAGCAGAACTATAATAAATGTTAATTTGTCTGAGATTACGCAAGCCCACACACACAGTCACAGAGGGTAAAAATCGAATGAAAATTGATTTTCAGGCTTAGTGTATATAACCCACGGATAAAACAGATGAAGTCAAAGTCAAGCTGCATGCCAATCAAGCAGCAGACACTGCCCAAAAAAGTTGCAGACAAGTATCTTACAGATACACAGATACAAATACACAGACACAGACACAGACTCAGACAGAGATACAGCTTGTGCCAGGGGGCAGCTGATTGCAAGGGCTCTCGACAGAGTCAGGACCAAAAATCCCTTAATGACGGTTTCGCTTGTTATGCCAAATGTTTAAAAATTGAATTATCTCCCATTACCGGCTACAGCTAACGAGCGGGGCGGCAGACACATAGACAGTGCGAGAAAGAGAGAGAGAGAGAGAGAAGGACAAAGAGAGATAGAGGGAGAGAGAGAGGAACTGGAGTTTAGAAGCAGAGGCAGGGAGAGTTGAGCAGGAATAGAGATATCTTGCGCTGTAAACGTACTCTTAAGAGGTTATATAAGCTGTATAGGTGTTAAGTAATATTACTTTTCTTATAATATATTGAAAGTTGGGCCAATTGGCAGGAATCGGTAGATGAGTTGCTCTTTTACTTGACAGTTTAAGAAAAAGATTCCATATTTACAAAATACAATATTCAAGTATAATATAAATCAACAGTCAGCATAAAAGCTAATATCAAACTAAAAATGTGTAGGCATAACTAAGGCATTATAGTAGTTAAGTAACATATCCTTTTATAGCACACTGAATCTGGATAAAAAACAAAATGTATAAAAAAATATTAAATTCTTAGAGAAACACCTTTGTTTTTTAAATACGCCCAACTCTGTTTTTACACGATAGATACGTTACTTAAAAAAGCGTGCAATTTAAAATCGTGTGAAAAATTCAAGCAACATATGGTATATATATATGCTGTATAGATAAGTTTTTGTAAGACACTGTCAAAATTAAATACAAATATTTTTTTTAAAATTCGTGCTAGAACCAATAATTTTTGTTAAAAAGTATTTATTGTTATAAATATATATATAATATAAATATTTCAGTTAGGAATTGCATACGTATTATTATGTATTATGCGCCTTTCAGCAACAGCGCTTGTGTCAAACCTATTTTCATAATGAGGTCAGCTTCCTAGATACAGATCGTTCAGAGTTGTATACGCTGAATTTAATATATATCTTCTGAGAAAGCTATTTTCACTCTAGTCAGAAAATTGAAACATAAATAAAGAATTTGATCAATTTTGGAACATTTTGTGAAGAGACTGTTTAAGCTTACAAAAAGATAGTTTAAGATCTGTAATTTTATATAAGAAGGTTTCGGAAATGAAGAGATAATATAGCTTAAGAGACTCTTAAGCAGTTAATATGATCTTATAATATTCTAGAGCTAACATTGATATAAACAATGCAGTTCGGTACAAATATATATGGGAGCAAGAGAATCGCTTAAGTATATAAAAATTATAAAATCCACAATTTAGTTTCAAAATTTTAAATACGAGATATCCGAAGGTCGTTCATCATATTTTCTATGCTTACACTGATACAAGGTTTGTGTCTGTGTTGGTTTCTCGCTTTGCTCTGTGCTGCGTACTTTTTGAATCAATTTGCCAACAAGGATTTGTTAATCCTGTCTTCCTGACAAGTGCGGTTAGTTGAGTTGTTGTTGGCTGACATTTGATGTTTGGTCTAGTACGCAGGTCGATGCTTTCAGCATGAAATTCTTATTGAATGTGGGGGGAGAGATAGAGAGAGAGAGAGAGAGAGTGGGGCTGGGATGAGACTGAAGAGCGCTTTGGGGATTTGCACTGGCAACCTAATTGTGCTAATTGCTGTTGCCGTTTGCTTTTTTGGCCTCAAAACGGTAGGCAAATGCCGCATGCCACATGCCACATGCCAGATGCCACATGTTCAAGGCGTCCATTTGCATTTCAAGCAATTATTGGCAACAAAAAATTTGATTAGCTCCCAAAACGAAACGAAACGAGCCGAAAAGTGCACGTAGCTCGGCTCACTGACTATTTGATTAGCCAGTCACTTTTTGGCCCGGCTACTTAGACCCACAACCAAAAAAATGTTGGCCAAATGCGTGCGTCATTAGCCTTGGCAACTGGCAAGTGGCAAGTGCAACTTGTGCTTTTCACCTGCACAACATTTTCTAATTACTTTCATAATCAAATATTAATAGCATCACGTAAATGGGCAGCTGCATAGCGACACTTTGATAAGTTGTTCGCAGCCAAACAGCATTAGATCGCATTAGAGGTATTCCCTGGGGCAGCGACCTTCAAGCGAATGGCGCAAATGAGCGTCGAGGGCTGCTAACAACATTTTCCAGCTAATCGGATTACGCAACCTCCCACAAAAGAAAGGAGCAACAAAAAAAACGAGAGAAAACTTTTGACATGCTCGGAGCTTAAGAGCGTAGAAAGAGTCGAGCAAGAAATTAAAATTAAATTTTGCAATTTGCTAGCTAATTATTTATTTAAAATCAAATTGAAAATTAATTTTACAACATGCCAAAAGGTTCAACAACACACAACAACAACAACTACAACAACAATGAAAAGTCCAACAATTATCGGGCTCACTTTTCGGGCCTTTTCTGTGAGCCGGGGTCAAGTGCGGCTGTCAACACGCCCCAACCCAGCCTCGCTCTCTGCTCTGGGTTTTCCTCATCTCATTCTCTCTGAGCTGTCTTTGTCGCTTCGCCCTGCTCGAAAGGCAGTTATAAAATATTTTGTAGCATACAAAATGGCGCTGCTGCTAGAAAATTCAATTAGCCTGCAATTTTGGCAACAGCTGCCTTTCAGCACTCAGCCTCGTCCTGCCGCTGGCCAGCCAGCATATTTTCTATATATCTCACACTTTTCTAACTGGCATTTGCTTGGAAAGAGTTGGCAAAACTTCTGCATTTACTTTAAGCACCGAAGCGCAGTTGCTCTTGATGCGAAAGATTGAGTTTAGAGAAATATTTTAGAGGAAAAATATTGGAACTGGGAAAATTTTGTTTTTGAAATATAACTATACTATATATATAACTATACTATGTATTATATATCACCAGAATTGTATTTTTAAATTTATGTATGACTATTCTATATGTATTATATATATAACTATACTATATATTATATATAACCAGAACTACATGTATTTGGAAACGTTACGATCATTATACATTTATCAAATTTATATATATATATATATATATAAAGAATCTTAGTAAGCTAAACAATTTTCAATGTTGCTTATCAAATAATTGTACACAAAAATGATTATAAATTTACTAAAAAACTTTGAAAAATCTTTAAAAATATTTTTCTTATTTATTATCTATTCACTCTTTAAATGCAATGTCTAAACAAGCAACTATTACTAGTTTTTTTCAATATATGCCATCGTCATAGTCGCCTATTCAACACTGCAACCGGCTTAGTGCCGCTTATGTTGCCTAAGCTCATGCAGCAACACCAACAGCTGCAGCTGAGAGGCGAAACTATCTCAATTATGCCAGCTAATGCAAACACCTTAGGGATAGCTAATGCCTAATGCTTAATGCCTTGACTGTAGCTTTCTCGTTTCTCGTGCTCTGCCTGCTTACAGATACCAGCTACTCGTATCATCCTGCCATACACGATGAGACTTTTGTGCGGCGCAAGCAGCGTCGAAATCGCACCACCTTCACATTGCAACAGGTAAGCAAACTAGCCGAACGAAAGATGAAACGGTAGAGAAGAAAAACTAAGGGAAACACGTAAATTTTTAATGTTTTCGGCTACAGCTGGAGGAGCTGGAAACGGCATTTGCCCAAACCCATTATCCGGATGTGTTTACGCGTGAGGATCTGGCGATGAAAATTAATTTAACAGAGGCGCGAGTGCAGGTGAGTGGACTGACAGCAGAGACTGTAAGTTTAGCCATAGCTGTGACTTGTGACTTTGATTTGGCTGTAGGGGTTGGTCAACCCTTGCAAATTATGCAAAAATATCAAGAGCTAAAAAAAGGTTAAGTAACAAACAAAAATATATATATAGATATGAACAAGAAATGGAACAAAATGAAATAAAATGATGTTCATAAATAATTGTATCAAATTTCCCAAGAATAGCGAGCTGGGCAACCCTAGCCCGGTCACGCAGCCTGATCAAAGCTACTGCCTCCCGCCCACGCTGCCTTCCTTTCGCTCTCTATTAATAATGCATATGCATGTCGTACATAAGGAGTGACAGAGAGAGAGCGACAGAGATAGCCAAAGAGGTAGCTCGTTGGGGTCATGTACAACCTAATGCAATAACTGCCTTTAAAAATATTCTATATACATTTTGAATGAAGCAAATATGCAAAGTTCTTATAAAAGCCAAAAACTCTGCCCTCACTCTCTCTCTCCCGCCCCTCCCCACAACTTGTCTCTCTTTCACTCTACTTCAATGGCAACTTAGCCAGCTTTGGGCAGAGCAGAGCAGGGCATTTCTCGTAATAAATCAAATTTATTTTTCAATATACAGTTAGATGCGAGTTTTATGTAGGTTGATAGACAGTTATAGAAGCTGCTTTGTAGCGGCATTTGAGCATGCCATAAAGGAAGAAGAATTTATATGCTAAAAAATATATAAAGTATGTAAAGTCTTGCAGCTGAACTCTGGTGAGAAGCGCAAAGAAAGGCATGGTGTAAAAAAATTGAAGTTTTAAGGTTAAGATGTTCTTTAAGTCAAGCAATGAGTGAAGTCAATTGCAGAGAAAATTCTAATGAAATCAAATTTATTTAATAATTTCAAATTTGCAACTGAATTCTGGTGAGAAGCGCAAAGAAAATCCTCGTGTAGAAAAATTAAAATTTTGTGGTCTAAACTGTTCTTTAAGTCTAAACTGTTCTATAAGTTAAGCAACGAGTGAGGTCAATTGCATAGAAAATCTTAATCAATTTAAATTTATTAAATAATTTCTAAATTGCAACTAAATTTGGTGAGAAGCGCAAAGAAAGGCTATATGTACTAAAATGGAAATGTTGTGATCGAAGCTGTCGTTTAAGTCTTAAGATGTTCTTCACGTTATGCAATTAGTGAAGTCAATTGCAGAGAAAATTCTAATCAAATTAAATTTATTAAAAAATTTAATATAGTTTTCATAGCTGATGTGTTGAGATATAGAGAAATAAAGTAAAGAGAGGACATCTTTCTTAATATCATAATTATATATCAATATTCACATATATATGTATGCATTAAAATACATTGTCTTTCTTTTTGGCATATTTGATAAATATTTTCAGAGAGAGGAAAGATTAGATGAATAAAATAGTTAAAAAACTCATTGACGTAGAGTCAAGAAACAAATTATTAAATGAAAGTTAAATAAGGAAAAACATGTTTTTCCTGCAATAAAAATAAAATAATTATTGGTGCAAGAAAATATATTTAAATGGAAAACAATAACAGTTATATATTTTACTAGATTCACTACATTGATTCATTATTTCATTAGATAGCTGTTATATATTTGAATAGATTTTAAAAAATATAAATTAAATCTAAGGTCAGCTTAGTATAATTATGTTGTTTTATAAAAGAAATATAACATAATATAGAAATAATATTTTTAATTCAGAGCACTTTCTCGACTTGGGTACTTCCTGTGCTTCTATTGACTGCCTGCTCACTTTTCATATTCATTCACAATTGTATTTAGCCAGCACTTGTCATTGCCGAATTGTGAATGCACATTAAAATTTATGAACTTATGCGAATAATTGCGCTTGCATGCAAATTAAGTCAGAGAATAACGAGAAAGAGATAGAGATATGGCAAATTGTGAGAATTGCGATCATTAGCGCTGACAATTTGCGACACTGTGCAGTGGGTTATTGTCGGATTAGCTGTTGGGGCAGATGACAATTAGCGGATCTACTACTTCCACACTCAAGACGTGGGTGGCTGGCACTCAGGCACGTTGCCCACGCGACAGATTGAGAGACTGAGCAAATTATGTGCCAGCAACTTAATGAGGATGCAACCTTAACTAGACACGTAGCGAGCGCTCTGTGAGCTGTGCGATAAGTGCGCCCGGCCCACACACAGGTGGCTATTATAAACACTTTGGTGGCGTTAGGCGATGACAATGCTGCACTACGCTATTTCCGGCACAATTAGCGGCACAACAATTGCACCCTCCTGCCCCCCTCCCCACTCCAGTGGCAAAAGTTCCCAGGCGCAACCTGATATTTTGAATTAAATTTGGCTACAAATTTATATGTCAAACGTCCAACAATGGGACACTTGTGGCAAACACGTGTACCTGTCAGCCTAACAAAGTTAGAAACCACCCGAACCACCCGAACCACCCGCCTGTCAGCTCGCTGACTTCTGTCCAAGTTTTCAGCTCAAGCTGGCCTTTAAATGTCAGACACATAAAATAAAACGAGAATAAAACCATGAAAAATTCTGCAAAAAAAACCATTGGAAAAAAGTAAAAAAGCAACAATTGAAGAGGGAGTGAGAGAGACAGCGAGAGAGAGAGAGAGAGAGAGTCGCTTTTGGGGCAGGGCTTAGTCTGGGATTTCGATAATGGAATGAATGCCAAATATTTTGATGAGGGTGACTGTTCGCATTCGCTTTCCCATTTTCAGCGACCGCATTTTGACACATTTTGCGAAAATGCGCAAATAAATTTTATAATAAAATTTATTATGTACTTCGTTTGTAGCCCCGAACTTGTTTGCCGCTCACTTGGATCTTGGTAAAGCCGGGCACTTGGTAACCTGATATGTTTTTGCCACTGTCAATTTTTGATGTTCGGCGTCGTCTGTCGCGCGGCATTTCAATCCGGCGCAAAATCATTTACTTAATGCGTATCCGAATAAGCCAGGTTGAGTCCAGGACGCTCTCAGTCTCTCTCTCTCTCTCTCTCTCTGTCTAGACTTCAGTTGACTTGACAAAGACAAAGTGCTTTGAAGTTGAGATAATGTGCCAGAGTTAGCTTATAAATGATATTGATTGATAAATCAGCTGGGAACGAAATTAAATTTGAGCTAATGCAAAGTATGAGAGGCAACTAACTGGGTTCAGATTTTGAGATTGAGATTTATTGAGATTTTTAAATTTTATATGAATTTAAAAATATTTTCATTCTGTTTGAACGTAATAAATTGATGTAAGATTCGGCTAATGGGATTCACAAATTTTGTATTTCATAGTCGATTTGCAGGCTTGACGTAAATATATATTATAACATATTCTAATACATTCTAGCACACATTTTAATTATATATAAACGACTAGGAGATCCCTTGAACCAAGTCCGAGGTGACGTTTAATGCACACAAGCACGCGCGCCGATTACTGCATAGTTTACTTAACGGCTTGGGCTGCATTCTGGGCAGCTCTTTGAGACATTTATTGCTAAACAATGTTGGTTCTAGATGTAGTTTCTTATTGAAATTTGCAGGACATAATATTTGAATTCAAATGTGCTCATATGCAAAATCTCAAGTCCCTAGTATTTGAAATACGTTTTTTTTCAGTCTTGGGGCTAATGGAGGGCGATATTCAAAATATAAAATATATTTTTAAACTGTATTTTTATCACTGAAATTAACATTGTAAATTTGACATCTCTAGCTTTTATAATCTTTAAGTTATGGTTTAAGAACGAAGGTAAAATATCGATTTTTATCGTTATTGGAGAAATAGGATAAGTTATCGAAGAAAAATAGACTTGGACTGCATATGGTATACAAGAATATATATTTAAAATTTCAAATCTCTAGCTTTTTTGGTTTACGAGATCACAGCGTTTATACGGACGGACAGACGGATATGGCTAGATCGACTCAGCTCATCGTCCTGATCAAGAATATATATACTTTATGGGGTCTGCCACGGCTCCTTCTGCCTGTCACAAAACCATTATACCCTTATATACCATTTTATATATAACAAAATCACATAGTATTTGCAATATCAATTTAATATTCTTTTTGAATTCAAGCAAATCGAAAAAGAATTATTAGAACTCAGAAACTGTGCTCCTTCAGAATCCCACTTTCCACCCTTATATGAAACTCCTTGACTTACAATCTCAATTACCACTCGAAATAAAACTATTAATATTCATTGGGAAAACTTGGCAGCAATGCGGATTACCCCACTTCGAGTTACAGAAGTTCTCATTTCATAGATAATTCGTTTAGAATTATGTCTGCAGCATGACAATGTCAAATGCCACACCCACACCGCCCACAAGGCCCCGAGACAGAGGCGAGCGCATATAATAGCAATAATTGATAATTTATTATAATCACAGACTATGGGAATTGGGCAGTAACTAGTCAGACCAGCCGAATGAACGAACCACTTGCACCACTTGGCAAACACCACCCGGTGCCAGATCTCAAGAAAAGGGGTTGGCGTTGTGTGTGCTGTCAAATAATTGCATTTGCTTCAATAATCCTTTAATGCTGATCCGAGTTGATGGCCAGGACTTGCGTCTGCTGCATATGCCCTTCGCTGGCGGCAATGGGCGGGTATCGAGGGGTGTTGCTGTTGCGGTAGCCCAATTATTGCTGCTGCGGCAGCAACTGTTGTTGCAAAGGGTTCACGAAATGCGTTTGATATTAACACATCTGTTCATTCATTCCACTTGAGCTGCGTCATCAACGTCCTGCCCGCCAAACTGTTTGCGGAAGCTAATGGTGCGCACTTGCCATAATTACCCCGGGCCGATCTCAGCCACATCCTCAACCTCAGCCCCTGCTGCGCGTCCGCTCTTTTGGGTGGTGTTTACCTTTAGTTGTTTTGGCTCTCATTGTTTCCATTTTGTTTAACAACTTTGCTTTATTTGCCGCTGTTTGCTTATTTGTTTTTGCTTTTTCATCACAAATCGCTTTTTGTAACTTGTAACCGCAATGTTTTTTATGAGACCTGATACCCTGTATTCCAATGTTTACCTTATGTCCCATTCGCATTGTTAGCGAAATTATGAGCACTTTTGCCGCCTTCGGGCGTTTCATTTCTCATTTCTGTTGCTTTCCGCAAGAGAGGTAAATAAATTATTTGAAGTAGGTCTGGAATGTCCTCGATAGGGAGAGCTACTCTCAAATGCTTCCACTTATGAGCAGCAACGTGTCCTCTGAAGCGAATGTGGGTTATGAGTAGAAGTAAAAAGAAGCTAAAAATTGTCCCTAGCAGGATTTCTTTCTTACTATGGCAATACTTTTTAAAGTGCATAGAAATTTTTGAATATCTGATGAAAAATATTAAAGAAATATGAATATGCTAAGTTTTTTGTTGAACAAGCATGTAAAGTGAAATTAGGGAATCAGAGATGAATTCTTAATATAAAAAATATAGACTTTTCATTAAGGCTGAGAACTAAGTCTCGACAATTCAAAATTTATCTATGTTTTTTATAAAACTTATGTTTCAAGACATAATCTCAGTCTTTATTGTAGTAGGATAAGCACAAATGTACTTTCTCTGATGTTAATTACATAAGATTACGATAACTAATGTTAAGTGCCTGATGTTAAGTTCAAGTTGACCAACTCTAGATTAAGAAGAAGAAGTGTGTCAGCCCACAAAGGAGTAGCGTGGGTCTCGGCTGCTAGGCGCGGAAATCATTTTTGACGCCATCATATTTGAGAAGTTGCAATTTAATATTAACTATACATTTCGATACTGAAGTAAGAAAGTAGGATGAAAGTAAAGCAATAAAGAACAAAAAAAATGTAGCAATTTTTGAAAATTGTCCGTCCCCTAAAAACTTTAGCCCCTCTTCCCCCTAATTAGAGCTTATATAGATCTTATTTCTATACTGAATCAACAGCTTTTTCAAGCCATGTCTCTGTCTCCATATAAAAATGAATTTAATGTGCACATCTTAGCAGTAAAAGCATATAGCCAAAGCTTGATATTTATTATTTTATCTGACGTTATTTATTGAAGTTTCTACTAATTTTATAATAATAATTTTTGACTCTAAGTCAAGATAACGGGCCTCAAAATAATATAAATTCAAATATAAAACCAAGCTAGATCAGTTCCTGAAAATATATACTGAATAAATAAATATAACAAAATCAAATGAACTCCAGAAGAGTTACACTAGATCTATGTTACCTAGTCGTCTCATAAAAAAAACCTTAAGTTCACCTTAGCTAACATTTAAAGCGCTGCACCTAAAAGTATGCATGGATTCAAAACTGCATCAAATTATCTTTTCAGTTTTCAGAAATTGAAAATAAATTTGATAAAAATAACTTTTAACACAAATGAAATATGCAAATATTTGTGTAGCCAAACGAAATCAATTAGCCATGTTGTAAATGAATATGCCAAGAGGCTAAAAAGAAATCAACAAAAACTGAAAAGTTTCCTCCGATAGCCGAGACGAGAAGCAATCAAGAAACTAAACCAAGCGAATTGAATAAATACGAAATATGGTAATGTTTTCTGGTTGGGGGTTTACTTTTTGGGTAGGTATTGCAATAAAACAAAACAAAATTGTGCATGAAATTATTGTTGAAGGGAAAAGAAATAAAATATATATACACAGATATGTATATGTATGAGTGTGGGTGGGCTAAAGTCAAGGCAGACGCACACAATTGTTTTTCATTATTCAATTTTTGTCATGATAATAACGAGAGCTCAGAGCACAGCTACACTGTCCGTCCCGCTCTGGCCCGGCTATACGCGTCTCACTCAGGCGAGCCCCCGAGGGCTTCGGCTGCACTTGGAAAAAAGTTTACCCAGCCATATTTTATTGGTAATGTGCTTATGGCATAAATATTGTATTAAGTAACTGGTGGGCGTCACCACCAAAAAAAAATATATATGCGAGAGACACCCCCGCAATAACTTTGCTAGCAGGTTATAAAGCGGGGGCTTAAGGGGTGGCTGGGTGGTGCTGGCTTTTGGGGGTTGGATTGTGCGCAATTTATTGTTAGCTGGAGCCCCTGGCCTGGGTCTGGGTAGTGTTTGGTTAAGTGGGTGTGTGTATTGTGTCTGGTAGAAAGCCAACATGGCGGCCGTATCAGTGGAGCAAGACGACAGACGATAAAGAAAGAGAGAGAGAGAGAGAGAGAGAAAGTTGCCTCGAGGCGCAAAATGTTGAAATTGTTTTATGTTGCGTTATGATTACAACAATGCGAACTTTTGCACAATGTCTAATTTGAATTTTGATTAGGAAATTTACTTACACACACACAGAGAGTGGGAGAGAGAGAGAGGCAGAGATAGTCATACAAGATGGCGCCCTCTTAAGTTAGAAATCCCATTAGGGGGCGCTTTAAGCATGGAATCAGCGTAACCGGAACTAAAAGCAAACACACAGTAGCAACAACAACAACAACAACAACAACAATGGCACAAAAAGGAAACACGCGCGCATAAGCAAGCAGGCAAAAGGATGCCAAGGATGCGAAGGATGCCTGGGCATTGTCTTGATTGAAGCTCATTAGTGAAGATGCTGTGGCAACATGTGTATGTGTGTGTGTGTGTGTCACACCCCCGCACCGTCCTTACCAATTTAGGCGCTGATTACAGGCCAAATTTGTTTTGTGTGCCTGCGCAAAATTGAAAATCAGATTTTGTTTGTTTATGTCTTAGATGGAACAATAGCATGGAGGCATTGTGTGTTTGTGTGTGTTTGGGTGTTTGCAAACAACAAATTGTTAAAGTTTCTGAGGTGGAAAATTTCGTTTATTGTTTTTTGCCCCAGCATGTGTGTGTTTGTGAGGAAAGTTTTCCAATTTTCAATTGGCTGGCAGCCAACTCGAGTCACAACTTTGGCCCACAGCATAAATAACGGCACTCAGCCAAACGAAAGCAATTTTCTAAGTTTACACCAATGCTCAACCCAGAACCAATCTCTTTGTCATCGGCAGGTCTGGTTCCAGAATCGACGCGCCAAATGGCGCAAGGCGGAGCGACTCAAGGATGAGCAGCGCAAGAGGGAAAATGGCGAGAGCAGCAGCTCATTGGATAAGGTAAGGCGGAGAGTTTCGAGGAATACAATTTAATTTATAGAATGGCTATGAAATGAAAGTAACTTACCTTAGATAGAAATAAGTTCTCTTGGGCTTATATTGTACAATTTGATTTCAAAGAAACTACTTTTAGTGGATAATAAGTAAGGAGTATAGAGGGACGTTTTGCTGAAATCAAATATTGTGATTTTTTTATTTATTATTTTATTATGATAAGCAAGACAACGTGAGTCCAAGTTCGAGTTCATGACAAGATTTCTGTTAAAATTTGTATTTAAAACATTTAAAAAAATATTAGATTTTAAAAGTGTTTATGATAATAAATATTAGGTAGTTTTTTAGAGGAGCTACTGCTAAAAATCAAATCTCAAATAGACTTAAATAATTTTCTATAACTTTTTGTAAACTAAGAACTAGAACCAGTTTCATGTAGTTCGAATCAGCTAGAACCAGCTGTATGTACTAGTTCGAATCGTATATACATTTAAGTATAGCTCACAATTTGTATGTACTAGTTCGAATCGCAAATACGTTTTAAGTATAGCTCACAATTTCATGAATTTTTATTTTATTTAATTTTTAATATTATTTCTTGATCGTTGCTTATGAAATTAATAGAATTGATCATATTAATTGATAGAATTGATCATATTAAATACGAACTCAGTAGGGTTCGAACCCTATTTCTGCTCCACGAAGGCTACATGCCTTAATCCTAAAATATTATATCTTAAATCTCTATACTCTTCTCCTTCTCTCCTCCAGCTTCATGACTCTCGTGAGTCCTCACCCGATATTACCGGCGAGATCGATGATGACATGGATGATCTGCCGCCACGTCAGCGCTCGCATAGCCCTATGACAAATGGACCCATGGAGCAGCAGCAGTCGCGCAGTCCCACTGGAGGCCATCATCTCGACTCCAGCGACAACGAGCGACCGTTGTCCTCCGCCCAATTGACCGCCACGCCGCACTCCGCCTCTCAGTCGCTGGGCTCGATTAGCGCTGGCTCCCCATCGCCTGGCATGCGTGAGCACACGCCCCTCGCCGGCGGTCTGGGTCCCAGCAGCCCCTCCAACTCACGCAACACAGACTCACCCATCGAGGTGGGCGGCCCCATGTCGCTGACCACGGGCTCTCGCATGGCCGCCTCCTCCAACAACTCGGCCTCGTCCACGCCAACGCCAACCACGCCCCATGCAGCCCAGCTGCCCCATTCAGCAGCCGCCGCTGCCGCCTTTGGCAGCCACATCTTTGGCAGCTTTGGCGCTGGCAGCGTTGCCAACGATACGTAAGTACTTGTAATATCTCATTTTACAACAACAATCTAAATAACTTAATAAGAAGCTGTAAGAATAAGTATGTCGCCTTAGGTATTTGTGGGCTTAAAGAGGTGGACAATAAATATGTATTCTTTCTAAATAGTCATATGTGAAGATAAATGTATATTGATTTATATATAATCTGTGAGTCTTAACATCTGTGGATCTCAAGTTTATGTTGGGTTAAAATTTGGTTGATTAATAAAGATTATTGAGGTATATTTTCTTTTCC
Source organism: Drosophila gaucha (assembly GCA_035045545.1). NCBI lineage: Eukaryota > Metazoa > Arthropoda > Insecta > Diptera > Drosophilidae > Drosophila > Drosophila gaucha. Next base: position 5,782,114 of record JAWNOY010000099.1, read on the forward strand.
CAAGAATTATTCAAATTTTTTATAAAATACTTAATAAGTTAATTCATTTATACCCTGAACCCATTAAAAATGGGAAATCCAAGTATAATGATTTTGCAAAAATGTATGTAACAGGCAGAAGGAGGCGTGGCAATATTTCGCAGTAAGCTTCTGGTATATAAAATACAATTTCGATTTTTTGTGTATTTTAGATGTGAGCTCCAATTTTTTTTTTGGATATCTTTTTTTTAGAAAATTATTTTAGGTTTAAACTTTTAACTTTTATGTCATTAAATATATATATATATATATATATTTGTTTCCAATGGGCTTAGCATTTCAAGCTAGAGCTTATGTTTATGGCAATCTAAGTCATTTTTATAATAACTATTTTATATATAATTAATTTGTATAAGCAAATTTGAGGACATTTGTTAGGATTTCCCATTCGCTCTGATTCTTTGAGTACATTTTCATTTGCAATCCAATTACTGGCAGCTCCTGTGGCTTGCACTAGTTATTGTCAAGAGCTATCCATAGCAGCACACTCCCATAACGAACTCATGTGAAGTCTCTGGTTCACAACCCCTGTAAACGGGCGCGATTAAAACTCAACGATCTGCTAATTGCTTGCGTGTCATTAAGCCTCCACTTACAATGGCATTAAGCAACAACAAACAATAAATTTATGGCAAGTGTCGCATTTTGTCGTCAATTTGACAATAACAATGCGAAAGAGCAGAAAAACAACTGGCAGCAAAAATGAAACGAATAAGGAGAACATGGCACAAGCCAAAGCAAACGAACGCCACCCCCGAGAGCAATTTTCCGAGCAAATATTTACAAATCCGAGTGAAACCAGGACAAATGCCACCCCTAAAGAATGTTTTTTGGCGACGATGACTAAATTAGCAATTGATTACGAGCCGGAGAAAGAAACCAGGAAGAGCTAGAGTAGAATTGTGGGAGTTGGTATTATTAGAGCCAGACAACGACCACAATGAGAGCAGTAATGATATTAGAAGGTTGGGTGGTTGGGTGGCTCGATGGTTAGCTGGCTGGCATGGCATGTGACTCCTGCGGTGCCCCGGACCCGGCACGGGCTATTGAACAGGCGTGCGCAGCGGAAGACGATTCAGTTAATGTTTTGGATGAAAACGTTTAAATTCCATTGGCGCACTTCCGGTCAGCGGATGTCGTGTGCGCCAGCGGAAACATTAAGAGTGCAGTCCATCGCCCTTCCCCAAGCCAGCCCCACTCTCGCGCAGAGCTGAGCAAAGACTAGAGATCTAATGATGCTGCATTGATATGGCCGACACGTGCTCTACTGCCTCTAATCACCAACGGAATAGCGCCTGAATGAAGCTGACATTGTCTTTAGCTTTCAGTTTCTTATTGAGCTAATAGATAAATTAAATGGTTAATCGATTTGGCAAGGCGTTGGGGTCAAGAGTTGCTTAAAGACTTTGTTTTTGTTTAGTATATTTGAAATTTCACTATAAGTGATCCACTTCATTTAGATGCATCTACTTCCTTTTTTTATATAGACAAAAATAATATAATAATAGCCAAGTCTAAAAGAATGTATAAGAGTACAAGTACTTTATCTTCTATATACACTAAATGTTCCTATATCGAACTCTTTCTTGATCAGTTTCCTTGCCGAGATTTTATACTTACAAAGAGTATTTATCAGTGTTTAAACCATTTGAGAATTATAAGCGAATACCTTATTTGAATTGATTAATGTCAGCCATTTTTTAGTGTATTTTATGTAACATGAGTTGTAAATAGATATGTTTACTATAAATTAATAATAATTTCTGAAATCAGAAGTAATTTTTAAGAGAAGTTGGTTAAATATTTTAAAGAAAATTATAATAACTAGTTAAACATGAATACCTAAAAATTTAGTATACAAAAATTAGGGAAAAGTATTAATAATTTTTTAAAATTTTTAAACTAATATTAGAAATAAACTTGTGTTTGCTAAACAACTTGCATAGTTTAATCCTAAAATAATAATGAAAAAGTCTTATTTTTTAGTATTTAATATTGAAATTTATTTTTTTAAATTTCTTTTATGACTCAGCTTGGATGTATAAATAGTAATATATAGTACATTTATTAGATACAAGCAAATATCAAATTATAAATTTTGAGTCTAGCTTTTAAAACAGATACAAATTTGAGTGATTTTTTCTTAATTCATCAACCATAATTTATTACTATAACATTTGAAGCATGATGAATGCATATTTTCAATTTCAAATGTTTTCGCTCATAAAAAGCCAACTTAAAAGTGTAATTGGGCGTAAATGAGGGTGTTTCGTGTTTTTGTTGGGCTGCCAATGTAACCATATGCCACACCCGGCAAAAGGCGGCGGCTGCTGCTGGGTGAGAGGGGAGGATGAGTAGGTGAGTGTGTGTTGCGTCGGTTAGCGGTGGGTGGTCTCATCAGCCAGCGAAGAGGCCACGGGCGGCCTTTGCGTTGCTTCAGCTCACATGTCAACGCGCCCAGACAACAACAATAAAGCGACACACCACAATAAAAAAATAGAGCTTGGAATCAGGATGTGGATCAGGATATAATAGCGCAGCGCAGGACAACCCACTGGGCAGAAGGTCGACTGCTGCTCCTGCTGCTTCGGCTGCTGGTTTAGCTGAATCATTGCCCGCTTTGTTTGTCTGTTGCTGTTGTTGTAACGGTTGACCAAATCAATTCCGACTCCTTTACTAAACATATATAAAGATATGCTAATGCCAATCGCCTTTGCCTCAATGCCCATGCACTCAGCACTTTGATATCGTTTGATATCGTTATTGTTATTCAAATGCCTTCAGCCGGATGTCCTGTGTGTGTCTCCATCTTCCATCTTCATTTCTCAGTTGCTATCTTCATTTTTTGTGTCGCTCATCTCAAGTCAAGCGTTTCATCGTGAGCATTTATCATCGCATTAGACATGCACTCAGCTATTTCTATATCTCGATATTCTCGTATATTTTATGCAAATAGAGCAGCTAAGAAAATAGAAAATAATCACAGTTACTGGTAAATCACTCGGCTGGAACTAGAGTCAACTTCTTTGCTGATGTCAGCTCAGCAGTTGGCAAAGTCAATCAAAGTCAATTGCATATTCCTAAGAGATTTTCTAAGTTATTTAACAATTGGCATGTCTATAAGAGCTGCATCAATACAAACAACAGTAAGCTTTCTTTGAGTTATCAAAAATTTTATAAAAACTTGTAAACGAATCGAGTCTATATATAACATCTTCAGTTTCTTAACTTCAAATCGTATTATAATAAATTCCAATATTTATTTATAATAAATGACAATATAGGCGATTAACCTCTTTACATATTTTCCTTCGTTCAATAATATATTTTAATCTTCAATCGTGTTTTTATACTCGTTCAGAAAGTTAAAAGAGTATATTTGTTTCGTGATGTCTATTCTCCTGTCTGTATGCACGCAAATAGTTTCGTTACTATTGAAGGTACAAATTAGAAAATTTAACTATATATACGCTTCGCTGTGTCACAATTATGATATTTTGAGGAATTATGATATTTTGAGGAAAGTTGTATTATTTTCACCAGCAACTTAGAATTTCATATGATTTTTTTGAGGAAAATTTTCAGTCTAAAAATTTGACGTGAATTTATTTGTTACAAATGAAGCTAAGGCAACGTTGGTACATTATTTTTCGAGCTTCAAATCCCGGTTAACCAAGTCTTTGATCGAAATAAAAAGTTTTCTTTCTTTTAAGCTGTAACAAATAATAGATATCTACAAAATTTCATTGAAATGGGTTCAGTGGTTTCGGAGATTAGAGTTTTCGAACATTGTGACACGAGATTTTTATATAGAAAGATATATATTCTCTTTGGACAGCAGAAAATCGAAAAAAAACTATAGCTTACATAGCTGAAGAGCTAGAGAATAAAGCTTAGCGGGTGGATCAGAGCTGTTTGTGATATTGTTAGAAGATCTCATCTTGTCTTACCTTGAAATACCTTGTCTTACCTTTAGGTATAAATAATTCTGGGAATTGTAGATTTTATATAATTTTGGTAACTTAATTATCTTAATTCTTCAAAGTTTCAATCCATTGACAATTCAATTATAGTTTAATTGTATTCCATTATTGCTTAAGTTCAAGTTTCAATTCTTAAACTTTATCAAAATTTAATCGCATTTAATTTTTGCTTAAGGTTTTTTAATTTTTCAGTAATATTTTCAACTAGCACATGCCTAGGTACAAAAGCAATTAACACCTGTTGTTGCCTTTCTGACAATTAGCATAAACAATTAAAAGAGGGAACACTTAAATTTAACGAGGCGAATGCAAAAGATCGTGATTTTGTTGATGACACAGAGTCAACAATTCCACAGCTTTTTTTTACTATTTTTAGTTGATTTGAACTTGAGTTGAAGATACTATATTAACTAACTTTATTATTTAGCGTGATAATACTATGTTTATAAAGTAAGACAGAGTATATTATGTTTTGCCTTGCATTCCTATTATATTTAGTTCTGCTCTTTAATTACATTTTCCACAAATAATTCCATTTGCTGTTTCCATTTGAATCAGACTCTTATAAGGGACTTGAACTGCAGCTATATCTAGTTAGTCGCTCATAAAAGACTTTTGATATTTCGCAACTATTTAAATGAAATTGGCTGCAGCAAGTTTCCTGCTCTTCGTGTTGCTTGGCATTGCATTGGGCGCAAAAGATCGTAAGGATTCGATAGGTTTCTTCATTGTTGTTCCTTACTTAACTTCTGTCGAATCCTTAGCTGTTTGCGATCAAAGGTCTGCTATGAGGGGCAATACAAAACTCTCGTGTATTAAATTGACGACCAAATGGACGTATAACCATCTAACCCGTAAATGCAATGAATTCGTCTATAGCGGATGCAATGGCAATGACAATCGCTTTGATACCCGGCAGCTCTGCGAGGAAAAGTGCAAGGAGTAGATATCCATTATGAAAGATTTTTATTTGTAATAAAGTGAAGCAGTGACCTTGAAGGGATATTTGATGTGGCACACTGAGATATCGCATGTTGAATAATCTTTCCAGTTATAGTTATATTACATTTAGCCGCGCTTATTAACTTTATATTTCTCACTTATTAGTTGTGTTAAACGGAACAAAGACTTTTCTAAAAGCAGTTGATCTACAACTAAATGTTTGTTGTTCTACAGTAGCTCACATCTATTTCTTTATATATGCTTGCTCATCAATAGCCGATGTAACCCTGTGCTTGGGTCTGTCCCTCCGTCTATATTTTTATATTGATAAATTATTTTTTTATAAAAACGCTGTGGTTTCTTCTAAAACTTTTGGCCCTATCCCAAAAACCTACTCCATATTCATATACTATATATTTTTACGCTGTTTCATGTTGAGTTGGCATCTCTATCCTATCTCTATGCATACAATTTAGTCTACACTTGAAGTTAGGTAGGTTGCCAGATTACCATTAAGCTGAGCCGCCCATACGTGAAGCAATTCGGGTTCGTGCTTAATTTGAAATCTCTTTTGGCTGTATACAGGAAATTGGGATAATTATGTGCCAAACTATGTGAAAAAATTTCAAGCTGAATTGCCAAATAATTTATGCACAACTAACTAAATATGTAATTAGATGCCGAGGCACATAAAATCGGAGCTACTTAAACATGTAAACAGCCGCCTGCACAGGTAGGGGCCAAAAATTAAATGAGGTATCCAAGCTATATACCAGCTATATATATATACTTGAACATATATAGTATATATATTTCATGTATTTACCTATGTGTATCAGCCTCGTTGATGTTTGCGCGCACGAATGCTTGAATAATAAATTGGGCAAATATTTTAATATTCATCATGCAATTAAAATAAGCCGCTGACTCGCGCACAACAACAAACAACCAACCCACCCAACAACAACAGCAACAGCAACAACTTTGGGTTGCCTAATATAATAAGCATATAATGTTCAGAGCAAGAGCTTTAGCTAGCAGATCGGGTCGCAAGTAGAAAATAATTTCAGCCAAAGGTAGCTCCAATAGAGTGCGCCAAAAGAAAGGGGAGAAATGCTCTAGTCGAGCATACTTAGTTGTCAAATACCCTGTATCAATTTATAAGTTTTTCCTATATGTAATCCATTTATCGATATATATTATTATAGATATTACATTAATGCTTTTTATTTTCCACAGACATTTTGTTATTTATTGTTAACTAGAACTCTTCTATATATTTTTTCATTTATTGATTAAGAGTTAAAAAGTCGAGTCAAAAAATGATTAAGAACTTTTCCAACTTTCACAGTGAATTTTCAATATTATACCCGATTTTATAAGCCTTATATAATTACAGGGTATTCGGAGAGAGAAAAAACAAACTTTTGCCAACGCAAACATTTTGCGGAAATTGAGTTTGGCTTCTCGAAAGTGGGGATTCGGCATTGCGGTGCCCGCTAAGCCGTTGAGGTGTTGATTGCTCGAGTTTAATTTGTTAGAATTGCGTAAAGCATTAAAATGTTTGCCAGAAAAATTATGAGCGAGGAGGCGGGCTTGGCGGGCAGCATGTGTAAAAATTCATTAAGCCAAGTCGGGCCAAAACTTTCTCCTTGGCAAACGGCAATCTGTGAAAAGTGCGAAAATTTAAAGAAAACTTTTTCTGCGCTAGGTGAGCATGCCAGGCGCTCTCTCTGTCTGACATTGACAAATGCTCAAGCCCCACACATACACAGAGAGCACCCTGTTCCCCCCTCTACACTTGGCCCACAGCAAAAGTTATGTACTAACTAACGAGCTCAACGACAACACTTGAGCTTCTGAATGTCTTAATTAGGAGTGCGAGAGCAGCCAGTCTCTGACTGGGCACGCCGTTGAGTGTTGCAATTAAGGCGGCGGCAGAGCCGAGTGGGGGCGTGGGGCTCTGTCAAACAGTCCCGCCTGTCGCCTGCGGCCCTCGACGTTGCTGCTGCAATATTTCTCAGACAAGGCAAACCTACCCCTACATGCCCCAACCCTACCCCTAGCTGCCCCACTCTGTCTCGCTCTCTCTGCGTTGGCGGCAGCTGTTGGATGTGCACATGCAAAATTTAATTACGACCAAAGGATGAGTGCTTAATTATACGCAAACATTTAAGTTTACTGCTTTTTTCGCTGCAACCCGGCCAGAACGGGTCGCAGCTCGGGTCTGCAAATGGAACTGGCACTATAAATACTATATTTTGTAGTGCGAGCACCTACCTAGAAGCTTCTCTCTGTTTGCCAAATATTGTCGTTCAGCTCGGACTTTTGCTTTTTCCCATTTGCCTTTTGGGCCTAATTGGGCTGTCCTGTATGTGTGAATGAAGTTAAGACTGTATAAATGTTGTTGAAATTAACAAAAACTTCTACATTTTATAAAGATTTTATAAACACTCTCAGATACATATTACATTTATATTGTATTCAAGATTATCCTCAAAATGGAAAATTTTAAAATATTTTAATTTGCGAAATATTTTCAGTCAGATTTTTACGTTTCCCCTAAAACTTCTTAACATAAAATGTACTGAAAATTAAAAATGTATGTCTTTTTATTTAAAACATTTCAAATAATCTTTGACCTCTTAAAAGTGGGAAAAATGTTAAAAATTATACATAATTCCAAAAGTTTATATTTAATATTTAATAGAAAAGTAATCAGAATTTCAAAAAATTTGAGGTTTTAAAAACAATTTATGTATTTTATTGTAAATATTAATAAAACATGCACTTCGTGTAAACTCTTCTTATTTAAACCTTCTCCTCAGCATCTCTTTTAAAGCTCCCTCCAATTTAATGTGCTTTCAATCATTTTAGAATATGTCAGCAATTCCTAGAAAAATTCATAAGCCCAACATTATTAATAAATGAGGAAAACTGAGAGAGAAAAAAGAAGTAATATAAAATTAGGCATTCGTCGCATTCAAAATTCTGTTTCAAGCCAAATAGTGTGCTCCTGCGCTCTGCTGTAAACAGGAAAAGCGGACAAAACCTCAAAAAATCAGGGCAGGCGCAATGTAGCTTCAAATTAGGACAAGGGCGAACAGGGAGGCAAAAGCAAAAAGCCAAAAACCGTCAAGTTTAGAGCCGGAAAAAAGTGAAAAGAATTAAAAGCGACAGCCGCGACGACTGTGGCCCAGCGGCTGTGGTCGCGACATTCGGTCGGCTCGTCCTGGCCAGCTTTCCACCCGCAACTCGATTAGCATTCAGAGATTTGTGCGGCACTCCAGCTCCCCGACTGCTGACTGCTCCACATACCTGGCTACTCGCCCCTCGCTTCGAGTTAGGCTGCACTAAGAGTTATTAAATTTTGGACACATTTGCATCCAGCTCCAATAGTCCCGCAGGACTAGATCCACATTGGACTAAGCGCTGAAAAGCTTAGCGCAAATTGAAATAAATTAAATTGCACTTTTTTTCGTATACTCTAGCATGGGGAATGACAATTTATATGAGGCATAGATTGTTTAAGAGTATTATTAAAGGCTGCGTTGAGATGAGGTGGTTGGTTGTATATAAGTCTTGATATACAACAAATCTTTCGATAAGGTGCATATGTTGGAAATTGTTGAAATTATAAGTAATAAAATACTTTCTTGTATGAAAAAATATTTAAAGATCTAAAATTTAGAAATATAAATTAGACATTGTTTTTTCAATCAAGTTATTTAAAAATTTAGAAAGTTTTGTCTACAGATTATATTATTTTATTTTAAAGATAGACAAATTATATTATTGAAGGACTTCTAAGATACCTTGAAGAAAACCATCAAAAAGCTGCTTCTTTTCCTCCACAGTTTTTTATAGTTTCCTCAGTTCCCTCACAGTTTTATATAGAGAAATAAGTATTTCGAATAGAGTATTTAATATTCGTTGGAGTACTTTTTTCGTTCATATATTTCTTTTTTTGTCTCTTTCGTGTCATTGAATTCATTTGGTTATGAGTTTTTAAATAATAAAAAAATAGGCATCATCCGACAATTATGAATAATAAAAAACGTTGTTAATTTTATTAATGGATTATGCCAGGCATATAATTTATCTATATCATGCAATATTATAAGCTTATATTTGTATTTCATTCTTTTTTTCATTTCTAAAAATTGTTGGCTCGCTTATCAATTAAAATTGTTTAAATTGCATTAACTGTTTGCTTGGGGACTCGACGAATGGGAGTTGTTGTTGCTATATGACCTAAGCGTTATATTTCATTCAATTAAGCTGAGTAGGGGCCTAGACAACAACAACAACAACAACAAGAATAAGTGAGAACAGCTGCTGCTTTTTACAAACACAAAATATTTAGGTTTATTAATAATAATGCAATTACGCATAAAAATGTTTTAATTTATTTCAATTAAGCGTTAATTAAAAGCTGTGTCTCTTGTTTATGAGTTGGGTGTTATATAAAAAAGCGAACCAGTTGCTACTGCATATTTAACATAGATATATGTGTATATATGCATATATCCATCTAGATTGGCATTGTGAAGAGATGAAAGGCCAAAGCGATCAACAACTTTCCCGTTGCTGAGCAAGTTAACTGAATGGGGTTAAATTTCTTTCTCAAGCTAGGCATGAGACACTATGGGAGATAACATGAGTCAGAGGCAGAATCTGTAAGAGCTATTCCTCTGCGTTTCACCGCGGAAATATAGTTCTGAGAAACTGAATGCTTTAATAGTTAAAATATTATTGAATTTTGAATAATAATCGATTTAGTTTAATTAGTTCAAATCCTTTGCTTAATTCGTAACTTGAACGATTGTAGACCTCCTCTAAATATGGACTCAAAAGTTCAGGGAACTCTTGGCTAAACGTGGATAATCTGAAAAATATCAGAAAAAACAAAAAATGTAAAAATTTAGAAATTTAAATATAGAAGAAGCTAGAATGGTAGAACATAATTTTATTGTTTTTCAATTTTTTCAGACATATATTTTTTTAATTTATTTTCTTTTTCACATTTTTTAGTGGTTTTTTATCTTCTTCAGATCTTATCTTTTTTATATTTATTAAAATTCACCAATAGACTAATAGAAGTCTAATAGATTCACATATTACTTAGTTCTAAAATATACCACTATGTAGCTCAATTTAAACCGGTTTTTCCTTATATTTCCTTCTACTTGCAGCAGTTGCGGCTTTCGTCCGGTACTCAGCGAGCAGAGTGCTGTGGCAGCAGCAGCAGCCGCCGCGGCAGCGGCTCAGCGCAACGCGAATCATCCACCGCTTTTCCTGCCGCCGCATCTGGCGGCTCAGTTCTCGCACCAGCCGCTCTTTCCGGGCCTCAAAGGTGGGTGGACTAATGGCATAATCTCTATCGATGGGCTGTCAATCAATGCGCTGAAGAAAGCAAAGAAAGAACAAAAATCAAAAGCAATTGCTAATCAAATTAGCAGCTGCTGCTGCCAGCGCAAAGATGATGATGCATCGACATCAAAAGCAATTTTCAAATTGATAATAAATTTATGTTCGAACATTTCCCCAGGTGTTTCGCCGTTTCAAAGTCTCTGCTCGTGCTGCTCCCTGAAGCCGCCGCCGATGCCGCCGTCGTCGACGGCTTCGTCGATGGCGCCTCTTAGCGTGCCCGTGAGCAGCAGCTCGGCGGCCAGCTCGCCCGAGTCGCCCAAGTCCAGCGGTGGTGGTGGCTCCCATGATCCACGCTCCAACTCGGTGGCCGAGCTGCGACGCAAGGCGCAGGAGCATTCGGCTGCACTGCTTCAATCGCTGCATGCGGCAGCTGCTGCGGGCTTGGCCTTTCCGGGTCTGCACTTGCCCCCACTCTCGTTCGCCCATCATCCGGCGCTGGGGCACCACAATCACAACAATAACAACAACAACAATGCGCTGCGCCTGAAGCACGAGGCACAGGACATGACGGCCAGCACCATGAACGGTCTGAATCATGGCGGCGCTGGAGGTCTATCGGCATCTAGCTCCACGTCGGCAGCTCTGCTCGATCTGGCCGAGTCGGCAGCGGCCTATCATCATCATCATCAACAGCAACAGCAGCAACAGCAGCAGCAGCAGCATCAACAGCAACATCATGCCACTTTGTCGCCCCCAACCACGCCCACTCAGCTGCAATCACAGCAGCTACCGCCCACATCTGCTGCAGTGCGGCCCGATTCACCGACAGCAACAGCAGCCGCTGTCAACGGCAACGAGCTGCTGACCAAAACCGAATAAGCAAAATAATAAAACAATTTTTAATTTTAAATAATATATACTATATAAATACAAATATATATATATAAATATTCCATGTGGCGGATTTAGCATTTAAGCATTAGTTTTACGCATCTAAAGGGCAACACACACAATAAAAACTCACATTTAAATTACTTTTAGATAACTTAGCTAGACATTTAGAGACTTGTTGGTGGCAAGCTGCTAAAAATCTCAAGAGACAGCATCGAAGAGGAAGCGGAAGAGTGCGAGAGAGAGATAGAGGGAGAAGGAGATTTAGAGAGGTCTATAAATTGCAGAAAGCTCTGATTCAAATAGTTTCTTTTAAATTAAGATTAAAACCCCTTAAAACAATTTTTAAATTTTTAAATTTTGTATGGTAAAAATTAATATTTATTAAAAATTAATAGTATTATTTAATAAATATATTTTATTATATATTTAATAAATATATTTTAATAATTTAAATTTAATTTTAATTTGAATTTTATAAATTTTTAAGTCAAAATTGTTCAAAGTGCTTTAACCTGAATTTAAAAGAATATATATTAATTTAAAATATATCATTTTTTTTACGAAATTTAAAATCAAATGTTTGTGGCTCCAAGTATTTTATTATTGTTTAATAATAACAACGGAACTCCTCAGATTGAAAGCTTTCGAATTTTTAAAGTCAGAATCATTAACTATATAATTGGCAAAGGAGCGATAGGTCAAAAATAAGTAAGATATCCTGATCTAACTTTAATTTTCACACGTTTAGCTGTCTTCCCTGTAGATATATATATATATGAAAAATATATGCCCATGAAAAATTAGTTGAAAAATAGGTTTTTATATGGAACATTTTTCCGGTTTCTATGATATCTCCCTCTAAAATAGAGAAATATATACAATTTCCCTTTAGTAATATTGAAATCAAATTTCTCTTATACTCTTTTTTATATTTCTCAATTAAATTCAAATTTTTTATTAAAATTACGTTTTTGTTTTGTTTTTAATTAAACAAAATAAATATTAAATTTTCCAAAAAATTAAAATCATTTAGCAAACAACACAAATTTTATATATTTCTCTAAAGTATCACTTAATTTTAAATACATCTCTCGCACTTGGAGTTCACACTGATCTCTGCCCTCATAAGAGACGATGCAATCACATTTTATTGGAACAGTATTGAGATTTAGCTGGCAGCGCCCCTTCAAATGATTATAAATATCAATAAAAAGAACATATGCGTAATAATATATAATATATACACATATACCTATAATCGTGTATAGAATGAACAGATAGCTAACAAATCAGACATCTGCCTAGAGCAATAGCGATAAGTAGACTATCTCACAAGCCTACAGCAACAGGAAAAAGTTTAAAGCCAGCAACAAGACATTATTTAAGCCCACAAATATTGAAAATCGCAGTTAATTAAAAGTTAAAACCAGTTAAATAAAAACAATAAATGATCATATTACAAAATTATAAAAATACAAAACAAAACTCTCGAATTTATTCAATCAACATTTTTGCACTCAAACTTTGCAGGTCTTCTCGCAGAGATTCTTCGACTCGAACAGATTGTTGTTGCCGTGGCATCCACTGTAGTTGAAGTTAATGCACTCATTGGTGTCCCTACGATACGTCCACATCTTCTGGAGGGCACGGCAGGTGCCGATTTTGCCGAACTCCTCGCCGCAGGCAGCTGAAGAAAGAGAAAAAGTTGAGAGTTAGAGAAGGTTGAGTTTGGATTGGTTCAAATACTGAATCTAGTCATATCATATATAATTTTAAATATAATTGAAAATATTATTTATTTAACAAATTTAAATATAGTATTTTATACTAAACTTAATGGTGGTTTAACGAGCACTAGCTGTTAGGGCCTTCGACTGGATAATTGAAAATAAGAAAATGTAGAGATTGACCAAAAAGCTAACAGTTGTGATTTCTATCTAGATAGGTACAAATAAGTAAGCTTTCTATATAGAACTGACTCAGTAATGACCGAAGTTTTCTAACTAAATTTGCAAATTTATATAAGATTTAAGCTTTACTTAATTCATAGTTTATTAACTAAAAGTTAAAGTAAGAAGTGAAGTGTGGAAAAATTTCACTTCTATCGGCGATTGAATTTCGGATATTGGCAGCCTGTTTAGGGATTCATTAGGAATTTATAAAAAATTTCAAACATCTCCAAAATAAGTAAAAATGAAAAGGCAATCAATTTTGTTATAACTAAATACTTTTTTTGAGCTGAAACTGAATCTACAAAACTAAACTTTCTGAATAATGACGGATTTATGAGTTATTCCAAGAAAAGCACAAAATTTTCGGAACTTCCAAAAGAGTACTTGAATATCTAGTTCCTAAAGTTCATAATTTTAATAGTTGAACTAATGAATACACAGAGCACTGCAGCGAGGTGCATTCGAGAACTTACGATTCTTCAGGTTGGCCAGCACAGAGCCCAGCAGAGCGCACAGCAGCAGCAGCACAGCGAAATATTTCATCTTGAATTGAAGTGGAGGAAAAAACAAAAACTGATGTTGATTGAACTGATATTTGGACACTGCGTCGATTGCAACTGAGCTCGGAGACGGCGTGTGGGGCTCGTTATATAGGCAGAAACCGGCTGGGCCTTATCTGTGGGTCAAGCGAAGCTCTCTTTGCAAAAACAACAAACCTTGAAATTATAGTGAAATTTATGTTTATTTTGCACAACAAGCTGAAGTTCGGTTATTTAATAATTATTTGTTTTTGGATGTTTGTTGTCGTTTTTTGTTGGGTTTTGCCAGCACTTGAGACTGGTTTGAAGTGCCACTGGCCAAGTTAGTCCTTGCAGGCCTTTTCGCATTCGCCTTGACTGCCAAATTGATTTTTATTGCCACCGCAGCCACCAAAGACGAACTCAACGCAGGCATTCTTGCCGGCATCGTAGGTCCAGCTGGGCATATAGGCCATGCAGGCAGCGCCATCCTGCTCCATGCCAGCCTTCGAGTGCTGCTCATTGCACATGTCTGAAAGAAATTGGATTTGTCTATCTCTCTGTTAAAGATCCTCTACAGATATACACACCTGGTTTTGCGCTCACCATGACCAGGCACAGCAGCAACCCAAGCGCTGTGAGCAACAGATGTTCGTACTTCATATTTACAATGAAACTGCAATGGCTGCTGGCCACATCGGCGCTATATAAAGCCGAGTACATATAGCGTTAGATCTTTGAAGTAATACAACAGAAGTCTGGCTTATCTGTGCAGCGTGCAGAGCAGAACGCAGTGGGTCAATATAGAAAGTCCACATCGATAACAGCAAAACAATCTCACATTAAGCTTCCGAGTGTATATACTTTCTGAGGAGATAACCAAACTCATCATAGTTGCTAGCTTCTGAAGCAGATCATATAAATGTATTTCAGCTAAGCATTTATTGCACTTTTGATACTATTTTAGGAATTGTGAAAGCTGTATATATGAAAGGTATGGCAAATCGAGAACTTTAATATTATCGGAGATTTTTCGTAGTAATTCGGTACAAACTTCAGACAGTTTTGCAGCAAGAAGCCGAAAGTTTCAGTAAAGTTAGTTTCTGTTTACCTCTTCTGAAGACTGACTAAAAATGATATATGCTCTTCTCTTAAATATATATATTTTACACGGTTTTAGAGCTAGAGTCACTAAGTTTTATGAGTAGATCACTGTTGATCTCCTTTACAGCTAGACTTAATATAAAATAAACAAATTATCGAGTTTTGATCAAGTTTGACTGTTTTTGGGCAGTGTATTATGAAGTCCGACTGGAATGTTATTATTTATTATATAATATTGAACTAATTTTTCTTATGATTATCAATACTACTGTCATATCCGTTTAACTAACAAGAGAAATATTTATTTTACTATTTAACTATTTTTATTTTAAAATAAATTTTATTGACTATGTTTTATAGAGGTTTGTGTTATATAAATAGATTCAATTTAAATTTTAAAAAGGTATTGTGAACTAACAATAGTACGTATTTGCATAGATATTCTGAGATTCACATTTTAGTAATCAAGCGGAAGCGGACGCACAACCTTCCTGCACTGTTTGTCGCAGTCTTTTCTATTCGTAAATCTTTTAATTTTGCTACGGCAACCATAATCGATGAACGCAGTGCATCTTTCCCTTACCGCATCATAAGCCCAACTTATTTTGGACCTCTCGCATTCACGGCCATTTACGTCCAGAAGCTGTTTATATCCACATAAAACTGTGTAGTACATAAGGTTTAACTGAACTGTAGTCAAAATCATTAGAATGCTCATATTTTTAATATTTTACCCCTCATAGCGAAAGAACTCGAAGCGAAGGCAGCGAGTATCCCAAGCGAAAACAACAACCTCATTATAGGAGCTAAGTACTCAAAGTCATTTTTGAATAGAAAAGCCTTAATATTCTTTGAATGCTATTCATAATATCCGTGTCTAAATAAATCAGTTACGTTTCTTATGTGTGAAATCAAAGTACTTTGAGGAATTCCAATGCGGATTGGATAGGCTTCTTTAAAATACCAGTATGGCCACTTCTTTACTCTCCTTTTAATTTTTCCGATATTATTTATAAAGTATATAAAGTGAAGAATATATTATACGGAGTAATATTAAAGAAAATGAGTTTAATAACCTTGTGTCTTACACAATAAAATATGTGAGCAAATGTAATCTAAAAAAAAATTATATTAAAAATAAAATAATAAATAAATAACAAGTAAGAAAGCTCTAGTCGGGTCTGCCCGACTACGAGATCCCCTGAACCAAGTCCGAGGCAGTGTTTTAAACAATCTAGCTTATATCTTTTACCGGTACATATTACCCTCTGCGTGCACCCACACACGCACACATATACATACACAAGCACGCGCGCCGCTTACTGCGTAGATGATTTAGCGGCTACGCTTGGGCTGCATTCTATGCAGCATTATGAGAAATTCATTGTTAAATAACTTCGGTTCTAGATCTACTTTCTTAATGAAATTTTCAGGACATAATATTGACATCTAGAGGTGTATATATACGAAATCCCAACTCCCTAGTATTTGAAATACGTTTTTTCCACTTATGGGGCTAATGGGGAGAGGTATCCAAAATTTAATAAGTTTATTATCTGTATTTACATCACAGCAACCTACATAGTCAATTTGGCGTCTCTAGGTATTAT
This sequence comes from Drosophila gaucha, assembly GCA_035045545.1. NCBI lineage: Eukaryota > Metazoa > Arthropoda > Insecta > Diptera > Drosophilidae > Drosophila > Drosophila gaucha. The sequence goes on from JAWNOY010000099.1 coordinate 5,798,529, forward strand.
GGTCTAAAAGTTATAGCTTAAAAACAAAGTCAAAATATCGATTGTTATCGATAATAAGGAAATAGGATGAGTTATCGAAAAAAAAAATAAACTTGTACTGCGTATGGTATACAAGAATATATATCTAAAATCTCAAATCTCTAGCTTTTGTGGTTTACGAGATCACTGCGTTCATACGGACGGACAGACGGACAGACGGACAGACGGACAGACGGACAGACGGACGGACGGACAGACGGACAGACGGACATGGCTAGATCGACTCAGCTCGTCGTCCTGATCAAGAATATATATACTTTATGGGGTCTGCCACGCCTCCTTCTGCCTGTTACATACATTGTCACAAAACCATTATACCCTGAATTCCCATTTTCAATGGGTTCAGGGTATAATAATAAAAAGCATCTGGAACAACAGTTGATTTATATGAAATTGGATTTGAGTCTCTATAAAAGGAACATGGAATATAGTACGACAATTGAATGCGAGAATATAAAGTAAGACGAGCAACGCCGGGTCATGTGTTCTAGTATTGAAAAACAGTATTTAATATGCAATAAAATTATTTCAATCAAATTAAACTTATCTTTTCAATTACAATCAGTTAACCATTAGTCATCATCTTTATTGTCTATTCCAAGCACTTCTCTTCGCAGAGTTCTTTGGTGTCAAACCGATTGGCATTGCCTCCGCAGCCTCCATAGATGAACTTAATGCATTCTTTGGCAGCCGCATCGTAGCTCCAGCTGGGTATGTAAGCCTCGCAGGAGATGCGTCCATCACCGTTCCGAGAATGGGGCAGACCGCAAAGCTCTAATTGCAAAGAACATACAGAATCAGAAAGGAATTGTCGGAGAAGCATTCAAGGATTTATTACAAACCATTTTTGAGAGCAAAGCAGCTGACAACGATGCCAAAAAGCATTACAAACAATACCAAAAGCTTCATGATAATTCTGAGTAGCGAGTGCAAGTAGAGAACAGTTTGAACTAAAGAGCAAACGAGTCGGAGTAGCTTATTAAATACATTTTAGGAGCTTCGCTTAGCCGTCTTATCTCATTGCCTCGAGTGCCGTAAGCTTTATATACGAATTATTCAGAAATGTTTTGTTTGCATTGGTAAATATTTGTTTGCAGTGTTTGGTAATGTGATTAAATTTGATTGAGTAAACGAAACGGGAAGCTGTGTAGTTAGATTGTTCAATTTGAATTTTCTCTATTGAATCTTTTAAGTCTGAAATAGCAATTGAAATTTCCTTAACTGTTAGCGAAATTGTGAATCTGGATGCAAACTCTTATGGATTTTAGTTATGAAAAGGTTGATATACTTCAAAAATGTTTAAGCTGTCTCATAAAATGAATTTGAACGAACTATTAGAGATTGTTGAAAATATAAATTGATTTGATATTATGTTTGTGTATAAAATGAAAGTATATATGATATTTTCCCTAAAATAATTGAAAAAGTTTATTTGATAAACTGACTGAAATTTAAATGTTCAAACAATCTAAAGGATGAAACATAAAGAAAACGTTTTGGATCATCAAAATCCGAGAGAAAGCTATAGAGGTTTGAAAATATGATTTGAGGACTCTCACAGATATAGAATAGTTTTCTCTGATTTGCCAAGCACCACATAAGTGTTTTAATATTATTTTTGATAAATTTATAGAAGAGGTTCTTATCAACGTATATGATAAATTTCGGGTCTCTAAGTCTGAAGCCTATGTGCAAAACTTCAACACTGTAGTTGCTTTAATACTCTCTTTTATCAAGAGTATAAAAATAATAAAGATTTTTATTTTAATTTTAGTTATTTTAAAACGGAGAAAAATCTTTAAGTATATTAGTTTATTTGTTAGCAATTTTCAGTATATATTTATTTATGGGTTGTTGTTGCAATTGTTGTTTACTGTTTACTTTTCTGTGACCACAACAATCAATTGCTTTCCCACAATCTTTTTAGAAAAGTCCCGAGCTGTTGATAAACAAATACATTTCCCAGAACTGAATACTAAACAACACGGCTAAATGATATTGTTTATTTATGTTTATATTTTAATTACGTTACCCCGAATCTAACGGGGTGTGGAAATGTGTAAAAACAGTACTTTTGTTTGCTATAATTTATTTAAAATTTATAATTTTATATAATTAAATAATTTTAATTTTAAACGGAGATTATTTTGAAAATTGTAGAGTTACTTTACTACACTTTTTCTGAATGACTTTTAATGAGTTGCAGTTAAAGTATCTTTGGAAATTGGAATCTTGGAATCAGATATAATGATTTAGCAAAATATCCAATAATTGCTCAAGGATATGCAGAGATCTTTGCCTTTGAAGCTCTTCACAATACCAACTATTGAAACTTATCTTTATGTATTCCTTACGATGACAGAAAAAGAGCAGACAAATACTGCAGCAATTTACTTAATATGACAATGTGAAATATATTTGATGGTTTATGAGGAACAACTAATTAGATTTAGCTACAGACGAACTAATTTATACGATTCTTAAAAGTGGCATACTACTAAGTATTTATATTTATATTAATTTTTATATTTTTTAGTTAGTTGCATTAGTCGAATTAGTAAGGCATATTAAAGTAATAGGCGGCACTAAATCAATTAGCAGATTAATGTTGGATATATATGAATTAACAATTTCAAAGTAAAACTTATCGGATTTGATATACCAGTGGCCTTGTAAAGCATACAGTCGGCTGCTATAAGTTATAAGTTTCTGAAACAACAATGCAAATCTTGCGCGCTTGATAAAAAGCTGAAATTGTGCATATGTCACAAACAAAAAAAAATTCTATACAAATTTTGTTTCGATTCAGAAATCAGCTGCTGTCGAGTTTAAAAAGACTGAACCTTGCCCGATTTATACACGTTCTTCGAAAGTAACAGCTTTACGAACTCGTTGGATGGCTTCGTACTGATTGGCATTCAAAATGTGAAATCAATGCAAATCACATTTCTTTTTTATATATTTGATTACTCCAATTCTAATTATAAACCAACTACGCTTTCTATATAAACACATGCATAAAAAAAATATACGACCAAAAATGTCAAGGTCAAAAAGCATTACTAATCTCAGTTTCATTCAACAATTTGATTTATTCTGATCTTAAAGTTTGTCAGCTCGCTAGCTTATTCTTTGCACGTGGACTCGCACAGTTCCTGAGATCCAAAGCGATTCGCATTGCCGCCGCAGCCGCCATAGACGAAGCTCTTGCATTCATTCGCTTCAGCGTAGTAGCTCCAGCTGGGCATAAAGGCGGCGCACTTGATCAGACCATTGCCATCGGTTGCAGGCGGCAGACCACAAATGGCTGAGGAAAAACCAACAAAAATTAGTACAGAATTTAGTTATTAAGGATCAGTTATGTAGACTTACGATCCTTGAGAGCCAGGGATAGGCCAAACAGTGAGAGGATCACGCAAAGTACTGCTGCGAATTTCATTTTGTATGTTTTTTAAGGGCTTCTCTAGAGCAACTAACTAAATTCGCTGCAGAACAAGATGATTTATACTAGACTAAAGGCACACATACGCTATTTTGCTTATCACAAAATATATATATGTGTGTGTGTGTGAGTGTGAATATGAGCTTGTGTATAAATCAAGTTAAAGTTCATTAACAAATGCTTGCGAAGTATTCAATAAATAGACGCAGCTAAACAGGAGCGGACTCAACTTGGGGAAGGTAAGAAAATATTCTTTAAAAAATGTTTAGTTTTTAATACAAAATTTATTATTTTCAGCTACAAATTTAACAGAGTAATTCTATATTTTGTTTAATACTGGCACCCTCTATTGAAGATTCCGGTCCTGGCGCTAAGTACTCACACTCATTAAAGCTGTGCAAATATGGGTAGGTTTAGTGGAAACGTGATTTCTATAATTTCGACTGATGGCTATTATAATACTTATATACTATATATAGACACTATCCGGGTGCTTCCCATTAGGCGGATACGCTGCTCGTCGTTGTCTCTGTCGCCTGCTGCTGTTCCGTAGTCAACTCCGTGCTTTGCTCTGTTGCGGCAGCTGTGGACGCTGGCTCCGCCTTGTTCAAGCAGATCTGTTCGCAGTCCGCCTTGGACTCGAAGTTGTTGCTGTTGCCGGCACAGCCGCCGTAGACGAATTCCTCGCAGGAGTGCGTGTCCAGGTTGTAGGCGAAGCGATAGAAGAGCGCAAAGCAGCGTCCCGTCTCCTTGGGCTGATGGCATTGCTCCGGCACACTGGACTCATCTATTGCTCTCTCTGTCGTCTGGCCCTCCAGCTGCTGTTTCTCCACCACCAGCTGGGACTGGTCCACTGCGGCGCTGTGCACGCAGATGGCGGCGAGCAATACACTGAGCACAATTAATGACGACTTGTAGCACATTTCGTTTCAGTCTCTTTAAAGCGAATGACTTCAGCTCTGGCTTTTAGCCAGCCTTAAATACTCAAAGCCCAAATGAATCAAGTGGGCCGCAGCCGCACGTAGTCGTAGTTAAGTTTGTTATCATATCGTATTTGCTTGAGTCATTCGTCATAGCATGTAAATCACGGCACGGCGTCTCGTTGACAGTTTTCGACGTCCTCACTCGTCTCTGTTGCAGTTCAACGCACCTATTAATAATTCTCTACTTTATGATAGTTCAGCTATGGCTACATCATATGCTACTTAACTTCCGCACAGCTGTGACCAGCTCCACAATTTGTTTTGACGCACTTTTATTGATATTATGAACAACAGTCACGGATACAATATTATTTAAAAGGAATAGTTAAACAAAAAAATACTCAAAATAGTAGGGGAATTTATTACAATTTTTAAAAAATATTTGATCGGATATATTTTTTAGTTTTTTAAAAAATTTTCAAAAATTTTTAAGGAGCAGTAAGATTCATTCCTATACTTTTTTAAGCCAACATCATATTATTGAAAAATGCCTACAAAATAGAGTCTAGATAAGTCTTTTTATATCTATTATACTTAGCCATACTTTGTTTAAAAGACTAAATTCTACATAGCATCTGGGAAGTTTGACCAGGAAGTCATAAAACATAATTGAGATTCTCAATGAAATTCTCTGTTTCGTACGATAATTTCCGGGTAATACCTGATATATATATTTGGAGGTAAATACGCATGCTAATGCATATTTTCAGATATGTATGTACATGCATCAATATATGGTATACATATTTACATACTCATATATTAAAAAAATATATATATATACAAATGTATATAAATACTTTATGTAAATATATTTAATGAAAGTATTCATGTACATATGTATATTATATTACCAAATTATTCCTAATTAGGATTAGCATTAGGATTATAAATACAGAAGTTTTTAAAAAGGCACGATAACATCCAAATTCTTTTCTTTGTGAAAAATAAACAGTTTCCTTAAGTTCGTAGCAATTGCAAAAGCTGGAAATACCCATTTCTGGCTCATAGGCCAATGCACTATGGGAAAAGTCCAATATTTTATACAAAATTTCAACCTTTTAGCTTTATTTTAGAGTTTATGCCAAAATTGTGGGCTTTCTCCCATAGTGCAGCATTGCAAAAAAAAAAATAAAAAGAAGTAGCAAAAATTAGAAAATATAAACAATTTGAATAATATTTTCTTAGTTCCCCTTTTAAATATATATCTAAAGATTAAATTCATGTAAAGATCAACTCGGCCAACATGTATTCACCCTGCATGTATAACATTAACAAATTTTGCTGGCAGTCTACAAAGTTGTATTGTTGATCGTCCCCAAACTCAAGTTTGTTTTCTATTTCATTTTACTTCTCTCTCTATCTGTCTTTCTCTCGAACACTATCTCTTTCTCTATTTTCATCTTATGTGTCCCTCATCGTATTCTCCTTATCAATTTTTCTTCCAGAAAAGCCTAATGTTCTTAAATTACACATTCCTAGAACAAAACAACCTTCGTATCTCTGTAGCTATTGTTATTTATATAGCCAATATCATAATATTATGTGGAATTCGCAGATTGTTAAGAGGCAGTTAATGATAACCACAAATTCAAATTACTACTTGCTTAATTAACCAATAAGCGGAATAGCTTATTTACTAACCGAGAATTCTCACTCCACAAAGTACGTGATGTTTGCTCAGTTTGTTCGATGATTGACCGCAAATTGTATCTGTCAGTGGTTCGATTCATGGAAATAAGAAATTGTTGCAAATTATATAAACAAACGTTAGTTGAATTTTTTATTTGCTATGTTCATATGGCCACGGATCTGTTGTCGAATCATAGAACTTGAGTCACTTCGTGACCAGGCACGCCTCCTCGCACGTCTGTCGGAAACCCCAGCGATTGTCGTTGCCTTTGCAGCCGCCATATTTGAATGGCTCGCAGGTGTTCTTCTCCTTGTTGTAGTAGTAGCGCTCGAGGCTCATTCGGCAAGGTCCCGTTTCCAGGGGTTGTAGGCATTTGACATCTGTCAAGAATTTCGAAGCTCGCAATAAAATATGGCTAAAGAAAAGTCTTTTCATTGAACTTTACCTTGTTTGCGTTGTTGTTGCGCTGGCTGCTGCTTGATAGTTGGCTTTGCTGTGGTGCTGGTGGTGCCAGCTGGTACCTGCGCCAGCGACTTGAGGGTGGACGTGCTCACCGACTGAGCCAGTTGCGTGAGGCTGAGCAAGACAATTGCGGCCAGCCACAAAAATTGGGTCATTCTCGTCATTCGCTTCATTCTCAATGTGATCGCTGATAACTGCGCGTTAATAACTGCAAACAACAACTGAATCTTCTATTTTTTTCAAAAAGCTGTCTAACGAGCTTTTTCGTAAAATAAAATAGAATTTACATAAGCTGTGTGTGTGTAAGTGTGTCTGTGTGTTTGATGTTAAGCGAGGCGTTTAGCTCAAATTGCGCATACGAAGTGTTGAACACAAGCGAGCTTGATTATCAAATTTACACACACATATACAAATATATGTATATAGATTATATTAGTTAATAAATACATATACGAAAATATGTGAGCTGAGCTTGACAGCCCCAGCTATCAGTGGGTCAAATTATGTGTTGTTAACTATTTTAACACCCTTCGCAGAGAGAAAACTCTGAGGCAAAATAAACTAATTAAATATAATAATATAATAATAAAATAATATAATGATATAATAATATAATAATAAAATAATATAATGATATAATAATATAATAATATAATAATATAATAATATAATAATATAATAATATAATAATATAATAATATAATAATATAATAATATAATAATATAATAATATAATAATATAATAATATAATAATATAATAATATAATAATATAATAATATAATAATATAATAATATAATAATATAATAATATATATATTATTAAGAAATATATATTATTATTTAAACTAAGCTGAGATTGCTTAAAATATTCCATAAATTAAATGAAATTAAATGAGAACAAAATGTAAGCTTTTTGAATTTCTAGACTCTAGACTTAATGATTTACTTAACGGAACTTACCCGTCGTTGCCCGGCTAAAATTATAAATTTAAATTTTCAATTTACATTCAATCGGTTGGGCTTAATTAATGCAAACACATATAAAATAAAATGTTTGTTTCGTATTTTAGGCTTTTTTTTATCATTTTTTTTAAACTTATTTTTTTATTTATTTTTATTTGAGTTATTCAAATTTCTACAATTTATTTTTTGTTTACTTATTAAAATTTGTAAATATGGTTGTTTTCTTCTGACTCGAAAAGTGTAAGACTGGTGTGAAAATATCGATATTTTCGATATGACTCCCCAATACCATATATTTTATGGTGTGCAGATATACAGATATATATCTGTATATGTAATGGGCCTTTTAATTGTGCCTTTAAAACTTGATAATCCTTGCTCTTAAGCTGTGGAAGATATAGTTTTTCTCGATTTCAAACACCCCCAAGGGGCGTATATATATATATAATTTACCATCAATCTGGAAATATATGATGACATGGTATCCGATGAGTCGACTACCCTCGAGTGCTTTTTTTTTGACAAAATGCCAACAGACTATATTTTGATTTATTCGTCGACAAAGCTAGGCAATTTACGTTGCAATAAACATTTTACAAGTATCACTTTCTACTTGTGAAACATGTATTAGAAGCAAGATGGAAGTGAAGTAGAATTTCCGGAACATTGCGATAATTTGCATAAGAAATTTGTGTCTACAAATAAGTCACGTGTTTGAAGGCAATTACTAAGTTTAAGTAGGACTCAAGTGTTGCACTTTGCAGGCGCATTAATAATGCATTTGCCATTGGGCCAGGTCTCGACGGCCAGTTGGTAATAATTAGACTGAGGCCCAACAGCTGTGGGCGTGGCAACGGACGGACTAAGGCTGGGCAAAAACGATAGCTAGGTGTTAATGCAGAGGGCAAATTGAATTAGCACTTAACTGTGCTTCTAATCACGACGACGACGATGATGATAATGATAATGATAATGATGATGAGGAGTGCAGTCAACAGTCCTGCTATTTATTCATTAGCTCAACTCACACACACACACACGCACACATGTGAGGCGTGGGTGGCAAGCAAATTTGGCTGATTGAATGGCCGAAATGATGATGTGTGTCTCCTTCTCTCTATCTCTATCTCTCTCTCTCTCTCTGTGTGTGGTGACAATTCAGTTAACTGTTTAATTTGCCTGAAATAATTGAAATGCTGCCCAGGCGAGACACATGTCATCCAAAACTGCGTTTAATTACTAAATTAGACACAGCTCCAACTGAGAGAGAGAGCTGCAGCTGTAGCAACTCTCTTTAGCCTACGACCTGCCAGTGTATAGACCCGACATTCATTACTTCATTCAATTAACTTACTGACTGTGCGCTTTAGCTGAACAGCCAGGTCCCAAGTGTATCTCAATTAGCATATGCATGAGACAGTGCGTAAACAACTTCAGTTGAAACCGAAAGCGTAGCTAGTTCTGTTTCATTTTATGTTGTTTTGGTTTTTGCACATGTATTGGAAATACCCCGGCAAAATCAACTTCAATTTGTTGTGTCTGTTGCTGAAGCTGCTGTTGTAGTTGTTGCCGTTGCTGCTGTTGTCATTGATATGCGGAACATGTTTTTTTTTGTAGCCTGCAAAAGTTTTACGTCATCTCATATGAGCGGCGACGTCGTGTGCTATAAGTGTTATGAGCGTAGGGTATCGGTGGGAAAGTTGAGCCTATCAATAGTCAGCAGAGATGCAATTTCTTTTCAAATTAAATAACAAAATTTTGATACAAATGATGAAACTATAGATGTTATGTAAGTGGGGTTTTAGTAACTAGCTAAGAATAATTCAAGCGTATAACGGTTTTTATCCTTTAACGGTTTTAACTTTGATGTTCTTGAGTGTATCTGTATATACATGCTTAGTTGTACATAGTATCATAAATTGGTATATCTTTAGAGAAGCTCAATAGTCATTATTCTTCAAAAGCTTAGTCTTAATCCTAGTTCTAAATCTATGATCTGTGCAGTAGGTCTACAGTTATCCACTTGCCAGATTTTGGGGTTCAAGCTGTGAAACTCTAGAAAATTCAGCATTGGCTCAATGAGCTTAGGTATTCAATCTTTATTTCTAGCATTAGTTTACTCGACTATTTAGTTTAAATCGCTTATATTTTCAAAGATATTCTTGACTTTATACCTTATCAGACTAGGCTAGGCTTGAGTACATATTCTCAATATAAAGTCTATAACATTCAGGGATAGCAATACAGATATAGATAATTGAATCCGATGTACATATATCGGTATATTATATTTGGATTCAAAATTTGACTTTACTCTTAATGAAAATAATACATAATATAAAATAATATATGAAATCTAAGTAAGGATTAGTTTCTAGTCAATATTTATTTTTTTAATCATTTTTTGTTGTTTTTTTTGTTTTATATTTTAAATTCTTTAGTCTACGTAGAACAGTTGGTATGCGTAGGCACATTGGCACAGGCATAGGCACAGTGATCAGAAATAGGGTTTGAAATCTACTGAGTTCGTATATAATACTAACAATTATTATCTAATTCACTGGATGTCCAAATACAAAAGCTGCAAATCAAAAAATAAAAAAAAAAATAAAAAAATGTATAATTTTTTAATTTTATATTTAATTATTATACTAAGTATATATGTGCCTTATTGGAAATGCTTAAAGACTTATATATAGTATTTAGATTAACGTTCCCTTTGTCAATATTATATATTGTTTATCAACATTGTTACTTTTTATTAAATACAAAATTTGTGATATATGTTTATTCCTTTTGCAATCAGAAATATTGTTGGAATTTTACAAAAATCATTAAACGTTTAAATTAGCTTATGAAATTATTATACATTTTAGTCTTATCTTTTAAGTGATACAATTGCACTAGACGCAAATTATTTTAATCAATATTTACAAATAATAATTTATGAACCTTTGAACTAAATGTCAAATGCAAACTGGAAATTATTTTGAATTGTCTGTGAGAATGTCAGCGAATAATGTTTTGTTTACAAACTGAACACGCGAATAGTATTTGCTAATACAATTATAACTATTGCGTAACATGAAACAGATTTTTTTTAGAATATTCTAACATTTATATAAAGTCGAACCAAGATAAATACTCAAGAAAAGAAATATGAAACAAAAGTTGATCACGAGGTATAAACATGATATTAATTTAATATTATATGCTTATATTCGTTTGGTCATAAAACAGAATTTATGAAGCCTTATATACTATATAAATGTAATCTAATCGTTAGTATACAAAATAAATAGATGATCTAAGCTAAAGCTACAACAAACAATGTTTGCGATGCTTAAAAAAGTACAGTTTGAACGAGTTTCGCAATGAAGTAGGTGAGCCAGCTGTCGCTATGGCCGAAGGCACTTAAGCATTTTGCATTTAAATTGGTCAATGTTGAATCTTGGCTAGGCAAAAAGATATATTTGAAAAAAAAGCACAAGCAAACAATTGTCTGAGCGCTTAGTGAGTTGTTAGCCCAAGAACGAGTCGGTTGTACGGAATGCCTTGGCTATGGCAGCTGCTCCAGCTGATGCTGTTCCCGCTGCTGCTGCTTCACCTGGCAGCAGTTGATGGCGCCTCGAAGCGTGGTAAGTAAACAAGGAGTCCAGATATAACGCAACTAATGTGCAACATGTTGCAGTCAAGCTGTGCCTGCAGCCCATGGTCAGCGGCCGCTGCTTCGGCTACGTGGAGAGCTACGCCTACAATCCGCTCGAGCGTCGCTGCGAGGCCTTCATCTATGGCGGCTGCGGGGGCAACGAGAATCGTTTTGACAGCAAGGCCGCCTGCGAGTTCAGCTGTCGTGATGTCTAAGCTGATAAGCAAGTGAATGATGATTGATGATTGATGTTTGATGTTAATAAGAAGAAGTACAGCTAGTGCTATGGCAAGTGCTTATATTCAATTTGTGGTTTGATTGCTTTTGTTAGCCGAATTGTTGCGTCGCTTGATATGTCGCGCATTATTGCAAATCTTCTCGCAATCCTCCAGCGAGGCAAAGAGTCGCTTGTTGTTGCAGCCCATGAAATGGCAGTGCTGCGTCTCCATGTCAAAGTAGATGCCCAGCGTCGTGGGCACGCAGAGGCTGCTCGTGCTGGGCTTCACCAGGCACAGATCACCTGCGAGACAAACTGACGTGAGACAGACACAAATGAAGGGAAAAGAAAGAGGAGACTTACGTGTGCGTGCCACAACTATTTGCCACTCGAGGCACAGACCCAGCAGCAGCAACAGCAGCGCGATTTGTTTGCTACGCATCATTTTGGCAATGTTTAAGCTGAAATTGTTTTTCGCTCAAGATTTATGTTTTGCAATATCCTTTTTCTATGCTTCTTTCTTCTGGCTTGGCTCCTGGCGAATTCAGCTCTGGACTGTGGCTGGCACAGTTCTCATCTGTATTTCCATAGGTTCGCTCTCGACTGTCGCTGCGACGAAGTTGAAGACAAATGCGCAGCAGTGGCAGCTGCCTCCCGCCATATATTGAAGCGCAGCAGTTATAGTATATAGTATACCGATCTGTTGATATGCCTCTTCTCCGTCTTCTTGTGCAATTTATGAGTTTTTTAATACGCGACACAAGTTCAGCGCACAGCCCAATGCCCACTGCCCACAGCCCACTGCCCGCAGACGAAAGTCAAAAATACCACAAAAAAAAACTTTTGGCACACTTGCAGATTAACTTTTAATTCGACTTGTTCCGGTCACCTTTTGCTATGAACGATTCTTTCAATATACACAATACACAATATTTGGAAATTGTATTTGAAAATGGGTCTTGCGCCACTTTTGGTCGCTAACTAAGCTGTTGCTCTGCTATTTGAGCTGTCGCAAACTCGACTCGAAACCTCGAACAAAAGGCAAACAGATTCGTAATCAGGTTGCGCTCTGCCAATAGCCGCTGCTGACGCTCCCGTTGACTGATAACAAACACAACAACAACAACAACAACAACAACAACAACGAATGAGACTGAGACGTCTCGCAGCCTGCATGTGCGTTGTTGATAATATGCATGGAGCTGGCAAGCTAGAGAGCTGGGCCCTTGCCTGGGGCTCGCTGCCTGGGGGTTGGGATTCCAGTTCAAGCCGGCTAATGCCTGTTGCAGAAGGCCAGCCTACTAGTCACAGTTATCAAAGAACGAACTTTAAATACACTTACTAATTTTTCAGAAATATACATTTTCTAGAACATATTTCATATTTTCTTTATCTAAATATATTTACTCTTAGTCTTCTTAATATTTAAATTATTCTTTCCACTAAAAATGTTTTTTTCAATAACTAGAATTGCTTTTTGGAGGTCTAAGAAATTTTAAATTTTAAAATTACTGAAAAATTTTAGAAAATAAAAATATATAACATAATATTATTCCGTCTGACATTTTTTGTATTACTTTGGCATTCAATAAATCTATTTTCTATTTTACTATTCAACTGAAGCGTTTAGTACATCCTTTAAAATTTTAGGTAACATTTATTAGCCAAAAAAAAAAGTTTAATTCTTCAATAAAATATCTTATTAAAAAAAAAAATGAATATACTTAAGATATTCCCATACAGATACACTTTTTATCAAATCCAAAGTGAAATATTTTTAAATATTTTGAAATAATTTTAAAATGTTAAACAAATATTTTGCAATACAGAGCATTTAAGAGCATTTAAAAAAAATGAAATAGAAAATAATTAAGGTATACACATTAAAAGATCCACTTTTCATCAAATCCAAACTAAAATACTTTTAAATATTTTTAAAAAAATTTTAAATATAAAAAAATTATTTTTTAGTTTATTTTTGACTTTGCTTGTAACCATTATAAGATTAACTAATAAATTCCTTTTAACTTAAGAATATTTTTTACTTATATTTAATTTTTCAATAGAACATTTCTTCTCTTTAAAAAAAATGAATATACTTAAAATACAAGATCCAAGATTCTTAAATATTTTTTGAAAATTATTTAATTTCTTAAAATTATTTTGTAGTTAATTTTTGATTTTGCTTGAAGCATTATAAGATAAACTAATAAATTCTGTTTATCTTTACCTTATTTCTTTACTAATCTGGAGATTCAGGCCAATTTAGGCGATCAAACTATAATACCCCCTTCGAGTGAGCGCATTAAAAGCTGACGCAAGCATTGCTCGAGCTTCAACTAAGTAAAGTAATTAATTAGGCTGCGACTTGGAACATGCCACAAGAAGACAAAGTCAAGCACGTTTCAGCAGCTCATTGAAAATAAAGAATTACGTCACGGGTCAGGGCGGTGATTAACACCGGAGCTCGATTAAAATCAGTCGCAGTTTGTTTTATAGTAGATTTATTTATTGGCGAAACCTCTCATTCATTCTTATAGTAGTCGGGACTGCGACGCATGCCCCGCACACACTTCTCGATGCAGTCATCCTGGCTGCCGAAGCTCTGGCCGGGCGTCAGTCGGCATGCGCCAATGGAGTACATCTGGCAGTCGAGCGTGGCCGGATCATAGTAGAAGCCCTCGATCTCGATGGTGCACATGCCCTCGGAGAACGGCGGCGGCTTCATGCAAATATCTGTCGAATCAAACAAGTAGTGTGTGTGGCAGCAAGGTGAAGGCACTTCAACTCACTTGGCATGCCGGGCACATAGCGTGCCTCAATCTCAACGCATCCCAGCCAGCCGAGCAGCAGCAACAACAAAGGCTTCAGCGGAGACATCTGTCTGATAGTATATAGCACCACAACACCACCCGCCGACAACTGAGCGAGTGAGTGAGTGAGTGAGTGAGTGTTGCCAGAGCAACGTCAAAGTTGACAGCGGCAACACCTCACACACACACGCACACACACACAGTTGCCGATAGTCCGTGGAGGTGATAAGCAAAGCCATGCGTCAGTTCAACGCCAAAAGGGGGCTCATGTGAGTCCAGATTGTTGGCAGCAATGGATGTCAAAGATCGCTACAACTACATATAGAGCGTGGCCGAAAACAAAATGTGAACAATGAAACATTGTTGAGAGAGTGAGAATAAAATGAAATATTCCACTCTTACACTCTTAGTTTTGAGTGTATGAAAATAATTTGGAAGCAACTGATGAAATAGAAGGTAAGCAGAAATTTTAGCAAAATTGAGAACTTGAATTAAAATTAATACACCCTTTCGTCGGGCGTAACCGACTGCATATACTCGTTCACTTTGAAAAGAAAAGCTATGTTTAATCAAGTATCAATGTTCGGATTTACCACGTTCTTGTGAGCCATATGATTTGGCAGTCAGTAGAGCAGATCAACAGTAATCTAACTGCAAAAGTTGTTTATCCCAGCGTTTAAACTTTAAACTGTGGAAGACATTGTTTTTACAGATTTTCCATGTCCCCAGTAGGCGAAGCTATATACATTTTGATCTATCTTCAGAGCAGAGTCAATCGCAAGTTACTTGCAAATTTGGATGTTCTAGCTCTAAAGTTGTAGAAGATGCAGTTTTAGCGATATGCCACGACCCAAATGGGCGAATATATGGGAATATATATGCAAAATCCTAGCGATATGCCACGACCCAAATGGGCGAATATATGGGAATATATATGCAAAATCCTAGTTCTTAGACTGCAATACAGACAAAAATAGAGGTGTTTTAGTTGTAAAACATACCGCATTTCCCCATTTGCCACGCCCAGAGTAAGCGTATCGGAAAAACACTTAACCAAGTCTCTAGTTTCAAAGATGTCCAAATGCTAAGGCAAGACAGGCATTGTATAAACTTATTTACTCTTTACAGTTCGTGAACAAGTAAAAAAAATAATTCGATTCTTTTACCAGCTAATTAATAAATATATTTATAATAGTAACAACAAATATTGAAAGAATTGCCGCTTAAAGCAGCTCATTTAGATGCACATCCTTTCGCACTGCATTGTTGAAGCCCTCCTTATAGCGATACCATATGGGACTCTTAACAATTGCATCAGTTTTGACTGTAAAAACATATTTTGAAATTGAAATATCTAAAATAAACGTCGTTTACTTACCTTCCTCTGCTGCAGACTTGGCTGATGTCTTGTGAGTAACGCGCCCAAAAAAGTCCTTCGTAAGCTGTAAGAAAATTAAAAAAAATATATTAAATAAATAATTTATTAATACTGTAAAAGAAACAAGTATGCTAAAATGAAATTTGCCAACATAATAATAAAGAAATAAGCTTCGTGTAAAGTGAGAGAAGTGAAGAGGTTGGCAAAAGCAACCCCTAACCAAATGCACAACCCCAATGAAAAGGACATTTGCTGTTGTTGTTGGCAGTCGCTTTCGTTTAGGATTGGCAATAAATGTTCGTTTGCGCTGATCCCACATTACGACCCCGAAGACAATGGGCAGCGAATCCCCTTATGGGTTATTAGCTTTTACAGGATTTGCGGCAGCAGCGAGAAAGAGGAGCTGCAAGTCGGAGCCGGATTAGTGTGAGTGGTTGTGGCAATTTCAGCAAAGCTAAATTCCAATAAGCTGCGCCACACAAAAATTTGCAACAGAATTGCTGCTAAGTAAATGCAAGGCATGCAAATTGATAGAAATATGAAAAAAGGTAAAGCTAAAGCTCACCTGCTGCTTGGGCGCAGTGAAGTCGTTTATTTGCTTTGGCTTCAATGTTTGCAAATGATTCGGCAGCCGCGCTACGGCTGCCTTCTGCTTCGATCCAGGAGCTGGAGCTGGAGCTGCTGCGCTCTTTATGGCATCTGCTGGGCCACCTTTGGGCGCGGCGCGTCGTATGCGCTCCAAATCGACCTCACGCGCTATCAGCTGGCGACTGAAGTAGGGCAGCGTCAGTCCAGGAAATCCTATAAATACAGATCATTAATTAAATGATAATGCTGGTGAGCTGGGCTGAGCTTTGACCCTACCTGGAAAGCCGCAGAGCGTATCCAAGTCCGGTTCTGTTTGAAACACATAATGTCCCTCCGCTGATTTCACCTGCACAAAGGTCAACCCAAGATCAACCAACACCTGAATTGTGTGCCGCAGATCATATTGCTCCCTAGAGAAGAAAATTTTAAAATGTAAATAAAATATATAAACTATTTTAAAATATGTATATCAACCTTAAGCTGTATTCCTTTGCAATTCGAAATAGATTACAAAACTTAATATGAAATAATTTCAATAAGAAAACTCAATTTTTGTTGATTCAAGAAATCTTAAAAAATAGAGTTTTTGGATGTAACTTATAAGAGTATATGTTTGTCTTTTGAGAATATAAGTTTAAATATACACTCCGCGCCATTTGAATATGCCACCCTCTAAGCCTGAGTTCAATCGCCCACGGCTTCCAAACCAAGCATGCTACAAACTAATTTTAATTTTAAATTAAAGGAAATTTCAATATTCTTAATAAACTATAGGGAGTTTATTAAAATTACTAAAATCTGCCAAAATTTGGTGGTCTAAAAGTGCGTCTCTTAACAAAAAATTCATTTTGTTTTTAAGAATTTCGATACTTTTTACAAATATTACTTAAACTAGGGATAATTTAACTATTTTAAGTATAAAAAACAATTTTTTTAGGTTTTCAGATAGTTTTCTGTTTCTAAACTTAATACAGCCGATTTGGTAAGGGCATTCAGCATGCTTGATCAGGCTTAAGGGGTGTCTTATTAAAGTGGAGGAGTGAATACAGTCAAATCTCGATAATTCATCCCCCGCTAAATCGAAAACCTCATAAAATTTGCAAAAAAAAAGCTGTTCGTTTGAATTCCTGTTCGATAAGTCGAATTCGTAAAAAATGTGATCCACTTGACATTTCGAATTATCAGAATTCGACTAGTATAAACATACGAAATATCTGCAAATCAATTTAGCAGACTATATAGTTTTTAAAAGTCTTTCAATGTATCAAATTTCTAAGTAGGGCACCGTTAGTAGGGCTTTTCTATGAAAATAGAGAGCTTCCTAAAGTTCTAACATTTTAAGAGTATGTACTAACAAAACTCTAACATCTCTCGGGGTCTCCTTCCTGAAACAATTGATGCCCCATCGAACTGCCATTATATTTCTTCTCTCCAGCAAGTTAACTAACTTAACTCACTTACTTTTGAGATAACAGTTGAACAGCCACCGAGCGCAATTGTGGCGAAAGAATCCGCTTGAGCAACGGGACGGTATCGAGCAGTAGAACGCTGCCCTGACCCACGCCCTGCGCCGCTGTGGTGACACCTTTGCGCAGCGACAGAAAGATGTTGCGCTGGTTCGTGGACTTCTGATTGAACTGTGAATAAAAAAGGGAGAGAATGAGATTGAGGCTGAGAGACGGCAAGAGAATGGGGGTTAGTGTAAACAGTGCGAAATCTATGCAGAACTCTCATTAATCTTGTGATTGCATTTGAGGCACATAATGCACAAGAAATTACAAGGCTTGATTGTGTTGATTATGCACTTTTCTGTGGCCCTCGCCAGGACTGTTTGCCCCAGCTAATGAGGATTGCATAATACATGAGGCTGGCTCAAAGAAGCCACTGCTTACATGTCAAATGAAAAGAAATGATGCGACCCGGGGCCAAAGCGAGACTCGTCGTTTGCCTACCTCAAAGCCACGCGTGGGAAATGCAATTTTCGGCCAGGCCAATGTGGCAAAGAGCAAATGCCAGACCACAAAGCCGTACTGCAAATATGGATAGATGCTGTAGTTCTGCTGCCGTGAGATTTGATGCTGCAGCGTATCCGAGAAGCAGAACCATTGCAGAGCCTCGCATATGCCCGTAAAATTCGGATCCGGCATCTTCTGCTGCAAATAGTTCTCATAGACGCCTTGAGCGAGCCTAAGAGAATTCAAAGCAACTTGCAATTTTAATTTATTTTTTTAAAGCGTATTCAAGTGCGCCCACCTTTCGTAGTCTCCGCTGGAATGCACCACATCAAGCACATTGCGCACTCGCGTCGCCACGGACATATTCGTCATGGTCACCTGGGCGGGTTCCTCGGCATTGTTCGAGCTGCTCTGCTGCAGCTGTTTCTTTGGACGTTGTATCTGTGAAAAAAAGGATATTACTTTATATTTTCATTTGTAAATAGTATATATATAAATATATATATATATGCTTGAATCTCTCTTAGATTCAGTCTAATTCAAATGGGCTCTCAACTAAACTGAATTCAAAAAATATATAAATCTATGTAGGCATGCATATAATCTATATACGATTATATTACAAATAATTTTGCAAGTATATATTCAAGTTAGATTTTTAGGCTAAGCAGTTCCAAGAAGGAGTTACAAAATCCGTTAATAAAATATTTGAACTCGTATGCTTGAATGACTTCTGAATAGGTATGGAATATACATTTGCTTTTTTAAGGTTCATAAATAGTAGTACTATGCTTGACATTTCTCTGTTTAAATTGCTCAAAATATCATCATATAGAAACATTTAAGGGTCGGTTAAAATTATTTTAAGAATATCAATAAAAATATTAATATTAGTTGTGATTATCTTCATTCTTATAAATGAGCTCAGCTATTATGAATATGTTTATATGTTTATACATTTGTGTGAATATCAACTCACCCTAAAAACAGCGCCCCAAACATCAAACAGACCCTGATGCCGATCCTTTTGACCCAGGTTATTGTTGAGCACATCCTGAAGCGTTAGACTATGATTTTGAGCGCTGAAAAGAAAAAAATGATTTAAGTAAACTGAAATACGTTTAAAATATATAATAAGAAAATTAAAAATAAATACATATAAAATATAAATATCTTAAAAAAAAAAAATAAAATATTTAACAAAAATTAAAAATAATCATGTATAAAATATATATAAAAAGTTTTTAGTAAAATTCATTTTTTCAATATATTTGAATTTTCCTAAAGCAGGAGAGTGAAGTACTTAAAAAATTTTTAGTGCTGAGTAACTGTTAATATCCAGCTGATTTTCTACAAGTTGACTCCACGTACTGCGAAAATGGTTTTCCTACGTCTAGATTGAGAATAATTTATAGGATAGAAGTTAACGTTGTGACAGACAGGACTCTAGCTCTAAATTGAAAGATTAAAAGCGCACTTCCATAAACTTCAATAATAATGGTTTACAGAAAATGGATTAGGTTGTCTAAGACTTGGTTTATCTATACAGTTGAAACCTTTTTATGTGCCTGCTATATCCAGTTGTCATTAAGTTTTGCTACACAATTTCTAAGATTTTATATCTTGATAATCATCGTCTTGATCCCCAATAATGTAAGCTTACTTGAAGAACTGCATAGATGAGATGCAGCTGCGCACATCGTTGCCCGACTTCTCAGCCAAAGCAATGAGTGAGCCAAAGTCCGTTCTCAAGTGCTCCTTGTGGGCAATTTGCAGCAGTCTAAAATATGCATAATATAATTCATTTAAGTTGGAAACCATTTGTTGAATCTTTGCCGCTTACCGCTCGGCTAGACGCGCTCCATCGATGGGCGGAAAGCTGACGACAAAGGCGATTTGGCGCAGGGGTCGCAGGGCGGGATCGTAAATGTCGTTGCAGATGCAGATGATGGGACGACGCAGCACATTGTGCTCCGCCTTGGCGCCCTTGGTCTTCACCTTGCTGAAGATGCCATCGCTGACAAATTTGACCAGGTACTCGATAGACTGACGCGGTGCTCCATCGATTTCATCTGAAAGGGAGTTGAGATTACAAATCTAGTTAGCAAAAATGCTGCGTCTGCTCACCCAGCACAATGCAATTGGGTCTCTTGTCTTCATTTAGCACGGATGACATTTGTGTGCCGTTCTCCAGTGCGAGCTTGAAGGCTTCTGGACTGCGATCATCGGAGGCATTTATCTCGCGCACGTTGTAGCCGGCATGCCGTGCTATTGTGTGCGCCAGCGTCGTTTTGCCCAGACCAGGAGGACCGCAGAGCAGCGCCACCTTTTGCATGGGTCTGCCCATTTCATCCACATTGGTGTTCAGGGCTTGACGCGCCTTGCGCTGACGCCAGCCGCCGTTGGATTCGAATTTGCCCGTTCGTTTGTTGAAGCTGTTCAACTGCTGGGCGCCCGCTGTGCCCGTGTTGGCTGCATGCTGCTCCTGCTTGCTGTGAAAGACCTTGCCGAAGACCACTTTGTCCCACATTTTGAGCCAGTAGAGCAGACTGCGATTGGTCATCTCATCCGAGAGCAAATCAATGTATTTACGCGGCTTGTACTTGTCCACCCAGAGGCGTCCCACATCCGGGCTGGGCACAGCTGGCTCAGGATTGATGAGCTGGGTGGCAGGCGCCATGCGTCGCAGCACCTGGAATAGTGAACTGTTAGATAGCTGTTTGACTGCGGGCCATATACAACTCACCAGCTCGTTGGCCTCCTGCCAGACTTGTTCCTTGGCCTCGCCTAGAAGGCTGCCTGTAATGTTGTCCCTTGAGCTGAGCAGCTCCAGCTGCCGTCGCTCATAGTCTTCCGAGTGGAAGCGCACATAGAGACGCTCGAGATCGCTGCGTTGCAGCGCCAGGAATGGCCAGGTGGGTATATCATAGGACAGGTTCTTCATTTTGAAGTCGTGTAGCGCCCGCAAGCGCGATACTTCATCCTGGCGCACCGTTTTGCTGGACTCTCGCAATTTGCGCCTCAGCTCAAGAATGCGATCTATGGCTTCATTGTCACGCTGTTCCTCGGTGCGCGCCTTTTTTAACATGGGATCTTCGTAGGTCTCGTTGTACAGATCGTCAATGTCGCCGAAAAGATCTCGTTCGAGGCGCCGCTTGTTAGTGCCACGTAGGCCCAATTCCTGCAGCTGTTCTGCGGCTTCGTTTAGCAGCGGTGCTGCCTTGTCAACAGTGGGAGTCGCAACTTCCTCTATAGCCGGCATGCGCTGCATCGGCGTTGAACAGCCGCGTCCTACTGTCGGACCTCTGGGCGTGCCAAAGAGCCGCCGATTTACGGGTCCAATACCAGCATCACTTTGACTGGCGCCAAATGTAATCTGTGACAGTTGCGGGGAGTTCAGCGGGGAGTTGCTGAGGAGCGAGACATCCTTGATGCCGGCCACAGTAGTGTTTACTGCTCCTCCTGTGTTTTGTTGTTTTTGCTTGACTGCAGCTGCGGCCTGGCGAGATGTGCTGGGTCCGTTGTCAATGGCATCATACTCGTGCGGTATGTCCTCCAGCAGTTCCATTTCATCCTGGTACTGCAGCTCGAACTCTTCATTCTCATCAGGATATTGATCCATTTTGAGACTGGCGAAAAACAGCAAATCGCAAAAATAAACAATAAGCAAGTGAATAAAATTCCCGCCAAAACAAATGGTATGCTGTCTAAAGGTGACTGCTATGAAACATATTCGGCCATCTGGTAACTCTACTCAAAATGGTAACGAGTGGAACAAGAAAAGTAAGAGGTAGTGCAGTTTGTGGCGACATGAGCAGCTGTGACGTCAGGGAAAAATAATTGTTTGTTTTATTGGAATTAATTGTAAATTAAATCAATTAAAGATAATTTATAAGCTTAAGGAGTTTGGTTTAGCAAAAGTAGTAATATCTAAACAGTTGCGACCGTATTTACTAACTATTTTCGTATATGACGTCACTTGATTTGGTCGATGTCAACACAGTGCATGTCTAGGACGTAACCTTAGTAACATAAGTTACTTGCACACAGCTTCAATTTTCTGCAATACAAACTTTCAGTCTCAGTGCTAACCACGCTAATTCGTGATAAAGTCGATATATCCACATATACAACAATTATACAGAAGTGGAGCATACATATGTAGCAGTGACTATCTCAAAGGCAGACATGCGTTCATAATATAAAAGAAAAACAGCTGCTCGTAACCACACAAAACCAATTTCAGCTCGATAGCGGACAATCTGCTGAGCCTTCGTGTTCTTTGTTTGAGCACTTCTTCGCATCGAATTTCATGTCAAAATGTGCTTGGATCGTTAAATACTACAACGGCAATAACCGCAACAACAGTCGGTAAAGAACTTTGCCCTGTCCTTGCCTCGGTCACCAACAAAGAGAACATTTGCAAAATTTGCAAAGGTGAAAGTTTTGCGTGATAAAATAGCTAAGCAATTTTCTGGAAATGGAACGCTGGAAGCCTGTTATCGACTGCGAGGAAGATGCCATGGCCGCACCCTCTGTGTGCCCAGTGGCAGAAGCAACGCCCTCCGCCCAAAGAATCTTCGGGGACATCAGCTCCAATCGCATTTGGACATTTCGTGTGCTGATGAACGAGAAGCTATCCGCCTGCGAGCAGCTCGGGATTGTGGGTAACTGCGAGGCGCTGGGCAACTGGCAGCATGCTGGAGCGGCTATGATGAGCCGGCAGGAGCCGCATGAGGAGGATGCAGACGGTTATGTGTGGACGGCTCAGGTGCATATACCACGGCATTGTGCTACGGAATATCGATATGTGGTGTTTGGGGTAGATGCCGTCTCGGAGCAGCTGCTGGTGCGTCGCTGGGAGGTGCAGCTGGAGCCACGTGTCATTGCGGAATTAGACGAGCAGCCGACACAATGTCAGGACACGTTTGGCTATGTCAATGGCAAGGAGAAAGTGGATCGTGGCTGGCTGACCAAAGAGTCGCTGGTGCAGCTGAAGTTCTTCTATGCGCCCTTCACCTGGAAACAGCGCATGAAGCGGCGTCTGGTACACGTCAAGGTGACGCCCATGAATCTGCGCATACCCAGCGCCGGCTGTGCTGAGGTGGCGCCCGTCACAACGCTCGAGGATTCCCTATCGAACGACACACATGACACGCGTGAAAATGGCGGCGACAGCACAGCCTTTGCCTTCAGCGAGGTGGTCACCCTCAGCGCCGACAGCTGCGAGGTACGCACCCAGGAGCAATTCGGCATAGAGTGCAGCGCCACCGACTTGGTCATCTTTCATCTAACAGTAGCAGATCTAGATAACACGGCCTATCTGGTCGATCTGTACAGCTACAAGTCGAAGGTGGCCAGGGAAGATGGCCCACCGCTGCACTTGGGCTACCATTATGTGCTGCCCAATCTGTTCAAGCGATCCGAAGGCAATCTGGAGCTACCTATTACCTGCGCCAAGGGTCATCGACCCTTGGGCATGATGCGACTAGGCTACTTGATAGTCAAGCCCTCGTCGCACAGCGCCCACATGGACATGCGTGTGAGCTATGCGCGCTATTGGAACAACAAGTGGACCGGCCTGGATGTGGGACATCGCGGCTCTGGCACCAGCTTTAAGGTAAGTCCTTTATACTCGTATGTGTGCTTAAGTACAGCTCAAAATATTCATCATCTTAATCTTCCTTTTACCAACTCTTCCAAACATATCAATATATAGATTTTCTTATGAGGAACTCTTTAATAGTCCGTTTTGTGAAGACATACAGACATACATACAAACATATATGTGCTATATATGATGAATCTAAGGTATTTTGAACAGATTACTTAATTCAGGAATCCCAGTTTATGCAGACCATCAAAATTCGGAGAAAAATAAGATCAGGTTGTTTCGAGTGATCTACTCGTAAAGTTTCCAAAATAAGAATTTTTGAAAATGCTAAAATGAAATCATGTTTATAATCGATTCATATCATTAGCAAACCATGAACTAGTATCAAATACTCCTAATCATATAGACTTCAACTTACGAAAAGGTCTGTAAAGAGAAAATTTGAAAAATGTATACACACCTCTATAATATACCTTAAACTAACATATTGAGGACTTTTAATAAGAAAATCTTAGTGAATAGAGACGAATACATACTTCTTCACACTTGGAGCCTTATAATATTATGGTTCTAGGGGACTTCCAATTTCTTTTACCTATAGTCGGGTATTTTTTCGTTTTCAAGCGAATATTCATTTGTTCATCTAGTTAAATTAAAGACAAATTAGAGAAATTTGTAGAATTTATGTATTTTTCATTAGATTATCATGACTAATTATATTTGTCTGCCTGTTTCTGTAGAAATTATATTGCAAGTAGTAAGAAAGCATTTATTATAAATTGGGGAAGTCTTGCAAGTATATTTGACAAAAGAGGAAAATTATAACATATTTTCAAAATAGTTTAAAATTTATATTCCATTTAAACAAAGTCACTTATAAATTGCGTAAATGGAATTTAAAAGTTGCATATTGAATTGGAAGTGTTAATTAAATACATTAAAAAGTTCATCAAAGTAAATATAAATGCTCAAAAAATTTATTTAAAATATCAAACTTTCAGGCGAAGGATGCAGTTATCCGGGAGAACACAATCACCTCGCTGAAGAACGCCGCCGAGCATGGCGCCGACATGGTGGAGTTTGATGTACAGTTAAGCAAAGATCTGGTGCCGGTAGTATATCATGATTTTATGATATATGTGTCGCTGAAGAGCAAATGCAGCATGCAGGAGCACGACTTTCTGTCGCTGCCCATGCGCGAATTGACGCTGGAGCAGCTGAAGAAACTAAAGGTCTATCACACGGCCGAGGGATTGTCGCGCGAGACGCGCTCCTTTCACAATGATGATCTGCTGGAGCATCAGCCGTTTCCGCAGCTGGCGGACGTGCTGGATGCTCTGGATGAGCATATTGGCTTCAATATAGAGATCAAATGGTCGCAGCGTCTGCAGGACGGTCGCATGGAGGAGGAGTTTGAGCATGTGGTCGATCGCAATCTCTACATCGATTGCATTCTGGATGTGGTGCTGCGCAAGGCGGGCAGCAGACGCATTGTGTTCAGCTGCTTTGACCCGGACATATGCACCATGCTGCGCTACAAGCAGAATCGTTATCCGGTCATGTTCCTCACTCTTGGTCATACCACCAAGTACGAGAAGTATATGGATCCGCGTGGCAATGCGATGGAGACAGCCGTGTGGCATGCAGTGGCCATGGAGCTGTTGGGCATTGTGGCGCATACGGAGGACTTGCTGCGCGATCCCAGCCAGGTAAACTGAACTGAAAAACTGAACTGCCACAGAGCAGCTTTGGACTTAGTTGGACTTTTACCTAAACGGGCGTTCTAGGTAAATCTGGCCAAGGAACGCGGCCTGGTGCTCTTCTGCTGGGGCGATGACAACAATTCCCAAGACACCATCAAGTTGCTCAAGGAATTGGGTCTACACGCCATCATATATGACAAAATGGACGTGCTGACCACCAAGGAGGTCAAAGTGAGTAGCCTAATTATCTTTATGTATATCTTGAGCTAATTTCTGTTCACTTGCAGCAAAGCGTGTTCCTGCTGCAGGCCAAGGACAGCCAGAAGGAGATGCTGACATTGCAGGCACTCGAAATGGGCCAAGTCTGGCACACCTCAGCCTCGGGCAGCGAGCAGCAGCCGGCCTGAGCTTTGCATAGCTTTAGTTTTACACACAGACCACAATCGGAGACAGCTGTTTGAGAGTTGTTTATTTACATTCTGAATTGTTCAGTCTGTGCTCAGTGGAAGCTCTCCAATAACATAAATATTATATACACACATACATGCTAGCACACATAAACGTGTACATTTTCTCACCTAGCCAATTGCATTTGCATTTTGTAGTAAATTTTAATTGTTTTTCTCAGTTGCCTACGCAAAATATAATTTGTTTCTCTTTACATCAAATTTGTATTCGGTTTTTCTATTCACTTCTTAACATCTTATTATGACAGTCCGCTCTATACTTCATTTTTTACGTTCCCGAAAATTGTTCATTTAATGCAACTGTGAAAAAATAATTTTAAATAAAATAAATAATACAACAAATTTTATTTATGTCTGTTTTAACCGAAGGAATTGTTAGATGTAAACATTTTGAATGGGTAAGTCGTAAAAATTTGAAATAGCTTTGATAGCTGTAATAAAGTTAAAATATATTGTCTATTTTTGGCATTCCCAAACCTTTGTTGCTATATAAGTAAAGAAAAAAGTTTAAAATAAAGTCTGTTGACAAAATGTTGCTCAGACACTAATACAAGAAAATTTGTAATTACCAAGATATGTTTAAAGGCAAAATAGTTTCTTATGCACTAGCTTGATATTCGACCTTTTTATGGAAAATATTCTAGTATTCCATAAATAATCCTGCTTCTGTGAAATCGTGACAAAACTATAAGAGCCTTTACAAAGAATGACAAATATAATATTAATATTAGAAATTCTTCTTTCTAAATGATTAAATATTGTAATTGTTATCGATATTAAAGAAAAACCTTTTTGAAAATAAATGGCAGTAAATATAATTATTTTTTAAAATATAACAAACTTTGCTAGAAATGGCGTATAGGCCAACTTAAAAACTTAACTTAAAAAAACCTAAATACAGTCGAATCCTGGTAATTCGAAATGGAAAGGGGATCACAGTTTTTACGAATTTCAGAGGAATTCGATTTATCGAACTGGAATTCGAATGAATTTTTAAGGGGACAGCACTTTTTACAAATTATTGAGGTTTTCGATTTATGGGGGACAAATTATCGGGAGTCGACTGTATATTATTTATCTTTTATATTTCTTTTGTTTAATTTATTGTAACAATATTCTGATTGGTTGACTTAATAGATAAAAGGACAGGCTAAGCATAAAATGGATCGTAAAGAGAGATTAACAAAAAAAAACAACTTGCATTTCAATGTGAAAAAGTTATTGCTTACAATATATATTTGATTAAATTTGAACTGTTATTTATATTTTAAAAATGTATATATATATTATTATTTATTTTTATTTCTTTGGTAGTAACCAAAGCCTAACTTAAATCCTGCATTTAAAATATTTTTGTGTCATATATTCTTTAGTACAAAAAATTACTTATACGCTGCTTGGAACAGAGCTTGTTTTTGATGAAACTCAAATATATAATTTTAAACAAAGTTACATATTATATTGTATATTTAAACAAAGTTAAACTAAATTATGCTATAGTTACTAATATTTGAAATTCTTTAAGTTTCTATGCAGATAAATTAAGTATACGCAAGAGGCAACGGAACTGAAAATATGTAAAACTTTTAGAGCTTACATTAATAATTTACCAAACAGATTTTATTCGCTCAGGACATTAGGATATTATTACGAATTCCATTTTATTCAATTTTTTAACACAAATTACGTATACGCAGCGTTGCATTTGCCGCCAAATAAGAAACGCCACGTGGAATGTCAGCGCAAAAGAGAAATAGAGAAGAAACGTAGAGCGCATGAACGACAACAGAGCCCAAAAGAGCACAGCGAACATGAAGGGAATCCAAAAGTTCTATGAGATTTGCATTTCGGGTTTCAGTTTGTTGAATCGCATCGGATCGTTCGGAACGCGCTGAGTCCAAAAAAGTCGAGAGCCGAGCAAAACGTGAAGCAGCGTCGAGACGACGGGGCACGTTAAACGGCACAAAAG
Organism: Drosophila gaucha; assembly: GCA_035045545.1. Lineage (NCBI taxonomy): Eukaryota > Metazoa > Arthropoda > Insecta > Diptera > Drosophilidae > Drosophila > Drosophila gaucha. The sequence goes on from JAWNOY010000099.1 coordinate 5,826,406, forward strand.
TGTAGTGTAGTTCTAGGCTTTAAGTTATTTTCCCTTTTTTTTTTGGGTTTCTGTTCTTCTGTTGCAATCCTTTTGGTTTGTCACAAAACAACACGCACACGCTCACACACAAACACACATACACACATACAAGCAGAGAGCAACGACAACGACAAACTATTCAGCGATTATGTTTATTGGCAGCGCGCACAACAACCAAAAGTCCAGCAAATAGGTGAGAAGCGGCCATTGAAAATGTTTAGAGTGAGTTGGGTGTGAGAGAGTGTGTGTGTGCGTGTCTCTTATGTATGTACACACACACTTGGCAGCAAGTGGAAAATGTGTAAAGTTTGATCTATGACGGTCAGCGACACCAAAAACTCGACTCATTTTAAAGTCAACGGGCAACAAAACAATCAGGAAGATTTTCGTGCTACACCAAACGGAAAAATCGATGCGTGCGCCTGTTCCCATACACACACACACACACACACATACACAACAGCTTAACTCTATATATGGGTGTGTGTGTGTGTGTACACTCCAAGTTAACTGAAGGCAGCAACGACTTCATACCACAACAAAAAAGAGAGTACGAAAAAAAAGGAAAGAATAAAGAAAAACAGCAGCATTTAGAAGGCAGAGCCGCACTTACTACACGCTACTTACTACAACTTGCAGCACTCCTGACCTACTGCCACCACCTCGTGCCCCCAAAGCCCTGTGCGTGAGCTGCCAACAACAGGATATGGCAGTGGGTGTGTTTTGTGTGCGTGCATGCTTGTGTATGTGTGCGTGTGTGTGTGTGGGGCTAGGTATAAAAAGGCAAACAAGCGCCACAAAAACAGAAAACTCATTTTAAATATGTGTACGCGCCGAGCTTTTTGAAGTTCTTCTATGCTCATTAAATGTGAATAAATGATGGGGGAGGAGGAGCGGGCCTGCGGGCAAATGAGCGCCCCTAATATAGAGCGTTAGCGTTACCTTCATTAATAGCATTTTTAATAGCCTACCCAGCTCCTATGCTAATATATTAATAAATAATATTAAATTTAGAGCTGCCGACAGTTTGACAAGCACTGCTCAGCTTCAAGTCCTCTGATTGATGCTCATCAAATATGAATGCAGGAAGGCAAAGCGCGTGTGCCGCCTCAGTATAAATAGCTGCGTGAGCGAGTGATACCGTTATTAATAGGATTTTTAATGACCTAACAGATATTAAATGTTTAATATAAATGGTATTTATAGTATTTAAAGCTAGCAACAGATTCCTTTTAAGTATATGATTGATGCTTTTATTTAACTGTTTCGAGACTTAGTAAATATTAATAAATGAGTTTAGCTGCAGACAGATGAGTGAATTTTGAATAAATAATAAAAACTGTTAAGCAGCCAACAGTTTGATAAGCATTGCGTAAAGTACTCAGTTTGATTGATGCTTAATCGTATATGAATACGTAAAGGGAAGCCAATGAAGGAGGCATCATAACAATATTATAATATTTAGGGGCATATCATATACAGCCGTCTCTGGGTATAGTAAACACCCTATAACGATCACACAAATTTTTAAATGAAGTACTCTAAATAGTGAAAAAGGGGTTCTAGAGTCACTCTTTGTAAATGCAAGAAACAAACATCAATTCAACAATTCTTTCAATAAGCAAACATTTATGTTATCCTGTTTAATTTACATACACAAAGTGCATTTTAAGTAAATAAAATGAGTTTTAGTGAACAATCTCATTACAATAATTAGTTCACTATATAAAGACAAGACTGTATATTAGTTATAAGTAGCTGCCTACAATTTGACGTGCATTGTATTCTCTAGTCATTCTCCTGTCTTTTTTTATTATTGTGTTCTTGATTTGCAAATGTTGTATTAGGACATCAAGCGAATTGTTGATAATTATTAATTATATTACAAATAATTTGTATTGTTGCTAAAAACAAGTTTTCTGCTCACGTTAGTGAGCTCGTATTATATACGAATGGGCTTAGACTCTGTAGGGTTCGAAACCCTATTTCTGATAACTTATATGCCAACGCTTACTACACTAGTCTATGTTGGCTAGTGTCTGACAGACACCAAATAAATATGTATGAAAGTCAAAGGACTAGCCCTAATATATTGTAGTAATCAACTCAAACAACTCTAATGCAGATAATTATTATTTTTAAAAATTTTAAAATGTGTTATACAGTTATTCTTTGATTCAAGTAAAAAAGTCTGAGTCTGTGGAGATATTCTGTCAGCTAGCAGGTAATATGCATATAATAGTAGATAATATATACATATTTCATTGAGCTGTCAAACAGTTTGACATGCATTGTGCTCATAGCGCTTTGTAGTGCCTGATTGATGGTTGTAAGTATATGTGATTTTGGCCTTACCAATACAAATAAATTTTGATAGTGTATAGGCAAAGGAGTACCCCTAGTAAGAAGATTCCCAATGACCCAGCAGCTCTTATAATATTATAAGAATTTTTAAAACTGAGAACAGGTTGATATGAATTGTTTTTTTGATAGTTTAATTTATTTAAATAACTGATTGATGGTCAATAAATATAAATGAGTGTTTTCAAAAGAAACGAATAAACTTTCCATTGGCTAGCAGGCATGTTGATGGTAAATAGTAAAATGCTAAATAATCAAATAGTTTGACGAGCATTGTGTGCGTAAATGGGGTAGGCGTGCGAGTGCGCCACATAAACGTTTAGCATTAATTGCAAAGTACTACGACCGCAACTGGAACACCCTACAATATGGCATAAATGATTTTTATATTTAGACCGGGATACTACTCGTCGATTTTGGGTATCGGGGGGCTGCCCTCGACGTGTGTTTCGATTGTTTGTTTTGTTTATAAAGCTCATGTTTTTCATTGCGCCTGCCTGTCCGGCTGCCTGTCCGGCTGCCTGTCCGGCTGTCTGTCTGCGCAGTCAGTAAACAATTGAACATTGAAAATCGACAGTCGACAGTCGAGCATCGAGAATCGACAGACGGTCAGACAGGGCGAACAGAGACAGAGACAGCAGAGATGGGCAGAAATTTCGATGGAACGACTGTTGCTAGTTCATGTGGGTGTTTTTTTCTTCTGTCTTGTGGCTTGGGTGTATTTGTGAATACAATGGGTGAGTGTGTGTGCGTGTAAACAATGCAGTGTTAAAACTAAATATTGTTTAAGAACAAATATTTGGCTTTTGTGCAAATCACGAAGCGGCGATTTTTTCACGGCTGCTCCGACAGCCGCAAGGCGCAAAAAACAATGACGCTATCGATGATATTCGTTCCTATATTTGTGTCTGATTCTAGTACTAGCTAGTACTACTATCTGCGATTATATTTAGCCATTAGACGGGCCAAAACATTCTATCGTGGGTTGCCTTTCACGAGCTGCTAATGGGTCATTTCAATTGAACCAAATATAATTGCGAGTGCTGTTCGAAAATTTGTTATTGTTTTTTTTTGTTTTGCTTTTCCATGTATTCGATGAAAAGAAAATGTACCTGGATTCGTAATATTCAAGAGCGCATCGAGTCGGGAAATAGGAAGCATTAATCAGTTATGGATTTTCTTTGAATTCGCATAGGTTGATTCAGACAGAGACAGAGAGAGAGAATTGAATCAGAATTTCACTTGCTCGATGAGATATGTGGATTCATAACAAATCGCTCAATAAAACATTTGTTTTTCCATAATTAATGGAGGATGTGCGAAAGTGCGAGATTCATTTGTACTGATATAAAATATGAATATGCTAATGAATTGTTTACACAAATATTGATTAAAGACACACTTTGTATATCTCACGGATAAAGACCAAGGCTGTGAATGCATTCGTTTAGAATTCTTACCGCTGATCGGTGATTGAGTGTATATCAATATATATGTTTTAATCATTATACATATATAAGACTATATGTATGTATAGTCCTGAAATTTTGTTAGTTTGGGCATCAAACTTTTCCAATATCTAACCAAATATAATGCGTGCCAACTTTGAATATTACTCAAATTTATATATTATATATATTACAAATATTCACTCTTACAGAATTGTTAGCAGAGCTGCATATTTTTATCATAATATTTATATTATCTGTTGCTAAGAATACCCACAACACAAAATGTCAAATTTACTGGTCGATCCGCGATCTGTTTGAGAAACCAGGTGAACGTACGAAACGTTAATGCGGAACAGTATTTTGAACTGTGAAATAAATCAATGTCAATAATGTTTTTTTCTTTTTTTGACGGTCAGATAGGATTTTTATAAAATTGTATAACAAAATTATTATTTTTTATATTTCAACAAAAGAAACTATAAATTTTGAATGAGTTTGAATGAGAGTAATACAGTTGTATACTAGCTTGGGATTCTTGGAACAAGAATTGCTTTTTGTTTTATTTTCTAAGAGACTGGAAGACTAATAAACAATATAATATTTTAAAATTATTTGTCATGTAAAACTAGATTTTAGTTGCCAAAAAAAATAAGTAAAATTTATATACATGTATTTAGATATAAACGCATATATTTAATCAACATTTTTTAAAGGACATATTTTTCTTAAAAAAAATTAAACATTTAAAATTAAAAATTTGTTTATATCAATTTTTTTATTTTTTGATAAAAATGCGTTTATTTAATTTATATAAATTTATATATATAAACAACTATTTAGTTTTTATTAATTACACAAATTTTTATAAAAAAAATAAAAAAAATTGATATAAGTAAATTTTAAATTTAAAATAAATATTCAAACTAAAAAAAAATAAATAAAATAAAAATATATATAGAATGTCCTTTTAAAAATGTCAAATATATATATATATCTTTTTTATTTTTATTTATTTTTTTATAAAAAATAAAATGTGGCAACTAACTTAGTCTGGTCTGACATCGAAAATATATCAGTAATAAACACTGTTTTGTATTTATTGAACAAATTTATTCAAGAATATGGACCATATTTGAAGACAATTCATATGCAAATATTTATCTATATCTATCTTATGCCCGAAAAGGCAATTGAATACACTCACTTGGATATCTGCTCAAATTATATTCATAGTACGATAATAGCACATATGAATACACTCGATATATTTATGCAGTAAAAAAGCAGCTCATTGCATACAGATTATTCATATTACTCATAAAACGAATAAAGAACATCTAAATAATTTCCACATTCGCGCTGATTCTTTTTCTCACTTCGATGCTGACCTCTCGTATTCAAATAAATAAATAATAAATATCACAAATAAATAAAATCTGCATAAGTATGTAATTATTACTTTTAAAATCTTTTTTCAGCGCAATGTTGTCCAATCAGAGCGCAACCTAGTGAGTACCTCAATGCCACACGAAAGCAAGCAAAATGCATTCGTGCTGCTAACATCTAGATAAATTTCAAGTGCAAACGCGCTGGGCACATTCAACTGATCCGAGTGAGTGGAAGAGCGGGACGAGAAGAGTTTGAGCCTCCTGCTCTGAAGAGCGGGATACGCGGCATCTTTTAGCTTAATCGTGGGCAAGGAATACGAGAAACATTCAGGTTTGCTGCTCACACACATCCAACAGACACCCAACGTAGAACCTAGCCACAGATACAACATAATTACAACACAGATCCCAAGGATCGTATTACTGACTCAATTTTCACACTGTGATTATGACTTATATACCTAAAAATATGCATCACTATGCGCATGCAGCCATGAACCTGATCAACATGGACTCGGAGAATCGTGTCGTGCTCAATGTGGGCGGCATCAGGCATGAGACATATAAGGCCACACTGAAGAAGATCCCAGCCACGCGTCTGTCGCGTCTGACCGAGGCGCTGGCCAACTACGATCCCATACTGAACGAGTACTTCTTCGATCGGCATCCAGGTGTATTCGCACAAGTGCTCAACTACTACAGGTAACAGATCCTCAATCGAACACAAGCCATTGCTATAGCTTTCTCTTCCAGAACTGGAAAGCTGCACTATCCCACAGATGTGTGCGGTCCGCTGTTTGAGGAGGAATTAGAATTTTGGGGTCTTGACTCGAATCAGGTGGAGCCCTGTTGCTGGATGACATATACACAGGTGAGCTCGACCATAAAACAAACAGAATAAATCAAAAGCTAATACTTTCTTATCCCCCCACAGCATCGTGACACACAAGAAACCCTAGCCGTACTCGATCGCTTAGATCTGGATACGGAAAAACCGTCCGAAGAGGAATTGGCTCGCAAATTTGGCTTCGAGGAGGATTATTACAAAGGCACTATCTCCTGGTGGCAGGAGATGAAGCCGCGCATTTGGTCGCTGTTCGATGAGCCTTACAGTTCCAATGCCGCCAAGGTGAGCTCTTGAAATCAGTTCTCACTTTAAGTTTTACTTACTTGATTGCCTTTACAGACCATTGGCGTTGTTTCGGTATTCTTCATATGCATTTCGATATTGTCCTTCTGCCTGAAAACCCATCCGGATATGCGAGTGCCCATCGTACACAACGTGACCGTGAAAACGGCCAATGGCAGCGCCGCCTGGTTTCTGGATAAGTCAATGACCAACGCGCACATTGCCTTCTTCTACATAGAATGCGTTTGCAATGCCTGGTTTACATTTGAGATATTGGTGAGTTGTCGTTGACATAGAAGGAACATAAGAGCAGAGAAACAAGAGGTTTTTTGAGAGAATACAAGTATTTGTATACTAAGACTAGTCAGGTAAAAACTAATAATATTAGTAAAGTATCGAAACCAACTAGAGGAAATTAGCCGAATGATAATAGATGATTAATAGCAGATCTTGCAGTACAATGAGATTTATGTATGAAGGTTAGACTGAAGTTAAGCAAAGAAATGCTATATGTGAAATGGAAATAATAAGCTGAAATTATGGGCTATGAAACACATCAAAAAATTAAAAATTGTAAAAGGTACAAAAAAGATTAAAAAGATAGTAAAGTAAAGAAATGATGATTTAATATATAAAAATTGGTAAGCAATTAAAAAAATCTACAAATTAGGACAACTACTTTCGGGACTTTCAAACTTAACTTAAATTAATTTTTAATTTTTGTTTCACTCCTAATGTGTGTGAATATCTTACAAGAATATAAAAGAATATAAAAGAATATAAGGCTAAAAACTAGACTTATTCTAATTAGATATTAATTTACTATAATATCATAGGAAATATACACACGACTTTTGGTTTTGGGGAGAGCAAATTTAATGAAAAACTTGATGTGGACTTACAAACTGTATTACAAACTAGGTGGGTTAGGTCAAATCATTTAAAACTAAACTTATATTGATCGATTTCTTTAACTTACGTACATACTATGACCAGTTAAGCACTGATCCCTTTGTTAAGGACATAAAGTTAAAAAAAAGTCTGATGTGATTGATTAAGAAAATGACTTAAAATTTTAAAATTCTAGTTTAAAATTTAAAGTTCCTAATGAAGATAAGGAAAATAGTTTACCAGATCTCTAAGCCAAAAAAATAAATATCTTAAATTCAGCTTACAATTTTAATCAACTCCCTTTCTTGAGATCCCTTACGCAGACTTTCGTTTACGACGTCATAAAACTAAAATTCTTTTTGTGTATAATTTGTTTTTTTTTTACCCAGAATCGGTTTGCGATTACATTATAACAGGATTGACTACTTAACTTAAGGAATTAATCTGAAGGAAATAAGCTATTTATCAAATACTAAATATAAATCTTGTAAGACAGATTCATGAATTTTAAGTTCACCACCGTTCTCTTAAAAAAATTGTCAGCCAATCATTAGATATTTTTTTTTTAACCAAAACTTCAGTAGAATATATATTTTTTTAGTTTATAGTTAGCTTTCTTTTCAAGTCTTGTATTATCAAAATAATTTAGAACAAGAAAAATATCTTTGAAAAGATCTGGCTGAAATTAAAAAATCAATAAACATTATCAGAATTTATAAAAAGGATACAAGACAATTCAAAGTACAATCAAGAACAAGAAGCAATATCCTTAAAATAAGGTATCGATATTATAAACGAAAACTAATTCCTTTCAAATTTCTCTCCATTACAGGTGCGCTTTATCTCATCGCCGAACAAGTGTGAATTCTTAAAGTCATCTGTTAACATCATAGATTATATAGCGACGCTTAGCTTTTATATTGATCTAGTGCTTCAGCGATTCGCATCGCATCTGGAGAACGCAGACATACTCGAGTTCTTCTCGATCATACGCATCATGCGTCTGTTCAAGCTGACCCGCCACTCGTCCGGCCTGAAAATCCTGATACAGACGTTCCGGGCCTCAGCCAAGGAGCTGACGCTTCTGGTATTCTTCCTGGTGCTGGGCATTGTGATCTTTGCCAGCCTCGTCTACTATGCCGAGCGCATCCAGCCCAATCCGCACAACGACTTCAACAGCATACCGCTGGGCCTCTGGTGGGCACTGGTCACCATGACCACAGTCGGCTATGGCGACATGGCGCCCAAGACCTACATTGGCATGTTCGTGGGCGCCCTCTGCGCTCTGGCCGGTGTGCTAACCATCGCACTGCCAGTGCCCGTCATCGTCAGCAACTTTGCCATGTACTATTCGCATACGCAGGCGCGAGCCAAACTGCCAAAGAAGCGTAGACGAGTGCTTCCCGTCGAACAGCCGCGACAGGCCCGCCTGCCAGGTGAGCGTAAGTATCGATGGAGAACAAGGCTTAAAGCGATATCTTTCTCACAAATCTCTTTTCCTCTCCTCTCCTCGCAGGCGCTCCAGGCGGCGTTAGTGGCTGTGGCACACCCGGCTCTGGTCCACACTCGGGTCCCATGGGCTCTGGGGGCACTGGACCACGTCGTATGAACAATAAAACCAAGGATCTGGTCAGCCCCAAGTCAGGTGAGTGTTTGTTTGCGTCCCAGCATTAAAAAAGAACAAAAAAGCCATTCAGCAGCACCAATGTACACCAGCTTACAACTGAGCTGCGCTTCAACACCCGGAGCACCCCGGTACACCTAACGTACGCCTCTCTATGTATTGCCACATAAAAAACCAGTGTTGAGTAACCATCTGTCGAGCCGAGCGGCCAGCAATTCCTAACCTTCACGAAAGCTCAACGCTTGCACAGCTGCACTCAGTACCCAAGTTCTTTTGGGTCCTCACTTAGCGGTTGTTGTGCTCTGTCCCCTGCTCTAGCTCTCTCTGTAAGCGTAATAGGCATTATCTATTCGAAAAAATATTCCAAAATTCTGTAAACAGCTTGCGCACACTGGCAAAATATCTAAAATTTGACTAATGTTCCTTTGACCTATCTATTGTTATATAATATAATTTTTGATTTTATTTTTCGGGTGCGCTCCCTGAGCTCCTTCCAATACAATATTTTGGAGTTGTACGTGTATATATGTACTCTATGTAATTAAAATGTGAATGCAAATTCGAATCACAACATCGAAAGCTCATTTCCTAGAATCATCTCAAAGCTTGGCTTTCCTTTTACGCTGCTCATTAGCTCGGAGAGCTTTTAGTTCACGAAATGTTGATCGGAGATCTGTGAGGATTATATCGATTGTATCGAAAAAGTTGATTTAATAAAAAAGAATAACAACTTTTCAATTCATTGAATTGAGAAGTAGAAAATTTCCATAACCTAAGTTTAGCATTACATATCTCCTATTAATCTAAAAAATTAATATTTTTGTTACCTAAAATCGTTTTTTTCAACAGATCTCTAGTCAACATTCACTTATTCTATCAAAAAATACATTTTCAAAACTTCATTCATGGCTTTTTCAACAAAACCGCTTTAAGTTACAAGAATCTTCAGGGAATTCCAAAAAATATTTGTGTACTATATATTAAAGCCCCTGACCCTTCCGTTTTTGCCTTTTACGGGTTTATTTCTATACTTTCATATCCACACAAAAACCTTTCGACCTCAATTTTTAAATAATTTTGCTCTCAAAATGTTTTTTACTATCATTTTTTTTGTTGAACAAAACCCAATCAAAACCAAAACCAAAAATCTTATGTAAATACTTAGATGAATATACAACAATGATTGGCAAACCACGTGATGGCAAAAAGAGCAGGCTGCTCTGAGCCATAACCAAAGAACCAAGAACACAACAACAACATGAACTCTGAACCCCGAAACTCAAATGAATTTTTCGAATGCAAAGAGCAATAATGTATGGCATATACCCGGAGCCCAAAGAATGGATCATATCAATGAAGCTACGATCAAGAAACTTAGAAAGAATTCAGCCCAACTACAAGTATCAACAGACTATTCAAATATCACAAAATATGAAAAAGAAAACTATTCGCATGAAATCAAAAATCATCTTTAAAGGAGCCGCTGGATTGAGATTCGAATCGTGGTACGTTGGCCCCCAAAGGAGCTCTATATGGTTCCAAACACGTGCCAAACTAGGCGGCGTCTGCTACTCTACTACCAACACCTACTACTACTACTACTGCTACTACTACTACTCTACTATATAACTACTAGTCGTATATATGCCTTATATATATGATCGTATATATAGTATATATAACTACAATATGTAATTTTCTGCGTGTTTCCTTCTATATATACATATATACCTATATTGATATATTGATATACGTGTTGTTCATCAGTTCTGGCTCGTTCGTTCGTTCGTTCAAAAGTATCTACTCTATATGCATACAAATATATATATATAAATATCTATTCTACAAGTATCTATATGTCTCTCTCCTTCTCTCTCTTTCTATCTATATGTGTGTCTGCGTGTGTATATTTTTTTTATAAATATATATATTTTATTGTTATTCGAGTCGCTGAGAAGGCGCTCAACATATTATATATACCTAGTCATATACGTATTGATATTTTATATAGAAAAAAATATTTGTATTATCTTGAACTCTTGTATTTCAGATATGGCCTTCAGTTTCGACTAAAAAGATAAAAAAACCAGTTCATATTTTGTAATTTGTATTCCAAAGTACCGAAACAGAAAACACAGTTCAAATGAAAAACACCAAAAGAAAAGAAAAACTCAACAAAAGCTCAAAATCGAAATCAAAAAGAACATCAAAAGAAAAAAAATCAAAAACAAAAAAAAAACAAAAAAAATCGAAACAAATCGCAATCGTTATCGTTATCTTTATCGTAAAACGCTCATCTCTCATGCTCTCAGGCTCAGACAAAATGTCACGGACTAAGCTGGGCGGGTGTGTTGGTTTACCATATTCTAAATAGCATACCTCTATGTACTAGTACTCTACTAATCTAATCCTACAACAAATCCTATCTATGTAGTGTAGGCGCTGCCAGCAACTCCTACCAGAACATTTCTAAAACTTACTAGTTTGTAGCCTGATCCTTGAACTGAAAACCGAAACCGAAACCGTAACCGAAAACCGATTCCGACACCTTCACACCTTAACCAACTCCAGCGTTGATTCAAAAAAAGTTTGCGAAAACTTTCAAAGCAACCCTCAAGTATCCAAAAGTAGTTCGATTGCATGCTGCATGTTTGCCCGTGCGGGGTTCGAGCCACGGCGCCTGTCTCATTACCCCTAGTTTAGTTGTTACTTTAAGTTATCGATGTGTGTGTGTAAAATAATCAATGTATGTGTATGTGTGTGCTGTATGTTGTGTGTGTTAAGTGTGCATCGTATGTTGTTTAACCCAGCCACACACCCTGTAACGAGTAGTATATCAAGTGCACCCTGTATTAAAAAAAAACACCAAATAGCGTTGCGTCTGCCCTCGAATTTGACTTAAGTAAATTGAGATTGGATTTATTTAACAGCTATATAACAAATGTTAATATAATTGCTTTTTCTCTCTCTCTCCTTCTACTCTTTCTTTCTCTTTCTCGCTGTCTCTCTACTCTACATTCTACCTTCCTCTGCCCTCGTTTAACTGCGCCTAAACCAAACAGTTGCTCAACTCTTCACAGGTCCCCTGGGCGCCAGCATCGTTGCGATGAGTCCACGCACCATGCTTGACTTAAATCCGGCATTGGCCATGGGTAAGCCCACATTTCAGCCACGTTTTCCGACCCAATTGGCGGCCACGCCCCCCTCGGCGCCCACACTCCCAATGACACTGGCAGCGAACGCAACGGCCACAGCTGCGGGAGCAGCAGCTGCAGCAGCATCTGGAACTTTGCCAGCGGTGCCCAGCATAGCGGTGTCCACCACCGCCAATCTGGGCAAGGATAGCACCGCCACCGGCACCACCACCACCACCAGCACCACCACCCTGGAGGCCAGCAAGAAGGCGTTCCTCTAAGAAGCCGCAGCGGAGCGGCGCATTTCTCAAGTCCCATCAAGCAATATTTAGCCTATAACCTATTGTAACCTTCGCATACGTATATGCCTACTTATGAGTAATTCTCAATCTATTATCACGCGAGCAACACTCCCATATCATGACATACATATTACTGTAGCTATATAAGTATTATTACAATTAATAATGCATTCGGCGCACTGCTTGGCATTTTGAAGAAAGAGAAAAAAAATACCCAAAACGAAGTTTTTAACTATGAAATTTTTTAGTATTATATTTAAATTGTTTTATCGATCTAAACTTTTTATACGTATATATATGTTTTAACAGAAATAGCCACAGGTGTATATACTACATAGCTAACAATTTTAACAGTTTGCTAGGATCAATAATAAGAACAAATACATTAATTCGGTTTGCCAGTTCCTTTCTTTGAGCTAGAATATATAGAAAATATATCGAAATAGTTCGGTTTATAATTTTTAAAGCTCCACAAACGCTTTTCATGTATTTTTACGCCCTTAACTGAAAGAGTCTCCATTTTTATTAAAATAGTTTGAAATATACAAAGTTATTATAAATTTTATATGCGCTTAACTCGAAAGAATCTCCAAATTTTTAAAGCTCATCAAAGTTATCAAAGCTTTTCCTAATTAATTCTTATGCTTCTAGAAAAATTATTATATAATTTTTAAAATCGCATTAAACAGTTCTTAAAAATGTTTTCTAAGTTTCTGAAATAGTTTTTTTTCCTTCAAAAAATAATCTTTAATTATTCCTCTGTTTTCCAGAAATTTCAAATTTCCTTCACTGAAAGCAACTAATTTTGAAGCTCACCTTATAGTTCTTTAAGCTTCTTACGCACTCAGTTTTCAAAATATTTTATATTCTTAGGAAATCTCCATTTGTTAAAGCAAAGTTATTTCATGTATCCTAAGTTTTCCAAACAGTTTTTATCCTCGCAACTGATAAAACCATTAAGTTTAAAGCTCATCAAACAATTCTTAACGTTTTTCATGTTTTCCAAGTATCCTACACTGAAAGAAACCCATTTTAAGTAACTCAACGCTCCTTATAAGCTTCATAATTGCCTAATTAGTCTCTCCTGCTGAGAGTCTCTAGCGTGGCTCGTGGCGTATGCGTGCTTCAGACAGTAGATCTACAAAATATATAAGAAAAAAAACTTTTCGTATATTATGGCAACTGCTTAAAATTCATTGGAGCATTCAGCGCTTGTCCAATCGCTTGTTAAGGGCACGTGTTAACTTTTCATCTAATAAGTGCTTACATCTAACGGTCTTCGCTTGGCTTCAACATCGGAAAAAAGCATTGAACGAAACTTTAGAAAACTTTAGAAAAACAAATGAAAATTTCCGGCTGCCTGTGTTCGCCCATCATCAGCTATAGGAATACGAATCAGGAGAGGGCGTCAGCGAGAAACGCTTCAACTTTAATTACATTTTTTTCTTCTTCAACCTGGTGGGGGCGGAAGTGCGGGGGGGGGGCATGGTGGAAAATTGACATGGAAAATCACGGGCAGACGAAGTTTAGCGTAAAACGATTTAAATTTTCATATATTCAAATGTTTTTCTTCTGCAAAGTTGTGTTTTAAGCAAACGCAGCACTTAACTTGTTTTTCCTTCACAAATACTTTCGTTTTTCTTAGATAATATAGTAGAGAGGAGTAGACGAGGTGGCACGCGGGTAGGGGTCAGAGTTCAGAGCAGAGTACATACACACACATACACATTTACGATAGATAAAGATGTGTCTCTATTGAATATCATTAGGTAAAGCCTCTTGTACATTTTGAATATCTCTCAGCAAGCATTATACATACTAACATACAAACGTAGCTATTGTATCTATACATAAAACTAACAATAATTTCTAAGCTAAACGAAGAGAACAAGAACAAGATTCTAACGCTTTGCAATAAAAACAAAAATATTTCATAAAACAAATACCAAAAACATAAATGATAAAGTTTGCAAAACATTTGTTAAGTTTTTACAATGAAAGAAACTTATAATTAATATATATATGTATAAAAATATATATATATATAGTACATACGAGTACATAAACACATACATATACATATACATACATATTATATAAACATTGTTTAGTTCTTATTTACTATCATTACGCATATGGTTTTCCTCTCAAGGTATTTAAAACTGATTTTTAATTGTATAGTTAAGCGAATTGTATACTATTTGAACTAAAGTGCATAAACTGTTCTCTCAATAATTCATGAACATGCATACATTTAATTATATATATAATAAATATACGAAACTCAAAACTGAAATGCAATAAACAAAATCTATTGAACACCAACAAAAATAAGTATTTAAATTTTCTTGCTTGGTAATACTTTCCAAGATGCTGACACTGTGAAATCGCACTTTGATCAGTTATTTGGAGAAAAGGACCAGAAGTTTAATAAACGTCGAATCAAGAAATTGCCCAAAAGATGGCGAAAATCATCGAACAAAACGAAAAATATATAATTGATTTAAGTTCATTTTAATTATTTGAAAAAATTTCTCTCCATCAAAAAATCTTCATATTAATTTAAAATAAATTACAAGCTGTAAATATTCGCATTTATAAGGTGTTAGCTCAATTTCTATCTCTAGAGACTATTTTTAACTTCAAAATAATTACAGTTAACAGACGAGTTAGGAGATAAATGATAATTTCGTATGAGGATTTTTAAATTCGAAACGTTTCAAATTATATCTGGTTTGTAGCCTTATTAAATTTGGTTACAAAAACTTTATTTAAAGCAAAGCTAAAGCACATTTTAATTTGAAAAAGACAAATTTTTGATCTAGCATAAAAACAAGCCTTTCTCTCTTTTTTTGATTTTCAAATTTACTGTAATCATTTTTATATATTTATTTTAAGCCTACACAAAATATTGATTAAAATACTTTTAGTTCAAACTGGAAAGAATTTGCCATGACTGCAAAAGTCTCTGGAAATACTTTTAAATAAAACATCACAAATTGCGCTTGCTAGTTGGGCATTCGAACCAGGACTTTGGGCATTAGTGGGATTCCGTTTTACTGCCTATTCGAAAGTGTGGGGGCGAAACTTTTTTGCATTGGTCTTTGCTATTTGCTAATATCTCTTGTGTTTTCGTCGAGTCATCAAACCTATGCAAAATAGCAAATCATGTTTGGATATCTAAGGCCTTGGGTTTTGTAGTTTCGCTTACTTTTTTATTTATTTTTTTTGGGTTACTTTGGAACGTGTACAACAACAGTAACAGCTACAACAACAACTGCTTGGGGGCGATTTAAGTGTCTCGATTTCATTGCTCAATTGTGAAAGCAATTACATTACTCGTGCCGTTAGGCAGCGCATCATATAGCTGAGGGCTAACCCATAAAAGCAACAACAAATAGTTGCCCCAACGGGCCTAACCTTTGGACTTAAGTTTGAACGCTTCGGCCAGGTGCAAAGTATTTGTTGCTCTCGGCCAGCGGCTATTGACCAAAAGAGCGCTTCATTAGGCGGCCACATGGCCCATGAAAGCGAAAGGACTTAACTAAATCCAACCCAAAATATGTTTAGAAGGGGCAATGGGTGCATGCCCCAACGGCCACTGACATACCAATCAACAGTTGGCGCCTATTCAGTCAGCTGCTCTCCGAGCGGGACGCTGGGGGCATTCAAAGCGGGCTTCGTACTTTGAACCAACGAGAACTAATAATGCTTGAAATTTCAATTACAAGTCAAAATCATAAGCAAGCCCAACTGCTGCGAGTTTCTGTCTGTGTGTGGGTGTGTGTGTGTGTGTGTGGTTGTGTGTGTGTGCATCTATTAATGTATCTACGAGTACTTCACACTGGTTCGCAAAATCTTCGAGCGTCATAAACATCAAAGTTGTTGTTGCTGTTCGCTCTCTGTTTGCTGGAATGTTGTGGGAGCAGGTAAAGCAAAAAGAAAAGAAATCAAGTCGATAGAGCAAGACGACTTTGAAATACACTAACTTAACGATTTCATATGTATTGTAATTAATAAATATCATAAAATACATTTATTATAATATTATTATTATTATTTTTAATTTAATTATTATTTATATTATTTTTTTTTTAAGGCTACACTTTTTATTTCATAATAATTTATTATTGATTTTCCTTTATATTTATTAATATTATAATTTTAAATATGATTTAATTATTTTTTATTATAAATATTTTATTTTTTTTATAAAAAATACTTTTTATTTTTTATTTTGTATAAATTCATTATTGATTTTCCTATATTTTTAAAATTTTATATTATTTAATTAACTATTATTTTTTTCCAGTTATTATCATAATTTTCAATATTATTTATTATATTAATTATTATTTATATATTTATTTATTTTTCATAAGAAAGTTTTTAAAATACTTTTCATTTTTTTCTTCTCTATCTATAATTTCTGTGTATACTTTTTCTTCACACATTAAGTGTAAAACTCATATTACCCTGCGCTAGTGCATAAAAACAAGCTAAAGACTTGCCGACATTGCGTGAGAGTTGAAAGGCATTTACATTAACAGTTTTCCAGTTTTTCAGTTTTCAGTTTTCAGTTTTCGGTTTTGGTCTATGCGCGGTGAGAGTTGCCTGGAAAAAGCTTACTCGACGCTCTCTCACTCTCTTCGCGTCTCTTTGGCATTTGTCAATGAAGCTCTCCCATGCGTTCGCTCTCTCTCTCTCTCTCTCTGTCGCAGTCGCTGTCGCTGTCTCGCTCAGCCGAAAATACATTTCTCTGACGCTGCGCTGGCTATTTGGCTATTTTGCATGGACGAGTGCCCACCCCCCTGCCTAGCCCAGGCGAGCCCAGCGCAGTCGGCAGCCGGGCAGTAAGACGTTCGCTCGTGCGCTGCCTTCGGTTGCCATAGATCCCGTTGTATTTGTTCGGCTTGTCTGCCGGCCTGCCGGTCCCGGCTCGGCGCAGCAGCGGCGACGGCGTCGACGGCGACAGCGCCGGCAGTAGCAGCGGCAGCAGCAGCGGCTGCTGGAGTTCACATTCACAAACGGTTTCAGTGTAATTTCGGCTGCGCGGCGTGTTAGTCTCCACGTCGCTCTGGGGACCCGGGACAACAAATTGCCATCTTCGTGTGTGTGTGTGCGTGCGTGTGTGTGTGTTTCGCGTGGTGTCGTATCTTTTTGGTACGTCGTGCTCCAGCTGTCAGCGGAGTCGTCGTCGGTCCGTCGCAGCGTCGCCGTCGCCGCCGCCGTCGCCGTCGTCTGTTGCTCTTCGCGGTCGCATCTACAAGTTTTTCCTTTATTTTTTTTCGGGATTTTTTTGTTTTCTTTTTATTTTTTTTCGTGATATTTGCTGCGACGCGTTGCGTTTTCCACAATTGCTTGAGGTTGGTTGCCATTTGAATATTAAAGCCAAGTGCGAGGACGACAGTTTGTGTGTGTCTCTGTAGATGTGTGTGTGTGTGTGAGTGTGTGTGTGTCCCATTCCCTGAATGCCCTACGCAGCAAGTGCCCGCCCCGACAGTCAACGCGAATTGAACTCCCCCTCTGGGTTTTCACGAGTTTTCCCCCCTGCAGTTATACTTGTGGCCATCGCCTGGGTCTCCCAGGTCTCGCAGCCTCAGCCTCAGTCTCAGGTCTGCGCGTTTGCTTGACTGGCTCAGCGATTGCGATTAAGACCAGTCATAGTTGCTGTCCGCAGTTGTTGCCTGGTTACGTTTACAACTGCCACACTGACTGTGGCATGCATTAAACATAAGCGCCACAGCAGGACTGTGGGGGCGGGGCGGCAAGGGGGCCTTGTCAAGTCTCAACTAGATTAAGTGTGCGCCGAAGCTTTTATTTCACAGTGTTAGCTTGTTTATTTTGCTTTTCGCTTATTTTGCTGCTGTTGTTGTTTTACTTTTGAATCTTTATTATTAGCACATTTTGCGCCTCTGGAAGTCCACTCATAAATTAATAACATTTCATGACAAATATTGCGGCTGGCAGCGTGTGGCATGTAGCATGTGGCATGTGGCAGGCAGCAGTCAGCAGGCAGCAGTTGCAGCTGCAACAGTAATTGCAACTATAAAAGTAATAAAATAAAATTAATAAATAAACAAATTACGATTATCAGAAATGTTTATATTACGTGTCCAATTGAGAGCTTATCACACTGCAATAAACATTTATTCAAATATGTTTTCCATTTTTTTTGGATATTTTTCTTTTTAAGTTTTTTTCTTAAAGGTTTTTAATGCACTAATATTTCACTTATTTATATTTATATATATATATATTAACCTATCTTTTGGGTAGTCAGTATATTTTTAAACGTTTAATAAATTATATAATTAAATATCTATTAAAAACATAAATAATATATAAATGTATATTTTCAAAGTAATTTTGCAACGAAAATGAATTTAGGTACATACAATTGTGCTAAAATCATAAATCAGTTAAAGATCTTTTTTGACAAAATTCCGACTATGAAATTGAAAAAGTGCTTACAATTTGTGAAGATTGGAATGTCAACGACTAAATAGCAAAAAAATGCCGTTAGTTTTGCATTCCATTTCGAATTTATCGATGATTTTAGACAAATGCAGCGAAAATGAGCTGTTCATAAAAATATAAATTTCGACTTTGGTTGAAACAAATTTAAAAAAAATATTTAAAATATTAAAATTACTAAGATTTGTTAGTGTTGCTTACAATAAGACGTTTAAAAAAAAAATATGTTTGTAAAAGTTAAAAATTTTAATTTTTAAGGGGCATAGACTAACATTGCTTGGTGGAAATCGGAAATCTAATGGATCGCCTATAAAATAAGGCCAAAGCATATAAGAGATCAAAAAAATAGTTAGCTGATCCACTATAATGCTAACAAACGCTGTTCACTTTAAAAAGGAACCTGATGTTTGTTATGTTATTTATGTTTTATGATGTTTATGTTCTTACAAACATAAAAAATATACAAATTTATGCTTTTGTAAGTAATTTTGCACCGATAATGAGCCTTAACTTTTATACATATATTAAATATATGTATTTATACAATAAATTATAAGCTCCCAATATAAATATGAAGTTTCATAAACTATAATGATTTTCCCTTTCAACATGCTGCAAAATTACTTATTGAACATTATTCAAAGTGAATTATAAATAAATTATGCAAAATTCCCATGACAGAAATTAAATTTAAAATTATGCTTTGCCACAGCAAAAATGCGGTTAGACATCAATTGAAAATATTTTATTTTCCTTGCTAAATTTGATTTTTATTTTTAGAAATTATTTTAAAATATTTACCGCATATTTTAAAGTACTTTAATTATTTATAGATGTGAGTAATATATGTTTAAATACATTCAAAATTGTCAAGTGTTTTTAACTATGAACGAAATTTAAACAGTTCTTAATATAAATCGGATTACATTTTAAAACAATTTTAACATAATTTCCAAATGAGAAATTTAGGAACTTCAAAGAAATAAAGTATTTAGAGAGACAAAAAATTTAAGTATACATAATATATATTAGGGTATTAAAAGCCATAAGCCATTTAGTACTAGAACTGGGAACAAATTTATAACATATTATTAAAATATATATAAGATATATATATATATATATATATATGTTTTTTAATTTTGAAATGCGAACGAAATGTTCTACAGAACATACTAAACATTTTTATAGATTTTTTCAGAATAAGACATATTTATTTTATTTATTCAATAGAGCTAAAATTAATTAAAGGAACACATTATAATTCCGTGCTCACATAATTTCGACTTCCAGGCTTTATTGCGGTAACTCATTTATAACTGTAAAGATATGTTCAGCTGCATTCCGTGACTCACAATTTATCTCACATAGAGATCTTAAATGCGTATACGTAATGTTTATGCGTGCTGGCTAGGGAATCTAATTGTCTGTCACTTCGTCTGCCAAATTGCGGGAATTCGGCAGCTCCTTGCGTAGTCCGTAATGTATTAATTATCTAGACGCACTTAATGTTGTCTTTTATTGCAGCCAGACGTAATTGAGTCGGGTTTCCGCTCAACTAAACAGAGTTCAACAAAATTAATGAGAGCTTTAGCAATCGCTGTGTCGCTGTGTTAGTGGTTGTTAAACTAGAGCTAGTATTATTTGTAACTTGGAATGGAATTGCGATCTGCTCGAAGTTATTTTTAATTTCAAAATTCCTTCGGGCAAATCTATTTAGCATAGAGCCTGACAGATGTCATCCTCAAGAGCCTAACAAGACAGATAGTATGGCGCTGAGTGCCAAGTCGAGGCGACAATCCAGGGCGGACTTCCGCACTTCTTTTTATTTTAAATGGAAGCTGATAGCAATCTTAACGGGAAGCTGCGCCAACGGCCAAATGGCTCAAAAGTTGAAGTTGCAGTTGGTGTTGCATGAGTTATGCTGAAGATGTGCATATGAAATGGAGACGGAAGTCCTCCTTCTCATCCTTCTGCACTACTCAAGAAGTCATCCTCAATTTCTGGGAATACTCTACTTTAGTAAAGTTAAGAGTCTGTGATATCTGGCAACCTCTTTAGGATAAGTAGTTGGTAGAACCATGGTTGAGCTGGACCTTTCTAACCTGACCCTTCTAACACAGTTTCTAAATGAGAGGAAATAAGGAAGAAGAAGAAGGAAAGAAGTAATCTTTATTATCCGAATTTACTACAATAGGTACACACAAACATAATTTTACTAGAGTTTCAATGTAATCTTTCTCTATTAAATGAGGCAAGCTATTCAAAACAGATATATTATTGACGGGAGACTGCATACCAAGTTTGGTATCTTTAGTTTTGATAGTCAACGAGCTTAGCTTAAGAAAGCATTATAAAATAAAGATATAGAACGATATTTTAAAAAGAAACACCTATTCTTCATATTATATAAGAGAGTATACATATCTCAAATTTCTAATCTTTAGCTTTTGTAGCTTTCAAGATTTACTCTATTTGTCCTCTAGATCCATAGTATATATACCACATACATAAATCAAAAGATGCTGGATCCAACTTTTGACAAGCATTTGCTAAAATAGTCTAAAATAGTCTCTTTTAACTCACAGTCAAAATGTTCTATATTTTATACAATTTATTCAAATAAATTTCTTTACTGTGATATCTGTAAATCTTAATATAATTTAAAATGTTGCATAAAATCTATGCTTGGTTATCTTTAAATCAAATCAGATTAAAATATGCTCAACTCTAACTCAATGGAATCCGTTTAATTCATCGCACTCAATTAATCTGTATTTGTGAACCAAGTGGTTAAGGCAACTGCAGCTAAGTGCAAAGTTGAAAAGGCAACAGAAACCCTCTTCTAACCCCCAGCACAAACCTCTCAGATCTCATCCAACAATTGACAGATAGAAATAGAGAGGAATTGAGAGAAGGAGGTTAGGGGCAGCAGGGAGTAGGTCATTCAACGATTAATGAAAGGTTACTCGGATGCTCTTGTTTCCAATCGCAACTCTGAGTGTATCTTTCTGACTGTATCTGTATCTTTAACTACAATTGCAACTGTGTGTTGCGCACCAATTCCAGAATGCAATTCAGTACGCTCTGCTGAGCTGTGTAATTTTTATAACCTTTGTGAGTTTTTTATGCTCGACAGCTGCATTTTTTATAGCCCGAACCACGAACCTGGATTGAAATTGTGTAAAAAACAGGATACGCGCCAATCGAATGTAATGTCTATATAATACTTTTCAGATCCGTTAAGGGAAACTACTATAAATCGCTTTAAAAAAATTTCCAACTGTCTATTCGTCTGTATGAAAGCGTTTATTTCGAATACTTTAAGTGCTTATAGGTTGAATTTTTAAATATTTATTCTTCTACAAAATATCGATGTTGATGAAAAGATTTTGGAGCTTTCCTCGAGAACTACAGAAGTTATAGACATAACATTTGCGAGTTAGCTTCTTGTATAATATGAGGAGACTAAAAATGTTTCCTTTACACCATTCGCTCTCAAATCTAGAGATATATTTCCTAAAAGAATAAGCTAAGGTATATAATTAGATTTAAGTATTACTATCTAAAACAGAATTATTCTGGAATATAGAACCATACATGGATATATGAATAGTCTAACTTCTTTAAGTTTATATTACTATATTTGGATATATGAATAGGAAATAAAGTAGTCGGACTACCTTAAGCTATGCTGGAATATATAACTATATTTTGATATTTGAATAGTGATTGAGCTAGTCTAACTTCCTTAAACTTTTCTCGAATATATAACTGTATTAGGATATATGAATGGTAAATAAGGAAGTCGGACTACCTTAAGCTATGCTGGAATATATAACTATATTTCGATATTTGAATAGTGATTGAGCTACTCTAACTTCCTTAAACTTTTCTCGAATATATAACTGTATTAGGAGAGTCTCACTTCCTTAAGTTTTGCTGGAATATATAACTGTATTAGGATATATGAATAGTGCACGGCGTAACGTATCGAGTATCTCGCAGTCGAGCACTTACAGCTGGAGTATTTAATTTTTAACATTTCCATTTGGCATTTGCAATTGCATTTTGTTATTGATGGCATTTATGTTTGAGTGTGTGCGAGCTGTCAGCTCTCATTGCATTGCCATACTTCATTTACGAAATTTACATTTATTGCGCGCATTGACAGGTGAGCAAATTAAAAAAATATTCATTCACTCACTTTTGATTAACATTTCGTTTGTTGATTTTTTATTTGGTTTGTCTTAGGGCTGTGTTTTTTTTACTCTTTGTTTTGGGGGGAGTTTCAAGAGAGGTGCGAAATTTGCATAGCGCTGCTTGATTTTGAATTTGTTTGGATTCGTCGCTGTTGACACTCAACAGCTGTGCAAACAATTCGGGAGCTGAAAGAGAATTTGAGAATTTGTCAAAAATCAATCGAGGCTCCAAGTGCCATCGAGTCGGTCACCTGTGTTTGTTTCTGCTCTTACCATTTTCATCTGTCATATTGCATTTGTTTTTCCATTTTCCCAAGCAGAAATTCATACGTTTTCCGCTTGAAACAACTCTCAGACGAAAAGCCACCTGTTTACATAACAAAACACAATATGCCATATATTAAATATTCCCATACAACAGATGGAGCTTATTTCAAGTGTATTCCACATAAGGGAAAGTGTGTTGAAGGGGAAGATAACAGTAAATAAGATTAGTTGATCAAGATGTGGTATAAAGGTAAATAAGAATTGAATTCTATTGCATATAAGCTAGATTTGTCGAGAATATGTCAAGATTGTAAGAATAGGGAATAGTTTAGTATAATAGAGAAAAAAAACTTTAACCTTAAAACTTTTCATTTTGACATTATTTATGATCTCTTATCAATTTTCTCTGATTTTCATCCCAAAAAAGCTGAATCTGTCTTTCTCTTCATTATACAGAGTATCTAATAGTCACTCACCTATCTCAATTTAAAGTTGTTATATTGATAGCTCAAATTTCGAGGCAATTTCATTGACAACTTCATTTTAAGGGGGGTTAAAACACAAAAACAAAGAAAAATAGAATTCTAAGGATCTTATATCAACTTCAAGTACTTTAAATGAAAGGAAGTATTCTTGTTTTGTTCAAATGGGGAAATACATTGACTACAGGCTCTTGTTGTCAACAAGTTTTGGACTTTAATTTAAGGGAGCTTAGCCTGGGGTAAGACAACCCCTTTCGCTTGTTTACAAAAGTCTTTGGTGAAATTCCTATTTCTATTTCTGTTCCAATTTCAATGCACGAAAAGTGAAAATTATTGATTGGCTTGAGCTCCAATTGGTATTCATTTTATCAAATGGAAATACGAATCATATAAATGTAAATGAATACAAATTGTTTTAGATTCAGCTGGCTGAGCTGTCAAAGGATCGAACCTCTCTGCGCCACTCGACTGGATTTTGCGGTCAGAAACCATTCATTTTTAATCAAAGTTGATTGCGCACTTTATGAATGGAAAAGGTAAAAGGTATAGACAAGCGCTTTATACTTGATGAAATTATGTTTTGCAAAATTAGCTGCGAAAAATGTTCCAACAATTCTATTAAAAATAGTAATGTTGTTTGAGGAGCTTATCGGATTAAAGTGCTGTGAGAAAGGAATAATGAGAGAAATCCGTAAGAGTGCTCTAGTCGGGAGTTGACTAATAGAGAGAGAGAAATATATAGTATATAGATAAGCATATTTACAATTATAGGAATATAAATGCTCTTTAAGCGACGGCCTTAAGTAATGCTTTATAAACCAATAGGAAATTTAGCCATTTTCACTGGGATCAGTGTAAAAAATAAATGTTTAATACTCTTCCAAACATGTCCTAGAAGTTTGATGAAGTAGTGACACTTGCATATATATGTTAGGAGAGAAGTATAGCTTGGTTAAATTAGGTTTTACCAGAATTAAAATTTATTTATATGAAGTAAAATATACAGTCGCATCCGGATAACTCGTCATCCGCTAAATCGAAAGCCTCAAAAATTCACAAAAAATACTGTCCTGTTCGATAAAGTTCGATTAAACGAATTCCTATATAATTCGAAAGAAATGTGATCTGCTTGCCATTTCGAACTATTTCTATTTTACTTTCTATCAGAGAATACTTGTATAGTATGTACTCTTTACTCACATTATATTATACAATTGGTTAAGATAATATGAATTAATGAAATGAATAGAATATAAAATATTTGATATTCCAATTCTGTTTATAAAGCTTTATTATATGGCAAGCCAATTGACCTAAAATGAAGCCTGATAAAAAAGTGATGGTAAAAAATATTAATTTCCTAAAACAAAAATGTGTTTCATACAAAAACTGTTTTCTCAACATTTGCTCATATAACACATATTGAAATTATTAAGATACCTTTATATTTATACTATCTATAATAAATATACATATGCAAGCAAATGAACTTTGTTGAAAACTGGTTTAAAAAGCGACTAAGAGACTGACTTCTTATAGATAGATGAGCTTAATGGCTTACAAGACGTCCCTTTCTATGCATTACAAATTTCGCGATTGTTGCGAGCTTACCAAATAAATTGTAATCTTTTTAAATAATGTTTACCTTTAGTTTTTATGTTTGTAAAAGTTTTCAATGGATTAACTTACATATGAAATATTTATATTTATATGCGAGTTTCAACTTTTTGTGACAGTTATTAAAAAGTTTCTGTTAACTTTACTGTTGCAATAGTTTTTTCGCAAGTCTCCATGAAATACAAAAACCAAAAAAATTGTTAAATATTTATTTATTATTGGTAAAAGTTCTTCAATATAAATCTCCCTCTCTCCCTCTCTGAAACAGTAAATAGTATTCCATGTAATCTGTGTGCGGTATAGAGCTCTGTTCTCCAACCGATTGAAATGCTTGTGGCTAGAACTGGCCGTGACAGGTCTAATAAATGGGCCCATTTGCGGAACTTTTGGTATTATGATGTTTTGAGCAATGTAGTGCCTTAATTGGCTTTACTACATTTTGGTACCAATAACTCATTCATTTATAGCTGAAGCTTTGCCGCCTTTAGCCTGGTATCTAAATTGTTCTCAATTGCATTTATACTGTATCTCTCGCCCAGCTGCTGTAATCCCAACAAAGTTTGACAGGCAAACTGTAAGTGTGTGTGTGTGTATCTTACGATATCCATAGCCACAGTAAAGCCCCAAAGACCTACATCTTATCTTAAGCACTGCCCAAATGCATTGACAGCCGCTTGCTGCTCCGGCTTCGGGCTTAGCTCCACCCACAGCATCAAGTTGGAGTTGGTCTTGAAGTTCGACTGGGCAAAATAAAATAGCAACAGGAAGCGTTTTTGTGCGTCATGCAGTTTATAGCCTCGGATCCTTTATGATTTAGTGCGTTTCATTGTCCCTGTCACAGAGCCTCACAGTCATCCCACTCTCCACTCTCAACTGTCAACCGATTAAACTTGGAGCAGCTTATGCATTGTGTATATATGTATGTACATGTATCTATTCGGGTATCTGTTATCTGCTTAATGTGCAGCACTCAGCAGTCTTCCTCTTCTGCTCACACGAACACCCACAGCCTCTCCAGATCACTCATACGCCCCTTAAAACGTTTCCATTAGTGTCTCAAATTGGTTTTCGGCTTGGTCCCGAAATTTAATTTCTTATTTTCTAATGCACTTCATTCGCTTTGCAGCTTCTGTTCGTCCTCCCTCCTTATCTTCCTCGTCTCATGTTTCATGCCCTTAAATGTTTTGCAATTATTCTTGCTTACTTTTTAATCATGCTCGCTTTGAGCTCTGCCTCATGCCTTGTTTACGCATTTTGTTTATTGTATTCATTGCCCTCTGGAGCTTTTACCTGTTTTTATTTGCTGCCTCTGTTTTTACATGCTCTTCCTCGCTTTTTTCGGTTTATATGTACAAATATATGTATATCTGTGAGTTTCTCTGTAGCTCTGTTGCTCTGCTTCAGCTTCTCGAGGGGTAACAAAGCGTGTCGCAATATGCAAACGATGTAGTTTGCGACAGCACTAAACAAAGAATCCTTTTTCGCAGACTCGCAATTTGTTTGTATTTGCATACCCTGTATTTAAAAGCGCATTACAGATAAAAAACAGAGAAAATATCTCTTAAGCTCTTTCTAATACCTTAAATTATGTAAATATATTCAAGGTTTATCAATTTTAATTCTCAGTCATATCTGAGGCCTTTTTATAGGGTCTCTGCTAGTCGCTCTCTTTGCATTCACCGCTTCATAGAAATTTTGCAACAAGTTAAATTGTATTTGAATTTATTCATCAAATATTGATAAAAACCACTTTTCTAGTTACAAATAAAAGTTTGCATTCCCCCACAGAAATTTATTTACAATAATATTATTTTCATATCAAGTTTGATAATTGAATTGCAAACGCATTTGTGTTTTTTTTACAAATATTTATAAACACATTTAGCCTGCAGCTAAAGCATTTTCAATTTATATGTTTCAATAAATGAAAATAATATGTCAAGGAATTTATTTACACCTGCAAGGAATTTCTAAAAAAAAATACAAAAAATCTTTAAGAGATTTGTCTTTTTTTATTGGTCATAAGGCTGTTGCGGTCAAGAATAAGTTTCTAGTGGAATTTATATTCCTGAATGTTTTAACTTTTTAAAAATTCTTCTTTTTCTCTATAACATCTCCCTCGAAACTATTTTATATATCTGTACAGATTCTAGAGCTCGTTTTGGAATAAGACTAAGTTTTATATTTAAGAGAAGATTTGGCTTTATATTTTCTATCAAAATTTTGCCTTTGTTAACTGTGATTAATAGCACAGCCCAAGAAGCTTTGGTAACTAAGAATCTGACTGTGCTTGGCAGCAGGCTTTTGGCGTGCTGAAGTCGAATCTAAAAACAGAATTTTTCCATCCCGTCAAAAACCTTTTTTAATTAAAAAAATGTTTTGTTATCGAGATATTTTCTGTTGCATTTACTGAACATCTGCCCCACAGCCCTTCTACCCGTCAATCGCTCTAACTTTAGTCTCTCTTTCAGCAATTTTCTTTCAACAGAGGGTAGATACTGTAAATTTCCTTTAAAAAAGCTCTAGTCGGGACTGCCTGACTAAGACATCCCTTGAGCGTTTGTTCGAGTTTGAAATTTTACATACAAACACGCATTTGGTGACTTTGGCTTAGAAGATGTAAAATTCTCAAAAAACTGATATCATAGAAAAGAGAAAAGATATGGAATATCTGAATCAAACTCGATATGCGCGCTGTATATTAAATTTCAGGTCTAGCTCTTATAGGTTCTGAGATGGACGCGTTCATACATACGGTCAGACAGATGGACAGACGGACGGACAGACAGGCGGAGGGACAGACAGACGGACCTACAGACGGATGAAAGGACGGATGGACAGACAGATAGACGGACAGACGTTCGGACGGACGGTCGGACGGACGGACGGTCGGACGGACGGACGGTCGGACGGACGGACATACGGGTGGACGGACAGACGGATGGACAGACAGACGACGGACAGACAGACGGACGTACGGGTGGATGGACGGATGGACATACAGATAGACGGACAAATCGACTAAATCGACTCAGCTCATCGTTCTGATCAAGAATATATACACTTTATGAGGTCTGACACGCCTCCTTCTGACTGCTACATACATTTGTGCAAAAAAATTATTTCCCATTTCCAATGGGTTCAGAGTATAAAAAGAAAGAATTGTTTTGCTTTCAGATTCTGATGCATCACCTTCGTCATCAAGACTGGATATCTTATGTAGCTGCTGCCCCTCCTTACTTTCTGCTTACCTCCTCTGCGAACCATAGCTATACAACGCGTCTGTTATAGGAATGTCTCTAGCCCCTTTGCAGTATAATGGAAAAACTAATGTTTCTCCCAATTAGGCCATTATGAAGATAAACAGCATACGTACTTCTGCTTGGAGGCCCATTTGAACTGTAAATGAATTTGTTTCTAATTAGATGCGTGGGCAGGCATTTGCGACCTTAACGACGTGAAATTCCTAGACCCAGACACGTTGGAATCTGTGCATGGAGCTAGTTGCTGTTTGTCGTTAAGGTCTCGTGCACTTATGAGAGAGCTTTGGCTGGGCCGTTAGTTAACGTTACTTTCCCGATTACGGGATATTGTGGCTGGCTTTTTAGGCCTTTTGTGTCGGGGCCATTCGCTTAATTTATTATTCAATTAAAGCAGCAAAAATAAACTTTAATCGCACCGCAGACATCAGCAGCAACAACAGCAAAAAGTCTCTAAAAGACAACAACCACACACATACATGAGCACACACACACACACATTAACACACGCCCATTTAGCATGTGTGCCAAAAAAGAAAGAAAATGAAACAAACATTTTTTTATAAATATGGAAAATCGTGTGCCAAGAAAAATTCAACAGCTCGTTGTTGTTGTTGTTGTTGCTGTTGTTCGCTCTGCTTTGTAATCGATTAAAAGTGCATGTCAAACTGTGCGTGCGGCCGCATTTTTTTAATGGGCTGCTAAAATACAAAATGAAAATAAAATAACAGCTAAACAAAAAGTCAGGCGCATTAACAAGAAAATGTGCGCCTAAAAAAAGGCATCAACAGCAGCAGCAACAAATTCATGGAAAAAGTTGAACGTGAAAGACGAGAAAATATGACAAAATTTACGAGCGCTGCTCAGTCATATTTGTAGGCACACACACACACACACACACACGCACACACATAGAGAGACAGGGAGAGAGAGAAAGGCAGATGAAACACCCTGTGGTGGCGCTTGGTCTTGTTTTTAGTGCTTTGGCACGTAATGGGGTCGAACATTCACACACACGCACACACACACACACACACACACACACACACACACACACACACACACTCACACATATAGAGAGACACGGGGCCACTCAGTCAGCAGCTGCCTTTTGTATGTGTTGCTTCGGCTTCAGTTTGACTTGGTTTTGGCTGCCTTTCGTTTCTTTGGCATCACCAGCTTGGGTCTGGGCCACAGTGGGGAAATCGGGAGTCTGTCGCCAGCCGCTCATCGCTTGCCACTTGCTGATGAGGCGCGCTCACTAGCTGCTAATGCTACTTCTATTAGAGATGGGCTTGAAAGCCCAAACAGCTGCACACACAAAGCCAACACAATTAATCTATTTCCTGCAAGCATGTTTATGTTTCATTCTACACAACTTAAGCTTTAATTACAGTTAGCATGACAAATATAGCAAACATTAATTGTACTTGTACTTCTGCTTGTTTTAAAATACAGAAAATTGCATGAATTTCTTTTAAATTTTTAAGTTAAATTTTTATGTTATTTATTTAGATATTTATTTCCTTTTTTTGTCTCTATGAATTGTGAACAAATAAAATTTAAGTAATTGCTTTCGATCGAATCTTGTTAAGCTTGTCAAAAACAGACTTTGTCTTGGGAGTAAAAGAAATTTTGCAAACATATTCTAAAGAATTGTGCAAAATTTAACCAGGCTATGATTTTCATTTCAGATTTTCTTCAAAAGTAGACAAATACAATGCATTTTTGCTAATGATAAAACAGAATGTGTTATGTCAAAAGAGAAAAGATACAATTGATACAAATAAATAAAATCAAACCACATAACGACATTCAATTTGCTGTCTCATCTGAAAAATGTTTATATTATTGTTTTTGTTATTATTATTGATAGGCAAAGTTTTTATTAAACATTAAATTTACACAGGCCTACAGAATTTAGTAACCAAGAATGTGACCAAACGTTTTAAAGGGTTTTCACTGCTGCATCTGAATTTGAACATGAAATTAAATCACAAAAATATTTAGATTTTTTTTGTCTTAACACAAAGATGGTTTTGATATTAGAAACACAGCTCATCCACTCAAAAACACTTTAAACAATTTTTAAAAATATTTTTTTATTGTTTAAGGACTTTAAATGTGCCCGAAAAACGGAATTTTGTATTCTTTTAGAATGGGATATCTATAGATCTAAATTGGATTAGGGTTTTCAGGTTTGTTTCTTAAATAAAAGTATAGTTTGTTTTCTAGTCTAAAAAGTTTCTTCAAGCTTTGTTGGCCTCTGTTAATAATGTAATTGAAGCTAAAGCAAAAGAGTTCTAAAGTTAATTATTGAATTAAAATACAGTTAATTCCTTTTTGGTCTACAAATATAGATATAAATAATATGTAATTATTGGTTAATTTTTTTTTAAGGTTGTTAGATAAAATAAAATATTTTACAATCAAATCCCGATAATTCGAAATGATCACATTTTTTACGAATTAAATAGGAATTTGATTTATCGAACAGGAATTCAAACTAATTTTCTTCAAGCGGACATTTGATTTAGCTGGAACGAATTATCAAGATTCCACTGTATTATATTAGTTTTTCGACTAAAGAGACGTACAATAAATGTTTGAAGGTCGTTTTTGATGAACATTTGACTATATATTTTAAATATAGACAAACTAGTTCCTGCCTATACAACTAGAGTTAGATATTCTTCAATATTCTCCCAAAATATCAAACATATTTCCTGAATATAAACTAATATTTACTCTAATAGCGCTCCCCCCACGCATGAAGTTTCAATTTGTTGAGAATCGAGTGCCATCTCTAGGCTGTTCGGCTGTGTGATATTGGAGATTATGTTGTCGCTGATGATGAGGCGAACTTTCAGCAATTTGGTCTCTGTTTGATGTGATATGAAGAACCGATTAACGGCAGTGAAGTGCCCCGTTTGCAGTGCTGAGTCCTCATATCTGCAGTCGGTTTCGGTCTCCTTGGCAGATTTGCGCAAAACCACGAAAGCAAATTACGTTGACGATGAGCATCATTTTCCACTTTATTGAATTACCCCCAAAAAGCTAAGCAAAGCCGGGCCAACCAGGCCAAGTCAAGCCGGGCCAGGCCGCAATGTGTGCTGTGGGTCTAGGGGATTGCGGGCTTTTGGTCTGTTTGGACGATTTCGTCAGCGCGATAAACAGAATTTCAATTTAAAATATTTTTCGTGCTGCCTTAGCATATTTTTACAAGTTGGTCGGTGGGGGGAAGGAGCTGCTGCTGTGTCCCAGTTGGACCCAAGACGTAAAGAAGTTATCAGCGGTACGTTTATGGGCGCTTCTAGGAGGAAGTCGGCGGAAGTGGAGGGGGGGGGGGCGTGGTTCGTAGGTAAATTGCGACTAATGAAAGCAGCTCGAAAGCTAACGTCTCTGTCAGTGTCCCTTTGTTTATCTCTTTGTTTGTTTTGTTTTTTGTCACATTTTGATGAGTGCCGCGGCAGCAGCTGCCAATGGAACTCAGTTTTTTATAGGGTATATATATATATATATATAAATGTGTGTTTGTTTGTGTGCATAATCGTTATTGTTACTCGCATTTGAGGCACTTTCGCTAGACAGCAGCACTAAGAGCACCCACTGCCTCCGCCCACCTTCCTGGCGCCTGCTCCATTCAGAGCTGCGTGCTTAAAAGAGCATTGCCCGTCGGCATTATGTTCTGTGTCAGCGCAGAGGCGACCGGGCTGACTGTGTGGCATGGCAGCCGAGGGGCAGCTGTAAATGGTGTCGGCATTGCACGTTGTTTTGTGGATTACCAGTGAGGCGTGGGGCGTGAGGAATGGGGCTGGCGCTGGAGCTGGCGCTGGCGCCTGCCGCTATGTTGGCCATGTTGACTATGTCATTCGCTAATTTAGCACAAGCCGTTGCTTGGACTACTTACTCGCTGGCCCCACAGTGGTGCGAGCTGCATTCGCATTCGCATTCGCCAGTAAGGTCAACACAATGTGGTTATCAGCCGCATCGACATCATCAAAGCAAACGAACATTAATTAAGCCGCCTCCCAGCTCAGCTGAAATTGATGACAAACAATATTCGGAGCAAATTGTTTATTCCTTAATGCAAACTATGCCCCTCAATTGATTAGAGCAGGCAAATATACACAGAATATATGCCATCAACAACTGACTTACAATAATTAGCTGGTTCGAGCCAGACTTTATATATTTATTCACAATCTAATGCGAAAAAAATCCTAAATCATGATGATAAATGTACTGTTTTATTGTAGGAGAAAAAAAACAGTCTTAAATTTATTGATACCATTTATCATTTTTCTATTACAATTTCTGCTTAGCCTCCAAAAACATTTGTCATTCGCACTCGATGCAGTGGAATGTGGGAAATTAGGTTTCTTCCATTAAATATTTGATGACTAGATTTTCATTTTTTTTGTCTGTTTCGATTAGACAAAACCTTTTTGACTTTAAGAGCATGTAAAAAGCTTTTATTTAGCCATAAATTTATATTGTAAACGATTTGTGTATAGTGAATGTATTTATTCATTATCTTTGAGTATATCGGAACTCGATATTTATTATAAATTAAAATTTTTCATGACATAGACATAAATTTCGATTTATGTTGTGCTTAATTGACTTAAGCTGAATATCTGTTTCTACGGAGCATTTCCTCGTATACCTGATTTATGTACGATGTATGATATAGATCTGTTTCTAGAGTGTACTTTCTTATTTAGCCCGTTTTATTTAATGCATAATGAAGTTTCGTATCTAGAGCCTGATTTGGTCTAATACCAATTACCTCATATACTGCATAAAAGTGAATTTTTAATATATAAATATTTCGTAAATGTAATTGAAAAGAAGTTTTAGTCAAAGTTGACATAATAATTATTGAGAACTTTAAAGAATTTTGTTCAGTTCATAAATGTGAAAAGAAATAAAAACAGAAAACTAATTTATACAAAAAATTGATATAATAATTATTTAGAATTTTAGAAATTTTTCGGAGTTCTTAGAAGTAAACAGAAATAAATTCAGAAAATAATTCGTAGACAAAGTTGATATATACGTGATTATTGAAAATTTTACAAAATTCTGTGATATTCTTAGAAGTAAAAAGAAATAAAAACAGAAAATAATTTTTTTGTGAAAAGAAATAAAAACAGAAAAATATTTATTACTAGAATGGATAAAATAATTCTTTGGAATTTTAGAAAATAAAGTTGAATTCTTAGAAGTAAACAGAAGTTTAATCAGAATAGAATTGTTAGTCAAACTTGATATAATAATTATTTAGAGTTTTAGAAAATTCTGTTGAGCTCTTAAATGTGAAAAGAAATAAAATCAGAAAAGAATTCTTAGACAAAGGTTGATATAATAATTATTTAGAAATTTAGAAAATTCTGTGGAGTTCTTGTATCTAAGCAAAAATAAAATCCGAAAATTACTTTAAACTAAATTTTAGGTACATAAATCGTATAACCATATTCAATCGCATTGATGCTGTGTTGATATTATAAAGTCAGTAAAAATACTTGATTCTTGGCTCTGAAATGGTGTCAAATTAGCTGGCAAACATGCATGACAAAGCTTGTTTTGGAAAAACTTTGGCTGCCTAATGAACTTTTGTAAGTGTTAACATAAAAGTTTCAATGTGCTCTATTACACTCTCTAAATTAACTTAATTAGACAAGAGTTTATCCTTCTTCAAAGACAAGAGCTTATCCACTATTCAGAACACTTTCTTAAGCATATCGATTACGACTAGCAAAAATTTTAACAATTTTCCTCAAAATAAAGTGAAGACATAAAAAGAGCATGAACAATAATTTGGAATGTTTTCCCCAACTTAAGTTTAACTTTTTATACCTTTCATATGCCAAAAGGATAAAATTATTAAGCACACTCAGCGGAGGAAGCCATAGAAACAGGTGCAAAAGGTTGGTCTACTTTTATTGTTTTAAATGGACATTGTGGTCAGGCGACCAATTAAAAGAATTACTTTTTATGCAACGGCAGCTGGTTTAATGCTTAATTAACCAGCTCTTAGGGTAATGCGCCAGTAATAATTCAGTTTGTGTGCAAATCTTTGTGGTTTCCATTTAGGTGACCAGCATTGTGGCACGTTCAGTCGTGGCCTTAGGGAAACATGTGCTCTAGCTGTGACTTTATCGAGCCTAATGGCCCGAAGGCTCCAGGGGCTGTCGCGTGGGGCGTGGGGCGTGCCTCGACAAAGACTAACGCGCGCTCGTCACACACTTTGACACATTGTTAGTCAAACAAAAGATTTTGCATGCTAATTCGATTCCTCGCAAGCCGTACAAACAAAGTGGCTCAGTCAGGCCAGAGGAAGGGGTAACTGGATGGGTGTGCTTGTGTGTGCGTGTGTGGGTTGCTGCCAATTTATACAGGCAAAAGATTTTTGGGGCCCAATAATAAAATTGCCTGTGTCGATTTACAGACTTGCCTTTCGATGTTGATAAAGCAGTCGAGGCGACCTGCCTACAGGCAAGTCATGAAATCAAATCCAGACCAAAAACCAAAGCCCAAGACCCACCCGCACCATCCGCACCGACCGACCTGCCACAGCCAGTTGCGTCCAGTGGCTGTGCTTGTAATTTTCGTTGTTTTAGGCCTTCCGTTCGTCGCCTTTTTGCGGAAGTGTCATTTTTCAGCCAAAAAAGGTTTAGCTTTCGCTTTATGATGTGGTTCACGCCCGCCGCAAATCCCCAACACCACCCGCACCACAATTTATCTGTCTGCCTTTGGAGGATTTGTGTTAAATTTGAGGTCTAAGCAAGTTTACGTTTTAAATTTATTTATAATAATATTAATATTAAGGTCGAGTCTCGGTTCCAGGTCCTGATCTGCTGCCTGCCTGGCTTTGCTGGCAACCTAATTACGAGCAGATAGCATTTTTGAGTAAGGTTAATGGCACAAGGCTTCTGATAAAGAAAAAAGCGCAAGTCCATAATCTCAAAAATAATGCTGTATACTTTTAGGAGCCTCAAATGTTTGACTCATCTAATTTGATTACTTAAAGCATATTAAGCCATGCCAATTGGCTTTTCAGTTCCATGTAGGTTTTTGAGGGGCACACGGAAAGCCATTAGTCAGCGTCTGAGAAGGGGTCACCAAACTCTTGCTCAAGTGCTGCACATAAAATATGCGCAAAACTTCGAGCACAAACAAAATATTTGGTCAACTTGCAAAAGTTTTTGACTAAAAAGCTTGAGATCGCTTTTGCTCCGACCAAAGTAAATGAAAAGTATTAATATTTTCTGTTGCCAGCAGCTAGCAGCCCGAGCAGTATTCGAATTATTTTTCCTCAGGGAGTGCGAAAATTTAACATACACACACACTTGCATGCACAAACACAAACACAGAAACAAGCACAAACACAAAAGGACATCAAAATTTTGTACCCTTTCAGCTAGCGAAATAAAAACAGAAAAATCTGCTTATATGCAGAAATTTCCTTTTAAATTCCATGAAACGTTTTAGCCGCAAATTCGCAAAGTGCTTTTAGGTAAAAAATAAATTTTAATTATATCTTGGCAAATTCTTGTTTAAAAATAATTTTGAAAAAAACAAAAACTGAGCTAGACTCCAAAGTTTGCTTTTAACAAATGAGGAATATAATATATTTTAAATATTTTTATAAAAATTACAAGAAAATATGTATTTGAAACTAAAATTTTGTATATATATATATATATGTACAACAAAATTTCAGTTTCGAATATATATATGTGTATCTATATAACTAACTTCTGTGTGCCTACTTGTATAACTTTTTTATTGAGGCCATCTTGTTTATTGGAATTTCCGCCATAGAATTTGTTCCGTTTTCTTGTAGAGCGCCTCGCATATTGTCATGTGTTTATTACAACGAAAAGTGTTAAACTAAAATGTAAACCCAGCGGCAACATGATATCCATTATCTTGCAGCCAGGGACCAAGGACCAAGGACCTGGGAGCTAGGGCCTGGGCACAGGCTCCGCTGCGACAGCGCGTCGAAAAAAGCGTGAAAAAACGATCTCAGCGTCAAAGCAAAAACAACTCAAAAAATAAATAAAAACTGTTCGGTGTGAATTTAATTTTGTGGCTGGAAATTGTTTAAGGTTTTATTTTATCATGCTCTATATCCTATAAATGGAAAATGGGGTATGTTTGAGTAACTGAAGGGATGCTAAGAAACAGAATTGAAGAGCGTCAAATCTTGTTAGTCGCAATCCAATATCTATTTATAATTTTATCTGATATGTAATGGCAAATCTTTTTGAATATTTTAACTGATGAGTGTTATCGATAACTTAAACAGTTGCTTAAGCTTAAATGCTTAGCAAATATTGATTACATATAATTTACATCTAAAAGCAAAAATGCAATATTATGAAAAGATATCAATAATTGTTTATATAAATAAATTTGTTTTATTTATTTTTTTTTATATTTTTACGTTAATATTAGTGTCTTCTTCTAATATTTTGTATAGCCGTAAACCCATTGAAATGGGAAATCGGGTTATAATGCTTTTGCTAAAAGTATGGAAAATTGTACAGAATACATAACTTGGGCATGTTAGGATTGTAGAGTGTCAGCTAAAGGAAGGTATTTGGGAATATATATATATTAGGGCTAGTTTTACTCAAGACTAGTGATGGCAAATAAAAAATAATCGATTTTTTTATCATATGATTAATTGAAGCTACGCGGTTATTAATTGTTATTAGTTAGAGAATAAAAAAGAAAAAAATCGATTAATCTATAATGGAAGTTATCTTGTGCTGGCTACTTCAATGCTCTGCTTCTATTTATATTTCGAGGACTAGCAGTTCTTTGGCCTGCAATACTTAGACGACTAGGCAGGTTGTTTATATACATAGATATTTTACATATATTAGATGTATGAACAATAATTGTATTCCAGTTAGTTGTAATGTATATATGTACAAGTTCCATACTAGAATTTCTCTCCCTCTGTATCTCTCTCTCCCACATCTAATATTATATACTCATAAAACGCTCTCGGTTCAATTTGAAATTTTATATTCTTTGAGTTTACTTCAATTAAAATATTTATTTTATTCAAATTTACATAACTATTGTACCATGTATGAATTTCACTAGCCATATAATCAATACTTTATGAAACCATAGAATTTTATTTTTAATTATTAAATATTGCTTAAATACCAACACACGAATTCATTTTGAGCTTTGAAGTTTATGCTGCCCTAATGTCTAATTAAATTTAAAATGCGCATTAAATATTATTTATATTTCCAACTTTCAAACAAAAGAGAGTTTAATTCCTGTTAAATTTGTTAAATATAAATACATTAATTAGCATTACATATTTATTATTATATTTTTACCCACCCAGCCTACTCGTCATATATGCCAGGTATCTCATAGTCGAGCTCAAACAGTTTCCAGTTAAATGTTTCTTTTTTTTTGGCAACATTTTCGTCGCCGCAATATGTTTAATCAGCAGAGTAAACCAGTGAGAAGCTGACCAGGCACTGGCTCTGGCTCTGGCTGAGGCTCGGCAAACACCTCCCACACGCAAAAAAAAGTAGAAAAGGACCTTCGCTTGGTGCCCGGCCGCAGCGTCCTGCCGAATAAAAGTTGTCCTTTTTATGCACATGCACAGAGACACGACGTACGATATTTATATGGCTCGCTGTATATTTAATTTTAGTGCATCATAAAGTTGGCAAAGTCAATGACCAGTTAAGTCAACCAGCCTGACCCGCCGGGGAGTGGCAGTGGGCGTGCCCATAAACTTTTGAATGCTCAGATTATCAACATTGTGAGTTATTTGAATTTGCACATCGCTTACAATGTCATATAACATTCGAAAGGGACCTAAATCCCCGACCTGCGCCCCTAAATGAAACCTACAAAATCATTATAATAAACAAGTAAGAACGTTGCAGTCGGGCGCCACCGACTGCGTCAGACTCTGTTCCTGTTAAAGGTGTGTGCTCAATAAATATGTAGACCGTCCGTCTTTCCGTATGTTTGAATGCGAGATTATTGAGATTCCTTTTTTGAGCATGTCTTTTACATCAATTTAGCTACAGTCATACAATTTTACATATAGCTTTTTAAAAATAAAATACTATTTTGGTTTTTATTATATATTTTGGATACTGGCTCCACATTTCACAAAATCAATTTAATAAAAGTTTAGTTGCAAATAAAGCCACATTTACATTTTTTTTAATTTTTTAGGTAAAACCGTATTTTTAATAAAATATAAGGATTTATGCAGAAAGTTTTATCAAAATCCATTAAGTAACATAGAAGTTATAATAATAAAAAAAAAAAACATTTTAATAAATGATAATATCACGCGGCAGCGATGGGAATAGAACCTGGGTCACGCGCTTCGCATGCCACCGACTCTACCCACTACACCACGGCGTCTCTTGTGCCAAATTGAGTTTGGTGTGTTGATTTGGTTAAACAGACTTGCCCCAGTTAGGTCAACTAGAATTTGTTTTAATAAATATAAGGATTTATGCTGAAAATTTTATCAAATCCATTAAATAACATAGAAGTTATAAAAAAAAAAAAAATAAAATTTTATTAAATGATAATATCACGCGTCAGCGCTGGGAATCGAACCTAGGTCACGCGCTTCGCATGCCACCACTCTACCCACAACACCACGGCGTCTCTTGCGTTGCTATGTGCCAAACTGAGTTTGGAAGTGTTTTGATTTGGTTAAACAGACTTGCGTTGTGGTAGCGAAGACCCTGCTTCAATCCCCAGTTAGGTCAACTAGAATTTGTTTTACGGAGGCTTACATTATGATTATTATTATTTTTTTTTTTTCGTAAATTTTAATTTCATGAACAGTAACCCACATGTCAAATTTGGATGCTCTACGTCTAAGACTGTAGGAGATACAGTTTTACCCTATTTGCCACGCCCCAAATGGGCGTAGCTATATATAACATATATTTTTGGGTAGAGGTAGGATACTAGTATATATATTCCAAGTCCCAACTCTTTGACGGAAATATTGCCGAAATTATCACGGTTTTAGTAAAAGATATAGTAATTCCCGATTTGCCACGCCCCCAGAAGACGTGGATACATAACTTTTGACATATCTTAAGAGGAGGTCAACAGTATCCCACATGCAAAATTTGGACGCTCTAGCTCCAAAACTGTAGGAGATACAGTTTTATCCGATTTGCCACGCCCTTAATGGGCGTAAATATCTATAATATATATTTTTGATTCCGAGTGATCTACTTGCACATGTATTCCAAATTTCAAGTCTCTAGCTCTTAATACGCTCAAAATATTATAAGATTTATACAAATCGCTATATATATATTCCCGATTTGGTACGCCCCCAGGGGGCGTGGGTATATAACTTTTTGATGTAACTTAAGGGAAGGTCAACAGTAACCCACATGCCAAATTTGGATGCTCTAGCTTCAAAACTGTAGAAGATATAGTTTTATCCGATTTGCCACGCCCACAATGGGCGTAGATATATAATCTATATCTTAAAACGTCCGCGTGGTGTACACGAATATATATTCTAAACCCCATTTCTTAGACTGCAATATTGACTAAAATAACAGCGTTTTAGTCTTAATAGATATAGCATTTCCCGATTTGCCACGCCCCCTGTGGGCGTATCGGAAAAATACTCAAACTTGATCTGACGCGGATACACACGAGTATATATTCCAAATTACAAGTCTCTAGCTTCTATAGTGTCCAAATGCTGCGCGTTCATACAGACAGACGGACAGACGGACAGACGGACAGACGGACAGACGGACAGACGGACAGACGGACAGACAGCAAGACGGACATTGCACAAATCCAATAGACTCTTTTTCCCTTTGGGAACAGAGTCTAAAAATAAATAATTATCAAATGATTCCTGTGTTAAATGCTGAGTACTAAAGGTCACTAAGCGTTCTCAATTGAAAGAAGTAATAGAAAACAATTTATTTGTGTTATTTCCAATACTTCAGATATAGTTAAATGTTGTTTAATTTATTTCCTAAACATTTCACTACAGGTTTTTGTTGCTACCGATAAATATAATTACTTATATGGCCAGTTATTTGTTTCACTTTATTCTTTATATTTCTATTAGTTCTTATAATAATTCTGAGTATTTATTTTGGGTCTTAACTAGATCTAGATTTCTGCATATCCTTAAGACGAATTTTTTATTTTTTCCCAGCAATAAAATTGTTATAATTTATTCTTATAATAGATATTATCGAATATAAATAAAAGAGTTGTTGATATATTAGCTGTCTCAGTAAAACAGACACAAAGAATATACAAGCTAAACTCCTTAGAAAGGGAACGCATCATATTCCCACATCATAGTAAAATAGACAAAGTACATTTGAAATTTCGTGTCACGAGCTCAGCTCTAGCCTGGATTTTAAGCAGCTTGTACAGGTATTTTCGTAGTTATAGGACTTTTGGCATTCCTTTATGTATGCTCACACATTTGCTGTAAAGGAAGTGTTTTCGGCCAGAGGAGGATGTCTTTACGTATTGGTTGTAGCTGCTCCAGCTGCTCCTGTTGCAGCTGCTGTTCCTTCTGCTATTCTTGGATTTTATGCTGCCACAGGTAGTGGGCGGGCGGAAGGGCAGCTTAAGCTGGCTGCGTGTGGTGCACTGGTGGAAGCTGGATGGCAGCTCCCCGCTGGATGCTTAACGTGGGCGCCCGGGCACAATGCGTTTTGATTGATGTTGGCTGCTCGCTGGATGCTTCCTGTTTTGCTTCTCGCTTGCTTACAATCAATTTAAATGCGCCGTTGTGCATTGTAAAAAGTTCCTTTTGCTGTTGTCGGCCAAATCGTTATGTGAGGCCATAAAAATGGAATAGTGGGGCACACACAGGATGAAGCGCTCGCAATTGATGCTGTTTGCTCTGCGAGGTGTTGCACTTGCCCAGCCCCCTGCAACATGATGCAGGCTTCCTTCTTTCCTCTTTCTTTTTATATTGCTGAGCTGAACAAACCAAATCATTTATCATCTTTATAGCACGCTCTGCGTACAGTGGGCTAATCGAAGCCTGCAAATCGGCCCTGGCTACAACGACAGATACAAGACTTTGTCGTTCCATAAATAACAACAACACAAATCAATCAAGTTTTAAGACAGCCAAAGAAGAGCAAGAAGAACAACCAGTAGCTGGGCATGACTAAAGAAAAACATTATTCGGGCTTGCTTAAAATTCCAATTTGCAATTTCCTTTTTTATGTGATTAAAATATAGAGAGATTTGTACACTTGCGAAAAGTATACCTAGAGATATGTGATTGTGATCTGTGATTTGATTAGTTTGAAAAATTTTTGGATTTAAAAAAAAAATTATTTTTTTATGTGATTAAAATATAGATAGATTTTTTGTGCACTTGTAAAAATGTACTTAGAGAATGTGATTCGAATAGTTAGTAAAATTATTTGATTACAAGAAAAATTTCTAAACTAAGAGAAAATTTCAAATATTTGAACTAGATATAACAGACTTTTTAAAGATTTTATAAAAAATATAATAAATTTCTTCATCTTTTTTGTTGTGATTAAATTATAGAAAGATTTCTGTAGTGTAGTTGCAAAAAAAATCTAGAAAGTGTTATTTGAATAGTTGAAAAAGATTTTTGTAATTTTAATTTAAAAATATTTACAAAAAAGAGAGTTTTTCAAATATTTTATCTAGATAAAAATAAATTTAAGACCATATATACTACAACTTTTTTGAATAATTTACACATAATGAAAATATATTAACATTTTCTTTTGAATTTAAATATTTAAATTTTTGAAATTATCAGAGAATACTCGAATATGGAAATATTTGTATATATGCTTGAATATTTATTCATCATCTAAAAGCTTTTTCACTCTGCACAAATTGTGGTAATTTATTTTAGGTGCTTTTAATATTCACAAAACTATAATTTTTCTGAGTGTATGGGAAATTGATTTGTGACCTACATTCATTGTTAAACTCAGTGTTTGTTTTTTGGGAAATTTTCTATGAATGCGAACAAGAAGTTTACTAACAAAAGTGCCAAACTGTCTGCAACAATCAGTTGGTCAATTTCTCAAAGTCAGCGCTCGGTCGAATAATGGTTTTAGTGTCCACTTCTGCGGGTGTCACGCCCACATTTGCCTCCAGAAGTTGTTTGCTTGTGGCGCAGTTATAACTCGATTAACAATTTGCAAATATTCGAATTAAAGTCAGTTCTGGCATTTCCTTATTCACTTAGCTCGCCGCACAAGCAGCTCGAGCGATAATCAACTTCTCGCCTTCTAATTCCCAAGCGGTTATTGCGTAAATTGAATGATGTGGCTCACTTCTCAGTTATCTTATATTCTAGCCCAGTTAGCTATGTAACGCATGTATGTAATGGTACTATAAATACTTCAACAAGTAGAACTCCTTCTGGCTGCTGCCTGTGTGTGTGTGAGTGTGTGTGTGCTATGATTGTCGATAAGTGATGATTGATTCCTCGTTGAACACAGATGAATGAGTATCGTTTGCCAGGCGAATGAACCTCATATTGTTTGTTTAATTCAACACCAAGTTATTAATTTAGCTACTTACAATCGGAAATTACTCAACACTGGAGCTGTTGAAAAGGGCGTAGACTGCTCGGGAATCGCTTGGATTGTTAGTAATTTGTCATTAAAGGGGTCTTTAATAATTTGTTTATTTATCTAAGTATAATTAAGAAAGTATGGCATTGAAATCGAAAAGAACACGAAGAATAATGATTAAAATAATATAGTAATTGTTTCTTGTGAAGGCTTTAATTTCAATCTGGGTTCAGGAATACCAATTTGGAAGAATTGACATAATGTGCTTGAGTAGATTTATTTTCCAATTAAGATATGAGCAGAAATTAAAGGGCTTAAATAATATTTCTATCTGGCTTTAAGTGTTTGAAAAATAATAGTAATAAAAAAATATTTTTTAATTAAAATAATAAATAATAGCGTAAATCAGTTAAAGATTGCCTCAAGTTTTTATATTAAATATAAGATTTGAATTTCTATTTAGTTATTATTATTATTATATAAATGCTTAACGTACCAAATTGTATGATTATTTGTATTCTCTTAAGTCTCTTAATCAAGTATTTGAAATACTTTTAAGAAAAG
Organism: Drosophila gaucha; assembly: GCA_035045545.1. Lineage (NCBI taxonomy): Eukaryota > Metazoa > Arthropoda > Insecta > Diptera > Drosophilidae > Drosophila > Drosophila gaucha. Next base: position 5,870,179 of record JAWNOY010000099.1, read on the forward strand.
CGCCTTAGAGTATGCAATAGTTTTTGATTGACTTCTATCACGATAGTTAATTTTGATAATTATTTATTAATATTATCAATATCAGTTGTATTATAATAACTATGAAATGTATTCTCCTCGTCATTATGAAAATTATATTTAATATTAATTGAAAGCACTTTCAAATTACGTGCAATTAAACTAGCAAAGCCCAAGGCTCGAACTGCTATGCCTAAATTATATACAAATATGTGTATATAATATCCACTTGATAAATTTGCAATCATGTCATTCTCTACATATATTTATATATACAAATATCAACTTGTTAAATCAAACATGGCCCCTGATTGAGATGTTTAATTCAACAACAATTGCTTTTAAGTATTTGTCAGTGACTTTTTCATGGCAGGCATATGAGAGTACTTGAATTTGAAAAACCACTAAAGCCGAATGCTTTTAAGCTATCTAATTCAATGGCTCTCAAACTGTGACCGCTACAGCCATTTGTCTCCTATTCAAGCTCGACGCATTGCTCGCAGCCAAATGGCAAATTCACGCAATTAAACAGCAAATTAAATTATGCATATGAAATATGTGTTCAGAATGTTTGTGCTCTCTGTGTGCGTGTGTACTCTAGGTGTGTGTGTGTGTGTGCGTGAAGTAAACAAATTGATTTTGATTTATTTATTTATTGGTGCAATGTGTGCACGTTCTCAATTTTTGCAGTGCCAAAAACAGAAGCAGAACAGAAAACCGAAAAAAAGGCGATTGTGTTGACCCACAATGTCGGAGCTGGGCCCAACTGGATATAGTTGGCTGGCGCTGGCCTAGAAAATGTCAACAGCGTGAATCATGTGCCGTACGCATTGAAGTGGACACACACACGACATTAGACAACACCACACTACGCCATATACTACACTGCGCGAAACTGTACAATGGTCATCCAGTGCACATGCGATTGCAATTGCAGTGATAGAGACAACCGCAGCTCCTGTTTGCCACGCCTCACGCTGCGAGTACGTGCCACGCCCCTGGATGCTGGCAATGATATGGAGAATCGTTTGTCCTACTATCGCCGGCTATCGAATACCTCATCAGCGCTATACGGCAGCTGCCCCCAATTGCTGCCCGTCGGCCAAACGTGCCAGAATCAGAGTCAATTCCACAGCCATAGCCAGAGACAGAGCCACAGCCAGAGCCAGAGTCAGAGCCAGGAGCAGGAGCAGGAGCTGAGGCCATACTCGAGTCTGGTGCGCACCAAGCACAGAAGCTCCGTGCTGTGCAACAAATGTGCGCTGTGACGAAGATACAACCTAAGCTGTGAGCATCCCGAGCCGCAACAACCGCAACAAGCCCGCAACAAACCAGCGACAGGAAAAGACACAGCCACAGCAACAGTAGCAACATCAACAGCAGCAACAGCAACAGCAACGGCAGCAGCCAGCCCCGAGGCAGCTACCACACTCAGCACGCCACGGTATTTGTGTCCCGAGTGCCGCTTTAACAACCAGCCGCTGGCCTGGTGGGTCTCATGTCCGCGTCTCTACAATCTGCCCGCTGAACAGCCTCAGCTGCCAACGCCAGCGATGCAGTCGCAGCCAGCACAGACTCAGAGTCAGAACCAGAACCAGAACCAGACCCCGACCCAGACCCATCACTGCCATGCAGCAAATCCGGCGCGCTTTCCACTTCAGCATGCCAGCGCCAAGCGGCATTGTGACAATTTTGGCAGCTACGCCACATTGCCCACCATCGAGCAGCAGCTCCATCATGCGCCCAGCTATGCAAATGCGGCCTGCAGTCGACATTGTGTGGCTTCTTCATTGCCGCCACCGCCAGAGCCGCCGCCGGCAGCTTCCAGCCTGCGCTGGTATGCGCCTGGCAATGCCAATCTTAGCGCCAATCCAAATCCCAATCCCAATCCCAATTTGAATGCCTGTTGTTATGTTTACAATCCAACGCCCCACTACGCCCCCGAGCTTTGCGTTTGCGATAATTGGTATCAGCAGCACCAACAGCAGCAGCAGCAGCAGCAGCAGCATCAGCAGCATCAGCAGCACAGGGGTATCCCTCCGCCTCCTAAGCCACTTATGCCCAATGGCAGTTGCTACTTGGGTGAGTAATGTGCCTGTCCTGCGGCCTCTAGTGTCCTGTTTTCTATTTAATCAACTTTCAATTGTCCGTGCCGCAGGCTTTGACGCTGCCCATCATCCCAGCCACATAGCCGAGGAGGAGGACTCGGCCTTCCCAGCCCTCGCCGATCGTGAGTTCCATTTGCTGCATCGCAATATTCCCGCACTGCGTCGCACTGGCGTGGACACAACACGCATACGACAGGTAGGCCGCAAGTCCACTGCAATTACAGCTGCAAATGCGTGTCAAAGCGAGTAATTCTCGACGTCGTTTTGTTTCCATTCCCATTTGCAGTACTTCTACCCAGACGGCGGCTGGGGCTGGATCATCTGTGGCGTGTCCTTTCTCGTCCACATTCTCACCACGGGCCTGCAGTTCAGCTATGGCCTATTGCTCTTCTATGCCGTTCAACATTTGCACAACACAAGTGGCATAGGTAAGTCGATCAAAAAGAAATTGAAAAGGGAAAATTACAGTTAAATGCTTTAAACTGTTAAGATAAATATTATTTTAAAATAAAAGTATAAACTTTTTTTTGAGTGAAGAGAGTATATTGGTTTTCTTCAATATCCGTCTGTCTGTGTGAATGCTCAGCATTTCGACACCTTTGAAGATAGAGACTTGAAACTTGGAATATATATTCGTGTGTATCCGTGTCAGATGAAGCCTAAGCTTTTTGCCTATACGACCACAGGGGCAGTGGGAAATCGGGAAATACTATATCTTCCAAAACTAAAACGCTGTTATTTTCGTCAACATTGCAGTCTAAGAAATGAGATTTGTATATATGTACACTACCCCGACACAAAAAGATATAGTATATATATCTACGCACATTGTGGGCGATGCAAAGCGGGTTAAAGTTGTATCTCCTACAGTTTTAGAGCTAGAGCAACCAAATTGGGCATATGGGCTAATATTGAGTTTCTCTTAAGATCAATCGAAAAGGGACTTAGGAAAGTTTAAATAGTATTTAATATAAATCCTCTAATACTTAAAGAGCTGTTATAGCAAGAGTGTTAAAACTTGAAACATATATTTGTGTTGACCACCACAAGAAAAAGAAATATAGTATATAATGCAACGCCTCTTTGGAGTGTGGCAAATCGGAAAAAACGATGTCTTTCACAGTTTTATAGTTTGACATATATATTACTTTTGCGCTACTTAATAGATTGACCAAAAATCATTTATCTCTGCCTCTCGGGGGCGCGGAAAATCGGAAAAAACTGTATCATCTACAATTTAACATCTATAGACCCTAAAATTAGCAAATCTGAAACTATTCTTGGCAAATCAGAGAAATATATATTTATATCCTCTACAATTGCAAAACTTATGCATGGCCGAAGTATTTAGTTTTAGTTTGTAACCAAAATCTAAACTTTGAGGTTTTTAAAATCGTATAAAACATATAAAACTTTCAGCCAGAAATAGAAATATTTAAAAAAAAAAATCTTTAATCCAATCAATATTTCTTACAGAACTTATATGTTGAAGTACTTCGATTCAGTTTAATACTTTGATCATTATTATTATTATTTTTTACAATGAAGCTCAATGTTTTGTAGCACAAAAAAGTTTTCCATACCAAACTTATACTTCTGCTGAATCATTTTATCTAGCTATGATGTCGACATGGATTCGACATGAAACAAAAAGCTTTGAGTGAAAAGTTTTAAAAACGAGAGAAGCAAACAGTGAGGCAGGGGTACTTGAGTACACTGAGTACTAATACTAATATAACGTATACTTAATATTACTTATCAACTTGAGTTTTTTTAATAAATTTAAATTGAAATAGAGATTTGTTTATGAACATTTTTGGTGCAGGCTAAGTTCAGATAGCTAATTAGCCTTAGATATCATTTGCAATGAACTTTTATGTTTCATCCAAAAATATTATGAAATTCCTTTGTAGAGCTGCTGGGCGCCTTGAGCTGGTCCGTTTCGATGCTGGCCATACCGTTTGTGGTGTCCCTCTGCCGGAAGCGTTCCATACGCCTGCTCTCGATTGTGGGAGGACTCGTGATGCCGCTGGGCATTCTGTTTACTTCATTTGCCACGGAATTCGGTCAGGTTGTCTTCAGCTATGGTGCGTATATAAACTCTATATATGTTAAAGGAAGAAAGAGAGTGAGGGCGGGGGTGGGGGTGGGGGATATACTTAGGCTGTGTGCCGGATGTGATGCTTACCATTTTGATTTGCTTGGCAGGCATCGTATTTGGCATAGGGGTTTCCATGGTGCGTGAAGCCTCCACCGTGATGCTGGGCAATTACTTTAAGCGTCGCCGCCAATTCGTCGAAATGGTGGCCATGTCCGGCGAGGGCGTTGGCATCGCTTTGTTCTCCGTCATACTGAAGGAGGGCGTGGGCAAGGCCGGCTGGCGCCTGGGCCTGCAAATCGTTGCCGCTCTAACGGCGCTCAGCTTTTTCATGGGCCTCATGTATCGACCCGCCTCCCTATACCATCCGCAGCGCCGTGCTATCCAGCATCTGAAGAACCAGCGCAAAAAGGTGAGCAAAAGCCAGACGGCGTATGAAGCCTATTGTTAACTCACGTTTTGTGTTTAGCTGCGCGAGAAAAAGCCCAAGCTGACCCAAGAAGTGGAGTCACCCACTAGATACTTATTCCTGGACATATCATCGCTCAAATCCGTAACTGTTAAGATCCTCCTGATGACTTCCAGCGTGGCTGCCTTCGGCATCTATACGCCCATGTTCCTTATGGTGAGTTCAATTCAATTTCATCGAAAAGTCCACTTTACCATTTTATCTGTGTACTAGGCCCTCAATGCTGCCAAGGAGGGTTCGGATGTGCAGGAGCTGGTGCTGCTACAAACCTTTCTGGGCATCTCCATGGCTCTGGGTGTCGTTCTGGCCGGTGCTCTGCTGCGTCGCTGCTTTGTCATTCGACAATTTGTGATCAATACCAAAATTGTTGCTCAGGTAAGTCTTTACTATTGAACTATTTCTGATTGATTGACGAAGAGTCTGTGTGTCTTAATGCGCATATATTTTTGGTTACAAATCTTGAAGAACTGCGGATGAAGTAGTTGATTGATTGACTGACTAATGACCCAATTGAGATAAGTTAGTTGATTAAGATTGCTTCAATGATTGACGGACAAAACAATTTGTGTTTTTAAATAAAAAGATCTTGTTAGGGTGAAGCCTGAAATATGTGTACATGCTGATTGAGTGACTAATTGTCTGATTGATTGACCACATAATTGACTGGTTGATTGAGTGATTGATTGATTAATTGCTGAACTGACTGGCGGATCAACTTTTTGATTGACTGATTGAATGACTTATTGATTGACTGATAGATTAACTGTTCGATTGACTGATTGATTGAGTGACTGCTTGATGGACTGACGGTTGGCTGTTTGATCGACTTATTGATTGACTGATTGATAGCAACACTAAGAATATGTTGTCGAGTCAGCTGAGCAAAAAACTTCAATTATAATTTACATTAGATATCAAAGTAACTTTTGATTGATTGATTGACTGACTGATAGCTACATTTAGAGTCTGTTTTAGGCTGAACTACACAAAACAATTCAAGCATAGTTTACATAAAACTTCAAATCAACTTTCGATTGATTGATTAAATCACAGATTATGATAGATTTATAGGTTTGTTATAAATTAATATAAATATTCAAATTTAATTCAATTTAATAACTGCAAATCTCAATTTCACATTATTTATATGGAATGTGCAAAAATAATTGTTATACAATATTCAAATTATATAATCCTTTAATTCTCTAATTGGACTAAAAGTGTGGGGGAATTGAATATTTATTTTAAGTTATAAATAGAAATAAATTCTATTCTGCTCCCCCTATTCGCAGCTCTTTATATCCATTGTTGCGCTGGCCATACTCTTCCTATCCTTTGTCATGGGCTACAAAGGGCTCTGCATACTCAGCTGGTTGTATGGCATTGGCCTGGGCGGCTTCCAGTACTCGCTGAAGATTTTGGCGCTCGAGCGCATCAAGCTGAAGCACTTCTCCAAGGCCTGGGGTAGGTGTTGCACTCTCTCATCTCTAACTAAACTTAATGCTGCTCTCAACTTCTGCTTTGCAGGCTTCATTCGCGCCGTCGAGTCGGTGCCAGTGCTGATTAGTGTGCCCCTCACCTCGTTTCTCAATGACTACTCGCTAAAATATGGACGTGCTGGCTATTATATTTGCTCGGCCGCAGCCGCCATCTCGGGCATCATAATCTTCTTCATTAGCGAGCCGCAGGAGCAGCAGCAGCAGCAGCAGCGCGGACATCTCAATGGGCATCTGCCCACGCCCATGCTGATGCGGCACTCCTCGGCGCGCCACCATCGTCCGAATTTGCACTTGGACTATGGCTATGGCGATTATCCGGCGCCCGATCTGCTCAGCCGCAGCTGCATTAGCCTGAATCAGATGGAGCCCTATCTGCAGGCCAGCAATCCCCACTACTGTCAACGTCACATGCATCAGCAGCCGCATGCCACTCCCCATCTGCCGCAGCATCATCATCTGCCTGTCCAGCATATGCTTTCGCATTCGCATCAGCATCCGCACCAACATTCACACCAGCATCAGCATCAGCATTCGCATCCGCATCCACATACTCAGCATCTGGCCTGTCACAATCTGGACATGCAGCAGGCCCGGACGCCCTATCAGCTGGGCCAGGGCAGCATCGGGGCCAAGATGGGCAAGCGGCTGCAGCGGAGTCTCTCCTTCATCCAGCAGCACAACTGCTGCGACGGCCAGATGTACTGCAACTGGCACAGCACCTACGAGCTCGGCTGTCGCAAATCGCCCAAGTAAGTCAGATCTGTGCTTCTACAACTCACAGAGAGCTTAAAACGCTCGATTCTGGGAAAACTAACTTTTATTCAAATTGTTTAAATTCGTATAGGAGTTGCAAATTTTTGCTTAATACTACTTTAAATACGAACATTTGCTTGATTAGTTTTTGTTGATGGCATTTTAAATAGTTTTCTCATGGTTCATGGAGCCAGGTGATGAAATATCTTTCAATTCCTTCTTTAATTTGAAAGATTACGAGTTTTACCCACCCAACCCTTGATAATGTTTGCCTACTTCGTAACGCTGATTAGATTTAATAAATAATTTCTCTGATTTCTTATAATTGCTTTTTCAAATAACATAAATTATTAACTAAATTTGGTTAATAAAATATTACCGAGAGGTGCGTGTAAAAGACCTTTAACTGGTTACTCTGATGCTAAAGGCAGACATCTAAGCCACGCAAACTTTTTGACAGTTCATAAGCCAAGCACATACATACATATATACATGTATTTGACAGCGCTTCAGTTGAATGTTTTTCAAACAAACTTTGTCCGCGTTTATCATCAATTTGCACAATGAAATTTCAAAAATCCCTTTTAACCTAAAGGTTACAGTAACATGAGTACAAATTGCAACTTTTTAGCGTTAAGCGCTTCATCTGTGTGATTTTCATAAATAAGTTAGTCAATTAGTTGGTCATGCAGTCAGTTTATTAGTCAATCAGTCAGTTGTCAATTGATAAAAAGTCAATTAATCAATCTATCAATTAGTCAATTAGTCACTCACTTAGCCTGTCAGCTAGTTAATCTGTCAAACAATTAAAAAGTCAATGTGTCAATCAGGCAACCAGTACATCAATAAGTCAATGTTTGAAAGACTAATCGACAGATTAACTAAATGAATCTGTCGATCAGTCAATCAGTTCAATCAGCCACTTAATGGGTCAAATAGTCAGTCAGACAATCAGTCAATCAATCAATCAGTTAATGAATTAATCATTAAATCAGCAAATCAACATTTAGTCAATTTGTCCATTAGTAGCCTATCAATAATAGGTAACTTAGTCAATCTTTCAATCAGTCAGTCAGTCATTAGTTTAGTCAATCAATCAGTCAGCTCTATCACTTAGCTTGTCAGTAATTTATTCAGTCAAACAATCAATACGCCTATCAGTCAATCAGTGACTTAATAAATCAATGTCATTCAGTTAATCTGTGTGTAAGTCAATCAATTTGTAGTTCAATCAGCCAGTCAAAAGCTCAAATAGTCAGTCAGGCAATCAGTCAATCAATGAATGAATTTATCATTAAATCAGCAAATCAGCATTAGTCAATCAAATTGTCAATTTGTCCATCAGTAGCCTATCAATAATAGGTAACTTAGTCAATCTTTCAATCAGTCAGTCATTCATTAGTTCAGTCAGTCAATCAGTCAGCTCTATCACTTAGCTTGTCAGTAATTTATTCAGTCAAACAATCAATACGCCTATCAGTCAATCAGTGACTTAATAAATCAATGTCATTCAGTCAATCTGTGTGTAAATCAATCAATTTGTATTTCAATCATTCAATTAAAGGCTCAATTAGTCAATCAGACAATCAGTCAATCAATCAGTTAGCATATCAACATCAGTAAGTCAATCAATCAATTAGCAATTCAGTTAGGCAGTCATCGGGTAAGTTAAATGAGTAATCACACAGTCAATCGTTCAAGTTTTAATTATTATAATTTATTTCAATAGAAGAAAGTTCTCTTTCTTAACTGTATATTTCATACAATACCCACTGAATAGGTTAATTTATTTCGGATATACATACTTGAAATATTATTTGTATGAAATAATCTAGAGAAAACATGTTAACTGCACCAAGATGTAATCGAAGGCAATTGAAGTTGAGTGCATGTGTTCTGCTTGATTGGGTTTTGGGTAATGGGTAATGGGTGGTTCGGCATTGATTGGCCAGTTAGGTTGGGGAGCTGACGTTCAATTATCCAAATACGATGAAGCCGTCGAAAAGCAATGACTAGTTGTTCGGCTTCGTGTCAGCGTCAACAGAATGTCAACAACATCATTGCACTTGCACTTGCGCTATTTATGCAGCTGAAGCTGCTCTCTAGAGCCACTCCAGCCACTCTCCCTCACGCTGTCGACGTGTTTATTTGCAGGTCTCAGGACAGGCAGCCACTCATATGCACTTGCAGCCCCAACTCAACCACGTATGGTGGCGGCGGCAGTTCCGCACGCAGTCGCAGCGTGCCCGAGGGCCTATCGACCATGTCGCAGCAGTGTAACTGCCGTCATGCGGCAGCGCCGTCCCGTGAGTTTATCTACGTGCCACACGCCTACGCCTCGCTGCAGCGGACGCCACATCGACAGAGTCGTGGAGCTGGAGCAGCAACTGGAGCTGGAGCAGGAGCAATAGCAGGCAGCATCTGTCAGGCATCCAGAAGCAGCAATCCGCAATGCCGGCTGAAGCGTTCCCAATCGCTAAGGCCCGTTCACTTCGTGGAGCAAATCACCACCTCCGTCTAGGGAGGCGGCGGGGCTAAGAGATATTTTGTAGTTGTACTCCAGTTACGTGAATCGAATTCCGAATTGTCACATCTTTTCTAGTCTTTTGTCGTAGTTAGTAGCACGTACTATAGTCCAAGTCGAAGAATCCCACACAAAAAAAAAAAACAAAACAAAACACAAAAAAAATTATACAAATAAAAATCGCAACTTGATGAATTTTCGAAAACTATAAACCTATTATAATACGCGATACTATTCTATGAATTTATCGATTTCTAAACATAGATTAATAAACTGCACACACATACACACACTCTCACTCTCACTCACAGTTAGCAGACGAAAAGCTTTATCATTGTCTCAAACAAAAGTATTTAAATGAACTTTGCTACCAGGCAAAAATTTTCATAACAAAAGAAAACGCAACAATAAGAAAACAAAAAATACGAGAAATAAATATTAACAAATGAATAAACAAAGAGGCCGACCGAATGAAAGAAACAGAGAGAAAGAGGTCGAACACATATTAAATGGTCCATTTTAATACAAACATACAAATTATCCACCGATACCAATACGAAATATACTCGAGTCGAGTCGAATCGAGTCGGGGCAATTATACGGCCGACGGCACAGTTTCCGTACTTTATTTTTAAATTAAATATTCCATATTGTGCTCGTGTGCTCCACATACATTTAAGATGCGAAATACTCAACACTTTTGACATTTACCATTCGTTGTGGGATTGAGCCTTATTTTTTAAGATATCATACTTTTAACGGCACTCTTTTGCAACAATAAATATTTCACAATTAGAGAGAAACAAAAGCAGATCGAAAGTAATTGAAAATCAACGTATATTAATAACATTTAAATCGTAATAGGGACATGTGTGCAAATACTTACAATACGAGCGGAAAAACTCAAATTTGAATTGAAAATTCAACAATTAAACGAGGCGTAAATTCAATTAACTTTAGCTTAAACTAAGTATTTTATTCATTAAATTAATGAATGCCCAACTGCAATTTTGATAAGATGAACTAAATATCTGCGGTACACCGAAGATTGAATACCCTTGCAGACGAATTGTTAAACTAAGTGGATCTTAATCAAATTGTTGTGAGAAGGTTGAAGCACTTCTTAAAAGTTAAAAGTTAAAAGATTTTATTTAGTTCAGTTTACAGATAAATTAAGCAATATAGGACATAATTTTTTAATCTTTTATTCATCAGCTTTAATGAAGATTGGGCTCATATGAAGACAACTTTAACATTCCTCAGCTTGTTTTATAAAGTGTATTCAAGCCGGGAGCATATGTTTCAATTTACATATGATTTGTTAAGCATGTTTTATTAACGAGATTTGAGTCGGGAGCAAATGTTTTAATATATGTACATATACATATATATAAATATATATGCAGGCAAGAGTTCTCTTTACGGAAGTGATGCAAATCCTGAATTCAAGCTATTTATATATATATGAAACTTTTGTTTATGAACACTATGCAGCGATTCTTTTTCTTCTTCAGTTAGTCGTGTGGAAAATATATTACTAATGAGCTCATGTGCTTATCAGACAATCTTCATTAAATTTTACTCAAGTTTCCTTGACTATCAAATCTTAAAAGTTAATTTGAGGAGTAGTTTTTAAACGTGACATTAAAAGGCTATTTTAATTTCAGATTTGGATTCTTATATGGTACTACATTTCATCAAATTTTGTAGGAAAGTGTAGTTCTTACATAATTTGGATTTAATTTATTAATCATACCTTGTAAACACTTTGAATTCCCCTAAGCTCATTTGCCCCTTAACACCTATCTTAACACAATGATATATGTTGGCAGTGAGGACAGCATTTAATGCGGGATAGTTAATTTATGGAGAATCATTTAGCACACTCTGCAAGGGTATCATTAGTACAAAAAATACAACTGCAACAGCAACAAATTGCCTTGAGCAACAACAAACTGCCAAAATATGCAATAAAAGGCAAATTAACTATGAAATAAATGTCAAGTGAGAACTGAATAACTGAAATTTGCGAGCTCATAAAAAAGTTAATTACGCATAAATTCTGCTCACAAGCTGTAAACAATTTTATAAAAAAAAATTGTAGCTTTTTCTTTTGACTCTTGCGACACAATTTGCGCCATTTGTGTTCAGTGAAAAAGTTTGCATAAATTTAACATAAATTATTGACACACACACCCACACAAACATACACATAATTCATGCATATCTTAATGCGCCAATCTAAGCTCGAAACAAAATACTATTTCAATTTGTCAAAAAAAAAAGAAGAAACTAAAAACTATTTAACTTAAGGTAAAATTGTAGTTAAAGCAAAAAGAAAAACATAAAAGAAAACTTTAAAAAATCGAATACATTAGATATGAAAATTTTGAACTAGGCGCAACTACGAGAACTCCTCGAGAGCAACACATAAAATACTTGTACTTTAATAATTGAATTTGTAACTCTTTATCATTAGTAGCTTAGTGATAAATGTTAATAAAGCAACTTGCGAAATGCAAATTAGAAAATCGTAAATCGTAAATTCTGAAACTAATTTCAAGTCCCGACGCAAATTGAAATACCCTCAAAAACTGGAAATTAAATTCACAGCTTGGGGTTAGCCACGGATTACAAAGGATTTCGCAGAGGGAAAAACCGCAATAAACTTTTATTTATTACGTGCTAAAAATTAATAAAATCCTAGCCAAAAAGGTTCACGCAAATGTCATATTTTATTTATTAATTAATGGCATTAACATAAAGCGTCAATTTGTGTGGCCAAAAAGCAACGCATAACCACACACACACACGGACACACACACACAGACACACACACATACACACGCACGTCACACATAGGAAACTCTAATGCCAGGCGATTAAAAACTTTGACCCCAAAGAGAAGTCGAAGTCAGGCTCCATTTCCGTTTTATAATATGTACATATAACCCGGGGCAACGTTATGGAACGTGCCTAGACTGCAAACAGCAGAGAACAATAACAACAACAACAACAACAGCAATCGAGACAACAACAAAAACAACAATGGCGACGGCGTCAATGACATGCTCAATTTTTCATACATTATGCTGGCGCACTGTGCGTATGCTTAATATTTGCCTGATATTGACTTGGCCACAAAGCACAGTTAAGCTTGGCAATATTTGCGCCGTTAACTAAGGGAGGGAGCTGGGAGTGGAGGAGCTCCTTGGAGGAGACTTCGGCATTGAAGCCCTAAAGCCAGCCTAAAATGCATAAGACAATTTGTGCCGCCAGCCAGAGTTTATATAAATGTCTTACGACTACACAACTATTCCATATAGACATATATATATATGTGTGTGTCTGTGTGTGTATGCCACCTATACAAACAGAGGCAAACGGTAACTGTTGTGCATATTTGTGTTGGCTCTAACCCAGTTCAGAGCATTTGCCTTTAATTATTCAGCTTGTAGCCGTAAATTCGCACTTCCATTGAGATTTGGCTATGAAATTTAGAAATGTCATTTCGATTTACTATTTCCATTTTAGTGCAACTTTTAATCAATTAAAAGTAGAGAAAAATGGAAGTGATAATTGATGGCCCGCAAAGTGAGAATAAAGCTTAATTAAAGTTGTCGAATCTATAAATGTTTTATGTGAGCCTTTGGTATTTCGTGAATTTGATTCTTGTCATGAGGTGGAGTGGGCCAATTATCTACTTTTCTAGTATGAAATGACCCGAGCTTGAAAGGCAGACTACTTTATCTTAGTTGAATTCTATAGAGTCTTATGATATCTCAACTAATCTTATCACAACTAATCTTATAAGTCCCAAGAAATAGGCAGTTCCAATCATTCCTTGCCTTTCTATATATGTATAAGTCTATATTTGTGCATCAGTGAGTCTAGGCCTAACCCTATTTGAAAAATATTTTTTTAATATTGCAATGAAATTTAAAAACTAATGTTAAATTTTCTAAAAAGCCAAAATTTTTTTTTCTTGAAAATAACTAGGGTTAGTAATATGTAAGGATGAGGAAGGAAGAAGTTCCGAAATTAAAAGGCTTAGAATTGACTTTCCCTCAAAAATTTTACGTTTAAATATACTTGAAATCATTCTAAATTAGGAAAATTTGTTAAAAAGCTTTTGTTTAAGGTTTCCTTTAGGGATTCTTTTAAGGTTTATGAATTTTACATTTAAATATATTTAAAATCATTCCAAGCTCAGAAAATTTGTTATAAAGCTTTTGTTTAAGGTTTCCTTTAGGGTTTCTTTTAAAGTATAAATTCCATAGTAAAAATTTTAGAAATTCCTAAAAGAGTGGGCATGAACTTTAAATAGCCTTGTACAAGCTTTAATTTCTTCAATAATATTCAAGCTCTCAACGGCATTTAGCTAGGAAATACCCCAAAACGCAAATTATATTAATTACAACACCAAAATGAGCTTAAGTCTCAAAGACCAAATATTTTATTAATACTAATTAGAACAAATGAAGTGCACGGCTTCCTCGACAGCAAATTAATCAGGCACAAAGGAAGCTGAAGAAGCATAAAGTAAAATGCAAAAGATTGACAAGGCTAAGAGTTTTTTTTTTCTTTTTTAAAGAAAAGAAGCACTATATGGGAAAAAATGATATGATGCCTAGGGGAATACGAAGTGATACTTATGACATCTCCGTTGTCAAGTGACGCGTGAAGACTTTAAGAGTAAATGTTGTAAAAACAACAAAACAAAGTTGGAGTAGCAAAGTTTTTCATTAGGCAGGAGCAAAATATTGAAGATGCGACAGAGGCCCAAAGCGCGAAAGAGCATAACAGGCTCGTTGTTTCGAATCGAACTTTTGTTCAACTTCCGCTCGATGATTTCTCGGGGGTTGGCAACGGAGGCCGCGTGCGAAAACAGACGCACGCCAAAGTCAACTTTACGCCGCATTGTCGTCAAAATTTTTGGCTGCTGAGGGCTGCGGGAGGCGGCAGCCTGAAAGCCTGCTCGTTGCCGTGTTCTGGCCGTATTCTGGCCAACTGTCGGTGCTGCGACTTTTGTTGACACAGCAGCATCGTTGGCAGCAACAGCACTCGCTGCTGCAGTCGGCAGCGACGTTGCGTCTCTGCCGGCGTCGTCATGCGCACACGCACACGCTCTGTTGCCTACTTCCAGGCGCCGTTCATTGTTGCGCTTTTGCTGCCACACAACAGCCGCCAGCTGCCACCGTCTCCTCTCAGAACTGGCTTGAATGGTGTCGTAAACATCTGTTTTGTGTTTGCCTTTTGCTTCCAGGCTCGCGCTCTCTCCGAACGCACTCTCTTTGGCTCTCTCTCGCTCGCTCTCTGTGTCTGGCTTGCTGGTGGCAGCATCCTGTTAGGTTGCCAGTGGCATGCGTCTCTGTGGCACAGCTTGGCATCAGTTCCAGCATCAACGCCACGGCGCACGGAGCCAGCTTCTCGACTCGCGGCACACGTAGCAGCAGCAGCAGTAGCAGCAGCAGCCAAACGCACACACACACGACGCACGCAGAGGCGGAGGCCCGAAAGTGATTTTTGTGGCAAGCGATTTCCTAATTTTCCACCAGACAATTAAAAAGGCATTAGCCAAAAACGGAGTTGCCACGCGCTGCCTGACAATTAACTGTAACACTCAGGCACACACACACACACCCACACACACACCCACACACTCACACGTAATCAAAAGTGATTTCTCTCTGTGTGTTTTCTCTGCGTGCGAATATCGATTGCTGCTGCCTTGCATAAGTCCAGACTTGGATATACAAACGCAGGGTATACAGCGAAATAACGGCAAAATAACACCCTATAAAAACAACAACAAAAAGAAAAGCGTGTAACAAGAGTTGCTGCTGCAACGCCCAATGCACAAGCACAACGAAGGCAGCTCTTGTAGGAATTAAGTTTTAATTATTCATATTGAACACGGCATCCGGATAATGGCGATAATGATCAGCATCATCATGATGATGTTGCAGCAGCAGCAGCAGCAGCAGCAGCAACTGAGGCAGCTCCAAATGCAGACAAACTGAATTTCAAACAATCGACAGCAACAACAAGCAGAAACAACAACAACGAAAAGTTTATATATAGCCTTAGCCGACTTCCAACTGAAGGTGTGCGCGCGTGTGTGTGTGTGCGTGTGTGTGTGTTTGCTAACATTTATTTTTGGGGCCAAAATGGATATCGCCCTGCGTGGCACAGCGTCAACGACTGCCACTGGCTCGGCCACAGGCACTGGTAAGTCCTTGAGAGTCACTGAACTGGCTGAGCTTGTGAACATGTCAGTTCGCAGACAGCTACAAGCATTTACAGTTACAGTTACACACACACACACACACACACACACACACACACACACACAGAGATACTCCACATCTTATTGTGATTCATTTGTCTAAGCAGAAATGGAAACAAACGCAGCTATTCACCAACAATTCATTTCGCAGGTTTACATCATGCTGTCTCATTGGGCAACATTGGGGTCTCCACCAAGGTTGGTAGCACAAGCACAAATACACTGAGAGAATTTGGCGTAAGTAAGAGATTTCAATTTAGAAAACTACGGGAAGTAGCTACATATTGCCCGATTGCATATCAAAACTAATACAATTATTCAATTCTTTAGCTGACTTTTATAATTTACAATAATTAGGGCTACACTTAAACAAATTCGTTTTATATATTTTACAACAGCTTTTCTCCTTTGGGGTATTTAATATATAACTTTACTCTATAAAGCTTGGAGTACTTAACTTAAATATATAGACAAAATAATTATTAGAAATCCAAAACATTAGATAGAAAATTACCCAAACTAATAACTAAAATTATACGAATATATATAAATATAAATATTATTTTAATTTAAGTTTACAATTTTTATTATATCTTATATATATTATCATAATTTTGCTTAAAGTCATAGAACACATTTAAGCTTAAATATTAAATATTTCTGAATATATAATTAAATATTTTTATTATTTTATTTAAAGTCTTCTAGGAAAATACAAAATTTAATATATACATTTTAAGAAAACCTTAGTTTTAATATTTTTCTTAATATTATAAAAATACCATGTACTTAAAAATATAAATCTGATACTAATAGATCCTATTTGAATTAGTTTGTCTATTAGAGTAAGTCAGTAGGTTTAAGGAAGCTAGCCTTTCAAATCAAACAATCAATTGACTTACTTGTTGTATATATAGAAATATAAAAAAATTAAATAATAATTTGAAATATATAAATATTAATTCAAGATTGTCAAAATATTTTTATAGATTTTTTATAAAGCATACTAAATACAATATAGACTATATAAGTAAGGATGTTATATGTATATAGCTATGCCTGGCATGCTCTCCCTATTACGCTCTTAGATAATAGGTTATGGCTTACTTAAACTCAAATTAAATGCAATGAGAGAGCATTTTTAGGGTTTTTAGAAAGTCTTTTTTCTGCGCTTGTAAAATTATAAATATTAGATATTTAAAAATTCTAAAATATTAATTATACACACTGCGGCAAATGCGATAACTCATATAATCTAAAAAAATGACTAATTATATTTTTTCAAATTTAAATATATGTTTCTTTTGAATTTAATTAATTATTTATTAATTTTAAAATTTATACTAATTTTTGTCGTTACACACGACGTATGCGTAATATCACAAATTGGACGCTTAGCCTATTAGGTTAGCTATTAGGTTTAGTTTCTTCTTTTAAGTTTGACACTGACAATGCACCAAATTTGTGATCCCTATCAGGCCACCTATTCCAGCCACATGGATCGCAGCTACGACTCTGAAGATGAGCACACGGGTCGTCGACGTCTGCGCCAAACTCTCTCCACCGAATTGCAGCCTCGCACCTCCGTCTACTCACGTGGCGACATAAGAGAACAGGTGAGAGAATTCGACATAGTAAGTTATAGTTAAGAGCCCCCTCTCTCTCTATCACTCTCTCTTCTATATAGTACTGCCTAACAGATCGTCAGCTTCATAGCATTGAGCAGCGTCCGCGTAGGGAGCGTTTCTTTGGCTGCCTCTCGCGTCGGGGCCAGACACAGGCGAGCAGCTTTCTGGGCGGCTGTGTGGGTCGACGAGTGCCCTCCGATGAGAATCTAGCTGCCTATGCGCCCTTCGAGAAATATCCGCGGTGCGTATGAGTAATATTTATTCATGTTATATTTTCATAAGTCTCCCTCTCTCTCTCTTAGCTATCAAAATAACTATACGGACACGCACGAATTGGATAGTTCCTATTTTCGCCGTCAACCGGCATCGATCCTGAGCACCGGCAAGTCCAGTGAGCCGGACTTGGGTGGTCGCTACAACTGGATTGGGCAATCGGCGCAGATGAACAACAACGGCGATTACCAAACGGAATCGAGGTATGAGTCTAAGAGAAAACGTAGACGTAACGTCCAAGAGACCTCCCAGCCAAACCATATTGTAAAATGCTATGCCAAACTGTCGCTAGAGATCATGCTTAACTTAACTGTCGCACTATCCGTAGTATCTCTATCTCTCTGTCTCTATCTATCTATCTATATATGTATATGCATATGACATACTATGTAAAACGCTTGCAATGCTTGCTCCAAACTATTCCCATGCAACAACAGCAACAACAACAACAACTATGAACAACAACAACAACCAGCCTGCATATCATCTTTGCATATTGCCAAAAACAAAAACAAAAACAAAAAACGCTTTTTGCTTTCCAAGGTCTATCGCTTTCTGTAAACTACACTTAAATATCTTTGCGATTGCAAGTCTCCCCCCAAATCGAAACCAAAAGAGCTGTAAAATATATTTCCTATATACTTTTCGTTATTCATTCACCTTCCCCACTTCTCTCTAAACAAAAAACCGACTAAAAACCAATTAAACAATTGAAACCAATCCAATAACTAAATGAACAAAATGTGTAAAAAGGGCAACTTGTTGTACAGCACCACTTGAATCCTTTTACCAGGATGTTTTGCTACGGAATTATTATGTCGAGCTTTGCGCTCCACCACATCCTACACCACCAACATCACACACCAACCAAATCGCTAATGTAAATGTTTGGTATGTAAAGTGATAAACGAAAACTAACCTTAAAATCTAAACTTTAATTACAATTACAATTACAATTAAGCTCAACTTGAGCTACAAATCAAGAGAAATGTTTAAAAAGTGCGCTAATTAAAATATATATATTTTTATTTCTTTATTTTTTTTTTTTTTTGTATTAACTGCTATGTGTCTGCACGTGACTAAAGAACAAAAAGAAGAGAGCAATGTTTGTTATATGTCCCATAGTTAAACTTTATACGGTTGCTAATAGTTCTCGGTCTGTATTCTGTTCCACAGCTCGTATCACTGCCCCACATACGCCACAATGCCCATGCCACAGCAGCAGCAGCAACAGGCTGGCAACCCCAGGTGATATAATAACATCATCAACTATTAATATATAAAACTCTATATCTAAATCTCCTCCATTCCCAGAACTAAGCACGTGAGCTTCGCTCGATCTCATACCTTAACCAGCTTCGATACCGTTAATGCGGGCTTTCGATCCTCGGGTCGCTTGAAAAGCGCTCGCAGTCAGGAACGTTTGATTGGTGGCAAGAAGCCCATCATTGCCACGGGCTCCATGTATGAGACTCTGCAGCCCATGCTGCCACATCAACAGCAGCAACAGCCACAGCAGCAACAGCTGCCTCAGCAGAGCTCCAGTCTGCCCAAGACCTGGCTGCCAGCTCAGGTGCAGCTGAAGCCATGTCAGCATCATCATGCTCCCATTCACCTGCATCAGCAGCTGCCAGGTAAACTGCTCTCAATTCTCTAGTTATCCTAACTAACCCAACTTTAACCCTTAGATAACTTGCTGGGCTTGATTATACCACAGCCACTGCCAGTGGCTTTGCCACCGCCCAGTCCGGAAGTTCTCATAATCGAGAAGAAATTCCGCAATGCCATGAAGACGCAGGCAACCCAAACAGATGTGGCTGCCCGTCGCGAGGGTCTCTCCAATTCACAGATCTTGGCATTAAGTCCACGTGCTCCGCATCGCATCAAGGTCATGTCACAGGGCGCCCAGACCAATGGCCTGCAGAATGGCAAAAAGCTAACAAAAAGTCTGTCGGAGATACCCAATGGCAAGGATTTGATGCATCAGCATTATCAGGGGTAAGTCGGGGTTAAAAGTTATATACATATATAGTAGATAAATGGCATACTGATAATAGGAATAAATGGTATTCTTCTATAGAACTTAAAATTAAGTTCTTACCTTGATATATACAGATTGGTATAATAAATGTTTTAAATTCCTCAAGGAAGCTAAGTATATTTTAAGGAAGAATATATTTTAGTACAAAATAAAGTACAGACAGACAAGATGAAAAATCTCCTTGTACACTCATAGTTCCAGAAAACTGTATACACTTCAGGACTAAAAGCTTTATATATAAAGAAAGGAAAGTAAATTCTACTTTTGGTAGACAAATAATTAATTTTTATAGTAGTGGATTATAAAATTTAAAAAAAAGTTTGTTAAGTATTTAATGCATCAACATTATCAGGGATAAGCCAGGGTTAACAGTTATATGTATTTTAGAAAAAATGGCATACTGATAACAGGAACTGGCAAGATAAATGATATTCTTCTATAGAACTTAAAATTAAGTTCTTACCTTGATATATACAGATTGGTATAATAAATGTTTTAAATACAATTAAAGTCAAGTCAAAAGAGAGTACAGACAGACAAGACTCATAGTTCCAGAAAATTGTATACACTTCAGGAAAAAAAAAGCTATACATATAAAGGAACCAAAGTAAATTCTACGTTTGGTAGTCAAGTCCTTCATTTTTATAGTGATGGATAAAAAAATATCTTTTAGAAAACGTT
The DNA here is from genome assembly GCA_035045545.1 of Drosophila gaucha. Classification (NCBI taxonomy): domain Eukaryota; kingdom Metazoa; phylum Arthropoda; class Insecta; order Diptera; family Drosophilidae; genus Drosophila; species Drosophila gaucha. The sequence continues at coordinate 5,890,560 of JAWNOY010000099.1, forward strand.
TTATTATCCGGGAAAAAGTCTATTAAATTATTATTTTTTTCCTTTTACTACATCTTCTAATATTTTCATTTTCGTCTCTTTCATCTTTCAGCTCTGACTATCCACACGACTTGATATATCGCACCCAATCCCAAGATGTGGTGCCACTGCAAACACTTTCCGATGCCCAGAACAACATTATGTACTACAAGCCGCCGCCGCCGCTGCTGGACGCGCACAGCTATGGTCTGGGCATGGAGCATCTGAGTCGTGGACGTGGAGAGCAGAACGTGGAGTATGTGAATGTGAATGCAGCTGCGCTGGCGCTCAACGAGAGCTTCGATTACGAGAGCAACAGTTTGCCACGTCGAGCGTGCACCTCGCACGCACGCACCGAGACGGATTACTACTCGAACAGTTTGCCTCGGCGCCCGGAGGCTCTGCATAGCCACGACGTGTGCAAGCACATCACGGAGTGCGCCGAGCTGATGACGGACAGCGTTCCACTGGACTTCACGCGGCCTCATCTGCTGCCGCCGCCCAGCGAGTACTGCAAGAACGACGATGAGCCCGTGGAGGAATACTACGACGATGAGGAGGAGGAGGAGGATGTGAGGGCACATGAAACGGAGAGCTACAGCTCAGAGGTGTGCGTGGAGCAGGTAGTAGCCGCTGCCCAGCAACGCCGCATGTCCATGTTGCCCATGGACGAGTCGCCCTTTAGGCGAGACGACATACGCCGCCAATCCATGCCAGTCTATGGACAAACTGAGAAGCTAATCGATGGCTTTGGTCCACGCAGCTCGTTTCGGCATCGCGACAAGGTCAGCTGCTTTCCGGACATGCCGTCGCCCAGGGACGAGCAGGAAATCTTCATTGACTTCAAGCCGCATGTCTCGCCCAAGCCGAGTCCCAAGCAGCAGCTGAAGCATCGCAAGCAGCACAAGGCGGAGATAGCCATGCGCAAGATGCAACAGCAGCGGCTGGCACAGGCGGCTGCCTTGACGCTGCCCAAGCTGAAGCAGCAGCCCGTCGAGATTGAGGCGAGAAAAGTTGAGCTTGAGCCCAGCGAAGAGGAGGACGACGATGAGGAGGAGGAGGAGGACGAGGAAGCTGGCGAGCAGCTCCACCAGGAGCACGAACCCGACTCGGAGCAACAGCAAGCAGATGACGACGAACCACTCTATGAGAATATAACCCCGTGTAGCTGCAAGCTAGAGTCAGCTGCCACGGAAGTCCTGGACAAGCGCACCCAGTTCCGTAAGCGCTCGGTTAGCCTGGACGATGACTATGCTGCCATGACGACTATTTGCCCGCCACCCGGCTTGCGTCTGCCCTCCACTCCGGCCAGCCCCTGTCGCGACGAGCTGCTGCTGGCCAATGTCTCAACTTATCCATCCTCAGACTCGCTGGCCAACGACAACACACGCGATCACTCGGACGGCATTTGGAACGAGTCTCAGGTAACTGTGCTGACAGCCGAGCAAAGAGATATCTCCGATGGTTCCTACAGCTCCAATCTCTTATTGACGCCTTCGTCCAAGCGCAAGAACCTGCTGCTGCAGCATCAGCAACGCAGCTCCGTGGACACGGATGCTCTGGACTTTGAGGAACTGGTGAGTGCTTAAATCAAGAACTCCTCTCATCTCTTGACATTTTCATCTGATCTCATAGAGTCCCACCTATGGTCTCCAAACACTGCCCAAGATTATAAGGACGCCCACGCCTACTACAACAAAGCCCGCAACGGCGCCCACTCAACCGATCATAATGCCCGCTATAGCCGTGACGCCCTCAACCAATCAGCTGCCGGATTCGATTTGCTCCCCGCTGCCCAAGCGCAACATGGTCTCCCGGAGCTCCGTGCCGGATGCACGCCAACTGATCTATGTGACCGGAGTGCCCAAACAGCGGTTGGTTGAAGTCCCTGCTAATGCCGAGTATTTCCTTTTAAACTCCCCGTTTCGCCCCCTGCTTAGCCACTCGGATGCCTCGTTCCTGCCCTCCGGCACAGACTATGCGCGCAGCGCAGACATCTCGGAGTGCAGCACAAATACAGATGAGTATGCCACCTGCACGGACACCTCGAAGCGTACACCAGGTATTAAGACACCGCCGACCACGACTAGCTCATCGTCGACAACACAAGTGCCAGGTTTGAGGCCCCCAAGTATAGTGTGTGTGTGTGTGTCTCTCTCTGTATGTGTGTGTGTCGTCCATATCCATGAATGTCTATGTCGTATACCCGGACGCAGTCAGTGTTCATCCGTACACCTAAATACGCCTATCATGCTTGTTGCCTTAGTACTACTCTAGCCTCTAGCCGTATGCCTCTTAGATCATCCTCATCCACAACTCTCTAGTTTGTTGTTGTTGCTTGACGAACGCCTTGCCCGCAATGCTTTATCTGTCTGTCTAAAAGAAAAGCAACAAAGCGAAAATCCGTACTAATGCCATCTATCTCTAATTTGTAGTTTCCACTCAAAGCTCACAGCTGGAGAAGACCCATGCCGGCAGCTCCTTCGAGAGCGCCAGCTCGCTCTACTCCATGCGCGAGGATCTGCTGCAGCACGACGAGAAACCGCCCGTTAAAGCCGCACAGCTCAAGTCCCCCATGGGTTCGGCTGCTGAGCTGACTCGGAAATCGCCCTCGCACTCGATAAGCAGCACCGCCTCATCGGGCAGCTGCCAAGTCTCTGGCCAAGCCATCAAATCGCCCGCCAAGGAATGCGAACCTCAGACCGTAAGCAGTGCACCCAGCGGACAAATGAAGGTCAGTGCTGCGGAAATAGGGCCGCAGAAACCCAAGCCGGAATCCATATCGGAGGATGAGCGCAGCGAAGTGCGTTATTCCTCCTCCGGCTACTACGAGAGTCCACACGAAGAGGACGACGAGGAGCAGGTGCCACCCAGCAGCAAGGCGCGACGTCAGCGGCAGGAGGACGAGCGCAAACGACGCAAGACCAGCATGAAGCTGGACATCGAGAAGGAGAACATGCGCGCCCTGACCAGTCCCATCAAGAAGCCCCAGGGAGCTGTCAAGGTGCAGTCGCCTGAGCAGCACAGCGCTGGCATCCTCGAAGGCGGCAGTCCCAGCAAGATGAAACGTTTCCGTCCGAAGATACGGCGACAGCTGCGCAAGAGCTCGCGGGAGGATGTGCTGGCGGCGGCTGCGGCTAGACGAGCGCGTGCCACGCCCACCATTTATGGGCTGAGCAGCGTGAGCGGCGACACAGAGCTGCTGCTGGATGTGAGCATGACCAGCACCATGGGACCGCGGGCGAGCGCAGCAGGAGCAACAGCTGCAGCTGCTGCCACAGTGATCGCAGCCACAACCACATCCGCCTCCTCCACGGGCACGGCCACGCTGCAGGAGCAGGCAGCGCCTACCACGATGAGAAAGCCACATAGCTGCGCCACGCCCACTTCACTGCTATCGCCCAAGCAGCCCACAGCCGCGCTGCCCGCAACCAAGTCGGCCTCCGAGGCAGGTCAGCTCAAGGCGAAGTCCATTGAATCGCTGCGCTCCGTGTCGCCAGGCTCCGATTCGGTCTTCTACAGCGAAGCTGATGGCAATGCCGCCAGTGCGGATCAGGGCCACTGCCTGCACTGCGGCAAGGAGATGGAGGGCAAGCAGCATAATAACACGGGGAGCGAGCTGGCGGGCGACTCCGTAGAGTCCATACCCTACATCGAGCAAGAGGCGGACATTGTGAAGCCACCCTCCGACTTTGCCGACTCGCCGGTGACCACGAAGACCACCCAGCGCCTGTACAAGAAAATGGACAAGCGCTTTCGATCCGAGGAGCGCTACCATGGCGAACGCGGCAGACACTACAAGACCAGGCAGGAGAACATACGCGCAAAGGTAAGAAAAAGAGAGAGAGAGAGTATGGGAGTAAGTCTTGATCTATCCCATTCCTTACAGAGCGAGGAACGTGGTCGGGCGCCTAGTCTGCCCAATACTCCGACACTGCGACCCGCCGGCTCCAGTCCCTGTGTACTGCCCGATATCAATACGGAACAGAGCCAGCATATTATCTACAAAGGTCACTACGATGCGGGTCGCTATACGCGCCTGACCGATAATGATCTCTGGACTCAATTGGATCATCAGAGCTTTGGTTCGTCTTACGCCTCTTCAATTCCCTGCAATTTTTAAACCCATTTCATTTTCAGATCGTTCCCGCGAACGTCGCGCCTCGACGGAGTCGGAGAAGGGCTTCCATGCCAAGTACCAGGTGATTCTACATCGTCTCGTTCAGCGTCGCTGCACACTCGAGATGTATCATCGCCAGAAGCACAACAACTTCCGTAAGTAGATGGAACACCCTGTATTCTTTTCTATATTTGGCACAACGTGCGCGTTCAGTTGTTGAAAGAGCAAAAAGAGAGCTATTCTTATGCTCTAACAGGGGTATTTTAACTATGTCAAGTAATTTATAACACACGACGGCCACGTGGTTTTCGTCTGCTTAGCATTTCTATTTTAGCTAAGGAATTTTTAGTTTTAATATTTGTTGAACTTCTGATCTCTCAATTTTTATCATTTTATTATTCCATTTTTTTTGGAAAAAATATAATTGATTATTTTAAATGAAAGATTCATAATTTGTGGTAATTTTTTAAAATTTTAAGAAAAATAATGAATCAGAAAACCTTTTAAAATTTAGTTCAAATAACTTGAATAGATTTAAAATTTTAAAATCATTCACATAGGAATACCAAAGTAAGCGTATTCAAGCTTCGACTTTTCGGGCACACCTGTTGGTGCGTGTTTTCCTCATGATAGTGGGTCGCTGGTGCTCTTCGGTGGGGCTTTTCATGACCGGCACTTGGCATACGAAAAAAAAGAAGCGAAACGACTAAAAAAGCGGAATAAAATAGTTTTTTATGTTTGATTCTGTTATCGAAAATAGTTGCGGTGCGTGCTTTGTTGTGTGCCGATGCGACGCGTCGGAGCGAACCGTTTGTCGATCGGATCTCGCGATTATCAAATGTGAAAAGTGCAAATTATTCGGGCAGCCAAAAGTTTCAGAGCGTTTCCGAGTGTTCAAGGCGAGCGTCGATCGTCATTATTCAAAATACACAAAAAAAGTATATTTACACAATAATCTAAATGATTGGTGGGTAAACAAAAGAAAGATTTCGCATATCACATGGGCTCAATTCGTATTTTCCAAATGCCACAGAATTAATATCGTCGAACTCGTCGCCGGACTCGATACGGCGCAAACTTGAGGAGGTCTTGAAGCTTATGCTCTTGGTGTGGGCACGTGAGAGTTTCGTCATAACAACCCTCAGCAACGGGGCTCACGGTAATGTGTCCGGAAATAAAACCACACAAATCATCTCTAGCATAGACATATAGATGGGATTACGATAAATACACATATACTATATCTATATATGTTTGTCTCCCTCTCTCTCTCTCTCTCTCTGTGTCGCAGGCGTGGACAAGACGGTTGTGGTGAAGAGCGATTCGGGTGAGTTCGGCTTTCGCATACATGGCTCCAAGCCTGTGGTCGTGGCTGCCATTGAGCCGGAGACGCCAGCGGAGAGTTCTGGCTTGGAGGTCGGCGACATTATCATATCGGTAAATGGCGTCCAGGTGCTGGACAAGCATCACACGGAGGTGGTCAAAATAGCTCATGATGGCTGCGAAAAGCTCGAACTGCAAGTGGCTCGCACCATCGGCGTGCTCATGCACGAGCAGCTGGAGCCACCCAGTCAGCCCATCTTCAGTGGCTATCTGTGGCGCCAGAGCGGCCAGGCCAAGGGTGCCCCCAACACCAAGAAGTGGGTGAGACGCTGGTTCTCGCTGCGGCCAGACAACTGTCTATACTACTACAAAACGGAAGATGTAAGTGAAATCAGGTTGAGAACTAGTTATAGACAAATTATTCAGTTATATATACCATACTTAAAGCTGATATATTACTCATATTTAGATATATATAATTTTTGGCATTTATTTTGTAGTTGCATCGACATAATTATTGCACTAGAAAATAATTTAATATTTAAAATAACTCAATTAAATTTCTTACTATTTCTAAGTTTTAAGAGGTTTCTTTATATCAAAGTTCACATAGTAATAAAAAGAGTTCATAAAGTGAAAGCGAATATTTAAAATATATATATAAAAGATCCCATTAAGTTTTGAAATTGTTTTTAAGAGATTTTCTTTTGATGCAGCATTGTAAGCAATATTATAGAAATTGCGAAGTTTTTAATCAGTGAACTAGTTCCATTTTTAGTAAATCTTTACAGGTTCATTCTTTTTTCTAGAGCTCTTTTAATTAGTAAGTTTTGCTTTCTGAAGGACTACTATTTGCATTTCTAATGAACTAGTTCTCTAAAGGAACTTTCAACTAGAAATTTAATTTATTCAACTGATTCAACTTACTTTATTCAAAATTTGTCTATACCTTTAAGTGATCTAGTTCAGATGAACATTAAATTAAATAAAAAAAATTTAAATACTAATCCCAAATTATTTTTTAGGATTCTCAGCCCGTTGGCGCTATGATAATGGCCAAGCATACTGTGGACTCGTGCCCCCTCGAAATAGGCAAGCCCCACGCCTTCAAGGTGGACTCCGGCGAGGGTATCCCCATGTATGTGGCTGCCGACTCTGAAGAACTGGCCAACAGATGGCTAAATTTGCTGCGTCAAGCGGCCAACCAGGATAATCAGTGGCTGGACAAGAGGTAATTGATCTTACTCGCTGTCTCTCTTTTTCACACTCACTTTCTCACTCTCGATTTCTGTCTAGTGCCCGCTGCCTGTACCAGAGCCCCGGCAGCATTGTGCGACCCGATTGCTTTGGCTATTTGCTCAAATTAGGCTCAAGGTGGTGCGGCTGGTCGAAACGCTATTGTGTACTTAAGGATGCCTGCCTCTATTTTTATCAAGATGCAACTAGCAAAAGTGCATTCGGTGAGTCACCAAAAAAAAAAAAGAAGTCTGCTCTAGAATGATCTATTTCAAAATGTAGATAGCTAAGAAATACCCTGTAATCGAATGCTAACTAGTAAAAATATTAGGTATCCAAATACTTAAGCGGAATTAATAAGAATATACTCAGAACTCAAAAACTACAATATTTGAGAAATCTTTACAACTTAAAATTCAAATGATCAGAAAAATTAAAAATTTTAAATTAAGGAAAAAAAATAAAAAAATATTGAAATTAATCATTTATTTTATATTTTTTTTTATTTATTAATTTAAATATAATTTAATTTTTAACTAATTTTAAAAAAGATTTAAAAAAATATTATTTTAAATTTCTTGAAAATATATTTAAGGAATTAAGTATTCGGCTACAATTTCCTCAAGCTTTAAAATGTTACCCAAGATTTCGATCATGCCCCTATCTGTTTTTGAGTTTCCAGGGTATTTAGGCTAACAGACAACAGACGCATGCAGCTAATTAATTAAATTTTGTGAATCAATTTGTCGTTCGTCTAGGCATGGCCTGTTTGCACGGTTACAAAGTGGCCTCGATGTCCGCCAATGCGTCCGGCAAGAAGAACTCATTCGAGATAATACCACCAGAAGCGAAATTGCGTCATTATTATTTCTGCACCGAAAGCGAAATGGACAAGAAACGGTACGATTTGATATAACCAATCATATTTCTATATCAATCAATTTATATATTTGCAGTTGGATATCCGCTCTGGAATACTCCATAGATCGTTGGATCAAGTCCGGGTAACTAAGGTTAAAAACACGCTCCAGATCGGCGCTCAATAGCCGACGAAAGCGTCGCAGTTTTAGCTACTACATGGATTAGTTAATATCTGGGGAGGGAGCGGCTGGAAATTCACATTAGTACGGGTACTAGGTACTACCAACTAGCTCTTAAGCACAACAAACAACAACAACAAATTATATAGAAAATAGTCCAGAGTTTTTTATAGTTAGTAAGAACATGGAACTTATGCAGTCAGTCGAAAAAATCGGGTTTAAAACTATTTTGAAGTGGGCATACCTTTAGAGAATTTGTGGTATGTATTCTTGTTATATATACTTATTATAGCTTATAGCCTATGTTTAGTGAGGTTGTCTTGTTATACACACACACACACACACACATACACACACCCATATATACATGCATATATAGCATATATAGTACTTAGATATTGTACAACAAAAAATTCATTAGGCTTAATCAATTGAAATATAATACTTAGGTATTCAAAGGCTCAACCATATATATAGCATATATGGATATCCATTTTAGACGGGTATCTAAACAGTGAGATAATATTTACAAGATTAAAGATTACAACTTTTGGCAAAAACAAAAAAGATATATATATAAAAAGTAAAGAAAATTCATGACCAATTTCAGAAGCATCATAAAAAACATAGTAAAGCTATCATCAAATCGCGTACTAGATATATGGGCTGTACCAGAAAGGTTTAACACTTGAATGTTTAGTTCCGAATTAGAGAAGAAGCAAAAATTGATATATGTGAAAACGGTTTTCGTCCCTATTGGAAACACAAGTTTGCAAACAAGAAAATTTTCTTAGTTAGACACAATTATTATTATGATATTGTATTGTATAGCTTTTTTATGAACATTGATAGGTTGGGTTTTCTTTTGTTGGGATTGCCAGCAAGTTTTCGTGTCGGTCGAGAGACTCAACAAATAAGAATATGGAAAATGCTTTATGAGTACATTGAATACTTAACAATCCAGTAGTTACTTTGTCATATATGCGATATATGATCTTAAAAATGAGCTGATTTCCCTTCTTTTGTGGATCAGTGTTGAATACAACAACAATTTTGTTACTATTACACACACACACACGAGAATATATTTTATATATTTTAAATAGATATTTCCAATCAATAAGTGTGCTGATTCATTTAGATAATACTTTTTAGTATACATTTACACACATATATACAGAACAGTGCGACAGCCAGCAGACCATTAAAAACAAACAAAAAATACTAAACAAAAATACCAAAAATATAAAAAAAAAAATAAAACACTAAATAAGAGCTTTAATTATTAAATAAAGAATATACCAAGAACAAATGATTTATTGATTTGAATTTTAAAAAATGTATGCAAACTTGAATGATAATACTATAATATCTGCATATATACATATCAATATCTATACATGTATATGTATGTACATAAGTATTAGCATTTTTTGGGATTTATTGATTGAGTCATTCATGACTGATTGACTGACTGTTTGACTATTTGCCCAACTGATTATTGGTTTGCCTTAAAAATTATCTACCTTTGTGATTGATTGACTGATTGATGGATTGAATACTTGACTGACTGATTATTTCACTGAGTGACTGACTAAATAGTTTATTGAATTAGTTACTGCCTGCCTGATTGATTGATTGACTGCTTGACTGATTGAATGGTTTACTGACTAATGCACTAATTGAATGAGTCAATGTTTGATTGATTAACTGGCCGACTGACTCTATCTGTGATTGACTGATTGAATAACTGGTTGACTGACTTTCTAACTGCCACTGACTGAGTGATTGACTACCTGTGACTGACCTGTGATTGACTGTGACTGTCTGATTGACCAAGTATATTGAGCTCTAAATGCTTATAATAACAGCTAGCTAAAATAAATTTTATAATTACGAATTTATGACTTGAGTTACTAGCTTAGATAAAGTTCTATCATGAAAACTAAACTCTTACAGTATTCGAACTTAAGTTTTCTCCCAAGGACCTTCATACCCAAAATTCATTTAATAGCTTTACCAATTTCTAAGACTAATGACATATGTACAATTGTGCATTGCCGACAGCTTGAGGGCATTGAAATGCGTCTAAACATCATTAATTAGGCTCAATGATGCAACGAACTCGGCTCCTACCTGGAACTTGCAGCGCTGCCGACTCTGCCACACCTCCGACTTCCAATCCGCCAGGCTGAAGCGAAAACGAAGCATTTCGAATGCGATCAATGAACCTGTCAGCCCGAGACGCTCGACGCTCGTCGCTCGTCGCTCGACGCTCGGCTAGCTCCATGTTTTACACAAATTTTGAGTAATTTATTTGGGATCGTAAAGAGCTGCAAAATATGCACACACGGCAGCCGGCACCGAGCGGCGAACGACTAGCATAACAATTCGCTCGCCCTATGAGACTGCTACCGTTTTTTTGTCTTTCGGCCCAGCCACTGCCCGGGCCCCTGCTCTTGCCCCTGCGTCGAACTCGATGTCTATTCTCTACCTTGTGTTGCATGCAACTACTTGCCGCTGCTTTCTGATTCGAGTCACGGCGTTGACAACAACAACAACAACAACAACAACAATTTAGTTCCACTGTGCAGCTCCTGCCACTGCCTTAATTATCGCTTCTTTTCTCAGTCACTGCCAGAGCCTTTCTTTGTATTCCTTCTGCTGTTTCTTATTCTTTGATTTTTTCTGGCTTTTCTTTGCTACTTTTGAAACAGTTGGTGGTTCTTCATCATCAACAACTTGGCAATCATCATCAGCAGCAGCAGCATCATCATCTGGGCGTTTTCCTCAAACGTCACTCCCTCTCTCTCTTTTCTCTCTCTTCTATCTCTCTCTCTCTCTGTTACCACAAACTCTGCAGTGGCAGCTCACGAAGACCCTGACTGTGTCTTTTTTTCCTCTTAATACTTAGTCGCATACCTTTTGTTGCTTTACATGTGCGGGAGAAAAGGTTGCCAGACTGCCAAAAACGAGCAACCTGTTGGAATATACAAATCTTAGGAAAATATATAGGAGATGGCATTTACTTACAAGACAACTCCATTTAATTTATTCTTAAAAAATATTAGTAAAAACATCTACAAAATATTTTCTATTTTGATATATGACCTCATATTTCATTTTATATGCTTAAAGTTATACAGGTTAGTTATTGGGTAAGCTAATAAGCAAATTTATTTTACTCATTAAGTGGACTTATTGTCTTACCTCATAAATTGACTTCCATTCAATTGTTATTTATATTATATTTATATATATATTTAGTATTGCTTTTTTTGGGAACTATTATAAGGTTCTTAAAGCCCATTATTAATATATTTAATAGGAAATCCATGTTCCAATTCCAGAACTTCTTACTTTATAGCATTATGTTAGATGCGTGATATATTTTTAAGTGTTATTTGAGAGTGTGAAATTTACATATTCCAAATTTTTCAGGATCTACATATTACTTTAAAAACGTTCTATTGATACATACATGTACATAAGTACGAGTATATGTGATACTCTACATTAGCCCATATAATGAAAAACTAAAATTAATACTATACGATCTTCGATCTTATTAAATTGCAAAAGTAAACTTTCTTATAACATATACGCACCGTTAGTTATCCAGGAAAAAATACACAGAATATCTCAAATAATTTGATAAAGCCTTATAATTTATCTAAATTGTCGGAAGAGCTAAACTGATATTTTATCTGTTTATTCTTAATGTATTTTCAGTCAAAGTTACATTGACTGAGTTCTTATAGTCAATAATAGAAGTAGTATATATTTAATATTCGAGTCGAAGACCCTAGCAGCTAGTGCTCGTTAAAATATAATTAAGCTTAGTATTATATACTATATTTAATAAAGTAAATAAGCAAATTTATAATATTATTATATATACCATATATATAATATATATTACGGTAGCTGTAGTCTCATACGACCCCTTCTACCGAATGATACCCTACTCTATATATGTATAGGTAGTTATACTTATTCAAAAAGCCGCAAGCGGCCACCGCAGTTACTCCCGCGCCGATTGGAAGCGGAGCGGAGCTGTGCTGGCTGGACTGGCTGAATGCAGTCTGGCAACCCGCGCGCTTGCTCGTCTACCCTCGAAAACGGTAAGCAGTCGGTAAACAGGTAGCTCTCTAACTGACAATAACTCGTCGTACGTATGCACGTTCCGTGTCCGTCTGTCCGCTGAGTCCGGGCTGTCCGCAGCGTGCGACTGGCGGTCGGTTAGTTGGTTTGCCAGTTGCTCTTGTTGTTGTTGCTGTTGTTGCTGCTGCTGAGGTTTTCTTACTTGGCTGGTTCTCTCTCTCTCTCTCTCGCTACTCGCTGCAGTTCGCACTCTCAACGCTCTCTTCCAATCGGCTCTCTCGATGATGACGACGACGACGATTGCGCATTCGGCAATGTTGGATTAGTCTTCGAGAGTTGATCGTAGCTGACGCACCTGCGCGCGGATCGTGGATCGTTGAACACACAGTGCAATTGTGTACGTATGTGTGTTGTGTTGTCTGAGTGTGTGTGTGTGTGTGCGTTTTGTATTTGTGGGGGAAAAATGCAGGCACAGTGAACTTGTTGCAACGTCGCCAACGTCTCCGCTCACCGTCGCTCGCTGAAAAGCGCTTTTCAGTGGCGTGTCGTCGCGCATGTGTGTGCGTGCTTTTGACTGTGTGTGTGTGCGTGTGTGGGTAGAGTTTGGGACTACTTGAGGAGCGAATTGGTAGCTGCACTGGCTTCAGCTCCTATTTCAAACAAAATGTAGAAAAACACATTTCAGCTGCCGTATCTCGTTTGTTGCTTGGCTCGTTCGTTCGCTTGTTCGTTGGCTCGGTTCGGGTTCGGGCTCGGGTTCGGGTTCGGTTCGTTTCGCTTGGCTCAACGGATCGATCGTGCGCTTTCGTACGTGGTTTGCTTTTGTTTTTTTGCTTTTTTGTTGTCTTCTACGTGGTTTGTGGTAGCCGCTGCTGCTGCTGCTGCCGCTGCTGCTGCCGTTGCTCCCGTTACACCCGCGACCGCGCGCGCGACTGATCGTGCCGTGATTGTGTCGCGCATACAGCTGTAGATACATTCGTATCTGTGTGTTCCAGTGTGTGTGTGTGTGTATGTGTGTGTGTGAGTGTGCTGGGCTGCGTGTATCTAAACTCAATGTATATATTTTGCAAGCCCTCATATGCAATCTAAACTTGATAAAAAAAAAATATCTAATTCCAAATACCGTTTGCCTTCTAGAAATCTTCAATAAAAGTTAAAACACAGAAAAGTGCCAAAAAAAAATAAGAAAGATAAAAGCAAAGAGAAATAAAAACTAAATAAACTAAAACTTGTTCAAAATACCTGGAATATACTGGCCAAGCCGAGCTTGAAAGAGCCTCAGGCGCTCTTCGCACAGCCATCAAAATTGTTTACAGGTAAGCAACACGCCCCAAGCAGCGGGCAACACCCCCTACAAAAAAAATATAACAAAAATCTTAAAAAAATAAGGTACAAAAAACAAGCTCCAAAGATTCCACTAAAAAATTCCGCAGTTGAAATTTTTTAGGGTCTAGCTAATTATTTTCTTTTGATTTTCGCTATGGCCAAAAGCAAATCTCAGCAGCGAGTAGCGAGTGGGCTCTCTGAGAGACAGAGAGAGAGCAGGTGAGAGAGCAAGAGAGACTCAACTGTAGCGAGTAGCAAAGTAAATAAAAATACGTTTACTGCTAAAACCTGCTCCAAGCACACACACACACACACACTCACACGCACAGAGCTCTTTGTAAGTCAACGTTGGAGGCTCCGCCACAGTTGGCGGTTTTTGGGCGACTGGCGGCGGCTTCCACTACAACTGCATGTGCCACTGTCATTGCCACCGAACTCAGTGTGGTGCCTGGGCTGCGTTCCATTGACAGGCGGCCTGGCGCTCGACTCTGGCTGGGCTCTGACTGGGCTCTGGCTCCAGCTCGAAGGTTTAAGCTTGGAATTTTTTTCTTTTTTTTTTCCATTTTGTTGTCGATGTTGTTGTTGTCTGTAAACCAGTTCACTTGTAGCCAGTGCCAGTGGCCAGTGGGCTCTCAGCCTGGGTTTCAGCAGCTCTCGTCGTGCTCAATTTGAATCCGGTTTTTTTGGACTTGGTCGACGTCGTCGTCTTGGCCGTTGCCAGCTTGGCTTGCCGCGCGCTTTAATTGTTCAGAACGTGTGTCCAAAGAGGAAACGCAATTGCCGCAAGCTTCTGTTGGGGTTTGGGGTTTGGGGTTTGGGGCTTGGGGTACCCTCTACCATCATCTGGCTCTGGCATCTACATCGCTCCAGCATCTTTGTGCTTATTTTCCTTTGATTTCTTTTAAATGCTTCAGTTTTTTTTCCTCCTCTACTGATGCTTTTTGAAAAACGCCTCCCGCGCTCCCACAGTCTCGATTTTCATTTTTTTTCGTGCTTTATTTGTGGTATGGGGTATTCGGGTTCCATTCGCTGCGGCTCTATAGAGCCATTGGCTTTTGTCTCGCTCGACTGGAGCTGGACTGAATTTTCATCATTGTTTGTTTATAGGCAATTTGGTTTGTGCTCTCGGTTCCAACTTTTTAGCATAAGAATAGGTTCATAAAAATTTATTGCATTCGGTATGTTTCTGGGTGGGTTTTTTTTCAAATAGGCGATATCAAATTTAATATTACTGCAACGGTGGCCCGCAGAAGGGAATGCCTTAAAATAGAGCTCAATAAAAACAGAAATTAATTAAAATAAAAAAAAAAACAAATTAAAATCGCTTAAATGTTTTGTTAAACAAAAGCCAAACACTTAATACTGGTACCATAAAGCTAAACAAACAATGGCCCATACAATTGGCCATAAAAGGGGGGAAAAAAACTATGCCACGCCTATTTGGCACGTGTTTAACTGGTGCTTGATAGACTCTGACTCCTAGACAAGTTTTATATTTAATGTTTCCTATCGATTTTGATGATGAAATTTAATGCCATCCATCGATTATGTGTGTGTGTGTGTGTGGGGAGAGCTCGAGTTGAATAATTAGCAGACTGGGATTATGTTCATCTAAGCCAGTCCAATAGATCTGTACGATCGCAAGTAGCCTCTGATTATGAGTTATTGACAGTCCCTGCACAAAAGACCCAAAGAACTCTATCGAGCGAAGCATAGTCTGAACTCAAGAGTCATAAGAAGCGTAAAATACGATCGACTTAAGAGGATTAACTTCCTTAACAGTGTAGAAAAATGGTCTACTCGAAGAATACGATACACATAGAGCTGATAGGAACTGCTTTTTCAGGTAAACTCGTAAATTCTGGGCTTATAACGAAATATGAGTTTTTTTTAATAAAAGCAAAGAAAAATTTACAAATAAGTAGATTAAAATTATTTTAAAAATATTTTTAAGTAAGATCAGTAAATGCAGAATTATTTAATCTTTTTTTTGTAAGAACAGTTTATATATTAAGGGATTCATGTTTTTTTAAGGTTAAAAAACAGATATGTTTTTTTATAAAAATATTTATCAGCGAGTATTGAAAAAGTTTTGTAATCTTTGATTCATGATTAGAAGAAGTACCTATCCTGGGTATTTACAGCATTGCCAGGTTTCCTACATTCATTTGTTCAGATTTTGATTAATTTCTTAACTTGTCATTTACTTTGAAAATATTTCAATATAATTTTGCAAAATTTGAAGCTTATAAATAATTGATTGCAGCTTTGGGACTTATGTTCTGAAAAGAAACTATCTAAGGTGTTTTTATAAAATATTTTGGACTAACTACTCAAGTTTTATATTTAAAATTTATAATTTAGTTGCAAATTCTTAAAAAATATTTCAAATACTCTACATTTTGTGAAATCAAAGTAAATCTCTTTCTTTATCACAACAGTTCTATCCATACCCAAAATCGAACCCATTAACCATACTAGTTGTGAACCTGTTAGTATGCTCATTGCAATTATAAATTATGTTTCTCAATTAAAGCGAACAACCTTAGTAATTTACAAAGCGCCGATCTTAGCTGCAGCTGCATTTGCGAACCCATAAAACTTCATTAGCGATTCGCGAGTTTCGCGCAGAACGCATCCAACATGGCTGCTGAATTAGCAAAGCTTTTAAATTAATGAACGCGCACTTACACACAGCACACGCACACACATACATATACATACACACACACATACAGGTGTATCAAGTCGCATAGATATTAATCAAGAAAATTATAGACACGCTCGAGGAGCAGGTAACCAGGCTCCAGCTGGAAAACTACAAGCGCTCTTGATTATGGCTAGAGATTTTAATAGCCTCGACTATTATCTCGGACCGGGAAGACCGGGACGCAGCCAAAGGGTTGGCAGATTAACGCAAGCGCAGCGACTATAATTACAACTTGTTGCTTTTACTTTTATTTTTCTTTTTTTTTCATTTTGATACTCGCTCAAAAAGTGTAAAAGGGGTATATTGGTGTAAGTAAAGTTGTATTTTAAGTTATTTAAGTTAGACACCTGAAAGTAGGAAAAGTAAAATATAATATGCTCACTTTAGAGAATCTTCATAGAGCGAGGCAAATCGAGAATTTATATCTTGCTTAGATTTGTAGTTTGAGTAATCAAAATAAAGTAAAGTAATCGTAACTTTGGAAATAATTTCACAAATATATTAAGTTTAAAAGCAAAAGTCACAGTAAATTTGAATAAACATTTGAAGAGCTACTTCTGAAATCTCTACTAAAAGCCAAAAATCAATTTTAGGCTAATTTTATTGAGGGCTAAAAGAAGCTAGAAACGATAGAACAGGGAATAAACACTGAAGCATCTGCTGAGCTTTAACTATGTATTGTAGAAAATATTTATATAATACAGTCGAATTTCGATAATTCGTCCCCCGCTAAATCGAAAACGTCAATAATTCGTAAAAAATATTGTTCCTTAAAAAAAGTTCTTCGAATTCTTGTTTCATAAATCAAAGTCCTGTGTAATTCGTAAAAAATGTGATCTCCTTGCCATTTCAAATTATTGGGATACAACTGATTATAGAGATCGATTTTAATCGATAAAGATCGAATATAATAAAAAATAATAATATAATAAAATAAAATATTTATTATAATAAATCTAAAAATAGATTATAATATTTGTTGCTTATCTTTTAAACTTCTTTTTTTTTTAATTTTTATAAATAGATTTTATTTTATCTTAGTTCTTTTTATATGCGAACAGGTATTGTCTAGTTGTTTAAACTCGATTGCAACGCACTTAAACACTTTTTTTATTATTTTCTTATATTTTGTTGATTATTAGCTACCTTTACCGAGTTGGCGAGCCTGGCCCGAAGGGATTAAAACTGAACACACACATACACACTGACCCTTTCTTGTCGTGTGTTGTTTGTTGTTGTTGTCGCTGGTTGTTGTTGTTGTTGTAAGCAAACTGAAGTAGTACGCTAAGAGCGTCTCTTGGACAAAACTTCGTCTCGTTTCTATACAAATATTAAATCCCTCTGCGCATGTGTGTTTTTCTTGGGTAACTGTGTATCTGTGTGTGTGTTGCCCACAGCCGTGTCTGTGTGTGTGTGTGTGTATATTTTTTTATCAACTGCTTTGAACCTTTTTCCACTGGGTATACGCGTCTGCTGGTCTCTGTTTACACAAAGAGCCAGAGCCACAGCCAGGGCCAGACCCAGAGCTCGGGCCCAGAGCAGGCAGCGAAAAGTGGCAGCCAAATTGCTCCTCGATATCTTTTATTTTCTTTGCCAGTAGTTGTTGTTGTTGTTTTTTTTTATTGTATGTATGTATACACACATTTAAGCCTTTGGCTTCATTTGCTGGGCAACCGTTTGCGCAAACGTTTCGCGTCTCAGTGTGTGTGTGTGTGTGTATCTGTATCTCTATATTGTATCTGAAAGTACACAGCACTCTCTCTCTTCGTCTCTCTCTTTCCTCTCTGACCCACTCTATCTTTCTTATGCACGCCAAGTACGTGCGACGTTGTCGACTTCGCATTTTGCTGATGATGTCCATTATTTACATTAATTTTATTTGTTTTTCTTATTTGGCTTGACGTTTCAAAAGTGCCGATGTTTTCAAAGATAATGAATCGCTGGATCGCATTGTATATATACACACATATATAGGGACGGACGGCGAGGGTCGAACGGTCGACAGTTCGGACA
The DNA here is from genome assembly GCA_035045545.1 of Drosophila gaucha. NCBI lineage: Eukaryota > Metazoa > Arthropoda > Insecta > Diptera > Drosophilidae > Drosophila > Drosophila gaucha. The sequence continues at coordinate 5,908,450 of JAWNOY010000099.1, forward strand.
GCTTAGACAGTTAAACAGACACCGAGCCCCAGTCATAAATGCATAAGCGAGCGCAAGCAGAAGAAAGAGTATAAAGCTAGTACAGAAAAAAACTAGAGAAATAAATAAAATTAAATACGACAACAAAAATCCCCCAAAACGAGTTAACTATTTTTTATATTTGGAGGCTACATGTCGCTGAGTGAGGTGAGGTGTGATATATGGAACATATATGAGGCTGTTTAGCTTACCTGAAACTATTGTGGGAGAACTTGAGGGTCTAATGGGGCGTATGAATTGAGATTAGTTGGTCAAGTGGTTAGAAATGCAAAGAGAAAAAGCCAAAAAAAACGTATTGAAGATAGTTCTTAATAGGAATTTTAAATAAAGAAGAATACGTTCAGTTCACATGAGGAGGTTTTAAAATATTTAAATTCCTGATATAAGTAGGTTAATAAATAATAAATTAAATGAAAAAAAAAATATTTTAAATTTTATAGAAAACATTATTGTAGAATATTTAATTTATTCTTAAGTTTCATGAATATTTGAAACTTGTCTGGGCATAAAAACGATATTTTCTATTAAATCGACAATTGAAAAAAAGAGAATAGGAATAAATATTTTTTTATTTATTTTAACAAAACTTAATAAAAGTTTAAATAACACTTGCTGGAACATCTTGAAATATCTTAAAGCTATAATATTAAGATAAATTATGAAAATTTCAATTTATCATACATATAATGTATCTTTTAGTTTACTATACTTAAATGAAGCCTCTTTAAAAGCATGTTTAACTAAAGTATTCCAAAAACTTCAGTTGTAATTTTCACTTTAGCCAAATCAAGTTGTCAATCGAAATAACTTGATTATAGAAAAATTTCTTATGTCATCTCTAATCAGACGACGCTATAAACTATCTATCTTAGTTTGCACAGATCTAAACTGACAGATGCACAACAGCTAAACTCTGGTCTAACAATGCGAAGCCTAACCCAACAGAGCTGTGGCCAGGCTTTCGATGATGCAGCACTTTCAACTATATCTGCTTATCATGCCAGTCAGGCGGAAAAGTATGCCCTCCCCTCCACAAGAAAACAGAGAGACTAAAAATCACGTTGTGAGAAGTCATTTCAAGGCGCAAAAGCCACAAGTCGAGAACATTTCTAGTAAATGATAAGCAAAACTGTCTCGCTAGAGTGGGGGAGGCGTGTGAGAGGGCTTGAGAGGGTCTGGGAGGAGGGCCATGACGTAGGCTTCGAGGCAATTTTGTTGTTTGCTTAAAATGTGGCTAAGACGTAACCTTAGCGCTTTATGATCGACAATTTTACTATTGTCATTATCATTGTCATTGAAAATATCATTATTATTATTTTATTATTGTCGTTGTTGCTGCTACTTCTGAAATTCGTTGTTGTTAATCATCTGCTTCATTTTCATTGTCGATGATGATGAAGTTGTTTTTCATTATCGTATCACATGATTGAAAATATCATTATTATTATCATTATTGCTGCTGCAACTAAAATTGTTTCAAGTTTGGACTTCAATTTCATTGTCGATGATGATCAAGTTGTTTTTCATTATCATTTTCACTTGTTCTTCTACATTGCCATTTTCATTGCTATTATTGATCTCATTATCATTATCACTACTGCTTTTTCTACAATTGTTAGTTATTAATCATCAAGTTCTGTTTCATTTTCATTGTCGATGATGATGTTTTCATTCATTACTTTCATTATTATTTGCCATTTTCAGTGCCATTACTGTTGTCATTATCATTATCATTGCTACTTTTCTACAATTGTTTGTTAATAATCATCAAATTCTGCTTCATTTTCATTGTCAAAGATGATCAAGTTGTTTTTCATTATCACAGTCATTATTATTGTCATTATCATTATTGTTTTTGCTGTCACTTGTTCTTCTACATTGCCATTTTCATTGCCATTACTGTTGTCATTATCATTATCATTGTTGCTTCTTCTTTGTCATTTCCATATCCATTCTGCATCATTATTGCTGTAATTATCATTGTTTTTGCTTCTTCCACATTTACTTGCTCCTAACGCAATAATCACGTTCCGTCGCCCAACAGCAGAGAGAAGCAGAGAAGCAGAGAGGCAAGAAGCTGCTGCAGCTCCTGTTGCGTAAATCCAGTGAGCAGTCGGTCGGTCGAGCGGGTCGCATCGGGTCGCTAGTCGGGTCGGTAGTCGAGTCTCGAGCTCTCGTGTGCTACCGAGTCCAAGGCTTGCCTAACTGACTGACTGACTGCCGTTTAGTTCGCTTAGGCTACCAGATGCATTTTCTATGGCTGCCCCTGTATCTGTACATATATATATATATGTATCTCCCTCTCTCTCTGTGTGTGTGTGCTACTACTGTGTGTGCTCGCTTACTCAGAGCCAGTCAGGTTTTTTCAGACGCACAATCTTATCTAACCTGGCAGCGTCGACAACTCCAACTGCGACGGCGACTCGTTTCGGTTCAGTTTCAGTTTAGTTTCACTTGCCGCCGCCGTTGCTGATAAAAAAAAAATAAAAATAAATAACAAACAGAAATAAAAAACAACAACAAAAACTCATCTACCTAGTGAAAAAAAAATTGAACAAATTGCTTTGGTAAATAAATATACCCTATTTCAATTTGTGTAAGAGTTTAAAAACCAAATTCAGTTATTTTCCACTTAACAACAATTATTCAATTAATAATATTATTGAAAATTAAAACAGGCTTGCTTTATAGCACCTGCTTCAGAGCTTCAGCACAACACTAAAAACAAAGTACTTAAAAAAAGAATAAACAACATATGAAATCGAGGCAAATGCGATCAAATATTGAATGTTCTGTGATTTATTAAATTTTTATTGCATTCTTTTGTTAATAATGTGTGTTTATATTTAAATTAAGTACTCATATTATAAAAGGTTTTAAGCAACTTGTTTTTTTGCTGTTAAACATGACAAATTTCAAAGAATATTTATTGTTTTTTTTGTTATTGTGGAAAGTTTTACAATTTTTTAAAACTCAATGTGCTTAAATAACTGCAATGAATCAGTTTCAAGTAATATATAATGCAAACATTAGTTAAGGCTTAGAGCTATATAGAGCCTATGACAAAACCAACAATAAATTAAAATATTTAAACTGACTTGTCCTCAAATATGTTGTATATTCAATCAAACCATCTTGAAAAGTAATATTCTTATTTATTTTTGGCTCTATTAATTTTTTTTTGCTAATTGCTAATATGCTAATATGTCTAGAGCCTCAAGTGATCTTCGGAATCAAATTGAAATTCGTTGAATTTGAATTTAAAAATTAATTAAAAATTTTAAAAAAGATAAAGCTATAAGGAAAATACAACTTTAAATGTAGTTGTCTGTTAGTTATACCTTGTAAAAATATTGATTTAGATAAATACAATTATTATTTCTAATAGTATTTGCCTACCAATTTTTTAAAGATAAATTGTTTTAAATAATTCTTATATTTAAGTCAAAAATCAAAGCTTTATTAAAATGTATTTTACTATATTTTTTGCTCAAGCATATTTTATTTGATTCAATTTTTGATGAAATTTTCATGCAAAATTAAGTAGTTTTTCGCATAGATTCCTTAATTTTGCATGAAATAAACAACTAAACTTTAATTTACATATATAATTTCTTAAAACTTCTGTTGCATTATAAGCGTACTCTAAAAATCACAACAAAATAACAAATGTTTCACAAACTCTTTCTAATAGTAAATGTACTTGCATTAACCCTAATGGGAGGCAGAGTAAAAAGTACTTTTTATGGAACTTGACGAGCAATTAAGATAAGCCCAATAGAGCCCCAATAAGCCGCAACAATTAACACAACATTTGACTAATTGTTATTTTTCTCCCCTCTCTCTCCCTCTCTCTTGCCTTATCTGCAGCTGAAGGTCTGATGGCATGTGAGTAGGCGCTTGCGCTGAATATGCCCACGGATAACACAGCCAGCGAGGGCGGAGGCGCCATACCCATGCTGCGCGCCTCCCGCATGGATCAGTTCATGTCGACGGTAGCCGCAGTGGCTGCCGCGGCGAGTGGCGGTGGCTCCGGCGGAGGGGCCGGCGGTAATGCGGATGGCTCGGGCAATGCCGGCGACTCGCGCAACTCCTCAGCTAGCAGGATCTCGGCAGCGGCTGCTGCCTACGAAACACAGCTGGCCTACCAGCAGCACCTGGCCTCGTCGGGGCTGCATGGCGGACCGCCGCATCATCGCGAGATATCGGCCTTCGTGCCGGTGCTGCCGACGCGGCAGGCGCTGGAGGCGAAGGCGCGTGCGGGCAGCAACTCCAACTATGAGATCATCGCCATGATGGCGGACAAGCGCAAGGAGCTGGCGCTGCGCGAAGCTGCCGCTGCTGCTGCCATGCTGGGCCGGGCTGGGCCGCCGGGCGTGCCACCGCCAGGTGTGCCGCCTCCAGGTGTGCTCTATGGACCGCCACCACCACCGCCATATATGACCGGACCGGGACCGTCGCCGACGGGTGCCGGCAGCTTTCCGTTTCCACCCGGAGCAGCGAGCGCTGCGGCGCTCTTTCCGCCCGGCCTGGGACCGGGCATGCATGCCGGCCTGGACAGACGGCTGCTGCGCGCACCTGGACGCGCCTCGCGGCCCAAGAAGCAGTTCATCTGCAAGTTCTGCAATCGGCAGTTCACCAAGTCCTACAATCTGCTGATACACGAGCGCACGCACACGGACGAGCGGCCCTATTCCTGTGATATTTGCGGCAAGGCTTTCAGGCGACAGGATCACCTGAGGGATCACAGGTGAGTGCCCGTCTTAGTCGGGTCTTGCGATTGGGGCGTGGGGAACGACCAGGCAGAAGGCGTGCCAGCGCTCGTAATTGCTGGCATGCCTCAAGCCAAAAGCAAGAAGCAACGAAAAGAACTTGAGTGCTTCATAAAAGTTAGCCAGGTCGAAGCTGCAATACTCTACAAAAAGATATGAAGTAAAATTTCCTGTAGGAATACCTTACAAAAAGATTCTTATAATACTTCAAGGGTGTAGGTATTGGAGAAATGGGAATTCACAAGAGGGGTGTACTGTATAGGATATATATATATTTTGTTTCCTTAAATAAGGATATTTGCTTGTTGGGCTTAGAAGGATTATGTGCACATTCTCTAGAAAGCAATACTATAATATATACTATATAATATATATATACAAAAGCTTTTATAGTTATGCTATAGAAACAACTAAAAATTTGTTTTTATTCTGAGATCTTAAATATTTTTTTTTTTTTTGTTTAAGTTCTTAAATTTTGTATCGAATGAAAAAGTAAGTATAATAGGCATATTAGAAAAATAGACAAGCTTTAACATATATTAAAATATTTTTTTTTAATATTTCTTTATTTTTTTAATATTTTACTTTTATGGTTGACGAAAAAGTAGGCAAGTTACTAGTAGAATATTTATAAATTTTTCTTAGTTTCCACCTCTTGATGATCAAACAGCTTCAGAAAATCAGTTGACTCTGTCGTTTTAGCCAAGTTAAACGTAGAACATGCCGCATGAAGACCGAGTTAATTAACTCTGTTGGTTTTCATTTGAGGAGGGGGCTAGCAATGAGGGCGGCGGGTAAGGGGCACGGGGTACTCGATGCTGGATACCTGCAGCAGCAGACAGCAGGTTAACATGTGTGTGTGTGTGAGTGTCTGTGTGTGTGTGTGTTGGCCTGTCCAAGATGCTTTGCGTCTTTTGATCGTTCGGTTTCGGTCCATTTGTCGTTTGTTTGCTTTGCCGCGGGGCTAATTTCTCAGCAGCAGCTGGGGAGAGGGGCAAGTGAGGGGCTAAGAGAAAAAGACCAAGAAGAATCTCGGTGCGCCTTGAAGCCAGTCGACAGTCGACAGAGCCAAGCTGGACCCAAGACACATCTGAGCCGAGAACCTGTTTTGATTTTTATTTAAGAGTCACAGCAGCTGCTGCTGCTGCTGCTGCTGCTGCGGGTTGCTGCTGCTGCTGTTGCTGTTGCTGCCGTTCCAACAACAAGTGGACGCCATTTCAAAGATGGCTGCCATAAACATAAAATATATCAGCGCACTTTATCTGAGCGGGCAGAGAGATAATGCAGATAACTGTCAACTTGAGCTGCCAGCTGCCAGCTACCAAAAACGCCCACGCAATAAGCCCAGTCAATTCATCTCCCCCTCTCTCTCTCTCTTTCTCTTCTCTCCCTCTCCGACCAGGTATATACACTCGAAGGAGAAGCCATTCAAGTGCACCGAGTGCGGCAAGGGCTTCTGCCAGTCGCGCACCCTTGCCGTGCACAAGATCCTGCATATGGAGGAGTCGCCCCACAAGTGCCCCGTGTGCAGTCGCAGCTTTAACCAGCGCTCGAACCTGAAGACCCATCTGCTCACCCACACCGATCACAAGCCCTACGAGTGCTCTTCCTGCGGCAAGGTCTTCCGTCGCAACTGCGATCTGAGGCGTCACGCGCTGACCCACGCTGTGGGTGAGGTCAACAGCGCCGACTATGTGGATGTGGGCGAGGAGGACGAGGCCAGGCAGCTAAGCGGCGACGAGGAGGACTCCCTGCTGGAGGTGGACTCGCCACGTCAATCTTCAGTGCACAATCTGAGCGAGAAATCCGACAAGGGAGAGGCGGAGCGCATGCGTCTCAAGCGCAAGGCCACCAACAGCAGCAGCGCCAGCTACGAGCACGAGGACAGCGAGGAGGAGTTCGACGACTTCGACGAGGAAGAGGAGCTGCATGAACCTGGCGCCTTAGATCTGGCCGAGGACGAGGAGCTCGAAGCGGAGACCGAGGAGGAAAAGGCCGAAGTGGCGCTCGTTGCCCGCTTCAAAGCTGGCCAAGCAGCCGCTGCAGCCAGCCCAGCTGCAAAGCCGGAGCGCCAAGGAGTCACCCACTGCCATCACGAGGGCGGCGAGACCTACACCATGCGGCCACACGGCGAGCGTCAGCTGGAGGAGCCGCCACATGCAACAGCAGTAGCAGCAGGCGCTCTGCCTGCCACATTTATGCCGAGCTTACGCTATGCACCACCAGCTGGCCCAGGCGGACCACCGGGCGCACCACACCATGCCCACTTGCTGCCACCTGTCAACGGGGATCCCTATTTGCCCATGCTGCACGTGCGTCGAGATCTGCACCACAAGACGCTGAACCTCAGCAAGTCGACGCCCTCGTCCTCCACTCCACCCAGCATTGTGACCAGCAGCTCCTCGGAGCCAGCCAGACCGCCGTCGCAGCCGCTGCACTCTCCGCACGAGGCAATGCCCAGCTTCCTGGGCTCCATACCAGTGCGCAAGCGCATTTTACCGCCGCCCCCGCCGCTGGTGGAGCTGGTGGAGCATCAACGGACGTTTTTGGACAGCTCGACCATCTATGCCCTGAATATGTCGCGACATCCGCCCCGGCAGCTGCTCTGCAAGCCAGCTGCAACGGAGACGTGTGCAGCGCCGGAGAAGGAGGTAGCGGCTCCAAGTGCACCACCGCCTGCACCACCAGCCGCGTCGACTGCACCGCCAGCCGCTGCGCCAGCTCCAGCTCCGCCCAGACGCACGGGCTTCAGCATTGAGGATATCATGAGACGCTGAAGGAAAGGATTTCAATTTTTAGTACATTAAGCAAGAATTGTTGCCAGGATCTTGAGGCATGGGGCGTGGTTCCCAGCTAGCTGATGTAAAGCAGGCAGAACGCTATTTAGCCATAAGTGCACTTTTAGTACATTTTAGTACAATGTCTGTAGGCAAGGCAATAAGAAAATACTTTACTAACTAAGCATAGTAGTTTTTAGTACATTTATATTTTAGATCATAAGCTAAAGAAGTGCCACAAACTGTTGTTGCATTTGAAGCATTGTGCTTTTAGTACATTTAGTACATTCCATTTAGATCAGCTACTACTGAAGTAGTAAGAACTTTAATGCTTTTAGTACATTTAGTGTAAAACATTTAGATCCACGTAGTTGTGCGTACTTTTAGTACATAACCTAAATCCATTTAGCTCCAGCCTAGTTATATCATACGAGAGTCTATCCCATAGTTTAGATCATCTAGTTTAGATCCAACACTAAGTGTTGCCTTGTTTCTTTTTAGCTATCTAGTTTGTAATTAAAAATCAATACTAAATAATTGTATACAAACAACTTTTAATTTATGTTTAATTTGTAAGATAATCTTGGATGCAAAATCGTTTCAAGATCTACGCTGAGGGAAATAAAGGTTGAAAGTAAAAGTAGCTTGAAATACAAGATACAAACAAAAAAACGCGCTGCGGTCGTAGCATTCCAGTTAAATTTTTATAGGCTTAGTTAATAGCGATCTTAAGTTTTTTCATAGATTTTTAGTACAGCCTTCTAGCATTCCATGGTCTTCCTTGAATTTTAAATGACTTTGAAACACAATTAATACAAATATATATATGAATATATTTAAAATAAAGTTTGCATTGAAATTAATTGAACTGCAGTAATTTTTTATCTCTCCGAGTGAATCATCCGGCCATCAATCAAGCGATGTCGCAGCCACTATATACGAGTATTATATCGTACTTCAGGCACGTTTCGCATAGGTCTTACATAGACATTTTGCGGTTTTGGCTGAGGGGCGACGCCTCGAACATGATTTCGACTCCAAGTGCCGCACTCGAACACGTAGAAAGTTCAATTAATGTGGCACGTAAATCGCTGTCATCGAGCAGCATTTTCAGGAAACTTTAACTTTATGGCCACCCCGCCCCCTCCCCTATTGCTCAACTATAAAAAAATAAGCCAGATATAATTATATTAGCCGAGATGCGACCCTGATGATATCACCAACTGCCGACGCACGTGATTCGCCTGCTCAACAACTCTGTGAGAATTATCTGCCAAAATGACAAATTTTTTTTATTATTCCTCCTCAAAAGGAAGTCACCAAAGTCGTACGAAATGAATTCTTAAATAGCATTTCTTGAGAATAATGAAAAAACTAAAATATTTATGAGTTTTAATAAAATTAAAAATAGAGTGTGAAGAACTTTTTTGCTTGCAAATAATGAGTGTAAAGTGATGTAAGTCTAACTTAATGAAGGAAAAGTAATGTAATGAATAGTTAGTAGCTAAGTAAATATAACTAAGGCAGGAGACGTAATGTTGTATAATAAAATAGATTATATTGTAGAAGCACAATTTTTTTACCAGCCTAAAAGTATGCAACTAATAAAAAATCAAATGCCATTGCATTAACGTAAATTTAACAAGACGAATCGAGCCCGTATCCAAAATATAAAAAAACCGGAATTGCATTTTATATACAAAAAGCTAAAAAGCACCTTACTTTAAACAATGACAATGATATGCTCAAAAGGCTGCATCTAGATTAAATCGATTAAAATCGTTTAATCGATATTATGGAATCATTAAAATTTGTCGAATATCTGAATCAAAGTCGATATGCACGCTGTATACAAGGATCTTCGTGCAAAAACAAGTCTCTAGCTCTTACAGGCTCTGAGATCGACGGTTCATACATACGGACAGACGGACGGACAGGGCTAAATCGACTCAGCTCGTCGCCCTGATCAAGAATAAATATACTTTATTGGGTCTGTCAGTCCTTCTTCTGCCTGTTACATACTTTTTGCAAAATCATTATACCCTTTTCCATGGGTTTTCAATGGGTTCAGGGTATAAAAACTCGAGTATTTCAATTTCCTTATGAGTTATCATTTTCAATCGTATTCGCATATTTCTTACATCAAACTCTTGCATACTTTTGAGCTGAACATTTGTTAACAAACTTATTGTTCTCAGCGCATACTTTTGTGCAGAACATTTTATTTACCATTTAATATTTCCATTTTAATATCCATCAGTAAATATTCCCAGTGCATATTTTTCAGCGTGTCAATAAAAATGCAATATTGTATTATTTATAACCTAAAATAAAATTTTTAAGCACAATGATTGATTAAAATCCTTCAAATGGCTGAAAAATAATAACTTTTTTAAGCTTAAAACTGCCTATGGTTGTCCACATCCAGACGAGTTAAAACTTAAATTGATTGGGGCCACCAGGACTATCAACATCAAAATTTACCAAGATATTCGTGATTTTGTGTGTTGAAGTCGAATTCCTTGGGAGTCGCAGTCGACCTGCATCTGAAATATGACCTTTCCCGGATCTTTAGATGACCCCAAAAACTATTAGGGGATTTTTAATATATACAATATATGTTTTTCAGTCAACCTTTAGAGGATCGTAACAGTAATGTAACAGTAAATTATGGTACTTGTTTTTTCAGATATCCGATAACTTTTTCCGTGCCAATGATATCGGTTAAAAACATTATAGAGATTTTTAGTGTTTTAGAGTTTTTTAGTGTATCTGTTACATCATTTTCTGAGATCTTATTTTCAATGGGTTCAGGCTTAAAAAAATATATTTCATTAATTACCTTAATTTATAGGTCATATAGCTCATATAGGTATTTCTTTCAAATGAAATGACATTTTAATAATTTCAATTTCTCATCTAAGAAACTTAGTTTTAATTCCAGATTGCTCGCAGCAGAAAAAGCAGTCTGTTAACTTAACAGCGGCCACTAAACACAGCTCGCAATCGACGGCTGTTAATTCAAACGGCGCACAAGAGCAACAGGTAATGGGCCAAAAGCTGTAAAGCTGTGGCTGCCGTCATTTCGGCCTAGGTAACTGCTCGCGACTCGCGCGCTCAGCACAACCAAAGCTGAAAGCAACAACAAAAACCCACCCGACAACAACAACAACAAGAACAACAACGAGGCGACATTTGGCTTTGTCCACTGCGAGCGAACTTTGAATATTTCGTTTCACTCGCGCAAAGCTTCGGCTTTGACTATGGCTAGAGGTGAGAGAGAGAGAGAGGGATTTGACCGTGGAGCTTCTCTGGGCGACTCAGTGCGCTCAGAAGGTGTCCGACGACGCGGCCGAGCAGACGTGTGCGCGCTGAACACAAAATATTTTGATCTCAACGGTGCTTTTTTTGTATATCTCTCTCTGTTGTCACACACACAGCTAAACGAGTGTGCGCGTGTGAGTGTATGTGTGTAAGTGTGATCGCCAATGACCGCGCCTTAAAGCCAACAGAAAGCGTCGTTTTGTTAGTCCAAATAATGCGAATCAAAACGCAAAATACAACAAAAGCTAACGGCAAGTGCAACAAGTGCGTAAAGTGTTGCAAATTGCATTCGCAAAAGCGTTGCGAAGCACTGGAAAAAAAAGAAGAGCTGCGAAAAAAGTGAGGTTGTGTTTGTGCTTCGACTATTACCAAATACACAAATACAGCAACAACAACGTCTTTAGCCAAAAGCCACACAAAGGCCAACACAGACAGAGATACTCGCGCGCTCGTGTGTGTGTGTGTGTGTGTGTGTGTGTGACCAGTTGGCTTTTTTGAAAGAGCTTGAAGACATATTTTGTTGTAATTAGAACATTATGGAATGGCGTGAAGAAACCGTAAAGCTAAGCTCATTAGTGCGAAAATAATGCAGCGGCGCGTAAAGATTCGACTCCGAAAACGGAGTCCGAATCCGAATTCGTATCCGATTTGAGTGTTGCACGCTTTCATGAATGCCTAATTGCCACAGCAACAGCAACAGCAACAACAAAAACAACAACAATTCGTACTATCGCTATTTCTTGTGGCCAATAAACTCAACAGTCTCTGCCAACTGCATGCGCCCAGCCAGCCGCAACAACTGACTGCGACGCAGGCAGCGCAATTGCTGCTGCAGTCTCTGCCTCTGCCTCTGCCTCTGCCGCTGCTCCGGTTGGTTCCACATTCTCGTGCACTTCCGTTTTGCCTGGCATTACATTACCAACTTTGTTACTCACTTCCCACTGGGCTCGAGCCGATGACGCGTTGCCCCACACTTTTTATACTTTTTCTGTTTGTTAGTGTTGGTTAATTAGTGCGTGAAAGGAAGTGCACATTATCTCTATACATGCATCATATAAGGTTTATTGATAGGGCAAGTGCTTTTTTGTGGCTTTACATAGATAAAATACAACGCTTTTGGCCATTTTTCAGTGAGAGAGTGGGAGAGAACGCCTTATCAAATCAAAGAGAGAGACACAGAGAGAGAGAGAGAGAGAGAGAGAGAGACTGGTTATATGGCTTTAGTATAACCTAATAAGTGAGCAGGCATTAGTCATTCGCATTAAGAGCTCATCTAACGTGAATTATTCGAAAAAAAAAGCCGGCACAACAAACGCGTCGATAGATGACTCAGATCGTTTATAACTAATGAATGATCTATTTGTAGCTATTTGTACGCCCTGCCCTGCCCTGCCTGAACTGCATCAGAAAGCCATTAAAATTTTTTGATTATTCTCAAGAGCCAAAAGAAAGAGAAGCCATAATTATATTAAGTATACGTTCTTTACTATTTATGGCCTGAATATATCTATCTCTAAACAGAAAGAAAACAAAGCTTTTAGAGCGTATTAAAATTTAAATTGAATCTTGAATTTAGGTCAAACTGAAAGTTTAAAGAACTTTTAATTAATTAGTAAAAGGTTAGTAAATAATAAGAATTAATAAATACTGAGCAAAGTCTATGTGCGAATATAAGTTGAAAAGACATTAGTAATAAATGGCTTTGATTAGATTATAATTTTTGTATATATATATATATATATATATATATATATATATATATATAAAGAATGGGCAAAAGATAAAATTGTCAGTTGTATTACTCCTTCGCGAACTGAAAAGAGTATATTGGTTATGCAATGCAATGCCCGCTTTGGTGTTCGTCTATCTGTTAAGATTAGAGATCGGAAAATTGACGAACTGATTATTGTTGACCTTCTCTTTAGATCGAAAATTATTAATTGGACTTTGAAATTTTGCTAATATTAAAATATAAATTTAGAATCTTGCTAGTTAATTCTCAAATTCTAAATGAATGATATTTTATGATATTTCCTAAGCACACCTGCATAGAAATTTAAACTAGTTGGATAAAGTTTAAAGCTTTTATAATAAAAATGTATTCAATTATTTAAATGATGATCAAATTAATGAGATTGAGGTACATATAAATCTACTATATATGTACGTTTATTTATGTAAGTCTATTTATGAGCATATAAAAACCTGCTCAATTACTTGCAAAAATTACACCAATTTCGAGTTTATTGTCCCAGTTAAAATAAAACGTGTTGCTAATTTCTCTTTTCTATGAAGCACGCATTCAAATTAAGGCAGGTAGCAAATCTTTTCAATTTATATAGAGCGTAATATAATTGGAACGCGAAATGTGTAACGTGTAGAAGAATACGACTTTAACCTAATAAAATGGATCAAAATCAACAGCCGAGCAGTTAACCCATTATCAGATGTCTATTTTAGTTTTACAGGCAGTCAATACATGCTATATATCGCAATCAGATTAGTATATCAAGCAGCTAACATCTGAATAAATAGTATTTTTTGGGCATTTGTTGTAGTAATAGTAGTACGATTATTAGCAGTAGTATCATGAATAGCAGTTATATTTTTAGTAGTAATATTTTTAGTAAAATTTTTAGTAGTCGAATTTTAGAACTAATATTAGTGCTAATTTCTTACTACTTGAATTGTATTTCTAGTATTTTAATTTTCTATATTTTCCAGTATTTCCAACTATGTCCCATACTCAAATCTTTTACTAATACAATTTATTGAAAGTACTCACTGCATAAAAGCTAGATATAAAAAAAATTCTTTAAGTGTTCTATCTTCATTCTAAGCCTTAGTTATCTAATCAATCAAAAGGAAATACAATCACCATTAAGTGCTATCTAAGAAAAATGACTGCTAACTATCAAAAGGTATTGCAATATAGAAAAACTGATATGAGCTAAATATGATATACTTATATATCTGCAAGAGTGCGACAGACGCCATTAAAATTACACTCCAAGGCAACAAAGGGGTTTATTAAGGAGTTTAGTCAATGCTTTTAGCCACTTATCTAAACGGTATGCATGCCGAGGCATACGCAAAATGCCAAACAAAGTTAATAAACCCATAAAAAGGCAGACAATAAACTTTTGAATGCACTTTAAAGCTGAACTCACTTCAACAACAACAATAAGATATTACAACAACCAAAGTAAGTTGGAATAGCTCGCAGCTGAGTCAGAGATACATCGATAATAATGCACATGGCCCCAAGACTCTTGGTTATACACTGCGAAAAAAAGGGCATAGTACAAGAAATTGTATAAAGGCTATCGAAAACATGCATATCAGAAGTAGTTGGGAGGAAGTAGCTGATTATAATTATAGCTGATATTTATGTTTATATCATATATAAATTCTTATCGAAAGAAATTTTTTTTTTTTAATTTATTTTATTTTTATTTCTAAGTTACTCAAAAACCAAACTCTCTTTCTGATATCTTTTCAATAAGTTTTAAGCTTATCAATCGGAATATATGAATATTTCCGTCAGTTCCAACATTTTCGCTCAGTGTATGAGCCGCGCCCGCAGCTCAAGAACAGTTTCGAGGCAGAACAAAAAAAAAGCTGCTTTGCATACGAAACATAAATAAAAAACTAACATTTTCTTGGTGAGGCACCCAAAAAGCGAAGAAAACTCTTGGCCGGAGATAGTCTTGGAAATGCTTTCTTTCTTTCCGTCTTTCTTTTACTTTTCTACGCACACGTAGCCCACAAAACAACTACCTTTTGCGGTGCGTGCGACGCTATCATACGCCCGCCCTCTTCCATCTACTATCCCCAATCTCCCACAAACTCTCTCTCTCTCTCTCGCTCTTTGTAGGGCTTGCTCTCTCGCGCTCACGCTATGAATGAAATGCCTACACATTTACAGTTACTTTACGGCAGCAACAACAAAGGCAGCTCCCCAACTGCTTTACATGTTGTTGGCTTTCGTTGTTGTTCTTCTTCTCTGCCTTTCGTTGTTGTTGTTGTTGTTGCTGTCGCTCTTCAACACTCGTCATAATACTAAATGCAAGTAACCCGCTCAGTCGCTGCTAACGGTTCTTTGCGTATGGACGTGTTTTCGTGTATGTTTCTACTACACATACCTTATATATGTTTTGTTTGTTATTCGTGTATTGAAGGGGGTGGGGGCAACCTACCTTGTGTGTGTGTGTGTTGTATTGGTATTTGTGTGTTTTGGTTTTGAAACGTTGTCAAGTTGTGTGTTGGCTTTTAGGGCCAGTTTGTGGTGGCTTATCAGAGATTGGTAACAATGCTCGAGACTTGTGGCTCTGGAAAAGCATGAAACTGCGTGTATTGGGATTTTATTACGAAATGAATTAACAACAAAATTTAACAAAATTCAAATTAAAGTGAAAAAATGATGTGGAAAAAAAATAAATATAGAAAACAGTGTGAAAAATTTGATAATTATGCTCAAAGAGAAGTGAGAGAAGAAAAGTGACAAAAAAAAAGTTGAATTCTATTTGTTTTTATAAAATTATAAATTAAATGAAATATTTTGAATGAAACTTAAATATAAAACAAAAATTCTAAGTTTTTTAATGTGTAAAACAGCTAAATATAATAATTAATAAATAAATTACATAAAAATACTCTTTTAAAAATTATGAATAATTTTGTGAATTGTGAATAAAAATAATAGTAATAAAACAGAAAAACTTAAAGCTTAGAAAAAATGTTAAATATTGTTAAAAAAAATTTCAAGCATTAGATTTTGGGTTGTGTTAATACATATGATTTCTTTAAAACCTAATATAACATATGTGTCCGAAAAACTTCTGTTTTATACTTAACCATTCTGAGCCAAAAATAATCAAAAGAAAAAGTGAAAATAAAAAATTTTAATAGGTATTTTGCAAGCAAAATTAATTTTTTTTAGGTTCAACTCAACAAAAACTAAAACTTTTGCTTTAAATTAAATTAAAGTTATAATTTATTTAAAAATAATATGTTTAATAATTTGAATTTCTCGTTTCTTTAGCTATTCAATAACAATTTAACTGCCAGCTCAATATTATAAAATATGATTATCATATATAAGTAAATTAAAAAATCTATAAAAAATAACAGTAAATTGTGAAATTCAAGTCGATAAAGAAAAAAAAACAATGCACAAATGACGCTGCAACGCCATAAAACAAAGTTGCTGCAACAACATAAACAAACTTGCAACAACAGCGACAACAAACACAACAACTGCGCGCCCATTGCCCCCAAATGGGCCAACATATGCACAATACTCCTCCTGCTGCTGCTGTCGTCCTGCCAACTGGGTCGCGCACAACAACAACAACAACAACAACAGCTTAGACAGGGCCCAGCACTGCCAGCCCACTCGGAGCGGGAGTCAGTCGAACTGCCACAGGACATAGAGAACGACAACGATATCGAATTCGCCAGTCTCGAAGGCGCCACACAGCTGCTGCCAGCGACGCGCCATGGCGTAGACGCCACTGCGGCGCCGCCGTCGACGCCGGCGCTGCTGCTGACATCATCGGCCAACTCCTACACGGAGCTGCCCGGCGGCGAGATACTCAGCGAGCGCATTCTGCGGCTCAGCGAGAGCCCGTACCTGGCACGCGACGACCTCGAGGTGGTGCGCGGCGCCCGGCTGACCATCGAGCCGGGCGTCACTGTGGAATTTGCACCCACCAAAGGACTCATGGTGCGCGGCGTGCTACAAGCTGTGGTAAGTGAGGCAAACAAAACAAAATGCGATATAGATTGGGCTATGACAGTCTAATATGTGTACAGGGTGTATAAGACTCGTATAACAGTTGGATTATAATATGTTTTAAGAACCATTGAGAGAATAATCTCAGTTTAAATTCTCTGTAGAAATACTTTTATAGCCAATTTTGGTAAATGTAAGTTTATAGGGCTTTTTTTCTATATTTTAAAAAGACATATCTCTCCATTGAATTAATAAATAATATAATAAATAAATATAGAAAATATTTTGATTTACGTAAAAAGTTAAGAATCTTTTTTAGATGAAGAGTATTTATTAAATATATGAAATAATGAATCATATATTGTAGTTTCCTCTGTTGAAGATGCAGCTGCCTCACACTTTGTTAATGTACAACCTATAAAATTTTCTTATTGTCCCCTGGGGACAGATTGCAAATGCAAAACCATAAAAAAAAATAAAAAATAAAAAAAAATATATATTGTAGTTTGTCAAAGTTAGGGTATTGTGACAGTTGTTCAGGGGAAACTTTTGCATTTCGCCTCATTGACTATTGCGAATGATTAAACGCTGGCGAGGCACCTGTTGCTATCAACAGGTGAGTAATGTCAATGAGAGATAAGCGCATAAAGTTTCGTAGCATTCACATATTTGTTTTGTTGACTTTTGAACTGATAAGATTGCGATAGCTGGATTTACAGAGGTAGATACGAGTTCTCTTTCAGTGCTGTGTATTGGACACTGAATACAGGGTATTGATTGTAGTCGTAGGTTAGGGCGTCGGCGCATGCGTCGCTCGTGCTGCTCTCGGTTATAATTGGGTCAGACCAAGTTCACTTCCTCAATGAATCGTGGCACGATTCCAATTACAATAACAATTACCGACGACTTCAAAGAGCCAACTCTTTGCTTCAGTTTTTGTTGCATTTACTTTGCATGTCCGCTCTGGCACCCCTCCCCCGCCCCCTACTCTAAGCCCTTCCGCTGCGCTCTGTCACTTAATCAGCGGTCAGGAGGCCATTAGGGGTTAATTAGATTTAAGTGAACGACGTCGCATAATTGACGTTTGTATTATACTGGAAATGGGCAAATTAGCTCGCCTTTGACCACGCATCGATCCAAGTCTAAGCTAAGCTGCCAAAAAAACAATAAGAAAGACAACTGCAAAACATATTTATACTCTTACGAAGAGTTTCATGACTTTGGCACATTTTCAGTTAGTTATGGAAAGAACTGACTGACTATTCAATGCAAAGACCAACAAATTTTGAATCATACTATACTATACTTTTTGAGTGTTTTGTTCTGAGATGTTAGATATTTAGATATATGAGACATTTTAATCTAAAACTTAAACCAAAATCCGACTTTCGGGTATATTTAAAGTCCTCTTTAGAGATTGGTGCCGAAAATCCCGATCCCGACGCCCATCTCTAGTCCTGTTATATAAATTCTTTCTAATACAAAAAATTTGTTGGCTTGAGATATCTCTTTTCATTGTTAGAATTAACTGACATTCATGAAATAGTTTAATGTATATCTGAACTTTCGATCTTATAACTGTCGACACTTCATTTAAATTAAAATTTCAAAGTTCTTAGTTATTGTTTCTTAAATTTACTTATTTTCCTTAATTCTCAATTAATAATTATTATTTCTGTATCCTTTATTCTTGATTCTGATATTTTAATACTGGTATGTCATTCTTAAGTTCTTCTATGAATTATATTTTGGGATTTTCATTAATTTATAACTAACTAATATTAAGAAAAATAGTATTTCTATTTCTATATAAATATTCAGGAAAAAACTAAAATTTTGTTTAAAAGTTTTTCTATTTTTTAAAATCTTTAATCTTAGAAATTACAAGCTCTCCTTATTTTCTAACACATCTGAATAATCATATGAAATATAGTTAAGTTTATTAAAAGGCTTTCATATGAACTCTTGCAATACGGGTTTCTCACAAAAGCCCCTCTAAATTCTATAACTAAAAGTGTATTTAATTATCGACTGGCCAAAAAAGTAGTTTTTTTTGTTGTTCTACTAATTTTCTATGCAAAATAGTTGTGAATCATCTGGTTCATCTCTTGACCTGTCAGAGTTTGGTCTTGTCTGGTTTTAATTAAATAAAATTGTTTGGTGATTTCTCAATTGCTTCTGTGGGCGTTGCTCGCAGCATCATCATCATCATCACCGTGAGCTCAATCATCAGCCATATCATGCTCAACGCATAGGTGTTAATTAACTGTAGAAAACATATAAAACTATATACATATATACAAGATCTTGACAGATGCTTTTCTATGGCAAACGAAGGTCAACGGGCGAGAAAATAGCCATAATGGAAAAAGAGAAAAACAAACACACAAAAATTTGATGTGAAAGGCCAAAAGCTGAGGTGAAACTGAAAAGATAATCAGAAAAACTTCACACCCGACAATTATACGAAAATTGCACGCAAAGCAAAATATGCAAGAAATGTGGAAAAGTGTTTTCAAACAGCTCTCCGTACGTACATCTCTTGCCATTTCCATTTCCCTCACGACGCTTTCACATCCCATTTGCATTTCACACACATACTGAAATTCTAATTACTGTTATTCACGAAGAGTTCTGCAATTGCGAATGATCACTTGAAGAATGTTAGAATAATCTATTTATGAAGATGATAATATATCTCTACTCAAACATGATTAAGTTATTGTATTCAGTATATTGATTAAGAAAGTAAAGCTTTAAGACACATTTTCTAAAGTTTTTTATGTCTTAATTTTACAAATTTAATAATACATGGAGTAAGTTAAAAATATGATGGTTAAAATATGATGAATCAGGAATCTAAAAGATTTTTTAATTATTTTCCTAATCTTACAACCTTACATTTAGGCATTAGTTTGTGAAACGGAGCGATCTGCGTGTTTCTGAACAAGTTCATGTGTTCATCTCAGTTTCTTCTTTATTCAATTAGCTTAAAAGCTATCGTTAAAACTAACTTAATATAGTCCATTCTTTCGGTTTGCAACTGATACTATTACAGTATAAGCTCTAGTCCTGGACAGCTCCAGCCGGCGGACATCTTCCGTAGCCAGACGAATTTTATAGTCCCAATATATAGCAATAAACAATGTATAAAAGAAACTTTTAAGAATGAAAAACTCTCCTTTTGGGAATAGTTATTCAGGGATATAGATTAATCAGGAAAACAGTGTTTACTGACTTTATTGTTCTCTCTAACTTTAATAATTATTTTACGAAAATCTATCTATAATTCTATTAAACTACTAAAATTTCAATTAAACTTCTTAAATTATTAAACTAAACTTTTTCTTACAGGGCACTCCCTCAGCTCGCATTGTGCTGAAATCACAGAGTAATGCTGCGAATTACAAAATGGAATTGCCAGATGATCAGGAGAAGGGCATACGTCTGGTGGATGGACCCACGCCTGTGGAGGGACGACTGCAGCTATTCCATAAAGGTGCCTGGCGCTCTGTTTGCTCCAATTCGAGAAAGTAAGTCAACATTTCTAATAGATTGTAATCGATGTCGAAGTGAGAGAAATCTGTAAATAGAAACTTTATCAAATTGATTAGAAATTTAATCAAGCAAAT
Organism: Drosophila gaucha; assembly: GCA_035045545.1. Classification (NCBI taxonomy): domain Eukaryota; kingdom Metazoa; phylum Arthropoda; class Insecta; order Diptera; family Drosophilidae; genus Drosophila; species Drosophila gaucha. Next base: position 5,928,731 of record JAWNOY010000099.1, read on the forward strand.
AAGTAAATAATTTAATTACTATATAGTATGCCTAACAGCAATACTAACTGAATTTGAACACTTGCAGTTGGACCCTGGCGGACTATTCGGTTGCCTGCAAGCAGCTGGGCTACAGAGGAGGCCGTTTTTGGAACTGGGTGGAACGCACTCCCGGCTACTATCCACGTTTGCTCTACGAGCAGCCCAAGTGCCGGGGCGGGGAGAACAGTTTGCTGGACTGCGCCTGGAGCTCGCGGCAGATGGGCGCCGGGTCGTGCGACTACCACAATGACCTGGGCATCCAGTGCCTGGCGGTGCACTCGGAGCCGCTGGGTCACTGGCGGGGCTTGTACTTTGACAATGCGCCGTCGACCAAGTCATTGGGCAGGGATAACACGGTCTATGCAGCTCAGTCGGAGTCGCGGCTCAAGTATGTGGACATCATCAGAGGGGGCAATGGAGCTGGTTTCAGTGCCAAGTCGGCGCTGGAGGTGCAAGGTCTTCCACCGCAGATGGAGCACGTGGTGATCAGCCACTCGGCCTACACGGGCTTCAACAGCACTCGACCCTGGGCAGGATTCCAGTTGCAGAACGTAACTGTCCGGAAGAGCAATGGCATTGGCATCTTCGTCAACTCCAGCCAGGGTTTGGTGCAGCTGGATGGCTGCTCGGTGATGGACAATGCGGCCGATGGCATCAAGTATGTTGGCCATGATCTGCGCGGCACGGAGCGCACAGATCGTGCCAGCATCTACGACTTCTGCACGCTGCCCACGACCTCGGGACAGACCTATCCCATCTCGCTCTCCTTCACACAGAAGTACTACGCCGGCTCGGCCAAGGAGTGCGGCAAGTACTTCTTCACCCGGCCCGGCTACTACCTCACCCTGCACTTCGAGCAGTTTGTGCTGCAGCAGAACGAGACGGCGAGCGTGGAGATCTTTGATGGCGCCTCCACCAACGATCGCCTGCTGTTCGTGTGGCAGGCCCGCAACTTCACGCGACCTCAGAGTGTGACCAGCACAAAGGAGAAGATGTTTGTGCGCATTCGAGCGGATGCTCGGAGGGAGTTGAGTGGCTATTTTCGCATTACCTCCGGGGACTCGGTGGCCTATGATCTGCGTGTCTCGCAGTCGACGGTGGAGGACAATGGAGGACGTGGCGTGGCCATCGATAACATACGCTCCAAGCTGCATGTGCATGCCAGCTCCGTCTCTGGCAACGGGCACGTGGCTGGAGTCCATGTGACTAGTGGAGCGGGCGACGTCAACATAACCAGCAGCAACATCAGCTTCAACAATGGAGCCGGAGTAAACATCACGTATTATGGCGGCAATCGGAATATCTCCCGTTCGGCCATCAGCTCCAATCGGGGCTATGGTCTAGCCACCTGGCTGAATCATACCACAGATGTGGAGCGCGTGGAGTACATACCCTTCAATCAGACGAGCGTTGTGGAGTACTCGCAGATTGGCGGCAACCTGGAGATGGGCGTCTTTCATGGCAACTACTGTCGTCCCATCTGGGTGAACATCACGGGCAACAGTTTCAATGGCAGCCAGCAGAACGACATCTTCATCGACTCCTGCTACCAGGCCACAGCCAACGGGCAGCCCAACATGCAGCTGCAGCTGGGACACAACATGTTCTTGTACAGCCAGGCGAATGCCATCTACTTGAGTCCAGCTCTCAATCTCCAAGGTCGCATCGAGTACAACATGTTCCGGTATGGTTCGTATGGCTGCATCTACGTGAACAACGACTACATCTTCCAGGAGTTCAACTATCTGCCCGTTAAGCTGCTCATCCAGAGCAACTACTTCATGCGAAATAGTGGCCTCCACGTCGTCTCCTTGGCTCTGTCGCCCTACAGCCGGGCGGAGGTGCAGTACATTCTCTTCACCCGCAACTTTGTGCGGAGCAATAATATCACGGAGGCCTTCGGTCCGCTTGTGGCGGGCAGCGAGGGCAGCGATGGCGCTGGCCGACTGAATCCTCGCTCTCGAGTAGCTGCACCCGTGGTGGTGGGCTCCAGCAATGTGGACATCTTTCGTAACATACTGCATAACCGGGACTCGGCCTATGAGATCGGCTCCCAGCTGACGGACCAAAGCAAGATCATCAACGCCACCTGCAATTGGCTGGGTCACACGGACGAGAACCGCATTTATGCCAGGCTCTTCCATCGCAACGATCGCTACAATCTGGCCAAGATCAACTATATGCCCTATCTGCTGCATAGCTCCAATCCGGGCTCCACGGCCATGATTACCGTCTCTACGGTAGTGCCCAGGTTCTTCCACGAAGGCAGCGATATTATCGGCGGCGAGGTGGACGGCCAGGACATGGTGCCAGCTGGCACCTACACCGTGGCCAAGGACATCAACATTCGTCCCGGCGGCAAGTTAATCCTCCAGCCCGGCACGACGTTGCGCTTCGAACCCAGCGTCGGCATGATGGTTGCAGGCAAGCTAGAGGCGCGCGGACGAAGACCCGACGACATACTCTTCACCCTTAAGCGGGAGACCATCATGGCGGACCACAACGATACGGAAACCATTGACCTCGACAGCGAAACGGAGGCCATCGACATGGAAACCGAGGTACTGCCCGCAGATGGAGTGCCCCGGGTACCTGTGCGCCTGGTAGGAGGAGCTGGGGCGCACGAGGGTCGCTTGCAGCTGTACCTGAAGGGTCGCTGGGGCACGGTCTGTGACTACGGCTGGAATGTGCTTAATGCGGCTCTGGTGTGCCATCAGCTGGGCTACTCACTGAATCCACAGGACTGGCGCCTGCTGCGCTCCCAGTTGCCCAACGCTGGCACCTCCGAGGATGTGCTGGTGGCCAATGTGCGCTGCACTCCGCTGGATCGCGATGTCACCAAATGTCGGGCGGAACACGACTTCGAGAAGAGCTGCAGCCACGAGAACGATGTGGGCATGCGCTGCTACGAGGGCGCCTGGGCTGGAGTGCGTTTCAGCATGCTGGCGGAAAGAGCCGACCTGCAGTACGTGACCGTGGAGAAGGCGGGTCTCTTTGACTACACCACCAACTCGTTCAAGCCGGCGGTGCAGATAGATCATGCGCGTCATAATCTGGAGAATGTGCGCGTGGTCAACAACCTGCAGGACGGACTGGGCATTATCTATGCGGACATCTATGCGGGCAAGTCGGTGAATAATATCAAGAACTCTGAGTTCTCCGGGAATCGCGGCAGCGGCATTAGCTTCAAGCAGCTCGACTTCCGGATTTCCGGCTCGATTATCAAGGACAATCTGGGCAGCGGCATCTCCCACGATGCGGTCATCGCCTCGTTGGATCAGAAGGAGATTGGCGGCTGGTTTAACATGGCCCGCGACTTCAATGCCTACGATACGGACTATGATCCCTATTTGCTGCCGCATGAGATAGCGAACATTGATCTGGGCACCTTTGAGCACAAGTATATTCGCACCGAGGAGCTGCTCGGGCAGTCCATCAGTCGCAAGATTGTGGTGCAGTGCCCCGCCGGCTACGTGATCGGCATCCAGCTGCTCAATCCCATACACAATCTGTCCACGGAGAGCATCAGCATACTGAATGCCCGCACGGAGAACATACGCAGCGATCTGTGGCAGGTGAAGCACGATCTCAACGTCTTCCCAGCCACCAGCAGCAGCTACGGCATCATCATCTACTACGAGAGTGGCTTGCACGCCCTGGGCGGAGCCGTCCTCATGCTGACCACCGTGACGGCGCCCTTGCAGAACATACGCAATCGCATAGTCAGTGGTCCGGTGCCCACGCTGACCATACGCTCCACCAAGATACAGAAGAACCTGCGTGGCATTACGGGCTACTACTACAATCGCTACATCGGCGATAACGGGGAGTATTATTTGCGCAAGGCGAACGAATCGATTAAGCTGATCAACTCGGAGCTCAGCTTCAATGAGCGTGAGGCCATATTGATCAAGTCGCCCTTCTGGGATGTCATCTCTAGCAATCTCTCCGAGGTCACTCTGCACATCAATGGCTCGCTGATAAGTCAGAATGGCTATGGCATTAGGCAGTTGTCCAAGGATCTGCGCTCATCCAACAACCTCTTCCACTATGTGCTCCAAGACAGCACAGTGGAGCAGAATGCCCATGGAGGCTTCCAGGTGGCCCTGCCCTATGTCTGGCAGTACAATGAGAACTTTACCCATTCCATTTACTTCGGGAACAGCACTTGGCAGCGCAATCGCAACTTCCACATCGGCATCTACGGACATTACACGGTCTTCAACATAACCTCGAATGTGTTCCGGGAGAACAGCTGCCCGGGCGCACTCATTTCCCTGGATGGCATGGAGAAGCGTCTGCGCTTCGATAACAATCGCTTCGAGGCGAACAATGCCAAGTTCGTACTGCTCTTCAAGGCGGACAGTCTGAGCGAGATTATTGGCCAGGTGCCAGCCAGCATCGAGTACAACACGTTTAAGGGCAACCAGATTATGACCATGATAGCGGACTACAGGCACTACATGAGAGCTGCCCGGCGCATCCGGAAGCAGCATCAGCTGCCCAGCGCGGTGATACGTCTGGATGGCGTTCAGAACATAAGGCTCTACCGGAATCTCATAGCCAACAACGAGATGGAATACAATCTGGTGGCGGGTGTGAGATCAGCTCGACTGAACAATTATTTCTATGCCAAGGAGAACTGGTGGGGCAGCCAGGATGTGGGCTACATTGAGTCGAAGATCTTTGACTTTGACAACTGGAACGATCATGCCGATGTGATCTATCAGCCCTTCCTCATCGAGGACACCTACGATGCGAGTGTCTCGGTGGTGGCACCGCTCAACGAGGAATCCAACCTGGCCACATACCGAGGCGGACGTGTCTACCGGGATCTCACACTGCCCAAGCAATCGACGCCCTACTACATAGCCTCGGACATAACCGTGATGCCAGACACCACCCTGACCATACAGCATGGCGTCACGCTCGAGTTTGAGCCGAATGTGGGCATCCTCGTGCTGGGCACGCTCATGGCCATTGGCTACAAGGAGTCACCGATTGTGATGCGTCCGTTTAGGAATGTCACCAAGGAGTCGATGGTGGCTGCACCGCCTCGGAAGCGTGCTCTGGAGGATATGAGTGCTGCTCTCACAGAGTTCGACTCCATACGGCTCTGCACGAGTGCCAGCAATTGCACCGGGGAGTCGGATAGCTTGGCCGATCTGAACGAGGGCTTCCTGGAGTACTTCAATCACACGACACTCCAGTGGGTGCCCATATGCGACGGTCGCTTCACGGAGCGCAATGCGCAGGTCGTGTGCCGGGAGCTGGGCTTCGATCCGCTCAACGTCTACTACGGCCACGACAGACGCATTGAGTTCCACACGAATTCCCTGACTCGCATCTGGTCCTGGGTGCAACCGCTGGAGTGTCGTGGCGATGAGGAGCGCATGGAGGACTGTGCCGAGCGTCTGAACGGACAGCTCTACGGACATCGTCACGAGTGCCGCTGGGACGACGTCTTCGTCTTTGTCAGCTGCAATGGCATCGCCGACGACGACGTCTACTGGGGAGGCATACGATTTGCCAACTCCAAGTTCGAGGAGATTCAGTACGAGCATCGCCTGCACAACACACGCTCCCACGGCCATCCGCTGCAGCGCGAGAGCCAGCTGGAGTTTGTGCGCATCGAGCAGGCGGGCATCCTCCACAATCACAAGGCAGCCGCCATCCAAGCCATTCACAAGAATCCCAGCATCAGCTCGGTCAGCATCGAGAACTCGGCCAATCATGGCATCAATTTGATAGCTCCCACTGGCAAGCTGAACCTCAATCATCTCAACATCAACAAGACCCTGGGCACGGGCATCAGCATTGTTTCGCTCAGCGGCGAGGGTCGCGACAGCGATGAGTCCAGCTTTTCTCCACTCAAGAAACTGGACTTGCCCTACAAGCTCTTCTCGCTGGTGGACATCTGCGATCCCCAGAAGGTGCTGACCATAGAGGAGCGCATGCTGGTCTACTATAAGTACGACAACAATCCCGTCAACTGCGTCAAGATCTTCACTTCCGCCTTTCGTGCCAAACCCATTGGCTTCCGCCTGCTGCAATCGAATCTGTTCAATCACTCAAAGCTCTACGGACGCACGGACTTCATCAAGCTGTTCGACGGCGACATCTATAATGTCACAGCTACGTATCTGGGCAAAATTGAATCGGATACGGACAATCAGCGCTCCTTCTTCAAGACGAAGGGTCCCACGCTAAGCCTTCAACTCGTCGCCAGCGGCGCCCCAGAAACACATGGCTTCCTGGCAGAGGTCGTCACAGTGCCCATCTCCACTTTGGGACAATGTAAGTCGGGAATTTTTTTTTTTTATTGCTTTATTTGTCCAACTATAAATTTTCTCACAGATCGCGATGCTCTGCACAACATAACGGAGTCTCACATTTCGGGTGCTATGAAGGGCGCCGTTAGCTATGCCTCAGCAGGTGAAGTTACTCCAACCCTAACCCTTATAGGCAATCGAATCGAGAGGAACTGCAAACAGCTTTATGGCAACTTCTCCACCTGTGCCTCGGCCCTTAACCTGGACGTGCAGAACATGAACTCTCTCTACTTTATGGTAGGTTACCCCAATTTCAATTAGGGACTAAGTTACTTAGTATCTGCTTCTCCTGTAGAACAATCTGTTGCTGGAGAATCAAGGAGGACTGCGCATACGTGCCGATTCTCGGGGCACCGCAACCTCGTTGCGTGGCTTTGTGCATCACAATCTCTTCATGCGGAATCGCAATCGTCCTGCTTTGTATGTGGAGGGTCGTCAATCGTCGCCCTACCAGGAGGTCGAGCTCTATCGCAACTACTTTGCCCAAAATAATGCCGGCTACGAGGAAGTGATACGACTCTGCCAGGTCGTATCCAACTTTAGCTACAACTACGTCCACAGCAATGTGGGAGGTCGCATCATGGAGGTTTCCGGCTTCGAGAAGGTGCGACTGCAGATCTATCAGACGACGGCGCACAATGGTTTCTACAGGTAAATTGTTTATTAAGCGTAAATTTAAATGATTCTAATATGCATTTTATTTAGAAATGTGGCCACAAATTGGATGTCTCGAGCAACTATTGTGGCTGGCACCGCAGGACAGCAATACGTGGACAACATCTTCGAGAACTATGAGAATGACTACGAGCTGTTGACTGTCAATAACTCTATGTAAGTAATGGCCAAACCAAACCCAAAGCCAATCTATTAACTGATCAATCTGTATCTAATAGCCCAAGTCTATTATTGAGGATATCTAGAGAATATTTGCAAAATAAAATCTAACTTACTATCCTATAAATATATACAGACAGAATATAACAGACCTTCTATATCTACAAACTCTAAACAATTTCTCAAAAAAAGTCTTAAATATCTAAAATTCTCAAAATTTCCCTAAGACTTTCATGAAAGTTTAAAATTTTAAAGAATTTTAAATTTTCAAGGCGAGAGTTAAATATATTTACAAAATTTACATATATTTATGAAGACCTTAATGAAAATTTCAAATATTTAAGACTTTAAAGTTTCGCTATAAGAGACATTCATGAAATATCATTTACAATTCTCTTTTTAAACAATTTCTCAACAAGAGTCTTAAGTATTTAAAAGTCTCCAAATTTTCCTAAGACCTTTATGAAAATTTCAAATATTTAAGACTTTAAAGTTTCGCTACAAGAAGCATTCATGAAATATCATTTACAATTTTTTTATAAACAATTTCTCAACAAGAGTCTTAAATATTTAAAATTTTCTTAAGGAAACTCTTAAGATCTTTATGAAAATTTCAAATATTTAAGACCTTAAAGTTTTTTTTTAAACAATTTCTCAACAAGAGTCACAATTATTTAAAATTTCCTAAAGTAAACTCTTAAGACCTTTATGAAAATTTCAAATATTTAAGACTTTAAAGTTTCGCTATAAGAGACATTCATGAAATATCATTTACAATTCTCTTTTTAAGCAACTTCTCAACAAGAGTTTTAAATATTTAAGAGTCTCAACATATTCCTAAGATCTTTATGAATGAACATTTCAAATATTTAAGACTTTAAAGTTTCGCTATAAGAGACATTTATTATATATCATTTAGAATTCCTGATACTTCTCTGTATACCTAAAACACAATTTACATGCAACTTCTCTCTTTTCTCTTACCCTTTCTCTTCCACTCTGCTTCAACACGTAGTATGAGCTTTGATTATGAAAACAGGTAAGCATTTCAAACATATCATATGAAGCCCCATTACTAAACTTAATTCTCATCTATTAAGGACCTTCGAAACATGGAGCTCTAAGATTGATGCACGTCACAATTACTGGAGCTACAATAATACCATCTCAGTACAGTCCCGCATTAGGGATAAATATGGTAAGTCTTTGTAAAAGAATAAAGCTAAAGATTTTCATTACTTTTACACGCTGTCCATATCAGATGATCCTATGCTGCTGGAGGTGCTGGCTGTGCCCTTCCAGATGAATAACGAGACCATTCTGGATGGCAAATGTCCGCCGGGTTGGGCCTTGGTGCACGATACCTGCTTCATCTATGTGGGTGCGCCGATGACGTTCCACGAGGCGCGAGATTTCTGTCGCTCGGAGAACTCGACTATGCCCTTCCTGCGCACCGACAAGATCACGCTGTGGAAGTATCTGCAGAGCCAGATGCGGCATCTGAAGTATCCCGAGAAGGTCTGGATACAGGACTACAATCACATCGAGCGCTGCACGAGCTTCGTCTTCGGTGAGATCGACGTGGAGGATTGCAGCAAGGAGCGGGGCTTCATCTGCGAAATGGATCCGAGAGTAAGCGAGCAGCAGACGTGGATTCCAGCTCAAATCTATAAACATCTGTGTCTCCTCTCCCACAGGTCATCATCGATCCTTTGTCCTGGCGCGCGGACATTTTTGCCATAAGTATTATCTCGGCCTTTGTGCTGGCCATCATTCTGCTCATCCTGGTGGCCTTCTGCTGGTTCGCCAAGTCCAAGCATCGCCATGTGCAGCGCCTGCAGCGCCGCAACAGCATTCGCCAGAGCCTGCGCAGCTTGAACAGCATCGATCCACAAGGATCCCTCCGTCGTCGTCCCAATTATGTATGATTTTTGTCATTTTGAGTTTTCCTTTAGTTGAGATTTTGTTTTCTCTTTCGTTTTTCGTTTTTCCTTTTGCATTTGGTTTGTTTCCCGCTTTAGAACATGTCCAGCAATGGCACGCTGTCGAAGAGCCAGGACTACAAGCAGATGGTGGCCAATGGCTCCATCGACTCCATGGACAAGAGCGTGCTCAGCTCGGAGGCGGGCAGCTACGAGGGCTACGAGCAGAAGCCCCACTACAATGAGTACGTGAACCAGAACTCGCTCCGGCCCGGATCAGCTGGCCAGGAGCAGCCACACAAGGTGGCCACCATCTCCAAGGGCAGCTCGCATCGCGCCCGGGCAGCAGCTGCTGCGGCCGCCCTGCAGCCGGATGCCTTTGAGCTGAGCTACCGCAACGAGGGCTTCCGCGACAACTCGACGTATGGCGGGGGCACAAGAGCCAACTCCATCAGCACCAGCGTGGCGGAGGACACGCCCATCATCCATCAGACGGACGCAGAGGCCGAGGAGGTCGGCTCCGACTACTATGGCAACGCCAGCACTCTGCCCCTGCGCACAGACACGGGCGGCAGCAGCAGCGTGGGCGGTAGGCGTGGCCAGCCGGGACTGGCATTCCTCAGTGAGCTGAAGCAGAATCTGCCGGAGTATCAGCGCAGCTCGCACAGCAGCTTCATGCCGCAACGGAGCAGCGGCGATTCGTTGCCCTTTGACCAGAAGCTGGACCAGTTCAACTTCTCCACGGAGTCGTCGCTGTATCGGCCGGCGCCTGCCGTGCCGCAGCAGCAGCCGTCGCCCGCTGACATGAGGCGCCCGGACTCCTACTATACGGCCGTGCGCAGCAGCAAGGCGCCCACATCACATTATCGGACGCCCGGGCCGCTGGTCAAGCCGCTGAACAAGCCGCCGGCTGTGCCCGTCGTGCATGCGACACGTCCAAAGACTGTTTACCAAACGGCCTCGCAGGAGGCGTCGCCCACGTCGCCTACGTTGCCCACTGCCAATCCCTATCATCGCTCCAAGTCGGAGGCGCTGCTCGAGACGGATTTTGATAGCGAGGCCGGCGATGGCGGCCTAGCGCCTCTTCAAGCCAGCGCACGCAGTCACAGCCAGCCCCTGGAGACGGCCATGTAATGGACCGAAGCCTCAGCCACGCCCCTTCACACTCCCACTTCCCATTTGCCACTCAGTTTCGCAACGTAGTTTTTAGTTTGCATAAAATATTTTTAAACACGAGATTATATTAGCCGACGAACGATAGACGAACGCCCCACGTTGTTTTATGTAGAAAACTTAAAGCATTCCATCCATTAGCTGTAAAACATGAACAGAAAAAAGACGAACGCAAAATGAAACACGAATTAGTATTTAATTGTTGTATATAATTGATTATTCTAATAAATATAAACGCTATATAAGTTAATGCCAATACTGCATCAAAATAAATTGATATATTACAATTTCATTTTTATTTGTATTTTATTTAAATTTTAAGTTCTTCAAGAAGTTTTCCATTCAGGAATTTGAATTTAAATCTTTACTTGCGCGCGCCAACGCATAACGAACTATTAACTAGGTAGCACTTTTCCATAAATTGCACGAAGCCTGAAGACAGTTTTAAATACCAAAAACTTCTTACCCAATCAACACTTTTTTATGGCTTTTATTATTAAATAAAATTCGGAACACATTACAATAAATTTCGACCTTCTCCAAAAAAAATCTACCTACAAATTATGGTTTAATAATAAATAATATTTTTTAGTGTGGTAGCAATATCCAGTGGATTTGGTAAACTATAATTTGGTATTTTAGTGTTGAGTATTTTTCACGTTACTCGTTTGCGGTCACACTGTCAATTTGTAAACAACTTTAGTTTGTTTGCTTTAGTATTTTTATACTGTGTCTATAAAAATGTTTACTTCTGTGTTAGTCGCTTATGGTCACACTGTTTATTTCAAATTTTGCTTACATACTAATTTATATAGTAAAAGGAATATATCTGGCAAACATCATAAAGAATGCAAAACTAACTTCACCACTACAAATTCCGTATTTGTTTTTCAATGCAAGTACCTTATAAATTTAATGATTTCGAAATGTAATTTTTTCTTTGTAAACTTGCTTTAGTTCTTTATATCCAAATTTCCTGAAGTCAAAAGTTTTGCTAATGGCTTAAGCACGTTTCAATTAGCGTGCTGCAGTGGTCAGGGAATGCTTGAAATCCTTGAATGCCTACGGCAGTCCTGCTCCCCGAGCTCAAAATGTTCCTAAGATTGGCTTATCTAGAGCTAAAATACAGAATGTCCTTTGCAGAAAAATAGCTTCACAGGACCAAAATAAGTACGTTTGGATCGTGAGGACCAGTCCCCATCAGCAAAGCCCATCTACAGCTGCAGAACCTGTCAAATCCCTACCATTTCCAAAAACCACAAAGATTAGCCCATTGATAGTGCTTATCACTGGCAGGCTACGCAAGGATACAACCTAGTTTGCAATGGCAATAAAATGTGAACATCGAATTTGTATTTCGAATCTTTCTTTCTTTCTTTATTAAGGCATTTGCATCATTTTTCATAAGTTATACATATAACGGCGAACAGTATCATTTGATATTTCACTGTAAATTTTGCGCAAATCTAAAGACAAGGCAAATATATTCATAGATATATTTAATATAATATTGTGAGCTTACTTACTTGGCCTCCGACACTGTTTGAAGTGCGTAGGAAATTGGAGTAGGCCGAACTTTTTAATAAGAAAATGAACAAAACTCGAGCAGGTGAGGACGACTATTAACAGCACCAAATGTGCGGACCCCATTTGCATGTCATAGCAGTGAGCTTTCAATGATGCACGCCAGAAGCTAGCTGCATCGCAAATCCAGGTTAGCCAATGGCCAAAGTTAGCAGCCTGGAAAAGCAGGTGCAAATTATTAGCTATGTAAATCAGCGATTTTTTTGTCAAGCACTACTACTACTTCTACCTGAACAGCCGCCACAGGCACGTGGCAGTCCACCGCCTCCGGCGCAAGTCGCAGCTGTCGCTGCACATCGCATGCGCTTGTTATTGACGCCCATCGTCATGTTGGCGAATCGCAATGGGAACGATGCTGGTCCGCAGGTGGGGAACGGGAAGCACATGCACGGCGGTCGTCCTTGGCACGCAGCCCTCGGGCACTTGTCCTGCAGGCCATTGCGCTTAACGCAATCGCACGATGTGTATAAAATACCCATGCGCAACTCACGACTGCGACAGCCCCTGGGCTACAGATGAAGAGCGGAATTATGAGATCAAGATTAATAAGGATCCCTTATATGTACACATTACTTACCTCAAAAGGTCCGCAACACGGATTACACATCCTAAATTTTTATTTGCTACATGATAAAAATTTCAAAATCAATATTCATTTATTTTACAAAATGTATTTAACTTACGTGGCTAAATTTATATAAAGACAATAAAAAAAAATTTTAAATTTTGATAAAAATTTTAAGTTTAGAAAAAAGTTTAGAAGTTGGCCGAAAGAAAGGTCCGAAATACAGAAAACTAATTTTAAATGAATATTTTGAAAGGCTCACAGCCTTCAGCCTAAAAGGTAAAATCTCAATTTGAACTCGAAGTCATGGCCAACTATATACATGTCAATGGCATGCTTTGTTTTTCATTTTACCTCATTTTTTATCTAAACAATTAAAACCAGTTTTTATCTCAAATTTTTTTTCACAATTAATTACCAAATGTTTAATACTATAATCAATATATTTATTTAATTAATATAAATATTTATAAGCATTATTTAATTAAAAATATATACAATTATGCTGAAATGTTTATTAATATATTTAAATACGTTTTCTATAAAAAGAAAACTATTTAGACAAACTCCAGTTCGTTAATTCAAATATGCAGAAGAAGTGTGACCATGCAAGCTAACGTTAAAAATACCAATGCAAATGCTGCTGACCTTCTCACACACATTCCTTCCCTCTTTTTTGTAATTATGAAGACGCTGAACGCCAACAAATTTTGTGTACAACAAACAGAACTGAAAATTAACGAAGAAATCGGATCAAAAATGGAGTCCATGTTTACAGACGAAATGACGGACTTTATCATCGAGAGTGTGCGAACAGCGGAATATCTGTGGAATCCAGCGAGTCCGCTCTACAAATTGAGGCACCTGAAAAACGATTTCTGGCAGAAATTGACGGACGACATAAACATTAAATTCAGCCCACCTGTCCATGTCGTACAGAGCAAGTATTAGCATAGTTGGCAATAGAATTGTGTATAATTGTGTTCTATTTTAACAGCTGACGTGTGCAGGAAATGGAACAACCTGAAATCGTATTACAAATATATGCAGCAGAAGAGCGCATTAGTTGATTGGAAAAACAAAGCCAAAATGCAATTCATTCTACAGTCGACCCCTTCCAGGCCATCTTTCAACAACTCGATGAAGGGCAACATAGGTGTAAGTGGGCGAGTGTTAGTATATCTATTGTAACTGCACTTCAATCAAGGTTTCTTCTTTTATAGAAATTGGAGATTACGGATGAGAGCAGCTTTCACACAGAGGACTCCTTCAATGTGAATGATATCCAAAGCCCGCAAGTTGCGATAGAAGAGGAAGAGGACTTTGAACCGGGCGCAGTATTAAATACTGCCTTAAAGAGCTCCCCAGATACGACCTTCGCCGCCAGCGACTCGGAACCATCGACATTACCAAAGAAGAGGCGAATGCAGAACGAAACGGGGCTATCGATTGCAAATGTCAATAGCATGGCACCTGCTGTGGAGAGGACCCCGTCGGAGGAGCCCAATGAACTGTTCCATTATGGCAACTTCATTGTGCAAAGCATTAGGCGCTTGGATCGCGATCTCCAGATCCAGGCGAAAAAGATCTTAACCAATGTCATCTTGGACTTGGAGACGGAGCAAGTGGCCAGGGATTCGGTTAGGAATAATAGTTCTTAATTTAGCTAAATCATTTTATGTACATGTTATTTTTAAGCATATTTTATTTTAAGTTTTAATGAGGCATCAAATTGTACAGCATTTCAGTTTTAAGCGAATATCCGTTCAATATTCTACAAAGTCTAAGAAATATATACGTATATATTATGTACATTATCTGTACGATGACAGTGCAAAGGAAATATGTCTAGATATATTCGAAATTATCGTCATTAAATTTCTTTCCCATCGTAATGCATTAAATGATTACAACATTAGTCAACCATATTCATTATCATTAATGATATTTTCGAGTGTGACCGGAGAACTGTACTGCCAGAAACTTGAAAAATACTGAAATGTCACAATACCAAATAGAAATTACAAAGTTGGTAAGAAATCGATAAATCATAAATAAATATATATATATTTATTTTTGTATGCATTTATATTAATAAATACATATTTACTAGCAAGAACCACTGAATAAAAAGATAAATTGACTAGTTTGTAAAATGTATTTGCCAAAGTTCCGAATGGGTTCAAAATAAAAACCAATAATTTCTAATTTCACAATTTAAAATTCAATGAAGATCTCGAGTTTGTTTCCTGTGGTCGCAATCGCAGAACTTTTGCCAACTTCCTTTTGAAACGCTTCGAGTCTCGAGTCACGAAGAATAGAAGTCTGGCTTAGTATATACCATGTTTTAATGGTAATGGAATTCTTGCTCAAGCGCCCCAAGTGCGTGTTCAAACTCAAGGTCTTCGCAGAATAGTTCAGTCTTGTTGGATCGGTGCTAATATATGTACTTCTGTCCAGATTCAACTTGCTTCCAAATTGGTTCAAACCAAGAGTTTTCCGCTTCTGTTAAATATACAACACCCAAAACTATTGCAACGATTTCTTGAAGACGGTCCGTTTAGCTGGTTTATTAAAAACCACCTGAAGGAAAGAAAATAATAAAAATGAGTAACGTGCTGTAGCAGTGAGCTTTGCATGGTGCACACACACAGGGTGTCGCGATGAAGAAGACCGCCAACTTACATGGATAGGTGGGTGGTGTATTCCAACAATTCCAGACGCGTGGGTCAGGAATGCCACCTTCGGGCAATGGCGGACAGCAGACGCCTGGCGCAGGCGAACATGGGACAGGTGAAGGTGCACCGCATGGTGGACTATGCGGGCCACAGCAAGGCCAATGGTTACATGGACCGCAGCCACCGCAGGGACCACAACCTCCACATGGGCCACAACCGCCTCCGCACATTTTGAATGAAACTTAGTTTTTGAAAGATGTTCTTTAAAAGAAAAATTAAATTTTTTTATTTTTAAATTCAGAAGCTAGTCGAAGTGAGTTGATCGAACGAAAGAGAACTAATGACTATTTTCTGAGAGCCTCACAGCCACGTCCCGAAATAGTTGAAAATCAACTTGATTTTCGATTCATGGCCAACTTTGTGCATTTTAAAGGCCTACTTAGGATTTCATTTTGTTCCACCTTTAACAGACAATAGTTGCCTTGGATTTCATATTAACAAGCTAAAGAAAAAAGTCATCAATAAATCCATTTTATTAAGAATGTTCGCATTCTCTCATTGCACTTTTCCTCACACAATTCTTCAGTTGCGAAATTATTCTCGTTGCCACCACATCCACCATAATTGAACTTTTTGCATTCATTCTCATCGGGGTAGTAGGACCAAGCAGGAATTTTGGCACGGCAACGACCCACAACAGCCGGCTTCAAATCACAAGAAGCTGCAGGCTAAACAAAAGTAGAGTAAAAAGGTCATCTAGGGAACTCCAAAATATGCTTACGATGCTTTACGCCCACACAGAGGACAATCAGTCCGAAGAGCAGGCAAATACTTGCAGCAATTTTCATTTTCAAGAATTTGTAATCCTCAGAAACAACTAAATGGATTTGGCTATAGACCAACTGTTTTATACGACATTAAAGTAACGTGGAATTTTTACTCAATAAACAAGTGTGGCATGCTAAATTTGTAAAATTTGTAGTGGAACCGGAAAATGCATTCAATTTAACAATATTAATATAAGTTAAAATTTAACATGCATGACTTTTGTGGATTTGGTATAGCTGAAGCATAGTCTCTGTATATTACACATATTATATCATAATGTATTTTATTATTTTCAGTTCAGCTTTGAAACTGACGAGAATCATACTGAGATAGGAGACATTTGTATGTACTCTAATACTTTCCTAATACTAATGCTACCCTAATATTTTTATTTACTTCATATTATCAAACTGCTATCATTCGTCACATTTTCATTTTTCCACTCAATTTATTTCTAAAATTGCTTTTTTATGATAATCTTGCATCGAAGATATTGTCAATGCCTTTCAATTTATGAAAGCTCGAGCACTAGCTAAAAGAAATATGAGTAAAGATAATCTATTACTCTATCTACCGAATCTTTATACCACAAAAATATTTCCCACACAGCTTATACTGAATTGAATTTAAAGTCGTTCAGTGGAACTAATCAGCTATAATTACAGATCTACTTTTTTTATAAGAGTTCATTTCGTGGAACTAACGAGACTAAATAACATGGAAATTGAAACCTCAATATGCACAGAATCTGGAATATTGAATATAATATAATATACCAGACTCAGTGTAAAGACCAAGTAAGTAAATGGACCTGAAAAAGTAATCTTCCATCTAAGGAGTTACAATAGTTCTCCCGAATTTTCCCTTAAATAATTGAAAGACAAAGCATTATTTTCGATTCCAAAATAGTTTATAAATGGTTTGAAAGGGTAAAAATTTTGAGTGAAACGGGAAATTTTGAATTTAACAATTTAAAATTCAACGATGAGCTGGTTCAGGTTGCATTTGTAGAATTATAGCCAACTTCTCTTATTTAGCTCAGCGATTCTCGAGTCTCGCAGAGTAGAAGCTTGGCTCAGTGTTTACCACGCTTGAAGGTAATGAAACTCTTATTCGCAGCGCCCCAAGTCAATTCAAAGTCTTCTCAGAACAGTTCAGTCCTCGTTCGACATAGTGATGCCATCTATGCCCAACTTGCTTCTAAATTATTACGGCCTAGAAGTTTTACAATTACAACAACCCACCGAGTCGTGCTTGTCTCGAAAGCCACCTGAAGAATTCAATAAGTACATGATATATATAATAGGTGTAACATCTACATTACTTACTGAAACTTTACTTGGTTCTCGAGGGCACGGAGTACAAGTGGAGTTGATTAGTTTTCCTTAAAACTGGCACCCTGGCTGCGCTTAAACCCCTAGCAGCAACATTTGGGTGGAGTGTTGTAGCAGTGAGCTTTGCATGGTGCACACCACACACAGGGTGCATTGTCTTTCCGCTTCAAGTAACGTGTGGGACAGAAGCAGCCTTGAGAGAGAGATTAGAATTTATAAACAAATGAAACTTTTGAAGCATGCTGTGACACGCCTAGTTATTGAAAAAGGCAGTGGAAGGACGGATCAAAACAGGTGAATGTCTATATAATAAATATATGGCAAGTCGAACGAGCGACAGCTCAAGTTGATATATCGAGAATTCCAATTTCTAGAGCAGCACTTACATGGAGCACAACCTCCGCAGGGACCACAGCCTCCACATGGACCACAACCGCAACCGCTTCCGCACATTTCTATGAAGTTTTTTTTTCGATTTAGCTAAGTTTTAAGGAAAATACAAATTTTGTATTAATTTAGAAGCCAGTTGAAGCGAAAGGACTGAAGAGCAAAAACTAATGAGGTTTTTTTAGAAGCCCCACAGCCTCGTTCAAAAATAAAGGAAATTAGAAGTCAAGGCCTACTAATGTTTTCTCAAATTGGACTATGAGAAAAAATATTAAAAAATAATAAAATAAAAAAAATTTAAAAAAAATAAATAAATTTTTAAATAATTATTTTAATTCTAACAGAAAAAATATGAAATATTATAGCAAATATAGCTAAAACTCACGCGGCTTATCAATGGACTATTTTGAGTGGGAATATCAAGCAGATTAGAGGCCATGCACTAAATACTCTTAGTTAGTATAGCTTGGGTATTCAGCGCGAACGGAATCATGCTGAGAGTAGCTGTTATCGGGGCGGGTGTG
This sequence comes from Drosophila gaucha, assembly GCA_035045545.1. Lineage (NCBI taxonomy): Eukaryota > Metazoa > Arthropoda > Insecta > Diptera > Drosophilidae > Drosophila > Drosophila gaucha. Next base: position 5,946,913 of record JAWNOY010000099.1, read on the forward strand.
AACGGTGTTTCGAGTGCCATCAAAATATTGGAGCACTACCAAGATGAGAAGAAGCTGAATGTGCAGGTTACCATTCTATCAGAAGAATTTTCGCCCAATACAACGGGCGATGGATCGGCGGGTCTTTGGGGACCATTTCTGCTCGGCGGCACAGAGGAGGCAAAAGTTTAGTAGGTGCTACGAAATAGATTTTTGGAATATTATATTAAGCTGTTGTTTCAACAGTAAATGGTCGAAGGATATGCACATTTTCCTGGAAAAGATTTGGCTGAGCGAGGATGCGGGCGAGGCGGGAGTTTGTCTACTGCCTTGCCTGCGCCTGAGCACGGATCCAAATGCCGTCGTTGGCGATTTCTGGCGTGACATTGTCTATGGAGCTGTGGATCTAACAGCCGAACAATTAGCTGATTACAATAGGGGCAGAGAAGTCAAATTTACGTGAGTTTAAATTAGGTAGAGACTGGCTATTTCCTAACTCTGATGATCCACACAGGTCGGGCTTGTCCTTTGTTACTTACACCTCCGAGCCCATCAAACTGCTGCCCTACCTGATGAAACGCTTTGTGCGAAGAGGAGGACTAGTTAAGCAGCAGAAAATCACAGATCTGGAGAGTTTCGTCAGAGACTCGCCCTACGATGTGATCGTCAACTGCTCTGGCCTGGGCTCCAGGCAACTGCTGAACGATGATAACATGTATTCCGTCCGAGGTCAAGTTAGTCGCGTCAAGGCCAACTGGGTGTACACGGCGATTCTGGACGAGAGCGATGACGGCCACTATATCATACCAAAGTGAGTACGAGTTCTTAGCACCTTCTATACCCGCCATTGATATGCCATATCGAGCAGCACCGAGTCAGTGGTGCTTGGCGGCACCCACCAGGAGAGGGACTACGACACCAAGGTCTCCGAGACGGATAAACGATTCATTGTCGACGGCTGTCGCAGCCTGATGCCAGGCCTCAAGAATTCACAGCATCTCTTCGACTGGGTTGGCCTGCGACCCGGCCGTGTCGAGCTGCGCCTGGAGGCGGAGAGGCGGGGCAGCAAGCTGCTCATACACAACTATGGACATGGCGGCAGTGGAGTCACCCTGTGCTGGGGCTGTGCCGACGATGTCCTCAACCTGTTGCTGGCCGCCAAGCTTAACGCCAAATTGTAGTACTCAACTTTCCATTTGCCAAAGCCTTATCAGCAAAAATCAAGCACTTGTTGCCATAATACTAATTGCTTGAACATGCGACACATACACACACAAACACATACATAAATATACAATAAACATTGCTTATCAAACTTGCATTATCGCTGGGACGTTTTGCGATGTTTTCAATACAAATGAACTAGTTCATATTTGAACTGAAGTGTGCAAAAATCGGAAAGCTAATTCAAATAATGAATAATGAATTCATCTCAATAATATTATTGATAATAGGAGAACAATCCAATAAGAGAATTTTTGAATGAAGGGAGGGGTACAGGGCATGTGATAAGTAAATTTAAAAGACAATTTTAAAAGAGGTTGCGGAGTCTTTTGGATAATAGTACTATCAGAATCGCATTCAGCTCGAAAAAAAATCCATTAGAAATAGTTTGCAGCTATAAGAAGAATGAAAATAACCTTGCAAATACAAGTTTTATCTAAAGGAAATGAAAATTTGCTATATAACTAGCTGCGGATGTTAAGGTTGAATTAATATTTATCAGAATAAAATTCTCAAGTTGTATATTCTCAAGGAATAACCATCTTAATGATACCATGTAAATGTAAGAAATTGTTTCACATTTCATTTTGTCTCATTAGCTCTTCCTCTTTTTCCCTGAGTTCTTTAGCTCTGAGCGCCTCATGGAAGGCCTCGAAGCCAGGCCATTCCATGTAATGGACTATCGTATCTAGAGGTAGAACATAGAGCAGAGCATACATTTCGTCCAAGTCGCGCAAACAGTCGAATGGTCGTTCATTCTCGACCTTATAAATCGAATAAATGGATCTGCCGAATTCCGTATATTCAGCCAGTTCAGCGGCATACTGATCCCTGGTGGTGAGGGCAATGAAACAGACGCGCGGCATATGCATATGCTGGCCCACCATGCCAATCACATCGAAGATGCACATCTGGAAGTTGCGGTCCTCATATAAATCGTATGGGAAGCCTATCTCGTGCACCATCAAGCTATCAATATTGTCCAGCTGCATTTTCTTCTTGGTGATGGCCATAAGATCTTCCTTGAGCTCGATCAGACGCTGAAAGAGCCCTCGCTCAACAAACGAGGGAAGAAACACCCTGTAAAAGGATTAATTGAATTTTATCTTAAACAGATTCTGCATATATCTCTCTCTCTCTATATATATACCAGGAGTGCCACTCGTCGGTCATCCACTCAAGCAGAGCAACTGCCAAGATTTGCGTTTCACTCTCGTCCAACATCATAATCGAACATTCGTTCCGTAAGATATGCATACAATAATCGCGATATATATCTTTCATTTCGGCTAGAGCATGGAGACCCAGACCCTCGTAGACGATGCTTTGCAGAAACGAATGCTCCCACATAAATTCTATTACGAGATCATAATTCCTGTTCGAAATACGATAGGCAGTTAGTGTATTTAGGTTCTTTAGGGACAACTACTTGCTTGAAGTGAATGTCTGTTATGGGCATGTTCTCCCACTGATCCCATTTAATATCGTATTGCAGAGGACGCACATCACCCATGGTTCTTATTACTTATACTTTAAATTTAACTGGAACACAAAATTTTGTTTAGATACAAAAGAATTTACTTCTATTAATCTACAATAACTGACAGAAATTGGAAATCCCTAACTCATAAAGTTTATTTTTTATTTATATATCGTAATTGTATACCATATTTAGTGTGATAATAGAAGAATAGTTTTCTAATTCTTTTCTTAATCTGTAATTAAAAAAAAAAGAAAAATAAATCAATAAATAAATTAATTAATTAATGAATAAGTAAATAAATAAATAAATAAATAAATAAATAATTTAATAAATACATAAATAAATCAATAAATAAATAAATAAGTAAATAATAAATAACTAAATAAAGAAATAATAAATAAATAAATTATTTAATAATTAAATAAAATAATAATAATATAAATAAATAAATAAATTAATAAATAAAATAAAAAGTTAATTAATATATATATGTATATGAATATCTCTATAAATATCTATATATATATAAATTTAAATTTAAATTAAAACAATTTCCGGTACAGTCTTCATGTTTAATTTTAGCTTGAAACTTTTTGATGAGTTTGACTTAAATATAAAACGAATTAGCTGCGAAATTAAAGGCAATTATTCAGCAGAATGCAAATATAAATGCGAAAAAGTGTATTTAATTATGGCCATAGACCTTATTCCAGACAACTTTCTGACAGCGGTGCCAACTTTTGAATAAATTTGCATTTCACTTGAGCTGAGTCAAGGAGCAGCAGCAGCAGCAGCAGCAATAAAAATAAAAGGCAAACAACAATAATAAAAGGCAATTGAAAACTTTTGCATAAGTCGCAACAAGCTAACTTCATTTAACCGAAGCGGAAGTTCGCTAAAAACTCAACCCACAAACCGGAACGCAGGATCTCAAGCCAGGCAAATGGGGCTCAAGGAGTTGTCTGTCTGGCGTATCCCGGCAGTCTCCTGGCACTCAACCACTAGACAACTCCCCACGAGTCGGCACACCAAATTGAAGTTTAATTTGTTTTCATAAGCGCGATTATCAGTTGAAATGGGTATTTGGGGCACTGCAATGGGACCTCTTAATATTAGACTAGAGTGAAGAATTGCTAACACAAACGGGTTTCAAAATATGGAATTGGAACTGGGAATTGAGATATTTTGTAAATAAGAAAGTTATCTGAGCCAAAGAATTTTTTAAAATTTGGCTTAGTACAGCCTGAAAGTATGCTATACAAATTTTTAGTTTTACGAAATAATTCAATTAATTTATTCACATTACTTTAACTAGAGATGGCCGTCGGGATCGGAATTTTCGAGAATCCTGCAAATCCCGATAAAACTTTCGTGATCGGTAGGGATGGGAAAAATTTAAAAGACAATGTTAAGAGAAGTTCAAATATTTTATTATTTTGGCAACAGTGCAATGAATTGCCATTGTTACAAATGTTTGCTAAGTACTTAATGTTCCAACAACTTCGACAACGAGTGAGAGAGTGTTTTGTATAAGATGTCTTATAGGAAAAAATGTTGAGAAAATATTTTTTTGAAATAAAAATGTTAATCTATCATAAGAGTTCTAAATATTGAAACTAAATATGGAAAAATGTCAGAACCCAGAAAATGAAAAAATTCGGGGAAAAAATTAATTTCGGTATGGGATGGGCCGGGAACCCGATCTTTCCCGATGCCATCTCTAACCCTAACCAAATCTTTTTTTTCTGTGAGCTTTAATATAACATGAAATAATACATAGTATACAAGTATTTTCTGCATAGAAAATAATAAATAAATAAAATATTTTTACAGGCAGAAAATTTCGGCAAACACCTATAAAATAAATGTTAAACGAACCCACTGAAAATGGGAATTCAGAGAACGTTTTTGAACGTTTTCTTATGCTTTAATATACTTTCTACACTGTCAAAAAATTATATTCTAAAATTCTCTTACTTTGCTTGTAAAAACACTTCATTAAAACTAAATGTTTTATACAGATGTATTCTTCCCCGTTTCTGTTATCCAAGTATCTTGTCTCTTGAAAGCTCTTTAATACGCGGATTATTCAGCATTTAGGAGTAAATAAACAAACAATGAGGTTCCTTGTGCTGCTGCAAAGGATAACAAGGGTGGCAAAATGGCGATGGATGGATAGGTGGATGGATGAAAGGATGGAGGGATGGTTAATCCGAGTTCCTTTGCCGTTGCGCTCAAACATTTCAATATCGTGCTTGTTTTGAATTACTTTGGGCCGCTGCTTTTGTTGAACCCTTTGTTTATTTGTTTGCCACGCGACACACACACACAAGCACACACACACACAGCTGCACACACCTTGCGGCTGGCGGCAAGTGCATCCATTTCCATCCCAGCTTCAGGTCCAGCCATTACAATCAAGAAGAGCGCTTCCGTTTTGCATTTCATTCCGCGTTTTGTATTTCCGCAATTTCGATTTAAAATAAAACCACGTCGAGCTGCAAGTCATGGGCGGGCAAGGGGGTAAACTGCCTGGGTCTTTACCATCTTTTGCTGGCATTGGGAATGCGCAGGTGTCACTGAAAAACAGCCAACGACCGTTAAACGATTTTCGAATGAATTCCAAAATTCGCGATTGTTTCACCAACTGTGGGCTGTTTTAACTGGGATTGGGATTCGCTTAGGGTTGGGATTGGATTGGGGTTTGGGTTTGTGTATGGGTTATGCTGGATTTGTGACAAGGGCAGGTGAAATGTTGCGCGTGTAAACAATTTGGCGGATTAAATGAGTCCCAAATGAGACGTTTTTACGCCACATCATAAACTCTGACGCAAGATCTTCTTATCCGTTATATTATACAACTGGCAAAAGATATACTAAATTTGCTTGTGAGTTTTTATAGAAAATGTATATTCAAGTATTTTCTATAAAATTTTGCTGAATTATTACTTTTTTTTTGGGATTTGCTGAATTCTAGAAAATTTATATTCAAGTATTTTCTACAAAATTTTGCTAAATTCTTCTAAGACCTTTAAATTTTGCTGAATTCTTCTTCTTAGACCTTTAAGATAACAAATGAAATAGTTCAATACTCTAATACAATTTTAATAAATTAGTTAAGTATCAAAAATCAAATTTTGTAATCGAAATTGTTTGTATGCTGAACTTCTAAAATATTTACAATCAAATTTCATCATTTCCGCTTTCATCTGAATACCAAAATCTGAAAGCTTTACCCATAGAGCAAATTATTTCATTTCATATTCATATTCTTATAAAATTTCAGCGTTTTTTTCAGTTCTGGTCAACTTGAAATCGAATAGTATAATAGCTATAAGTAATGCTGCAGTCTAAAGTTCCAGTAGATTGAATTCCTTAAAAAGACTCTCTCTCTCGCTATCTCACTCTCTCTTTCTCTCTGCCATGGCCAAGGGAAGTGTCAAAATTGAGTTATTTCTGTTCAATATTGAATTTATCAACAGGCACGAGACGCGACCGATACGTGTTCGGAATAGACATACTCAAAGCAGAAGCCAACCCCCCGCTTCGAGCCCGGCTGACACTTTGGCATTAAAAGTGTCGCCTGTATTTAAATATCCAATTGACGGGCTGATGTGCTAGAGCGTGTGTAAGGTGCGGGGGACGAGCTGGACGAGCTGGTGTTGGAAACATTTAAAAATGCGTCGAATGGCGCTTGACTTTGACATGGCCCAAATTCAGTTAGCCCGAGTTCCACTTGCCAATTGGTTGTTGGTTGCCCTGAAAATGACACCCGAAGTGTTCTGAATTTTAAAATCCGACTTACACAGAAACTCATCTCAGTGCTAAGGAGACGACCCCCTCGAAAAGGTGTGCAAGACGTGTTTCAATTTTCGAATTTTAATGCGTATTCCGACGTCTCGTTGTCTCGGGGTGGATTTCCGGCATGGACATGGGTGCGATTTATCCATTATTATTAACATACCTTTGCATTTCCTCTTCGGAACATATATATATACTCTGTATATGTATTCAAATTGAGACATTAGACAAATTAAATTTACACCTATTTCATTTGATTGTTATCGCTTGTATACCCACTTAATTATGCCATTCCAGAAAAGGACTTCTGTCATTTGCATTTTTTAATGCACATTCACATTCACATTCACCGTTATTGCGGCAAGCCCAGGCAATTATAGAAAAGCGAAACATTTCAGCTCATAAAAGCAAATGATATAGTAACAAAAACAATGTGAAGAAGCCCTCGGTGCTATGAATCGAATATGTTTACATAGCAGAAATTCTGTTTATAGGTCTATTATCATGTATATAGGTTAACATAAGCATATATTATAATAATTATATATGCTATTATCATATAGATGTTGTATATGAATATATCTATATCATATCAACATATATATACAACAATTATATTTAGAAATAATTGAATCTGAAAATGAGTTGATTTTGTGGCAGGAATATTTGTTGCTCTTAGTTAATTGTAGAGGTTTGGTATTATCTATATCTCATCTAGCATATTTTTGATGCTTTAAAGTCAGATATTTCAAGAACTTATATTTAAAATTTTAGCATCATACATAGCTATTCGAGTATTTGGCCTAAATATGAGACTTCTTGCTCAAAGGTGCAGAAGTTTAAAGCTATGGTATGGAAAGTATGGTTCGAAAATATTATTAATATCAAATAGAAACCTAATATGTTGATAACAGAGAAATCTATTAAAAAGCAAATTGTAAGATTATTATAAGATTATTATTGTAAGATTATATTATCTTATAAATTCATGGCAGGGTTTACAGCTAAGCTAAGTTGAAAGCTAACTCCATGTTTAGAGGTTTGTTTCAGTTTATGAACTTATTTTATTCCTAGTATAAGCTCAGGTTACTTTTGGACTAAAAAATCACTTTGCAGGTACTAACAAATTATTATACTCGTTCACGAAGTGAATAGAGCATATTGGTTTTGCAGCTAGAGACTAGAGACTAAAATTTGGAACAATACTCGTGTGTTCTGAAGGTTTATAAAGTGTTAACATATTTAAGATACGCTTACTGGGAGCCTAACAAATCTGGAGTCTTTATATCTTTTCAAACTGTCTATGTATCTGACCCCTAAACAAAAAGAGATGGTATACATACCTAGTCCCATTTGGGGCATGGCAAATCGGTTAAGACTGTATCTTAAAACTGTTCTCCTCCTTAGATTGACCAAAAATCATTGACATACCCCTCTTGAGGACGTGGAAAATCAGAAAAAATATATCTTCCACAGCTTTAACGCTGGGATTACCAAATTTTGCAGTGAAATTACTATTGATCCGCTCTACTTATAATATTTGATTAAGTTTAATACGTCTTTTAACCGTGAACGAGTATATATTCACTGGAACGTTCTTACTAATAATTTCAGTACATTTTACTTTAAGATGAAAAATAACTTGTCTTTAATATTTTCAGATCTTGCTCCTCCTGCATCTTTCTGTACCACATACTACCACATACATATATAAAGAAAGCTTCAGGAAAAATGTTCGTGTTTTCTTCAATCATTTCTCTATTTCAGTATTAAATTCAAGTTACAAAATATATAAAAAATAGGAATTAAAATGCTTTAACCAGCGAAAGCGTGTTTACGATCATAATAATATTTTGCGTAGATTTTGAAGCCTTCGACATTTGGAGTCCACATCGAATCAATAGCGATGACTAGATTGGCTAGTTGGATAATAAAAAGGAGGAAAAGAGTTAGGCTCATTAGCAACACGCGATAGTCGAATAAAAGCGAAATGGCAAATCAAATGCTGAAAGGAAGTAAAAAAGGCGCTGAACAGACGAAGCGCAAATCAGTTACAACTATGGACAGTTATCTCAGCGGGTCATCTCTTCACGAAAGGACAATTATGAGTGGACATGCTAATTTGTGCGTGGCTGGGCAAGGACAGGCACGCGCCAAAGCAGAATACCTCAATATTTGTTGAGGGAACGTGATTTGGCGCATTTGCCAGACCAACGGACCGCGCCCCAAACAGCTCCAAGGCAGCGCCGCGCCCAGGACACCACAGCGAATCCTTTCACACACATACACACACACACGACGATTGCTGTGCTGCCTAAGAGTATGCAAAATGTTTTGTTCACGCTGCACAAACAGGCACAACTGAACATGGAAGACGCGAAGCGTAACCGCTGAGCACGCAAAGGGTTAATTAATTAAATGCGCTTTAGCTTTGATACATCTATATACACATATATATATACCTATGGCTAACAAGCACATAGACACAGGTAAGATATATATATATATACATAATAGGTATATATCAGATACAGCCACAATCTGTTGCACATGCCGTTTGACTCCGCCCCAGCAGCTGGCCACACCCCATTGGATGGGCTCGCGTGCCACCCCCAAAAGGTTGGCAACGTCTTTGATGTTAACTTCGCAAAGTCTCAAGAAAGTGCCTGGAGCTGTCGCTTTGCAATTTCCAGCCACAAATTCCAACTTTGCCCCTGCACAAAAAAAAGTTATGAAAACGTTCAGTTTAACGCTTCAATTGCCTTTCACTCGAAGACTTTACTTTTATACGTTTTCTTACTTGCATCTATTTATAAAGGAAAACTGCGTTCTGGGTGTGTTTCATTGTGTCATCGTCTATAACTTTTTCTCTTGCCCTGAACTCAGAAAATGTGCTGTTGAAATATAGAAAATATGCCGAAGGTCACATTTACTCTTCTGAATATACTACACTATATATTAGAAGATACTTAAGCTTAACATATATAGTCTATGTAATCTGATTATTTATCAGACAGCGCGACTAGGAAATATGAGCTTTCTTAGTGAATATATATAGATATAGAGTATAAAATCTCTAGCTTTGTGGCTTACGAGATCGCTGCTTTTATACGGACAGACAGTCGGACGGACGGACGGATGCACGGACGGATGGACGAATGGACAGTCGGAGGGACTGACGGACGGACGGACAGTCAGTCGGAGGACGGACGGACAGACGGACAGTCGGACGTACAGTCTGAGGGACGGACGGATGGACAGTCGGAGGGACGGACGGACGGACTTACAGTCAGTCGGAGGGACGGATGGACAGACAGTCCGAGGGACGGACGGACAGTCCGAGGGACAGGCGGACGGACAGACGCATAGACGGACGGACAGGCGGACGGATGGACAGACGGACGGACAGTCGGATAGATGGATAGATGGATAGACGGACATGGCTATATCAAATCAGCTTGTCGTCCTGATCAAGAAAATATATACTATATGGGGTCTGCAACGCCTCCATCCGCCTGTTACATACACTGTCACAAAAACCATTATACCCTGAAATCCTATTTTCTATGGGTTCAGGGTATAAGAATAATACATATGTATATTAAATTACTTAAAATAATTTCTGAATATATTGAAAGAATACAGCTAAGTTCACATATGATATTTAAAAACCTTTTTAGAAGAATAAACTTTAATCTTGCAAATCTTTCGTCTATAATTTTAAGTGTAAAAATATAGCAAAAAGTGGAGTCTTAAAAAACTGAGCAACTGCATATAAGATCTACTCTTGGTTTTTTGTTTGCCTGGATCTATTAAAGTTTGAAAGTTGTCCAAGTATAATTTATAGTTGAATAAGGGCTGTAAATCCAAAAAGAATTGGTTTCAGTTACGCTCTATTTTGTTTTTAGTTTTAAATTAGGATAATTTCTGGGGATAGCTAATGTTTTATTCATAGTAAAATCATAATTAGATCACTTTTTGTAAGGTATATATAGTTGAGAAACTAACTCAAAGTGCTCGATATCTTCACATAAATTCACTGGATACCTACTAGTCTATCAAATTTCAATGTTTCAGCTAAAAGAAGAAACTTAAAAATGCTAAAAAAACGCAATGACATGAAGTCAATTCAAAGTACTTGGCTGTTAATTAGAAGCTCATTTTCAATTAATCAAAACGCCAAAAGAAGCGGCAACAACATCCGTTACAACAGTTAACGTCATCGCGTGTGCTGGCCTCCACAAGAGCCACGCCCACTCCAGGGGCAATGTCAACGCCAATTGATTGCCACAGGATATTAATAATGCAGGTGGATTGTTGAGCTCGTCGATTCGAATTGGAGTCGAAGGCGAAGGCGCATCTCGTTTTATTCGTGTTAGCTGCTCACTAAATTATTCGAGACGCGCTGCCAAATTGTTTGGGGACAGCAAGTGGGGCATCAACAGCCTATCCCGGCTGCCATTAACGGTGCTTAGCCTGCGGCAGTTGCTACCCACCTGGCAGAGACGGCACGGCACACCTATAAACATTAAGTTGTCAATAAAGGTAATTCATTATGTCGCTCTCGAGTGCCTCCGGGGAATGGATCGGATCTGCGGCCAAAGCAAATTGTCCGCCCGTTAAGCGAAAAGCCGCAATACTTTTAGCTCTGCATCTTTCTTACCTGTATCTTTTTTTTGTGGCTGCCTCGCATTTGACATTCAACACTCAACTTTGGCTGCTTCGCTGCGGCTTCTGCATCGACGAACAATAAAATATTTCTCTGATGGGCAATAAAAAGCTTATTGCTTATTGCTTATCGTTGTCCTTAGGCAGACGGACAAAAGCGTGAACCTCTTCACGACAATTTAGTGGAACTGAAGGAAAATTCTATTTTCAAACTGGAAAAACAATAGTAAACATATTTTCTGGAGGAGTCAACAATTTCATAGTCAACTTTTAAGCTAAGTTTGCTAAACTACAAAATTACTCTGAGATGAAACTTTTTGGGAAACCATAAGGAATAGTTATTGTCTTTGACTGCAATCAAATTGCACAACTCTTTTTCAAATTTCAAGTAAGTCAGACAAAGAGCCAATCAATGACTGCTTTTAGTCGCTGGCTAAAGAGTGTCTCCCTAGACGCCTTATTGCTAGTCTACTCTATTCTGAGTAATAAAGTAGAGGGATCGGCTAACTTCGGTCATGCCGAAGTTTGGTTATTCCCTTGCAATCGTAAAGGATATAAATATAGGTTTATCTGATTTGCCAAGAAGAGATTAAGATTGACGAGTTTGGCGTCCCAAAGTGTAAGATTGTAGAGGATACCTATAACTACTTTGGTCACTACCAAATTTTGAAAAAAATTATGGTAAACACTATATAGATAGACTATAGGGTAGATATATAACTTTTTGATCGATCTCAAGAAAAGGTCAATAGTAGCCTACTGGACAAATTTGGATATTCTAGCTCTTAAACTGTACAAGATATAGTTTTATCCTATTTGCCACGCCCCCAAAAGGCGTAGCTACATATACTATACTATATCTTTCCTCATGGGGGTGGATACATAAGTATATATTTAAAATTTTCAGTCTTAGACTTCAATATCGCTGAATTTTTCCCGAGCTATCCTATGAAAGCTCTAGGATATAGTCGTTCAATCGTGATGATCCCGAGTTATACAATTCCTGCAACAGAGAGACGAATATGTGCAAAATTTCTCTAGGAGATTCATTCATCCAGACAGACAGACAGTCGGACAGTCGCACAGTGCTATATCAACTCAGCTTGTCGTGCTGCTCAAGCATATATATTCTTTATTTAGTCGGTCCTTCCTTCTGACCAAAATGAATATACCCTTTTTGCAAGGGTATAAAAAGAAATTGCTAAATGAATAGCAATCCTTTTAGATATTCGATACTGGGACGATATGAATTGCAAATAGCAAAGCGAGTGCACAGACAAATATCTATATACTTATTGAGTATCTTGTATCTGTATATTGTATCTGTATCTTTAGCGTGTTTGGTGGCCAATGCGGTGACCAGGACACCCGCCACGGACCTGGCATGGCCATTGGCTGGAAGCTGGATGCTGGAGCTCGCGTGACACGTCAGATCAATTTTTCGAAATATATTTTCTATGAAATTTATTTGCCTGTCATTAGAGTTTGGCAGAACGTGCTTTGGTCGCATTTGCAAGTGCTCCGCTGGGGGCAATGGCTAAAAACAGCAGCCGGAGTTTCGACATTGGAGTCGAAGCCAAAATAGATATTGCGAGCAGTCGCACCGGTGACAATCCGTACGTGTGAGCGCAACAAAATGGGGAAAATACATTTTTGTATCTGACGGATACCCGCAGAGGAGAGCACGTGTGTTTTATGAAAATTGCGTTTCAATTGACAAAAAGTGAGGCGCGAGGCGGTGGCATAAAATATGGCAATTGGACTGAAACTCTTTCGAGCTTTATGTGCCCCAATCTACCCAATCCTACCCATGAATATGGCCCGCTCTGATGAAATTGTTTTCATTTCGACAATTTTCGCTGGCGCAACGCGTGTCGACGGGCGGTCCCGTTGGCTTCAGGTCCTGGCTTCAGGCTTCAGGCAGTCGGGATATTTATTATTTTATTAGCGGCGTGTGTTCAACCCATGCCCAGGCATTATTCTCGCTGGGTGTGGCGCAATTTTTACGGCCACTCGCGCGCTTAACCCTTTCCCCATTCCGTCTGTCTATTTTGGCCAAAAAACGGAAAGGAAGGCGAGCAGGCCAGGCTGTTATCATAATTAAGTAATGGCTCCGTCCACACAGCCACATGTCCAACCACGTCCTTGCCAGTCGCTCGTCCTTAAGTGCTGCCCACTCGAGCGTCACTTCGTATGCAAACGGGATTCACTTGGACTTGGGCCTGCCCTCAGTCCTTCCTCGAGTCCTTGTTTGCTTGTTTGTTTGCTTATCGTGTTGGTTTTCGTATTGAGTTAGCACTTGATGTTGTTGTTGTTGTTGTTGGCATGAATAATTACAGGAAAAATCGTAACTCTGTTGCACATGCATAATGCATGTCCTCAGTCAACACATGCGCCCACTTTCATTGAACTGAATTCTAGGCATAAATATCAAATTGTATTTAAGAGTTCGTTATGCTTAACTATTAAATAATATTGCTATTGCGTTTGGTTAAAGACTAGTCCTACTTTTTGATATGCATTTAATATATATTTACAATTAAATTGGAATCTTCAAGAAATCGTAGTATTTTATAGAAACTTAGTATCTCAATCAAATTTTCAGGTAAACAAAATAATATACAGAAATTTCTTAACTTACCTCTGTTAGCTTTCTAAAACTAAATTTAAGATTTAAACATGTATCGTGTACATAAAAACAACTTTATTAGCTTCAAGTATTTTATTTATTTTTATACAAGAGAATCTTTATCACAGATTATGTTTCGCTTTAAAATATAAAGGGCTAATATTGGCACCCTCCAAAACTAATTATAAAATACAAAAAAAATTATGTAAAAATGTCACAGTAGAAAGACAAATTGCTAAAACTCTGCAAAATGCTGTATCACAAAAGAGCTTAAAGAACATTATTACATTATTTATAGGGTAAGAAAGCGCATTAAATAATATTAATAAAATGTTTCAATTATAGAAATGAATGTAAGGAAACGCCTTATATTATAAAAACAATTAATAATTTGCAAAATGCAAAAAGAAGGAAGAAGGAAAGAAAAATACTTATTCAAGAAAGGCTGCTTCTTATAGATAAACCGACATTCAAGCAAGATACAGACATTTGAAGTAGGTGATTTCAGACTTGATACAATTTTAAGCAAAAAATTTGATGTATTTTTTCTCCAAATTTGGTCAAATTCTAGAATACTGATTTTTGAAGGCCAATCGATAGAACAGATCCGCACGAGTTAAATAACGCATTTTTTTTTAATGTATGACTTCATTTAGCCGAGTTACACTCATGGTAAGCTCAAAACTGTTGATTTCAGGATTCATTCAGTTTTATTGCAAAATATTGATAAAATTGCTCAAACTCTTATAGATTCTGGAATGCAGTTTGAAAGTTGGGGATTGCTACCTATTAAAAAAGGGTTAGTTCTTAAAGATCAGTCAAAATACAACTTACACACTTGAATTTCAACAAGTAGCTAATTTCTGACTCGATCCAATTGTGTTTAAAAATGTAATGTAACCCCCTGCTTTTTTAATGATTTCTTGATGTTTTATATTATCTTTTTTAAAATACCAATTGATATTACTGATGCGTGCAAGTAAAAAAAAAGAAGTTATTTGAAGATCGGCCTTCATGGTAAGGTAAAATTATTGATTTCAGGAACGACCCATTTTTTTTTAAAAAACTTGATAAAATTGTTCCGTACTTATAGATTGTGGAATGCACACTGAAAGAAAGAAGCAGTGTCTATCAAAAAGGCCTGGATGCTAAGAATCGGCCAATATTCAACCGAGCTGCAGCCATTTGGAAGGAGCTGATTTCGGACTCGATCCAATTTTGGTTAAAAATGTGTTTTTGGTTTTCAAATGCCAATTGATATTATAGATCCGTGCGAGTAAAAAAACATAATTTATTTAAAGATCGGCCTTTATTTCGCATAGCTACAGTCTTGACTTTTGAAAAATCAATGAGAAATACTAAACTAAATACTAACTTAAGCTAACTTAAAAAAATTAAGTTGAATTGAATATTTTCACAAGTATGCTCATTCGACACATATTTTGATATTTATTTATCTTGAATAGTATATTGCCATATCCTGCCATATAATAATGTGAATTGTGCGAGTAGTTGAATGGTTTGCCTACCAAACGATTTGTTTAAAGATTTCATTTATGGTTTTATGCTCACATGCCACTTAACAACTACCAACAAGCGCAGATAAAAGAGCAGAGAAAATAAAATGGCATTATGGCCCGATAAAAGCAACCAAAATCAATTGAAGGCATTGCGCAAATGGGCGAGTCAGCTCGTCAGGTGACAAACTTAGTCATGGACTCTGAACTGTTGCTATATGGCAGGCAATTGTTTTGGCTTTTTGGTTGGGTCGGGCGTTATCTGCGTAGCTTAACAGCTATCGTAAGCTGGCCCCGGGTTTTTTTTTATCATCATATCTGAACGTAGAGCGTTTACTTTCGTTTCGTTTTTGGGGGCAAAAGTTCAGTGCGCGGCATGGAACCCCACAAAAGGCCTTCCTAATTGCGCACTAAATTAGCCTCAACAAAAATTAAAAAAATAAAACAAAAAATTTTAATACGAATGAAGCCCAATGAATGAAGCTAAAATACGCTCGAACATGAAATGCGCCGCCAATCAAAAAGGCACACATTAAAATTACCCACGGAATTGCCGAAAAAGAACCGAATTGATGAAAATGAATAAGTAAATGGGCTGCTCAACTGGTTGACGGGGTTTACGAGTCACTTAAAAAAGCTACTGCTGTTGGTGCCTCCTCTTGGGCACCGCCTTCTGTGTCAAAACTGTGAAAGCTGATTTCAATTCCAACCGCCGAAGCAAAACAATTGAAAACCCACTCAATGGGAATTATGATTAACTGCAGACCGAAAATACGCTAAATATCTATAAAAAAAAGTATAATAACAATAATGATAAAAAATTGATCAGCTGAGCTCCATTTCGAGTAGAGCTTATAAACATTTTAACATTTGAAACAGTTTCCTTTTTTTGTAAAGTCTCATATAATATGGTAAGAATTAAGTTTGCAATTTAGTTAATATTAGATTGGGATAAAAATGAGTTGCTAATGGGAGTATGAGTACGGGAGTATTTTAGGCAAAAATGCATAGAAAATAGATCTGTTTTACTAGTAGGATTGTAAAGTAAAAAGTATAAATATTTAAAAAAGCTGTTGAAGAATGTTTTAATGTTATAAATGTTCTATGTGCCTCATCACTTTTCATCAATTTTAATTTGTGTTATTTTTTTTTTTTTGATTTTAATCAAATTTTTGTATTTTATTATCATCAAACTGATTTATATTTTTTTAAGCTCGTAATATTTTCATAGTTCTATTATTTTGGGTCCCAGCTAATAATAAAAGTTCAAATATAGAAACAATCTAGAAGATATAACATAAAGAATATGTTTTGGACCAGCAAAATCGGTAGCTTTTTGAATAAAGTAATGATGGTTTGAAAACAGGTTCTCAGGACTCCACAGCTCACACTTGTCAAATGTATGACACTTTCTCTCTTTCCGCTCTTTTATATAAATAAAAAACAAATATTTTGATTCCAATTTAAGGCAGTTATAAGTGTTATTCCCGAATCTATGTATATATATTTTCTCCAGCTATAATAACTAAAATAAACAAGATAAAATAATCGTTGTTTTACGATATGCGATTCCAGTCTCAGATTCAGAAAAATGTAGCCTGTATCATAATTATTTTAATAACCAAGGCTCTCCCTTCAGAAGTAATATTATAATTTCTAATAATTCTTTAAATTAAAATATTTTTTTTTACTTTATTAAAAACTTTCCTGCATATCTAGAGAAACTACTTTTAAATATGAAATTTGTAAATCTTACAACTCTCAAGCACATCTCGCTTTCTGGAATTTCGTTTGCGATTCGGCTTTGGTTTCAATGCCGACCTCATCAGCTCATATTGTCGATCAATGGCACCCATACTCAGTCGGTCGGCAGCCTCGTTTGGTGGGGAGCTGTCCTTAGTTTCATGAGCGCGCAATGCTATTGAGAATACATTCGGGGGCTGGATGGCGATCAATTTAAATTAAGCCGAAGATTTTGTTTTAATTAAAAATCTTCAAATGCGCTTAATGACAATTAATTGGTCAACATCATCGGCTCTCGATCGGATCCTAACTTTCCATTTCCACAATTTACACTTTGCAGATTGCAGCGTCATTCCGGCTGAGCGATCGTATTGCCAGATGGCCACCAGTCACGCAACCACCATAAAATGCACCACACGGCGCACCACTCGATGCTGCAACTGTTCTACGCTTGAGGTTATGTTTTCTGTTCGTTCGTTTCATAATGTTTCTCTGTCAATTGAAGCAAATCAAACTGAAAAGTGACGACACACCCACGCAACGCCTTCGATTCTAGTTTTCGTCTCATCAAGCCGAATGCATGATCCAATATTGTATGAAAATCACTCGATCTATCAAAGTGAAGAATTAAAGATTGTTTCGAGAGAAATTTCTACACGTTTTGAACTTTGCAGAGCACTGAAATTGCAATTAATTACTTTTAATGATTGATAACTTGGGGTATTGTTATTAAATCGATAAATATCGATATCGATAAACTGAATTATGGCCACATCTAAAAGATTATGTAACATATACTCTACTGTTTGATAAAGATGAAGTGATGTTTAATATATGAAATGTGACTAATATAATTGAATAATAGATAATAATAATAAAACAGTGAAACCTCGATAAACCGAGCTTCGTCATAACGAAAGTCTCTATATTGCGAAGTACCTTGAAAAAATCTCGTTCTTTCGAAGTTTTTCATACAATAATGCACTATAGGTATAATGAAGAATATCTCAGCTTGAAAGCCTCTATATAGCGAAGCAATTACTTCAACACCTCTATACAACGAAATCCCAAAAAAGCAAAATAATATTTGTTGCAAGCCGTTAAAAGTCCCGTTATCAAAAACCTCAGCATAACAAAGTCTTGCTTCAATTTTCTGAATACAACGGAGTCAAGAAGAACAAAGAAAAATAACCAAATGTTTTAACTCTAATTCACCCCACTTCAGTGGAATTTTTTGCATTATTTAAATGTAAATAGATAAAAACAATATTTATAACAAATTTTTTTTCAGATTTCTTTAAGTTTCGTTTCACCTGGGTTTTACTAATAAGTACCCCTAGCGATTCAATAGATATAACGAAGAAATTTGTGATTCCCCTCACTTTCGTTATATCGAAGTTTCACTGTAATATAATAGAGAATAATATAATAAGTAACAATCTGTTTTACTGAAATGATACTAAGGGTAACTTAAACTAGCTCCACAAAAGGAAATTCCTAAGATTTTGTAATCAAAGAAATTTTATTGTAGAATAAATATTTTATCATTTTAAAAAAAGTAATCAATGAAAAAAATTAACTTTTATTATATATTTTGTTTGAAGAATCGTTTTGGAAGTTTTTAGAATAATTGTACCAAAAATTATATTATTTTATTTTCGTCAAATTAGAAAATATTTTAAAATTTTTCTGAACCGATTATGAACTATTTTCTTCCTGAATTCCCAACTACAGCAAATGACGTCTACAAGGCATTTAATTGACCTATTATGAAACATACGTGTAGTTTGAATAAATACCAGCTGATATGCTCTAATTGTAAGAGTATGTGTGTGTGTGAGTCTCCCAGAGGTATTTCAGAGTAGGGCAAACCTACTGCTAACCTCGTTACTTAGCCGCAACTGCTTATTAGTGTGGAGCCAAAGGACAGACCAAGGGGGCGTGAACTCTACTGATGGTCAGCGAAATGACGTTAATAACTAGCTAAGGATAAGTTAGAGAGGAGGTTTTGGCAGGGAGGTTACGGGAGTTGAACTAAATAATCTGTGAACTTTACAATGAAGGAAACAGCAGAAACTCGAACGCGTGAACAGCTGACAGTCCCAAAAGGCAAACACAACTCTGATGGACTGTTGATGACATAATATGCAAATAATGCACACACACATACAGGTAATACACACACACACACACACACACATATATATATATATATATACACTCACAGTAGTGTGTAGGTAGCTGCACTATATAGTTTTTAGCTTGATTTCTTCAGGGAATTTCTCCGCATGTCAGCTGACAAAATAAACGACTGTGTGTGTGTGTGTTTCCTTATGTGTGTTTGTGTCTCTTGCAACTCGTTTATCTTTCGGAACTTAGACCTGGTAATTTAGTTAATTACTTTAACGTGTAACTGGAAGCCTTTCGAAAAGGTGCGGAGCTGCCGTCTAATCGCCAGCTTTGACAGTTGAATATGTCAGCGGGTTGCGTATTAGGTGCCAGCTTTTATTTTTTTTTATATTTTGCATAAGCGAACGCTTTTCGCTGTAATTAAAATAATTACCCCTTCCGTTTAACCCAGTTTCACAGCTGCCCACGCCTCGTCGCTGCTCAATTTGTGGCTGCAGCCATTAGCCCGCATTGTCTTCAGTCACAGTTTTGCAGCAGTGACTGGAATGGTGATGGTGATGGTGACGTCTCCCTGCCTATTGTTATTATTTTGTCACATGTGAACTGAGGCGTAAGCGAAGCGATTACAAAAGGGGTTTACAGCAGCAGGGAGAGGCAACCAGGACTCGCAACGTTTAGCTAACAGCAGGAGCGGCATCATTCGACTCTGTTTGCATACATATGTAGCTAAACTGACGCTTGCGGCGCTGATTGTTCCTTTTGTCGAGCCGCTGAAATCGAGACTTACCCTTTGATCCCAATGCCCCCAACCCTCCGGCGTTTGTGGCTGTGGCTGATCGAACATTATCCCATAATTATAGGGCTTCCGTATGTTGTGGGCATTGGCTTTTTGGGAGCGCACGTGCCTGCGCCCTGCCCACCCCGCTCTATTGTTGTTGATTCAATATTTATGCAACAATTTAGCCGCAAAATTTATTCATGATTTTACAAAATTTGTTTCAAAGTATTTCAGCCCTAAACCCTTTTTCGCTCATATGTCGTTTTGTTGTGGCCAATTTTCAGATTAGCCGATTTATATTTACATTTAAAAGGCTTGGGCGGAAAGCAAGTGTGCTTTTTGCACTGGAAATTGAGTAACGAATTTATGAAGTGACTGAAAATATGTGAATGCTGGTGAAAATATTTTGTTACATATCTTTGGCAAGTTAATTTATATATACTAAATATATGGACTTGAAAGTGGTTTTATATGAATACTTTTTGTTTTGAAAGTTTCATATGATAATCTGTTTTTTTGGCCTTAGTATAATACTAAAATACGTTACCTCGACTAAAAACGTGTTTTATTTGCATCTGTCGTATACTTACAAGAAACACATTGATTAGCAAACAAGTAAAAACTCTTTAGTCGAGACTGGCCGACTTCGGGATATCCTGAATCTTTGTTCGAGTTTGCATTTTTACATATGTACATATACATACATACAAATAATAATATGAATTCAACAAAAAAAGTTCTAATTGAAATTTGAAAAATTTGTTCATAGCGGGATCCTAACCTGCGACTCCTCGCTAGCCATTCTCATTGCAAAGAGTGAACGCACTTCTAAGTATGTGTGCACACGTATAGAAATAAGGCATGCGCTAGACGATTGCTACCGCTTGCTTTTGCCGATTCACAAAATAATTTCTTTTATAAGTTTTGTGTTACTAAACGGATTTTGATGAAGTTTTTAGAATTGAATCCTTTCATTTTATTTAAAATACAGTTTTACTTAAAAAATAATAATAATTTATTTGTGGCTATATTTACAACCGAACTTAAATTAAATAGATTTTGTAAAATGTGGAGACGGTATCCAAAATCTTAAAAAATCGAAAAAGTTTATTAGAAGCTAAATGCTAAATTTGATGACATTAAAAGATGTAATAGATCTGGTCAAAAAACTGAATCTCAATAACATTGGATGGTTTCAGCTCTAATAAAATCAATCTATATGTTTACATATTTACATATTTTAATATATCTATTTGTTAGTCTATGTACGTTGCTTCTGTTGTCAAGTAGAAAACAAAGAAATGAAAAAATTATCGATGATTTGAAACAAACTTGAATCGTTCCATATAAAATTTTAGTTTTCTAGAACTTATTCAATCGCCAGACAGACAGACTTGGCTGTTCTTTCGATCAAAAATATATATATTTATATCCCTGTCGTACATTTGCCAGACTAAGTTGGTCCCGAAAGTGCACGATGCAAATCTTTGTCAAAACCCTAACGGGTAAGACCATTACTGTTGAGGTCGAACCGTCGGATACCATCAAAAGTGTCAAAGCCAAGGTTCAGGACAAAGAAGGAATTCCTCCAGATCAACAGCGTGTAAGCCTTCCTGACAAGCAATTGGAAGAGGGTCGCACTCTTTCCGAATACAGCATTAAAAAAGAGTCAACCATGCACCTGGTGCTCCGCCTTCGTGGTGGTGTCAAGAAGCGTAAGAACTACTCCCAAGAAAATAACGCCCACGAGGAAGAAGGTCAAGCTAGCTATCCTTAAATACTACAAGCTTGACGATAATGGAGAGGTCCATCGCTTGAGACGCGAGTGTCCCGGAGAGAACTGTGGTGCCGGACTCGACTTGGCTGCCCACGAGGACTTGACAACTTGACTTCTGTCTTCAGCAAGTTAGCAGAAAAGTATTATTTTCACTGTAAATAAATATGAACTAATAGAAATTAGAAATAACTCCTGACAATGCGTCATATAATTTGTCACAAATTTTAATGCGTTTTGCTGTGGCATGAAAAACGCGTTCCAAATAACTCCATAATAAGTTGAGCATCGTGCTCTCAATTGGTATTGCGATATTACTGTTTGCTCGGAAATACTTTATGAAGTGCATAAAAAAATAAAACAGTTAAGAACAATTAAAATTTGAAATCATGCAAAAGTTCGAAAATGTCAAACTTCGAAGCGTGAGAAATATTTTTGCAGTGAATCAAAACCGGAGAAGGAGAAGATATTTTTACAATTAAAAAACGCGGTTAAAGTTGCAATTGTGGGAAGCAGCAAGCAGAGACTACACTGAAAAAAAAATAGTTGATTGTGTGTATTGAAATACGGATGGAATATATATATGAATATAAGGAATATCTCAGATATTATTAGATATTATTATTGTTCTTTTTCAGTATCATTATCATTGTCACTTCCTTTCTCATCATTAACATTCTTATCTTATTATTACCACTATATATATCATTATAATAATCATTATTCTGGTATTTGAGCCCAGATTCTCATTGTTTAAATCTAAGATATAATTTTAAAAGTGAAATATCTTAAGAAATTAAATTTTAAGAAATGAAAATTCAAGCCAATTACCTAAATTTCTCGATACTAAATCAAATCTTAAAATTGATATTATTACTGTTATTAATGTTTGTATTCTTTTATTCTTTCATATTCTTATTATCACGACTATTACCATTTTCTTTATCATTATTAGCATTCTAGTTATAGTTTTCATTATCATAATCTTATTCTGATATTTGAGCCCAAGTCCTCGATATTTAAATTGAAGATATAAATTAGAAACTGAAATATATTAAAAACTAAATTTCTTGACAATTTCTAAAATTTTTTTTATATAAAATCACATCTGAAAAACGTAATTCAAATAAAATTGATTTTCATTCAATTTTTGCTGACAGTGTAAACCACAAATCGTTTCAGACATGCGATTTCTTTTCACTCCATCATCAATTGGGAAGACTGCGATGGGGAGCTGGGTGCAGCGACTGCTCGGTCCAGCCCGGAACGCAATGTATCCGTTGGCTTTGTTGGCTGTGGGCGTTTGGCGTTTGGCGTTTGGATATGCGATATGGGCATGTCACCCTTTTCATTAGGCTCCATTAACAGTGTTGGGGGATTAATTGAATTTAATTGATTTGCCAAAGCAGACTGAATTGGCCACACTGTCTAGATTCCGCAGCGAGGCGAAGATACGACGCAACAGCTACAGATACAAATGCCATGTATCCATGAGATACATTACAGCTGAAACTGGAACTGGAAATGGCCGTTCGCCTCGCTGTTGGCTGGCTAAATTAATGAGTACATGGAATGGATTCTACTTTGGGCGACGTCTCGGAATCATTTGATCATCTAACAGTGCTTGCAAATACATTCGAGTACACATGAACTATCATATATACATACATAAATATATATAGACGAACCTATATGACATCATCATCCGCATTTGTGCGGGTCTTTGGGTTTCTATCTCTCTGTCCCGCTGCCTGTGGCTCAGTTAATTGCATGATGAGCCGCTGCTCACAGCTTGAGATCTGTTCCATCCATGTATGGGTGTGAATTCTGCTTGTCTCCCAGCCCATTGGCTGTGAGGGGGCGGCTGCTGTGGGCGTGGGATTTGGAGCTGCTGCTGCAACTGGGCAACTGGCGACTTTTCAACTAACCGACTGACACTTTTGACAATGCAACTGCTTAATTACATAGATTACCATCATTGCTCTGCACAATTGTGCCCTGGGCTCGACTGCTTCTAAATATAACTTCTCCTAACTAATTAGTTTCAACTATGTGAACTATGCATTTGCGTTAAATATGTGAACCAAGTGAAAGAATATGTTTGAATCAAACAAAAAGAGAAGTGGAAGGAAATTGTTTTAAATTTTTTTAATATTGCAAATTGAGAATTCGCTAAAGTAGTAACTAAGAACAGAAACAGAAATATATTTTTGTTAATTCGAGAATGCTAGAATTTGGGAAAAAGTATTGCAGTTAAATCCGAAGTTTTTGATTAGAAAAATTATTTAATTCAGTTTTTGGATTGGTTCGCAAAACCATTTATGGGTTTACTTTGATAATTAGCTAGTTAAAAACAGACTAAGCGAGTTGGAGAGTTATACAAAATTTTATATGGTTAAAGAGTTAAATTTTTTTTTAAGTTTTAAATGAAATATTTTTTTAATAGCTTTTAAATAATAATAAAAATTTTAATAAATATTTTCCAAAGAGTTTTTACTTTATGAAAGTTGCAAAGTTTTTGCCGTGTGCAAATTATAATATATATATATATATATATATATATATCCTATGTTTTAAAACACAGTTGAATCCCGATAATTCGAAATGGCAAGGGATAATATTTTTTACGAATTACACAGGAATTCGATTTATCGAACACGAATTGGAATGCATTTTTTCAAGGGAACAGCATTTTTTACGAATCATTGAAGTTTTCGATTTAGCAGGGGACGAAATCTCGGGATTCGATTGTGTAAACATTTTAATTTATTGTATATAGATTTTTGACATAATAAGTGTAAATTTTTTACAGATTTTATAGATTATTTTGACAGATTTTGTATAGAATTTTGATAGATTTTTGATAGAATTTATATAGTCTTATGGAATAATAAAACTCAGCTGGCGATTTTAAAACTTAAGATAAATGTTATATTAGTTACTAATTCCACACAGTTAAAAACAAAAAAAAATCTTATACTACTTCTATTAATTGATTAAAAATATGATAGATAGATAGATAATCTATCATATTTTCACATTATATAGATAATCTTTCATATTTTCAATCAATTTCTTAAGTCTTGTGTAATTCATTCTTGAAGCTCATCGCTTTTTCACTTATTGTTAGAGAAATTAATATAATATTTCTCCGACGCCACTTTTTCGACTAAAATATGTTTTCAAACGGGATTGGCGACATTTAATTGCCTGGATTATCTAAAAATGGTAAACACCTTTGGAAATACTTCAAAGTGAGTAAAGCTGAAAGCGGTAAACGTTATCAAAGTGCTGAGGATTTGTGCTGATAAACAATACTACGCCACAATCAGAAGAGAACAATAACAAATGTATTTGCGACACACTTTGAATACAAACAGACGAGGGAAAAAAAACAATTTCTTTTGATTGCATTTCCAATTATTTGCGAGCAAATGTTGACATTTAAATCAGTATTCAATTATTTAAAGCGAGTCGCAGAGTGAAATGTATTACAAAAGTTGTGCTTGTTCGTTGACTAAAAACTACAAGCTATATACATATATATATTTATATATGTATAGGTATAGGTGTACAGCTTTTGTGTAGTGTGCAAATATTTTTGTTCGATTTGTATTTGTTTTACCTTGATTTAAACATTGCGCTGGCTCCGCCCCCAACTGGAATTCTTTTTTTTTTGTTTTTTTTTTTGATATGGCTGCTCTACTTTCGCACACACACACACACTTACACACATATACACTCATACGGGCCAGTTTTGCAGCGAGTCGTCGTCGCTGGTCGGCGCCACCAATGCGAGGTGAGACGCGTGCGAGCTCCTCCCACTCGGCTGTGGGGCGACCCAATCACAGCGTTTGGGGCACTGCGCATGGTAGGGATTGCGTTTGCGCCTCTGTTTTCACAGATAACAAATCTTAATCGGTGCGCAATGGTTGCTTATCTGTTGCCTACTGAAAAATCAATCGATTCAATCGAATTCGTTTGTTCGCTAATTAGCTTTTGCACAACATTTGTTGTTCTTCTCGTTTAAGTTTTTATTTTCTCTCTCCCTCTCCCTCTCCCTTTTTCTCTCTCTCTCGTTTTCGTTTTGTTTTTTGTTAAATCTCTCATGTGGCGACTGCGACGGTTAGAAAAACAGAATAAACCCTATAAATACATACATTTGCAACTATTCGTTTGTATTTCAATCAAAATCATGTTTGTAAACCGTTTGATTGATAAAAGTGCCACAAAAAGCGCTTCGAGTTGGCTGAATAATAATGCGGATGGATTAACTTCCAAGCCTCGATACTTTAGGTGATTTTCTGAAATTTATTTTGAATTGAAATTCATTTGATTTAATTGATTGACCAACAGAATGATTGACTTGTTGACTAGCTGACTGACCAACTGACTCATAGAATGATCGATTGATGGAGCAATGGACTAATGGAGACATTTACTTATTGATGGCTTGATTGACGGATAGACGATTGACTGGCTGATTGACTATGTACTTGATAGACTCACTGTTTGCATGCTTGTCCGACTGATAGACCGATTAATTGATAAACTGAATGATTGAATTATTAACTGATTGACTTACTGACAGCCTGACTGGCTAATTGATTGACAAACTAGCTATTTGACTGACTCTTTCATTGCCTGACTGACTTGCTGATTGACTGGCTGATTGACTGGCTGATTGACTGATTAGCTGATAGAGGATTGATTGACTGATTAGCTCACTAACTGACTGGTTGACGAATAGACAGATTTACTGTCTGATGAACTGGTTGACTGATAAGAATTGGCTTACTGACTGATTGATAAATTGATTGATTAACTAATTACTTGATAGACTGACTGATTGCCTTCTTCACTGACTGATTACCTGATTGACTGCATGATTTAATGATTAACTGGTTAACTGATTGTCAAATTGACAGCCAGACTGCCTGATTGATTGATAAGCTAACTGACTGACTGACTGATCATTTCCCTGACTCTCTAACTCATTTACTCCCTGATTCACTGGCTGATTGACTGGTTGACTGAAGCTAGTCGAGTTACTGACCTTCTGGCTGACTTTCAGACTAATTGATTGACTTATGATTGACTGTGTCTTACACTGAATGATTGCATACCCAACTGATCTACAAAATGATTGAAAGAGTAACTAATTGTCTAACAGACGAACGATCTAACTTACTGACTGAAACCAACTTTGACTGATCAATTGATTGATTAATTATTTGACTTACTGATTGACTGCCTACGATATTTAGGCTTTATACATCAATTATGTCAGTGAGTTCATATGGTTTGGGAGCACATACATATATTCTTAATATGTGCTCATATGCCTTAAGCTCTCCCTTAACCTTTTCAAGTATATTTGTCTTTAATCTATTTGCTTTCCTTCTAGCTATAAAGTATACCAACTATATTTCTTCCGCAGCATCAGTGAAACTCACAGATGTTTTATATTTCCGTGTTACTTGCCCAAATATTTGCCATGAAGTAGAACGATCGTGCTCGTCGGGTCCTCTGATTAATCTGTTGACTAAATAATGGACGAGTACGTGTATATCTGGGCTTTTATCTCCTGGGTAAAGGGTGGTGGCAGCAAACAAATAGGACCATAAAAATAATTATGACTTATCAATAAATGTGGGTTTTTTTCATATTTCGAAGAGAAGGTAACCCAGAGTGAAACTCGTAGACTTTATGTCGCCAACGCAACGTCAGATATAGACATCCAGACTTGTTTACAGACGTATGCCGCAGTTACATGTTGTAAATTAAACAAATATCAATGAACAAAGCTTCAGGGCATTTGCCTTTCGGAATGTCATACATATATATATATATATATATATATTTTACTGGCTAACATGGTTGATTATGGCTTTATAAACTTATGGTAGTAAGCTCTGAGCAGAGTTTAAGTTACTTAAACTATTTAAATGAGATAGAGATGAAAGGACTTGTGAGTTTTTGTAACTATTTGATAGCTTCCAGTGTGAAGCAAGGAAATCGAAATAAAAGTCAATAATTACAATACAAATTGCTGTTTGTGTAAATCGTGCCATAAATACTGACGTGCCATAGCTAGAGACTGTGGAGGAGTACTGGAGTACAGATACGGTTGGGGTTTGTGGGGGCTATAAAACCGGAGTTTTATTTCAATCTGCCGCCTCTGGGCGTTATATATGGGCCTATCAGCTCTGTGACCCACCATTGCTAACGATTAGATAAGCTCGCACCACGCACCACGCACCACCAGTATGGGCAACAGGAGGCTCGACCCATCGAGCAACCGAACTGCAGTCGAGTTGGTGCTGGTCTCTATCATCAGTGAGTGTCCCGTTTATGCATCCAGATCCCAGGCACTGCACACTCACACACACACACACCCGCACACACATACACATCTATCGATCTATAAAGAGGCACTAAATCAACAAGAACAGCTATGCCGCGTCCAACTGGAGTCAGAGCTATAAATAATTTATTTATAGCTTCGGTGGTGGAATATTGCCACCACACAGAGGTAATGGAGGCACCAGCAAGCACCTCACCTCATGCCAGCCCAGAGAAGCGGAGACGGACACCGGGCAATCAGTACGACATTTTGCTGATTGTCGAACCGCTTCAGCTGAGCCGTTCTGCTTTCGTGGTTTGTCGTTTGTGGTTGAGGTTTCTCTGGCACCGAAAATTACTTTGATAACCGATTGTGGACGCTGATAACTGATAGCCATGTTATTATTAAGGGCTATTAAAATTCTGATTGAAAATTCATGTCAAAAATATATTTTATTGCCACTGTAAAACTTCATTTCAGTCTTTACAACTTGCAATCCAACCTACATACGTGTGCATATACATACATTTATAATAAAATAATATAAATATATATTTTTTGTATATTTCAGTTAAGCAAATTAAGATGGCTTTAATAATATATTTTCATCCTTTGGTTAAGTTTCTGTACTAAGTACCAACAGTTGCAAATACGAATAACGTGGCGTATACGTAATATGTTGTTTATAACTACTTTGCTGCTGCCTGACCTCATTTTGTTACATTTTATTTATAAATATTGATTGCAATTGGCTTTCATTACATTATTTATAATCGCAACAGCCATAGTTTAATCATATTTTAAAAGTATTCAATTGCTAAACAGACTCATATTCAAGCTCAAGAATGAAGAAACTATTGTCTATTAAAAAGTTGTTTTGAACAGATCAGTCCTACGGGAGCTATGTCATATAGTCGTCCGATCGTCCAAGATACAAAGTAAAAAGAAGTCTATGTGAAAAGCTTTAAGACAAATGTACAAACGGACTGATATACAGACCGACGGAACTGGTTATATAAAGTCAGTTCGTCGTGCTGATCAAGAATGTGTTTACTTTATATAGTCGAAGATGATTACATATATGCTTAGCTAGCTTCTGACTTGAGTGAAAGCTCTAGTCGCGAACAGCACCCGTAGGCGAACCTCCCGTAGCTGGTCGAACTTTATAGTCCCAAGATTTTTAGCATGATTTTCACGCTCTCTGGACCGGACACTCACACGATTTTTTTTAACATTTTTATACAAAACGTCTCTCGCAGGCGGACAAAAAACATTTTTAATAAGCTTATCTTAAAAATTTGGAAAAGACAATTTTTAAGAATTTTTAAAAGTGGATATATAGATAGATAGATAAAAATAGATTGAAATTAATATTACTAATCAAAGTGACATTGAACTAAGCAGATAAAGAGATTACTGTACAGCCAATTCTTTGATATCTCACGCAGACGGACAAAAATACTGGAACCACGGCTGTCCGTCCACGGGAGCTTTCACTTTAAGCTATTGAAGACTCTTCAAAGAAGGTCTTAAGATCCTTGACGAAGCTTTTTGTGCAGTTCGTCTCCTTGATACAATTTCACGAAAGGATGCTGTCTCTTGAAATTTTATTTTCTAATTTGATCTGCCATTATCTTTTTTTTTTCTATTTATTGTCAGATAAATTTAAAAATTAACAAGGTCTGAGCTTTGTGTCTGTTTATACGGATCTATAGCTAACTGATTATATTTATAGCTCATTTTTTTTATTGCTTAGCTAAAAAACCATTGATAGAATAAAGAGATTAAAAGTAGAAAAGAAATAAAAAAATCATTTTAGTTAACAAAGCACGTACTCTAAGCTAATATTGGTCAGCGTATATTTTAAGCATGGGATGATTCAGTTTGAAATATCAGTAAAAAACACTAGATAATTTGTTTATGTGATAGTAAGCTTAAGTGGTTTGGGTGCAAATTCCCTATTTCACTATGGATAACAATATGCTTAACTGGAATTTGTAATACATATTGTTCGCATGGCTACAAAGATAAGTTTGTGTTTTATACAAAATAATCAAAGTTCAATGAAATAAAAGCTAATAAGAATTATAAATATAATCTGATAAATAGTAGTAATAATACTAAAAATACTAAGCCAAATCCAAATAATATATTTAAAACAAGAAATAACGATGTTTTCGGGACTGCCCGACTAGAAGATTCCCTGAACAAGGTCCGAGCTGATAACACGCAGACATATACACACACTAATACAAGTACGAGCGCCGAATACTGCCAAATACGTTTTTATCAGTGTTGGGTCTACTGGAGGAAGGTATCTAACATCTGAAGTATTCATAATCTGTATTTTCATCCGAGTAACCTATATAGTAAGTTTGATTTATCTAGGTTTTATGGTCTCTAAATTATGGCATGAAAACGAAGTCAAAATATCGATTGTTATCGATAATAAGGAAATGGGATGAGTTATCGAAAAAAAAAACTTGAACTGCGTATGAATATATATCTAAAATTTCAAAGCTCTAGCTTCTGTTTGTCACAAAAGCAATATACCCTGATTTCCCATTTGCAATGGGTTCAGGGCTTAAAAATATATAAAAGCTTAAAAATCTTTAAGTTTTCTGAGAAAGAGAGCGAGATCTTTATAGAATATATTGAGCTTCATCCGAAAACGCAATAATTTTTTAATTCTTTACTTTGTCTTTTAACTTATTCAATACTCAAAAGAAACTTAGCTTACCTCTAATATTTAGTTAACATAGATAATACCTTGTACGAATTTCAACAAATTGAGCTAATTTTTACAACAGCTAAAAAATGAAGTCAAAAGTAAATCCATCAAAAGTTTGTCACAATTTCTATTCAGATTCTGGAAAAGTGTCTCCGCATTCCATTAATTTGTTCACTCTTGAACTACATTTAATGTGGGAACAAGTACGAAGGGAGCCCCTAAGTAAGTCACAGATTTTCCCTACAGCTGATTGCTGCTATACATATGTAAATGTATAGGGAAGGGAGTGTGGATGCAACCACTCTTTGAAGAGAGCTTTTGGAGCGTCATAAATAATAAGTTTTTGACAAGCATCTAATTTTTAAAAAGTCATGCATTTAATTGCGACATTAAAAGCCCGACTGGGCACACAAATAACGAAGCGACACTTAAGAAAAACTCGAGCCAGCCGAAGGCCGCAGAGACGTCTGGCCCCTATATATAGGGAGCATGTGTTCTCTTCGTGCTCCCCCACCGAATTATGACAAATATTTACAAACACAGGCAGCTAATGCTCCCATTTCAACAGGCACATAAATAAGTGTTATGAGCTCCCGTTCCCGCCAAGCTTTTCGTCACAGATTTTTGTCGAGAGCCGAGCTCCCAGATAGACCCGGACATATTTGTGTCAGCTGGAGGCGGGCGCCAGCTGCAACACATGGCAACGATTGCGGGAATTATACACTAAATTTAGCCCGGGGCACATCTTAGCAAGTGGCTCCACATTGGGCTCTGTCAACCGAGCCACCACGGCCTGCTCCACTCGCCGAAGACTCAATTAGACAGCCACAAATCTGGCTGACATGCAAAAGACGGACGCGTTTCCATTTAGTAAAGTTAGTTGCAGTTGGAGTCGGGTCTTATCAACTAAGCAATTCCCTGTTTTGATCAATATTAAACAAGTGTAGCAAAAGTAGATTTCTTGACTATTGGATTGCTGATTCAAAGACTATAATATCAAAGCAATTGCAATACGAATACATACATACAAAGCAATATGAATACATACAAAGCAATACAAATACATGATTCATACTCGATCACAGAGCAAGAAAAAAGTATATTATTATATATATATTAAAATTTAATATAGAAACTTATATAAACTTCTTTAGATTGTGGATCCGTTAACTGGAGGAAAAGAGAATCAGTAATACTTATATAAATCATATTTTAAAGATCTTTGGTTGATAAAGAAATGACATTAACAGCTTTATTAGAAATCTTCAAATATAAATTTCTATATATTAAAATTTAGTAATTTTTTTTTACACATTTTGTAGTATTTTTAAGTAATATTTATAGACATATTCAAGTTATTCAAACGGAGAGTTCAGCAGAACTAACACATTTCAGTCTACTGCGTCATAAAAATACAGGAAACCCTCTATAAATGATCATTCTATCAAACAGACCCTATTTGAGTAGAGTGAAGAGCTCTCTTTCTCTCTCTATCTTAAAAAACACATATGTATACATATTTAGGGGTATATTTTCCATACCAAACATGATCAGCTAATAATTAGCAATAATTAGACTCTGTTCCCAAAGGGAAAAAGAGTCTATTGGATTTGTGCAATGTCCGTCTTGCTGTCTGTCCGTCTGTCCGTCTGTCTGTATGAACGCGCAGCATTTGGACACTATAGAAGCTAGAGACTTGTAATTTGGAATATATACTCGTGTGTATCCGCGTCAGATCAAGTTTGAGTATTTTTCCGATACGCCCACAGGGGGCGTGGCAAATCGGGAAATGCTATATCTATTAAGACTAAAACGCTGTTATTTTAGTCAATATTGCAGTCTAAGAAATGGGGTTTAGAATATATATTCGTGTACACCACGCGGACGTTTTAAGATATAGATTATATATCTACGCCCATTGTGGGCGTGGCAAATCGGATAAAACTATATCTTCTACAGCTTTGAAGCTAGAGCATCCAAATTTGGCATGTGGGTTACTGTTGACCTTCCCTTAAGTTACATCAAAAAGTTATATACCCACGCCCCCTGGGGACGTTCCAAATCGGGAATATATATATAGCGATTTGTATAAATCTTATAATATTTTGAGCGTATTAAGAGCTAGAGACTTGAAATTTGGAATACATGTGCAAGTAGATCACTCGGAATCAAAAATATATATTATAGATATTTACGCCCATTAAGGGCGTGGCAAATCGGATAAAACTGTATCTCCTACAGTTTTGGAGCTAGAGCGTCCAAATTTTGCATGTGGGATACTGTTGACCTCCTCTTAAGATAAGTCAAAAGTTATGTATCCACGTCTTCTGGGGGCGTGGCAAATCGGGAATTACTATATCTTTTACTAAAACCGTGATAATTTCGGCAATATTTCCGTCAGAGAGTTGGGACTTGGAATATATATACTAGTATCCTACCTCTACCCAAAAATGTATGTTATATATAGCTACGCCCATTTGGGGCGTGGCAAATAGGGTAAAACTGTATCTCCTACAGTCTTAGACGTAGAGCATCCAAATTTGACATGTGGGTTACTGTTCATGAAATTAAAATTTACGAAAAAAAAAAAAATAATAATAATCATAATGTAAGCCTCCGTAAAACAAATTCTAGTTGACCTAACTGGGGATTGAAGCAGGGTCTTCGCTACCACAACGCAAGTCTGTTTAACCAAATCAAAACACTTCCAAACTCAGTTTGGCACATAGCCACGCAAGAGACGCCGTGGTGTTGTGGGTAGAGTGGTGGCATGCGAAGCGCGAGTCCTAGGTTCGATTCCCAGCGCTGACGCGTGATATTATCATTTAATAAAATTTTTTTTTTTTATTTTTTTTATAACTTCTATGTTATTTAATGGATTTGATAAAATTTTCAGCATAAATCCTTATATTTATTAAAACAAATTCTAGTTGACCTAACTGGGGCAAGTCTGTTTAACCAAATCAACACACCAAACTCAATTTGGCACAAGAGACGCCGTGGTGTTGTGGGTAGAGTCGGTGGCATGCGAAGCGCGTGACCCAGGTTCTATTCCCATCGCTGCCGCGTGATATTATCATTTATTAAAATGTTTTTTTTTTTTTTATAACTTCTATGTTACTTAATGGATTTTGATAAAACTTTCTGCATAAATCCTTATATTTTATTAAAAATACGGTTTTACCTTAAAAATTAAAAAAAATTTAAATGTGGCTTTATTTGCAACTGAACTTTTATAAAATTGATTTTGTGAAATGTGGAGCCAGTATCCAAAATATATAATAAAAACCAAAATAGTATTTTATTTAAAAAAAGCAAAATTGTATGACTGTAGCTAAATTGATGTAAAAGACATGCTCAAAAAAGGAATCTCAATAATCTCGCATTCAAACATACGGAAAGACGGACGGACGGTCTACATATTTATTGAGCCTACACACCTTTAACAGGAACAGAGTCTGACGCAGTCGGTGGCGCCCGACTGCAACGTTCTTACTTGTTTTCTATTGAATACTTCAGAGCCCCTATTAAAACTATTTTCTGATTGGTAAATTATTACAACTCAGCGTTTTTTGATATCCACTCTTAATAATATTTATTTCCTACAAAAAAATGTGTTTAAATACTATAAACACTTAACATATTGCTTAAATGTTTTCCAAATAAATTGAATCCATTTAGTTTTGCCTTTTTCTACATTTCCATTGATAGGCAGCTGCCATTGGTTCGCTTCGCTCTTTTACAATTCAAAGCACTTCTGATCGATTTGGTGGGAAGAACGATTGAATTGGATGTGGAGCCGTAAGGGATTGCCAAGTGGCAAGTCAAAGTCGCAAAGTTATTGGGGAAGGCTTGGGGGCAGGGGGTGGCAAATAGTCAAAGTCAATTGTGAGCGAAGCACTTGAGTGAGGTGCCGGAAAGCACTTCAAATTAGAAAATGGAACGCACTGCGCATTGCAGGGGCTGAAGACAACGGCGATTACAATGCGCTGTGGCTATGGAGGAGTCGCCCAGCCGAAAACCAAAGGCGACCCAAACACTGCCCCATCCCGTGCCGCCTCCCCACACCCTTGGCCCGTGAGTGGCGCATTGATTTGAACGAATCAAAGCGGTATGCGCACTAAAAATACCAACAACAAGCACCAAGGCAATACCAAATCCAGATTAAGCGTGACGGCTTGGAAACTGGGCGTAGCCCAATAATCAACAGGCTGCCCAACGTGCGAGACGAGGACAGCTAGCAGCTGGGTTTCGAACGCGAGTGTGTGCGAGTGAGCGCGCCTATGCAGCAATGGTGGTGGGCCACACAGACTTCCAGCTGTGATTCCAACTGGAATGCACGCTACAGCTAGGCGTCTCGCTCGCACAAGTCACTTGGGTGGCGTTGGTGGAGGGTGTCGCATTGCTCACACGCTTATCAAAGCAGAGAGCGCAAAGAGTCGCTGTCGCTGTCGCTGTTTCTGCTTTCGTCAGTCGCTGTGCTTTGTGGCGCACAGACGGTTCGTTTCGCTGTGTGGTCGCTCGCTCACTTCACACACTTGCCGAATAACTGTAACCGCAAAGCACGCCAACGAGTGCGAGTGCGAGTATTTGTTTTAGTTGCTGGTTTTCTTGTGTTTGCTCTCGCAGCCTCTCGCTGGCGCCAACTGCGCTGCCGCAGCCGTCGTCGCAGTCGCAGTCGACGCACAACTTGATTTCTTCCAATCTTGGCTGGGAAATCGGAATCGCAACAATTGGAATAGTCGTCGAATTTGCGTGTTCCGATAAGCTAGCCACCAGCAACCCCCGCACCTGGCCCACACTCAGCGTGGCGTGTCAAGTGCAGCCACTCGCTGCTGCTGCTGCTGCTGCTGCTGCTGCTGCCGCTGCCGCTGTCGCTGCCGCTGTTGCTGTCAGCCGCCAGATTCACTCTCAGCCTCAGCCTCAGCTGGCGCCGGCGTCTGCCAGCCGCGTTCCATGGCTTCCAACTCAGCGCCCAGCGACCGGCCGTGATTAACTTTTACGGGTTTAGTCCGCTCGATGACGCCGAACACAACAGTTATACAACAGCCCAGCAGCTGCTTGCTTGGCGCGCGTGCCGTCTGATAAAAGCCAATAGAAATCTGTTTCGCTGCAGTTGCCATTTGCTAAACGCGCGTGTAAATCCGCATCCGCATCCGCATTCGCATCCGTTTCCGCTGCCCATGCCGTCGTGTGTGCCAACCCAAAACCTTTAAACGTTAACCAACACTGAAAAAAAATTTATAAAAAAAATAAATTTAACTAAATTTGGAGAGCAAAAAAAAACTCAATTTCATGAACGTTGGCAAGATGCAAGCGCCTTCAGGCCCGCATCAGCATCTGCTGCATTCGGCCGTCTCTGCCGCCCCGCCCCCACAGCAGCATCACCTGCCCATCGACTATAGCTTGGGCAACTTTAAGCCCGCCATCGCCGCCGACTTTCCCGGCGGCCCTTTTGTCGCCAGCCCCTCAGCCTCCGCGTCGCCCCCGACCGCCACGTCAAGCGCTTCGCTGCAGGTGCGCGATCTCAGCACCTTGACCACAATGGCCGCCATTCCCTCGCCCACGCAGCTGCTGCACCAGCGCATGCAACCAGCCCAAATCACAGTGGACGCACATCAGCACCAACACCAACACCACCAACACCAGCACCACCAGCAAGTGCCACCGGCGGCAACTTCGCCACACGACTACGCGCCCATGTCCGCCTTCAAGGCGGTGCTGCCCAAGAAGCGAAACACCGACGGTAAGCAAAAAGATTGCGATTCAAGAATTCCTACAAGATTATAATATGTGTGAGGCTTTGATAAGGTGTGTGAAGAGTGAAAAACTGTAATCCTAAATGGAAATGTTTTAAAGAAGTGATTGAGGTAAAAGTGTGTTTCGAGTGTGTGAGAATATTTATTTTATATATATTTTATTTTATTTAATATAAATATTCTTAAACAATACAAAATTTATTAAAAATCTATAAGCTGCAAAGAATTATATTATAAGTTTATAGCAACAATTCGTTTGCTTCTAAAGTCCCATTCATTCATAGTAAATTCAAAAATATCCAACTGTTTAAACAAAATAAATTTGATAAATATTTTGTTTTCTATATTTTTATTAAAATATAGAAATCTTTTTCAAATTGAAAATATATAATATATACATATGTATATATTGTTCTTGCAATATTTATGTGTATTTTCTTTGATAGAACAAAAATTGTTTTTAATGAAAACTTTTAGAGCTAGAAAAAAATGAAATGCAAATAAATTAGTTTTTGACAGCAAATATCCGATATATCCGATATTTACATATGCCAATATATTATCAAAATATATATTATTTCTGTTTTGACATACATTTTTATTTTAAAAATTCTTTTATGTAAAAATCCTTGCTTTTTAGGGTAAACAAATATTATTATCAATAATAATTTTTTCTTAAACTCCTTTATATCGTACTAAAAAATTAACTTATAGCAACCTTGAGAAATCGCTAGTACAATTCAATTAACAATAACGAAAATAATAATAACAGTTTATGCTATATACTACAAACTATATATAAACTCAACTCTATAGTTCGCTATATATACTCATATGCATATGCATTTACATGATATTTACTTGTTTGTGTGTCAGTTTATAACTAATAATGTTCTCTATATGAAAACAGAATAGAACAATGGTCTGTACTGATTCGTCAATTAGTAATCGACTATTGAATTTTATATTTTTAAATATATACCAATTTTGACCTTATATAGTATCTCGTTAACATGCAAAACCCAATCAAGTCTATCATAACCCTTGTTGCAAGGTTCAGGCAGCAACCAATATGCCTTTCTATTCATGTCGCTTTCAAAGGGAATCAAGTATGAGCAGCTAAAATTGGTGAACTTCAAGATACCCTGCATAGAGTTCGGAAGTAGCTTTTGTTTGAAGCCAATTTATTTATTTAACATTAAAAATCAGAAAAATTTAAAAAGAAATTAAAATTTCTTATTTTTTAGAAATATATATGATATAAAAACTTTTAACTTTTATCATTTTTAATATTGAAAAATGTAATTTAATATTTATGTATACAATATTTATATGTATGCAATAAATGAACTTATAAGTTGTTAAGCCTTAAAATTTCGCATATAGCTTAAGTATTTTTTGCTGTGTACGAAATAATTTTGGAAGTTGAAATTAAAAAGTTGGAAATAGAAGATGTGCTTCAACTTAGATTAACAAAAATGTTCAGAGTTAAAGTTTTTGATGTAAAAAGTAGTTTACTATAACTGAAAATGTGTTTTTTTAGAAAATTAGATGCCTGTTAAAAAGTTTTATATTTCCAAAACTGTTTGAGGACTTTAGGATTTCACTAATATTTTTTTTTTCTTTCTATATTTTGTTCTTGATTTGCAAATGTCGTATTAGGACATCAAGCGAATTGGCTGATAATAGATCGTCTTACATACGAACTCATTAGGGTTTGAACCCACTTTCTGATAGCTTATGTGCCTACGCATACCCCACTTCATTTCACTAATATTAAATATACAACAAATTTATTACAACAAACATAAAATATATAAAACTTATATGTATAAAAATTATTTTAAAAATCTTTAGGAACTAACAAGTTTTAAAAAATTATAAATGTATAATATTTATTATATATATTTAATATAAATTCCTTCAGCCTCTTTAATTGATAAATCCAACTTTTACTGAGCTTTAACCCAATCCCTTTGCCACGCATCGACCCATCAGCAGGTTTTTCCCAAATGCCACATTTCATATTCCCAAGTTAATTAAAAATATTGCCATAGATATCATATATACAAGCACACATACACACACACACTCGCTTGCAGTAAAATTTTTAAAAATGATTTGAATAATGTGAGATTTTAAAATATTGCATTTCTGACAATGGCCAAAAGCCGCCAACGAGGCCCAGAACAATGTCAGATTAATTGAAAAAAATGTTCGAATGAGCGGCGTGGGCAAAGGGGTTTTTGGCTCTGCTGAAAAATATTCATTATTCCGTTTGTGTGTGTGTGTGTGTGTGGCGCTTAATGTGCAAATCTTCCGTGTGGACATGGCGGACAAATGGATATCGGGGATTGAAAAATCCATAGCGAACCACAGATACGGAAACGAGTGCGCACGGACAAGCCAAACCGGACAAACTCATAGATACAGACAGCAGGCATATGTGTAAGTGTGTGCGCGTGTGTGTGTGTGTACATGTGTGTGTTTGTGTATCTGGCAGTTGTCGTCGCCATCGCAGTTGAACTTCCAAATATGAGCATTGAATGAATGAATGAGCGCACGGCCACACACATACACACACATACACACTCATACGCACACTCACATACGACACACACATACACTGGCAGCGACAAGCGGATTTCATTTACCGGCATTACATGTATCCAGCGGATATGTTTTTAGCTCCACAGCTTGAGCCCGGCACAGACATGGATATGCCCAAACACAAACACAAACACATACTGACACACACACACACACTAACACATACAGTGCTGTGCAGAATTTTCAATTCCGTTTGGCGCGCAACGTTTTTTGCTCCGCTTTCCGCATTTTCTCTTCACCATTTTCACATTCTCTATGCGTTTACTTTTCCTGTTGTTGGCTTTTTCTTTCTCTCTTGTTTTTTTTTGCTTCTCTGTTTGGCAAAATGAATTTCGCTTTGTTTGTTGAAATATTTTTTGGTAAAATATTGGCGAAGCCAGTTTTCCACCATTTCCACAATTTCCCGAGTGTCTTTGGCTCTGCTGACTGATTGGCCACTCCTGTCTGTCCTGAGTTGTCGCCAATTCGCAATCATCGCAAGGATTTCTCTTATGTCCTCCTCTCCTCTTCCTTTTGCTCTTGCTGTCGGGCTAAATAAGTTTCATAAAAAATCTGAACGGCTTAAAAAGCAAATGTAATTAAATTCGGCCCAAATTTGTGTTTGCTTTAAGAGCTTTAAGATTCGGGAAATTAGATTTTAAGATTTGTTTGAATTAAAAGAAAAGATAATTTGTTTTATCTCTGATATATTGAAGAGTTTGTAAAGCAATATATATTATATATATATAGAATAGATTTTGCTTGGTGTATTAGAAATGAGCAATATTTATATATTGTTACTTAAGAAAAACAGAAGAATTTATGAATACTTAAATAATTTATATTAATTTGTTATATTTATCTATTGTTATATAGTAATTTTCACTTTGATATAGAAATTGTATGATTCCGAAATTTTGAAAAGTACTTTGAAAGTCAAATTTTACAACCGATCTTGAACACACGTAGATTTCCAGCTTTCAATGATTTTGAATTATTATTTAATAAATTATTCTTATGTAGATGTAAATATTTCACAAGTGTGGGTGGATAACATGAAAATTTAAGAAAACAGGCCTTTAGCCTGCTTAGATATATAGTATATATTTATAGAAATTTATTTTTAAAAAAATTTTATATATTCTCAATACTAAAATCAGTAAATTTAATAAATAACATGTAAGGCTTTTAAACTAACATATCATATACATATATAATATATATAAGCAGTTGTCCTACTCCCTAGAATTTCCATTTCAGGTTCAGGGTAGAAAAAATGAATTGATCTATTGAAAATTTTAAGATATGTAAGATAAGATCCATTATACAATAGAACAATATTCCCAGTTCATAGAGCTTTTGATTTTATCGATATGAACACTTAGTACTTTACTTGGGTTTACAGTCTTAATGAAAAGTATACATATATATATACATATCGACTTGTCGATTCAAGCCCACTGCAAAAAGTTCAATTAGCTAAACCAAGATCACATGTAGCTGGCAAGATCTACAATTAACTGCTCATTAATTCGTAGCATAACCTGAACAGACTTAAGGTCACTTAAGTAATTTCCGTCTCGATTTCCTATTAAGTAAAGACACCAATTAAAGTTGTCGCATGTGGCAAATGGATCAACAGCAACGTAAACTTTTTCATACATCTCGAAGATCGTTCAATTAGCGCATAGAAAACATAGAAGTCTTTGGGTGGGGGTGTTACGTTTACCGTGAGTCACGAATTAAGTTAAATTAAAATTGTCGCCCAGCTCGAGTGAGGGAGGAGGGGGAGGGCTAGACGATGAGTCGAGCACGAGTGGGTTCAGAGATCAAATGGTCTAATCAGAGAACCTAACGCACTGATTCATATGGGCTAATGATCAGGCAGAGCGCAGACAGCTGCGCATACTTGCCAAATGATATCAGTGCGAGAGGTGTACGAGAATTCGGTGTTTGGAATTTGTGTCCCTAAAAAAAAACATATTATTTATGTGTACATAGATTAACTGGGTTTATGGCCTGCGAGCTGGAGCGATATAAATTCTACAATAAATTCTTAAGCCATTTTCAATCACACCAAACAATTGAACAGCGATTCGAATCAATTAAAAGCAATCGAAATATCCTATCGAATATATATACACATATATAAATCGACCATCGTCAAGAGCTCTCTAATCAGCCAAGCGATTGAACTTCTACTATCTCGAAAATTTACGCATCTATAATAGAAACTATTCAATTTTCCACTGCAGCTTCAGCGACTCACGAGAGCAGCTACCTTTTCTTTGCAAATACTCTGTATAAGCGAATTAGAATTCGAAGAACTTGAAAAACAGCTCAAACAATCACAATGACTGCCTCTTTATAATCTGATCTGAAGTGGTTTAGCAATCGAGGCTGAAAGATAAAAATAACAAAGAGATTAGCTTTAAAAGCTTAGCACGTGTATTGCTTGTAGGGCATTCGCACTGCGAGTCGAGCTGAACAGCTTTATAATATGACACTAGCAAAGCGCGTACACTGAGAGAAAAGCTAAACTTCAATTACTTTGTTGGCCTTTAAGACTTTGAATATATATAAGTTTATGTTTTATTTCTATATAATAAATGATTATTTTATTTATCTTGCAAAATTTAAGCTAAGTTTAGTTTTAATAAAAAATAAAAAAAAAAAGTAAAATATTTTTTTTATCAATAAATTTACAAATTAAAATAATTTGTAATAAAAAAACTAAAGTAAAAGTTTTTTTTTTTAAATTAAAAAATGTAAATAACATGTTAAAATTTTATAAAATTTCATTTATTCTTTTTTATAATTTGATCAAGTGTAATTATATATAATATTTATTAATTCTTTTTAATTGGAAAATACATACCTTATTTTTTTAATAAAAAATTAATTTAAATTGAAAATTTTTGATTAAAACAATATTTTTATTTTTTTGCACTAATTTAAAAAACATAATTTAATGGTATTTTTGTAGCAATTTATTTATTTACTGAAATTTAAAATAATATTAAATTTTGATGCTAATTTGTAAGTGTTATTATATAATAAAAATTATTTTAAACTATAAATTTACTAATAGAAAAAATATTTTGAAGTTTTACATCAATTTAAAAAAGAAAAAATATTTAATAGTAATTTTTCCAGTTCGTTTATTTACTGGAATTTTAAATAATTTTATATTTTAATTTCAATTTTAAAATTTAAAAAAAAATAAAAAATATTTTAAGTTTGTAAGTTTCTAATAGAACAAATATTTTAAAATTTTGCATCAATTTAAAATAGAAAAAAAAATTAATAGTAATTTTTGCAGTTTATTTATTTATTGAAATTTTAAGCTTGAATCTTAATATGTAAATATTTGAAATTATTTTAAACTGTAAATTTATTAATAGAAAAATTATTTTAAAGTTTTGCATCAATTTAAAATAGAAAAAAAATGTATGGTAATTTTTCCAGTTTATTTATTTATAGAAATTTTAAATAATTTCTTATTACCTTTTTTCTTGTTTGTATAAAATATTTAATTATTTTATTTATTTTCGAAGCGAGCAATTTTATTGAATTCTTAGCTCTAGGAGGTAGAACTGTTAGATAAACTTAAGTGTTACTCAGATTTTCTGCTCAGTGTAGGCTGTTGCAGCTAACGGTGTTAGCTACCTTTGGTACTCGTATATTATTGATCAATAACAAATTGTCGCAACGAAAATCAGAGCAATATTTATGAAATATTTATGGGGCACGTCGTAATCATTGGCAACTCATCGACTATGCGCTCAACGCCTGTCATATATCTTTCAACTCCTCGCAAGTAGACGAAAATTGGGCATTGTAAATCTATAAAGATACCAAAAACAGACAGTCCCTTCTATAAACGTGTGTATGTAGAGCATGTATCTATGTATCTACAAGATACATTTGTAGCCGTTGCTGTTGCTGTTGTTGTTGTTGTTGTTGCTGTGGTCGTGTTCATGTTGTGTACTAAGTCGCTAATAACTACGCACACCGCACACGCGTTATGATTTATGATCCGAAGGTAAATAGGTAACGACATCTAAACATGTCAATATCCTCGCCCAGTTGTAAGGTTGAAAGAGTAAAAGTATCGTAAAACGAGCGACCGACCGATAAGTACACAACAACAACAGCAACAACAAGTTCGTTGAGCCGACCGCAAAATAAAGAAAAAAGGTAAAAACTCTCGCATAGTTGATGCCACATTAAAAAACAGTCCACTTTTATTTATGATCCGATTATATTTGCACAGTTTATCTTTGTCTTTGCCCTGTTTGACAAAGAAAAATCAATTTCAGTTGTGAAAAATAAACCCCTTCTTAAGCACTGCCAACAGTTTCTCGTCACGTTCCAAGCTGTCGCAATTGGAACAGATTTTATAAACCAAAAAAACCAGACAGGAAAATATACTAATATGTAAATATCATAAAAGATTATCAATATGTCTAAAAAGGAGAGCGCAAAGAAGGTGGAAAACTATTAAGTGAAGAAGAGAAGATATATATAATATAGATACATTTATGCTATAGATACTTTTAGAGTTAAAATCTGTTCTATATTTTCTATAGCAAAACTATCCCTATATATATCCCTATATCATATAATAGTGAATTCTTCTCATTATAAAACTTCCTCAAAAGTTGGCCAATTTCAAAAGACCTTAGCTAACCGAGAATGTCGATAGACCTTTCCTGACCTTTACTCACCAACTGAGGTTTATTTCACCATTCAGTGTGAGGGACTGCGATTTCTATAGGATATTGATATCGCAGTTGAGTATCATAAACGCTACCAGTCGATATCAGCTTATGGCAGTGATATCAACTCCCAGACAGTTTACAACGTCAGCTAAAATTGGATCCTACGTATTGCCATATGTAATATGTAATATATTCGAAATTAACTTTTTACCCCGCCTCCAACTCAATCCCAATGTTAACCCTAATTATGCCGAAACCCAACTCAAATGGGAACCATGCTTAAAATAGTTTCGGAGACCGTGTGTGTGGGTAAAGTGTATCCAATGATATTTTGAGTACACTCGATAAGGTATTTTATATTGGTCAATAAAGGGAAATTGCGGTCTCTATCATTATATAGGCGCAATTGCGTTTTATATTTCTCTATAGCCGTTGTTATCGATAAGTTCTAGCGAAAAAATCACAAAAATATTTAAGCAAATAAAGAAGCTTCTACCGTGTATCATAAAATAAACCCAACAGGAACTCTGCAAAATCGAATGATAATATTGAATTTGGAAAAGGAAAACAACAAGAATTTTGGTTTACGATCTTAAGCATGGAATGTGTGCATCTGATAAATATATACATACATTTGTATATATATTTATATTTCCCTTTTTTTTTGACAGTTGGTATGAAAAGTGAAAACGTGCTGGGGGCTGAGCGAGCAGCAATTAAATGTCATTTATCAGCAGAAAAGAGTCTAAAGTTTAGATAGCCTTCTGATTTATAGCACCAGCGATAAGCCAGCGATACAGGGGCGGAGGGAGGGTGGGGGTACTAACACTCATTGCATTGGCATTGGCATTTGCCCGATTGATTTGTAGTGTGTAAAAGTAAATAAAGTAAATATGTAATTTGTAATTGCGCTT
This sequence comes from Drosophila gaucha, assembly GCA_035045545.1. Taxonomy (NCBI): domain Eukaryota; kingdom Metazoa; phylum Arthropoda; class Insecta; order Diptera; family Drosophilidae; genus Drosophila; species Drosophila gaucha. Next base: position 5,991,702 of record JAWNOY010000099.1, read on the forward strand.
GGCTTATTTGCAATCGTTTCGAGACGCTTCAAAGCGCCTTCACCGACAACAGCAACAGTTGCTGATAGCACCCCACCAACAGCAACAACAACAACAACTGCAACTGTTGCTCGCAAGCAGGGAAGTATGTTTGAGTACGCAATCCCCATCTAATGCCGCCTGGAGTGGAGCTTACGTTGAGGATTGAGAAAGTGAGCACCTCTCGAGCTGCCAGCTTAATCTCGCACTAAATCGATATCGAATTCTAACTGCAAATCCAAATCTCAACGAATTCGTAAATCAAGCATCAGGTTTCGCAGGCAGCCAGCGACCAAATCATGGCCCTAATATAACGGGCCAAGTTTATGGCCCCCACTTTTGGCATATCTGACCCAGCTCAATATTTATTATATTTGCCGTCCGATTCGTCGATTTTTACTTATTTTTTCCGTATTACCCGCTTTCATATTTGCCGAAAGCAGCTATTTTATAATATTGTACTGCGTTCACTATTTATATGGACTCGGCGGCCCCTAACTACTGTTCTATCACATCTTTTGATCGATTGGCTTTGCCTGGGCAATCGATATCGATATTGCTGCTTGATTCGATTGTAAATCATGTATCGATCGAGTGGACAAACAAAATATATGATTTTATATTTTAGGGAAGTATTATTATATTTCTTAATATTATTCAAATATTTTCTGTGCTCTAAAAAGATAATAAACATAATACAAAATTTTATTTTGAAAAATTGAGAACTTAAAATACCTAATTATACATTTATGTAGGTCTGACAATTGTAGAAAGTGGGAGCTAGCTAAAAAACTAGAGTAAATTTCTGAAAAAAAGTAAAATTCAATTCTTTTTCTATAATATAGAACATCCTATATGAATATAGGTACCTATCAAAAGCTTATTTCCCTAGAGTCGATTGCAAAGCCTCGGGAATCATGATATAAAGTTCAGGGTTCGAACCATACAAAAAAAATGCATACCCATCGATTGATTGATTGATTGGTATCGTTATTATAGCTTGATTTGATTGAAAATCATGTATCGATCGAGTTAGAGGTAGATGGCTTAAAAATGGAATACATTTCTGAAAAAAATTAAGACTTAATACTTTATCTAGAAGGATCATCTATACGAATATGAACCTGCTTATCAAAAGCGGGATACCGAACCCTACCCAGTAAATTCATGCCTAAAAAATTTATAGATATAAAATAAAAATTAAATAAACTAATTTTAAAATAATAAAAAAATATAAATATATTTTAAAAAAAGTAAAATAATAATAAAGTATTTAACCAAAGGGATCTAAATTCGAAATTCAGCTAATTCATCTAAAATAGACTACAATTTTATTAGAAAATTCTAAATGTCAGACTCAAAATTGACAACAAGTAAAGTTTTGCTTACATTCATATTTATATATATTTATTAGGCAACCCTCGCATATGCAAAACTGTAATTTTATAGTTCACTTCTCCACAAAGCTTACAAAAACTTTGAAAATTAGGAATTAAAATACATTTGTAATAATTATCACATGCTAAACAAATTCGCACTGCGCAATCGAGCCAGAACAATGATAATCCTGCCATAAGCGCATCAATTGCGGGGGTGGAGCAAGGGCGTATAAACAGGATAACAATGATTTCAATTACCATGCAGTGTCGAATAATTATTCTACCTTTTTTTGTTGTTGCGTGAATATTGCTCCCGGGCGTATAAAAACAGATGAGCAGAGCGAAGGGTGGCCAGCAGCAGGACTCGAGTGTGGGCTGGCTGAGAGGGGGGGGGGGGAGGAGTGAGGCAGTTGGACGACGGCTATGTCTAATGTGCACAAATTTATGACTTTACTACCGACCAAGGGCTGAGAGCACCAAGGGGTCGCAGCAGCACAAGAGCTGGGCGGAGTGGGGGTTGGTGGGCGGTCTGTTGCTGTTGATGTTGCTGCCGTCGCCTGTTTACATTGTCAGCCTGCAGGCTGCAGCAGCCAGATGCTTAAGCTCATTATTATCATTTAAACAAGTCGGCCTACGTGAGCCACCAGCGCCACAGAAACTCATCCACTTGTCTCTGTACTTGTGTCCGTCTCCAGGGTTGATTTTCCATCCGATTTTTGTGCGTTAAACGTTTTCAGTTTTGGTTCGAAACACGGAAATACCATTTTCTAGATTTTCAAACAGACTCACTCGCTCTCTCTGTCACTCTCTGTCTCTGTTTGTCCATGGGCAGCCACCACAACTGGTGGCTCCTGCTGGTGGTTGTCTGCGATGCGCTTGACTGTTTGGCTGGGTGATAATGCTCCCGGGACAATTGTGTGCATAATTAGAATAAAGGGTTTCGCAATTGACATTTGCCGTAAATGGCGATGATTAAAATTTGCCTAGTTTATTGCCAGCTGGGGGTCAGCTTTCTATTTCTATGATTGTTTTTTCGATGTTGCTCAAATATTTATGTGAAGAACTTGATTTGAAATGTTGACAAGCAATAAATAAATTGATCATAGAATTAAATAAATGTAGAATGAGTAAAAAACCAAGTTTAGTTAAGATATCCAAAAATACAGTAAAACTTGGCACACAAAACTCAAGTGATTTTGTTTAGAGATCTATATGCTATTGTATATATTGTATATATCAATACATACATACAGCAAAAAGCCAAGATATCTGAAAATCAATTAGTTTCTTCACAGATCTAAATATTTCAGCGATTATCTTTATGGTAGTTATATGACATATGTAGATATACTGTCGAATCCCGATAGTTCGAAATGGCAAGAGGATCAAAATTATTACGGATTGTACAGGAATTCGATTTATCGAATAGGAATCCGAACGAGTTTTTTTCAAGGGGACAACATTTTTTACGAATTATTGAGGTTTTCGATTAAGCGGGGAGGAGCTATCGGGTTTTGACTGTACATATATATTTAATCTGATGTATTTTGATATATACAGAAGTATCTGCAAATACTGACAGGAATAGAAAGACGGAGTTAGAAAAAAGTACGAACAAAAGAAATTAGAAAATTAAAATTTTCAGCATTTATACTAAAGAGTATAAAAAACTTGTATATCTATGTATATATATTTTAGAGAAGGGCGTCGAAATCCCGCTGGTCTCAGCGCATATCTCTAGAATTTCTAAATATGATCTCGGGACTAAGCAGTCATCCGACCGTCTCGGACTTTTTTAGTATCTTTCCCAACCAGTCCGATTTCGAAAATTGTTTCGGGACAATTTCGGGTCAAGAACATAAAATTATAACATAAGATAACAATCTTTAGATCAGAAAATCAAGTCGAAAGCTCTAGCTAACATTTCATTTAGCTAAGTATTAAATACTATATTTAATTTGTAAAGTAAAATAAATTTATATATTAAGTTCATGGATATACTGGGTGTCTGTATAGCAATTTCAAGAAGTTTCCGATTCAATCATCAACTTAATCTATTCTTCTTAATCTAGAAAAATTTGTTAAAGTTTGTGTTAAAGGATTTGAAAAGAGCCCCAAAAATTCAGCAATGTTCGAAATAAAATAACAAATTTTAATATATATTTATTATATTTAATTATAAATAAAACAGCACTGAAAATTGAAGCAACCTCTTGGCTTTTTCTCTAACTCTGACAGGCGTTATGCGCTTCTGTTTAATTTCGAGAGGCTTTTGCTAAGTGTTGCCCTGCGAAGGCACTTAAAAAGCTAGCCAAACTGTAGGCGAGCAACAATAAAGGCAACAACAAAGGCGATGCAATAAAAACACTTGACACTCTCCGATGCCAGAAGGCCTCGAAGTTCAGAGCAGAGTAAAGCAAACTCCCCTCACAGATACTGAGACTGCGATGTATCTGCATGGCAGCAAATGTATCTGTATCTGACGGATGCGCGTGGGTTTTTTGTTTATGTTTATTTGGCTTTGCGTTTGCCGCCTCACTGGCTGCCAGAATCAAAGCCGCATTATCAAAAACCGTTCCCTTTCGCCCGCCTCCTGCTCAACTCGCACTCCCACTGCCTGCGCAGTTACTTTTATCTGCGTGGCGAATTAGAATGTTGTCAAATTGTTATTCTTTTGTTGCGCTGCGTATTCATTCATTCGATTTGGATTCGCTCGAGCCCCTGGCAATGCCCTAGTCTTTACCCCTTTCTCTGGGCGGGTCTGCGCCTGCGTCAGCCCACGATTGTCGCCATCCTCCTGTCTGGCTGCCTGTGCTCTGTGTGTTTTCTGTTTTGTCATGCTCCATTTAGCCGAGTGCGGACCGAACAGATGTTCTATTTAAACGCACATTATTATTATTCCATTTCGACAGCCGAATCTGAGGCTGAACTGGCGCAAAGGCTGAAGCTGCCGCACGTCTTGTGCGCGCCACACAAAATTGTCGAAACTGTTTTGTTGAAGAAGAGAAAAGTTGAGAATATTGTGTTGTAAATATCAATTTGTTTTAAATATGGTGAAAATTAAGTAAATTTGTAATTCATATAATATCATTATTATTAGATTATTTGTATTATTACATTTTATGATATCCTTCCTCTTCCTTAAACTATCTAATAACTTATTTATCATTATGAAATTTTAATAATATCTCATTTCCTTAAACTAACTAATAACCTATTTATTATAATAAATATTTAATAATATTTTATGCTTAGTTATAATATCTTTCATATGAAATTTAAATTTGATTGAATTTGATTAGGGAAATATTTAAAATATTTTTGAACCAAAATTTTTGGTATTTTCCTAAAGACTTCTTTGATGTAAATCATCCTGAAATATCTACAATTTTGTATAATTTTTGTAGAACCAAATTCATTATTTTTTTATAGAAAAAAAAAATAATTTTTCCAATGATTCTATATACTTCTTTGTTTATATTTATATTAGATATATAGACTTTTGTATTTTTTTTTGTGTAGACCTAAATTTTTTATTATTTTTAATAAAAAAATCTAATATTATGTATTTTAGATTTTTAATAAAAATTTTTGAAATTAAAGAAAAAGTTTTAGTAAATAGTTTTAGATTCTATATTAAAAAAATATTGTGTGGAGTTACATTTTAGACAGAAAGACACTTGTATTATTAAAGAAATCCGTTAATAACAAATTTAAATCAGTTCCTGGCTGAATCCTACTCTCTATCGTATATCATATATGAAATCGATTTAGTTTTATTTTGTCGGGTAGATGCACTATTTGCACCCTGGGAGTTGTGCTGGGTGACACAGTCGTTCGTCCTGTTGATGATGTTGACGATGATGACGACGCGTTGATGTCAAAGGCGGAACGGGAAGGCATCCGTAATATCGCCGAATGCCCTAACCTTCGCTCTGGCTGCTGTGCGCTTGATTAGGGTGAATTAATGGTCATGTAAGGTGGATTAGGCGATTGAATACGAAAATAATTACATTTGAAATTCGATATGCTGCCAACTGTCAGCGAATGTGTGTACGTGTGTGTGTAATACAGGTGGATCTCTCTCCATGTGTGCATGTGTGTGTGTGTGATTGATGATGTGCTGCTCTGTGCTCTGATTTCGCTAATAGCTCACTTTCCTTCCTGCCCTCTCGCTTGCAGATGCCGCGCACCCCTTTAGCATAAGCAATTTGGTCAAGACTGAACACCTGACGGCTATTGTGGCCGCCGCCGGGCTGAAGCCACCGCCGCTGCCGGCGCTCAGCGTCGCCCTGGCGGAGGACAACAACAACTCCATCTCGATGCTGAGCAAGAATCAACAGCAGCAGCAGCAGCAGCTCATCCAGCAGCAGCGGCCCAAGCTGCTGCCTTATTTGAGCGCCAGCGAGAAGCTGCGTCAATCCCGCTCCAGATCGAGATCGCGTTCGCGCAGCGCCTCGCACTGCTCCTCGCAGATCGACATGGACGATGCGGATAGCAGCCACGAGCGATACTCGCGGCATTCGCGTCGCTCTCTGCATTCGCGCTCGCGCTCCCGCTCCCGCTCCAGATCCAGATCGCACTCGAGCAGCTCGTCCGTCGAGCTGGAAGTGGACTCGCCGCCCGGCAGTCCCAGCATCAGTTCGCCCAGCGCCGCTTCCATCTCCGCCTCCGAGCTGCTCATCACGGCCAACAGCAACAGCAGCGCCAAGAAATCGGATCTCTTCTCCGTTTCCGCGCTGCTCCGTCGCGACGAGCCATCGTCCCGACGCGCTCGCAGTCCTCCTCTCGGCCTGATCGGCGCCTCGAACGCGGCTCTGGCTCTGCCCACGAATCCACTGGAGGCCATGCGCCAGAACTACCCGCCCAACTACGATGCGGCCATGTTCCAGCGCCCCATCTTCTCGCCTGCGCTGCCCTTCTTTGCTGCCATTGCCTTTCACCAGGGACAGCAGCAGCAGCAGCAACAATCCGGACTAGTTGCGGGGTAAGTAAGGGGTCAGGGAAAACTATGCAATTTATTTAAATTTTTTTTTCGAGATAGGTCATTTATATGCTAGTAAAAATATTTACAAATTGTAAAATTTTATCGTAAAAAAATTTTTTTTAGTTTTGTTTTTTTCAGAATAAAATTAAAATTTTTGTTTGTTTTTTTTTGAAAGTTTATATAATAAATTCACAAAAACTTAAACCATTAAAAATTTTCTTTTTAAAGCATACTACATTTATTTTAAAACTAAAATCATATAAAATAAATCAAAAATGTCTTAGTAAAAAAATATTTCAAATTTTAAAAATGAAATTCTCAAAAAAAACTTTTTTGTTTGTTTTTTTTTTTAAAATAAATTTTAGTTTTGTTTAACTTTATTTTATAAATATCACAAATATTCATTACAATAAAAAATATATTTTTGTCGAATACTAAATTGATTAAATAACTAAAATCATATAAAATAAATCATAAATGTATAAAAAAAAATATTTTAAATATTAAGTTGTAAACTTAAATGTAAACTTTGCCAAAAAAACTGTTTTTTTTTAATGTAGCAATTCTTTGTTAGTTTTTTTTCCAAACTATTTTTTTCATAAAATCAGAAATATGTTCATTACTAAAAGGAATATATTAATGTAAGGCTTCAAAATTATTATAAAATAAAGTAGGTTTAATGTAAAAAAAAAACTAAAAAACTTTAAAATTAGTTTTTATTATATTATTTATGAAGTCAATATTATTTTAAAATATTTTATATATATATATTTACTTTATAATTTGTCTAACATTTAATTAATCTACTATTTTCATAGTGAATTTCTCTCAGTGTGCTTATTAGTCTTAACAACCTGTCCCTTAATTAAGTGCGTACTTGAGCTAATTCTCTCTCTCTCTCCCCCTCTCTCTATCTCTTCTACAGCTATCATCCAGACTCACAGGAAAATCTCTTCCGGCTGCGCAGTCTAATGGTGCCACTGCAGTCTGCCGGCCAGAATGGCTCCACAGCGGCTGCCGCGGCGGCAGCAGCAGCAGCGGCCGTTGGCGTGGGCGTCGGTGTGGGCGTGCCACCCGGAGGCGGGCATTTGGGTCTGCCGCATCCGCAGCATCTGCACTTCCATCACATGGCGGCCAAGTGGCCGGGCCTGCACCAATTCAGCGACCTGTACTCGTGCATGAAGTGCGAGAAGATGTTCTCGACGCCGCACGGACTCGAGGTGCACTCGCGCCGCACCCACCACGGGAAGAAGCCCTACGCCTGCGAGCTGTGCAACAAGACCTTCGGCCATGAGGTCAGCCTCAGCCAGCACAGGTATGCATACAGCGTTCCGCCACAGGCATTTGGCCGGCTACAGTCCGGCCCTGGCCACGCCCACTTGGGGGCACTTTGCATGCTTAATGAGGGGGCCGGGGGGCGTGGTCAGGGACAGTTTTGCGTTACTTAATTTAGCTGAAATGTTGGATTTGGCCTGGCCAAATGTTTGCTTTGCGGTTGTATTTAGCATTCAGCAGCGGCTCCAGGGAATTCGAGCTCGGCTTTAATTACACCAAATAGCCGCCAGCTTGTTTATGCTGCATGTCGTTAAACGGTTCTTTTTCTTCTTCTTCGTCCTTTTGTGGCACTTCCAGGGCGGTGCACAACGTGGAAAAGGTCTTCGAGTGCAAACAGTGCGGCAAACGCTTCAAGCGCTCCAGCACCCTCTCCACCCATCTGCTCATCCACAGCGACACGAGGCCTTATCCCTGCAGCTACTGCGGAAAGCGATTCCATCAAAAGAGTGATATGAAGAAGCACACCTACATTCACACCGGTAAGTAAAGCAAATCCTAGTTTAAATAACTATATAATTGGGCTTTGGGAGTGGAAGTACTCAAAAGTAATGAAGGACTAAAATGGTATACTAAGAAATATTCAATTATTAAGTAGAAGAGAATAAGACTGGGAAGGTTCAGTTATTATAATAGCTTATAGATTGTTCTTGAAAAGATAGTCCAGTTGGTATATTGAAAAGATTTCTTTGCATTCTAGGTATATTTATGACAAATTCAGAACGAACTTGAACAAAAGAAATGATCTTATGTAGCTATTATTAGATTAGTTATCTATTTATTAAAATATATTAAAGTAAAATAATATATTGATGATAAATTTAATAATTTTTAGATAGTTTTACATAATACCCATAATATTTGATGAGAAAAGTTCATGGGTATTATGCATATGCTAGAATAAATTTATATATGTCTCACACATGTGTATTTGTATATTGTTTACACATGCACACACACACACTCACACATACATGTAAAAGAGATTTGCAATTTTTAGAGAATGGCAACGATAAACCGAAATGGGGAACATGTCCCGTAAGCGGGCGCCATTAAAGCGTCGAACAAACCACCACCCGAAGCCAAAGCCATAGTCGCAGTTCCAATTACAGTTACAGTTACAGTTGCCAGTTGACAGAACGGCGAGTTTTTAGGGCACAGAGCGAATGATGGGGGTAGAGAGGCAGGGGAATTGGATAGTGCAAAAATGGAGCTGGCGACGGCGATAGGAAAGCGCAAAAACAGCTGAAAAGAGCGCCAACTATAAAAGCGCGCTCACTCTCTACAAATTCGCAAGAGAGCAACACCCAACACACACACACACACACGCACACATAGACATGGCGAAATATATACAACGGTAAAATGTAACTGATAAGAAGCAGCAGTGAGGACCAACATTGACGACGACGAGCTATGTACAAAGCTTGGGAGAGAGGCATTGGAAAGACAACGGCACATACAATACACAAGCACAAACACACACACACACACAAGCACAGGCAGACAGCGTTAGACTACGCCTTGAAGCGCGAAAGAGAGCGAGCGAGTGTGCAGCGACAAGCGACGCGGGCAGAGAAATCACAGCCGACCAATGAAAAATTTAGTCAAGAGATTTTGATTTTCTGTTTTATACGCGCGCACACACACGCATAACAAACACGACGCACACATTGACGCATGCACTCGCCGCGACAGCAACTGTGAGACAGTATATGAGAATGTGTGTGTGTGTGTGTGCGAGCTGCGCATACACCCCTATAACTATAACAACAAAGCTCTGCCGAAACGTAGCAACTGCGCTGCCACCGCGACGCGCACTCTTGCGCCGCCATTACGCCGCGAGCCACAAGGCGTCTGCATCGATTTCTATAGTTTCTATTTCTCTTACTCATGGCAGCCTAATCTCTATGGGCAGTACACCTCTGCTGTTATCTGCTTGGCTATCATCTGTATTTAAAGCAACCATGACTAAAGCCCCAATGAACTTTGAAACTCCATGGGCGGCATAAATGCCAATGAATATTGAATGACAAATCTAATTTCTATTCTAAAATCTATTATTAACATGTTATTGATATAAGTATTATACATAGTATATATACATATATGTAGCTATAATATATAGAATGATTATAGTGAAAATAGCTAGAAATTTCTGCAGATTTGACTCTAAGTAAAACATTTTTTTGACTTTTAAGTAACTTTTTTCCTTCCCTCTAACCTAAATGTTTCTTCTTAGTCACTTGGGAAGTAAAATTAGTCCAACTATAGATCAGTTTACCATTACGTATCAAGGTATATAAAATACTTTTTTAGCTTTAAACAAGGTAGTATTATTTGCCTCATCTTAAAACTCCTTAAAACCCGTCTTACGCCCTTTCTAACATCAAATATTTCGCTTGCATCATTTTGCAAATTTCATTATAACATTATCATTACTTTTTGTAAATGTTGCTCTGAAATCAGTTTGCAAATTGCCAGGATAATAACCTTCTAATAAGCAGCAGCCCCCTCTCCCTTTCCCTCCTCACACAGAGCTCATCTGGCCACACCCATCATCTTTCTGCCCCCGTTGCAGCGTCTGGCCAAATCAGTTGAGGGCGACTGCGTACACATACACACACACAGAAACAGACGCAAATATTTCAGACATTTTTATCGTTTGGCGTCTTCGATTTAGACCCCTCCACTGCAACAACAACCCCTTTCACTTAACCCCCAGACCTCGCACATGTGGCAAGGTATACGATAACGGATCCGGTCTGTCTCGGGATTTGCCTTAGTCTTTGACTTTTTCTTGGCCCTGGCTTAGTTTCGGGTTTTGTTCCGTGTTTGCTTTTTCTTTTCCGACTTGCGTGCGTGCTTTTTGCCTCGCTTTACGACTATCCTTAATTTTCCGTTTTTCTTGCTGTTTCCCAGCTATCTTCAAGATTTTCCTGTTTTGGCGACGTGTTTCTATTGCCGGCAATAACCGCGGCAGCAGATTTTTTTCCACGTTGATGTGATTTGCCTCAACATTTCCTTCTGTTCGTTTCCATTTTTCCATTTCCTTTTTTTTTGTTTATATCCGTTTTGTGTTTAGCTCGCATTCTCATTTTTTATTTTCCTGCCTCAGATTTTTTTTGTTTGTAAATTTATGCGCCATAAAAGCAGAGCAAATAAATTTTTCCATACATATATATATATAGGTGTATGTGTATGTGTGTGTGTGTGTGTTTGTTTACTTATTCATGAGTTTCATTTCGATCCGAAACTCTAAATTCATCTGCACATTCAACAAACACCTTTGGCTCTTTCAAGGCTGCTAAACAAATCGATAAGTTAAAGCTTTTCAGCTTTTAAATAACGGAATTTAAAATTTCTGCTTAAAGAAATTTAGTAAACTATCAAATTATTTGTTTAAAAAGAATAATGCTCTTTGATATTTCTTTTAATTATTTTGTTAGATAGTTATTTTAATTATTTCTTAATGTTAATTCTATAAAATTTCCAAAGTTGATTTGAGTGAACATTTTTCTCCAAAAAAAAATGTACTTAGAACTTAGAAACTTAAACTTAAGTATATAAATAAATAAATATATAGCTAATTTTTTGATCAATTTTCTAAAATATTTTGAGCAGATAAAAAGAAGATTTTTATGCTTAAAAGGAGTTTGATTTATTCTTTCAATTTACTAAATGGGACAGATACACCAAAATATTACATGAAGAACGCCCATTTTCCATTTAAGGGTATAAAGAGAACCTTTAATTTTGTGGTTCAGTTCGTAAGCATGTGTTTAAACATCAATGTATCAAGTTTTTAGTTAAAGTCATTATTTTTATTTCTAAAAAGTTTTTAGAAAATGTCCTTTTAAGAAGACTTGCTAAGCCTTGAAAGTATATAGATAAAATATATATATTGATAAAATAGATAAATATATATAGATGTATTTGTCAAATATAGTCAGGTAATGAAAGAATTGTTATTGTATCTCTTCACAAAAGATTTCTACTTGTAGCAACATTTAAGACAAAATTTGCATTGTCTCTGTGTTAGCTTCTCATTGCCTCTGTTGTTGAAAATTCAAAAATCTCCATTTTTGAACAACACAAAACGCAAATCAAATCTCAATTCACTGCAAGAATATTAAATTCTGATTCTATGCGCTGCGTTTAAGGCTAAAATAATTTTATTTCCATTTTTGTCTGTTTGGGCCAACGCTGCGTATGCGTTATGTTGTTACGATTTGAAGAAAAAGAAACATGAAATGTTAAAAGCCAAAGCAAAGCGAAATATAAAACGTGCTGAATTGAAAGGATTTGCCAAGTATGCTTCTAAGACACACACACACACGCACACACACATTCATACACACGCACAGTGAGACAGTTAGACAGACCTAAAATATTAGAAGAGTAAAAGAAAAAGCAGCGCAGAAGCAAGCAAAGATTTAAAAGAATTTCCACAATGTGATGCAATAAAAATCCTTGAAATCTGTACATACAAAAACCCAGCACCCCAACACCCCCACCAGCCCAAACACCCCCAACCAACCCCCTACCCCTTCACAGCTCTCACATATACACAGCCAGGGCTACATATACACATAGCCCCCACAGCTTGGCGTGTTATTTAGAGCAGCGAGGCAGCTAAACAGAGATACCCTGCCTCCAACTCCCCCTCCCCTGCTCCTTTTTGCCTTCTCTGAGCAAGAGCAGCTCCCACATTGCCAGCTGGCAACTGCCAACTGCCGACGGCCGACGGGATTTGGATTTGGGTCTCGTTAGTGTTCGTCGCTCGTTTGCCGTGATAAATAATAAAAGCTGCTCTATAATCTCTGCGACTACGTGACGTTATTTGTGCCGATAGTGCACGAACGTGCCCCGAGCACAGCTCCAGGACGACAAACCCTTCAGCAGTGCCTGCTCGCAGGACATGCTCCGTGAGGACGAGCACTTGACAGTCGAACAGTCGAGCAGTCGAGCAGTCGCAGCCGAGAGCTACTACAGCATGACTACTCAATTTTTTACTGCTTGCTGCTACAGCTGCGCCTGCCACGCCTCCTGCTCGACTGCTCCTTAAGCACAGCGACTCCTGCCGCGGGAGCTAAAGTTGAATCAGAGCACATCCCAATGGTCGAATGTTTCAGAATCACGTCGCTGCAATTCCATTATATACTTACAGAGACTGCTCACAAATATATATATATATATATACATATATACTACGGTATATGGCACTGCCTGCTCTGTCTGTGTGTGTGTGCCTTTGTTATTTGATGTCTGTGTGTGTTTACTTTATATACATTGTTCGTTGTTCAGCTCTCACAGTCATATTCCCTCGCAAATTTTTACTCAAGTTAACATTTTGTAGCCAAAGTGTCTGTATGTGTGTGTGTGTGTGTACGTGTGTGTGTGTGTATATTGCTGCCTATGGCATTATCTCTGCTGGCCAAGATAAGCGTACATTATTTGTGAGCTTCCATTGGAAACATCATAAAACAAAATAGACAAACTGTTCAAATTATATATATAAATATATATCACATGCTTTGTGGTTATTTGCTTAAGGTACTGATTTCCAAAGAAATGACAAAGTTACACTGTAAGAAAATCAAACAACTTTACATTTTTTAGTTAGTTCATTAGGCAACTCCATATTTTGCCTAAGTTATTTTATATATTTTTAAAAGGTATGAAAATTTTGTAAAATATTTTATTTATACTTTCGTCACTCAAAGAAAATCAAACAACTTTAAATTTTTTAGTTAATTCATTCAGCAATCCCATATTTTGCCTACGTTTTTTTCGTAGAATTTGCTGAAACATGAAAATTTGTAAAATATTTAAGAAAACAAAATATATTATTAATACTTTCCTTACTAAAAAAAGCAAACAACTTTTAATTTTGTTACTCATTACTCATTCAGCAATCCAATATTTACCTTAAGTTATTTAACAGAATCTTGAAAAGTACAATAAAGTATTGTAAAATATTTTTTAAAAATACAGTTATTCATATAATTATGATTGGCTTTGAAATACCTTTGTGAAAACTGTAGTAGACCACCCCTTGAATAATTCATTGAATAATCTAAGATTTTGGTAAATTATTTTACAGAATTTTCAAAGGTATCAAAGTCTTGTGAGATATTTAAGAAAATCAAATATTTTATATATGTATACTTTAATCACTGAAAGAAAATTAAAGAACTTTCAATTGATTAGTTAATTTATTGAGCAATCTAAGATTTTGTTAAGTTATTTTACAGAATTTTCTAAAGTAAAAAAATCTTATAAAATATTTGAGAAATTAAAATATCTTATACATATGTATTCTTTACTCACTGAAAGAAAATCGAGGAAATTTAAATTTTTTAGTCAATTCATTGAGCAATCCAAGATTTTGTTAAATTATTAATAATTTAGAAAATGATGTAAAATTTTCTAAAGTATGAAAATCTTATAAATTATTTAAGAAAATAAACTATTTTATATACTTTCCAGAAATATCTTTCTCAAGTAATGTCTGCTAAACATAATAACTGATAAGATTTCTAAAGATGCAGACCATTTTATAAAACAATTTTTGATCAACTGCGAATCAAATCTGAAATGAATTTTGATGGCACTTGGCGCCGGAAAGCCACAAAATGAGTAAAGCGAACAAAAAACAACTTCAATTAGGGTGGGAAAGTAGAAATCTCTAATGAAAAATTAAACAGTATGAAAGTGCGCTCTAAATGACCATAAAAAAGAAGAAGAAGAAGAAGCAGAAGTGATGTAAAAATGCTTTAAACTTTTCATAGAAATGTTGTGGATTTTTATGTGGTTGCGCCTTTAAGTGCCACAAGACCACAAAACACCACACAGATGAACCAAAAAGTAGAAATTTAAAAACTCAATGTGTGGGGCAGGTTGCTGAGGCAAGGGAAGGCAGGGGGGTGGGGGACGGACTGTCGCTGCGGTTTTGGTAACGTCGACGCCATTGCTGCCATACGGAGCAAGATGACGACGACGACTTACAGAGGCTGCGTGCTGTGGGGGTTGTGTGTCTGACTCACAGACTTTTGGGGGTTGTGTGGGTGGGTGTCTCTGTGGGCGGGGGTTGGCTATGAAAGCAAAGCTGCCTAAAATGGCGCGCACTGCTTGGCTGTGCATGCGAAATGCACAAATGCAAAATCGCCTATCGATTTTAGTTTCCACTCACTCTCTAATCTCTCTCTGTTTCTGTCTCTGTCTTTTTTGTTGCAGGTGAGAAACCGCACAAGTGCCAGGTGTGCGGCAAGGCGTTCAGCCAGAGCTCCAACCTGATCACCCACTCCCGCAAGCACACGGGCTACAAGCCCTTCTCCTGCAAGCTCTGCCACAAGTCCTTCCAGCGCAAAGTGGATCTGCGCCGGCACAAGGAGACGCAGCACACGGATCTGCGCGTGCACCTGGGCAAGGTGGATTTCATGTCGGCCGCCGCAGCCGCTGCAGCTGCTGCAGAGCTAAACGCAAATCCTGGACAGGGCATCTCCCTGCCCGCGCCCACGCAGGCGGCGGGACCGACGACTGTGAATGGCGCTCCGGTTAACTCGATGAACTGTCAGAAGGTGTCGCTGCTGGCATAACAGCAACCAGTTCCAGTTCCAGTTCCAGTTCAAGTTCCAGTTCCAATACCAGTTCCAACCAGCCGGAATCATTGTGCAATAGCTGGCATTTCCATTTGCCGTTAATAAAATTTGAATAGTTTAAGCCGCAAGCAGAAGTTTCCCTTGTTGCCAAAAAAAAGAACAAAAAGTTGCATACCAAACCATAAAATATATACCAAAGAACAGTTAAACCAAAAAAAGAAACATAAACTCTCTCTCTCTCTCTCAGCACACATTCTCAAAAAGTTTTAAATAATAATTGTTTTTTGTAAATTATATATATATATATGCATATTCGATATGTTTGTCTGTGTGTGTATATGTGTGATTGTATTTGGATTAATAAGCATGGAATTTACCGATCGAGATATATATGTATCTTCTTAGCTGCTACACATTGAATATATATATTATTAAAAAGTAAAAAATTTAATGCTAAAGGCGCAAAATCAAAATGAAAATCGAAGCCATGAATCGTGCGTGTACTAACTGTAAAATGTAATTTAAAACACACAAAAAACAAAAGCAAAGAAAAACCAAATATTTAAATTATAATACAAATGTTCCACATTTTCGCTTCTAGATAGTTGTGAAATTTTAAACGCTGTACTATGCAAATATTTTGATATTATATCATTCCAATGAATTTAGTCTAATTAATAAATTTTTAACTTATTTATGCATATGTGTGTATGTATGTAAAAAAAACAAATGCTAAATAAATATATTTTCATTTTAATGTTCCAAAAAATGACAAGAAAAAAAAACAAAACAAAAAAAATATCGTAAAAATCTAACATACATTTTAAGTATTTTTATGTTTTCCAATAAATTAAATTTATTAAGCAATTAAAACTAAGTTTCAAGAAGTTGTTTTCTTATATTTTTATGGGAAGATATATGTACATATATGGGCTTAAGATATCTGGAGCTTAAAACTGAATAGGAAAATGTGTTTTGTAATTTGTTTACAGCTTTAAAATGCAAATATGAGAAATTTTTATGAAATTGTACATTAGTGTATCCTTGATATATGTATATATAGTATATATATATATTTATATATAGTATATATCACATTTTTTACGAAATGAATTCGATTTATCAAACAGGAATTCAAACGTATGTTTTTCAGGGTACAGAAATTTTTACGAATTATTGAGGTTTTCGATTTTGCGGTGTACGAATTATCGGGACTCGACTGTATATATTTCTGTATATGAATTTTAATTTAATACAGCAGCTTGCAATAAAAAGTATATATACATATATTCTTGATCAGCACGACGAGCTCTATCCGTCCGTCTGGATCAATGCAAACAAGTTTCAGACTTTTGAACTCACTGATCTTAAATTTTGCACATAGCCTTCCATATCTCATAATCATTCGGTTCGTTCGAATATATCATATGGCTACCATTGAATGTGGTAGGTTCAAAAAATGGTCCAAGTATTGTAGGAAAAACTGTTTTACTTCTTAAGCTTAATAATCGGGTCTTTGAATTTTGTCTCAAATTTTGTCTAAATTTTAAATATTTTAAGGATTTGAATGAAATATTTTGATATTTATTTAACTTCACAAATTCATGCAATTAAAACTTTTAAGGCAAGATCTTTATAGGAATATAAATATATATATTCAATTTTTATAAATTTGTCATTCTCTATTTGTCATTCTTCTTTTATCTTACTCTATTTTCTTTTATATTTACGTTCCCTCCATACATTTTACCTCCTACCATATCTGGCTTTTCTACAATTCTTCATACTTTATAAGACCGTGTTGGCAGAAACCCCTAAACAGCAATTATCAATATGTGAATTGAGTTTGATAAGAGCCGCAAGTCAAGCTGTCAATGAAAGAGTTAAAAATGTATGAGCAGAAGTCCTTCTTCTTTGTGCACTCGTGACACCTGCCCGATGTCCTGCCAATTCCTTTGTTCACAGACATTTGACAGTGCAGCAGAAGCAGAAATTGCTTGATAGAATAAATGGAATCGTCCGATGAATATGCAAACTCCACATGATTAAAGAGTCATAAGCAGAAGAGAGGCGTGTATGAGACGGCTCTCGTATTCCCTGAAGTGTCCGTCGACTGGTATCGGATATCACGTACGAGACGAGGGTAAATGCCGGCTCCGTGTCGCCCTCGCTCTAAACTAAATTTGACAATAAAAAATAATAACGCTGCATGCCGAATGAGACTCCTCTGCCATATACACATATTCCCAGGTCTGCAATTTGCTTGCCAACTTGTCTACTTTGCAAATGGAGTCGAAGCGAAACCAATTTCATCAATAAAAAATATTTGTCTACCTGGCAACATGTGTACGAGAGACACTACTCTTTCAGATACCCTACATTAGTGAAAAGTTTAGAAGGGGTATGCTAAATGGAACAGAAAAGTGTCCACAAACAAAGAGTCCAGAATCTCATCATTCCTCCTCCCCTTTTCCTCCTCTTTTCCCACCTTCCCCATTACATAACCAAGCTATAAAAGAACTGTTCATTTTACTAAGTTATAGTATTTATAATGGGACTTGCTGGCTGTCCAGTAGGATAATAGGACAAAAAACTACATTTTTAGATACCCAACAGTCATGAAAATCAGAATCTCATCTTATGTTAAATATCTAAGACAGGGTACTTTATAGTCTATCACTCTCGATTCTCCAGTATTTTTGTGTTTGTTATTCATATGCTTGGCAAATGACATTTTCAGTTCTTCGCTTAGAGAGAACCAATGAACTCATGAATGTCTGAACCAGCAGCATTTGGGGTTTGATAGATTTATGCATATGTCATCGGGTATTAGAGACTCAGAGCACAACTCATTACCCGCAATTACCACAGTAGTTGGCAATAAATATGGAAAGCCAAGCAAAACGAACGTTAATTTATGCAATGATCGATAACATCCTGCGATTTGATCGACAAACGTTTGCCGAACGGCCAAAGCAAAGCCCAAAGAGTCGTTGACCGGGCGCGTAGGTGATCATAAAACGTTGATCAATCAATCTTTAAACGATCCCCAGTCACACAAATTGAACAGAAATCAGCAACTTCCGTCCGAGTTGTCGGTTCGACTCTGCTTGGGCTGATCTTCGAACCGAGCCCGATCTACCAGATCTAAATTATTGGATCGCAACTATGTTTTACGAGTAATATGCCATAAAACATAAGGCCATGCGGGCTCTTTGAGAGAATTAAGCGCAATTAGCGAAGCTACTACCTTCGAGGGGCTTGAGGTTGGCTTTTGGGGTTAGCCCTGCAGGATCGAACCTCGACACGCAACTCACATGATTTAAAGTCATTGTCAAAGATCGTGTAACGGGCGCAACATCTGGCCATACATAGCTATATCACAAGTGCTTAATGCGAATTTATTGCCGCCATCATTATGGCGCCCAGACATGAAGATCATTTGTAGAGATGACTCAAGACTTTTACAACAACTTTGTACCCTTTCAGTACCAAGTTCTGCTGGCACCAATCCGAGGGTAGTCGCAGCCGCAGATAAGACAATGGATCTTAATTACATTTCATTGTGGAAATTGTGTTAATAATCCCAAAATGTTCTTCAAGGTATTTAAAGAGTTTTGTTAGAGACAAAAGAGTATGGGAACTGAGAAGATTGTAAACAGAGAGTTTCAATTAACACAATCCTTAAAATCTACTCAAAAAATTGAAAAATAATTTTTTTCTTTGAAGATATATAATATATAATAATAATAATTTATAGTAAGTAATACTGCTTCAGAGTTCACTAACTGCTTGAATAAATTGCAAGACATTTTTTATTGTATTTTTAAACTCCTCATTTAAACACGTCGAAGGATATAAATTTTTAAAAACTCTTAAAATTATAGCAAATTTTTTTTTTAATTTATTATTTTTGTTCGTAATCCTGAGAACTACATATGTGTAGTCAGCAGGATATCAAATTTGATTCTTTCCCTTACTGAATTAATAAATAATAACTTTTAGATTGGAATTCTGATTTTTATTATTATTTTATTTCTTAAAATTTCGAAATTATTATTTATTTTATTGTATTTTTTTATAATTTTTATCTTTACTATTATAATTATTTTTTTATTAATAATATATTTTTATATATATTTTTTTTATATACTATATTATACTTTCTTTCATCAATTAATTGTTTCTAAATTTAATTTATATTAAATATAATTCAAATAATTTCTTTAAAATAATCAATCTTCTTTCATCTATACCATAAGAAGAATGTGTACTGATATTTTTTTGACTAGTTATAAAGCTTCCACTATTACAGCTGATATATATAAATATATGTATATATATAAGGTCTTTCTTTATCTGCTTCTCCGACAAATGCTATTAGTGTTTATTGTAAGTCAATGGAAAAACTGCTATTTATTTGTGATTATCCATGCACTTGACCAGTGCTGAATCCGAGTGTTTGCGAGGCATATCCCTGACAGAATTGATTGTCTCTCTGGCTTAGCAGAAGCGTCGCAGTTGTGACATATTCCCGGCACTTAATGACAATTGCATTTTTATTGCACAAACAGTCGACGAAATGTTTGTTAATGGTCCAAACATAAAGGCATCATGACCTCCATGGCAATCAAATTGTATCTGTATCTATAACTGAGTATCTTTGTATCTGTATCTGTTTCTGTTTCTCTTTCAGTGAGTGTTGTTTCAGTGCACGCGCTGCACCTGCTGACAATTTCAAGTGCAGGCGAAGTAAAGAACAACACGCACAACTGGGTATATTTGGTCTGAGCCACTGTCCATGCCACAGCCACCCTGCTTGCCTCGTAACCACATCGAACCACAATAGTAATTTACGGATGCGCAACAGCAGGCAGCTTCCCAAACTAATCGCAAGCCCAGCGGGGCCGGACGGAGACGAAGTGTCAACGACTCGCGGTGGTTGTTGTTACGGTGGTTGGCTGGCTGGGTGGCTGGGTGGTTGTTGATCCGTTTGTTGCCAATTGAACGTCTCAATTGTTGCAATACTGTTGCCAATACGCAACGGATGCGAGCTCCTGCTGCGTGATTACACAGTAACAAAGTGCCACGGCCTTCGCCCCGTTCCACTTCCAATTGCCAAACAAACAAACGCCCTGCACGCACCCTCCCCCTCGTCTTTGCCAGGCAATCCCACTGGACTAATTCAAGTGTAACCCCTTGTTATGACGCCCGCACCCCGAACCCCTGCCTCAGCAACGGGCAGCGGAAAGCGCAGCGCCCGAAAAATTGAGCAGTTAAATATTTTGGTGTCATAAGTCGGCATTACGCTTCCTGTTTATCCCTTCCTTCTGCTGCTTGCTGAATCAAATGATGTAGGCTGCAAATTGATTTTAAACCCGCAATGTTTACTCTACATGGAGAACAAAGAGTAATAGAACAAAAAGTCTGTAAGACTTATTGTAAATATATTTTATATATATAGAACAAAGCGTAACAAAAAGTCTGTAAGACTTATTGTAAATATATTTTATATTATATAAAAAGTGCTCTTTACAACAACTTACTTAACTATGCCATACTATATTAAACTGTATACTGTTTCATATTACACTAGAGAATATTAAGATCTGCTATACCAATCTATATCAAAACTGCAAACCAGGCTTAGATCGCGCACAAAATGAAAATTCTACAATTCAATCTACATCTTTTGAGGACATGCAAATGTCAACCCAATTATTTGTGTCTGTGAAAGAAGTAAAGTGAATTTATATTTTACACCCAGATATCAACTGTTTAAAGAGACTTTGCCAAAGGAAGACCATGAGTTACAAAACAGATGGTCTTTGCTTTTGAACTATAAACCTGACGTTATAGGACTATTCTGCTTTAAGATTAGGATTCAGCATGTTAAAAAGCTTGGGAAAAATATAAATGAATTCTTTATTACTAAACTCTGTTATCGTGTGATATCCCTAAAATCATGATACACGGCAATTCAAACCTAATTAATTTTTATTAATTAATGAGAAATTAAATACTAATATAAGTTCTTATAAAAATAAAATATTTTTTATTATTATTATTATTATATTATTATATTACTATTTTATTATCTTATTATTTTATTTTTCTTATTATTTTATTATTTTAATATTTTATTGTTTTATTATTTTATTGTTTTATTATTTTATTATTTTATTATTTTATTATTTTCTTTTTAATTTTTTATATTTTAATATATTTTTATTTTATTATTTAATAATTTAATATATTCAAAATGTTTCCCAAATGCATATCAAATTTGGAATTTAAGTGCTAATTTTAATAAAAAGAATAAGACCTACAGGGCTGTCTAAGAAAATAGTTCTTCTAAAGAGAAAATGACTTCCCTAAGATCTCAAGTTTTGCGTATTTAATCAAATTATTTTAAATCACGCTACATTATTTTTTTTTAATTTTCCAGACTCCTAAGGACACTTTACAGAACTTATGTGAAGTCATTTGGCTTAGGTGGACGCAAGATGCTTAGGCTTTAATTAAAAAAGTGAATTAATTTTGTATTCGTGATTTATTTGTCTCTTGATTTGCGTCTTGCGTCCGATGAGTTATTGCCGCAAATCACGTAGAAGGTAAAAGCTGGTGGAGGCTGGCAAAACTATGAATAAAAGACGACAAACAGAGTGAAGATAGGGAGGAGGGGGATGAGTGAAGGACGAGCACTGCTGCGAACCTGTTTATTAGTCCTCTAATGCACAATAATGCTTAGTGCCAAGGGTAGAAAATTATCTCGGCTCCTCGGGGGAATACTTACCAGGCTAGCAGCCAAATGTGACCTCTGCGCCATAGGCGGAGGCACAGCCTACGCTCTGATATTGAATTACGGGACACGTCTCGACTTTCAGTGCCAGATCCTGGCCTCCATTGAAGTTAATTTGTGCCTCGACGCCCGAATTGTTGCTGACATTTTTACATAAAGAGAAGCGCATAAATCACATTTGCCCATTGCCGAGCAATCAGAGTTCGGTTCTCTCTCCCCGCTCCATTCCCACTTACATTCTGATTTACTTCGGTTTCCGATTGAAAGTGTTGCCACAGTGCTGAAATATGAAACACCCAATGAGATTATGAACCGCACTCCAGCACAAATCTTCTCATATTAGCACAAATGTCCACAATTTGCAATAAGCCTCAAGTCCATGTTGGCCTTCAACATCATCGCATTATATTTCAAACTCAATTTGCGGCTGGCGCAGTTGGCTAATTGACAGCGCTCTGAAAATGGCTGTAAACAAAAATAGGTTGATACATTATTTATAATTTTGTTTGTTTTTTAAATATCTCGATAACTTTACTACTTTTATACGAAGAAAAAAGAGTGCTTCCGTCTATCTATGTGTCTATCTATCTTGTACTTGCTATTGTAGCTGGAGAGAACGTGTTCTGTATAATGTATTGTTCTAGCTGAAGAGGAACTCAGCTGAGAGCCACATGCAAAACTTGCTGATCTTAGCTCTTAAATGTAGATATATATATAACTATATATGATTTGTCGAATCGCCACAATTCCAAGATGTGATTATTCATAAATATTTATTCATTTAAATCAGTCTATAAAGAAGGAAATTCAAATTATAAATTTTTATGGTAATAGCTTCAAAATTGCAGAAGTTTCTCGATTTCTTACGCCCCCAATGCTTGTAGCTATATATGTTTGACATTTTTATCTATATATATCTATATCTATCAGTTGTTTTGTCTTATATAATAGAATATATATAAATTTATTTTTCTTTTATTTATATTTTGTTTTTTATATTATTTTTTTTTGTGATTTGAAACTTTCATTTATGACATCAAGCAAATTTGTTGATAATTGTATCAATTGTATTATTTGCAAACTCAGTAGGGTTCAAACTATCGACATCCCATCTGGCGGGATGGGAAAGATTCTGAAAAAGTCGGGATAAGTGATCCCGAAATTGCAGCGAATCCAGATAAGAAAATTATTAATCGATGAAATTGCCTGCATTTATTAAAGAACAGAAGAATGCTATTGACGAGGAAATTAATTCTAATATAAATCCAGTTAAATTTAAGAGAAGCTCAAATATTTTATTATTTTGACAACAATGCAATAAATTGTCATCGTTACAAATGCTTGCTAGGCAAGTACTGGATGTTCCAAGAACTTCGACAACGAGTGAGAGGGTGTATTCTACTTCTAGGAGAATTTTCGAAAAAAAGGAGAGCACATCCTAAAGAAGAAAATTTTGAGAAAATATTATTTTTAACTAAAAAATTGTATCATAAGAGTTCTAAATGTTGCAAAAAAATTTAGGGAAATGTCGGGACCCGCGGGAAAAATGAAATATTTGTCGGGACAATCAGGCGGGAAAATCAAAAAATTTTTCTAGACTGGATCTCATCTCCAGTTCAAACAGTATTTCTGATGACTTGTGGGCCAGCGCATATACCACTACGGTCTACGAAGGTATATACTATATTATATTCGAAAGGACGAATAGCTGAAAAGACGGATAGCAGGACGGACTCTAATCTCTCAATTCATTTCGTAAACCAGAATCAAAAGCACTATTTAAGACTTACTTAGCCAATAACTACTGTATCAAACAACTCAGCTAGAATTCAAACCTTGCTCAGCTATCTCCACAAAACTCAATCAGTTTTTCATTAATTTTAGAATTATTAAAAAAACTCTATATATATATGTATATTTCCCACATGACAGTGCACACTTTTGCTTGTTAGTTTCGAGCTGTGTTAGAAGAAATCTCGTTAATTTTGACGGGTTGAACAAGTGCCTTCCATTAACGGCGTTACGCCAGCCAGAAATCAAACAAAGTCATAAAAATTTGACACTCGAAAAGCTTCCCACAATCCGCACGCGTCAAGTGGAAGTCCCAGAACCTGCTCCCAGCTCATGTGCAATCGGATATTGATGCAGCCACTGTTGCCACTGGTGGTGGTGCTGGTGGTGTTGGTGGTGCAGGGGTTGATCCGCCGATAACTGGCAGTGGGTTGGGAGTGACCAGGGCCGAGCTAATCAGAGTGCGTCGCTGGGCACGTGGCGCAGCTGAAAAGGCAAAATGGAGCTGCGTAGAGATTCCCATGAAATGATTGCAAAGATTCTTTTTTAAGTATGTTTATGATTAGTTATTACTTTTGAGCAAGTGCAGCGCCCGAGCCGATCTAAATGCCGATGAGATTTATGAACATACGCAATGGGAATACCCCGAATGTCCTGCTGGATTGCCCATCCCTCGCTCTGCATCCCTGTTTGCCGTCCTTTTGCCTATAAACTTGAATGTGTTTTGCGCTCTAAGTGAATTTGCTGTCATAATTTGGTAAAATTTAATTAAAACTATAAACGTAAAAACATTTGCGGCTGCCAAACTTTAAATGCGCCTGCGACAATTGCCAAAAACTTTTTACATAATTGCTTTAAATTAGTTGTTACTGTTCGCCCCAGAGCAGATCTCCGACCGCAAGCTAAACAAATGTTAAGTGCCGAGAGCTTGTCAACCGAAAACAAACCATTAAGTGGGTCCAAAACACTCTTTGGCCTGCCAGAGCTCCTTAAATTAGCGGCTGGGCTAGAGGTCTACATCCAAATCCCATGTCATATTGTCAAGTGTTTATCGTCCTCTAAAACTGCAAAAGCCAACTGAACTGAGCAGACCTCTGTGTGAAAGCAACCCTTAAGCGCAGACCCCGAAAGACAACTACTCGAAACTGAGCAATGGAAATCGTTAAGGAGAAAATCTATGGAATACGCACAGATATCAAAGACAGTTAATTTGGTTTACTCTTAAGCTGAAATATTTAAAATATGAAATGCTCATAAAACTCTAAGACTAGTCGAAATCTTTAAGCTATCATTGAGTTAAGTATGAAATTCTAGATTTAAATACTTAATAAAAAAAAATATAATATTTTGTTATATCAAGACTTTCTTTACTATGTGAATATAAAAACCACATAAAGAATCGTTAAATTTAAAGATTGTATATATGTTTTCTTCAATATCTCCATATATTCATCTATGCTCCACATATTTTGTATTTCCAATATATGTATGTTTGAATTTTTGGCAAACATCTGAGCTTATGTATATATGTTTATAGCCAGAAAGTATTATTTGAAGTAAGTTGTGAAGCAATCCACATTGCTCCAGTTGTTCTTTTACCTTCCAGTTAAAGGAGTAGCTGCGTTTTATACAATCATAGCTGTGATATTCAAAGATGAATAACACAATTATTCTAAACAGTTTTAAAAACACTGACTAATAACTAAAAGTATAATTTAAAAATTAAATTATATATAAGTTTTTTTTTAAATTTATAGATATTGGTAAAAAAAAAAACTGGATTTCACAAACTTTTTTAAATTCAGTAAAAATAAATAAGATAAGCTCAAGATTAAGAAACTTGACTGAAAAAATTTATTTATATATTTAAGATATATTTTTATATGTACATAAATATTTTAAACTTCAAATAATAACTAAACTAAATATTTACTGATACAATACAAACAGATTAACTATTTGAATACATATATATTATTGCAATTAAACATTTAAATATTATAAATATACATATTTGTATACACTTGTAAAAAGGGTATATTATTTTTGGTCAGAAGTTTACAACGCACAGAAGGAAGCATCTCCGACCATACAAAGTATATATATATGTACATATATATACATATATATATATATATTCTTGATTAGCAGGACGAGCTGAGTTGGTATAGGACTGTCTATGAGACTATGGGAGCTCCAGAGCTGAAATTTTGCACATAGGCTTCAATCTGCTGCAGGCATTGTATATCTCGGAATTATCCGGATTGAACGACTATATCCAATAGCTGTTATAGGACACATCGGTTTTAAGAAATCTTTTAGTGGAAAAACTTCGACGTTATCAAAGTCAGAGGCTTGAAATGTGGACCATATACCTATATGTCCAACCTCCATCCAAATATTTATATTATATAGAGCTATGCCAATTGGGGGCGTCGAAACCCGCGTAAAACTATACCTTCTACAATTTAAGTTCGAAGTGAGCCCATCTCTTGTTATATATTACTATATATCACATATTATAATCTCACTCCATAGAATACTATATATTCAGTCGTCTATCAACAGCAAATAACTATTACCTGTTTTAAAATATGCTTTTCGATAGCTAGGAGAGCGTCTAAGCCCAAAGGCTTTCAGCTTGCAAACGGCTCTGACAGCCGTTTAAAGGCCTTCAGGTGCACGTCAGGTGTTAAACTAATCCAAGTTGAAATCAATGTTAAATAAATTATGCTCAACTATTTAGCAATAAATTAATCTTCATAAATCACAAATCAACAGCGTCGACAACAACAAGCGACAGACGACAAAAGACAGACGACAGAGGACAGAGGACTGCAGGCTGTCTGGCGAACACCTTGGAGCACTGCACTACATTAAATTAGAAACGAGGCGTCCTCAAGATTCCGTATAATGACAAAAGCAATTAATTTTATGCCATCCAAATGCCAGCCACGAGCGCAAGGTGTAAAGTGGATGAAGGGGTTGAGGGGGTTGAGGGGGCTGAGGGGGCTGAGGGGGTTGAGGGGGCTGAGGGGTGCTGCCCCCGCCTTCATGCCCACCTGATTACGTTCACAAATCGCTACAAGCACACCCATGCGGGGTTGCCATATCAATGCCATTGCCTAACCCCCTCCCCACCGCCTAGATAACCCCCTCAATGTGCTACGCAACACACAATCAAAATTCCAGAGCATGGCTAAGGCCAGGTTGGCGCTTGTACTTGGCCTGTAAGCTCCATGAAGCGCTCCCCAGGCTTTGCAATTAATTATGCGAATCTGACGAATCTTCCTAAGCGAACAACTCTTCGA
This sequence comes from Drosophila gaucha, assembly GCA_035045545.1. Classification (NCBI taxonomy): domain Eukaryota; kingdom Metazoa; phylum Arthropoda; class Insecta; order Diptera; family Drosophilidae; genus Drosophila; species Drosophila gaucha. Next base: position 6,018,926 of record JAWNOY010000099.1, read on the forward strand.
CTTACCTCACACACACACATGCACACTCACACACACACATACTCGCACAACTGTTTCCTGTCAACTGCTCTGGCATCATGATTTACATGGAAGCTCTACCAAAATTTTGGACTGAGTTGGGGGAGGTTCTCAATGTGCCTAAACTTTGGGGTTTGTTCTGTTCCATGGGAGGTAAATGCAAATTTAAAGGCGTGAATAAGCCAAGGCAGACTCTAATTGTAGACAACCCCCGCGTAATTATCCGCAATGGAAATGCCATTAATGGTATTAAGGGATTCAGCATTCAACGCCCACAGCCAGATCCAAGCGAATGAAAGAATGAATAGAACTGAATGCAATCAATCGAAATGGAATCTAAGTATATTATTTTTTTATTGTTTTATAATTTATTATTTTACATTTTTTATATTATTATTTTATTATTTTATTATTTTATTATTTTAATATTTTATTATTTTGTTATTTTATTATTAAAATATTTTAGTGTATTTTAGTATTTATACCCTGAACCCATTGAAAATGGGAAATCAGGGTATAATGGTTTTGCAAAAAGTATGTAACAGGCAGAAGGAGGCGTGGCAGACCCCTTAAAGTATATATATTCTTGATCAGGGCGACGAGCTGAGTCGATTTGGCCCTGTCCGTCTGTCTGTCCGTCCGTCCGTCCGTCCGTCCGTCCGTCCGTCCGTCCGTCCGTCCGTCCGTCTGTCCGTATGTATGAACGCGTCGATCTCAGAACATATAAGAGCTAGAGACTTCAAATTTTGCATGATGGTCTGTGTATACAGCGCGCATATCGAGTTTGTTTTAGATATTCGATAAATTTTTCCGTTTCAATGATATCGATTTAAAACGTTATCAAGATTCAGTTTTTTGACCATATCTTTTACATATTTTTAGCTACAGCTACCAAATTTTGTTTTTAGCTTTTTGTAAATAAAATACATTTTCTATTTTTTCATATTTTGCATACCGGCTCCACATTTCACAAAAAAAAATTAAAAAAAACAAAAATTATCAAAGCCACAATTTAATTTTTTCAAATTTTTTAGTGAAAACCGTATTTTCAATAAATTAATAGCATTCAATGCAGAAAATTGCATTCAATTCCGTAAAGTAATACAGAAGTTATTAAAGGAAACATTGTATAAGCACGCGGCAGCAGCCTGTACGTGTGCACACATACATTCAAATCAACTACGCAGTAATCGGCGAGCGTGCTTCTGTGTGCATGGTATGTATATGTGTTCATGTGTATACAAATGTGTGCATGTGTATACGCGTGCCTGTGTGTATGTGTGCATGTGTATATGCGCGCAGAGGTAATATGTATAGATAAAAGATGTAAGCTTCAGCTCGGACTTGGTTCAGGGGATCTCGTAGTCGGGCTGAGACCCGACTAGAGCTTTCTTACTTGTTTTAAAGTAAATTTTAGTATTCCCACAATCTTTGAGTAATATAAAATCTTTGTAAATTACTTTAAATAACAAAATACAATTATTCAATAAGAAAACACAATGTTTTCTAATAAAATCAGCTGTATTTGATTTGTGGATCTTTGACAAATAACCAGGCAAACAAGTTGTAATGCTATCTCTATAGGATTGCATGGCTAGCAAATACCCTGTAGTGCAATTAGCAATAATATTTTTTTGTGTATTTCTGCAACTACACTTACTATTTTAATTACTTTTTATTATTATATAATACTAATACTACTTTTACTAGCACTTTCACTACTACTTCTACAACTATTCATAGATTCAGTTCTACTACTAATACTAAAGCTTCTAGATCTACTCCAAAGTCAACCACATCTGCTTTTATTGCTACTGTTTTCTTTGCTACTTTTGCTACTATTTCTACTACCATCACTTCTACTACTAATACTAATACTTCTAGATACTTCGTCTGCAATTTCTGCTTTTATAACTATTTTTCTCTTTCACTAGTACTTTTGAATATATATCTACTACTACTTACTTCTTGATCTACTACTACGACTGCCATTTCTGCTTTAAATACTACTTTTTTCATTGCTCAGTACTTTTGCTACTATTTCTACTACTATCTGTAAAATCCCTTTTCTAATAATACTAATACTTCTAGATTTTCTCTACAACGTCTACCAGCTCTGCTTTTAATACTATTTATTTTTTTAGTCTTTTGCTACTATTTCTACTACTTTTTATAGTATCACTTCTATTACTAATACAAATGCTGCTAGATCTACTACTACGCCTACCATTTCTGCGTTTATTACTAGTATTGTTAGTACTACTTTTAAAACTTTTACTACTTATTGTTACTACTACTACTACGTATTGTTACTACTACTTTTTATTTTATTCAAAATACGATTATTTCTACTAATTTTTAAGATAAATTAATAATTCCATCCTATCCTACATACTGCGTATTTGGACAGATTACCAAGACAGGGACAATAACCTGAAATTAATTGCTTAAGCAAATCCTTGACTTAGATCTTAAGCTTGTAAATTAAATTAACTGAAATTGAAGTTTTGTGAAAGTTTATAACTTGCATCGATAATTTTAGAATTTAGATTATTAAATCAATCAAAGCTCAAAGCAAAATTTAGAATTGAAAACCCCTTATTATAATGATAGTCAAATAGCAAATACTCCCTATACGCATTTTATTTGCAGGGTACAACGACTTAAGATTTTGCAATATTCACTGCTACAAATTGTGGTCAACCTTAGGGAACGTTCGGCCTACGAGACTGTCTGATGTAATTGAAGCAGCGTTGTCAACTCTTGTAAATAACTGCATTTGTTTGCAACATGTTTATGTGTGTTTTGTGCATGCAACATCTTTGGGGCAGCCAGAGTCAAGGGACAGGTGCAGGGAAAGAGCATATGCAAATTGATTTTGCATTCGACTTGTCTAAGTAGTCTTAGCAAATTGAAAGCAAAACATTAAGAATTATGCCTAGACCAGGGGCCATGTGGACGGACGGACGACTCTTACATAGTACATGGCAATTGAAATTAAAATTGAAAATTCGAATTGGCATTCGAATTGCAATTGCTGCTCAGTTCTACAAACGTTTGTTGTTGTCCGTACACAGATTTCCAATTGTAAGCACAAATATCCATCCACTGCACTTTGTTGTGGAGCAAATATGAAAGTTGCCCCCCTCATCCGTTTAGTCCTACGATTTCTCCCTCGACCATAAATTGAAAGTCACTTCAAAGTAGGCTCCTCTGTGGCGAGCGAGCCGAATTACTTGAAAATTTACGCACCTGCAAAACTTTTAATTGAAAACCAGAAACGCTCTGCCAGACCCCACAACACATTCCGTTTCATCAGCCCTGCCACAACTTGGCTTTCTATTTTTTTTTTTGTTGTTGCCTACCCAAACAGGAATTTAATTTATGAAGCACAATTACTTGAAATGATTTTACCTTAGAACGATTGCTGTTCTCGAGCTTATCAGATTAACATACGTAACATTCTTAAATTTTTATCATACATAGTAAAAACACTAAATTTTAAGCATAATTAAATAATAGTAATAATTATGTTTATGAAATATGTATTTTAAGAAAGTGATAATTATTTTTATAGATTTGAGATTATCAAAAATATTCTTTTAGGTTATCTGTAATCCTTGAGCTAGTTGTCAGTATGAAACCCACAAAGTATATACACATATGTATATACATACGAGTATTCCTGATGAGGATCAACAGTCGTCCGAACGTCCGTCCGTCTGTAGATTTGTCTGCCCGAACGTCCATCCGTCCGTCCGTCTGTCCATCCATCTATCCGTCAGTCCGCCCCTCCGTCTGTCCGTCCGTTTGTCCGTCCATCCGTCTATCCGTCCGCCTGTCCATCGTTTGTCCGTCCGTCTGACCATCCATCTATCCTTCCGCCTGTCCATCGTTTGTCCGTCCGCCTGACCATCCATCTATCCGTCCGCCTGTCCATCCGTCTGTCCGTTCGTCCGTCCCTCCGTCTGACCATCCGTCTATCCGTCTGTCCGTCCGCCTGTCCATCCGTCTGTCCGTTCGTCCGTCCCTCCGTCTGACCATCCGTTTGTCCGTCCGTCTTTCCATCCGTCAGTACGTCCGTCCGTCTTTCCGTAAGTCATTCTGTCTATTTATTGTTCGCTGATCTCGGTTCCCATCGCAGCCAGATCATGCTCAAGTCAAGTTTCAAATCATAAAACTTATAAGTATCGATATCAATCAATCGGAACTTCAATTATTTCAATATAGCTCATTCGTTTTTAGAGCTATAGCCAACAAAATTGGTATATGGATTTTCTCAAGGTTTATATAAATTACAAAATTGGATAACTCTCCCAATTCATAACTGGAAAAACAAAACTAATTTTAAACAAAAAAAAAGGTTTTTTTTTTTTTTTTTTTTATTTTATGTTGTCTTTATTTGCAACTGTCTTAGAGACATCAAGCGAATTAATTGGGAAGTGAGAGTGGATCTATCCAAATTCTAATGATACTATTCACAAAGCTGAGAGACTACTAATCCTACGAACTGTCATATAGATGTCATATATTATATATAAAATATATATAGAATATATAATATAAATTCCAGATACTCGTACATATGTTTATAGAATATCTTTAAACTTTAGTAAACTAAAAAGTAAACAAAACACACTTATAAATACTCACATATACTAATTAATATTACATTCTAGAAGCTATCTCATTACAGTTATTACAAATAACTTTCCATTTTCATTAGACTCATCCTTTAGCTCACACAATAATTGTATTACTTTTTTTGACCAGCATAACTGTAACCAGATATCATATAGATAGATACCTTCCATTGCTCTCTCAAGGACTGGTGGGAAATGTTGCTTGATTGTTTGCTTGTCTGATTGTTGAACGCCCCGACACGCCTTTTGCTGATTCGTGTCTTACCTTGAGTTGGGCTAGGGGCTAGCAATTCCCAGGGCCTGGGCAGATGGAATCGTGGCGGTGGTGGTAAGTTTTTTATTCATTCATTTAATCAATTAAGTCATCAGCTCGATATTTGTATTGTTTCAGCTAGTTCCCTCTGTGGCATATGATGCCGGTGGTGACATCCCCTTATTGACTTCCCAGTGACAGTCGGCCGATTGTCACATTATCTTTCTTTCCAAAACTCCCAGCTCTCTGTTTGTGTTGATTCTTCTAGTTTTTGGGCGCCTTGTTTAGAGAATTTGTGTTGCAGCACGTGTCGGTGTCACAATAAACTTACTTACGTAAGTAAGTTTTGGCCTGGCCAAGCACTTAATTAAGACGAAATGCCGCTGTTTTATTATTGGTACGGTAAATATTCCATAAATTGCCTAATGAAAACACTTAACGACACATGTCCCACGAAAAAACAATGCGGGAATTCAATTTTTATTTGCCCAAACTATTCAACTCAAGGGGAGATTTTTATAATTCATATGTATATAACTGCCAACACACATACATACTCATTACATACGTAGTCACCTATCGAATGATGGAACTTTTATTTATTACAAACACACAATTTATGTTTATTAGCTGGGGTCCCCCATGCCTCTAGCTGACTGGGCGAGGTTCCTAAGCCTAAGTCTCGACCAATACAGAAAAGCGTCGAACAGGCGAGAAAAGACATATTTGGCCCAACAGCTGGTATAGTAGAAATAGATTGGGCAAATCAGCCTACTCACAGCAAGGATCATTAGGCACATTTAAAGAAAGTATTAGATGAGTCTAAGACACTGACTTCCAGACTATAAGACATGCCTGTCTTAAAGACCAGCTGTATCTACTTCAAATTATACTTAAAGCAAATGTGTAAAAGATTATTATGCTAACCGATCTCCAAATGTAGGTCAAAAGTCCTTTGTCTATAAATATTCATGGAATTATGTAAGGTAAGAAATGAGCTGACTGGGCGAGGTTCTTAGGTGCTTAGGGCTAAGTTTGGACCAAGACAAAGACGCTTGGAGCAGGCGAGGAAGGACATCCTTGGCCCATCTACAGAAATACGTTGGGCAAATCAGCATACTCCCAGCAAGGATCATTAGAAAGAAGGTATTAAAAGAGTCTAAGATATCGACTTCCAGCCTACGCAAGACATACCTATCTTAAAGACCACCTGATTCTACTTCAAATTATACTTAAAGCAAATGTGTAAAAGATTATTATGCTAATCGATCTCCAAAAGTAGGTCAAAAGCTTCTTTGTCTATAAATATTCATATAAAAATGTAAAGAACTTTAAATTAGGCTTAAATTATAGGTCAAGTCTTAAACCTCACAAATCAGAACCTCAGAAAAGCTATACAAATTAGTTCTCAACGAAACTCGCCAAAAACTGTTTTCAGAGTCTTAATCTATGAAAAAATTCTTTTAGATTTATATCACTAAAGTATTATTAGAAATGGTAAGAAAATATTTCCAAAATATTTCTTGAAATAACATTTATTTGTGGAATTAAATTCAATTTAAATCTTATATGTCATATATGATTAAATGTAAATATATAATTTTAGTTTTCATTCGAATAATCAATTGATAAAAGAACAGTCGACTATAAATCTAAAAAAAATTCGTATATGAAAATAAAAAATTCCCAAATCTGGTTCCATTTATGCGAAACCAAAGGAGTTGAAAATGTTTGAGATTGGTTGGAAATAGAAGCTGATCTTTTCTGAATCTGTGTTGGATGTATATATAATATATGTATATATTATAGAATAATATGAACATATTTCAAACAAGTAAGAAAGCTCTAGTCGGGTCTGCCCGACTACGAGATCCCCTGAACCAAGTCCGAGCTGATGTTTTAAACAACCTAGCTTACATCTTTTATCTATACATATTACCTCTGCGCGCATATACACATGCACACATACACACAGGCACGCATATACACATGCACACATATACATACCATGCACACAGAAGCACGCGCGTCGATTACTGCGTAATTGATTTGAATGTATGTGTGCACACGTACAGGCTGCTGCCGCGTGCTTTTACAATGTTTCCTTTAATAACTTCTGTATTACTTAACGGATTTGAATGCAATTTTCTGCATTGAATGCTATTAATTTATTAAAAATATGGTTTTCACTAAAAAATTTTAAAAAATTAAATTGTGGCTTTGATAATTTTTTTTTTTTTTAATTTTTTTTGTGAAATGTGGAGCCGGTATCCAAAATTTGATAGAAAATGTATTTTATTTACAAAAAGCTAAAAACAAAATTTGGGAGCTATACCTAAAAATATGTAAAAGATATGGTCAAAAAACTGAATCTCGATAACGTTTTAAATCGATATCATTGAAATGGAAAAATTTATCGAATATCTGAAACAAACTCGATATTTTCGCTGTATACACAGACCATCACGCAAAATTTGAACTCTCTAGCTCTTATATGTTCTGAGATCGACGCGTTCATACATACGGACAGACGGACAGACGGACAGACAGACGGACAGGGCCAAATAGACTCAGCTCGTCGGCCTGATCAAGAATATATATACTTTATGGGGTCTGCCACGCCTCCTTCTGCCTGTTACATACTTTTTGCAAAACCATTATACCCTGATTTCCCATTTTCAATGGGTTCAGGGTATAAAAACAAATGTTTTGAAATAGTTTCCTATTCTAATTAGAAATTTTTGTTAATTTCTGATTTTTGGTACGAGGCATTTCACTGCTAAACAAATAGCTAGAACAATGAATAAGTTGAAATATTCGTAATAGCAACCACTTTATGGTTCGTCGCTTATTTTCTGGCCACCATAATCAGGCAGCAGGCCACACACACACACGCACACTCGTATATCATGTGAATGAAAGCAACATATGTCCACAAAGTGGTAGGAACAAGCGAGTGGAGGGGGAGTTTAGCTGAGGGGAAGGGGGTTAAGCGAGTGTGATATATATTTTGATCAAGCAAATGTGTAAAAGTCACTGTGAGGTCGACGGAACAAATCGAGGCTCGTTAATAGGAAACAATTACGGAACTGGTCGCAGCCAGAGCCGGAGGCGGAGCAGGCGAGGGTTAAATAGTTATTGGTCACGACAGCACGGAAAGGAATGCGGTGCACGTTCCTGCTAATATGCGAAATGAAAAGTTGAGTTTTAAATCATTTATCTTGTTTTTTCCATTACTCTGATCTGGGCAGTGAAGCAGGGAAAAAGATGTGACAGAGGCACGAGGAGAAATGATGCCGCCAAATGAAATTGGCAAGAGGCGCATGTCGTGAATGCCAAATGAGCTGTGACACTGACACCTCGCCTGCGACAGGACCTTTTCGTCCTGCGGCAACCCTTTGGCACGCCCACAAGTATTATACGAATTGAGCCCGGCTTTTTGAGTGTACTTTTCGCATTTTTTAACTCAAATTGCGGCATGATTAATTCACAGGCAACTGGGACTGGACCCAGCTCCAGCCAACTCTTCAACTACTTAGCCTAACTTTATTTGTTCTTTATTCTCATTTGACAAATTGTGCCTGGAACAGAGGTGAAATTAAAAATAAGAAGGGTTTTGTCAAATTACAAATATTTAAAATTAGCTGAAATTAGATACTCCAACTGCTCAAATTCCAATTCCAATTTCACTTTCAATTTGATAATTGAAATTAAAAATAATTGTATTTTACTTTTGAGCACATCTGAGTTACATCGTATATCATTGCGTTCTTGCACGTGGCAGAGTCAAAAATCGCATTGATTGATGTTTCTTTGCGAATTTTGCAATTGCAAATCAATCACTTTTCGCGAATTTCAAATCAACATGACTTTCAAATCAATTACGAAATTTAGATATAGATATATATATACTTATCTTGAATTTTAAATGAAATTTCTGCATATCCAAAAAAATGTATAAAAAATATGAAAATGTATTAAAATTGTGCTGTCTTATTATTTAAAGGAACTGTCTGAAAAGCTGCTAGATTTTACATTACATGTAGTGTAGTATTTATTGAAACCCTTAGTGAGAAATTTAGATATATAAAATTTATATATCTTGAATTTTAAATGAAATTTCTGCACATCCAAAAAAATTTATAAAACATATTAAAATGTATTATAATGCTGTCTTATTTTTAAAAGGAACTAACTGCTATGTTGCTAGATTTTTTTTCTTTAATAAGTAATTTTATAAATCTAAGACCATAATTATTATTTTTGATTAAAAAAAGTTTAACTTAAAAATAATTATTTAAAAAAAACTTGTTTTCCACTTCTAACAAAAAGTCAAATGCAGAATTAAATGGTATTCGAAGTTTTTAAATTTGCACTTTACTTATTTTTAAATCAGTAAATTTAGTTGAATTAAAATACTAGAAACAAATTATGTTTTGTATTAGAAAATTAATAATCTTTGGAAATTTAATAATACAATAAAATCACAAAAAGTAGTTGTATTATTTTGACCATCAACTAATCTAAAATTTTATTTTTAAATTTTTTTTGTAGTCTTTCTTTTATAATTTTTCTCATAGAAGCCTTAGCCCGTTTTTCAACCGGTTGAGGTAAATATTCCTTAAGTTCTCAAATACTTCTCAAACTAATATTAAGCAGTTCTCTGTGAAGGTGAGTTTTGTTGCTAATCAAACGTCAAAAAAAATAATCCATTCAAAGATATCAAAATAATAATTTTTCATAATCTTAAGTAAGAATTCGACGTTAGCAGATAATTATGAATATAGTTAGTTATTCAGATGAAGGTGAACAACTTTATAGTAATATTTTCTCCAAATCTAACTGAAAGTCAACTCATGAATAAAAGGATCAATGGAGAAAATATAAAAAAATAAAATTACTTAGTCAACTTTTTAAGTCCTTCAGCTATCTTTCAACTACTTTAGACAATATTCCATAGTTCACTTGCAAATAACCTCTTAAATATATGCCAAAGTGTTCAGTTGCTTGGCCAACCTGCAACACCTGTCAGCTACCTGAAAGAGTCTGTCGTGAGACTAATTTACAGCGATTAGAATATGAATCGCATTAAGTGCTGGACGATATATATGTAGAAAGTTGACTTGGACTCGCCCTGAAGAGACGCGGCGAATACATTAAAATGATAAATGAGTGTGATTATATTCGTATTACCTACAAATTAATATTGTGGCCGTAATCAGCTTTGGCGCCGCGCCCAGGTTAACCGGAGGGTCAGCGATTTATTGGCTAAAAGCGAATTACAGGGCAGCGGGGCATGAAGGACGCGGCCAAAATCAAACATAATCAAGCGAATTGGGTACAGTTCGAGTTACGAGCTCCACACCCAAGCGGCCACCGAGCTGTCCCCATTCAGTGGGTTGGTTAAAAATAATCCAAGCGTTACGTGTTCCATCCAAGGACAACGACAACCGAGTGCAATACACACCAAGTACATACTGCCGGGTAAACATCGTTTGTCAAGAGTTTTGACTGCTCGGCTGACTTACTCGAACAGTTATATAGCCCATATATATAGCCCGTCTCTCGGGGGCTCGCGCACTTTTTGTGAAGTAAAAAGGCTACAAAATATTTGTTGACATTCCGCGGCAAAATTACCATAATTAGTTGATTCGAAATAGACCAGAAACAGGAAACTTCTGTCCATTGCTGTTTGATCAGCGACTTTGCCTTGAGGGGGTGTCTGCATGTATGTGTGTGAGTGTGTGTGTGTGTCCAGGTCACGGCATCGATGTCAACATAATGCGGAACGGCACTGCCCACAACTAAAAGGATCATAATTAGAGCATATGTACGGATTGTGTGCAAATATTGACGCCGGTTCCTCTAGCAGGGAATAATACCTTCTAGCTGTCTCTTTCCCACTCTTGCACTCCCTCTCTCTTCATCAGTATTTAAGCCTGCTCGTAAACGCAAATTAATCAGATTGGTATCAATATACACACACAAACAGTTCACACATCTGTCTGTGTATAAGCATATGCATGTATGTATATATGTACATAAACTAAATCTGTGTATATAGTATATACATGTGTACATACATGCATATATTGTATTTTGTGTGATTGGTAAGAAATGCTCAGTGCTAGAAAACTGAAGTCTTAAGCTTTTGTTTCCTAGAAAAAATTACTAAAATTTATTCATTATGTGAAAAATTTGAATGCTATATTGATATATGTATGTTCATATACATATATATACAGTCGTATCTAGGTATAGTGAGCATTCTACACAGTGAATACCGAAGTTTTTACATTTTTCTACTGAAACTATCACATAAGCCATCGCATGGGCAGAGGACAACAGTACTGATTATGCTGACATATAAGCATACTTCTTGAAACCAAGAAGCAAACGTCAATTTGTCAATTCTTTCTTTTATATTTTCCTACCAATTAACATTAATTATATCTTGATTTTCTATACACAAAGTATGTTTTTTTTAACAAGAAAATTAAAATTGATACAGTGAAAAACCTCAATACTGTGAACAGGTCTTGCAAATAATTAGTTGACTATATCCAGACACGTCTGTATATCAAAACTGCAAAAATTGGTACAGAAATAGATCTTTTAAACCTACTCTCTCTCTCTCGCTTTAATGTGACCTTTTTTCTAGTTCTTATAGTGTAACTCTTACTTGTAGACGACAGAAAATTAATCAAATAACTTTTTATACCCTGAACCCATTGAAAATGGGAAATCAGGGTATAATGGTTTTGCAAAAAGTATGTAACAGGCAGAAGGAGGCGTGGCAGACCCCTTAAAGTATATATATTCTTGATCAGGGCGACGAGCTGAGTCGATTTGGCCCTGTCCGTCTGTCTGTCCGTCCGTCCGTCCGTCCGTCCGTCCGTCCGTCCGTCCGTCCGTCTGTCCGTATGTATGAACGCGTCGATCTCAGAACATATAAGAGCTAGAGACTTCAAATTTTGCATGATGGTCTGTGTATACAGCGCGCATATCGAGTTTGTTTTAGATATTCGATAAATTTTTCCGTTTCAATGATATCGATTTAAAACGTTATCAAGATTCAGTTTTTTGACCATATCTTTTACATATTTTTAGCTACAGCTACCAAATTTTGTTTTTAGCTTTTTGAAAATAAAATACATTTTCTATTTTTTTTATTTTGGATACCGGCTCCACATTTTACAAAAAAAATTTATTAAAAAAAAAAATTATCAAAGCCACAAATTTTTTTTTTTAAATTTTTAAGTGAAAACCGTATTTTCAATAAATTAATAGCACTCAATGCAGAAAATTGCATTCAAATCCGTTAAGTAATACAGAAGTTATTAAAGGAAACATTGTAAAAGCACGCGGCAGCAGCCTGTACGTGTGCACACATACATTCAAATGAACTACACAGTAATCGGGGCGCGTGCTTCTGTGTGCATGGTATATGTGTGCTTGTGTATACAAATGTGTGCATGTGTATATGCGCGCAGAGGTAATATGTATAGATAAAAGATGTAAGCTAAGTTGTTTAAAACAACAGCTCGGACTTGGTTCAGGGGATCTCGTAGTCGGGCTGAGACCCGACTAGAGCTTTCTTACTTGTTTTATATTTATTTTATTATTTTTCCTTTTATTCTCAACTGTTGTTTATGATGCTTTGTTTGCAGAATTTATCGTATTATTACTAACAGATCCCAGTAGGGTTTAAACTAGAGATGGGATCGGAAAAAGAAAATCCCGTCCCGAAATCAATTATGTTATTCCCGCCCGATTGTACCGAAAATTTTTTCGTTTTTCCTGCTAGTCCCGACTTTTCCCGACATTTTTTGTTTTAACATTTAGCACCCTTATGATAGACTAACTTTTTTATTTAAAAATCATATTTTCTCAAATTGTTCTTCTATAAGACGTGTTTTTCTCTCTTTCCAAATTGTACTAGAAGTAAAATATAAAAGAGTAAGAACATCAAGAACTAACATGATTTATATAAGAATTTCCTCGTCAATGTTATTCTTCTGTTCTTTGATAAATACTTTTTATCGGGACCTGCGGGATTTTCGAGATCAAGCACTTATCCTGACCGTCCTTTTTTTAAATCTTTCCCATCCCACCCGATCCCCAAAATTTTTTGGGGACCCGCAGGATTACCAAACCCGATCCCGACGCCCATCTCTAGTTCGAATCCTATATCTGACTGATTTATGTGTCAACGCATATCTCACAAGTCTATGAAACCCTCTAATCTAAAAACTAAATATAATTATTTTTGAGTTAAAACTTATCTTCTTTTTTCATATTTTTCTTAATAAATTCATAAAAATTTTTTCCATATCGAAAGGCTTTGCGTTGTCCTGGCATATCTCAACTATAAACCACTAATTGCCATCAAAAACTTCTCGTTTTCTGGCAGCAATTATCAGCCCAAACCAAAATCCCGCAAAAGTTTTGGAATCGAGGGATTAGGGCAGCTAAATGACTTTAAATTAAGTCGATGTGCGTCTGTCGATTTAATTAAAATCAAAACAAAATCTTTGCCCGTCTTCCCTGTGTCCGGCTGTCCTGCTTTGACAGCGACTGCGACTGCGACTGCGACTGACTGGGATAATAATAAACGCATAAATAATGCAAAACAATAAATGAGCAAATATTCATAAATTATTAACGCAGGCGCCGACTACTGCCGCCGACTCCTGGCGAGGCTGCAGGGACTGACAAAAGGCAGTGCACAAATACCCAAAATATTTTGCCAAAGCATTTAAAAGGACAATGAGGCACGCACCCAGATGACAGCCGAGGAAGAAAAGCAAATCCCCGCAACAAATAATTGAGCCTCATAAAGAAATATCATTCATTGATTTTCCTCCGGGCCCATCCACTAGCCCTCTCTCTCTCTCTCTCTCTCTCTCTCTCTCGCTCACTCTCTGTCTCTCTGTCTGCACTGCAGCAAGTGGATGAAGCTGTGGAGTTTGTCAGCAACCGAAACCAGGACGAAACCAAATAAGGACAGCTGATGAAACTATCACCACGACGAGGGGTTGTTTGCGGTGGGCAGCATGATTTTCACATGAATTCGAAATCTATGCCTCGGCATGATTTGCACAAAACTTGACCTGGCAAATTTGTCAGTTGGCGGCGAGAGATGTGAGAGAGCAGGAGAGAGAGAGAGAGAATGGACGTGAGTCAAGTTTGTAGGAAGCGTGAAACAGAGCAAATGATAAATGATTGAGGGATTTTGTTAATTTGCTGACATTGATGCCCCGGCCAGATTATCATCGAGTGTCCTCATCTTAATCGGTCTCAACAAGGGGAATTGTTGTTATCTCTCTTATTATGAAATATTCGAAATATGAAGATATACATTACACACAATTAAGAAACTAATATAGCTCCTTATAACTTTAATGTTGACAAAAATACTAACATTATTTCTAAAAGTAGAAACAAAAGTAATCTAGTCTAGTAAAATTCTCTTTCTGCCGGAATTTTTAAATTCTAACAGAGATTTGACATATTTTACTGATAATTGACTTCAAATTTACCAGAAAAAGTATTGGAATTTAACATTATAATAGTTCAACACATTAAAATAGTTGATAATGAATTAAGATTTGACATAACATCCTTTGTTCCTTTGTTCTTTATAAATATTTCATTTGCAACTGTTGATTTTTGTTTACAAATTTGAATTTTGCTCATGCATGTTAGCCTTAGACAGCGCACATCGCGGGTGCTATAGCAGACAGTTTACGTGCTGCAACTTCACATCGCTTCAGCTATTGCTATTGGCATCTATCGATATACGCTTGCATCGATATTAAATAAAAGCAACTCTAATATTTGCACAGACGCCAATTGCGAAGACAAAAATAAGCAACTAACAAAATACACAAATGTGAAAGTCAATTGTCAAATTTATTGGCAATTTCATTCCAAAATGAGTGCCTACAATCGTAAAGTTTTGAAGAAAGCCTGCCCCGGCAGCAAATCGCTCGATGCGGACAGTGCAATGGAAGAATCGGGCTACGCATCCTTCAAAGCGCTGCACAACTCAACCGTGGAAGCGCCATTTTTATTTGATCGGGATAGCGAGTCGGAGAACTGTCGCAATGCATCGAATACAACGACACAATCGCGCTTGCAGAAGTCAAGCGTCAATTCGATACAATGCCCAACGCCGAACAGCAGCAACTGCAACGATTCCAATTATACGCTGTGGCAAAAATCCCTGAGCCTGCAGGAGGAGAGCGAAGACGAGGATGGGCAAGTATGCAAATCGCCATTGCTGCTGTCCGCCAATCAGCTGCAATGCGCGGCCAAGCGCCGCAAGTCACATTACCAGCCCATGGCCCATCACAGCAGCTCCAAGAAGTCGAAGAAGAAACTCTTTCCACTGCCCGCGCCGGCGCCCGCTTGTCGCACCCGCTACTATGATGGCTGTGAGCACCTGGACATCGTGGGCATGCTGAGCAACACGCTGCCCGCCCTGGAATGCATTCTGTCAAATGTCAGCTCGCACACACTGGACGTCATGACCAAGGTGACGGAGCGCTGGGCGCAGGCGGTGTACAAAAGCCAGCGGGCAACGGACCGGCTGCACAATCATCGCTTCAGGATGAGCCTCACCAAGGAGAATGGGCATCTCGTGAAGCAGGGACGCCTGCTGTCCAAAACCCTAAACAACAATCTAGTGCCATTTCAACCATCGAATACCATTCAGAGACCAAATACACATCACAGCCATAGAATGGCGCCCAAGGACGAGAACTGCCCGCTTGAGGAGCAAGTGCAGCGCATCAAGTGCCCGCGCTGCGGTAAGTCCAGCAAGGTCTTCTGCAGCCAATCACCAGCCGAGCAGACGCCGCTGCTGAATCGTCAGCTGCTATCCCGATCTGCCATGTCGCAGACCCTACCACACGCGCCTTCCTACAACGAGCCGAAGTTCGGGCTCATTCGCTTCTATTCGCTGGACGAGGTGAAGAGCTCGCCGCCGGTCGAGAACTCTCCACACTCCATAGGCGAGTGCACGAGCGTCTTTTGCAAATTCCGCTTCTGCGTCCACTGCTGCTGCCCGCCGCATCCTGGCGTGAAATGCCCGGTCACCGAAATGGGCACGCCCTCGAAAATGATGATGCCCAGCGAGAAGACGACGCCGCCCAAGCGCAACCAGAAACTCGACTACAAACTCTGTCGCAAGAACTCGCTTAAGCGTTTAAACTTCTAATCAGAGAGACCGTTAGCAACCACTATTTGTATTCGTAGATTTAGTTATATGAACATTCAACTGTACGAAGATTTTGTTCTACATGTTTAACTAGTATTATAGTCGTCGACATCTCATTAGTATCGAACCTTCAAGTTTGTATGTCAACAAGTTTTATTATTATTTTGTATTTCTCTTTACTGTATCGTATGCTCAACATTCTTGTACCTCTGTGAGATTAAATAGACGTAAGGTACTTTTTACACCATATGATAAACATAAAATAAAATACTTTTGTAACTGAAAACTCGTAACTGGCAATTTTGTTTGTTCTAATTAGAATATAACTTGTTTCTATATTAATATTAATATATAGTAACCTGCTTATGATTTTTCAATTAAGTGTCATTACAGCATAGTTTAATATCTGACGTCACAGCGTGCCTTTAAAAACTATCGATTGATTTCACTCCTCGATACACCTATCGATATACATATTTCATCACTAACCGCCGAAGCACGTGTGGAATAGTCGCTGCACATTTTACATTTAATTTTCAAGTGTTTTTACACACAAAAGAGCACAAAAATGACGACGTCATTAGCTCAACAACTACAAAACTTGGCTGCGCCGCAGTCATCTGTGGCTCTAGCCGATGCACGCAGTCGCGCATCTATATTGTTCAGTCCGAAGGATGCGGCGACCAAAGACAGACGCGCCATCTATGAAATTGGACTGAGTGGACTGCTCGAGCTGACTGCCTTTAATCCGACCTTCAAGGAGTTCCAGCTGACGCTCTTCGATGAGGCGACACTGACGCTGGAGCGCGCAGTGGAGCAGGCAGACGTCAACAAGTTGATCGACTCGGCAATTGCGAAATTCTTGCGTCTTTTGTCGCCCTATTTCCTGCTGCGCCCCGCGCACATGTGCTTTGAGTGGCTGTTGCGCCGCTTCCAAGTGCACGAGTACAACCGGCAGGAGGTGATGGCCCTGATAATGCCCTACCACGAGACAAACACATTCGTGCAGGTGCTGCAGACGATGCGACTGCGTCAATCGGACGAGCATTGGTTCTGGCTGCGTCCACTGCAGCGTCCCGGCTTACCGCTCTCCAAGATCACAATAGTCAATCGAGCAGCGAGCGTGCCCGACTTCCTCGGGTTCATCTGTCATAGCACTCGCAAGGCAGTCAAGGAGCTGGGTCCTCGCGCCCATCAGCTGCAGGCGCAGCTGAATTTCTATGCCACAGTTGTTGTGGGTGCTCTGCAGACGGCCAAGCCGGTGCAGGACTGGCATATTGCCACCATACTGGAGTCGCTGCTCAAGGGCCTCGTCTCGGACACTGTGGACTTTGTGGCCGCCTCCTACGTGATTGTCGCCCAACTCGTCTCGCGCACCAAACTCAAGACGAAGATCTGCGATGCGCTGCTCGAGCGCGTGGCCAACTGCACCTTTGAGCGCCTGCACACGACGGCGCTGCTGCTGCTGATCTGGATCCACGACAAGCAGCAGGCGGCTAGGCCCAAATTCACGCCCAAAACCATGTTGAATCTTGTCTGCCAGAAGTGGTTGATCACGTCCCTAGCCTCGCTCGCCAAGGAGAACATTGCCATCTCAGCAATTTGCAAGCCCCTCATGCGCGGCGCTGTTGCAGCCATACGCGAAGGAGATGCTTCCTCATCTTCGCACCGGGAGTTCCTCGACAATCTCATAGCCGAGGTGCCCTTCTCCAAATCCAGTGCTCAGCAGCTAATCAAGTAGATTCCCAATGCAATTCACTCACAATTCCAGTTGCTCACTCAATTCTCTCTCTCTTTAAGTTGCTTCCTGGACACTTTTGTGGACATGGAGGCTGCGAATGGATCGACAGCCATGGACACAACCACGAATGACGAAGACGAGGATACAATTGTCATCGATTCCGATGACGAAATGGAGCTCGTCAAAACCAATTTCCAGACATGGTACACAGAGTTTCTCGAGAAACTGGAACGTCGCTATCCGGAGGCTTTCGACTTGAGCGTCAAGGGGGCTTTGAGGGCCAAGTCCACGACACGCAACCGACAGAAGGCGCTGAAGCTGGCGCTGGGTAACTGAACTAAATAACTCAGGATAAGTCAGAATCAAATCATTCTCTAATACTCGCTCTCTCGCAGGCTTTCGACTAAACACCACGGACGAGAAGGCGAAACGGGCTTATGAGAAGCTCTATCATTACAGTTCTGATTTCCGCCTGGGCGCTGTGCAGCAGCTGCTGCAGAACCTCAAGGTGGCCAAGCGGCGGGAGCGCAGCTATCGCCTGCTGCAGGAATGTCTGCCAGATCGCATCAAGGACGACAGTCCCACAGTGGTGTCGGCGCTGCTGGCGCTGCCCACCGTTGACTTTGTGGAGCTGCTGGGCGCTGAGGCCTTTGCCCAGACGCTGTGCGAGCTGCTGCAACGAGCGCAGCTGCAACGGCAAACGCAGTGGGATACTGTGGTGCCGCAAGCGGTGCAGCATCTGACCACAGCCGCCGTCAGCGATAATTACGATACGAATCTGTTGCTGCTGGCACTGATGCCCTATCTCTTCCCCTGCGATGCGCTGAGCACCAGGGAACACGCCGCCTTGCTGATTATATTGAGCAGTAATTTGGTCAGCAAGCTGCCCTTCCTGGAGCAGCTGCAGGTGAGCAGCGAGCACGGAGAGTTCAATGTGTGGGAGCATCGCAAACAGTTTCTGGACGTAATCGCCGATGTCCGGCAGCCGGGCAAGCAGCAGATGGCGCTTCTCGAGAGCGTGGAGCAGCATGGCGGCGTCAACTATCTGCGAGGCGAGGCGTCCAAGCTGACGCATCTGCTGCTGCTGCTCACGGCCTACGCCAAGCGTGAGCTGCGCGCCACAGAGAGTCTGCACATGCTGGAGCGCATGGACGTCTACAGTCGTGGCTTTGAGTTTCGCCTGGCCAAGGAGAAAGCCGACAATAGCAACAAGAATCATGTGCCGCTGCAGCTATACGCGGACTTCTTGCAAACTCTGGCCAAGAATACAAAATTCCCACAGCTGGCCAATCTGCCCTGGACAGAGGTCAGCGAGGAGCTGCGTCTCTGCCTGCTGCTGCTGGACGCGCTCTGCAGTCGAGTTTATGCCGAGCACTGTGCGCCCGCTGAGCGCAAGGAATGGACGCGCGCTTTAAAGGATTGCCTCAATCACATGTTGCCCGAGCCGCAGCAGAAGCTGGATTTCCTCTGCAACTTCTACGTCTACGAGGAGCTGCCCCAGCTGTATAGCAACGCCGCCGACTATGCGATGCTGCGTGTACGCGGCTTTCAGCTGCTGCAGGCGGTGCTGCGGCCACGCCCCTTTGCAGTCAAGTGCAGCCTGATGCATGTGCTGCGCATCGCCAATGCGTGCAACTCGCCGCTGCAAACGCTGCGGCAACAGGCGATCGCCACGCTGCAGCTCCTCGAGCCCGATCAGCTGGAGATGCATGTGGCCCATCTGCTGCAGTGTCTGCTGCTGCGCCGCAGCGAGCTGTGCATGGATCACGAGCAATACGCCCTGGTGCTGCACACCATCCTGCAGAGCAGCAAGTCCACGCCACGCGAGAAGCTGCTGCTGGCCAAGCTGCGGCGCACGCTGCTGGAGCTGGTCTGCGACGTGACGCAGCCGGCGATCTGCACCGCGGCGCTGCTGAAGGCGCTGAAGCACATGAACAACGAGACGCTGCTGACGGCGCTGCTGCCTTTGGGCGAGGCGGTGCTGCAGGCGGTAGTCAAGCACGATCCCAGCTCGGATGCAGCCCAACTGGAGCAGCTCAACTGGCCACATAGCGCCATCTATTGCGCCGTCATCGAACGCTTCGAAGGAGCTGCGGGCTTGGCTGTGCTCACGCAGCAACCCGCCGCCTGGCAGCTGCTGGAGGCCAGCTTCAAGCGCTACACCACCTACGTCCAGCTGGAGCAGAAGCTGCAGCCGCTGCCCTGCGTGCTGCTCAACTCGCTGACTCCCGAATCCTACGACCAGCTGCAGATCAAGCACAAGTTGGCCCTCATGCAGCTGATAGTGGAAGCAGCGACGGCCTCCGACAACGACAGCATCTTCCTGGCTGCCCATCGTCTGCTCAAGCGCTGCAGCATCGACTGCCAGCCCCTGATCGGCATGCTGTCCGGCATGTGCAGCAAGAGCACACGGATTGTGGAGTCCAAGCAGCCGGAACGTCGTCGGGGCTCACCGAATACCAAGCTAGATCTGACCTGCGTCAGCTGGAAGCAGGGGATGACACTGCTCGAGCTGCTGGAGCACAAGAAGCAACTGGTGGGAGCGGAGCTGCTAATACCGCAGCTGTTCGATCTGCTGCAGATGTGCCTGACGCTGGAGGAGCACAGCTCGGCGGAGTACCCGAAGCAGCTGATCCTGTCTTGCCTCCTGCACTGCTGCGAAGTGTCGCAGGCGGCGGGCGTCCAGTTGTCCAAGGTGCTGCCCGAGTCCTGCTTCCGCATCGAGCAGGTGGTGCAATGCCTGCGCAACACCCAGAATCCACAGACCCAACAGCATGCGCTGCTCTTCCTGACCCGCTGCGCCACGCTGTATCCCCAGCAGGTGCTCCACAAGATTGTCGAGATCTTCACGTTTGTGGGCTCCACGGTGGCGCGCCACGACGACGCCTTCAGTCTGCACATCATCAAGAACGTGGTGGAGACAATTGTGCCCACCCTGCTGCTGCAGTCCGGCGCCCAGCGGGAGCGCCTGGTCATCGCAGTGCTCAAGGTGTTTGCTGATATTTGCATAGATGTGCCCGTGCATCGTCGTCTGCCGCTCTACGAGACTCTGTTCCGGGTGCTCAATCCGCGCCAGCATCTGTGGCAATTCCTCTGCATTG
This sequence comes from Drosophila gaucha, assembly GCA_035045545.1. Classification (NCBI taxonomy): domain Eukaryota; kingdom Metazoa; phylum Arthropoda; class Insecta; order Diptera; family Drosophilidae; genus Drosophila; species Drosophila gaucha. Next base: position 6,039,906 of record JAWNOY010000099.1, read on the forward strand.
TCTTCGAGTCGCAAATGCTGCTGGAGCAGCCGCCCAGCAAGGCTGGTAGCAAGACAGCGAAGCCTCTGGACAAGACGCGTGTCGAGTTCGCGCGTGAATTGACGCTGATGTTTGACCAGCCCGAGGTCATCTTGAACACCTGTGTGCATCTCCTCGACTATCTGGCCAAGCTGCCCATTAGCAAGGAGGCGCAAACCCAAACAGCCAGCACCGGGAGCAGCAGCAGCAGCAGCAATGCCTCGCCCGAGCACCAGCTCTTCGATCTGCGCACGCGCAACTTCAAGCAGCTGCGGCACTATAAATACCTCATCATGGATTACCTGTCCGGCCTGAGCAGCGCCGACGAGTTCCAGGCCAAGCTGGGCAGCCTCAAGAGGCCGCAGCTGGCGGAGCTGAAGCCGCTCTACCAGAACTTCATACTCAAGACACTGGGCTATGTGGGCGTGGTCAACGATGCACTGCAACTGGCGGCGGGCACGCCCTCGCTGCAGAAGTATTGGCGTGTGCTGGCGAACCATGTCCACGACGTCTTGGACAATGCCATTGGACTGCTCTCGCCCGAGTACTTCCTCAACGTGATCACGGAGCTGCTGCAGCACGAGCTGATCTATGTGCGCATCAAGGTGCTCGAGCTGCTGGTCACCAAACTGACGCCGCCCGCTGAATACTTTAGCAAGTGCGAGGCGCGTCATTTCGGCGTGCTCTTCGAGCCGCTGGGCGCCATCATCGACACCGTGCTGAACCCTGCGGGCGGCAGCAATGCGCAGCAGGCGCAGTTGCAGCAGACAGCGCTGCACGCCATGCAGCTGCTGGCCAATCGCCATGGACGCGACTACGTCGAGGAGTGCCGCACGCTCCTGGCCAAGCTGACGCGCATCGCCAAGCGTCGTGCCAACGTGCCCAAGGCTGTCGTCGGCAATGTGGTACTCACCCTCGTCGAGATCTGCGGCAGCATCAAGGCTCACGCCCTCGCCCAGCTGCCCAAGTTTGCGCCTCAGCTGACAGAGCTGCTCAAGGAACAGGTCCAATTGCTGCTGACCCAGCGACAAACACCGGACCATGTCTGCTCCGCTCTTGTGACAGGTGAGTGATATATTTTTTTGCGGTTTATCAAATTCCGACTAAGAGATTTATTACTGAAAGGTGAAAAGGGTATCCGGGTTACAATAATAGGCTAGGGTAGACCATAGGTGCCAAGGTTTTTTAAAAGCTTACCTAAATAGTTCGTATCCATATTATAATATTAAATCGAACGATCATCTTAGTATGAGTAGAGCTTTCTTGATCACTTATAAAAATTATTATTCCTTGAACTCATTAAATATGGGATGCTTTTTTAAAAACAGGCAGAAGCACGTCCGCCAGTCTGTGCATCCGTCTGAATGTCTTTCCATCCATCTGAATGTCTTCCCGCTCCTCTGTGCGTCCGTTTGAATGTCTATACGATTGTCATCCCATCCGTCTGAATGTCTTACCATCCATTTGTCCGTCTGAATGTCTTTCCGTCCGTCTGAATATTATTCCATCCGTCTGAATGTCTTCCCGCTCCTCTATGCGTCCGTCTGAATGTCTATCCGATTGTCTTTCCGTCCGTTTGAATGTCTTACCATCCATCTGTCCGCCTGAATGTCTTACCATCCATCTGTCCGCCTGAATGTCTTTCCGTCCGTCGGCCCGAATGTCTTTCCTTCCTTCTAAAGTACATAAAAAAAAAGTTTATCAATAATTTTGTTTCTATTCAAAGCCATGCATAAGCTCTTCACAACGCTGCCTCTGTTCTTGGGTCCCTATTTGGTGGACATTATCGGCGCTCTGATTAGACTGTCGGTGCAGCTGGAGAGTCCACAGTTGGCGCAGGACAAACGCACGCAGACGCTGAAGCTGCGCATCGTGGACGTTTGGAAGGCGGTGGCGCAGGGCGTTGAAGCTCGTATTTTAGTGCCCAGCTGCGCCAAGACCTATGCGAGTCTGTTGGAGGCACAAGCCTACGATGAGCTGGGCATGCTAATGAGCCAGTTGCTGCTGCCTTGCATCAAGCACAATGCGAACACTGAGCTGCAGCCCGTGCAGGAGACGCTTGCCGAGCTGTTCCTCCAGGCACTCGAGTTCCGGCTGCAGGTGCGCGGACGTCAACTGCAGCGACAGCGTGTCTCGCAGATTGAGGCATCCGTGAGTGAGGCTTTCGTTGCCTGGATACTTAAGCTGTCGGAGACGAGCTTCCGGCCCATGTTCGGCCGGGTCCACAAGTGGGCAATGGAGCGCAGCGATCTGGAGCCGCAGCTCACCTACTTCCTGCTGACCAATCGCATTGCCGCAGCGCTCAAGTCTCTGTTCGTGCTCTTCGCAGACGATTTTATCGGGGATGCGGCGCGACTGCTGCAGGAACACAACACTCTGAACCAGGAAGTTGCGGACGACGTGGACGTAGAGGACATTGTGGAACTGCTGTCCGCTATACTCAGCACATTGCATCACGTCTTTCTGCACTGCAGCAACGACTTTATCAACGATCATCGCTTCCACACCCTGATGCCGCCGCTGGTGGATCAGCTGGAGAACAGCTTGGTGCTGGCCAGCGATCGGGAGCAGCTGCAGCAAACGCTGACCGACTGCATTGCCCAGCTGGCAGCCGCTACCAATGATGTGCTCTGGAAGCAGCTCAACAACCAGGTGCTGCTCAAGACCCGCACCAGCACGCCCGAAGTTCGCATCCTGGCCTTCAACACCAGCGTGGCCATTGCCCGCAAGCTGGGCGAGAGCTTTGCTCCGCTGCTGCCGGAGACGGTGCCATTCATAGCCGAACTCCTCGAGGATGAGCACGAGAGTGTCGAGAAGAACACGCGCAGTGCTGTGCAAGAATTGGAAACGATTCTCGGCGAACCGGTTCAAAAATATTTATAAGCCCGTCTATAATATCGAGCTCTTGTAACCCTACAGATAAACATATATGATTTCTAATTTTTATCACAAAGAAATAATAAAATATCTTATTTTTGCAAAATATTTCAAATTTATCTTTTGAATATCTAATTTTTTTCATATAATCCAGCTATCTCCTTTCAGCATGTTGAAAATCAAGATCCACCCACACAGTCGAAAAATGAGTGGAATACCTCAAGTGAATATTACGAAAATTATAATTAATTGTTCATCAAATTGGGTTTAGAAAAATATAGTCTGGTACTTAACTTTTTTTGCAGTGCATAACTTTTCATTTTTTCAGCAATTATCTTAATCACTTTAATGATCCGTTATGTCAGCGTAAACGACTTTAACAGTCTATACTGTCGACTATATAGGCTATACGAACAAAATAAACAATAGTCCATAAAATATATTTATAGTCAATTGCAGTAAGTATTTTTTTCGTCACTCCACCTGCGCTTACACATACTAATATCATGTGATTCGAGTCCATTAGCCAGCGTTGCCGTTTCGGGAAATGCAGTCATATTTCTGAGAGGTATTTCGACAACTTCTACCCATAAGACACGAAATTCTTGGAAAGTGCGTAGAAAAATGTAGAGAAAATCAATATGTAATTTAAATAATTAAGAAGTAATAGTGATCCATATGTATACTTATGTATATCTGATCTAGATTAATTATGAAAATATAATATTGAACTAAGTTTTAAACAGACAAGTCTTAAATTTTCTAGTTTATAAATGGATTCACTGAAAACCCCATCATCATTTATATTCTGCTCACTTATACAATCATTTTTATATAGCATATATAGCTATATAGATACAGCAATAAAACTCAGAAACTGAAATCAGACAAGCAAGTAGTCAGACTGTCTGTCTTTGGCTTAATGACTAAGCTTATCTTTACTATCTAAAATGAGTATTTGATTTATGAGATTAAACGAAAATTTAGGTATGTGAAGCCAATCATCCGGTGCGAAGGTCTGGTATACAAAAACACATAAGTCATAATGAAATTATATGTGTATGAAGTAGACCTAGTCCTTTTTAAGTGTTTTCTACTATCTTGTCATAACTCATACTCTCTACAAATGTATGACAATAAATATTCAATCGAACTTATTCCCAAAGTAAATATTATGATCTCACTATAAATAACTCAATGGTCGCTCTGATCAGATCAGATATACTGGTGTAGTATATAAGTAATGAAAGTTTCAGGATTTTAGCTCTTAAGGTTCCCAAGACTTGAGAAATCATATATCGTCCCTGAAATCAACTATAACTACTCTATGAGTTCTAGTCTTATCTAGCTATAATTTGTAGCCCAATTCCAGTATAGATTGATTATCAAGGAAAAATTTTAATTGTTCCAGAACTTTAACAATAATTAGTGAATCTGAAAATATTTCTAGTCAACTAATTGTTATAGATAAATGAAAAGTTTGGATGTTGTGAATTATTTTGGGTATTATCGTGGGTCTGCTTGTCTTCTGGTATCTCGGGATCCTCACGCTCCTCCTCCTCATCGATGATGCTGATGTCGCGTATGGAGGGACGTCGCCAGCCCGTGATGTTCTGCTGGGTCTGATTCGTCTTCGTCAACATCCTGGGTCCAGTCACGGAGATCAGGATGGCACCCAGCGGAGCTGTCAGCAAAATGCTAAGAATACAAATGGTCTGAACTATTTTGGCCCATTTGCGCTCGTCGTCCGTGGACTTATCGGTAAGTTGCCTCAGGGCGACAGGTCCCAAGGCAGCCTGAACCGTTGCCTTGGCCATCCAGGAGAGGCCCACAAAGAACTTTTCCCTAATGTTCAGACGATCGCCAACGGCAATGCCAGCTGTCACCAGGATGCGTATGATGACGCCTGAGAATATGCAGAGGACTCCAATGTAAATGAGACTCGGATCCAGGTCTCGCAGTTTGATTGCGGCGCCCGTCACGCCAAACAGAATGGGCTCGAAGATCATCCAGAAGATCTCGAAGCCAGTGCCCACCGGATTGTCGTCGATGGTCCAGCCATCCTTGCACCAGTAGTAGTTCGATATGAAAGACGAGAAAACAACAGCCAGGGGGCCTGCCCCCTCAAAGCCCAGCTCGCCACTGACATAGATGGCCACCAGGTTCCCAATGAAGAGCAGCAGCGTCCGCAGAGGAACCACATAGGCGTCCCCCTTTTCCGGAAAGATGCGCGCCAACAGCCCCCAGATGAGCCCGAAGCCCAGGCCGCCAACCACACAGACTGGCACCTGGGCAATCAGGTAGAGCTCTCCACGGTCCGAAAACATGATCGTGCTGATGATGCCGAACACAGCCACCGATATGGCATCGTCCACCCCAGACACGGCCACCACCAAGGTGGGTATGCCCTTGGCCACGCCGTAGCCCTTGGTGCGCAGCCTGAATAAACAGGGCACAACCACAGCTGGAGCAATGGCCGCCATAATGGAGCCCATCAGACAGCCCCAGATCCAGGGCAGTTCAAGAAAATAGTGCGACAAGGTCGCCAGGACCCCGAACTCCACGATCCAAGGCACAATTCCCAGCTTGAGAATCGTCTTGTAGACCTTCTTAAAGGCTTCCGGATCCATTTCGAGGCCAGCTCGAGTCAGAATTATGGTTAAGGCAAACTTGCGCAGATGCGCCGTCACCTTGGAGAAGTCACCATCGAGATCCACCCAACCGACGTTCTGCAAGCACAAAGCTAAGATCAAGGAACTATAGCTAGCTGCGGATTGGGACTCACCTGAAAAAGTAAGCCCACCAGCAGCATGCCAATGAGGCGTGGCAGGGTGGCCAACGATGTTATGTAGCCGCCAAAATTGGCAGCCACTGTGAGCACCACCAGACCAAAAAGCTGCCCACCAGGGGCAGCCGAGTTTCCAATGATCACGAACGAGATGATCCAAAGCAGAGCACCTGAATAGTAGGCATAGGTAAGGGGAATCCTTATAAAGTGGATCACTAACTTACCGATTGCAATGAGCGAAACCAGGCGGGAGAAGGTCCTGAAGGTGGGACAGAGCGGATAGGGGAATACCTTTTGCCAGAAAGGTGGCTCCCATGACTCGGATGGTTCCTCTTTGCGACACTTTAAGCAGAAATTGTAGATCCACGACTGCTCCACGTAGTTCCCATTGCTATCCTGAGATTCTTGTACTGACTGCAGACCATTGTATTTGGCATTGAGCACGTCCAGCGCACTCTGTCTGTAGTTCTCTGTGGATTGATAGATATGGATTAGTGAGAAATCAAAACTGTGGAAAAGTTGCAGAAAATATTATATATCATTTTAGATATTTCATTTCAGATTAACTTTCCACTGGTGCAAAGTTGAAGTTAAGTTCATTAGCTCGTGCAACGCCGGCTAATATCCATAATGTATATATCAAGGCTGCTCACTATCATATTGACTATACAAATTAGCAACTACTTCTAATTGGGTGATAAGTGTGGCATCTGCATATGAACTACGATCTAAGCTGAAGATTCCAACGTCACTTCCCATCGCATGTTAATTGATATTGTCAATTTTCGGTATATCAAATTTAATTCACATTAGTTCCATAATATTTCATTGGCCCTCGAATAAATCTTTGTAATTATCATTACTGTCATTATTATTATTATCAATATTATTGTCTGCATAAAAACCATATTTTTGCATCAATTGATACAATTTTGTGGAATATCTTCATGCATAATTTATACATAGATATAAATATCACAGAATTTCAGCTGTGCCAATATTTTATATTAAAAATATATATATTTTTCGAAATATTTCAATTTTGTTATCACGTGCGCTTAAATTGAAATGCGGGTCAAGTAGTAATTTTTTTCTCACAAGCAGTATTTACGCATCTATAATTGCCTATATATGTACGAATTCTAAAAAAAATATTTGATATTTTTAAAAAACAAATTAAAAAAAAATAATACATTTACTTATTTTTTTATGTTTCTAAATTTTTCAAATATTTGTTCTCTCTTTTTGCTCAGCTATACCCATTCAAATTGTTTAGTTAAGGATATATTATAGTAGACTAAGAATATGTTATAAACGAAAAAAGAAGATCAGTATTTACAGTCGATGAAATCAGATCCCGTCCGACTCTCTATCCATTTATCTTTCTGTCTATATAAACGAGTCGAATCTCGAGTACAATGAGAACCAGAGTTACTCAATTTCAAATTTTTTTAAATTTTATAGAATACAGGGTACTATTAGTCAAACTTTTTTGACTACCTTCAATTGTTTAAGGCAAATTAAATTAATTAACGCATCAGCCATTAAATTTCATATGTGACAAGATTTTAAACTCAAACATGAATCACATTTTAGCCCATTGACGACAATCTGTGAGATATTTACACCAATCTCCATATTTTTAAGAAGCTTTTTTTTAAACACTTGGGAAATAATTCAAAATATTTTCAGACAAAAATTAAAAAGTATTATATTTATTTTTAATTTAAAGACTTCAATTATCTTAAACGTGGATTTTTCAATAGAAAACTTTTATAGTTTTTTAATAGCGCATAAAATTATGGCCTTTTAATAACATTACACTAAAGGAAATTTATTATAAAAATATTTTGAGTAATAAAAATGTTATCTAAATTCTTTGATTAAACTACACTGCAAGAAAAAACTTAAAAATATATTTTTTTTAATATGCTTGTGAGAAACATTATTTTTAAAAGAATATTGAGTAATATGTTAAAGGTTATCTAAGTTTTTAATTAGTCTACACTGCAGAAAAAAATAAAGAATAATTTTTCTAAAATATATTTTTTATTTTTGTTCAAGAAACATTTTTTTTTAAGAGAATATTGAGTAATAAAGAGTTTTAAATAAAACTACACTGCGAGAAAAGACTTAAAAATTAAACTTTAAAATGTTATCTGTAATATGTTTATAAGAAATATTGAATAATAAAGAGGCTAGCTAAGTTTTGTAATTAAACTACACTGAAAAAAATTTAAAAATTAAATTTAAAACTTTTTTTATATATACTTATCATAAGCTTAAATATTCCTAGTTCCACTTACCATAACTGTTTGTCGACACACGATCGCTGTCATTATCGTGCCCAAGCGTATCCTTAAGGATGCTTCTCCTGCGTCCAGGTGGGCCGATCTCGAGCGGTGAATGTGTTGAGCTCTGTGCCGAAATTGAAAGTGTTTTTTTTTTAAATTTTTCTTGGCTTAGATTGCGAGCGTTGATTAGTTGAGGTTGCGCGTAAATCCCCAGTCACTTGATCACTTGATACTTGATACTTGATCACTTGATCACTTGATCACTTCAACAATTACGATCATCATTATAAATGCTGTCATTCAATATATGCACTCAAAAAACTACATTTAATATTGGAATGCTGCGAGCACATTCAATCACAATCACTATCAATCAACGAGGGGCTCAATGGATTAACCCCAACTCACCTGCGATATTTTGCGCATGTGGGCTTGCTCAAAGGCGGGATTATCGTAGCCGGAATTACTGGATGCCAAAGCCGGTGGCTCGGAGACAATGCTGACCCGCCGCCTCGGCTGGCTGTCGATGACGATCGTGCTCTTGTGATTAGGCGATGGGGTCTGCCCCTCAGTAGATGGCGCCACAGTGGCTGGCACATTGATGGCCAGCGTTGTGGGTCGGGCTGTGTTGGAGGGCGTGGTTGCCGCCGGGCTGCCCTCATCGACATGGCTCGTCATAGTTTTGTGGCTCTGCAGGATAAGCGCAGGGTAAGTTCGAGCAGAGCTTGACTATAGTAGGCTAATGGGCGCTATGATCTGTATAACTGCTTACTATATAGTACATCACAACCTCGGCGCGATTATCGAAATGATCCGAAGCGCGGAATTTACGACCAGCTCGTTCGGCGTTTAGCGTGCAAATAAATCCATCAGCGAATGTGACGATCGGTTCTGAGCTCGGCTTTTCGGGTGGGGTGCGGGCATTTTGTGGGCGCGCTGGTACCAGCTGTGCATGTGTGTGCGAGTGTGCGTGTGTGTGGTAGGTGTGAAAAGTGTTAAAGCTTAATGTAAACATTTATTATTTTATTCAGACAACCACAAAAATACTTTGAACATTGTAAATAATTAGCTTTAATTAGTTAAGAGCTAGCCGAAAACTGGAAAACTAAAAAAACTGGGCATGGTCATAAGCCCACGAGTCTCGTAGTGCACCAGGTAAGCCTCGACGAGCAGCTGTCGGTTTTTTGGCTTTTGATCGGTTTATTTGTCATTTAATTGTGACGCATTTTATCTAAACAAATTCACGTGAGCGCCCCGCCGACAAAAGTCTCATAATAACGAGGCTGAATTAATTATTTAATGAAATTTGTATCGCCTTTTTTTCGATATTTTTTCGAATTTTTGTAGTATTTGTTTGTGTAGTCTTTAGAATTTGTTGTACAGTGAAGCTTAAATGAATACCCTGTATTATGTTATTTATATTAATGATGATTATAAAAATTAAAGAAGCTTGTAGATGGCTTAAAAGATCTTGAATTTGATAATAAAAAACATGATATAAATTTTCTATATTTTTTAATACTTTTTAGATCAATTTGTAGTTACTAAAAGTAAATAAATAAAATAAATTTCATTGCATTTTTTTAAATAAAACTCTTTAATTGCAGTTTACAGAGTATCGCCAAGTCGACTACATTTTTTAAATATATTTTTTCTTTTTTTTTTTTGTGACCAGCTGCCGAGAATGTGGCATCAAGTCATGCGGTTCGTTAGATGAAAGCCAACAAAGCATCGCGGCTCATGCGAACTGGTTGGGCTTTATTTTTTGTTTCTGTCTGTCCCATGTCATTTAAATCGTGAACTATACAGTTTTATTATTTATGACTGTCGCATTGGTAACTGCGATTAAGGGCTCAAAAAAAATGCACAAATTATTTGCTTTTATGCACGTAAATTGTTATTAATCAAATGTGATATGATTTAACGCCTGAAATATTCAGTTTAGAAATTCTTTTGTATTATACATTTAAAGCTGTCTAAATCACTTTGAAACTTAATGAATGCAAACTTTATATTTAAATGCAAATAATTTGGAAATTTTAGTCCAATTAAAAAATTCCCCAAATTTAAATTTAAATTTAAGAATTTCTCACAGCAAAACAATGTTAAATAGCACGTGATGAATACAAATTTGTTGACATTGCTAAAAAATGGAAAGCAGATGAATAAGCATAGTTATCATCAAGCAAACAAGCCTACATATTAGGCTGGAATTTTAATTTGTTATTTAATTTCTGCTTTTTTTTTGTCTATTTATTAATGATTCCAAATTGTGATTGGGTAAACAGAACTTGGCCATTTTCATGACTGCCTATATGTTTGGCATGTGGCTTAAAAAGTACATGTAGCACATACATCAACTTTTTGTTCGAATGAAACAAAAGGTTTCGGAGTTCGGACTGTGGATTCAAAGTCCGCTGCGGAAATTTTGGTTAGCAACAATTCTTTAATTCATGAGAAACATTTTAAAAAGGATATAAGAAGAGAAGTCCTGGTTTATAGAGTCATCATATTTATTAGTTATATATTTTATAATCGCAAATTGTTTTATAAAATATCAAAAATAAATATTCGAAAAATTTTATATATTTTTGTATTTTTTTTTATTTATATTTTTTTAATTTTTTAATTTGTAAAACAAGTAGCCTTAAACTAAACGTATTTTATGCTAAATATTTATAAGTTTAACTTCAACAAATATTTTTCTCAATTTTTAGATAATGTACCCTATAATTTTTTCTTAAGAATATTATAAAACATTTTGAAATAACCTTAATACAATTTAATGTCATTTTGATCCTACTCCAAAAAGTATGCTATGCTAAATGACACAGAAAGGCAACCAGTTAACTTACAAAAGGGCTACAGCGGGGACACAAACCCAAACTGAAAATGTAAAATGTAAAATGTAATGAAAATACGATTTACAATCAAAATACGAGCGGCAGACATTAAATCAATTTTATAATTGGATTTTCGGCTTCGATTGCCATGCTCGCATATAAATTAAGTCAACTGTTAGAGAAGTGTTAAAAAATAGTGTTCACTGTTTATGTGTTTATATTAAATTAAATTGAAAATTTAAATGAATTTAGCATAGGTCACTTTTACTGCATGTGTGAAACAGCTCAATTAAGAGTTTTTATACAGATATTTGAATATGGGATAAAGTCGTTTGAAAAGTGAAGAAAATAGTAGCATATTTTTTTCCATCGTTAAATGTTTAAATATTGTTAAAATTCAGATGCTTGCTAGAGCTTAAGGCTTGAATTAATCATTAATGAATTGATCAATCAGTCAGTTATTATAGGAAATTTATTCCCTTGCTCTTCAGTCTTTCCCCATACTCTATAATTGTTATTCTTGAATTGATCTCAAATACTTTCAAATACTTTCCCCTTAGATTGAAAATGCTCCTGCTCGTTTTTCACTTATTATTATTTGGGGAATATGGAATGCAACTCCACTATGCTAAGTTTTGTATAATAACAATCAACATTATATCTTAGTCCAACAAGAAGTGGGGCAAAAAGCAAATCACAAAAGCACTCTACTTGTTTGCAGTGTATGATAGGTTTGTAAAGTGAGCATTGCTCTGCGTATTGTCGTCGGTTTCCTTGTCCCTGGGCAGCTCGGGATCCTCGCGCTCCTCCTCCTCGTCGATGATGCTGATGTCGCGTATGGAGGGACGATGGCTGCGCCGCCAGCCGGAGAGAACCTGCGGCTGCTTCGTCTTGGTCAACATTCTGGTGCCCGTCACGGAGATCAGAATGGCGCCGAGTGGAGCTGTCAGGACGATGCTGAAGACGCAAATGGTCTGCACTATTTCGGCCCACTTGCGCTCCTCGTCTGTGGCATCGCTGCCCAGATTCTTCAGGGCAACGGGCCCCAGTGCCGCCTGGACCGTCGCCTTGGCCATCCAGGACAGGCCCACGAAGAACTTTTCCTTCGTATTCAAGCGATCGCCGACAGCAATGCCAGCGGTGATAAAGATGCGTATGATGACGCCTGTAAAGATGCAGGCCGCTCCAATGGAGACTGTGTGCGAGTCCAGCTCGCTGATCCTGATGGTGGCGCCGGTGAGTCCAAAGAGAATCGGCTCGAAGATCATCCAGAAGATCTCAAAGGCCGTCGAGACCGGATTGTCGTCGACGTCCCAGCCGTCTTTGCACCAGAACAGATTCGATACGAAAGATGAGAAGACCACACCCAACGGTCCAGCGCCCTCGAAGCCCAGCTCCTCGCTGCCATAGATGGCCACCAGGTTGCCGGCGAACAGCATGAGTGTGCGCAGAGGCACCACATAGGCGTCGCCCTTCTCTGGAAAGATGCGCGCCAAGGAGCCCCAGATAACGCCAAAGGCCAGGCCACCCAGTATGCAGACGGGCGCCTGGGCAATCTGATAGCCCACTCCCTTGTCCGAGAACATAATCGTGCTCACGATGCCGAAGATAGCAACAGAGAGAGCATCGTCCACGCCGGCCACAGCCACCACCAAGGTGGGTATGCCCTTGACCACGCCGTAGCCCTTGGTGCGCAGCCTGAAGAGGCAGGGCACGACGACGGCTGGCGAGATGGCGGCAATGATGGCGCCCAGCAGGCAGCCCCACATCCAGGGCAGGTCGAGTAGGAAGTGCGACATGACCATCATGACAGTGGCCTCCACAATCCAGGGCACGATGCCCAGCTTGAGAATGGTCTTGTAGACCTTCTTGAAGGCTTCCGGCTCCATTTCGAGGCCAGCTCGAGTCAGGATTATGGTTAGGGCAAACTTGCGCAGATGCCCAGTAACTATTGAGAAGTCGCCATCGAGATCCACCCAGCCGACGTTCTGGAAGCATAAAAGGAGGAGCATGAAGGTAAGAGATCTCAGTTAGATGCGAATTGGGACTCACCTGAAAGAGTATGCCCACCAGCAGCATGCCTATGAGGCGTGGCAGGGTGGTCAAGGATATTAGATAGCCGCCGAAATTGGCAGCCACTGTGAGCACCACCAGGCTGAAGAGCTGTCCACCCGGGGCAGCTGTGTCCCCAATGATCACAAAGGCTACAATCCAGAGTAGCAAACCTGCAATTAATAAAGTATTATTCAAAGAGAGATATCTAGAGAGAAAGAGAGTTTCCCACTCACCAATCAGAATGAGAACGACGAGACGAGAGACTGTCCTGAAGGTGGGACAGAGCGGATAGGGAAAGACCTTTTGCCAGAAGGGCGGCGCCCATGATTCGCTTGGCTCCTCGCCGCGACACTTTAAGCAGAAATTGTAGATCCACGAGTCCTCCACATAGTTGGCCCCGTTGCCGTCCTGCGAGGTGGGCACCTGCTGCTGATGCCCCTGGTACTTTCCATTGAGCACATCCAACGCACTCTGCCTATAGTTTTCTGCAATGGAAGCACCGAAGATAATGAATATGCCGAGTGCAAGAGACCTGCGAATCTGCACCCTGATTACAACTCCACAAACAAATTATATCATCATTTGGCATGCGCTTCTAATTGTGTCTGAGAACATACAATCAATGAAACAAATATGAAGATTTATGATATGCCCGACTATAAGATATACTCGAGTAACCGGAAACTAGGTTTTTTGTTCCAGAAAGTCTAAATTATGAAGTCTATAATATATACTATATAATCTATACTATAATCTAAAGATAAATATATATAATTTGGAAAACTGAATATGATATATTAGATAGAAGATATATGTTCTGTGTTTGAACAAATATATATAGATATATATATATAGATTTTAGAAAGCTTTATATTAATATTAAGTTAAAATCTACTTGGAGCTTATACATTTATATATTTTACAGAAAAATAACTAGTGTTAGTTCCTCTATTTTCAAACGACTAATATTTTTGGAATAATGTAATTCTGAACATATATAATAAATATCTATATACATACTTAAATATCTATATACATATTAGCAACAATAATTAAATTTTGTTTTATAAAATTCCATCAATTTTCATCAAATGTATTGAAGCTTAAAAACCAAGTAATTAAATAAAGATAATGTGATTAAGTTAAGTGAAATTATAATCCCAGATTTTCCTAAGAGTAGTATTAAAAGTCTTTCTAAGAGTAGTATCAAAAATGTAATACATTAAAGCTTTCACACTCGAAAACTCAGTATACCCCTTCAGCGCATATATTTGTATATATGTTTATATATATTTGTGTGTGTGTGTGTATTTTCAAGTTGCGAATAGCAACTGGAAATTGGAAATCACTTTCCGGACTGCTAATTGATAATGTTAACGGTGCGATGGCAAATTAGATTGACAATAGAAGCACAAGTGCTCAAATAGCGAGCTATCGTAAATGTATTTGCTTTCTGCCAACCGACATTCGTTGGCCTTCGAAACTCCCCTTAAATTGGCATATATATGCATGTACATACATATGAATATTTATAAGGCGGCGCCAGATATGTTTTAATGGAATGCCCCAAAACAACAAATAAAGTGATTGATCTTTGCTGAAGTCTAGCTTTAAACGGAAAATTCCAAGTATTACGCATACGCAATGTAGGCCAGTTCGCATTTTAATACGCATTAGCTTATTGAAAATTTGGGAGAAATCTCTTATCAATCTTTTGCAAATGTGTGTCATGATGAGCAGGACACTTTTTCGTTTTCTATATATATATTTTTCTTGATCAGCATCAACTGTAAAGTCGTTATGGATATGCTTCTCGCAATGTGTTCCCATTTTAAGATTTCCCGACTGCATTTTTTTTACTATATTTATCGAGATAGATCGGCTCGGATGTCTATATCTTGTCTGCACATCAGTTCAAAATTTAGTTCTTGTCTGAAAACCTCTTTTGTTGTTTAAGATATCTTGACGAAAATTATTAGTTACGGATATTAATAATCTTATACATAATTTTTCATTCATTTCATCACTATATCTTATGGCTATCATATCACATCAGTCAAACCTTGAGTTCTTAACTGAAAAATTCTTTTATTATTTCAGATATTTGGACGAAACTTGCTATTTACGGATATTACTAATCTAATATAAAGTTTTTCATAATATAGCTCTATAAGAACAATCAGTCAATAATTTATTATTGATCCTCTGTCTTCCTATTTTAAGACTTTGCTGACTGCTTTTTTGTACTCCAGTCTCTATACCTATCGAGATAGATCAGCTTGGATCACTATACCTTATGGCTGCCCATCTGTCAAAGCTTGAGTTCTTAACTGAAAAACTCTTTTACTATTTCAGATATCTGAACGAAACTTGTTATTTACGAATATTACTAATTTAAAATATAATTTTTCATTATCTAGCTATATAAGAATAATCCGTCAACAATTTATTTTAATATGGAAGTTTTTCAGCTGCAAGAATCGATTTCAGCATTTTCGCAAACTACTATAAAACCTCATAATCTTATACAATTTTTAAAAAAACAATCTTGCAAATAAAACTAACTTTTTAAGCACTTTAAAGCCTTAAGACTACATAATTATATATATTCGGTATATGGAATAGCTTTTCCTTTCTTTTTCGCCAATATTTACTTACCAAAGCTGTGCGTTGAGCCACGATCACTTTCATTGTCGTTATTATGTAGTGAGGGCTCTTTCAGAATGCTTCTTCTTCTGGTCGGGCCGATTTCGGTGTGCGAATGCGTCGAAGTCTGTTAAGGCACAAATGAAAGGAACAATGTTGGCAAAGATTAGACATTTATGACTGCTTCTGAAATCCCAGACGATTATCTGTGCGCTCGTATCAGGCTTTTCGGACTGACGATAGTCGTCGGCTCTCATGTTTATGGCCAGCACGTAAATAAATACACAAATCCAAATTTACGAGCCCATTAGCCACATTGATCGTAATCGGCAATTGCACACGCGGCAATTGGCCACTCGATGACTACCTCGACGACTCACCTGGGATATTTTGCGTCTGGGATTCTGCTCGTAGGCGGGGTTGTCGTAGCCAGCAGCGCCGCCGCTGGCGCCGATCATCGGCGCATCGGATATGATGCTGACCCTACGCTTGGGCTGGCTCTCGATGACAATGGTGCTCTTGTGGCTGCCATTGCCGTTGGGCATGGGCGAGGTGCGGATGTCCGGCGGGGGCAAAGTGTTCAGGCTGCTCTCGTCGCTGTTGGCGCCGGGCTCCCCGTTGGCCGTCATCGTGCTGTGGCGTTCTGCAGGAAGAGATGCGCCCGTTTATCAATTGATATCGATTTATGACTGCTTCGGAAATATATTTCCTATATCTCTTCTTTTTTCATTCACACGCCAAGCGTTACGCGATTTTTACAACTATCTCGTTCAACGTTTAGCGCTGAAATAAATTCATTATCATGCGGCGTTCGCGTTGTGGGAGTTATACACGGCCACTAACACCTGTGTGTGTGTGTGTGTGAGTGTGAGTGTCGGTGCGTGTGTGAATTCGACACAAACTTGTGAAAGGGTTAAAGATTAAAGTAAATATTTGGCTTTAAATATATAACGCAAATAACAAAAAACATTCAGCAAATAAATTATACAAAATAAATTAATAACAATTAGCTCTCATTACATGATTCAAATAACTAAGTAGCTCAGGGAAACTGGTTTTAGTGGGCGGCAACTAAAATGCTACGATTAGAGGTAAAAGCTGGAGTTGACTCTTAATAAAAAAACAGAAATTAATTATGTTATTTAAATAACTAAGAAGCTGAAAGAAGCTTGGGCAACTAAAACATTGAATGCGAGAATCCCAGGCTTGAAATAGTAAGATTCGAATCCCAAAGAACGTAGAAGACTCTTAAGGTTCTTAAGGTTTTATACTTTTATAAAATTTATTTAAATTTTAATTATATTTTTCATAAAAAGCTATTCAGTTACACAAAGTTTTATAATAGATTTCAAAGATATATATATATATCTGTTTATAGAAATTTTTTATTGAATTATTCAATCAACTGGAGATTTGAGTAAGTTTCACATAGCTAATTTACAGCGTATCTAAATAGCACATAAAAACTTTTTACACCGTTTCTATTTTCATTTGCACATTTTTAAAACGATTTTAATGTGCATTAAAAAAATTTTTGTAACTTAGTCACAGATTTGACATCAAATTTAATTATACAATTAGCATTGAAAATTATAGAATGAATTATAGTTTTTTTTATGATCCATATAATAATAACCATGTATTTAGCTCAACTAGGCAAAAGGTACTCAAGTACTCGAAACTCATCAAATGGAACGTTAAGGCTACCTACCCAAAGATAAATGTCTAAAAGAATTGTTAAGAATAAGCTTATATTTTACTTGTGATCGGAAGCGTATAAAAAAGATGAAAGATTAAAGATTATACTTAAAATATATTTGAATATATTCAATAGATCTCTCTAATAAATATATATATATAAATATATATCTTTCTAATATATATCTATATATGTATATTTAACAAAAATTTCCAAGCCTTTCATGCATAAAATTATTCACTTGCAATTAAATATTAAAATTGCTTAAACAATTTATTAAGATTTAAAACCAAACAAACTGAGGAGACTTTTGTTTATTTCTATAAATGTCTTCTGTCTTCTTCTATATTTTTTTAAAGTTTTTTTTATATTTTGTTTTTGTATATATATTTTATATATATATATTTTACTAAAATATCAGTAATTTCTTAAATTTGTTAGAAAATACATATAATTTAATGGAGAAAAAATAATTTCAATTTTAATGGATGTGTTTGGAACTTTTAAGCTTAATACAAATATTTTTGAAGTAATCAATAAGAATTAGCCATATTTAGATGTATTATCAGTACAAATAAGAAAAGTTTATCCAAAAGTAAAATATCTGTGAAAGTCCTGGATAAATTGAACTTTGTAAGTAAATAAATACCTTACTAAACAATACCAAATAACCAAATAAACCCAGATAAGCTTTATATGCTTTTAAAATAACCCAACCTACAACACATTTCTTTATATAGTTATTTTGCACTTCTTGTATAAATTGTCAATTATAGATCTCTCATAATTAATCACCTCAAGCTCGTTATAAACAGCTTGTTTATTTGATTCACGCTCTAATAAAGCTACTAAATATAGATAAAACCATATATATATAAATATATATATAAATATATATATATATATATATATATATAGGTCTACACATATCTGAAGAGCAATCCATGTCTATTTGCTATCAAATCTGCATAATTGGCCAGACACGTTGAATGTTTTCAATTTTCACCTGTAATTAACGCCATTTCGACGTTGATATGAGTAATTCGTAGGTAAAATTGATACCGACAATATTTATGATCACAATTGATTGTGAGTTCCATTTCGTTTGCTCTGGAACAACACTCGTGTCTTTGATTCGATGCCCCCGCACAAGGAGTTCAGTCGAACTATGGGAAGCTAGCGAGAAGTCAACTTTGAAATACCCTGTAATAGTTCTTATAACTCATATAATACTTCTTATGCAAAAATATAACTTTTCTATTTGTATAAATTTCATTGTATATTCAATTAATAGAAAAAGCTCTTCTTGAAAATTTGAACATTGATAACATAAGATATATATTTTAAAGAAATATTAATTTTTTTAAAAATATTTTTAAAGTGTTTTTTAAAGTCTTTTTATAAATATTTTATATTTTATTTGACTTTTGACTATTCTAATCTACATTTTAACTGCTTTCAACAGCATACAAACCACTGTGCATTCAAATGCGAGTCGATTCTAATTGTCGATTGTCTGGCAAGTGCGTTGACAAACATTCCTACTAGTCCATCACGTGCTCCGGCTGGAGATACGGCCGAACAAAGCGGATTAATTAGCGCGCCGGTGTCATTTGTCAGGTTTTTTAGCATTTATAATAATACTTTATTTCGATATCAAGCAGCACACAATAGCGACGATCACGTGTAAATGGCTCAAGCCAACTGGAGCATATACAAAATAAATTTCAATTTTCTTCTTTTTTTGCTGCTTCTTGCCTGCTTTTTGCATGCGTCCGGTTTACATAATAACTTGAGCGCATTTCCCACTGGCGAATTCGCTTTCGACTTGAGCGAGAGCCCGTCTATAAATCGCGACACTCGCCTTTCAGCGCCTGACCTTGCCAGAGGTGGCATACCACGCAAAAGTGGAAAAAAGCGTGTCGCATTGGCACCGAAACGAAAAATTGTTCTACGTGACATGTTTTACTAATAAGCCGAGCACCAAGCTCCGAGCTTCGAGCACCAAGCTCCGACTACCCGACTTGCCCAGTTGGCTAGTTTCCCACTTGCCCAGTTGGCAATAAGCAAATTTTCAAGCTTAGTTAGCGACAGGTCAACTGCCGGTCGACGCCGTTCAGAGTTTCCAAATCATAAGCATTGTTTTATATACCCTGTAAAAATTAGCTTATGAAAAAGGGCATCTGAGTAGAGCAGAGCTGCAGCTAAAACATAAAACTGAATATTTCCTTTAACTCAAATAATTGCAACTATTCAAGCCAAATTGTTTTAAAGTTCGTTAAGAACTTGGAATGCCAAAAATCATTCAGCAGGCTAAACAAAAATGAATAAGTCTTCAATTTGAAACAAAAATAATTTTTTTGTACATTTACTTAAATAAATATATAAGTTTTTGATAAATATATTTGTATAAATCATACTATATATAGAGATTAAACCTCAGTTAAGATATATTCTATTTTATGAAGTACAAAAAGTTCTTTCATTAATTTAGCCTATGTAAGAGAAGAATGAGAAGGATAATTCTAAGAATTTCCTCAATCAGCATGGGCATGAAAAAAGAATATTTTCAAATTAAAATACATGATTTAAGTAAAAAAAATGTGTCAATCTAATTATACATATAGAATCTCAAATAAATGTTTTTGCTATATAAAACCGAGCCCATGGATAAAAGAAAATTTATTAATTTATTTTATGAATTTATATAAGAAAAATATGATCTAATAATTAGATAGAAGTCTATATGAAATTATCACCGACACGTTGGAGGATTTATTTGCCCGACCGGCCGGCTATGCCCCAGATGACAGGTAAAAGAAGTCAGTGATATTATTGGGATCTCAAAATCAAAAGGTTTTGTTATTAGAAAACTTAAACAAAGTTAGAAAATATTAAAATTAGTAGTGTAAGTATATAGAAACAGAAAGTATATAGTGATTTAAGTTGGGAAATCACTGACAACGATGGGGAGATTTTTTGCCAGTCATTTTATTAATTAAGTTTTATTGAAATGTTAAATATTTATATTCTCTGTCGAATAGAGGCTTCTGAAGATATTGTACCAAAGAAAAAAAGTATACAAATTCTAATAATGGTTTTTATTTTTTCTATGTCATCCTGTAGTTGCTCAGTTTTTCTATTTCTAAAATAATATTTTATAATTATAAAATATATAAAAGTAAGTATAGTATACAAAAAAAGTATATTCAAATTTGCATACCAAAGGCTTATATAAACTACGCATAGTAATCTATAGTCTCGCTTCGTTATCCTGTTCACTCTTCGATTTCTCCTGTTCAGAGTCTTATAAATAGAATCGTATTTAAACAAATCTTTTACACCTTTCTACAGGGTATTAGCCAGTTGACTGCTCATCAAGCTACTCATTTTCTTGTTGATTTTTAAAAGCCACGTTTCACAACTCAGTCGGATGAGTATTCAGCGAGCAATCGGCTTGCATTCATCCAATATATTTTGCAGTGGGTCAGTGTCTCTTTCTGCGTTGTTTGTTTATTTATTTTATTTATTTCTTCACATCTTTTGTAAAGTCTTAGCAATGTGATTTCGAATTAATCTAATCGCCGTTGAGCACCAGACATGGAATATTGTTGTTAAACACAGATAATCGGCATAGATAATAATACTTCAAATCGAGAGTAATATTATGTATATAGATATTCTCTATAGACAAAAATACTTCAAATCGTATTGAAGGAAATTCGTGTCAATTAATATTGATAAGACTTTCGACTAACACTTAAGATCCGGCCATTACAATAACTATTTCCACACATGTGTAGTTCGTTCTTCGAACCAGTTCCAGTTCGTGGTGGAACTAGCTTTAATCACAAATTATATATATGAAAACATATCAAATATATCATAGTATATATCATATCTGTATCATATCTATATCATGTCTATATCATAATATATATCAATATATATATGAATATATCATATATATATCGTAAGAAACATCAGTTAGATATTCTCTACATATGGTCTTTTAATATAACTTGAACATATTTGGTATTGAGGCATTTCATAATAATCCCAATATATCTAAGCAAAATCTGATCAAAATTCTAATTTCGTATTTTTCTTGGTATTTTTCTAATTATGTATTATTTGACAGTATTTTTGTAATAAATCTTTTTTGGTATCTTAGCAGAAATACATACGTATTTCAGTATTCTCTTAACAATATCTGCAAAACCAAAACAAATTGAGCTTTATATATTAATTATAAATATATTACAGCAATAGAACCTCGAGGCCCGTAACCCGCATTCAGTCAACATAACTGTTAGTTAATTAATATTATTATAAGATTTGATAAACACATTGTTAGACTCCTTCAGAAAGAAAGAAAGAAAATCCAATAAAAAAGAAAAGAATAAAAAAAAATATATACAGCTGTGTTCACAAAAATAGCAGTGCAATGGTTATAGTTAAATATATATAAATATAAGTTCTGTTGTATAAAAAAAATTGGTAAAATTATGGTCTTTTAAATATGATTTATCAACTTTAAAGTAAAATCTTAAGGGCACTGTTATTTTTGTGAACACAGCTGTATTATTATTTGTATATTATTTGATTTTTTTAGCATAACTGTATTGCCTATAAAGACATTATAAATTCACTAATTGGACTATTGTATTCAACTTCTATAACTTTAGCAGTTCTGTAATCAGTTTCATATAAAATATTCATATGTGCTATATGTCTAAAAATAATATTAAATACATGTGTCATACAGTTTCCATTTTATAATATACCTTTTTTAAAAGTTTCCTAGGGTACTGTCAACCAAATCAACAACAAAGATTTGCATTAAAAATTTTATTATTTTCACACAGTTTATTTATTACTAAATTAACATATACAAAAATCAATAACTTTTTATAAATTTAAGGAGCTTTAACAAATTACTTTAAACAATAATTGAATAAAATATACAAATAAGCCTTTTTAATCATTTATATTTTTTAATTATGCAACTAATCAAAATTGAAATCTGCGACCGGTTTAAAGGTCTCTCAACTATAGATACATCTACGATGTGTTTACGTATCTTATCGAAGACTGATGTTAGGAACTGATTGGAAAGTTTTAAAGAAAAGATTCAATATGCTTTGCATTGATTGGATTGTTTTTTGTTTTTGTTTTTTGTATATATCGCAGATCAATTCGAGTTTATTGACTTATCATCGTCAGTGGAGGAAAATCTTCAGTTGCGAGTGACGTCAAAAGAACTTTCGAATGTACATAAACTTCTTCGGCTCAATTGGTTTGGTATGCAGGCCAATAAAAGAGTCAGATGATATACAACTGGGTTATAATTTGCAGCCAATTGCACGACTGGAGCCACTTTTTATAGTTGCCTTCACAATTTTATCACAAGCCATATATTGGCAATTGTTTATAACATTTATAAAAGACCTGCAATGATTGATGGCACCACACAGAAAAAGCCTGTTTGTTCTGGCTAAGTGGCCACTCGGTAGCAGCTTATCTGCCAGTCAATGAATTTTTCTACCTTAATATATATAAACATATATATTCAGGTCGCGATAACAAATCGTGCCCTTTCAAAACAAAATCCCAAGATTTATGCATAAGAAAATCCGAAATCCATAAAATCCAATAAACGATCATAATCAAGCGGATTTGGGTTTCGGCTGCGATGTCGTGTTTCGACTACTGGGGAAGATTTTCATGCTCGTTTACTTAGTGAAAAGAGTATATTTCGTACTGAAGAGAGAGTTTTAATTTTAGTATATAAAACCTTGTCTGATAAAGGCCTAAGATTTTTTTTAAATACATTAGCTCTGCGCTTTGTAAATCGAAAAATACTATATCTCTTATATATCCTATATAGACTAGATAATATAAATTGGTATAGTAAATTCGGATAAGTTAATCTTTCAAAGTCTTACAGATAGAATTCAAAATATGAAGATTGTTCAAAACTATATCTTCCATATTTGATGATGATCTCTATGATCTCTAAGATCTTCCATATTTTGAAAGCTCTTCAAGTTTTCCATGTGGATCGCTGCTGTTAGCTGTAAGCCGTGAACGAGTATTATGCAGTCAGCGACGCCCGACATATTTCTTATCGTCTTCCAGTTAATTGACTTATATTTCACAGCTCGCATTTGTTTTTATTAGCGGGAATTGTGATTGATTTGGAATACAGATGGACTAGCTGCCGATCGGATCTCGGCGTGGTTGATTACTCCACTTACTGGCATTTGATTAGAGGCAATCTTCACTCACTTGAATATCAATCAGCCCTGAACGGTTTATGGCTTTCCCAATGATCGGCCCGGCCACTTATGTTGTTGTTTTTTTTTTGTGTATTTTATTTGGGTCCGGATGTATTGTATTGATTGGCAGGCTATAGCCATATAGTCAAGTGTTTATCTCTGCTCTGCTCAGCGAACACGTCAAATTGCGTGACAACCATAATTAAGTGTTCCATATAACCGAATCGGTATTGGGAATCCAATCTTTCACTCCAAACATGGCTAATGGCTGTAGTATGTCACGAGTACAGCTGATATTTCGTATTCTCGAAACAGATAAGATTTTTTAATTATTAATTTGTTGCCCAATATTGTTATTGTTTGCATTCGGCAGACTCTTTATGAGAGCCAAATAAAACGCACCTTATCTAAGCATTGAGCAATCCCTAAAGTTCTGAATATTCATTTGCCTATATATCTACAATCTATAAGTTCTTGACTCTGTTCATTTACTATTGCAAGAAATCAAAGAACTGGGAAAACTCTTCTAATGTATTTTATGGCATTTCAATAAAAGGTTAGGTAAATCGTGATAAATCTATGATAAAGTTATATTAATGTAAAAATTCCTTATCTTTAAGGCTGGCTTAAAATCATGGAATTCTGTAAAGAATGAATTTTTATTTTTATTATTTTAAGAATTAAAAGCTTTTTCTTCTTGATTTGCAACTTTTGTTGATTACATCAAGCAAATTTGTTGATCGTATTAATTACGAGTTAGGGTTCGCACCCTATTTCTGATTACTTCTGTTCCCCACTGGTCTAGGGTATGCGTTGGCACAGAAGTAATCACATATAGTGTTCGAACCTTAATTAAATTAAAAGACGGCTACAAATTAAATTTAAATATGACTAAGCATTTTATAAAAATTTAATAAACTCATATCGCTTTTTATCTTTCTAAATAATTAGATATGATAGAAGAGTTTTAGCTAAAGGAAATATATTATGTTGAGTATTATCTTGAGTTTACCCTAGATTACATTAAAGGCCACGTTTGATATAAAATAATTAGTTTTTCTTCACTCTAACTCGCTTAAGAAACGAGCTTCTAAAACCCATACTAACTAGAAGAAAGTCCTATAGAAGAATGTCACAGACAAACAAATATTACTAAAATAACATTAAGCAGCCACCGCTTATACAATAATAGCCATAAATTGTGCATAAAGCAGAAAAGCTATTAAAAATTATAAAAAAATAATACAAAATCTCATACACACTCACATATTTAAAGGGGTTTAAACCACAAACCCCTCACACCACACTTTAAAGCAAAAGAGTAGAAGAAGGCGTATTTGTATATACACTAATACATATACATATATATTGAAGAGTTGAGGCACTTGTTCAATACTTTTGCATACGCAGTTAATAAACATTTGAAATGAAATGGAATATAAATTATAAATGTAAATATGTGTATTAATAAAAGTCAAAGCCAGCGCCTCACTCTTTTTTTTACTAATATTATATTCAGTTCAATGTATCATATTTATATATATGTATATATTGAGTAAACCGGTTTTACATATGTATGTAAATATTTAAAACACACTTCATAAAAATGTATAAAAAGTCAATGAACTGATTTCCGTTAGACTTCAACTACAATTAAAGTGTTAAATTTAATTTTTGTGGCTTTCGCAGCCCAATTATAATGCATTCAGTTCATCTGTAAGTACACACATGTTCATTTAAATAAGTACACTTTTGCAAATTATTTATTAATTAAACTCAATAAATATATTTCTTAAACAAAATTCTATTTCTTTATGCATATATTATAATTTATATGAAAAATTTAAATTTTTTATTTTTTGCACGTTTAACAAAACATTTAATATAACTCAAGCTCAATCAACATTCTTTCGAGCTTTAGGTGAGAACAACAGCGTAACGAAACCTACATTCTTTTCCGTTGTTTTCGTGCCGGAAATTAGTTTGAATTGAATTTTGATGTGTCAAATTTTTGGTTTTGATATCACGAACGCGTTCCACGGACTCCCGGACTTCCGATCGTGGCTTCGCTTTTAATAAGACTAAATCGGTGCAAATTCTTGTCAACACTTTATAGGCACACACACACACAGTCCCGCACACACACACTGAGGCACTTACAAGTACTCTGTACTCGCACTTATTCACAAACAAATGGAAAAGAATCGGATTGAGTCGAAGCGCAGCGCTGCGATTACCCACAATCTCGCCTTCTCGCTCGCTCTTGCAGTCGTCTCTCACGAAGTGGAGCCGAAGCTCCAGCTTTGCCTGTAATATCTGTGGGGACTGATATTGATAGGCGTGCGAACTACCGAATCACTCGATCTGCACATAAATCAATTTGCCCAGCAAACGATACTCGTAAATCATTTTTTATATTTATATCAAATTTATTCAATTTACGAGCTCCATAAATTTAATTTCTTAACTTTTATAGACGCAAATTATTTAGATTATAAATATTTATAAGTAAAATTATTTAAGAAATGTTAGCTTTTCCAAATTCAAGATTAAATAACCTCGTAGAGCTTGGAAGATCTTTTTAGTCAAAAATTTGTTTAGGATATAGAAATACCCAGATCTTATACAGTTTAACCAATATGCTAACTTTGTAAACTTTGTAGAGTTATAGAGCTAATAAATCTTGAAAAATCAAAAGCTTTTCATAACAAAATTCACATGTATAGAGCAAATTTTAAACATATATATTATTTTCTTATGTGAAAGAATTTTTGTTTACAGATTTAAATCATGCTAAAACTGTAACAATATAATAAGAACTATTGAGTTTTCTTACAAAAAGAAACATAATGTTAAACCTATCATTCCTACGAAGTCTATATGATATAGTAGCTAGATCATTACCACGCACTGAGTGTAAAAAATGCATAGAGGCAAATAAAAATGTTATTTTAATATTTTTTTTTTTAATTTGAAACATGCTTTTAACTGATTATATTGATCAAATATATATTTTAAGAGATCCAATTATAAAAATAATTATATAAAATTATATATTTATTATATTTTCTATTGCAATAATATTTATTATCAAAAATATTTGGGAGTAAGTGCTTGCACTTAAACAATTATTATGCTCGGCATTTCCAGTAGTCGAACTTCGGGTTAATATTTGTCCGCAACTTGACGAGTGTATTTGTATAAGTGTGAGTGTGTGTGTATGTGATTCGCCAAAGTATGCAATAAAAATGATTGATGGCTTAGATTGTTTATTTTAACATTGTTGACTGTACTCAATTAGTTTGCCTTCAAACATTTCATCAACAAAATATACAATCGATGCCAAATGATTTTATTGCAGCGCTTCACATTTTTGTTTTTGGTTTTTTGGTTTTTTTTTCATTCATATTTTATTGCCATTTGCATTTTGATGGTAATAAAAACATAATAAAGCTGTCAAAGACTAAAACATTTCCCATGATTGAATGTTAATCAGAAAGTTTGTGACGGAAATTGTTTTATTCCCCACCTGAAACTATTTTTGATTTTGTGCGGAAAGTGTTTAGTTGTTCAATAAAAACAAGTAAGAACGCTCCAGTCGGGTCTGCCCGACTAGGAAGAGTACCCTCTACGCTCCCACACACGCACATATATACACATGCATACACAAGCACGCGCGACGCTTACTTCGTAGATGATTTAGCGGTTACGCTTGGGCTGCATTCTGAGCATTTACTGTTAAATAACTTTGGTTTTAGATGTACTTTCTTAATGAAATTTCAGGACATAATATTGACTTCCAAAGGTATATATGTGCGAAATCTTAACTTCCTACTATTTGAAATACATCGTTATCGATAATAAGAAAATTGGATGAGTTATCGAAAAATAAATTAACTTGTACTGCGTATGGTATACAAGAATATATTTTTAAAATTTCGAATCTCTACAGACGGACATGGCTAGATCGACTCAGCTCGTTGTGCTGATCAAGAATATATACTTTGTGGGGTCTGCCACGCCTCCTTCTGCCTGTTACATACAGTGTCTCAAAACCATTATACCCTGATTTTCCATTTTCAGGGTATAAAAAGCTTAGTTGGAATAATTTTATTTCTGTTTGATTTTTTTATATTTTTATATGTAAATATTGTACATAAGTTGTCACTTAATAAATTCTATATTCAATTATATAAAAAGGCCATGTTTCTGTTGAATAAATAAAATGTGAAAATTCTTTGGTTACTCCCATTGGAGGCGTGGCATAAATGAAAGTACTAAAGACTTGAAATTCGAAATATCATTGAATACAGCTTGAGCAAACACTCGATTATGATATTTCACTCTTTTATTTACTAATAAACATAAATTTTATATTTTCTTTTCTCGGTTGTCATTTACTTCTTAAGTCTGTCTGATAGATGACATTTGAATTGATAAGAAAAATACAATTTGTTATCTCTTAAAATTTGAATATTAATTTCTTTCAGCAGACAGCATGTCTGCAAAGTTTTTTAGTCATGGGCAAATATTATATATTATTTTTGGCTTATTTACCTAGTTTATTTTAACTATTGACACATTAAGCCAAGTTAACAAAGATCAAGAAGGTATTAATCAAAATGATAAATATATAAAACTAGTACAAAATAAATTCACTTTTTATTGTATCTGATTCATATTTTGTCTTTCACAAATTTTCCCAGACAATTTTCTTATCTATGAAGCCAATTTGAAATTAAGTTCGGCATGATAAAAGAAATAAATCTTGAGGCCATTTGGAATACAGGGACTAGCTATACTCTTTGTTTATGTACTTCAATTACGAAATATCATATGATTATATTTGTTCTATGACGCCCATAGAACAAAAGTATTCCACAACAATTTGGCTTTGCAAACAAATCATTTTTTACAATTATCATTAGCTCGACATACATCTGCATATCATGTTCGGAAAAGTTTTGACAACGATAAAGAACAAATATATTTACGCTTGATTCATTGCAGAGCATGACCATATAAGCTATGGCTATTTACCTTTAAGATTTACCTGTATTTTAAAATGTATTTACATTTAAGAACTGCTACCTTTAAGATTAGCTCTTTTATTAACTGTAATTAGAGTATTTATTAACTTTCCATGATCTTTCAAGCTTAGGAAAAAAAACTTTACATGCCCCTAACTCAGGTACTTTTCGCCCGAATTCCGAATGATATATCATTTTCTATAGGTCGGAAAGAGGACTCTCGATTGGCAATTAAAAACTTAAACTCTGAACTTTTATATTTTTGCCTAAAAATATTAACATCTTATACATTTTTAAGAGTTTTTTTTATCAGATGTTCAAGTGTGATATATCATTTGACTCGTACATGGTTTTCCATGATCCTTCAAGGTTTGTAAATTTTTAATCGTTTCCGAAAACAAAACCTGTTGAACTTTGCATGCGTCTAACTAAGGTATTTTTTGCGCGATTTCCAAATGATATATCAATTTTGAGAGGTCAAAATGAGGACTTTCGATTGGTATTTAAAAGCTTTAATTCTCAATCATTGATTTGGTCTACTCAAAAAGTTTGCCATTTTTTTAACTTTGCACTATGAGAAAAAACCCAAAAACTTAAAAAATTAAGCTAGAAGGTGGACATTTTGCATACATCTAAAGGAGACTTAATTAGAATTTCGAAAATTCTTTTTTGTCGATTGGACCACGCCTTTATTTTGCCCCAGTAAACTATTAGTTCAAACGTGTGTATTTTAGGCATGCTTTATTCTAACATCTAATATAAAGCTTTAGATTCGTATTTTAAAGTAAAATTTATTTAAAATACTTCAAATATAATAGAAATGTGTAAATGTGTGTGATGATCCAGCTCATACCCTGTAAACTTTTAAAAGTTGTAAAAGACATTTTTTTTTCAACCATTTACCACAGATTTATAGAATGCATATAAAAAATCAAAGCTTTGACTAACTGTAAAATTCATCCGATTTTCAAAAGTAATAATCTTATTTGGCAAGTGTATTTATCGATTTAACAAAATTGTTCAAGTTTTGGAAATATGTAATTTATGTATCCTTTATAAATACAGACAGACAGACGGACATGTCTAGATTGATGCAGATCAAGATGTGTATATGTAAAGAGTCGGCCAAGGCTCCTGCTGACTGTTACATACATTCTCTGATTGCCAACTTTCTAAGGGTTCTCAAGGATAAAGTTATCAAGGATAAACCCAAATGTTATCTACATCAAACTACAATAAAGCTTTAAGTCTTCTTATAGAGCTGCCTTAAAATCAGTTAAAATATGAAAACGTCTTTATTTCCAATATTAATTGAATGTAATTAATACCTTTTATCATTAATAAGATAAACTGCCTTAAATATCTGTTAAACAATTTAAAGTGCATGCACTTATAACAAAATGAAAAATATGAATTTATTATCTTTCTTGAAATTGAATCGAATTTCCCTGCTCGTTTTTGTGGTTGTATGAAATATTTGCAGGGCGAAACCACATCCGCATCTGCATATCAATATTCGTGTTCAATGCTATTAAAAAATTTACATGAACAGAAATAAGTTTTAAGTTAAACAGCAATTTCGATTTAAACTGCGTAAAATGCAAACATTTTAGAAATTATTTTTGTGCACTCTACTTGAACACTGCAAATAAAACAGAAATTAGCTAAAGCTTTGCCTGCATTTATTTAATTGGGTTTTCTCCAATCATTTCAATCAAAAAATCAAAGTAAAACAAATTCATGAAAATCACAAACCGAACTACAAAACAAAAAAAAGGCGCAAACGACTGCATGATACTCGTTCAACGGGTAGTCACGAGTATATACTGAACAAGCAAGAACGTTGTATAATGTATATATAGCATTTCCCGATTTGGCACGCCCCCAGTGGGCGTATCAGAAAAACACTTAAGCTTGACTCAAGTATATATTCCAAAGTCTCTAGTCTCTATATAGCTTCAAAGGTGTCCAAATGCTGCGCGTTCACACAGACAGCAAGACGGATATTGCACAAAACTAATATACTCTTTTCACTTTGTGAACGAGGGTAAAAACTCAAATCTCTAGCTTCTATAGAGTGAATAACGGATTGACAGCAAGAGGGACTTTGTACAAAACAAATATACTCTATTAAATTCGTGCATATAACGTGAATATAAATATATGAAAGAAACCAAAGCAAATAGTGGGGAATAAGGAGGGGCTGGCTGGAACAGAGGAGGGGGCTAGGTGGTACAGAGGAGGCAGGAGCAACTACAGAGTTAGCCATAAATTAACTTTGACAAAATTACACACACACACACACACACACACACACACACACAAATTTGGCACATTAAAATCCAAATCACGAAGTTGGAGGAGCAATTTCAATTAAAGCTAATTACAGCCAATATCGAATGCCAACAATGTCAAGCGTCAAATGCGAAGAGCCCGCCGAGGACGAAAAGGACGACGATGCGTTGAATGTGGACAGCGACAGCGTTTTGGCAAAACACTCGGATGCGGCATCGGCGGTTGCGGGCGAATGTCCGTCCGTCTCGCCGGACTGTGGCACAGTTACGGATGCGACTCGTTACACTGTGCCAAATCGGGCAGCAAGCGAAATGTGGGTGCTAGTGATGGGCGATAGGTCGTGTTATCGATGGAGGCACGAAAAGTCAGCCAAGTGCAAAATAAGGTAGAAAAGTGAAGCGAAGTGAGGGAGCATGCATTACAGAGATGCACTCGACTGTTTAATACTCGCTCGCAGCACAATAGCAGTCTACTTAAATATGTTAGTATAATTTGACAATTTTCTTATATTTTTGCAGCTTTCTTGTTCTTTGACTCTATAGCGCATGTTTAATAAAACCTTGACTTTTTTTACGATCTTTTATTTACCTTTGTGACTATTACGCTTAGTTGTTTGGTTTTCCATGTTTTCAGATCTAAAGTACTAAAGACAAACACAGCCATGACCTATTGCCTTAAAGCTTACTAACTTTAAATTAATCTAACAAATAACAAAATATTAGATCTTCAGAGGAGCTAAACAGTTACCAGATAAGCGAAGTATGTGATGGGTATATGCTCTACATAATAAGCCTCTCCCCCTATTAGAGGTGGCTTCAAGCTATTTAAGCGAATATATTCTAATTTTAAGGTGTCCAAAACACAGATATATATTGTCACCAAACCCTTAATATAGACTATGCTTACAAATACTAAAAATGCCAATAGCTCAGTTTTGCCAAAACTATAGGAAATTGCATTATTACTATGGAACCCAGTTTTTCTTTTGTGTTTTTTATAAAAATTTGTATAGTTGATTTAAACAAGTTTTCTGCTACCGTTGGTGTCAACTTCATCTGGTTTTACGTTGAACTCTAATGAAAACAAACAAATCTTTTAATCTTTCAATTACTTCAATTACTTGCTTAAAATAAATTCAAAACCTTCATAGTCTGATATCCCATTTTCAATGTGTTCAAGGTAAAAAAAGATCTTTATCTCTTCAGTCTTCCCCTCATGCTAATTGATATATATACTGGACACATTACAAAATCTTTTACATAGCATATATATGTGAACTCAAGAATATATGTTTGAATAGTAAATTCGGAAAATTAATTGAATATGTAAGAAAATCACACACAAACTGCATAGCTGCTCGGGCTTACAGTTAAACTAAAATGCTAAAAGAAATCTGTCAAACACCCACCTCTAGTGCCTAAAGCTCCGACAGCGCAACGGGAAAATTCTTGTAAAAGAAATGTATCCAAAATATAATCTTCAACAAATGGAGTCGTTAAGCAGAAAGAAGCAACTTTGTGCTACAAAGAGCAAAAACAGACTCCCTGAGTCATGTCAACAGATAGAGTGCAACGCTTCGCTACTCGCCAGGTGAGGAGGTGACACACCTGAGAAGGAAAGGAGTTAAAATAAAAATGTGCTCGCGGGCACAACTAACTGTCGTCGTTGTCGCCGGCTACGCTAACGTTCATGTCCACAACTGATTTTGCGGAGTGTTTAGGGTGGAAGGGGGTGGGGCGGTTGGTGGGCGGCGGGCGGAGGGCTGACAGGTGGATGATGAGGCGTGCTGCAGTTGCCGTTGGCGTTGCCATTGCCACGAAATAATTAAAGCAAATTTGCACTTCAGACAGTGTGCCAGGATAAAACAAGGCAACGCCGGCGACCCACAACAACAAGCACAGTTCGCCCAGGTGCTCGACAAGAGCAGAAACAACCACAAGCCGCATCCACAGCCACATCCACAGTCACATCCACACTCACATCGAAAGCCAGAGCCAACGTCAACAATAGGGAACCACGCACAACAACGCCAGTCAGCCGGCAAACTATGCGAGAAAAAAACATATATTCACATATATATATAAACATATACCTTATATATATATATAATATGGAGCACAGCCAACAATGCCAGTGAGTGGCAGAGACGCGCCCAGGGGCGGACTTCACATCCAAGGTGTTGTCAAGCACACATAAAAACGTTCAAAATAGCACAAAAAATAAATATATAAATATCAACACAAAAGCTGGGAACATTTTAATACTCTTTAGTTGTTAATGCTCCCATGTCTGATTAAATTTTAATTCAAATGCGACCTAGTTTTAAGTAACTTTAAATTAATACTAATTTGTGCAATTATCAATAAATTAACACAGTTTAAAGACTTGTCAAGCCTTAACTTTCGAAGAACTCTAGAGCAACTGAAAAGATTTGAATAATTTTTATCATATTTATTTGAATACAAAGTTGGTTTGTGATAACAAATTGTGGAAATTCTTAGTTAAGAGGGGTATGCATAGGCACTAGAGATGGGCGTCGGGATACAATTTTCGGGCTGGTGGGGAAAGATTCTAAATTATCACAGGTCGGTCGGATAAGTGCTTGATCTCTACAATGAGGTGGCATCGTAAGAATTTCTAGAGATATGCTTCTAAGCAGAGGTGGGCGTCGAGACTGAGATTTTCGGGACCCGCAGGTCCCGAACGGGTATCTCTGTAATGTGGTCGTCTCAGAGCATATCTCTAGGATCTCTTACCATGATCTCATGTCCAAGCATTTATCTGATCGTCCCGGACGTTTTTTAAAATCGCCAGATACCGAAAATCGTTTCGGGACAATTTCGGATCCCGAAAATCCCGATCCCGACGCCCATCTCTATTAGGCACATAGTGGGTTCGAAACCTACTGAACCTGTAATTAATAAGAGCAATTCTATCAACAAATTCGCTGGATGTCATAAACAACAGTTGAAAACTAAGAGAAAAATATATATATAAAAAAAAACTTCTGAGGCACATTTCTGAAGTAGGTAAATAGATAAGTTAGCTTATTCTTATATGTCGTCTCTTAACAATAGCTTTCTTAGTATTATATATATTAGTGTATATTATATTATATGTACCTACTCGAATGAATTTTAAAAATGCTTCGGAAAACTGTCGAATTTAATTAAATATTTATATATATTTTATTTTTGTTCAGTAATTTTTTAAAATCTTCTAATCCGCCTTAAATGTTGTTCAAGAACTAAATTATATTCTTAAAGAATGACGCGAATGACCAATTTCTATAGCTTTTTAAATGACCATGAGAAATGACCATTAAGACTATCTATAACTGTTTTTTAACTAATAGCTCTATTTTTAATAAACTCATATATATGTACATTTAGAAAACGTTATAAAATATGAATTGATTAGACTAAAAACTAGCATATGTTTTTTAAAATCCTTTGTCAGATTATTTAATATAATAGTTTCCTCCCTAAATAATATTTGTTTCCTTCTTAATATAAGTTGTCTCCGATATTTAATAGAACTAACAGAAAGCAATTTTAAAATATTGTTTTACATACAAAGAGTATCTCTGCATAGGATTAATTACACATTTCTTGTTATTATTTTCATACATTTTTTTTCTTCGTGTATTTAATTACAATCTGTCGATTTGACTATAAATAATTTGCATTACATTAATAGAGATTGACAGTTATAAAATTTTGTATGTTTGGGATTGGGTCAGTGGAGTACTTTTTCATACATGTATTTTAAAATCATTTTCAAAGTAACTGTTGATATAATATGTTTATTAAATACTTATATACATATAATTCATTGATGTATATAGATATGTTGATATGCACATATATCAAATTATATATTATTACAGAAAATAGTTTAAAATAATTATATTTTTATAGACCTTTTGACTTACACAATTAGTAATTTTAGGGAAGCAAATATATTAAGCTATTAAATTTCTATTACACACATGCTTATTGAAACCATCTATTCCAATATATAATATATATTAATCTTCATAATTTTATTTTTAAAACTTTCTTTAAAAAAGAAAAAATTTACTTTATTTTTAGCTAAGTTTTTTAACAAGACGTTAAAACACTTAAAGTTTATAATATATAAATATATGACATAAATCTTTATACTGTAAACTTAAAAACCAAAACAAAAAACAAATATTAAAACAAGCAACAATAAATGTGGCATACAATTTATAGCTATTTATTTTAAGTTCAGTTTTATTGGGCTTAATGCTCTGGTAATGTCCTAAGGCGCCAAATATTGGCGGCTGAGCTGTTCGCTGGTGCTCGCGGGCCTGGGAAACGAGAGAACACAAAACACGAAGTAAAACAGTGAGAAATCAGCTAGCGGCAACAACAACATTGGGGAGCGGGAGCAAAAAATGGATGCTGAGCGCAACAAGGACTAAAGCTTCCATTGAAATGCCAACGCAGCAGCAGTAGCAGCAGCAGCAACAACAACAATAACAATAGCAACATCAACAACAAGAGCAAATACAAGGGAAATGAGAACAACAGTGAATGGCAACAATAAACTGAGCTTGCGCCGAAATTTGAAATGTGTGAAAGCAGCGCTGCTCTCGGCTCAGCAACGAAGCTGGGAGACAACAATGGCGAGATGGCAACATGAAATCAAGTACATACATACGAATGTACGAACACACACACACACACGCACGCAGTGTGCTAGAGTGAAAGCAGCAGCACGAAGCCACAGTCGTGTTCGCTGTTCGTATTGAACGGTAAAAGGCGAACACCAGGAGCAGCTTCAGAGCCAGCGTCAGATTCAAAGTCACAGTTAGTATGTGTGCGTATATGTGTCTGTGTATGTGTGTCGATGTTTCAAAAAACTTTTCAACTTGAAATTGAACTGTGCGAATTGAAAGAAGAAGCAGCTGGCACTCACACAAGAGACAGACAAATTGGAGAGCGCAGTGAGCTATCATTGTTGTTGCTGTTGTTGTTTCTGTTGTTGTTGTAGCGGATGCTGTTGTTGTGGGAGCAAAAATATTTTAACGCAATTAGAGACCGAAGCATCGTCGTCGCATCAGATCCAGAGCGAACGCGTACGCAGACGGACACGGCGCACGGATAAAATCAAATAAAAAGCGTTGCACGCAGCACAGCGTTTTTTTGAAAGCTTCAAACTCCATAAACCCAGTTCTGCAAAAAGCGTAGCAAAGCGTGCGCCTGCGAGTGACTTAGTGAGTGAGTGAAATCGTAGTAACTGTAAAAAAGTTAGAAAGCGGCTCAATTAACTGTAAAAAGCAGCTGCTGCATCAGCATGAACACAAGTGTGAGGTGTGAACAGAAAGCGATAGAGTAAGAGATAGAGCGAGAAAGAAAGAGTAAGAGAGAGAGAGAGAGAGAAAGGCGAGCGCGAACAATTTGTTGAATACTGCTGCGTTCGCTCAAGCGACCGACAGAAAGTAAAAGTGAAGAATATCACACAAAAACTCACACACATAGACACATAGACAGGCTATGCATGTATTTGTGTAACTACTTAATACAAATGCAAATACAAAATTTCAATACACACACGCACATTGCGAAGCAAAAAAAAAGTGTTGCCAACTAAAGTTGAGTGGAAAAAAACCACAGCACAGCAGCATTGGCGGCGCAAAAGTTAAAAAGGACAAAGACGATTAAGCAGCTTTGCTGTTGGCGGCAGCGGCAGCTGAGGCACGAGCAGCAGAGCAGCAGAGCAGCGGCAGCAGCAGTACGAAAGGTGAGCGCAAAATAAGTCATGCAAAAAGGCAACAACTCAAGGCAGGCTAGTAACGGGGGTTAGGCAAGCAGTGTCAAGAAAAACGCCCGAAACAGATTTCTGCTTTTTTTTTCTTTGCTCCCTTCTTGAAGTGACAGTCGTCGCCTCGCCAAAGCGACTCAAGAGGTGACAGCGACAGCGATGGTGGCGGCGACGAAGGCAGTGGCAGCGACAGAGGCTGGTGTCGTATTCGGGTTCGTTTTGTGGGTGTCGTGCGTGCTCGCGAGCTACGCACGAAGATGTCCGCCTTTTGACTCTCCCACACAACGGTTGTTGTTGCTGTTGTTGTTGCAAACACACTTAACACAAGCAAAGGCAAAGACAGAAAGAGCAACCTGCAAGCCTAAAACAACAACCACAGAAACAACAACAATTACGTTGATGTCAGCAGCAATGGCGGCGACAACGGCAACGGTGATAACTCATGTCCTACTGACATTTTTGGGTCAAAAACTAAAATATTATGTGTGCTACCGACCCAACCCCCCTTACCTCTGCCACTGTCCTGCTTAGCTGTAGCTGTAGCTGTATTTGTATTTGTATTTGTATTTGTGGCTTGGCAGTCAATATTTTATGCGTCTGCTCCGTCTGTTGCTCTCCTTGTCGCTCGCTCTCTGTCTCTCGTGGACTCCGTTTGCTTCTGTCACATTCCGACAGATTAAAATTGCATCCGGTTAGAGCAAGCAAAAGTGTTTTGGCTTCGTTTATAACATACAAAATTACCACGCAAGGCGCGGAGCTGTTCCAAAAAAGGGCGCTACAACAACAACAGCAACGACAAGCAGCGAAAACAAACAAAATGGCGGGCAGCAAAAACAAAACAGAGGAAGGAACACAACAACAAAAATGAATTCAGAGTAAAAGTCTTAATTGAAATTTTTGCTTGAAATATGTGCAGTGGGATTTTTACAGGGCTCTGTGTGCGACGGTGCTACCTAAAAATGGAAGCAAGGCCATGGAGTCGAAATGCCAGCGACACGTTTCACATGTGTGTGTATGTACGAGAATATCTGTGTGCGTGTGTGTGTGTGTGTGTGTGTCTGTTTTTTAGCATATCTTTGCCAGCGGCAACTTTTGTTTGCCAGTCATGGCAAAAGTCGTGGGGTGCGCTACCCCCTGCTGTCCCCCGCCCTCGACAAAGGACACAATCTTGAATGACTTTTTGTTGTCTTTGTATTTGTAACAACATTTTTCAGCTTGGCGTGCAAATTGCTGCTGCTAAGCTGTTGTTTGCCTGCCAAGGCATCTCTTTGTATCCTGTTACGGTACAAAGGTAATCAACGCTAAGTCAAATAGCCAAAAGCTGAATATTCGATGAAGAGCAATTACACCTCCTTTGCAAAATATGCCAAACAATTTATTCGAATATCCTTATCAGCTACAATACGTGTTGAAGATAGCCCTATATATTATATATTCAAAATTTATAGCTTTTGCTTATTTGGAAAATGAAAAATTGATATTAAAATGTGTTTCTTCAAGGCACTAGATACTAAAATGTGTTTTAATAATGATTAAATTTATATTATATACTATTAAACACATAGTAATAACTATAAATTATAGTTTCTGATTTATAGTATGTGACAAAAGCGACCACAGCTCATTTTGCCACAAACTCGAATCATTTTTCTAATCTATGCATTATTACTCATACGCATAGTTGGCAGCTCTCAAATAGATGTCGTACAGCTTGAGTAATGCCTTAAGCTGACTCTAGATTGATGGTAAATGGTCACCCTAATCAATTGTCTTGTCAAGCAATTTGTTGGTAATTCCTTGAAATGAAACTACATTTTCGTTGCATACTTTTGTGCGCAGCCCTTTGTAGGAGCTTAAGTTGAAGAATGAAAGTATTATTGGGTGTAGATAGACAGTTGGATATAGATGTTCACATGAAGTTTTCAAATTACAATGAAATTGTTTAAGGAAAATGTTAAATTGGTAAAGAATTTCAAATTGGTATAAAAAATACTTTTAATACAAAAATTATGTAGGAAACTCCTCGGAGAGACAGAAAACTAATACCAGTAAAATAAATTTAAAAAAAATAAAATTAAAATTGAATACGTAATTTCTAATATAATATAGTTACAAATTTGAAATTCTGAAATAATTTTATACAGATTTATGTTTGTAAGGGACTTTGAATCAGGAATTTTTAAAAAATACATAAGCTCAACTCTGGAGAGATAGAGAGAAATAGAGAGTGAGAGAGAGACAACAGACTTTGAATATATACATATAATAACCCCATCACATAGAGCGATAGAACGGATATTCGGAATACACTATTAATTCTAGGGTCTTAGAGCTAGAATCACCAAACATAGCAAGTGAACCATTAGTAACGTCCTACTTTTATAAAAGATAGACTTCCAAAACTTTTCGAGTATATGATAAATTGGATAAAAGGAAGTTTTCATTACATAATTGTATAATAGTATATATATACAAATAGTATATAAATATTGTATAATAGTATATACAAGTAATGCAAATATTTATTTAAATCATTAAGAGTTTTATGCTAGTTTTACATGATTTTTTATTTTAATTTAGAAATTCTATATTTTATAATAGTTTTACTGTCATTCTAAAAAAATGTTCTAAGCCTGAGATATTTTCATATACAAGACTCAAGACTCAAGCCGCGCGCCTCAGTTTCTCATGATTTGAGGTTGGATCAATCATAAAAATTTGTTTTTTAAATCGAATCGATTTTGTAGAATAATATTTTTAAATTCTAGTTTTGCTTCTTTTGTCCTGTGGCAAAGTTTCTCTAATACTAAATGGAATACTCATAAAATTATCTGATTAAAAGTTTATATCTCTCTTTTTCACTATTTATGGGGCCAACTTTATGATACTCCCACTAAATTGCACAAATAAATTGGTAACATAAAGTGTAAAACTAACTTTTTTACCACAACTTTTGGAAGTGGAAACGTATTTGTAAAGCACTCGGAAGTCGTTGAGTTCCAAAATCAATTGGCAGACATTTAATTTATGCCATATTTTAAGAGTTTATTTAAATGGAAAACACTTTGTCAGAGCCATTGATGAATGGAAGCGTGCATGCCGAGGTGAAGTATTATTGCAGCACTTGCAGCACTGAATAATCATTTAGCTGATTGCTGGACATAAATCCAAATAAGCTTTTGATGTGGTGCACGCACCGTCAAATTCGTTTGCCTTTACTAAAAAATTTGAATCGAATAACGAAGTGGTTTAGGCTGTCAAATGGGTCGAGGTGGGGCGTCAGCGAGGCGGGGCCGAGGCATTTCCTTTTATTTCCCCAAAAATGGGCGCAAAAACGTATCAAAGGTGGCCACGCCCACGAACAGACAACGCCCACTTGACTTTATCACAGTGAGCGCTCCATAAAGCGGTTGAAGCCCTGTTTTTGGGCCTGTTTCTTTTTTGCGTGTTTGTGCAAACGGATACATCTTAGTTATTTGTCTGTGTAAATCAGAGAGTGTGTAAGTGTGTGTGCGTGTTTATCTTGGCCAGCAGGCTATATAGTTTATCTATGTGCATGTTTGTTGTGGCGCTTGTTGTCGACTTTTGCGCACTTATTCCATATTTAAGAGGCAATTTATATTCCCTTTTTTTCGTCGTGCTGTGCACTATGCCGCAAATGCCATTCAACTTTCAGCTACAGTTTCCGTTCGCGACTGTTTCTGATTTCTCTCTGGCCCGCCGACACACTCACACACACACACAAAAACTGCTGCACGTCCACACACGTCCAAACGCCCCCTTACACGTTCCATGTCCTGAAAGCTGCTGCTGCTGCTGCTGTTGCCTAAGCTGTCCATCCCTTTTGCCTGTCAGTTTTAGACTGTGCGTGTGTGTGTGTGTGTGTGTGTAGCCAATTATCATTTTCTTTCTTTTTTTCCACATATTTTTTTGAAATGAATAAAAACGGCTCTTGACTCCAGACAGGATGTTGCCTGCCGCGTTGCTGTGCAGGACGTATCTAAATGGCATTTCCATAGCCACGCTTTGGACTTTTGCACCTTGCGGCAATTGCAGTTCGTTCTTTTTTTCCCCACATTTTTATTGTGCTATAAATTATTCAAACGTAAACATCATCAGCAGCAGCAGCAGCAGCAGTAGCGTTGGGGGTGGGGTGCAAGGATATGCGTCCTTTCTCATTATCAACAGCACCACGCGCTTAACACACACACACAGACACACACACATGCATTTTTTCTGTACTTTTATATATACTTATATATACATCGTCCTTCTGGCTGTCCTGCACAGACGCTGATGACGCGGAAAGAGGCGCAGGACGACGCACTCGGCGCATAAATAAAGGCGCCATCACTTGATAAATAAGTAGTGCACGTAGGCATTCGGCATAATGAAGCGAGCATAAGCCCTGCCCCCACCCTCTCCCTCATCTGCCTGAAAGCCCTTCAGTCTCTAGCCATCGCAAGGCCCGGCCAGTGTCCCCAATTTGTTGTCGGGAACAAGCGGCGTATACGTAATCACGCATTGATATGCCATTTAGCGCT
Organism: Drosophila gaucha; assembly: GCA_035045545.1. Taxonomy (NCBI): domain Eukaryota; kingdom Metazoa; phylum Arthropoda; class Insecta; order Diptera; family Drosophilidae; genus Drosophila; species Drosophila gaucha. The sequence continues at coordinate 6,081,069 of JAWNOY010000099.1, forward strand.
CGCCTGGCAGCACGCACGAGCGCCTGAGCAGCCCCTACGAGGAGGGGGTTGGCTGATTTATGCAGTTGATTTTACAGTCTCAACTTTATTGTTTTTTATTGCACAATTATTTTTCCCTTAAATGCCACACAGGAGACAGCGCCGAGTGTCGGCAAATGGGATCCAAATTAAATTTATGCCACTTGCAGCATTCAATTTCAAAAATATATTTACGAGCTGCCGCCGCAAAGTCGTTACAACTCTGATTACATGTTAATTAAACTTATTTTATATGAATTGGCCTTTGTGCACGGCAACTCTTCCAATTACTGCAATTACACACATCGAACTGTGTTGTCAACATTCTCCGGCAACTCATTTGCAGACTCGCACACGCACACACACGCATGCATATACAGAACACATTATGTATTTTATTAATATGCAAATTTGATAGTTGAAAATTTGTGTAAATATCTATTGAAGCAGCTACCAAGCGTTGCACATCTCAAATGAGAATTTATCTCGAATGAATGGGTCACCTTGATGCCATACCCACCCGCAGCTATTACTATTTCAGGAAACTCGTTGGGGAAAATATGTGACAATACCGAGACTAGCGAAATTTAATGAAATTTAAACGTTATTTCATTTATGCTTTGCTTTCTAAAGAAATCATTAAAATCATTAAATTACTTTCTTATACAAAATTTATACAAAATAATTACTACACTCGGTATAGAACATAAAAAGTCGTGCAATCAGTCAGCAAACCAGTCATTCTATCAGTCAGGTAATCAGTCAGCTTATCAGCCATTCAATGAGTCAGTCACTTAGAAATTCAGTCAGTCAGTTTAATCAATCACTCAATGACTCAGTCAATCAGTCAGTCAATCAGTTATTCAATCAGTAAGCCAATCAGTCAGCTAATCAGTCATTCGATCAGTCAGCTAACCATTCAGTCAATCAGTCAGTCAATCAGTCAGTCAATCAGTCAGTCAAACAGTTAGTCAATCAGTCTGTCATTCAGTCAGTCTATCAGTCATTCAGTCAGTCAATCAATCAGTCAGTCAATCACTCATTCGGTCAATCAGTCAGTTAATTAGTCAGTCAAACAATAAGTCAATCAGTCAGCTAATCAGTGAGCTAAAAACTCGTTCAATCAGTTCGTAAATTAGTCAATCAGTCAGCCAATCAGTATTTCAATTAGTCAGTCAATCAGTCAGTCAATCAGTCATTCAATCAGTCACTAAATCAGTCAGCCAATCAGTCAGCCAATCAGTCAGCTAACCAGTCGTTCAATCAGTCAGTCAATCAGTGATTCAATCAGTAAGTCCATCAGTCAGCAAATCAGTCAGTCAAACACTTGGTCAATCAGTCAATCATTCAGCCAATCAGTAAGTCAATTAGTGAGTCATCCATCATAAGCATGTTCCACAATTCATTTCAACCCTATGACAACCCACCTTGACAGTTTATTCAATAGGCCTTTCTCTTATAATACGTTTCAACTCTTTCATTTAATTATGTCTTTAAAAACATAATTTAAGCGAAAAGGCTAATTGATTTTGCCGCTGACCCACATCAGTTGGTTTTAATTGTTTATAAGAGTTAATTATCTGCATGTCAACAGCTATAAAAAAAGGACAGTGAGATGAGTGGTTAAACTGATTGCAAGATAAAAATGGTAAATATTGAAGCAAGGTATTACATATCTGTGACAATTCTCAGTCAAAAATACAGAATCTATATATTGAACATATTTATAAGCTATCTACACTGCAATATAATTTTTAGATACTTAACATCACTGATTTTACCAGCAGCTTTAACATCCATGATAAAGTCTAAGAGATATATTAACAATATCTCTGACATGGGTTTTCTACTCATGCTATCTATAGAATTACTTGTAGGACCATATGAGCAATTTATTACCAAATAGTTGCATTGTAACTTAATAGAACTAACTGACAACTTTAACATACATGTTAAATAATATTCTAGTTTACTATGCTCAAAATAATGTATCCCCAAAAGACATGGGCTTTAGGGAAATACTGCAGCATATAGACAGACATATATAGCCATGGCAGAAACATACAGATACACAGCAGTTAAGTTTAACATGCATGTTAAATTGTAACAGTTACTTTGAAGTAAATTTAGTCAGGTGAGATTCAGTTAAGCTACCTTTTTTTAATATAACCCATATGTGGAAGGCAGAAATACAGAAGGCAGGAATGCAATTTCTTCACCCTGTAGCTTTAACATGCATGTTAAATATTAACAACTACTTTAAAGTAAATTTATTCTGTTGAGATTGACTTAAGCTATCTATACATAATATAACCCATATGTAGAAGGCAGCAATGCAACAATCTGTACCGTGTAGCTTTAACATGCATGTTAAATATCAACAGCCACTTGCAACAGAATCTAGTTTGGCACACTCAAGAGATTGTTAACTTTTTGGGATTGTGAAAATGGGTTAATCGACTCACTGCTGGCAAAGTTCTTCGTCAATGCGATAAGCAAAGCAAATCTCAAATGGATTGCTGTCAAAACAAGAGAACGTGCACAAGTTTTGCTGGTGAGGGCGTGGCGGCGAAAGGGGAGGCCGTTCAATCGAATTGTATTCAAGATGCTTTCCAACACTAACACAAACTGCTATTGTTTTTACCGCACACATAGGGAAATTGTGCTACGGTGCTTGTTGTTCTAGTGTTATCTCTTCATAGAAGATATACACTTGACACAGACACATGCATATATACATGAGTGTGTGTGTGTGTGTACGTGTACGTGTGTGTGTGAGTACGTAATGGCAAGTATGTTTTGTCTGTGCGATTAATTCCATTGGCACCGATTGAAACTTTCCGCTTCAAGGCAGCAATAAATTAACGACTCGATATATATTTACAAAGCTCGTGCATGTATCGTAAATGAGCACACACACACACAACGACTTGAGTGTATGTGTGTGTATTATGTTTGGCATTAAGTGCATGCTTTAATTTACATATTCATTAAATTACAAAGGATCTCACAGTTTCGCATAAAATCCACTCGCAAAATGCGAAAAACACGAGCCGCCTGGACTCTAAGGGCATGTTCCTATCCATGTCCGCATCCATGTCCATGTCCACGTCCATGTTTCGCATTCGCTTCCTATCGCGCAGCTGTTCGAACTGTCTGCCCAAGCGGATGATGAATATAAACTTGTGTAGCCACCGTTGGCATTTGCATTAAGCCCATTTAATTATACTAAGTACATAGTAAATACGACAGGCTATCCAGGCGACTAGTGCTAGTTGCGTGTTTACTCTCCGCTAAGGTGGGGGCGGAATTCGAACCACTATTGCTATGCCTTATTACCCGATACACTAGTCTACACAGCATGCCACAGTAAACATGTATACTATGCTCAACTATAGCACTTACTCATATATGAGAGTACATGCCATACTTGAGTATTTGCCTGCGGATATCCTTACACACACACACACACACTTACACACATACACAATGTTTGCCCTGGCGCAGTCATAAATAATTTATGCCTGCGTGAATTGGTCAACTGGACCCCAAAACTTTGGGCCGCCCCACTAAAAACAAACGAGCATCTCTGATGTCTTCATCTTCATTTCCATGTTAATCCAGCCCCTAACTCACCTACACACACACACACACACACACACTATCCCATGCACTGTGTAAATCAGCTGCTAGGCCATGTTTCAATTGCCCCGCCTCAGTCGGACTCGAACTCATTTGCATCTAAGCCTGGACGCAGTCATTAGGCGCAACAGTCCCTGGTCTCTAATTAGAGCTCAGAGCAGCCCACACATGCAATTAATACTCACACACAGACACACATACACACATATACATGTATGTATATATCAAAATTTAATTTTACCATTGAGAATTTGCAAAGTCGTTGTTATTTTCACATGACCAAATGACACCTTAATGAACATTTATGCATGCTGCATATAAATTTTAGATCTTCTCTGGGAAATCGAGTCTAGTTGAATCTGTTCTACATTCCGAATTAAGTACTTGAGGTATTTAGAAGTAAACATAATTATTTTAGTAGTTCAACTAAACCATTTCAAATATATTGATTGTTTTCCCAATCCCAATTTAAATGGTTTGTGGGTCAGTGAAGTTTGAAATAGGTTTAATTCCCATTGAATATTTTTATCTTGACATCGACATTTTGTTTATTTCGCTGCAGTCAATTTGAAATGTGTTTATCATAAAAACTGTCAGCTATTTCTGCTTTTTATGTTTGTTTTGTATTTTAAAATAATTACTTTTGCATTTATTAACCATCTACACCTAAGCCAATTCAACCGGAATAACTAGTGTTCAATGGGGGAAAAAAAGGAGGCTGTGTAAAGTTTTGCCATAAATTTATAATTAATTCTGATAATCAAAAAGTTTTTATATTTTCCATTATTAAAATAAAATTCTACAAAGCTTAGCTATAAATAAATTACCATACAATTCATGCATAGTACTTAAAACGAATCATTATTTATAGCCCTACTTTGCAATTCTCATGAATTCAACTAAGTGTTAAATTAAAATGTTTTCAATCAAATGGACTTTGTTTTTATATATGTATATTGAGTGCATACGTTGCAATATGTATATATACATGATTATGATCATGATATACCAACCTGAGAGCCGCAGAAATTAGAATATGGGAAAATTGCTCAGCTCTGCGATTCTCATAAATTCAAGAAAGACATTGAGGTGTTCATACTCTGTTTATAAGTTATAAACTAGGAAATTGTGCTGTGAATCTATTCTCTCCTTCTACTTATACCTTATATTTCTCTCTTCCCCTTTCTCTCTTCGTCTCTATCTCTCGCTCTCTTTGTTTATCTATAACTCTGTCTCTCTCGCTCTCTCATTCTGTCTCTCTCTCTCTTTCTCTCTCTATCTATATATAGCACTGTCTCTCATTCTGCCTCTCTCGCTATCTCCGTCTCCTTCTCTCTCTCTCTCTCCCTCTCCTTCACTCCCTAGCTCCATCTCCTTATCTTTATCTCACTCTATCTCTCTCTATCTCTCTCTCTCCTTGTCTCTCTCTCTCTCCTTGTCTCTCTCTCTGTCTATCCCTCACTATCTTTCTCTCTTCCTCTCTCTCTCACTTTTCTCTCTCTATCTCTCCCTCTTTCTCTCTCTATCTCTCCCTCTTTCTCTCTCTCTCTCTCTCTCTCTCTTCCCTGTCTCTCTCTCCCTCTCTGCCTATCCCTCTCTATCTTTCTCTCTCCCTCTCCATCTAGCCCTCTCTATATTTCTCTCTCTATCTCTCTCTTTCTCTCTCTCTCTCTCTCTTGCTCTTTCTCTCACTCTCTCTCTCTCTCGCTAACTCTGTCTCTCACTCTATCATTCTCTCTTTCTCTCTCACTCCCACTGTCTCTCTCGCTCTCTCCATCGCTCTCTCACTCTCTCTCTCTCACTCTCACTCTCTCTCACTGTCTTTCCTTTCCTCCATTTGTCTCTTTGTTGCCTTTTCCTCACCTATTTCTTTCTTTCTCTCATTTTTTTCACTTTCTTTCTTGCATATTTGGGTTTCTCCTATTATTCCATTGACTCTCATTCTAATCCATTATTTTCCTTTCTTTCATTCCTTTAGTAATGTGCATATGTAAAAGTCTCCTCCTCTTTTACTAATCGCTGGCAATAAAATAATCGTGCGTGTTTATGTGAATACTTGGGTAAGTTCTTTATTATTTATATATAAACAAAGACTATTAGGAATATATACTCTAGTAGTTTATTAAATTATATTTAATATAAAGCCATGAATAGTATTAAAAATGCGTTTCAAGAACTAGTGGAAATTAATATTGCAACAGAGTTGAGAAAAATTCATGGAATTTGCCACAATATGCAGGTTTATTTGTTGTTTGTTTCTCCTTAATTCTGCTGCATACTTTCCAGCAAATGCTTCAAATTTTACTTTGCCACCTGCTTTATGAACATTTAAAGGAGCATTTCGAAAAACATTCCACTCGTTCAGCTTTATTAAAAACCTAGAAATGGATATGCAAGCTATTAGTGGCATAAAGGGAAGCTCAATTAATTAAGTTATGAAAGTTGTTCTTTATTGTTTACTTGTGTTTGAGCTGCAAGTGCTTCACAATTAGAGAGGGAAAAGTTGGAGCTCAAGAATTCCTGCACAGCGTGCGGGCCACAACGAGCTGGTATTTCAATTTCCTAGAAAAAGAATTACGCTTTCATTTTGTTTTTTAATTATATTTCACATTTGACCTTTTTCTCTGAGTGTGTGTGATTGTGCGTGTGAGTGTGTGCGTGTGTGTGTGTTGTGGTCTCTCTATTTGCCTGCCTGCAGCAAGGATAGCTCCTGTGCCGTCTCGTCTGGCGCTGTCAGAGCTAGTTTGCCTTCCAGTTGCAAATGGCAAAAGGCGAAACAAGCGTCACCCGGGCCCAGTCAGCAGTCACCAGGCAACCGAAGTTCAACTACAAAACATTTTCAAATGCCATTTAGTGCACCTAAAACACACGCACACTCCAGTCACATGTGTGTGTGTGTGTTTTGGTTGGCCGGAACCATGGGCGGTGAAATTGCAGAACTTTCCCCTTTCATTATGCTGGGCAAAAAATAAACGAGGTTACATGCCTACTTGAATCCACAACCGAATGAGACACCGCCTGCCAAGCGCTTGGATACTTTGCTCCCATTTCTGGCTTTTTTCAAACTTTATATTTATACACACATAGACTTTTCCTGCTAGTACGTTTTCTTTTTTGTCAGGAATCGCCAAGTTGGCGAATTACATTCGGAAATGCAATTTTTTTTCCTCTCTTTTCTAGCAAATTTTTGTCAATAAAGCATTTTAAATCAACTTGGTAAAGGAAAACACAAACACACAAACACAAACACAATCACAGCATGTCCTGGCACACATTGTAACTGTAAAAGTTGTGTCTGTGTAGTTTTTTTTATATATATTTTTTGGATTTAGAGGGATATTATTAAGGTCGTTCTGTTCGTAATTAGAAAAATAAAATGATTTCTGTACGCACACAATATGAGAAAGTTGCGCCACAGTTGACAATTGGATTTATGGTCCAATGTCAGGCCAAAAATTTCTCTTTTATTTTGGGAGGGCTGGAGGGAAGGGAGCGCTGCGGTTGGACAACCCTAACATGAAATTATTGTCCTGTGTGTCCTGCATCCTGCCTCATGCCTCAGTTCTCAGCGAGCGGAAATCGAAAACAAGTTGGCCAACATATGGAAGCTGGAACATGTCTTCTTTTCTCTGTTTACGTAGCTGGGAAATTGCTTTTTAATAGGCTCTTTGTGGATCACTCAGGCAATTCGACAACTCCCAAATGCCCATTTATTCAAATTTATTTGAATTAAAAAGAATTATTATTATTATGATGGGTATTATAACTGAAAAGGCGTTTTTACAACTCTTTCTTTTTGTTTTAAGTATATTTAAAAAGTTGAAATTGAAAATAGACCCATAAAAAATACAACTTATAGATATATATATTTGAAGCTAGAGCAGATAAATATTCTATAAAATTTAAATAAGTCAAGAAATCTTGAAAAATTAAAGTAGTATATATACTAATACTAAACTATGCTATACTATAACTATACTATACTATATAGTATATACTATGCTATACTATAACTATACTATACAATACTATATACTATACTATTCTATACTACACTATACTATACTATATACTATACACTATACACTATACTATACTATACTATACTATATACTATACTATACTATGATATACTATATACAATGCTATAATATATACTATACTATACTATGATATACTATATACTATACTATACTATACTATACTATACTATAATTTACTACACGATAGTATATACTAACAAAACCTAATTTTTCGAGATCATGAAGAATCCTTTATAAATTATTCTGATGCTGCCTAAATTTTGTTACATGTAAACTTGAGCAAAAAGATCTTTAAAGTACCAAAACGTTTATCGTGTAAGAGCTTATGTTAGAAAAGAAGTATTTAGATCCTATAGATGTATGATCTAGCAGTTATATACTAATTAGCTGCATGAATCTCAAAGCTTTACTCCAGATTTAAAGCTAGAACTTGTATTACTTCATATAGTACTTATTACATAGACTCCGCTGTTCCTACTGATCCATAAAGTATGTACATATATATACATTATATATATACGTCACATATAAATATATACTTCATGCAGTCGAAAAGCTCCTTCCCTATGCCTAACATATTTCATAATAATATTTTAATTAGCTTTTTTAAAAAGTATAAAAAGAGAAACTAGGAATTTCTGCAAAAAGTAAAAAGCTTTCAGCGAATACATAAATATTTTCTGGTGTGAAGAAAAACACAAAAATTCCATTAGATAAAAAACTGTATTTTGACGAGAATATAACATAGTTTTTTTGTTTTGCTTCGATAAGCCACAGATACATTTTCATAAATATCTCTTTAACTGCATTTTTTTAAATCAGACATTTCACACACAAGTTTCTTCGATTTCCGCCTTGCTCCGTTAATTTCCATTGTTTATTGGAGAGCTAAAATAATATGCCCTGCAAAAATACTCTAAAAAAATAGCTTGAGCAAGAATAAATGCAACCAGGATGAGCAATAAGATGAGCTTTCACCTTTCCTTCTATTTTTTTTATATTCCTTTTGTCAGCTGGCTAACTTCAAAATGTCAATCAAGCACACAAGCTGTGTCGGAAGTGAAGAAGACTCAAAGCAAAAAGAAAGTTTGCAATAAAAGAGAATTAAATCAGGCAACGGCAAATTGAACCAAGTTGAGTTCTTAACTAGAATTAAAAGAGAATGTTCTGTGGCGTAAGTTACGCTAATTATTTGAATTACAGAGGTTAATTAGGCTACAGAGAGAAGGCAAAGAAAGATATAAGAAGAAGGTAAAGTTTTCTGAGAACTGAGGAAATTCTACTTATACATATTAAATCAGAATATTTCGACGCTGGAGATTTGAGATTTAAAATATAGCTCAAGTGTTGTCTTATATCTTATGGATAAGTTCCTTTGAGACGTTTTAGAGCTACAATCCTGACTTACTCTATAGACTATTCAAGAAATAAAGGTATACGCATCTTAAAGTCATGGAAAATCTGAAAAGAAACTATTTCATCTACAGTCTTAGAGTTAAGATTAGATAAGTATTACTCCTATTCAGTATAGTTAAATAAATTATATTATAATATTTCATCAATTTTCTTACTTCTTTTCAACTGTCTTTTATTTTATTCCCAAAACAGTTCCATAAAATTTATCAATATAAATTCTTTGCAATGCAATAATACAAAGGCTACAAAAAGGCTTCTAGTTATGAAAAGCTGTTGTCATAACTTATTAATGACCATTTCCATTGCGTTCCAATAATATTGATAACTATTCGAAGTTCGTACTGAAAACTTTATTTGCAGCTAGAGATTTTAAAAGGCACAACTAAATAACATTTATGTCACAGTTATGTCTAGTTAACAACTTTTTGCAGAGAAGGCAAGCAAGAAAGACGAAACTTTTCTTCTTGAAATATATGTTTACGAGCTGCATGAATATAGCACATATGTACTGAGGACCTTTTCGCAAAACTTTCAAGCGTACTTTCCTCTCAGATGCCTTTTTTAAGGGCGACTTTTTCAGGAAGTTGTCGACCAACTTCTGCAAAAGCTCGCACTTTCGATGCTCCTTTTCAGTCATAACTTTCTACATTGATTGCGCAACAAAGCGAATTTCTAAGATTTTTTTCCTTTAACTATTGAACTAAGTATTCTTAACAGCAATTCTATTTTTATAGGAAATCAATCAGTTTGCTTTGAATCAAAGTTGTTGTGATAAATATTCATGTGATGAGTTGCTTCAGCTATCTATTTATGCTCTGAGAATGTAGTCAAGAGATATATAGTATAGTATATTTCAAGTACAGGATATCTGCCAGTCTATCATTAGCAACTCTCGCTTTAAATGGCCAATAACAGGCAATTGATGAGTCGTCTCTGGGAATTTGATGCGCTGCAGTTAAAATGGCTTCGAACAATAACAACGCATTCGTGCAACACGCGGCATGTGGCATGCGTCATGCGGCACTCGTCTGCGGAATTCACAGCCAAGCTTATAAAAGATAAATAAAACCAGATGAAAAAAGTAACAAGAACAAAAAAGTGCTGACAAACACACGACACAGGACACATTTTCAGTATGACAACTGTGAAAGCAATTGGAAAATGCAACAATTTTTAATGCGCTTGCAACTTTTATTTCGAGTTTTAATGCAAAAAGTTGCACACGCTGTGCATGTGAGTGTGTGCGAGCGTGTGTGCGTCTGTGTGTGTGGCAATTTTCTTTGTGACTATATTTTTTTTGTTGCTTTTTGTGGCTTTACTGCTGCCACGTCTGCCACTGCAACATTTCCTGTTTGCACTGCCATGATTTGCAGTCATTGCCCCCCGCCTCCTCCTCCCAAGTGCCCTAACAATTCGCATCTGAATGGACGTGTGAGATGCCTGGAGAAATGTCTACTTGAGCGCTGCTTCAGCTACTGCTGCTTCTTCAGCTTCCACTGCTTTTCCTTCTTCTTCTTCTGATTCTTTGCTGTGCAACTGCTGGCTCGCATTCTACCTCATCGGGCTGCCTTTCATGCAAAAATATGCAATTTTATCGGTCTTTACAGATTTGCCATACAGCAGAGCGAAAAAAAAAACAAAAGGAAAACAAGTAAGTGTGCCAGTTATGAGTAGGCACGACTATGAGTTATCCTGTTAGCTGTAGTCAAAACAATTTTCCTATTTTCTTAGTCTGCAAACTTGGGAAAATGGGTATTAAAATACTTCTTTGACTTTTTATCGATTCTTTTAAGATCTCAGGAAATAATTATGGAAGCATATTGATTAATATGATATGGTAATTTTCATATATCGGATATACCATGATAATGGTTTTTAACAATAATAAACATTGCTAGAAAGTTATTCTTATACTTAACAATAAAACTGAAATATTCCCAATATTTGTTTACTATGCACTTTACTACCTTTTGAGTTTATCTCTCTTATGATCTTAAATATACTCAATAAACAGGATATTGAGATCGATTGCATGAAAACTATTTACCGGAAATTGAATATACTTCAATAAAGTTATATTATATTAGAAACTCAATTTCAAATATGATTAGAGTCTATTTCTTATAACTTTATCAGTACAGACTTCTGACTTCCTTTGCTATATCGATTCATCACTGGCTGCTTATCAAAACATATCTCTACATCCTGCCTTCACACCAAAAACCCATTCTATACGCTTGTTAGCTGAACAGGGTATACAGATTACATTGCTGAGTTTGAAACTGTCCGGGCTTGGGGCTGGGGCTGGCTAAAACGCATGGTATGAAAGACGTTTGCCAAGCATAAATGTAAATATTTATCATACCGGAAACATGCGTTGCTTCTGCTACGTCTACTTCAATTTGTACTGGGTAAGCCCTACCTCCCGCCCTTCTCCCTCTCTCTCTTGCTGCCTCGGATTTCCCTCTCAGCGAAACACTCTCTTAAAATCGCAAAAGAATGTTGCTATGCTTCACTCGGCCTGTTTAGCTGCTTCCCTTGAAGAGGGGGCTGCGAATGCTGCAGCCAAATGCCGTTTTAAGCTTTTAGTTAATTTAAAAGTTGAAATTTATTTGAAAATCCCAACATTTTGTTACTCGCTGTAACGACGACTGGTCGCGCCGCCCCACTGCCAACGCGTTGTCATGACTCACACCCAAATAGAATTACGAGTAAGTGAAGTAAAAATGCGAAAAATACAAAAACTAGTTACTAGCAATCGACTAGGAGATACCCTGCAGTATGAAAAGAAGTTAATGGGTAATAAATCTGTAAATGTTAAAAAAGCTTTCTATAATTGTGAGAGCTGTAGAAATACAGTCGAATCCCAAAAATTCGAAATGCCAAGTGGATCACATTTTTTACGAATTACACAAGAATTCGATATATCGAACATGAATTCGAATGAACTTTTCTTCAAGGGGACAGCATTTTTACGAATCATTGAGGTTTTTGATTTAGCGGCGACAAATTATCGGGAGTATATTGAAATTATAGAAATTTTCTTATAGAAAAAGTAAATTTTATAAAATAAGTCTAAGCTGAAGACTGAAAGCAATTCAAAATATTAAATATAAAGACATTAGATCTACAATTCATAAAGATCTGCCTGATTCAACAGACACACGTCCAAGGGATGCATCGATATTTATCGATTGACAGGTGTCATATATGCAACAATAAATGCATTTTGGGCCATTATTCAAATGCAAAGTTATAAACATTAAATTTTAATCTAAACAATTATCAAAAGCTAATTATTATATATTTTTTATAAATGAAGATATATATAAATAAATAGATATATATATATATATATATATATATATATATATATATATATATATATATATATATATATATATATATATATATATATATATATATATATCAATTATAATAAAAATTCAAAAACCTTATCAACTTACAATAAAATGTATCGATCTGCTTATGTACTTTATACATTTACATTTATCGATTTCTCTTTCTATAAGATATAGAAGAATCTAATTACAGTCGAATACCGAAAATACGAAAATTCATTTCCCGCTAAATAAAATCCTAAATAATTCTAAAAAATGCTATTCCCTTCAAAAAAATCAATCGAACTGCTGTTCGAATCGAACTCCTGTGTAATTCGTTAGAAATATGATTCCCTTGCCGTTTCGTATTAACAGAATTAGACTGTATATCCATTTTTATACCTATATACAATTACAAAGTTATAAGCATAACATTAAATTTGAATAGTTATAGAAAGACACTGAATGTACGATAATTATGATACATATTTATATAAATACAAATATATATATATATATATATATATATATATATATATATATATCGATTATAATCACAATTATAATTTCTTATTAACTGAGGTCGTACTTCATTTGATGAATAACTTCATTAACATATAGTTACATCAACCCTTTCAACACAATTTTTGAAGATACAGGGTATACAAATATTTTGTTAAAAACGTGCCGACATTTTGACTGTCAACACACACACACACACACCCATACAAGCTCGCAGAAAGAAAGATTGAAATGAAAGAGCTGGAGCTGGTCATGGGAATACTTAGTACATTGGAGAAGGTATGTGGGTCTGGGTCTCATAGTTAAACTTTAGTTTTATAGCTGCAATTTAGAGAAATTGTTCGCTTGTCGTTCCGGCTGTGACTCTGTGTGTGTATGTGCGTGTGTGCGTGTATGTGTTTCGGCAAACCGTCGCAATCGTTACATTTCAGTCAATTGTTTAGCCTCAGAAATATATACGTTTTAAACGAGTCTGTTTAGACCGAAAGATAAATTACACTACTCGTCATGTGTCTGGGCACTATGACCAAGTGCAAGTGTGTGTGCGTGTGTGTGTGTGAGTGTGTGTGAGCATTGTTAATGAGACCCAAGAAGCTTAACCGCTCACATCATTTGCCATGTTTTGTGTTTTTTTTTGCGAAGGGATCCCAAGGACTAAGCTCTTCATGGCATATATATGTATATTTAACAGATTTACATGTGGTACGACAACAAAGAAATTTTCGTATAAGCATTTGCAGGTACTTTATGCTTATTGCATTAACCTGTGTGTAACCTTTTGTGGGGGGCTTTCGACTTTATAATGAGCGTGTGTCTATTTATGGGGATTTTAAATTTTAATTACCGCTTAGTTATCAGAGCTAGGGATTAGAGGCTTGAATATAACAATTTTAGTATATCAACTAAGGGTTCAAAGAAATTCTCTGCTTTTCGGTTCTGTTTAGAAAAGTTAGAGCCAAAAGTCGAAATACTAACTTTTTAATACTAATCTCCTTGTTCCAGGAATGTTATGCTTAAACAAACTAAAGTAAATATTGTTTTTTGTTAAAGTAAATGGAGAAAAGTCAGATAAAAAAGGAAAAAACATTCTAAAGATCCTTTGATTGCACCAAATAAACATATTCGCATTTCACTTATATAAAGCTAGTTCCAAGAAACGAGGACACAAAAGTTTCGAGTTCACTGCGCTCGCCAGGATACATTACTGTAGTCCCTTGTATTCGTACGCAACGATTCGCTACAGTGCACACACAATCAAACGAATTTCCGCATATATATTTTTACATATGGGCGTTTCCAGCGACGAAGAAAATCAAAGAAAAATTCAATTTCATTTTGGTTTAGTGGCCTGATTTTTGGATACTATTTCATCTCTTTTTTCCAGTGTAAAGAGTGAGCTGAAAAGTTAAAACTGTAGCCCATATCTAAAAAAATAAAAAGAAAAAAATTTTGTTAAAGCGCTCTAGTTCTGTAATCAAATTTATTTATTTTTAGAATATTTCTGGAATATTGCCAATATGAAAATATATAAATTTATGCATTTTTTATTTCTTTTATAGTATTTTTGTAGTATTTTCTACTACGCAAATAATAATTACATTTCATTGATATTGCTTTGAATTTGAAATTTCATCAAAAATGAGTGAAAGCGAGTTTTAAGGCATTTATTTTTTAGCTTTACTTGCATTTATTGCATTTTAGTTTTAAGGCATTTATTTTTTTGATTTACTTGCTTTTTGCATTTTAGTATTATTATAATTATTATCATTTCTATTATATATTGCTATATTTAAAGTTTTATTATTAATATATTATTTATTTAATTATTATTATGATTTGTAAAAAACATATAAGACTTTGTCCAAGAAATTTTAATAAAAATGTTTAAAAATTAAAAAAAAAAAATTTTATGTATATTTTTTTAAGTTGGATTTTTTGGAAGCACAGTAAAGTTCATAAAAATTTATGAAAAAATGTTGTATGTAACATTATTGCTTAACATTTGATGGGCCTTAATTTTAAAGTCTACTTTTGACTGTTTGTTTTCATTGTTTTTTATTGTAGCTTGTTGTTTGTCTCTATAGCACATGTCTAACTAAACCTTGACTTTTTAGGAGGGTTAATTTTCCTTTGTGACTACAACGCTTACTTCTTTGGTTTTTTTATGTTTTAAGATCTAAGCTACTAAACACAAACACAATACAACCCTGCCCCATTGCCTGGAATTCGAGCCCGGCTACTCCTGAAATGAATTGCCTTAAGTTCTGGTAGCCTGGGCAAAAAAAAAGAAAATATGTAAAAATAATAATTAAAATTCACTTAATAGATGTTTCCAAAAAAAAAAAAAAGATTGTTTGTGCGAAGTTTCAGGTTCAAAGTTTTTTTCTAAGATATGAAGTCAAAATCCTTTGAGACATATTCACTTATGTTATAAAAGTAAAGCAACAGGAATATAAATTCAATTAAATGAGAAGCCTATATAAAATATAGTCTTATGGTAGATTAAAAAACTGAAGAGATAGCTAGGGTTATCTTACAAAAATTTCAAAAATGAATACTATTTCTTATACAAATTTGATTTTCACATAAATAAATACTTTGGCTAATTATATTTTAAAATTTTTCAACTAATTCCCATCTATTTAAAAAACTTTAAATTAATAAAATAATTTTATTAAATAAATATGAAAGTACTTTGCTTTTTTTCCTTTTTTCTATAAGAACAAGTAAGAATGCTCTAGTCGGGTCTGCCCGACTACGAGATCCCCTGAACCAAGTCCGAGACGGTGTTTTAAACAATCTAGCTTACATCTTTTACCGGTACAAATTACCCACTGCGCGCACACACACACGCACACATATACATACACAAGCAAGCGCGCCGCTTACTGCGTACATAATTTAGCGGCTGCGCTTGAGCTGCATTCTGGGCAGCATTATGAGAAATTCATTGTTAGATAACTTCGGTTCTAGACCTACTTTCTTAATGAAATTTTCAGGACATAATATTGACATCTAGAGGTGTATATATACAAAATCCCAACTCTCTAGTATTTGAAATACGTTTTTTCCACTTATGGGGCTAATGGGGGGAGGTATCCAAAATTTAAAAAAATTATTATCTATATTTACATCACAGCAACTTACGTAGTCAATTTGGTATCTCTAGCTATCATGGTCTATAAGTTATAGCTTAAAAACAAAGTCAAAATATCGATTGTTATCGATAATAAGGAAATGGGATGAGTTATCGAAAAAAAAAATAAACTTGTACTGCGTATGGTATACAAGAATATATATCTAAAATCTCAAGTCTCTAGCTTTTGTGGTTTACGAGATCACTGCGTTCATACGGACGGACAGACGGACAGACGGACAGACGGACAGACGGACAGACGGACGGACGGACAGACGGACAGACGGACATGGCTAGATCGACTCAGCTCGTCGTCCTGATCAAGAATATATATACTTTATGGGGTCTGCCACGCCTCCTTCTGCCTGTTACATACATTGTCACAAAACCATTATACCCTGAATTCCCATTTTCAATGGGTTCAGGGTATAAAAAGCTGAGTAAAATCAGTGGAGCTTTTCAAAAGCGAAACGTGAAAGTGTTTTTATATTTCATGACTGTTATCTTTGGTCCATTGAATTCAGTTCATTTGCAGGTGTATAAAGCGTCGCTGCAGTTGCAGCGTGTGGCATATTGGTTGGCTCATGAGGTATGCGCCACGTGTGCCACGCTTGATAAAGCGTTTGCGGCAAGTGGCAAGAGGCAAGTGGCAAGAGGCGAGCTGCAAGCTGCAAGCTGGCGGCATGCGCATTTAAAATGGCGCATAAAAGCCAGGTCAAAAGAAGCAATTGCTTGCATTGAGGCTGGGGCAGGCAGGTGGGCAGACAGGTAGCCAGCGGGGCTGGGCTATGAATTGAGTCCAGTTTTCAAAGGCAGCTCGGGCGAGTTGTGGCCAAGGCTATTTAAGGATGCTACGCTCTGATGCGTTGCACAGTTAGGACTCGAGCTCGCCAGCGAGAAGGTGCGACCGGGCGCAGGCCATTAAACACATTCACATTCAAGCCAGAGCCCAAGTTAATGGATACTTAACATTTGCCATTGTTTCACTCTTTCCCCCTCTCTCTCTCTCTCTCTGACTCTTTCTAGGAGGCGAGGCGGCGAAAGGGGCAACAGGATTGGATTCAAGACATTGTTGTGCGGCGGATAGCGCGTTTAGTGTATAATATTTGAAATCAAAGCGAAAGGGTATGAGCATGTCGGTGCGGCTCTATCTCAATCACAAGCTTCACATGCGCACCACGGCTGTCAAGATGAAGACGCCGGCAAACAGTCGAGCACGGAGCGAGAAGGAGGGCAGCAGCCAAGAACAGGATACGGCAGCGGGCAGGGCCAATTGACGACAAACTCAAGAAGCAAACAGACTAAGCTCATCCAATCGCGTTTTCTGCGCATTTACTGTTACGTTTTCATCGGTTCCTTGATGAGCTACATTAGAGCTATTTGTGCAGCACGCGTGCCGCGGTGGCAGGCAATGCAAATTCGCATTATAAGACTGATAACATTAAAGAGATTTCTACACATTTTGGCCATGCCAGCGCACAATCAGAGGCAGCGAGAGCGGGAGCTGGGGCAGCATCATCAACAATCAGCGCATAGGAAACGCCATTTATGGCACACACAGGACCCGGCGCAGGTGGCATCCTGCAGCACGTGGCTGCTGCTGTTGCTGCTGTTGTCCTCGCTCTGGCCGGACTGCGAATGCCTCCATGGCGCCAAGCTGAGCGCCAGCACGGTGAAGACCAAGTACGGCCTGCTGCGCGGCATTGTGGTGCGCTCCTCGCCCCTGGTGGAGGCATTCCTTGGCATACCCTACGCATCGCCGCCCGTCGGCAGTCTCAGGTGAGTTTCAAAACCAGATAATGCGGGCTAACCACCCGCTGATGTGTACGTGTACGTGTGTGTGTGTGTGTGTCTGATCCCTGCCTGCAGCTGTTGTCTGCGTGCAACATTTTTATACCCAGTGAAAATATATTAAAATGGGGTATACTCGTATACTAAATATATATGTAACAGACAGCAGAAAAGTGCTTCAACTCCTTAGACATAAGTTTGCTCATCATCAAAAGACAAATGGAACTAATCTAGTCCGTCTATCCACTCACCTTTTTTCGCTCCTCAGTTCCATAACTTATATATGTTTATTTCAAAAAACTTAAAAAGTTACAGACTTCATATTTGTAACTTGACTCAGAGCATCAAAATTATTTCTAATTCTGAAACCTTTTCGAAAAATTCAATACAAATAAATATAAATATTATATTTTGTGACCATATCTGGAAGCTAAAGTTCCTTAAATTCTCCCTGATACTAAATACAACAAAATATTACATTATTTAAGTTAGAATTATTTTCTGTAAAGGCATTTAGTTGCTGAAAGTGGAAAAATATTTTCATAGTAAATGGTAAAATTGTTTTAGAACGCTTATTTAATATAGAGTTCACTTGAAGTAGCACGAGGACGTAGAAGAATGTAAGTTTCTGTTTAAATATTTATGAAAGTTACTTTATATTAGGGTCAAAAGGCATTTACTAGTCCGGCACTTCCGACTAGAGCTTTTACGCTGGAATTTTCTTTTTTTCACCCGCAAGTTTTGCCAAACGCAACGCAACTTTATCAGACTTCTGAGCCAGGCAAAAAGTAATTTTAATAATTATTTTGATAATATGCACGTGAACACAAGCACAAACAAAGAAGGTCCGGAACTTTGCACGTCCTTGTAATGCAATACCCAGGCACTGCCAGGGCCAGAGCTTCGTGTCCACAGTGCGCTTTACATTGTTTGCCGGATTTAAGTTCCAAGGTTTTGGCCCGGCCAATAGCCAAAGGGCTCTTAATGAAGCTAACTGCAACTCGTGTTTATTTTACAATTAGCAGCTGGCTGTATTTTAATATTTATTCTCCAAGAAAATGGGGGGCCATCAGGGGGTCGGGGTTTCCCCTAACAAGCTTAACGCGCTAAACGAGCTCATTTATATCAATATATAAGAAGTTGCTCGGATCAGAACTTAAGCAGGCAACAAAATAATCCATCTTTTTCCCACAAATGTTAAGCGTGCTTTAACATTCTGTTATTAGCAGTTCTGCTGATAGAGGTGGAAAAAGTTTCTAGATTTCTACCAAAAATAAAAAGAAAAACAAAAACTAAAACTTTTCTGCTTTGCAAAGTTATTAAACTAGCTCAACTTGTTTTTCTGCCATGTCATGTTCAGCAAAAACTTTTAACAGACAAAATATGACTTAAAACTAGCAGCAAATAATAAAAATATTTTAACTACAGAATTTAAATTTAAATAAAATTTATTTAAGTTCATATAGAAAAGTATAAATATATATTTATAAAATATTCAATACGAATTTATTCCGGACGTTAGAGAGCCATGCTCCCTTCTCTACTCCTCTACTCCCTTATTCCTCCATTCCTCTACTCCTACTACTCTTCTACTCCTACTACTCCTACTACTGTTACTCTCCTACTACTATTTCTCCTCCGACTACTCTTCTACTCCTACTACTCCTACTACTGTTACTACTCCTACTACTGTTTCTACTTCAACTACTCCTCCTACTTTTACTACTCCTACTAATCCTACTACTATTTCTACTCCTACTACTCTTCTACTCCTACTACTCCTACCACTATTTCTGCTCCTACTACTCCTCTACTCCTATTACTATTACTACTCCTACTACTGTTTCTACTCCTACTACTCCTACTACTGTTACTATTCCTACTACAATTTCTATTCCTACTACTCCTCTACTCCTACTACTCATACTACTCCTACTACCCCTACTACTTCTACTACTCCTACTACTCCTACTACTGTTACTACTCCTACTACTCCTACTACTGTTACTACTCCTACTACTGTTTCTACTCCTACTACTATTTCTACTCCTACTACTCCTACTACTCCTACTACGCCTACTACTCCTACTACTGTTTCTACTCCTACTACTCCTACTACTCCTACTACTGTTACTACTCCTACTACTATTTGTACTCCTACTACTCATACTACTCCTACGACTCCTACTACGCCTACTACTCCTACTACTGTTTCTACTCCTACTACTGTTTCTACTCCTACTACTCCCACTACTGTTACTACTCCTACTACTCCTACTACTATTTCTACTCCTACTACTCTTCTACTCCTACTACTCCTACTACTGTTACTACTCCAACTACTGTTACTACTCCTACTACTGTTTCTACTCCAACTACTCCTACTGCTATTTCTACTCCTACTACTCCTCTACTCCTACTCCGCTACTGCTCTACTACTACTCCTATACTCCTCTACACAATATAAACTTTGAGCCAACATCCGAAGCTTTATCAACAAAAAATCGCAAATGTTTTTCTAGATTTTTTGCGTGTTATTTCCTGATTGCGGTAAAAACGAGTTTAGGTTTGTTTTTGAGTTTTTGATTAGTAACTTTGGCGACAGACACTGATTTGTTTAGACGCAATGATTAATTAGCTTTCGCTTGCCAGCAGCCAAATCGACAATTTGTCAAATATCACGTTCTGTTCGCCCCACCCAGCGCCCCTCGTCCGCTGATACAGTGGCTGCCAATTGTCATTGGAGCATGAATAATTCGCACGTAGACTTCGTCTTTGCTGTGAGTGTATGTGTGTGTGTGTGTGAAAGGCAGCCAAAGATTCAGTGGCATTTGATGAAGTCCTGTTGCTCATTTGTAGCATCTGTTGATGCTGCATAACAATGAGGCAAGATTCATAAGCGAACTCCATTGACTTTGGCACTTTATGCCGGAAGTAATTAAACAACAATTTGCCAGAGTTTAGCATCCAGAGGGGAACACACATAAACAGCATATAATCAGTTCATGCACCCACACACACACACCCACACACTTGTTGTGGCACCACATATACATGTATTTATACAAGTTTCACTCACAGTGTAAGTACAGCACAGACAGGACAGCATAGATACAGGACACGCTCTGCGAGGTGACAAAGTGTTGGCAAAACTTTTGCAATATGCCGCAAACTTGCTGCAGATTTGTTCGGGAACGCAACTACTTTCAACTTGCAACACGCTTCATGTCTTGGCCGAAACTAAATTTTCTTCAGATCTTTCATCGCACTTTTTTTTTTTTTTGACGCCTGAGAGATAGGGATAGAAAGAGAAGTCCTCAGTTAAAGAACTGAATGAAAATCGTGATTACATTTGCCTCGGCAAACATTGTGCTACAATATTTATTCAAAAGTTGGCCACATCGGGTATATATGTATATATATATTTATATGTTTTTCGAGAGTATTCCCAAATTTCGTGACCAGAAAACTTTATCCATCAACATATAAATTATGAGAGTAGCTGTGCAAATCTGTTGAATAAACAAGTAAACAAATTAAAAAGTAATTAAATTTTATTTCAATATACCCTGTAATATACTAAAATGCATAAGGAAGGGTCTTAGGACTTGAACAGATTTGATGATGATCAAAAGTATTTAAGAAAAAATTGTTTAAAATTTTCACTCTTGAAATATCAAAGAAATTAAATAAAAATGACTATCTTTTCCTTTTTGATCATATCGATTATTGGAATCGGTTAAATTTTGCATACATCCCACATCAACTCACTGCTAAATAATTAAAAAATAATTTTTGAATATTATTATTAAATTTTATAAACAAGATATCATCTTTACTTAGGAAGCCTTCCCGTATATTAACTCTTAGACATGTAAAGCCAGTTGAAATAACTTTTAAATTTTTGCTACCCTTCGGTAACACATACACCCTCCCTGCAACGATGGTGCAGGGTGTTAGCACAACATTTATACATTTATCGCTTGTTAAGACGTTGTTATGGCAAAAAGCGAAACCCACAAAATGCGTCGTTTAATTTGAAAGCATTTTGCTTTCATCCATTTGAGTATTCCGCGCTGAAAAGCCCAGAAACCGCAAAATGTGAAAACTGATTAAGAGAAGAGGCAAAGTGGAAAGTGGAGGAAGGAGAGTAGAAAGAATGGTACGTGGAAAAGCGAAAAATTATGAGCATTATTGTCTCATCGAGAAATCATAAAAGGCAAGAACGCTTTACTCGGTTCTGTCCGACTAGGAGATTCCCTTAACCAAGTCCGAGGTGATGCGCTAAGCAATCTCAGCTTATATCTTTTATCTATACATATTAGACGCACACATATACACATGCACAGGCGGCTACGCTTGGGCTGCTTTATGAGCAGCACTATGAAAAATAAGTAGTTAAATAACGCTGGTTCTAGATGTAATTTTATAATGAAATTTTTAGAATATAATATTGACATGTAAATGTGTATACATGCAAAAGCTCAAGTCTTTATCATTCGAAATACATTTTTTTTTTCAATTTTTGGAGTAATAAGAGGAAGTTTTCAAACTGTGATATACTTAAGTCATGTATTTTCATCACGTAAAACTACATATTAAATTTTGTATCTCCAGCTTCTATTGTCTGTAAGATATGACTTAAAAACGAAGTCAAAATATCGATTTTTATATATAAATATATATAAATACAAAAATAAGATTGTACTGCGTATGGTGTACAAGAATATATATTAAAAATTTCAAATCTCTAGCTTTTGTGGCTTATGAGATTGCTGCGTTCATACGGACGGACAGACTCAGCTCGTCGTCCTGATCAAGAATATATACACTTTATGGGATTCTGCCTGTCACATACATTGTTATAAAACCAATATACCCTGAAATCCTATTTTGCCCGAGTTCAGGGTATAACGAGTGCTCTAACAATGTTCATCTGCTGTAGGATGAGCTGTTGTTATCAAATCGAAAACAATCAAAAACGTTGCGCGTCAATTGTTGTGTCATAAAATCAACATTGAAGCCAGGAGCCATGGCGCAAGCATGGCCAGGAGGTATGCTCATCTGGTCTTTGATCGATTGGCATTCGATGC
Organism: Drosophila gaucha; assembly: GCA_035045545.1. NCBI lineage: Eukaryota > Metazoa > Arthropoda > Insecta > Diptera > Drosophilidae > Drosophila > Drosophila gaucha. The sequence goes on from JAWNOY010000099.1 coordinate 6,104,071, forward strand.
GAAACAATAAAATGCACAATTAATCAAAAGCAGTTGCCAATTTTGATTGATGGGCTTGGTACTTAGTTCCACGAATCCTTTATGCGCCCACAATTCCCATACCAATTTCCACTGCCCGATAGCCCAGATAGCCCAGATAGCCCAGATAGCCCGACCCAGCGGACGTAATCGCGATAGTTGGATGCCGTTGCCATTAGCGCGTTCAGCGCGTAGCCTGCATATATTTATACTGTTATATTGTACGTATGTATATATATTGGGGCCATTCCATTGACTTGCAGATTTATGCCACCCATAACGCCATCGACGTGGAAAACGGCCCGGAACGCGGATCGATTCTCGCCCGTCTGTCCACAGAACGTGCCCATACCGCCCAATGGACCGGAGGCCCTGCTGGAGCTACCGCGCTCCCGACTCGCCCAGCTGCGCCGGCTGCTGCCGCTGCTCAAGAACCAATCGGAAGACTGCCTATACCTTAATATCTATGTGCCCTACGAAACGCAGCGAACCAGACGTAAGTTATTCACACACATTAAATTGTAAACTCATTAGATATGCGAGGCCATTCAAGTTAATCGGCCCAACCACAAGTTATATCTTGTCAACTTTTTTTGATACATTTACAATTTGATTTCAATTGAGTTAAATGAAGCAATTGATTTGAAGAATATGAAGTCTATTTATAGAAAATATATTTAAAAGCTTAAAACCCTAACAAAAACTTGACTTTTGAAATATTAAATAATAAATAATTATTTTCAATGGGTACTTAAGACCGTAATTGACCGTTAAAAATGTGAAAAACTTCAATGATAAAATGTGGAAAAGTACAAAAGTGATTCAATTGGCAGCTTAATTGGCTACGAAGGGGATTCGCCCCAGGCAAACGGAAAATTAAATTAAATATTTTTTACAAACTTTCGCATTGAACAGACAGTTCAGCAATGTGTGCGAGGGGGAGTTGCGGGTGGAGTTAATTACCCAATGGCAGCGTAACTTTCAATTCCGTAGTGCATTGCAGTTGATTTAAGAAATTACTGCAAGCGTTGCAGAATTGGTAGTTCCGTCGACCGCAGACAGCATCTGGAAACATTCCACGAAATTAAGCTAATTGAAGTTAATGAATCGAAGTGTATCTCAATATATCACTCATTGATCCTTTATTTGTTCTCGCTATTACAATAATCATTATCATTATGATTATCATTGTCATTATCATCATTATAAATAAATATAAGGACCATCGTCCGTCTCACTTTCATTGATGATTATGAAATCATTATCATTGTCATTACCATCATTATTGACATTTGCATTAACATAATTATTAATATAAATATTTTCTTTATCTTTATCACAATCTTTCACTCACTTTCATTATCATAATCATTATCATTATTATTAAATTGGCATTAGCATAATAATATTAATATTTTCATTAAATTTATCACTCATTATCGCTCATTATCATCATAATCCTTCTCATTTTCATTAGCATAATCATTATCAATACCATCATTACCCAAATTTTGCTTTGGCATAATCATTAGTATATTTAAATATATTCATTATCTTTATCATCATTATCCTCTCACTTTCATTATCATTATCATTATAATTAAAATTTGCGTTAGCATTTTCATAACTATAAAATAGGTAAAATAAGTGTCTGTTCATCATCATTATCATTATCATCATCATTATCATTGTCATTAGCGGACATGGGAATATTTAGTTCCCATCCGAGTTCTCATTGCGCAATTGTTACTTAAAAACTTGTTAAGCAAAACTTTACTATATCTATCACTAATACTATATACCTCCATTATATTCTCATTTATATAGCAGATCATGCCGTTGCAAATGATAGTGCGGGTACCAGTTCCAGTTCCAGTTCTGGTTCCAGTTCTACTTCCAATTCAATGCTATCCACTGTGGTGTTCATACACGGCGAGTCGTACGACTGGAACTCCGGCAATCCCTACGATGGCTCCGAACTGGCGGCCCATGGCAACGTCATCGTCGTGACAATCAATTTTCGGCTCGGCATCTTCGGCTTCCTCAAGACCGGCGGCAAGGAGAGTGCTCAGGGCAACTTCGGTCTGATGGACCTCGTTGCGGGCCTGCACTGGCTCAAGGAGAACCTGCCCGCATTTGGTGGCAATCCACAGAGCATTACCTTGCTGGGCTACGGCACCGGAGCTGTGCTGGCCAACATATTGGCCGTGTCGCCCGTGGCCAGTGGTGGGTCATTTGGAAATTGAAAATGTATTCAAGAAAGGCTCTATATGTAGTTAATTGCTTTAGATCTCATTCAACGCGCTGTGCTCATAAGTGGAACTGCCCTTTCGCCCTGGGCCATACAGAAGAATCCGCTGTTCGTGAAGAGGCGCGTGGCCGAGCAAACGGGCTGCCACGGCGACATGCTCTACGATGATCTTGCGCCCTGTTTGCGCACCAAAAGCATCGCCGAACTACTTTCAGTCAAAATCGATCATCCGCGGTGAGTAAAACGTCATCTCTTAGTTTTCTATATTTTTTTTCTATATATCAAAATCAAATAACAATGTCTGAAGAAAATATGATTACAAAGTATAACAGCCATTTTGTTTTTCGAAAATCCTTGATCAGACTTATAACTACGAATTTTTCCCTAACTTCTAGAATATGTAAAAAATAGAAAATTTTAATGTTTCTTAAAAAAAATCTTCTGCAAATTTAGCGAATACAATGATCTTATTATATAATCTATAATATATAATATAGACATACTTCTATATACACAAGTGATCTAAATTATTTTAAGAAAAATATTTATTATTTTATTTACCTATACATAAAAAGTTATCAAATAGGATTACTTTATTATAATGTAATAAATCAGAAAGGCGTAAGCGGTTAATATTAAATATCGGTTTAATATTCAATATAATCTTTCCCAACAAGCCCGAAAATTGTTTCGGGACAATTTCGGGTCCCGAAATTCCCGATCCCGACGCCCATATCTAATATTTAATGAAACAAATATAATCCTTATTCTTAATTTATAATGAATCAATTAGACACTTCAAAAAAATATTGAAAGTTTATTAGTTTGTTTTTAAATTATTTTAATCTATTATAATAATGTTTTTCTGAGCAAAATAGGCGCTAAAATAACAACCGAATCTCTATCTATCTGTTTTATCGAGAATTTCTGTTCAATATTTCTACTTAAATTTGTAATAAATAAATTTATTGTTGCTTTTAGCTTCCTAGTTGGCTTCGCTCCCTTTGTGGACGGCACTGTCATCACGTCCAAGACGGATGCCATGTCCAGCACAGCCCTGCCCCTGGGCTCAGCTATTGTTAGGTGAGTTAAACTAAAATAAAAGTTTACCTAAACTGAGTTAAGCTTTATTTAACTTGGGTCCCCACAGTACTTCAGGAATTGAATATGCCAACTTTCCCAAACGTGACCTAATCTTCTGTCTGACATCTGTGGAATCCTATTTGGATTTGAGTGCTCAGGATCTGGAGTTTGGCTTCAATGAGACGCGTCGAGATCGCATCTTGCGAACATTTGTGCGCAACAATTTCCACTATCATCTCAATGAGATATTCGCTGTGCTTAAGGTAAGCAGCGAATAAATAAAGAAAAACACAGGTGTTTGTAATAGTTTTTCGCAGAACGAGTACACAGACTGGGAGAAGGCCATCAGGAATCCGCTGAGTGCGCGGGATGCGACGCTGCAGTTTCTGAGCGATGGCCACACGGCGTCGCCCCTCATTAAGCTGGGCTACATGCACAGTTTGCGTGGGGGCCGCACCTACTTTGTGCACTTCAAGCATCGCACCATCGAGGATGAATATCCACAGGTGGGTAAACTAGTGCGCAAGTGGCTGACCCCTTAACCTTGACCCGACCTCCATTCATCGACAGCGAACTGGCTCGGTGCGCGGCGAAGATGTGCCCTTCTGGCTGGGATTGCCCGTCTCTCCGCTCTTCCCGCACAACTACACCACGCAGGAGCATCAAATCGGACGACTTATGCTCCGCTATTTGGCCAACTTTGCCAAAACAGGGTAAGTCTTAAATTTTGAGCAGCTAACAGAGTTGTCTTCAACTCATCCTCTTCAACTGCATAGCAATCCGAACCAATCCACTTCTGGCCAAGCTCTGCCTGCCCATCCGCAACGCAAGCGTTCGGCACCCCGGTACCAGGATGCACTGGCCACGGGCGACGCTCTCAATTTGGCCGTCATCTATAATCAGCGTCGCAGCAATGCGATGCACGAGAAACGCTCCTACATCCGCCGACGTTTGCGCAGCAACGATGCAAATGCTCCACAGCAGGGATTGAGCACTGAGCTGGAGGTGGGCAACTATGATGGCGACGAGCTGCCCTTCTGGGATGCCTACGATGTGGTCAATCAGCTGTACATTGAGCTGGGTAAGTCTAGAAACAATTTAACTAGTCCCTGGCTAAAGCTCTGCCCTCTCAGGCAACAAGGCCAACATTCAGAGTCACTATCGTGGACACAAGTTGTCCATGTGGCTCAATCTGATACCGCAGCTGCATCGGCACTTCAACATCAACGACCAGTCCATGCGGCATCATCAGTTCCAGGACGACCTCAACAATCGAGATTTATATGAAGGTAAGCAATTGATTCTGCCAGCTAGTGCGGAAAAGCTAAAGTCATCTCTCATCTGCTCAGGTGTGGTGCGACCTCAGCTGCAAACGAAGCCCGTGGAAGATGATAACATCATAATCATGCAAACAGCTCGAACGACCACGACTCCTCCGCCAGCGACCACGAAGCAGGAAAGCACGAATGCAACAAACGCTTTAAGCGCCCCAGGTGCAACTGCCACAACAGGTAACAGGAAAATTATGCAAAGCTTTTATAACACTCTACAGGTGAAGCCATTTTTTATAAGTTTCTCTTGTAGTCAACAAGCACTTTGTCAAAATGTTAAGTAGTTACGACTACGAGATCCCCTGAATTATTTTATTCACAAAAAAGATAAATATGTACATTTTTAAAATAATTTAAAAAGAAAACAAATTTTTTCCACCTGTATTACCTAGCAATCGTAAAATAAAATTTATGATGGAATAAAAAAGTAGTTTGTCGTTAGTGAGAATAATATCTAAGTCTGCAGTCTCCCCCGTCTCTACCACGACAAAAATGTGGAGACTTATCTTATAACAAATGTAAAAAATATGCTCAAAAAAATTGTATCTCAATAAGGTTTTTATCGATTTTATGGAAACGTAAAAAGTTATCGATTATTTGAAATAAACTTGATTTGCGCGCCATATAGAAGGGCCTTTGTTGAAAATTTCAAGTCCGTAGCTCTTATAGATACTGAGATCGATGCGTTCATACATACGGAAGAACGGACGGACGGACGGACGGAATGACGGTTGGACGGATTGACTAACGGAAGGACGGACGGACGGAAGGCCTGACTGAAGGACGGACAAATTGAAGTACAGACAGACTGAAGGACGGACGGAAGGAGGACTGACTGAAGGACGGAAGGACGGACGGACGGAATGACTGTAGAACGGATTGACTGACGGAAGGACTGACGGAGGGAAGGACTGACGGACTGAAGGAGTGACGGACGGAAGGACTGACGGACGGAAGGACTGACGGACGGAAGGACTGACGGACGGAAGGACTGACGGACGGAAGGACTGACGGACGGAAGGACTGACGGACTGAAGGAGTGACTGACGGAAAGACTGACGGACGGAAGGACTGAAGGACGGAAGAACGGACAGACGGGAAGAACTAAATCAACTACTATGCCACGCCTCCTTTTTCCTGTAACATACTTTGAACAAAACCGTTATATCCTGATTTCACATTTTCAATGGGATAGGGTACAAAAATGTATATGAAATAATATTTTTTACATCACTTCTCTTGATAATTTTCTTTCAGAATGTGGCATCGATGGCGCCATGTCCGTGTCGGAGCTGACCACCACCCAGGCGCCAAAGGACAATCGCACGCACACGCAGGTGGAGACGCATAAAGATTTAGCCACCGCCTCGACGGGCATCATTGGGAATCTGGAGCTGTTGCGCCGGCTGAGCGGCAAGCAGTTCCAGAGCTATACAACGGCATTGATAGCCACTGTGGCCGTGGGCTGTTTCCTGCTCATACTCAACGTGCTGATCTTTGCGGGCATCTATCATCAGCGGGAGAAACGGGCACGCGATGCCAAGACGAAGGAGGAACTGCAGGATGGCGACACCAGCAAGAACTCCAGCATACTGAAGCTGAATGCCGGAGCAGGCGGCAGCGATGGCAGCGATGCCTATACTCTGAGTGGTGCTGTTGTGGACACTAAGGGCGGCATGGGCATGGTCTTTGGGGAGTACAGCTGCTACGACGAGAAGACCAAGCAGCTGAAGGAGGAGAAGCTGCTGGTGGAGCTGCCGCCGCAGCCGCACACAGCTCAGACCACGCTGCTGATGGACAGCTGGGAGCCGTGCTCCACTAGCACGCTGGATCTGCTGAAGACGCGGCCGGCGGCTCAGCCGAGCGGTTCCCACATCGAGATGGTGAGCTACAATGCGCTGCCGCTGGCGACGGTGATCGAGACCAATCCGTTGGCCTCTGCGCCAGGCAGCAAGCGCGGCTCCTTCCTGGACACCAGCGGGCAGCTGCAGTTCGACTATGCCGTGCAGTCGTCCGATCAGATGTCCTTCAAGGCCATCGAGGAGGCGGTCAAGGCAGCCGCTGGCGGCGATTCGGATATCATGCGAGACGATGATATACCAGAGCCGCCGCCACCGCCGCGCTCCTTTCTAGTTGCCCAGCAACAGCAGCAGCAGCAAATGGGAATCCTGCGACAGGCGGGCGCTGGGGGCGGAGCCAGCGGCTCGAGCAGCGGCAAGAAACGTGTACATATTCAGGAAATCTCTGTCTAATCATCGTCAGATGGCTCTCAGCTTAGCTTATGGAATTTCAATTCGCATCCCGAGTGCTCCAAGCGCTTAAACTTATTTTCCTTTCCTCCCTTAGCCCAAACCACTTTAACTATACTTTCTGTATCCTTCTCACATACTTTGATGTAGTTTTGTATCTGATAAATCTGTTAAGTATATGTGTACGTACTTATTGTCTGTTTGTACATTATGTAAATGTTCCTAAACTAAATCGGAATATGTAGGCCACGTAAACTATATAAATTACATATTGAATTATTGTGTCGAGATTGTTTTTAAAATATATGTGTGTGTATAGGTTTATGTTTATTTCGACTAACTGGTTAAGAACTAATATTTTATTATTACATATTTGCTTGTTATGTATTTGATAATTAGCCAAAAATCAAAAAAATATAAAATAAAACAAAATTATGTACAAGTAACAAGCTTTTAAAATACTACAACTAAATACTATATATACTTACATATGTATACATATATATATATAATACACATAATGTATTTGCGAGTAAATGTATTGTAAAATATTGAAAATCTATTTGTATGAAATACACATGTAATAAAATATACTTATGTATACTCGGCATTTTTATGATATTGAAAAAAGAAAGTTCTTCTTCGTATTCTTCATTTCGTTTGGGATTAGCTAAGGCAACAGCAAGAACTATAATTAGTTGCGAATTGTAAAATCTAAATGTTTACTTAATTATATATTGCTAAATATTCAAATTTTTAAGTATACATGTTTAATATTAACTAAATTTAGAAAGGATAGGAAATTATGGTCTAAGAAATTATGCTTGCTGGCTGGGAAATTATAGCCGTTGGCTGGGAAATTTTAGTCAATGGCCATGGACTTTCAGCAATCGCTGCAGCGCATCCACTGAGAACGTATTTGGTTGCCTCTTAAATTGAGTATGATCCATTCTACTTATGTAAACGCCATGATCCTGACTGCGGCCATTCATAGAATCGGACAACTATGATGTCCTCTGTTGCTAGGGATTTGTAGCCAGAACGAAAGTTGATATAGCTGCAGGTATTCAACTCAGCGTTCCGAGCTCATCCAAACAAGGAACAGAAAGTCAAGGTTATCATCCACAGGAAGTCCAAGTTATAGATCAGCTTATATCGAAAGTATTTTCACCAGAACTCTCCATGGAAATCCACAGGAACTCAAGGTTCTTAAAGAGGTTATGTCGAAAGTGATTTGACCAGAGCTTCCTTGTCGTCCACAAGAAGGAGCTTATAGAGCAGCTTATGTCGGAAATGATAAGGTAAGTTTCCTTAACATAGACAGGAAGTCTAGGTTGTAGAGCAGCTTATGTTGGAAGAGATATAGCCACAGCTTCCTAGTTACCCACAGCTGATCCTTTGCTCACTTGCAAGTCCTACAGTCTATTCTCGTTGCAGAATTCTGGTGCCCATCAGCAGGTGAGCAAGTAGGAGGGCCAGCAGTGAGACTGATTTGCATATTTCCATTTGCTGTTCATTGAATATGGCGGTTAAATTATTTCGACTATACATTTTGGGATTCAATGCGCTTGGAGCGTTCACTCGGTTGCCATTGAGCAGCTAATTTGGGGCTTTCTTAAATTTTAGTCATATTTACACATAGTAATTTTAGATTTTAAATTGTTACATGGCAAACTGATGTCTTACATATAATTTGTACCAATAACAGATCGATTTTGGGCAGAGTTATTTTCTAAGTCTCTATGGGCTCTGATTTTATTTTTTTGATTTTTTTCAATTTTTCCACAACTATGTCAGCTTCTACGGTCTGCTTACGCTTTGGCGCCTTTTTCTTTTTCGTTTGCTCCTTAGCTTCTATGCTTGCCTCCTCTTTGATTAAATCTACCAGAGCATCTAGCTCCACATTTGTTTCCGTATGCTCGGGCTCCCCGTTCAGGCCGTTCTCCTCGGTCTCCTCGTTCTCCTCGAATTTGATGGTTTTGTTCTGGAAAAGGATAGAAAGTAAGGATTGCATGGAAACTTGAATATCTTGTGTTGGGACATACCAAGGAGTCGGTCTCCTCGAGCAACAGCTCGCCCTCTATGTATGGCATGGCGCTGCCAATGTTAAAATCCTTGATTCGAAACTTGATCTCCTGATCCATGTCAATGCCATCTCTGTTTTGTTTCTTATTCGTAAATCGTATGGTTGTGTTAAACACTCTGTAGATGATGACGCTGATTTGATGCTTGGAAATGTGTCGAACAACGCCATGGAGCACCGCACCAGCCACCGGCCTGAACACATAGAAGTCGGCATTAATAACCAAGTGCAGAGTGGGATCATCGGTGCGTAACGCTGCCGTTGGACCCAGCACCTTGATGTTCTTGATGCCGAGCACTATTCCATTCACGTTGCCATCGTATAAGCCCACCTTGGTGCGGATGAGCAGCTCGTGCAACGCGTGCTTAAAGTTGCCCATGCCGTACGGAGCCATGGCCAGGTGCAGGTCTGTTTTAACGCAGAGCACGCACGATTCCGGGTTGGCGGCATACTGTTCCAGCTCTTTCGTGGTAAATTTGATATATTTCTGAAGTATTTTGGCCATTCTGTTTATCAATTGCTTGGAGCACTTGCAACCACATGAGTTTCTGGTGTTGCTCAATGGCGAGCACTGTGTCAACCCTATAGACTGCACATCTCAAAAAACTATCGAGCCAAACGTATTTCCAATGCAGCTCATCTCTATTTATTCATTTTATCGATAGCTGTACATATCGAAGCATTGCTATTTTAAGGGTGGTTATGTTCAAACTCAGGAAATGATCGGGAACGTGGTAGAACAATGAAAATGTTGTATGTATGCATTTTCCATGAATAAACTGGATTTCCACAGCTAATGGAACATTCTTATAGGTTGTAGAACAATAGAGAACAATTAAAATAACAAAAATATACGTATATGCAATTTTAATGTATAGCATTCGTTTTATTCGCGAATGGAATGTTCTTAAATATTTTCGCTTTCAATATAACATAATAAATAGTTTAATACGAAAACAATACATACTATTTTACAGTTATAGTTATTATATTATCGCTATATACACAAATATTTTTTTTTTTATAAAAAAAATTAAGATTAAAGGCAATAAACATTATGAGCCTTTTTTATTCAAGAAATTTCATTCATCCGGTGTTTTCTTTTGCTGATAGAATAGGAACAGCCTCCTCAACGATATTGAGGCTTGAGATTTGCAAATTGAAATTAGCAACAACTTACAACTAGGGTACATGCTTAAATTATCAAGAATGTGAGCTTAGTTCACGTTGAATGCGGAAGAGTTTAGTGCCGGGGTATTAAATTGATTTCAATTGTCAGACATTGGTAATGACATTCTTATTTCGATCGGCCAGATTTTTAAATTTACCATGCGACCCAAACGGCGTGCGCATGCGTCTCGTAAAGGAGCGCAGACAACGTTGACCGTCCAGTGGTTCCGGTGTGTTTGCAGCAGCCAGCACGGAGACTGCAATAAGTGGAAAATGCAAATATAAGTAATGGAAATTGTAGATATTAAAGATAATAACTCACCTCGCTGTTCAAGCAGCTTAATTTGTTTCTTAGCCTCCCTCAACTTGTTCATAAGTATCTCGTTTTTGCGCTTCTCCACGGTCAGCTCCAGACCAAGCTGCAATTTACTCTTGGAGTCCACAGCACTTAAAATCCTAGAGAAAGCCAATTTAGTATATAGGTAAAGTCAGGTACATTTATATATAAGCTTACGGATGACTGTATATGGACATGGAGCTGGGTCTCTCATTTGGCTCTGGGTGCATCATTTGGGCAATCAGCTCGTTGAAGTCCTTGCTGAGCGTTGGTATGGCAGGCACCTCGCCATTGCGCAACTTGTGCCACTCGGGTCCATTCTTTGGCAGCGGTCCGCCGCCTGCCACCTCGAAGAGCGTTATGCCCAGCGAGAAGATGTCCGCCTTGAACAGATTGCTGTAGTCCTCCTGTAGTATTTCCTTGGGCAGGTAACGGCAATCGCCCTCCTCAACGTACGGCTCGTTCACGGACGTCACATGCCCTAAGTCGCCAATTTTGTATGTAACAAGATTCTCGGAGCTGCGCAGCTCTTCGTATACGCTATCCATTCCATCATCGTCCTTGCTGACGTGCTGCTGTGCCTTGAGTGCCGTGGGATTCATTGTGGAAAAGATGTTCTCCGGCTTGATGTCCATGTGCACCAAATCGTTGGAATGTATATAACGCAGACCTTCAATCACATGCATTAGCAGTATCTTTAGCTCGGATTCGCCCAAGCAGTGCTCCTGGATTCGCGCATGCAGGCTGCCGCCATCACAAAATTCATTCTGTATCAGCATATGATCGTCCTCCGCCCAGGCCGAATAGTAGCGCACCACATTGTCGTGCTTGCCCAGCACCGCATGTGCCCAGACCTCATTCAGCGCGCGCTTTCTACAGAGATGCAGAGTCAAGGCATTAATAACAAAACTAAATTGAGATTTTGATTTTTAACTTACTCGAATGAGCTGCCCGCTACGGGCTTTTTGCTCTTTTTAATGGCATAGATACAACCATCCAGTCGGTTCACACACTGAAAGACGACTCCAAACTCGCCCACACCAATGACGTTGACCTGCATGAATTCGCGCTTGAACCGGCTTATGTTTGTGTCGTGCAGAGCCAGACGTTTGGGCGCCTGCTGATGGATATCTCGCATGGCATCAAAGCCGCCCGCATCCGGTGCGCCATCCTCCTCGCCGGGCTCACTGAGCACAAACCTTTGCATGGCGCTCACATTGAGATTCTCGCATCCGAACTGAGTGCGACAGCGCTTCTTGTTGTGGGCCAACAGACCTGGAAGAGGAATTTAGACAGTTGAATAAGGAGATGAATATAAAATAGATAAATAAATAATCATTTATCACTCACTGTCTGGTGTGAAGGGATTCACATTGGCTGTGTCCTGCGGCTGCATCGTTCTATGGCTGTGCAGCGGCAGCGAGCGTGGGCGTTCTGTCACTTTGAAGACATCCTCGCGCTTCACGGCATTCACTGCTGCTGCGGCGGCTGATAGATGATTGCAGTTAGTCGTTGACTTTTGAAGTATGGTCTTTGGTGTTGCTGGTGTGTTGAAGAGACGGAGTGCGCGCACTTTCTGGCATGGTGGCGACATGTCAACGTCGCGCGCTCCATCGTTTTGTTTCTTTTTGTGTTGCGGACTTTCCAGTCGATCCTTGTCATAATCGTCGTCGGCGAAACGCAATTTGCGTGGATTAAACAGCACCGGCGACGGGGAACGCGAACGCATCTCGACGCTTGAGTCGAGCTGCTCAAGCGATGTGTCTTCCGCACTGATGATGCTCGTTTCGTGCTTGGACAAGCGAAAGGCCATTGCCATTGCAATTGTAATTATTTGATTACGTTAGCCGTACACTTCACCAATTGGCTGAACTGAACTTTTCTTTATTGATCGCGGTTGTAGATTGACCAAGTTAAAAAAAATAAACAAAACAAAAACACAAAACAGTATTAAGTGTAGGAATGCGAAGCGCAATTGATCTTATATCGATATGTGCGTCCATCGATAACAGTTGGTGCCGGTGCGAATTCTAAGGCTTGCGCTTTCAAATATCGAAATCGTTATATCGATATTAAATATCACAGGGTTTCTTTGAACGATTCGTGGCTGCATTGAAATAATTCAACTTATTATGTTATCGATCGCAACGCGTCACTTTATTACCTGTTTTAAACTCGCCAAAAACCAATAACAGAACCATAAACTTTATTAAATAATTTTTAGCTCAATCAGAAAAAACTGAATTTTGAATGTTGAAGCACTGCCTTCTAATGCGTTACATCAAAGGCAAAAGTTGTAGGTTTTATATCGAGTTTATAGATATTGAGAATTTCCAAATTTTTGTTCTGCTGTGCAATCAGCAAAGGCTAATTATGTGACTCGCTTTTTTCCAGGGGGGAAGATCTCGTAGTGAAACAACGCAAAGTAAACTTGTCTTCCGTTTCATCTGGCCTAGAGCTTGATAGCTTCAGTTCCTTATATAAATCACCTGTTGGCATTGTCTATCCTTGCATTGGGCAATCTTAAAGATCTTGTAATATATATTTATATGTCTGTAAAGTTCAATTTATACTTTTAGAAAATCTTTCCAAAAATCCACTTGCTGAAAAATAGAATTTCCCGCCTTTTATAGATATTAAAATAAAAACACAGCCAAGTTTTTTGGCATTTGATTTATTGATTGAATATTAATGTATTGTAGGTTCAATACGCATCTGTTACATACGAATGCGCATTTCAAAAAATTCATACATTATTATTATAATACTTAACTATGACGTAATGTATGAGAAATCTGAATTTTCGCAATAATTTTGCTTAATTTATATGAATATTTAAAAACACCTTACAAACTTGAAGTGAAAATATCATTCGGGGCATTCTGTATTCAAGGTTAAAAGGTTCAGTGTGATAAGTTACATCATAAAATTGACATGAGGATAGAATTTCAGTTGTCTAAATGAAATTTTTATATTCCTACAAAGATTCAAGCTGCCACTTTAATTTCTTTTTATTTTCGAATACAAAAACATTCTTAGCCTGATATATGTTTCTATATAATTATGTACGTGTTTAGTATGTATTGATGTATGTATGCATGTATGTATGTATATGCGAAAAAGCAAAACATGTTCATTACTAATGTGCTGACTGACTAAACCGACTATCGAGAGGCTGATTCGATCTGTAAACTTCCTGTTTATGAATAAATGAATGAATGAATGGGGCACAAAATAATTTGTTCTACCTGGCGTACACTCAGTTGAATTGCAAGTTGTTTCGGGGGTTGGGAGAAAATATAGATAGAGAGAGATATTATATGTATGTACGATGCTTGTGTATATTAATCTATAGATTATATTCTAAGCTAAGAATGTGGGCAACTAAATGATTGACTGCCTGACGAACATATAAAAGTAAATTGGGTGTTTTGGATTTCAGGAATGAAGGAGCAGGTTGAGCCCTATTGTAAATGGCCAAAATCAGATTCCTTGCAACGCTAATCCCTGGACATGGAACGCGATACGGAGGAATCGCCACGACGCCTCGACGGTGAACCGCGACGCGGCGGTGATGGCGATCGCGAGCCCCGATCTCTGTCATCATCATCGTCATCGTATCGCCGCTTCACCGGCGGCGGCGAGTCCACAACTCCGCTGCCGTTCCGCTCCTGGTCACTATAACGCGATACCGATCCGTTCTCATCCCGTCCATTCTCACGGGAGCGACCAGAGCGGCGACCCACCGAGCCGGCTGAGCGGCTGCGTGAGCGAGTTCCAGATTTGGAGCGAGTGCGACGGCGTCTCGATGTGCTGCGCGATCTGCTCAAAGAGTTGCTTCTGCAATAAATTCAAACGGATTGAAGAACAATTTGTAGTAAATATTTAAACAAATATATATATTATATATACTATAAGATAAAGTTATAGATTGCAAAGACGAGACATTGGTTTAATTTGTGAACATTTCTCTATATTTATATTATAAAGGAAATACCTTGGTATAAAGTATAAAAAATAATAATAATTTCCGCCCTTTGAATATTCGCCTTCATATATAAACAAAAAGTACAATTTTATCAAATATATTTTATAAAATTTATTTCTTCAGCTTTTAACAAGCGCAATTTAGATATTTTGTAGATCGCTTAACCGTGTTTCTTGCCATCCTTTTTATGATGTTTGTGGCCGTGTTTCTTTTCGCCCTTCTTGCCGTGCTCCTCCTTCTCGTCGTAGCTGTCGCCGTATTTGTGCTCCTTCTTGTATTTCTTGTGATCCTCGTCGTGATGGCCCTTCTTGAAGTGGCCCTCCTTCTTTTTGTGGCCCTTCTTCTTGCCGCTGTCGTGCTTCTCGCCCTTCTTGTGCTCGCCGTGATCCTCCTCGTGATGTTTGTGCTCCTTGCCGTATTTCTTGTGATGGCCGCCCTTGTGCTCGTCGTCGTAGAACTTCTTCTCCTTGTAGTATTCGTCCTTGTTGAATTTCTTATGGTACTCCATTTCTTTGTGGCCCTTCTTGTGCTTCTTCTTCTCATGATGCTTTCCGCCCTTCTTGTGGGCGCCGTGCTCATGCTTCTCGCCGTGCTCGTCCTTCTCGTCGTAGTGTTTCTTCTTCTTTTCGCCCTTGTCGCCATGATGATGCTCATGATCCTCCTCTTCGTGATGTTTCTTCTCCTCTTCATCCCATTCCTTGTGCTCCTTGTGGCCATGCTCGCCTTTGTGCTCCTCATCCCCATATTTCTTCTTCTCATGCTTCTCGCCGCCCTCTTCCTCCTCGGAGGAGGATGCCTCCTTCTTTTTGGCCGCCGCGAATGTCAGCAACAGGCCCAAGACCAACAGCACCTTCAACTGGCCCCGCATTCTGTCTAACTGAGCGCTCTGTTCCGGCATCTGCTACGCTTTTATATTGACTATCCATTCG
The DNA here is from genome assembly GCA_035045545.1 of Drosophila gaucha. NCBI lineage: Eukaryota > Metazoa > Arthropoda > Insecta > Diptera > Drosophilidae > Drosophila > Drosophila gaucha. The sequence goes on from JAWNOY010000099.1 coordinate 6,119,510, forward strand.
CTGGCCTGACCACAAAATCCACAGACTCGAATGATGCAAGATATCTTTTTTAGACCAACGATTGATGTAAATTTTCTGCTTGATCGCGCAAACACCTTTTTTTTACTTTTGATTAAACGTCGTCTGTTGGTCGTAATCGAACTTCTCTTCAAATAACAGTGGGACTAAAAGTTGGCATTTCTAACTTAAGCTGAACTAAAATATAAAATCTATTATATGAAATCTATGATAATCTATTATATTATTATCTCAAGACATCCAGAAACTCTAGGACTACAATCGAAGCAAAAAAGAAATTAGCTAATCCGAAAACTCTAGAAATTTCGGATAGTTAAAGTACATAAAAATGTGGCCGTAATAGGGAGCCTATTTGGCAGTTTGCAATGATAAATTCATTAATTTCAAATTAAAATAAATTACTGATTAACAAATTTCAATAATTGAAAATGTGTATATCAATAATTTCGTATAATACGTTAAAACAAATTTTTTTTTTTTTTTATATTTGCAAATTGTTCAGAGTAGAGAAAATAAACCAATTTATAGTCAGTTTATGTTGCATGTTACATTTTTTATTGCTAATGTAGTACACAACAAATAAAGGTGTATTCTTGGCTGTAAAACTATTTGGTAACTGCTAAAAACTAAATATCTAAGCCCTATTATAAAGCCCCACGACAGTTGCTTCTTATTCCTGATGTTTGGATTTCTTCTTCTTCTTTGCTGGCGTTTCCACTTCAGCCTCTGCTGGGGGCGCCTCAACAGGAGCCTCTTCATCCTTTTGCTTCTTCTTCTTCTTCTTTTTCTTATCAGTTTTAGTTTCTGCCTCATCAGCAGCAGCAACAGTTGTATCCTCTTCTTCCTCCGCCTGCTGATCCTGTTTGACGGGCGTTTCAAGTTCTGAATGTTTGCGTTTCTTAGCATGCAATGTGTTATCTGCCTCCGGCTGATAGGTAAACACCTCGCTAAAATAGAAAATTTTTAAGTAAATAAATGTGAACGCATCTTTAAGGACTTGGCTCAACAATTTGGACAAGTTAGAAACTCAATCAGACAGCCAAGGTTTTTCGTCACTGTGGAATCAGGAAATTGCGAAACCTTTTGTAATCATCATATGGAGCTTTACTTTAACTTGAACAAAAAGGAGGCAACGGCTAGAGTTGACTACAACGCACCTCTTGGCCTGGTATTTCTCGAACTTGGCCTTGGCCTTGCCCGTGCCGGACAACTTGCGTAGATTGCCCTCCTCGAGCAGACGAAGTCGCGCCTCCAGTTTCACTTTGTGTGTGGCACCCAGCTCAAAGGTGGCCTCCTCGCCGAATGCATCGACGCGCGTGGCCAAAGACGCCTTAGCAGCGAGGGAACGCGACATCTTGCCCTTGTTCTTCTGACTCGCCTGGCCCACCAGCTGTGCATGATAGATGAGACCGTATTTGGGCGTGTCTTTCTTTGTCTTCAGTGCGCGGAAAAGCGCCTTCTCAGCGCCCAATATCTGGACCGTGGATGAGGGATGCTTGGCAAGATTGATCAGGGAGCCAGCGTGCGCAATGAGACGAGCGCCAACAGTGTCGCCAACGAGCACCGTCAAATTGGGTGCCATTGCCATCATGCGCGCCTTAAGGTAGTCATAGAGATGCGTGCGGTAATCGGTGATGGAAATGATCTCATCACATAGACACTGAATGTTGAGCACATCCTCATCACTGATTTCAGTGCCCATCGAAATTTCGGCGGCCTCTTTGACCTGCTGCTCCACATCTTCGGGCAGTATGTCAGACAAATCGGTTGTAGCCATATTGTCCCTGGTGCCCACCAGCTTGATCGTCTTCACAAAGGCAACGTTGTCTGTGATCAGCTTGCCCAGCTCAGGGAAGTGCCATCCATACCATTCACGGGCGCGCATCATATAGTTGTTCAGCTCCTTGTCTAGATCATCAAGCAAACATTGCGCCTGCACAATCATTGTGTCAATCTTGTCCGGCGAGAACTTCAGCTTGTAGCGGGAGAGCGAATGTGCCAAGCCCAATGCCATAGCCGTCATCTCTCGCTTGGGCAGGCCACCCAGAAGACTGTCTGCCTGCTGGCGTATGCAACGCATCAGCTCTTGCACGCCCGTATTATAGACACACTGGACAGCAAGCTTGTCCTTAATGGCTGTGCCCAGCTTGGCATCGGCCACCAGCAGGGATGCCTGAACATCGTCGACTAGCAGTTTTTTCAGCGTCTTCTTTAGTGGCTTTGATACTTTGCCCTCCACAGCAGCAGTGGCAGCGGCCAGCGCCTCTGTGGTATCATTGAATTTTTCAAAGTGCTTCAATTTCAGCAATTTGTTAGCCTTTTCAGGCGTCTCAAATTCTAGGTACAAATTATCGACCTGCTCGAGTTTCTTAGCGTCGAGTAGTTTAAAAATTGCGTAACCCGCCGGTGTTTCATATAACACAAACATTGTGCACGTTTAATGCATCAATTTAAGTAAAAAATATTTTTTGTCGCGCAGCAATCACAAACTTAACCTTCTTTAGTCTAACGCCGCGTGTAAAAGAAAAATCCAAAATGAAGCCTGAAAACACGTGCGTGTGCGGGCGCCAGTGTTGCTCTTGCTTAATATTTATACGATAGTAACCTTACGCCAACTATCGATAAATTTAATTTGATCATAAGAATATCGCGTATAAAGAGTAAATGTTCAGAGTTGAAATAATGGTTTGCACTTTAAAAATAACGACTTTTCCACTTTTCACAAATCTAGTTAGCAAAAAATTGTTCGACATATACAGTTATCCATGTCTTCATGCAGTATTGTCGAACAGTATCTAGCCGCAATTTTGTTAAGCTAATATTTAGCGCGCCTTTTTTCATGTCGGGGTGTGTATGCACTTCTTTTTAAAAAATCACCACCACGAAAGTCACCACGCTCAAAACAATTTTAAATTTGATATGCGGAGTCCATGCATATACATATGTATGTGTGTATACGTATGCATACAATACAAAATTATGAATGAAATTGTCCACTAACCTGCGTCGTTGTCTAGCCTTCCGCTCGCGGCAATGGCGCGCGAAATGACCACGCATGCCGCACTCATAGCACTTATCGTCGCTACGACCACCGCCACCTCGGTCACGTCCTCCTCCAAAACCACCACCGCTGCCGCCGCCGCCGCTACCTCCTCCTCCTCCTCCACTACCACCCCCACCACCTGCACCGGAGCGAGCGTATTTTCCTGTGGACAGCTCTACACGAGCTCTGCGGCCACATAATGTACGGCCATCCAGGCCACGCACTGCATCAGCTGCATCTCGGGCACTCTCGAACTCCACGAATGCGAAACCTGGCGGATTGCGTGCAATCCAAACACTGCGCAAACTGCCATAGGCACCAAATACATATTCCAAGTCGTTTTTTCGTGCGTTATTGCCTAAATCGCCAACATACACTTTCCGGTCGCTGGGATGCCGCGACATTTTCTAGCTTGGGTTTGTTGGTGGGCGCTGTGAAAATCGCAAGCAGCGCAGCGCAGAAAAAATCGATTCGGATGCAAAAGTTTCGCGTTTGTTGCCCTTGTCAAAAGCACATTCGGTTAATCGAAATCTTGATCGCTTATCATTACTTGATGTAAATATCTGTGACTTTTTGTTATTTAGGCACTATATTTATTTCGGCACAAAACTTTTTGCCGACTCGCAAAATGGTTGGGTGAGTGAACCAAACAGAATTGTTCACGAAATGAAGCACTGGTTTCAAAGTTCTTTTCTGTGCAGAGCAAAAAAAAAATGTAAACAATAATTGAACCAGTCTACACTTAGTGTGACCAGACTCGTCATAAAGAATTTCTTGGTAGTAAGGTGAGTTATTCACTATCGATACTTCAAAGCCGATCAACGTATAATTTCTCCTTTGACGATATTTTTAACGTTATTATACGCTTAAATTTAAATTTTCTTGCATACTATTAATTTTTCCATCGACGTATATGCGTCATAGATAATTTAAGTGTAAAGGTACATGGTGAGTTTTAAATGAACTTGTATCATAACATTACTAGTCAGGGCTACAAACACATCTTGTGGCCTGCAACGAAAATAGTTTCAATAGTCTTTTAGAGATTGCACAACGGTTAGCTACTTAGAATTGATTACAGAATAAGTTTTATTTTGAGAAACATTCTATTAAATCCATAAAACAATATGTAGTTGTACCCCTGACGCCCAAATAGATAACAATCAAATACAACCGTGAGAAACCGATTACAAGAGTGTCGCGGTGAATTGTGAATGGCTACCACCATTAAACGTGGCGGTGGCGAGTTTTCTATCATAAGTTAGGTTATATATCGTATGCATCAAATCATACAATTATTTATAAGCTAGTTTTTTAAGGAAAAAACACTTAAATTTAGTGAATTTGCAGTGCGAAATCTTTAAAAAACCACAGACGAACACTTGGCACAAACGGTAAGCATGAGCAACAATGCGAATATAAATTTTACATAACGAATTTGGTGCTTTAAAAAAAACGAAGCCTCTGCCTTCCTTTCCAAAATTAAATGTGCGACAGCAGCAGCTGCCTGGTGTACAAACAGATTTGGTTTGTGTAATTTTTACGCCGCTAAAACTGAAGATGCATTTTGCATCTGATTCAAAAATAATTATTTATGTTTGTGTGTGGTAAATTAAACAATTTGGTTTCCACTCTCCTATTATAGTGGAAAATTTCATATTTTTATACATACAAAAAATGCTATGTATAACAGCACACCAACACATACATACACACAAGACTCAACGGCCATTCGCATACACACACATTGATACAATATGCACACATCGACACGTGTGTGCTTGTAAGCGTAATTGCGTATGTATGTATGTATGAAAGATTGCGGTGCAAAATACAAAAATCATGCGAAATTTTAAAATTGCGTAGTAAGAAAATGCACTAGTTTATCCGAACGTTGGAATTATTCAATATGTTTGTGTAAATTATGCGCGGTATTTGCCGGTCTAATAGGTGCTTCCAATTTACAAAAATATTAAATGGACGAAAAAAAAAATAGTTCATGTGGCATGGTTTCTCTTCAGTTCATTTTGCTCGCGCTTGTGTCTTTAGAAAATCAGTTCTTCAGATTTCTTTGTTGAAGCATTTTTGTCGTCATCGACAAGTCTTCCATTTTGTTTTTTTATTTTGCTGCCGTCTCGCCGCTACCATCGCTGCTGCTGTTCGTGGTGAATTTCTCGCACTTCATGCAATTCATTGCGTTTGTTTTGAGTTCTTGTAATTAGACATCATTGACGCGTAACGGCAGCGTAAAGCAAAAATTGTTTTTAATGTGTGTTCTCTGAAACTTGTGTTCTGTTGTGAGATATATTGTACGTATTTTTGTTCATATGTGCGTTTTGAGGGCATTGCTTTTTGTATCTTTCTTTTCATTGTTCATTCGCTTTCACATCGCACATGGCGTTGCCACATGGTTTATTTTTTATATCAAACGTACGCATGTAGCTACAGTCTCGCAAACACGGTATAAATAATTTTCGCATACTTTGTTGATTTTAAATGTAATATCGTGAGTGTATTCTTCTAAATATGAGGAGGATTAATTATATATTTATTATAGTAGTAGTGCATAAATGAACATGTTCTGTTGTTTTTCTGAAACAAAAATCATGTGGCAATATAGAACAAATGGCGCGCAAATGTGGTGAACCGGCACTTTGCTTTATGCTTCCCTTCTGTCCGTCAGTCTGTTTTCACCATTTTTACCTTGAGAAAAAAGTTCGTTGTTCTCACAACTATTCGGTAGGCACTTGTGGAGTGTGAACGTGTAGGTGTGTATGTGTAAAATGAATGACGCTGTGGCTGGGACATCGCAACGACAACTACGTTAGCGCATGTTGTTACACAGCAAAAAGAAAACGTTAAAAAAGGAGAAATAAAAAAACTCTTAGCAGTGTGTAAAAAAGACAAAACGGCAATCAACGACCAGCGCGCTTAAAACCACATGAGAGAGCAAGCAGAGCGTTGCAAACGCCGAACAACTTGTGAACGTGTACAAAAAGCAGTTAGACGGCAAGAGCAGACACCATACATACATATTAATTCATACTTACATGTATGTGTATAGAAGTATGTATGGGTACCGGCCGGTTGCCGTCAGCAGCGCTGCTACTTACCTGCCTTTTATAATTATTTGTGCCTATTTTGGCTGCTTTCTATACATACATATGCTACGTATGTGTATATGCTTGGATGGCTGTGTGTGCGTGTCTCTCTATTTTATTGCTGTCATCCGTTCTCTTGTCCAATGTGGCCAGAGTTAGTTAAGATTTATGTTTAACTGTTGGTATTTCTTTTACTGATCTGATTTGTATTTTTTTTCCTCACGCATAAAAACCACTTCCGCAAATACCGACGACTTGGCACTATCTTCAATATTAATTAGAAAGTTACGTGTAAACGTCGTGGCTTTTGTTTAATTATTTTGAATAATAATAATAAAAAAAACTTTGGCAACTAAAACCAATCCCAAAACACACAAGAAACAACAACAGCAACTAGTGTAAAATTCAAAGTGTAAACAAGAAGCAACAACAAGCGACAAAACACAAACGGACAACCGACAACTATTTCAAGTCCACAAGTGCAACATAAACAGCAGCAAAATTACGTCAATTATTGAAAATCTACCCGGCGCAATAGCTCACAATCACCAAAACAACATCATGGAAGAAGACGAGAGGGGCAAACTCTTTGTTGGCGGCCTGTCCTGGGAGACAACGCAGGAGAATCTCTCTCGCTACTTTTGTCGTTTCGGCGACATTATCGATTGTGTCGTTATGAAGAATAACGAGAGCGGAAGATCGCGGGGATTCGGCTTTGTTACCTTCGCCGATCCTGCGAACGTTAACCATGTGCTCCAAAGTGGACCGCATACGCTCGATGGACGCACCATCGATCCGAAGCCGTGCAATCCTCGTACGCTGCAAAAGCCGAAAAAGGGCGGCGGCTACAAGGTGTTCCTCGGCGGTTTGCCATCGAACGTGACGGAGACCGATCTGCGTACCTTCTTTGGTCGCTATGGCAAGGTCACCGAGGTGGTAATCATGTACGATCAGGAGAAGAAGAAATCACGTGGATTTGGTTTCTTGTCCTTCGAGGAGGAAGCCTCCGTGGAGCATGTTACCAACGAGCGTTACATTAATCTGAATGGCAAGCAGGTGCGTATATACAATTTATATAAAACTCGATTGTCAAACTTAACTAGGGGTTAGGTGTTTTAAGAAGAGTATACATTTAAAGACAACATTCTAGGTAGTTAATATCTTAATGATAAAAGAGATGTCGACGATTGAATATGAGTATGATAAGACATACAGATTAGAAATTTAGAAATAAGTAATAAATAAAAACATTCAATTAATAGTTCTTCCATTTCGAAAGTCTAGTTAATATTAGGTTATATTTTGAAATAAAATTGACAATTTAAGTAAAGTTATTAGAGTAGTCATTAAAGATTTCATTTCAAATTCAATTTGAAAAAATTATATGGATCTGCACTATGTTATGTTAGGGTAAAATTATCATCTGAAAAATAATATCTTACAACAGTATAGTAACACATATTCTGTTCGTCTTGTTTTGACGTATATCCACGTTGAGATTATATGTAAACAGTGCGATAACTGAAATAAAACAGACGGACAACTGCTTTATTGACTTATTCGGATAATAAAATGGATATAAAATTGCATTACCAAAACATTCAATACGTCAAATGTATTACAAAGATTTTATTACGATTAATATTAAAAAATGATATAATATAATAACATTTTTGTATATTTTGTAGGTGGAAATTAAGAAAGCAGAGCCGCGTGATGGTTCCGGTGGACAGAATTCGAACAACAGCGCTGTGGGTGGTGCCTATGGCAAACTGGGCAACGAATGCAGCCACTGGGGACCACATCATGCTCCCATCAATATGATGCAGGGCCAGAACGGTCAAATGGGTGGCCCGCCATTGAATATGCCGATTGGAGCACCCAACATGATGCCCGGCTATCAGGGCTGGGGCACCTCGCCGCAGCAGCAGGGCTATGGCTATGGCAACAGCGGCCCGGGCTCGTATCAGGGTTGGGGTGCACCGCCCGGCCCCCAGGGACCACCACCACAATGGTCGAACTATGCTGGACCTCAGCAGACCCAGGGATACGGCGGCTATGACATGTACAATTCGACTTCGACCGGAGCACCGTCGGGACCTTCGGGAGGCGGTAGCTGGAACACGTGGAACATGCCACCAAACTCGGCTGGGCCAACAGGCGCACCAGGTGCTGGCGCCAGCGCCGGCACGGACATGTACTCGCGTTCCCAGACATGGGCAGCGGGCGGACCATCGACCACTGGACCCGTGGGCGGCATGCCGCGCACAGGACCCGGAAACTCGGCTTCCAAATCGGGCTCCGAGTATGATTACGGCGGCTACGGCTCCGGCTACGATTACGATTATAGCAATTATGTTAAGCAGGAGGGCGCCTCCAACTACGGCGCCGGTCCGCGATCAGCGTACGGCAATGACAGCTCCACACAGCCACCGTACGCCGCTTCGCAGGCCGTTTAAAGAGCCAGCGCCCGCGTGTTGTCTCGTGTCATCCTGCGGCCCCCAAGAGGTGAATGATGAAGAAGACAAAAAGATGGTGGTAATTGTAAGCTAAAGCGTCGTCTGTTCGTTTCATAATATTTTTAAAAGATATTTTTTATTTGAGATCAGTTGTTGAAATTAATTAATGTAACTCTTGTGTACACAACAAATAATTTAAAAACATAATTTAACACACACACACACACATACAAACAAAAAATCAGCTTAAAAGCAAAATCCCTAGCGAAACAAGGCAGGTACATAGATTTATATATATATATATATATATATGTATATATATAAACAAATAGATAATTATATATATAGATAGTATATGTATAAACGAAATATACATATATATGTATATATACATTCAGATATTTATTATATATATATGTATATATATATATATATTTTATAGCAATGAGTATGTAAAAATTCATAGGCAACAACAATAACAAACAAACTAAACAAACACTCAACTCAGAGCAACAAGAACATTTTTCATGCGCCCCTTTCCCCTCCTTAACAGACATATATAAATAATATATATATATATATATATATATGTATGCTGTGTCCCTCCTAACTAACAATAAAACCACAAATACATATTGAAAAAGAAATTAATAATAATAATAGAATTGTGAAGATATAAAAGTATAAAGTTTAGCCAATTAGACACAAGAGAAAAGTGTACGGAATACCAACAAAAGAAAATAACATTAAAAGAAAGAAAAGGAATTATAAGAAATTATATTTAAAAAACAAAACAAAACAAAACATCCCCTTAACTACTAAAATTAGTAAATACAAATTCGAAATTGTACATTTAAATTGACTAGTTGGCAACAAAAAAAAACATACAAAAAACTAAGAAAATGAAAAAGCAAAAAGATAAGAAATTCGCACCACGCCCACATGCCGCGCCCCCAGCTCAAAAGAACCGTGCTGACAGTTGGCGACTAGGCGTAGCAGTCCAAGAGAGAAGAAAAACTAAGGCTTATACAGGAAACAAACAAATTATATATACAAACAGTTAAGATATGGACCCTAAATAGAAATGCAAATCATTTGGACTGCTTGCCTTAGCCAATGCGTTTGCCGGGGAGTTCCGGGCAAGGGCAGAGGCGTGGCATATGTGTTTGGGCTGTTGGTGCTGGACATTAACAACAACATCAACAACAACAAGAAGAAGAATACGTTACAAAATTGATAAATTTACCATTTAAAAGTAAAGTAAACAACTAGCTAAAAGTTAAACTACATATATAAAGAAACCTAATTAATAAGCGTATGTCGTATGTCGTTTGCATGTAAGCGAAAGTTGAACTTGAAACTAGAATTATATAGTGTTGGAATTATTATTTAGTTAAAGAAACAGATGAGAGAATCGCAAACAACAAGATGATTAATTCATGAAAAAGCTAAAAGAAACACATTTAAAAATACGAAACGCTCTAAACAAATATACATATAACAACAAAAAAACGGAAAAAGAATAAAAACAAAAAACTATACTTATATACATCTAAATATATATATATACAAATATTTATATATGTGTATATATATATATAAATAATATACATAAATTTAAACAAAACAAACCGTAAATTTAAACTACAGTTAAAAGCAGCATAGTAAACAAAAGTCATAAGAGAAAATAGATAAAGAGAGAATGAGAACAAGAGAAAGAGAGCGGGATAAAAGAAAACGATGCTTAGAGTTGCGTTGCACATTTTTTAAATTTTCATCGTTTGCCAAGCAGACAACAACAATTAGCATGTGTATGTGTGTGTGTGTGTGTGCGCGCGCGTGCATCTGTACTCACAAACTGCAACACACAGGCACACACACACATATTCACACTCACGTATATACACCCACACACGCGAAGGAGAAGAACATGAGAATTGCATATTTTATTGATTATATACATACATATATATATCTTTAATTACTTTATATATTATTTACTCTTAACTACGTACATGATCATTTGAATGTGTTATGTAAACAAAAACAAAAAAAATCAACAACAAAAAGTAAACTAATTTTTAAATAATTGCGATTTTACAATTTATTATTATTACATATTACAAAAACCTTACGTACATGTATATATATTTATATATATATATGTGTATATGCTTATTTACGCTAATAGATACATTTATACTTACATATACATATAAAAATATGAAGTAATATTTTTTTGCTATTACAAACTACAAAACGTAATTTTTAATTTGTTGATTACGCGAACATTTACAATTACAATATACATACATACATACTACATACTACTACATACATATATACCTTACTTTATTTTTCGGTGATTTATTGCATAGTGTTTTTTTTCGTCTAATTTTTACAAATCTACTTAGCAAGCAAATCAATCCTACAATCATAAATTCCTAATTTAATTTCGTTTAAATTACAAATATACATATAAACATATGCTTAAATTTTTTATATAATTATACACTTAAAAAAAAAACAAAAAAAATTACAATAACAAACAAAACTAACGTAAACAATGCAAAACTACACAGTAAAAGTTAAAACTAAAATTAAAAAGAAAGAAAGAAAAGAGAACAACAAAGTAAAGTGGAACGTATGAAAAGCGTTTGAAAATTTTGAAAAAAAACCAACAAAAAATTTGCTTTTGTTTTTCTTTAGTTTTTAAAACTAATGCAGCTCTGCGCTGCTGCTCGTACGTGTGTGTGTGTGTGTGTGTCGGCGAGGATGTTTGTTTGTGTGTGTGTAAATTGTACATGTCTAATTGTATGTTGTATATAAAAACAAAAGAAAAGAACAGAAAAACACTGCGCTTGGCCAGCGGGACGCACACGTGGCGTTGATATGAAGATTGTTCACAGTCGAGCGAAAGAAATTTGGATTAATTTCCGCCTGTAACTTGTAATTTCTGTGTTCTTTTCCAGCACAGGCAGCAGCAACAACAGCAAGATCAAGAACAAGAGAAACAGTTAAGAGTAACGGCAGCATGCAAAAGCTGCTGCACAACAACAACAACCACAACGTATCAGGCTTAACCTAGACATAAAAACCGTTATATGCATGCTTGCATGTGTATTTTAATAAATATGCACACATGCATACAAACATGTGTATGTGTGCGTGTGCACATATAGCAAGAACAGCAAAAACAACAACAACTACACAACTAATATTAACAATTGAGAATGAAGCGAAAAACGTGTTGGTCAAATGCAGTTAAGAGAAACACCTGATGTAATTTTATAAGCAAAACATTATTATTATTATGATTAATGATCATTGCATACTTACAACTATATATACATACATATATATATATATATATATATATATATATATATAGATATATATATCTACAGATATCTTTTGTTTATTACCAAACACCCTTTTTTCATACAGAAACAGTTAAAATAAAATTTACAAAAACAAAAACAAAAGTAAATCTAAAATAAAAAAGTGATGTTTAACAATTTGAAAATAAGTAATGGTAAAATTAATAACTAATTCAAGGAAATATACATAAATAGTTAAAGCAAGGTTTAAAGTAATGGAAAATGTAAACAAAAAACAAAAAAAAATTATTAAAAAACAAAACAAAAAAACACTGACTGTTAATTGTAAAACAATTTCTTTTTTAATCCGTACGATTTATAATTTAAAGTTAAACAACAATTTTTTAAATAAAAACCTAATAAATGAACTACATATATATGCATCTAAACGTAATTACAATTACTATATATACAATTATATATGTATATATAAATATATATATATACACACAATATACATACATATAAATATATGCATAAATATATCAATTTAACAGTAAAAATAAATCTAAATATTGTACTAAAAAAAGAAACAAAACTATGAAGTGTTGCACATTCGATGAAAGATAAAGTTACGCAAAATTCACTTCAGATAATGAAAAATCAAGTTTAGAATGTATAAGGATATTGTTGTAGCATATGTCCATATATAAGAATCAAGGACTATATCTATATGTATATGTCCACATGCATCCAGAGCATATAATATTGGATATGTTTGTTTCTTACTTTTTGTATTTGTGTTTTCTTTTCCGTTTGTGTTTTTGATGTCATTTCGTGTATTTGGTTTTGTTTTCTCGATTTCTCTGGCAAAAAAGTGCATCGGAAATACATATAGCGATATACATATATCTATTATTTTCTTGTTATTTTCCTTTTCAGTTTGTGTTTGAATCGGGTATGCCCGGCCAAGAGAATCGCGCTTTTTTATTTTTGCGAAAACAAAAAAATTCCTTTTATTTTGTATTTTGTTATTCTTTTAGGATTTTGAGAAATTGTTGAATGGATATAACTCTGCTTCAAATTTCGCCGATATATATACCATCTTTGAATTTGACAATGAAATAGCTATAAAAATGATCTAACATTAAGCAAAATACATACGAACAATGCGCCAAAATGCAAAACTGCGAGAAATTATATTAAAAATGAAAATGAAAAAAAGAAAAGAAAATGAAACTGTAACTGAGAAATCAAAGGAAAGGAAATATATATTATTTATATATAGAGAAGATCCAATGTACCGTTTTACACATCGTAGTTGCTAAAGTCCGTTGAATAGTTATGGTTATTTGGTTTACAATTTCGACTGGTATCATAATAGTTAAGCTAAGCAACTGAGACACAAAAATGGTTTTTCTAAAAAGTTATATACAATTAATGGAAATGAAAATAAGATTTATTATTTTCGTTTTCGTTCTCACCTGAAACTGAATTTAGTTTTTGGTTCGTGTATTAGCCTTTAAAGACTAACTAGAATGATTTGAAATAAGAGAATAACAAAAATTTAACAGATATCTAAGCTAAATTCCTAAGACAAAAACGATTCCACCTAAGACACCTTTTGTAATGACTAAATTTATAGAGAAACACACAATAATTAATAACGATACAGATCGATCTGACACACCAGATATATGTTAGACTTAAAACGAAGAAGAAGAAGAAGATGACACACGGTACTCGAACCAGTTAAGATCTGAAGAACTGTGTGTGTACGCATATGCTTTGTACTTGTTTTTCGAGGCGTTACAAAAAAAGAATAATAATAATAATAATATGATAAAAGTAAAATTAACAAATAGCATTGTTTAAGAAATATATATGATGCATATAAGTCGGTTAATGATTGTTATGCCAGCAAATTGTTTATAGATTCGTATTTGATTTCCCATGTTTTCCTTTTTTATTTCTTCTAACTTGGCTTCAATTCGTTTCTAAAACATTTCTAAACACGAGGTATGTATCTATATGGTAATTAAAGAATAAAAATTAATAAATAAACCGAGCAAACCAAAAAGCGATAGTAAACAAACTAATTTGTATGTAGTTTAATAATAATAGACAAAGCAAAAAAAAAAACCGAAAATAAAAATTAAAAAAAAGAGAAAAAATATGCAAAATAACCAAAATAAAACCAAAATTGAGACTGTTAAAATGCAACAAATGAAGCAGAGAATAAGTTGAAAAGTAAAGCTTAAACTATAACTCTTAACTCGTAATACAAGAAGAAAAAAAAAACAAAAAACCAAAAAAAAGAAGAAAGAAATCTCAGATGAATAGGCTATACCTACATAAGTTCGTGTAAGGATTACGTTTGAAGAAAAAAAGCAGAACAGCAAACAAAATTTCCAATAATATTTATTTAGAATAATTTATGTTCTCTTGTTTTGATTGGCATTAAGAGGTAATAACATATGTTCTACCTCTGATATACAGATGCATTTCTTGTTTGTCATCGATTTCAGTAAAACTTTCGAGTTCTTTTTTTAAAGAACTTTTTGTTCACTTTGCATGGTTAGAAAAACACACACACTGACACCTACACACACACGCATACGCATACACACTCATCCTTTTTGTTAACTATGTATGTATAGTGAAGGCTAAGGCGCGACTAAAGTTATTTAGGTACTAAAAATACATATATAGCTGTTTTATTTACGACATCTAAGCATTAATTACGACAAACGTAAGCAGGCTAAGCGAATACTTTTAGCTGTAACTGTAGCTGTATACTAAACAGTAACAACACACATACATATAGTTACATAGATAGCATGTAAAGCAGATGTAACGGTATTCTTAGACATTTAAGTGTTGCCAGATGTGTGGAAAAAAAGTGTTTGAACATTCGGGTTAGCTGCGGGCAATAATAATATGTATTTAGTTAACTTAAAGATTTTACGTAACACACACAGACTTACACTTATAGGGAGAAAAACTATACATACATATTATATATGTTTCTTTTTCTTTGCTAGACTTTTCTACTTGTACTTTTAGAGATAACATTAGAACCGAACCTGGTACAGCGTTAAATGCATTGATTATGTAATGAGACAGACAAGTTACATACATACATAGAAATACAATACATAAACAAAGAAAAATATTGAAAATACAAAAAAAAAACAAAAAAAAAGAAATACGAAACGAAATGGAAAAAAGTAAGGAAAAGCTAAGGAACATAAACTACAATGGAAATTACATACATACATATAGAGCGAAAGAGAAAGAGAGCGAGAGATAGAGAGAGTTGCAAGGTTTTAGTTTACGGTAAACTTAATGAAATTTTTTACAATGTATTTATACATACCTAAATTTAAATTTTTAATTAATTTTTTAATGTAATACGAACACAGTGCCTAAGTAATATCAAAAACAAAAATACAAACGAGTATAAGCGATGCAAGTAAGTGAACAAAATATCTGTCAAGGACATTGTTACTAAAAAAAACACAACAACAACAACAAACAAATAATAATAATTATAATAATTAAAAAGGGAAACTTTTTATTGAATAACGCATTATTAACATACATATATTAAATAAAAAACATTCGAAGCGACTAAATTCAAACTAACTCAAGCAAATACATAACTAAGAACAAAACAAAAACAAAAACAACAACCGAATTGCATAATTGTATAAATGTAACTGACATACTTAAACAATATTCAGAACGCTAAATAAGTAACATACCATACTAATAATAAATATAGCAACGTACCCCCTACATACGTCTCTCTTTCATATAATTAACATATATACATATATATATATGTATATGTGCATATGTATATATGTATATGTATGTATCTAAATTATTGAATAGAAGAAAAGAAAACAACAAACAAACAGAAAGAGATCCTGAAAGATCTTTAACTTTTATTTCCTGCAAAGATCCAATTCACATTTAAATGTTACTTGATTTGTAATCCAAACACTATATATATATAGATATATATAGTACATATAACTCTAGGCATGCCACGTACTCAAAATGACATCAATTGCAAAGTTGGTTATTATTTACGTTAACAAAAAGTTTGTTTATAAAAAATAATATATATATAGTATATATAAAGAGAAAAATTGAAAAATGGAAAAACGCTATCTAGTATATGGAGCATAATTTCCCTTCGCATTGTTTTCTCCTTCTTTTCGTCTGGCAATTCAAGTTCAAAGTTTAAATTGTTTACTCATTTTTAAGCAATTACTAAAAATACACGAAATGAATTATACATTTTTAATTATGTTTAAATTTAAATGTAGTTTGTAAAAAAAAAGTTTTAAGCAAAAACAAAAACAAAAAAAAATACTTTGAATATATACATAAATTGCAAGTAAATAGAATAAATGTCACTCTCTTTTTATTTAATGCATTTCAACATTATTTATTGGCTCTACAAATAGGTTTGACTATAATCCATATATAGTCAGATATTAATCCAAATTCCATTTCTTGTCTTGTTTTATTGACCGAGGGTTAATTGACTGTTCCAATGTTGAGTGAAATATGGTGGGCTTTCTAAACTTGGAACTGACAGAATATCTCTTTATAACTGAGATTTAATTTTTCTTTTCTTATTTTTTCAAGATTTTTCTTATTATTATTTTATTCTTTTATAATATACCCATAAAACTGACATCAAAAATTTATGAAATAAAAATAAAATTCAATTAAATTTCATAAGAAAAAAGATATTTTTATATTTTGAATTCAGTTCAATTTTAAATCATACAAAAGTAATTATTTTTCTTAAAAAAATTAAATTTGTCTTACATGTTCTCCTCTTCACCTTCAGAGTCTTCATTGCAGATGGTTAGGGTCTAATCATAGTAAAATTTAAGCATGCTAGTGAAATCTGAAATAGTTACCTTGTGGGACGTGAACTCGTTTGCATGTTTCAGTTTCAACTGCTAAAGCATATTCGTTGTTTTTGCAATACTTCTCTTGCCTTTGACACAGTTGGCACTGCACTTCTTTTTTGTTTGATTTGGAATAACAAATTTCCACACTTTGGCACAGTCTTTAAAAATTGCTCTACTTTCATTTGTAAAGAAAGAAGCAATTATTTGAATAAAAAATCGAATTAATCGAAAACCATTTGTCGATACAATTAAATCGAGAATTGAAACAAAATAATCGATTATTGCGTATGATACACATCATTAATCGTGGCATCACTATCTAGAACACGATCAAGCCACGATTGAGGCGTAAGCTTTTCACAGTGCACTCAGCCTGGTAATACAATTCAGAATTACAAAATTTAAAAAAGTTTCGGTAATCAAAAACATTGAGCATCAGACATAAAATGTTTGAAGCTCCGTTATTCTTGATTGGCAGCTCTGTCATGTTTTTCCTTGCTCACGTTGAAAAGGCGCCACCGGGAGGCAAGTTCACATTGGCCACACACATTATATTATTTTTATCAACCGTGGCATGCTTGTATATTCATGTGAGTATATTCATGTATTTCTACGAACTCATCAAAATAACTACAACTTTTTAGCGCTGAGATGGCAGAAGAATACGGGGAAAAACAGTTTTTTTTTTTTAAAAAGATGTACATTTTTTTGATTTTAATTGGAAAACAATGAAATAACTTAGAACATTTGCAATTCAAAAAAATACGATATGAAGTTATGAAGCTCAAGTTCCAATGCGTTTGGTATAAAAAGCGATCGTGGGAACCATGGACACGGACTATGCGGGAGTACTAACTATGATGAACCTTAAACTTCGATGACTACTTGGCTTGGCGCCGTCTTGTGGTTGGGGTGGTGGGTGTGCCCGTTGGCGGCTTGATCTATAAGTAAAGACGGAAAGAAGATTAGCAACCAGTACCTCCTAACGTCTGTCGGAGGCTCGAAACTTGCCGAACGTATGGGCTTGGGTGTGAGCGAATTGGCTGGCGGTGGATCGCGAGGATGTGGTCCATCCGGATGTCCGACGACGGTCACCGCAACGGGTCTTTGCTCGGAGCTGGCCCGCTCGATGCTCTCGCTGCGTGAATTCGAGCCGGAACGCTTAAACATGCCCGACAAACGACCGCGCAGATCCTTCTTGCTGGACCTCATGTCGCTCGCTACGCTTATGTCTGAATCAGATCCTTGAATCTACAATAATAAAAACAAAGTGTGTTTGGTTCAGTTTTTGGAATAACTTAAAGGTTTTTCCTTGTCCACCCACCGATATTTCACTCTCGGAATTGCGACTGCTTTTGGTCAGACTGCGCAGTTTGCCCATGATGCCCTTCTTCTTCTTGCGTGGTCCGCGTGGTATGTCGCTTTGGGTGGAACCACCGGATAGCCGTGAATCGAGTCGTGAATCCAAGCTGGAGTCACGCACCATTCCGCCCAGCTCCGAGTCAATGGATTGCATGGATGATACGCTGCCATCGTCCTGGCGCCAAATATTCTGCAATCAATTGGGTTAAGGAGGATATTCTTTAGCTTTCTGGAGTCGTCTTACCTGATCGCGCTGTATGGAGTGATCCAGCGATAGACTCTTGCGTATCAGGCTGCCATTGTTGGTCGAGTTGCGGGACAAGCGTCCGCCCCCGCGCTGCGACCCAGCCGCACTGGCCACAGAGCTCGTGCTGCCATGCGGATCGTTCTCCTGCGAGGCGGCGCGACGCAGATTGCCACGCCGTATGCGACTGCGCTCCTGCTCATCCTCATTGACGCGCTGGAACTTACGCAGCTCCTCGGACGCCTCCGCCAAACGGGCCAGCACATTGGTGATCTGTGCGCTGCTCAGCGTTGGCGATGGACTGCGACTACGTCGGACGTCTGCCTGCTCCGGGCGCAATTTGTTGTTGGCATAGGACGAACTGCGTGCCGATGAGCCGCCAACTATCTTTAGATCTGGTGCGATCTTCACCAGCTCATCGACGGTCTGCAGCAGTGCACCCACTTTGCGCTCACCACCATCCTGCTCCATGCGACGCTTTATCAGCTCCTTTTCATAGCGTTCCCGCTAAGAGAGAACGGAGGAAAGGGGTTTTTAGAATAAATCAATACTGGA
Source organism: Drosophila gaucha (assembly GCA_035045545.1). Taxonomy (NCBI): domain Eukaryota; kingdom Metazoa; phylum Arthropoda; class Insecta; order Diptera; family Drosophilidae; genus Drosophila; species Drosophila gaucha. The sequence continues at coordinate 6,138,552 of JAWNOY010000099.1, forward strand.
CTGGAGAAATATAGATGTGGTGGTCTATATGAGTTGGAGAAAGATCGATGTTTGTGGGTCTCAGAACTGGAGATACATCCCACAAATATCGTTGTTTCTCTCTCAGAGATCATGCTCACCTCCCTGCGTAGCTTCTCGTTGGAGGTGCGCAGCTTGGCGTGGACGTCTCGCAGCTCGAGTAGATCGCATTGCAGTTCGGCAATCTTTTTGCGACCCTCCTCCATTTCCTCCTCGGTCGCACGCTTAGTCTGGTCCAGCTTGCGCTTGGACTCGAGTCGCTCCTTGTCCCGTTCGCGTTCCACCTCGAAGAGGGTTTGGCGCAGATCACGTGCCAATGTGGATGTCTCCTGGAGAAGACGTTGCTGATCTTCGCGTTCCTTTTGCCAGGACAGCTCCAGCTTGGTCTTCATGCCGGGCAACTTTGTGCTGCCCGAGCCAATGACACGTTCCTCCTCGAACTCGTTCAGCTTTGACTGCATCTCAGATATTTTGATTTCATTGGCACTGCGCTCGGAGACGAGCTCCGTCTTCACTTTGCTAGACTCCAGGCGCGACTCCACCAGCTGATCCTCAAAATGACCAATCTGCAAAGGAGCTGTAGCTTACTTTTAGCTCTAGTAGTGGGAAATTTCAATTTACCTGTTGCTCCAGGTAGGCAATTTTGCTCTTGTCATCGTCATCGCTGCTGTGCATCGAGCTACGACTCTGGCGGCCCGTATTATTGGCCTTAAGATCACCGATCTTCTTCTGCGCCACCTCGACCATCTGCTTGAATGCATCTCTGTCTTTCTTGAAACGCTCGCATTGGCGCTGCAATGGAATCAGAATCAATATGCTATATGATAAAGTCTTTAGGTCAGCTCCTACCTGCATCGATGTGAGCTCTCCACTGAGATTCTTCACTTGCTGCTCATAGCGCAAGCGCGTCGAGGCGACTTCCGATTTCATCTGCAGCTCAGAGGCTTGCAATCTGTATAATCAATAAAAATATTAGTATATATTAGAGTGAGTTAGAGGAATGCAACTTTATATATTGAACAAATATTCCAATATCAGAGATATATCGGAAAATATATCGTAATTCCCGATTCACCACACCCCATCTGATCAATCTTGAGAGGATGTTTACAGATGATTACCTGCCAAATTGGGATGTTCTAGCTCTAAAACTGTTTTAAACAACCTAGCCTACACCTTTTATCTGCATTCTGGGCAGCATTATGAGAAATTGATTGGTAAATAACTCCGGTTCTAGATCTACTTTTTTAATGAAATTTTTAGGACATATTATTGACATCTAAAGGTGTCTATTTGCGAAATCCCAACTCCCTAGTATTTGAAATACGTTTTTTCCACTTTTGGGGCTAATGGAGGGAGGTATCCAAAATTTAAAAACTTTATTATCTGTATTTGCATCACAGAAACCTACATAGTCAATTTGGTGTCTCAAGCTATTATGGACTTCATGTTATAGCTTAAAAACAAAGTCAAAATATCGATTGTTATCGATAATAAGGAAATAGGTATGGTATACAAGAATATATATTTAAAATTTCAAATCTCTAGCTTTTGTGGTTTACGAGATCACTGCGTTCATACGGACGGACAGACGGACGGACGGACACAGCTATATCGACTCAGCTCGTCGTCCTGATCAAGAATATATATACTTTATGGGGTCTGCCACGCCTCCTTCTGCCTGTTACATACATTGTAACAAAACCATTATACCCTGATTTCCCATTTTCAATGGGTTCAGGGTATAAATATATGATATGAAAAACTCGATAGCCCTTTTATAGATACAAGACTAGACTCCCCGATCAATCTGACCTCAGTCCACCCAATTCCCATTTAAATACTTACAGTTCCTTCAATTCCTTGATCTCCGCCTCGCGTCTTGCACCGTGTCCGTTGAGGGAGGATTGTGCCTGTTCGATGCGATTGAAATCGTTCAGTTTGCTGTTCAGATCGTCGTTATCCTTGCGCAGCTGGAACACCAGATCGATGTTCATTTCATTCTCGCGACGCAGTCGCTCATATTCGTGCTCCTTCTCGGCCAGCTTGTTCTTCAGCATCGAGCGCTCGTAGTCGCTGCTGCTGCCCGTCTTCACGGTCTTCAGCTCCAGCTCCTTGATCTTCTTCTGGGCTTCGTTCAGCTTTCGGGCCATGTCCGTGCGTTCGATCCGAATGGTGTCCATGTCCGCTAGCTTATATTTGCTGGCATTCAGCTCGGACTGTAGACTCTGCTTCTCCGTTGTTAGCTGGGCGCGCATGAGTATGGTCTCCTCAGAGAGCTTCTCCCAGTGGGTGTTCAGCTCCTCGTAGCGCTTCTGTTCGCCGCTGAGCGCGGCTTGAGCGTCCTCCAGCTGCTTCTTGAGCTCCTGCATCTGTTTGCTGTCCGATTTGCTGGCCTTCGCTTTCAGGTCCTTGATGTCCTTTTCGAGCGATGCTTTCGTTTTCTCGGCCGCCTTCTTGGCGCTGGCCAATTCAGCGTCCAGTTGGCTAAGCTTGGACTCGAGCTTTTCGCGCTCTTTGCCCTGCTTCTCCAAGTCCTTCTCCAGACTGGCTAATTTCTCCTTTTCGCGCTTGTTTTGTGTCTCCAGCGTGGATTTGCTTGTTTCGCTCTGCTTTAGCTGACTTTCCTGTTTCTTCAATTTGTCCTCCAAGTCCTTGAGCTTTGTATTGAGCTTCTTGGACTCGTCCTCGCTAGCTTTGAGCTTCTGTTCCAGCTCCTTGGCCTTGCTGCTGCTGCCATTGAGCAGCTTCAAGCGCTGCAAATCGCCCTCGGCCAGGGTCAACTTTTGTTTGCACTTCTGGAGCTCCTCCTCGAGAGATTCCTTGCTCGTTTGCAGCGTCTTCAGCTGGCTGGCGCCACTGCTGCCTAGCTGGACACGCATTTCGCTGATTTCATCCTCCAGCTCCTCCACCCACTTCTTCAGATGACTCTTGGGTGTCAGATCGTTGACACGCTTGGGCGTCCGAGCGGGCAGCTTGCCCTCGGCCTCCACTTGCATGCGCTTGACCCTGGCCGTTAGTTCGTCGCGCTCCTTTTGCGCCAGAGCGAGTGCATCCTTGAGCTTGGGCAGCTCCGCTTCGCTATTCTTCTCAACGGAGCTTGCCTTGCGCAGCGTCTGCAGGCGTTTGTTCTCCTTGGTCAGCTTCTCGTTCTCGCTCTCCAGCGTGGTCAGCTTGTTCAGCTGGGCGCGCATAGTCTCCACGCTCTGCTCCTTCTCCTGCAGGTTCTTGCGCAGCTGGGTGAGCTCTTCGTTCAGTGTCTTCAGCTTCTTCTCGGCGGCGCTGGAGGAGCTGCCGAAACTAAGCAGCGAAGTTTTGCTGCCGTTGTTGCTGTCCTGGCGCAGCTTCGCTTGAAGTTCCCTCACATACTTCTTCGACTCGGTGTTCTCCTTCTCCAGATCCTCCACCTTGAGACGTAGTATGGATGCCTCCTGCTCGTTCAGTTCGAGTAGAATGCGCAGCTCTGCGGGATCGTCCTCATCCGAGATGCCCTCATCCCGATCGGCGTGCACCTCGGGCGCCAGGCGATGTGGATGCGGCGCAGGACTCAACTTGCGAGCTGTTTTGCATAGGGTATAACAAAAGTGAATTAGGTACGTAAAAAAATAATTCATAGGGTATTTATTAGTCGCATGCCGGGTTTACAGTGCTTAGTAGCTGATTAGTCACATTTCATGAGCAGCCGCAAAAAATGGCAAATTACTGTTGAATCCATTCATTAGAAAGCGCATGAGAAATATCGTTAGTTCGATAGAATATATGTTAAAAAGAATATATATATCAAGTATTTGAATCAATTTAATTGGCTTTTGATGATAATCTTACAATCTCAATACCATTTAAATCGATTCGTTATTTTATTTTGAGCTTTACATTAAAATCTTTCTTGTTTCTTTGATTAGTAAATTTTCAAAAATTATGTGTTATGTTTGTTTATATAGATATATATATCTGAAATTGTGTGTGGTTTTGTCATTGGGTTTACTTTGAGAACAATTTTGATCGTACTTCTTGAGCGCGTTGCCATTTTTTTCAACTGCATCATCAAAGACTCATTTTCATCCTCGAACCGAGTCACCTTTTTCCTCAAATGTTCAGCCTGAAATGTATAAAACACACATTTGATTTATGTAAAACGTGTTAATTCAATTAAAAACCATTTCTACAATTCGTCTTCGTATTCGAGGATAAAAACTCTGCCCAGATATGCAGTTATTCCCATAATAAGAAGCTGCTGCACAAAGACTCTATCTACTTGGTTAGCAGTGGATGGAAACAAAGAAAATAGTAAGAGTTTTCTACGGATCGCCGAAGCTGAAATACCCTTGCAGACTAATGGCGTATGGACTTCAATATATGGGAAAGCTTAAAATATTTCTTGTCATTATTTTATAAATTTATTCATTGATACCAAAAGGGATATTTCAATTAGTATAAAACCTAATCTAATCAATGTGATTTTAAAAAAAGTAATAAAAAATGTAATATAAAAAATTAAAAAAAAAAACTAATTTTTAAAGTGAAATTATTTTTAAGTTATCTAAACAAAATTTTGGTAGTTCCACTTTTGGTTTGAATTGACTGAATACTTTGAGCTTTGGTTCGGTAATATGGTTTTTCACAGACCCAGCTTTTCGTTTTCGGGCTTTCTTAAAAACTTTCGGATTTCCAACTAAACTATTGTAAATATATTTCCGTTTTGGTCTCAAGCAAAGGACTTCCACTTTTAATTAAAGGATCGGCCTATATATTTGCAGTTTTGTATCGACTGATAATACATTGAGAAACATACGGATAAACAAACGAAAATGGTATTTAAAATATATTATAACATATAAAAAACTTCTTCACTTTTGCTAACTGCATTATAAAAACCTCTGCAAAGGTATACAAACATATTTACACAATATTAAAGGGTACGTATTAAAGACAGAGTGAAACAAGAAAATCAACTGCACTACAAAAACGCGTGGACAGATCCTAACCAGCAAAGGCCATTGCAGAAGTAAGATTTCGTAACACCATAATAAATCTACAAAAAATTGTAACTACAAAGTTCCTAAACTACTTATCTAGTACCACATGAACCATATGTTTAAGGGACTAACAAAAAGTCAATCTGTTGTAAATCTACTAAAAGACCTTGAGCTGAAAAACTTATAATGCTAATAATAATGATAATTATAAAATATTAACTATGATTATGATAGTGAAAATAATAATAATAATGGTAATGGTAATGATAATAATTTTTGTTTTATGATAATTCCTTATTCCTTTAATGTATGATATTGATAATTATGCAATGGTTATGATAATGAAAATAATATTTTTTTTTCAATAATAATAATGATATTGAAAATAATAATATTGTTTTTTTCAATAATAATAATGATAATGAAAATAATAATGTTAATGGTAATTATAATATTTTTTTTAATGATAATTCCTTATTCCTCTAATGTATGATATTGATAATTATAAAATGGCTAAGACAATAAAAAATTAATATATTTTTTAAATAATAATTATGATAATGAAAATAATAATGATAATTATAATGATGACGAATTCGATGAAGATGTTGATAATGATAATAATAATGATAATTACTAATTGTATGTCAATACTAATGATAATGATGATGACGATAAAATAATAATAGCTAAAATGGAAACTCAGCTGCAACGCCTATTGTAGTACTCTAATTTCTTAAAATCTTTCATCTTATAGTAGGACTGTAGGATTGCTTTCATCTTTCACTCTAGCCTCATTCAATTTCATGAATTACAATCTACACTGCTGTGGCCATTGCTGGAGTGATCTTGGTGAGGAGGAGTTGTGCTAGGTACCTGCGCAGGCGCCTGCCAAGAGCACATGAGACATGGCGCTGGGAAAGAGCAAAGAGGTGGAATTGACAACCCTGGTCGAAGTGGTGGGTGCAAAGAGCGCCGCAAACGGTGAAGATTCGCGTTCAACGGAAAGATTTCTAGCGCTCAGCTCGAGATGGGTTTGTGTGGCCATGTCGGAGGACTCGACCAGTTGGGTTTGCGAGTGCATGGCCTGAGTCTCGGGCATGGGCGACGTATTGGAGCCAGCTTCAGCTTGAGCTATGGCTGCTGTCTGGGTGCCACGTGGGAAACCTAAAGGAATGGCCAGCATGTCACCCGTTTGGGTGCCACGATTGACTTGGCCACGATGTCTGGACGCTCTGGCTTTTAGTTGACGACGCTTCACATTAAAGTTGGCAAGTGATTAATCTTAGATCGATGTGGTTGGGGTGTGGGCTTACCTCCTCTTCGGCAAATTTCAGCTGATCCTTGAGGTCCGTCTCGCGCTCAATGGAGTCCTGCAGCTCGCGCTGCAAGTGCTGCGGGTCTTCCTGTGAGCCACCGCGAGTCAGCGACTCGCGGGTGATCTTTGCGTCCGCTGACGTGGACTTGCCCAGCACGCCCAGCATAGGCGCCTTCTTCTTGCCCGGATTGCGCAGCTCCTCGGCCTCAGTCTGTAGGATGAGCAGATGAGGAGCAGATGAGCTGAGTGGGTAATCCTTTCACCTGTCATACTCACCTGCAGCTTACGGGTTAGTTCGCTGGAGAAACGCAACTCCTCTTCGAGCTTCTTGACCTTGGCGCACAGCTCGGCATTGAAGGAGCTTTGCCTTTCGAGCTCGAGCGTCTCGATCTTGCGCTCGCTCTTCTTCAGCTTGAAGCTGAGGATGCGACAGTTTTTGGTTGCCTTTTCGAGATCCTTTTGCAGATTAGTTTTCGCCTTGACCTCGTCGTCTCGGAACGTGTCCTGCACCTCATCCATTTCGGCCTGCAAATTGAGTATCTCCTTCTTGGCCGATTGATTCTCCTCCATGAGCTCCTCGCAGATTTGCTCGGCCGCCTGCAGCTTGCGCTTCAGCTCTGACTGACTGTCCTTGTGCTCCATCTCCTTCATGCGCAGATTCAGTTTGCGCTTGTCCTCGGTCACACGATCCAGCTGCTCCTTCATCTCGTTCAGCTTCTGTTGCAGATTCAGCGCCTCCGACGCAGCTGTCCGATTCGAGGACGTGTCCATCGAGGCCAGACGCCTCAGCAGTATATCGCTCTTCTCCCGCTCGGCTCGCTCCGCCCGCGTCTTCATGGCCTCCAGATCCGTGCGCAACGTAGCCATCTGCTCCTTCAGCGTGCTGGCAGTTGTTCCTGTTGATGTAGGCGTGGCTGCCGCTGGCACTGTTTGTCTTTTGAGAGTCTCCTTACCATTGCTAATCTCCGTTTCCTTGCGCCGGGAGCTGCTCAAGCTGCTGCTGGAGCTAGAACTGGAGACTGAGACCTTGGTTTCTGTGTGACTTGAAGACGTTGCTGAAGCAGAGGACTTTAAACTTGTGGATGCTGTTGGAGTAGTTGGAGCTGCTGTGGCTGTTGTCACGGCTGCAACCTTCTTGGGCGGCAGGGAGGCGCGTTTGAGTTCCGCCTGCGGGTTAAGAGTTGTGCTGGATTTGCTGCGTTCTGGTCGATCTGGCTGTGGCACTGTAGACTCACTTTCCCTGTGGAGTTTGTATTGGACTTTAGTTGGACTTTAGACCTGAGAGGATTCGTCTTACTCATCTCTACGCGGCACAGAGCGTTCCCGGCTTGATTCCCTCGAATTGAGACTGCGCTGTTTCTTGAGCAGATTCATTTTGCGCACACGCTCGGCAAGACTGTCTGTCGATAGGATGACTAGCTCATCTGGAATACTTGAAGTTTTACTGGGGGAGGATGTGACTCGGCCTTGCGTGAGCGTTTGTTCCACCTGTCAATATAGAAGGGAAGGTATGATAACTATAAGCAATCTTTATGATATATTTGAGTCCTGAATGCTTGACGAACACTCTAAATGATTGATAAGCCCACTATCCTTACTGATTGAAGGACTGTTTACATGATAGATGAGTGATTGCTGAACAGACTGAATGATAATAATAAGTCCAGGGTCCTGAATAGCCCACAGCCTCAAATAATTGGCGAGCGGACTGAATGATTGACGGACTGACTAAATGATTGATGAGTTAGTTAGAAGTACATTGTCCTGAATGATTGCCGGAAAGACTGAATGATTGATGGGTTAGTTATAAGCCCAGTATACTAAATGATTGATGGACTGATTGAATGATAATCCCAAGTCCAGGGTCCTGAATGATTGACTAACTGATTAAAGGATTACTCATAGGCCACAGAATCAGATGATTGACGGGCAGACTGAATGATTGATATGTTACTTATAAACTCGTTGTCCTGATTGATTGACGGAGTGACTAAATGATTGATGAGTTAGTTATAAGCCTATTATCCTGAATTTTTGAAGGACTGAATCATTGGTAACTTAATCATAAGACCAAGACTTACCTCAGCCATATCCAAGGCGGTTGTGTGTCGGCGTGGAGGAACGGGTAGCTTCAGGGTGACAGCCACATTGTGATCGTCGGCGGGCCGAGAAGGCGCCGCTGCGGCCGGGTTGCGTTTGGCTCCATCCGGCGGCTCGTCGATGTCCGGCGTGGAGGCCCAGGACTGCGGACGTTTCTTTAGCTCTACATTGAAGTGTACAACTGGGTTCAGTAAAAGCGTCAAGTGCAGCGAATGCAAATGCAAATTGCAAGCAGCGGATTGGACATCAACATTCATATCATTGTGTTGGGTCGCAATCACAATCACAATCACAGTCACGTTCACAGTCACAGTTTTTATAAAAATTCGTCGATGAGCGTTGGCCAACCAAATGTGCCGTTATTTGTTACGTAACAGTGCGATAAAAGTGGATTACATCAGCGCAACAGCACAGCACAGTACACGATGTGAGTACAAAGTAGTGTTAAAAAACGTTATGCATATTAGTGAGAGAAAGAGACAGAGAGAGAGAGAGAGTGATACGAGCACACAATAAAGTACAGTTGGTGCAAGAGCTCAGATAAAATAGTGAGAGATAAAGAGGGAGATACATAGTGAGAACAAGAAAGGAAGAACAGTTATCTTCGGACTGCCAAAGCTTAAATACCCATGCGGATATATATTTGAAAAATATGGAAAAATATCATCTAGATAAGAAATATAATATCGGAGTGTACTCATATTGTACTTTTAGTGTACTTCATTAACAACATATAGTTTCAAACTTTACTAATATTCAGGTTTGTTAATTTGAATCTATCAGAATTTATAAAAATAATCTCTACAACTTAATGTTGGGCTGGTGTGAAAAAAAACGGGTAAAATCTTGAAACAATATAGCTTCTGTAATTCAGACAAACTTATAAAGGCACATTAGACAATGTGCGAATTTTTGCATAGAAAAAATACAATTTACAAATTATATATTTTCACAACCAATTAATTTCACAACCAATAAAGTTTCCAAGTGTATAACAGCTTGGTTCTATCTTCTACACAATTTCAATACATTCTGCATGGGTATTCATTTAGACTTAGTCTTACAAAGTTTTCTTTTAAAATATCTCAACTACAAGCAACTGCTGGAATACTTAATAATATAACTAATTTAATAAACGTGTGAAAATTATTGAGAGTTACAAAATTTCTCTTTTCAAAAATGACAAAAGTCTTAAAAAAAAGGAAACTGCAAAAAAACTTTTATAAAAATTCAGTAAAAAACTTTAGCATATTTCTAAGCTACTTATGGTATTTGATGTGCTGTAGCTATTAATGTTTGGAGCATGATAAAAAGTATTCTAGATAAAACTGTATCTGTTTCATAATAACAATTTAGCAAATGATTATCTACTACTACAATTACAGTAAAAAATATTAAAAATTCTTTTAAATAACATAAAAACATTATAACGTTTTAGTACAAATTACATTTTTTTTATAAGTTTCAAGTACATAACTGTGATTAAACATATAACACCATTAAATCTGGGTTATGACTTCCATGATTATTTGATAGAAAATCTGCACTTCAGTCATAGTTAAGAGCATTCTAGTTATTATTTAGTTATAGAGTTACTTTCCACCAAGAAACTTAGCATATTGAATTTGCGACTAGTCAGGAAGTATCCTAGCATATTCTACCAGTCATACCTATATCATTGCTGTTAGTTGAATTTGCGCTGGTCAAATTCTGTGTTGATGTCCATGTACGCGAGGTGGGCCTATAGAAGGATAAAATACATCATAGCTGATGGATAAGAGATCGATAAAAGTCTTTTGGAAATGCTGTTCTACCGTGAACTCTGCGCATCTGAGAGATTGGGCGAGGATGCGGCCACATCGTCGCCTCCCCGTCGGGCTCCATGTTCCTTATAGTCGCGAAAACAACGTTTACATCTGGTTGGATAACGTGTCTGGGGATGGAAGCCGAGCGGGCAGAGCTGATCGCCTTTCAGCGATGGGTACAGATGATGCATCTGTTTCTATATAAATTGTCAGCTTTGCCTTTTCTGTGAACGAAAATAGAAAAAAAGTGTTATACTTTGAAACTGTTATACAATTTAGCATACTGGGCTTTCAAAAAGTCATCTGTTTAGTTGGCTACATATAATTTCAAAGAAATATTTGTGCTGCCAGTGTTATACTGTTTAACTGTTATACAATGTATAACTATGGTAACCCTTTTATCTTAGATGGATTAGGCAAGTTTAAAAAATTCTCTATTATCTGCATCTCATTTTATTTAAAATTCATGCTACTGTTATACAATGTTAAACTGTTATACAACTTCAACTGGCAACTTTTTTTTTTTGAAAACGATGGGCAACTTTAAGAAAGGCATCTATCATTTCAAACAAATATTCGATAATAGAGTTATACTATTAAACTGTTATACATCTTTTCACTCTGGCAACCCTTTGATATCTGAGCGTTTGGGCAAACCACAGTTCAAAGAAAGATTCGTTAAAAGTGTTATACTATGAAACTGTTATACAATTTAACACTCTAGTAGCCCATCTATCTATGACCAATTTAGTAGCTCTAAAAAAACATACTGATAAAATAGCTATATGTCATTTCAAAGAAATAACACAGACCGTTATTTTGTTTGAATTTCTGATAGAATTATAAGCAAAGTATTTCAGATTTAGGACGCATATGGCCTTTTCTCTATAATATATATTCGCAATTGCTTTTCATTTATTTCCAATTCTATGGACTTCAAAGTTTAAACAAAGCGCTGAAACAATATTGTCTATAATTTTTTTTTTGCACGTAAGCCACATACGTCATGTTTTTCCACCTGTTTGGTGGAGCTTATGGCACTTATTGTATACTATGCATCTGATATCTGCAGTGGACACTATCATATGCAGGGCATCAACTAAATTTAAACGTTTTCATTGGAATTTTGGCATTGATCCAAGCAAGCCCAAGAATGTTGTACGAAATGTTCTACATTTGATGGCGAAGAGAGATCTTCGTTCGTTTCTATCGCTTATTCCGTAATTCTGTAACGCAATCAACCGTACTACACACATTTCTTTTGTCTTTTCGCTTACAAAAGATCTTAAGTTTTCTTTTTTATTTTATATGTTGACATAGATCAATAAACCTTGAATAATTTTTGTGTGCTAATTGAACGCAATACATTTAGCAACATATAAAGAAATTTGATGTCTAATTCATAATATAATTAAAATAATTACGAAGTATTTGAAAAATTGTTGAAAACATATATTTTATACTTTTTATAAAAGGATATATTTAAATTATTTTTCATATGAATCAACAAGGCAGTTGGATAGGATCCAGCACTATAATACCTAGATTTCAGTTTTTATACCCTATTATAAATGGAATTGCCTTTGTTAAAAGATGAATACATACATATACATATGCATATAATATATATACTTAATCAGCAGACATATTCTTTATCCGTATATCCGTATATTAAAGATCTCAGAAAATATAAGAGATAGAGACTTGGTATTTTGGAGTTCTAAAGCTTGTGTAGATTAAGTTTATTTAAAAATATCCTTTACTTTTCCCATTTCCTTGAAATTCATTCAATTTTGTTATCAAACTTTAGTTAGTTTACACTGTTATCTAAGAGAGGTATCCCATAAGAGCTTATATGGGATATATCTCCTTAATATCCTCGAAACTAAAAAAAAAACAGTAATAAATGAAATGGCAGGGGTAAAAGGATATCTTCTATTTAATCAGTCTCGACTGATATATATTATGATTTTATTTAATAATCTGTATGATTCTTAAACAAAAATAGAAAATACTTTAACAAATTTTGATATTCTGAAATCCATTTCAAATTACTTTTGAAATAGTTAAAGGCATTCAAATTTCTAATTGCAATAATTCTTTTGATTTTTAAATTAGTTTTCAACGAATGCCAACAGTTTTATCATCGTTTAGCACCAGGCTTATATAGTCTCATTATAATATAAAAAAAAATATTTATTAGCAAGAAAGTTTTAAGTTTCTGCTCTGATGATAGTTTTATAGTTCAACAATATAATTTGATAAGATTGAAAGAAGTGTGCATAAATTAAACACAAAATTATAAATACATGATTGGAAATTTAAAATTTACGAGCTACTTGACTTGACGCATCCGAAAAAGAACCATTGAATAATCCAAATTGAAACAAATAGTCGAGTATAATCGACTGTATAATGCCCGTTCACTGTTTCAAATAGCTACATTTATCAAATATCAATAATAGTTGTAGAGAGGGCTTCAATAAGCAACATTTATCAAATATTTTGATCTGAACCGTATAATATAGCTATAGATAGGGCTTCATTATGGTTAAAAAAGGATTTATGCTTTGACGAATACAGAAACTCTTGATTTGCCACTCCCACAATGCACATAACAAAAAAAGAATCTTAACACTTTATCAGATAAAAGTAAGAACTACAAAGTGTAGAAACCCAATATACTCCTTTAACTTTATGAACAAGTATGATGAACACCTTATTAAAAAAAAGAACCTGCTTCGTTGTTTATATAGACAAACATCAGTTTATTTGTAAATATAAACAATAACAAATGTTTACACTGCTTCCATATATATTTAGATTTTCACAGAGAGAGAGAGAGAGAGAGAGAGAGAGAGAGAGAGTTTTAAAGAGAATTTACGAGCTCTTCACAGGTGGGCAACGCGCAGACAGAAATCGCAAGTTTGCGCATGTTTTTTCGGTAATTAAAATAATAGAGACAGACGAGTGATAAATTCGACTCACTCAAAGGAGAGAGGAGCGAGAGAGAGAGGGAGAGAGAGATGAGAGAGAGTGCGTGACATTCTCTTTGCTGAGTGATCTTTAACCTGGCAACGTACTCTTACTAACGGAGGGGTACAACATTGCAAATCCCTAGCACGTTAAAAATAATTATCAACGTTTTTAACCTAAGTATATAATATATATATTTATATATGTATGTGTGCATGTATGTTTGTCTGTACGTAGAGATTTAAATTTGTTGTCGCTAGCGAATTGCAAATTTAGAACTCACACAAGAAGATTCCGCATTTAGCTGAATTTGAAGCTGGGCAAGTGGGAATGGGGCCACGCCACAGCTGCTGCTGCATCTGCTCCTGATCTGCGAGACGTCCGCAAACCGTGCGGAACTTTTCATTTACCGAAAGGTTAATTGCGTAACCGCACAATTTGTGCGCTCCGATCGGGTTGGCAGGCTTCGATATTTGCTAACTCCTTTTAAATTGCACATATGGTATATTACAGAGGAATAAATATTATTTTGGAAAGGAAATTCACTTGCAGCATTTGGATTGCGAACGGCTTCACTTCTATATTTATTTAGAATATTTTTGACGTTTTGTTTGTTTTAGTTTTGATATATTCACTTTATAGAAATTTACGGCCGAAAAATTAGCTGTGTTTTAAAAATAGAACACATTTTTCGTAAATGGCAGCGCACTTTCAATATATCCCCATTCAAAGATTTTCAAATGCAAACTTTTCGTAACTTATCTTTTAATATTTCTTCAAAATTATTTGTTTACTTTTCTATTACAAAATTTCAATTTTCGACTTTCGAATTTTCACAGCGAGCAAGTTTTCCGATTTGGAATTTTCACTTGACGCACACATGCGCACACATGTATGTGCAGCTATATATATATATATATATGTATGTATATACATATGCTATGGGATCTTTTATTTTTTTGATATAACATCGATCGCTCGAGCACTCGAAATATACTTATAGCGATCGCTGCATCTCTTTCCCACCAATTGCACGGGCAAACGGTTTTCCGGGCCGACGCGTTTTCCGTGTTTTTCACGTTGCGAACGTTTCGAAAATCGACGAGAAACTAAATTTAAATCAATTCAAAAAGCTCAAACTAGCCACGGAGAATGCAAGTGATGCTACCATATCCATCTATTCTCACTCTCTCGCTCGCTCTCTAGTTCTCTCCCTCTCCCGACTAGCTTTGTTTTTGAGGAGCAGAGTTTAATTGACGCACGGTACCCTGTTGAGTGTACTTCGTACTTCCAAGAATTTTACAAATTACTTAAGAATTTTAGTTTGTAGATCTAAATGTTGTCTTAAGCACGGAAGTTTATGGTAGAAGTCAGATAGATCGATGACATATTTATACTCGTTTACGAAAAGAAAAGAGTGTATTGGTTTGGACATCCATCCGTTTGCTATGGAAGGTAGACACACTCGTCTGATAAAGTGTTCAGATTTAAGGGATACTTTTGGAATAAATGTAGTTAGAGTTGACCAATCAGAACTTTTTTTTTTATATATTGCACAGTTTTAGAGCTAGAGGTGATAAGTTTTGGAGTTGGATCAATGTAAGCCTTCTCTACAGGTACACCTATATATAACAAGGATCGTGTAAATCCGAAAATTTCCTGGATTCATTGAAAATGGGAATAGTTTTGTTAATCCTTGAATGCCTATCGGTAGTCCTGCTCCTCACGACCTCAAAAAGGTATGTTCTTTCAAGATCCTTAAGTATTTGGAATGTACTTTTAAGAAAATAAGCTCTACGAAAGGGGGGTCGCTTTGGTTTTGTGGACCAGCCCTATCTTAAAGTTCAGAGTATAAAAGTATGGCCGGCTAAACTATGATATTTATATTGATATATTGACACATATATTGATATTTAATAGATTTCTTCATGATTTATTTAAGATCTAATCAGCTGCTCTTTTATCTTACATTTTATTTTAATATATTTAAAAGACACGACTGTATTTGAGAAATACCTGCATAAATATTGTAGTAATTGATCAACGCACAATTTCTATTATGGTATTTATTAAGAAATCATAAGTCGACAGAGTACAACATGGATTATAGAGTGTGAGTGTGTATTAGATTTTGATGAGCGTTCGGTTTCGCTATGCATAGACATTAGATTGTATGTATGTATAAATTACTTAGAGATTATTAGTCGCTATGAACTAATGCAGAGTAATATGTGTGTGTGTGTGTATGTGTATGATTGTGGGTGTGTATGTGTGTGTGAGTGTGTTTGTTGTTAATTGAGTTTTGATGAGTGAGTTGCGCCGGAAATCAAAGATGTGCTTGTTAAGCAAATACAAATTAACAATGATTGACTGGAGATGACGACGATGACAATGCAATCCAGACAATGCTGTATATCAGCACCTATCATGTTGCGTTGGCACCAACAACAACCACTGCACCACCCACAACGGGCAGCGTGTGCTCCTCCTCAACGTCGTTTGGTGTCGTCGTCGATGTCGATGCCGCCGCTGCCGCTGCCGGCGTCGCTTTGCCTGACGTCTCTGGCGTGATGACTTGAACAGCAGGTCCGTTGTTATTCTCATTGGCGTTTGTGTTTTCCAACGTAGTCACACCAGCAGCTGCAGCAGCAGCAGCATCGCCAGCGTCTCCAACTGTGTTGGTCAGCTGAGAAGCGCTGAGCGCATTAACTGAGGCAGTGTTTGCTGAATTATTGCTGGTATTGGTGGTGCTGCTGGGCAACTCGGGGCTACTGAACATCTGTATGACTGAATTGTTGTTCATGTTTTCCACCGAAGCACCCGATATGGATAGATCGTCCGCAGAGTCATCCGCCTGATTGTCCGTTTGCACCGCCTTCTCCTCAAGCAGGTGATCGCCCTCGCGTATTGGCCGCTGCGCTGAGCCGTACTGCTTTGAGATTTGCAACAGTTCACGCAGCGTTTCGTTCTCCATGCGCAGCTGTGATATTGTTTGCAGTTCCCGCTGCACATTCTCGTCGTCGGCAGTGGCCGCCCGGTGCATGACTGCTGCCATTTCGTTGATCTTTTCGCGCTGTTCGCGTATCACCTGCCATAGGCGTTCGTTGTACAACTCCTTAAAATTAAATTTGTTGTCTAGCACCTTGGTCACTGTGTGTTCTCGGTACTTTTGCATCATCAGTTCCATTGCCCGCTCATAGTCCTCAATGCAGATTTTTAACTCGCGATTCTCTTTCAGTATCTCAGAGCTGTTCACATTCTGTTGCTGTATGCGATTCACCATGTCTGCATTCGTCTTGTTATTTGCAACGCGATTTAGTGACTCAATATCTTCCTGGTATTGACGCAAGCTCTCCACTAGACGATTGTTGGTCTCTGCCTCCTCTAGTAGAGCTGTGCCCAGCGCATCCAAGTCCTTGACACGACTGGCCATACGCTGTGCGTCCATTATCATCTGCCCCACTGATAGGTTCGACATGTTGTCGTTCCTCTTACTCAAATCTAGCTTCCTCTTAAGTTTACCAGTTTCTATTCTTTTTGTTTGCAGCGGGTCTCGCTATCTGTAACAAAGAACAGTTTTAGCTTTGCTTCGCACTCTAATGCGATTCCATACACAAGTTTCGCTACTAATTTCTTGCTTCTTAATTTTTTTTGCACTCTATTCGCCAATCATTAGAATTTTAAAAATAAATTAAACCATCTGAAATGTTACTATTAGAAATTTTGGTACGACCCAATTATTATAGGTGGTTTGACAGCTGACAGCTGAGAAGGTTGCCATCGTTTTTTCAAACAGCTTTGCATTTAATTTGTTATCGACCAAGTCAAATTTATCGACAGTCTATCGTCCAGACATTTTAATTTGAAAATTAAACCGTTTGCAGTGCACTGGCATTGCATTATAAAAATGTAATATAATTTCAAAAATAAATACTTGGAAGCATTTTATGTTCGCTTACTGAACTTATCTAATATATAGAACAGCTGTTAAAATATTCAATGATTCATAAATATTGGTAAAACCATTTTTTTAAGATTATGAGTTATTTGATTCAGTCATGATGCAAAGGTGAGTCAGAAAGTCTGCGTTTTAAAACATACATAGGGTAATTAAAACAATATGAATTGCATACTTAGAAAAATGAAAATCTAAAATATATAAAATAAATACTTAAAAAACAATATATTGCTTGTTTTGGGAACCTTAATATTTGTAAGAAGTTTCCAATAGTATATTTGTTTTTTTTTCTTTCGGAAAGTTAGCAAATTTTTATTGTCATTTTCTTTTTGTATAAAACTATGAAGCTATCAGTACAGAATTTGAACTTATATCAAGAGGTGGAAGACTAATTATATATATGTATATGTTAGGTGTACTAGACTATAAAAATGCACAGGTGAGCTAAATACGCTCCATATATGTAATACATACATCTTCGTATAATAAATTGTAGAAAACTAATTAAGTACCTAGAGCTAATTCATTTGTATACATAAGTACAAACGGTTAAGTAAATGTCATTTGAAGTTTAAAAAGTTGTAAAACAGAGGTAGAGGAATAGCATACATTCAGATATACACACACATATATATATATATAAATATATATATGCATTTGAATATAGACTAAAGATCACGAGTTTAGACGCCCACGCTGTTCAGGCTGCCCGATGAGAGATTCTCCGAGCGGCTGGACAATCGGGCGCGCTTAAGAATAACACGCCCCGGCTTGTTGGACGCCTGCAGCCGAGGACTGTCCAGAGATGTGGCCAGTGAGCCATCCGTCGGCTGGTTTAGATTGTTGTTGTTGCCGCCAGAGCCGCCACCGGCAGCAGCACGTTCCAGCGTGCGCTGTGAGCGTCGCAGCGAGGAGGACGACATGCGAGCGAGTCCATTGAAGCCCAACGTTTCGGCATCGTAGACAACGGGCTGGCGCTGAAAGTAGCCTAACTCGTTGTCCTGTGCGTCCTTCTCGTCATGTTGCTGCTGCAGCTGCTGCTGCTGCTGCTGCGCCAGCGGATTCAGCGTTATGTGTATATGTCGCGTGCGCGGCTTGTTCGGCGAACAGGTGTTCAGGGGCACGAAGTCCTCGCGCAGCTCCGCCAGACGGGGCTTGTTCTGTGAGTTGGTGCCGCGCGAGCTGCGGCGCCGGCAGAGGCACAAGCAGGCGCTGATCACGAGCAGGATCAGCAGGGCGCCGCCCCCAATGGTGCCTGTGAGCAGCGGATTCATGTTGAACGTCTCGTTGTGGCTGGGCGTCGTGGTGTCCACGGCATGCAACGTCGGTTGCGCTGTGGTGCTGCTCCTGGGCCGCTGTGTGCGCCCCTGCTTGAGGGCGCTGAACTCGGAGGCGGACATGGCACTAAAAGATTGCAGTTTGAATTCGTAAATCGTGCCCGGTTCGAGGGAAGCGATCTGAAAGCTACGCGACTTGGCACCATCGATGGTCGCCTTCAGATACTCTCCGGCCGAGGCGGAGGGCCGATAGTAGGCATAGTAGCCGGATATCAATTGCTCATCCGCATCGCTGGACAGATGCCAGTGGAGCACCACGGCCGTTTGCGAATACTCCTCAATGTCCACCAGCTCGGGCACGGGCAAGGGAGCCAGAGTAGCTCCGCGCTGCAAATAGAACTTGCCCGAGGTGTTGCTCTCCTTGTTGTCGTTGTTGGAGTAGACGGCCATGATGCGGAAGCGATAGCTGCGATCTGGTCGCAAGCCCGTTACCGAAGACGTAAAGTTCCGAACGCCCGCACCCGAATCCTGGCGCTGCTTACCGTAGGGTATGTTCTCGTTGGTGGTCTGCCAGATCTTGCGCTTGCCGCTGTCCGTCAGCATGCGGTACTGCACCTTGAAGAACTTGATGTACAATCCTTCGTTCCGCACCACGTGCCAGCGCAGCATGACCGACTCGTCCGACAGTCGGGTGACATTGGGCGCCGACGGCGGAACCATTTGTTTCTGCTTGCGATTGTGCGTGGGCCGAACGGATGACCTGCCCATGCCGGCGCCCATGCTCTCGCCAGACTGAATCTGTGTGGGATTCACCTGGAGCAGGGTGCCAGCGCTGTGCTCGCCGAGCTCATTCCTGGCAAAGCACTGCACATAGCCGGCATGCCGCTTCTGAACTCTGTGCAGGATTAGGGAGCCGTTGGTCGGCAGCTCCGCTTCAGCATCGTAGACGCTGTTCTCCCCATTCAGCAGCCAGTAGATCCTCGGCGTGGGCGTGCCAGTGGCCGCACACTCCAGTTCCATGAATTCGCCCTCGTTGGTCAGATTGGCGCTGGGCGGGCGCACGATGCGTGGCGCTTGCTGCACCACCAACTGAATGAAGTGCTCCAAGGCAGGCCGTATGCCATTGTCCAGGTAGCAGATGTAGGTGCCCGCATCCCTTGGCTGCAGTGCGCCAATTTGCAGTCCATAGGGCAGCACACGCGTTCGATTGTTGTAAACAGCTCCGGATACGTTGGGGCTGCTCCAAACAGCCGTGGGCGGCGGATAGCCTACGCCCGGGCACAACAGCAGCACAGTTTCGCCTACTCTGGCGAACACTTCAGGGCGCACGCGTTGACCGTGCAGCAGGGCAGGCGATGTGGTTGCCAATGCTGCGGAAGGTACTTGCAGCTCCAAGCGATTGGGCATGGCCAGACGCTGGCCCGAGGCTGTGTTGGTGGCCACGCAGCTGTAGGTGCCGCTGCTCGCTGTGGTGACATGCGGCAGCAGGAGCGTGCCATTGGAGTCACTCACTGTCGAGGCAGCTGGCATCTCGATGTCATTGTAATAGAAGCTCCAGCTGGGCGACGGATTGGACACCACCTGGCCGCAGTGCCAGAGCACAGTGTTGCCTGCCGCCACACGCCAATGGGCACGATGGCCACTCTTGCCGCCGCCGCTGGTGCTGATGGTGGCCAACTCCAGCCGCGCTGTGGTCGAGGTGACGGCCAGCGGTCCAAACCAGGCCACACAGCGATACTCGCCCAGTGTCTCGGGGCGCACGATAACGCGCAGCTTGGATATGTCATTGTCGTGTGTTATTGTTATATTCGAATTGTTTTTGGCGCTGCTCGATTTCAAATACTTGAAGCGTGGCGCTTGGCTGCGGCTCGAGGCGTAGCTCCATTCGAAATGCTCCGGCGGCAAACTGGTCTCACATACAAACACCACCTCGTCGCCAGAGGGCGCCACTGTCGATTCGGGTGCTCGCAGTATTCGCACGCCTGGGCCAGGCGATGGCGACGGCGACGTCGACGGCGAGTTGGCCTGTAAAACCGGAATTGCTGCAAGCAACGACGTCAGCAGTGACAGCAGCAGCGGCGTCGATTTGTAGCGTCGCGTCAGCGACATTTGAAGGCGCTGCTGCAAAAGGTAAAACTAATTATAATGCCAAATCTGTGCAAATTTTACGACTTCAAATCCAAAAAAAAATTGAAAAGCGTATATTTATGTATTAGATGTGTTGCCAGCAGTCGGCAGGTAATGCGCATGCTTACCTGCTTAAGGTGTTCCGTTCCTTTTGTTCGGTTCTCGACTTAAGCTAGCCGACGCGTTTGCGCAGAGTCTGAAGCAGGTTTTTCTTCTTTAATTTTACACAGCCGTATGTTCGCTCATTATATGCTTGTTAATTGTTAACTGGGAAGCGAGTTAATTGTTTTGTTTACAAGTTACCGACATGTATATGCACTTAACAACTTGTACAAATAAACAATAACATTTTATTATTTGCCATCGAAATTGGATGCTGCAAACGCGACTGCGACGCCAGTTCAAGTGTACTGGTTCCATTCAGCAGAAAAATATCTTTGACTGGTTCAATGGTTCATTAGATATGAGCAGTGTGTATGTGTGTGTGGAAGTGCATATGGATGCCAGCGCTTGTACGTGTACGGGTAAGAGCGACAGAGAGAAAAATGGTACCCAGTAGGAAATAAGAGAATGCACTTTATATAGCACATGTTTAACTGAATATTTAAATACATTTAATGTAGGTGTCATTATTTAATGTCTTCACTGGCAAATACTGTACTTTTTTATTTGGTACTATTAAATATATATGTTATTTATTCATTATATGTGCGAAAATGTTGCCTTTTTTCCAACCAGGCTTTCCAAAGAAAACAGGAAAACTGTCCCAACACATTTTACAACTTTATATGAAAACTATGAACAAATAATTTGTTCACTATGGCTTAGATTGCTTCTAGCAAAAGTTAGAGAACAGGTGTAGGAAGAATAAGAGCCTTAATCTTTTTATACAACTTAGTTTATTATATTCACTTAAAAGTATTATTTATTAGCGATTCACAACGGACTAGACAGGTGGCTTTTGCACTTTAGCTAGCTCCGCCTTGAATTTAACAATTGTTTCGCGAGCCAGCTTAAGTTTATCCTTCAAAGTTACAATTTCGCCTTTGACTTTTTGCTTCACATTGACGATGTTGTCCAGGGTTTTGCCTTTCTTTTCCTCAACTGAAATGTTTAAGATATATTTAGAATTAACGTGAAATTATAGCAGCTATTGGTATAATTACAATCTGTGTCATGGTTGAGCAATCCATTGGCACTTTGTTCGGAGAGCGTAAGATAGTGTTGCATTATCTGGGTGGGCTCTTGGAAGACAATTTCCTCATATGATTCGGATACCAGTCCCTTTTTGGTGTCCATTGTCGTGGAGGAGGTCAGCTCGCCGTCCACGACGGGTGACTGGAAGAGCTTCAAAATGTGGTAGCAGGTCACCGGACGTTCGGACGGATCGTTAAAGTAGATCTTGATCACAACTTCGAATTCGCCCCAGCCGGTTTCAGTGATTTCGTATGGGGGCTTGACAACAATGCGATTAGGATTCGCATAGCTCTCGTGCAGTTTAAAGTGTACTTTCTTCACATAAATGGACATGTCCTCATCATAGTAGGGCTTCAGATAAACCTGCCATTGATGCGTGTGCCCATCTTCCTCTCGCTTTTTGCCAAAGGAGCGTGCTTTATTTCCATACACAATCGGCTTTACAATTGTCACGCCTTTTAAGCGTCCTCCCGATTCCGCACCGAATTCAGTCATATTTAATTACTATTATTATTATTAAGTAGTTTTTATTGTTTATTGTTGGTGTGCTCGAAAACAAAACAGACGCTGCTTCTTTAACTTTTGTGATCGAATACTTACATTTTTATTCGATAAGCTTCCATTTCGCTGCAACAAAACATAAACAAATGCGGTATCTCTTTCTTTCGCCGTTAATATCGATATACTCCTTCGATAGTATTGGTGGTTTTTCGTTGTCATCACTAATTGTTGTTTCTTCGCGACGCTCGCGCTTTTTCAGACACAAAAACATTGTAAAAATAATATTTCCTGATTAAAAAGACCAGTTAATACACCAATATGATGGCGCGTCGCGGTGGAAAGCGCATACGCATGGATGATCCGCCTCCGGCTCCAGAATACGACGAGTTACACAGGTAAAACAGATACGAAAACAAGCTCCTCCATGCAATTTTTTGAGAAATTGTTTTCCAACAGCGATGCCCTAAATGAAAGCACATCTGATGCAGATAGTCCAACCAAGCGTATGACACGGCTGCGAGCACGCGGAGGTGTGCGTGACAAGCCGCCAATAATCGATGACGACGAAGATGAATTCTTTGCGCCCGTTTCACGCAAACGGAAGACCCCGCAAACGCGCAAACCGCCAGCAGAGCGCAAGGAGCGCATTGAACGGCCCCGCAAGGATCCGGTGGATAAAGCGCACCACGAACGCATCGATAATGAGCGGGAAATTACAACCGACGAAAACAGTTTATACTATGTTGTGCGCCACTCAAAGAATCCAATTGCGGTAATTATGAATACAATTAACTAGGCATGCATGTATGTGTGTGTGTGTGTTTAAGAGAGAGAGGGAGCAATGCAATGCAATCCAGCTGGAAATTAGAGAGTGCACTTTACATACCACTTACAATAAAAAAATGTGTTTAGTTAATGATCGATGCTATTTCCCCCCTCTGCGAAATTTTTACTAACAAACAAATCAATTTAAAACACAGAGCATCGTTGATCAATGGATTGGACAGTACAAAGCGAATCGGGAAACAGCGCTTGTCGCCTTGATGCAGTTCTTTATAAATGCCAGCGGATGCAAGGGCAAAATATCGGAGGATATACAATATCCCGTTGATCATACGGCTATCATTCGCCGCATGACCGAGGAATTTGACGAAGTAAGCAAGCTTCTTAAATCCCAAAAAGACAAAAAAAAAATAATTATATTCTGTAGGAAAGTGGCGAATATCCATTAATTATGACTGGCACACAGTGGAAGAAATTCAAGAATAACTTTTGTGATTTCGTGCAAACGCTTGTCAAACAATGCCAGTATTCCATTATCTATGATCAGTTCTTAATGGACAACGTGATCTCGCTGTTGACGGGTCTTTCCGACTCGCAAGTGCGCGCCTTTCGTCATACCGCAACATTGGCGGCCATGAAATTGATGACCGCACTGGTGGATGTTGCCCTCCTCGTATCCAATAATTTCGAAAATGCAGCCAAACAGTTCGAAGCGGAACGCGTCAAGGTAAAATGGGTCTTAAAAATGAAGCTTTTAGTTTAGGGATTCAATTGTAATACTTGAATGTATTTTAGTCACGCGATCGGAGGGCATCGGATCGCTTGGACTCATTGATGACAAAACGCTCGGAGCTGGAGGAGAATATGGATGAGATCAAGAGCATGTTAACATACATGTTCAAATCGGTATTTGTGCATCGCTACAGAGACACGCTGCCGGATATACGAGCTATCTGTATGGCTGAGATCGGCATCTGGATGGAAAACTATCCACAAAATTTCCTTGATGATTCCTATTTGAAATATATTGGTTGGACGTTGCACGATAAAATTGGCGAAGTTCGTCTACGCTGTCTGCAGTCGCTGCTGCCGCTCTACGATAAGAAGGAGCTTAAGGGCAAATTGGAGTTGTTCACATCCAAGTTTAAAGATAGAATTGTGGCCATGACACTGGACAAGGAATTCGAGGTGTCCGTACACGCTGTTAAGCTGGTTATCAGCATACTAAAGTAAGTGTCAATATAGAAGCCGAATAATTTTATATTAATGAATACAATTTCAGGATACATCCGGATATTTTGGCTGATAAGGACTGTGAGATCGTCTACGAGCTGGTTTATTCCTCACATCGAGGTGTTGCACAGGCCGCTGCAGAGTTTCTCAACGTGCGTTTGTTTCACCTCACCGCCGACATGGAAGAAACAAAGACAAAACGTGGGAAACTGCGTTTGCCCAATACACCACTTATTCGGGATCTCGTGCAATTCTTTATTGAATCGGAGCTGCACGAGCACGGCGCATATTTGGTGGACTCCTTCATAGATAGCAATGATATGGTGCGCGATTGGGAGTGTATGACAGATCTGCTGCTGGAGGAGCCCGGTCCCAATGAGGAGGTGCTGGACAACAAGCACGAATCCACACTGATCGAAATCATGGTGAGCAGCGTCAAACAATCAGCGTCGGGTGAGGTGCCCGTTGGACGTGCTAGCAATCGCAAGTTTACACTCAGCTCCAAAGAGCTAAAGGCCTTACAAGATGAGAAGGTCAAGCTGACAGAGCATTTCATTGTGACGCTGCCCGCTCTTCTGGAAAAGTATCAGGCTGACAGCGAGAAGCTGGCCAATTTGCTGGCAGTGCCTCAGTACTTTGATCTAAATCTGTATACCACCAACCGGCAGGAGGGCAACCTGCAAGCGCTGCTCGACAAGATCAGCCAGGTAATGTGTATGCACACCGGTCGCGACGTACTGGAGACCTGTGCCAAGACACTGGAATGCCTTTGCGCCGAAGGCAGTGCCACCTACACCCGCTGTAACATTGCTCGCTCCAACATCATCGAGAGCGCGGTCAACAAATACAAGGACACCATCGTCGAGTGGCGCAATCTTATTTTAGGTGAACATTTATAATCTTACTTTATGTATAGAAATAGATTCATAATTGTGTTGTGTTGTTGTTGTTTGCAGGAGAGGAGACACCCAACGAGGATGATATCTACAATATAACCATAGCGCTTAAAGTGTTGTCCATTTTGTATTCGTCGCACAATCTGAATCCGTGGGATCTGTTTAAATCTCTATTCCGTGACGTTGAAGAGGCCCAGTGCAAAGACAATGTTGAGCGTTGTCTGCCCAATGAGGCGCTGGCGTATTGCATAGAGGCCTGTTACTTCTCGATTAGCTGGGGCCTCTACTATGTTGAGAATGATTGCGAAACGTCAAATGTGGCCCAGGTTGTTGGTGAGCTGCGCGGCAATTTGGACAGCTTTATGTCGGCCTGCTTTGAGCTCACACGCGATGGACCCACTGTTCAAATTCAAGAGGCGGTGCGTATCAAACCATTTATTTTATTTCCGGCTTTTGCAAGTTCCAATGTTTTATTTGTTATTGACAGGCCTATCAGTCCATTTGTGATCTTCTCATCATCTACTCCGATCAATTGGCGCGCAGCGAGAGCGAACATATACGCAGCTTGGAATACAAGTCGCGTATGGACGAGCATCTCATCTTGGACAATTTTGTGCAGCACTACGTGTTCTCGTTGAAGCAGGTTGTTGCCCAGGATGAAACACGCATCGAGGAGCTGCACAAGAAACGCAACTTCCTGGCCTGCTATTGCAAGCTAATTATCTACAACATAATACCCACAATGCGAGCCGCAAGCATATTTAAATACTATGTCAAGGTATATCAATTGTGAAAAGCTTAAATTTGATGTGCTATAAATACATTTTAATTTGAATCCCCATTTTGTTGCAGTGTTATAACGAGTACGGCGATATTATTAAGGCGACGCTGGGAAAGGCCCGTGAGATTAATAAAGTCAATTTTGCCATGACGCTGCTGCTGAGTCTAATCACCGTATTTAAGAGCCTGCAGGAGCAAAGCGACGATGGTGTTGTATCAAAGGCCTCACAAGAGTTTATCGATCTGAAAGAGCTGGCGAAACGTTTCGCGCTTACTTTTGGGTTTGATGCGCTTAAGAATCGCGACTCGGTTGCTTCCATACATCGTGGCGGCATTTACTTCGCTGCCAATAAGCAGCCTGATGATCCAGTGCGTGCCCCGACGCGCATTCTGTTTCTGGAGGTGCTCAATGAATTCAATTATAAATTGCTGAAGCAGGATAAGAAGGTGATCATGGCCTTTCTGGACAAGGTCATACCGCCAGGCATGCCCTCGAGTCGGGCCGAGGAGTGGCAGCCGCTGATACTCTATCGGAATTCCCTGCTCCACGGCGAAACGGATCAGGCACCGGTGGCCACACGTCGAGCGTACACGCGCAAGCGCAGGGATCATGGTAAGCGCTGGCAACTAATGAAAGTTTTCTCTGAAATTAAAGCGAACATTATTTATTTTTCAGATGAAGATGACGAGGAGGAGGAAGACGAAGACGAACACAATGATCCCGACTATAGAGGCTGAGATGCTCTAAGACAAATACATATTAACTCAATAATCTATTCACTTAGTATTAAGAATAAAGTGTTATCGTGTAATTTAAACTTTATATAACTATATCCTTTTAAAACAATAACGCGGAATTTAATATACAAATTCGTATAAAATTATCAATTTCGTTGACTTCGTGAACGAGTATTGAAATAATAGATTTTCATATGAACTTTCAATGAGTTCAGGTCGGGTAAATACATATAATTAAATGATGTAATTGTTTATTTGAACTTAAACCTTGTTAGTAATAATTAGCGTCATAATTTTAATGATATACGGACCACCTTTTTCAAATTAGGTTGCAATCTAAGAAACGTGTATAGTAATTTATTGTGCGCTTATCAGTGATATATTTTTCAGTTTGTAGGGTATAAAAACTCCAAGCCCCAAAGCACAAAAATCGATTCGAAAATCAAACGCGAATAATCAAAGGATGTGTTTCCCAACAAAGCGCCTATTCGCAGTGCTATTTGTGATTTTGTGTGCAAGGCTAACGAGGTCCTTAAAATATAAATTTGTTTTGGAAAATGATGAAGTATTTGACGACTGCCCCAATCAACCAGATAATGTTCTCAACATTGACGGATTCTTTGATAAATCGCAATTGACCCTTAAGCCTGATGACGACATATTGTCAGTTTACGGAAATATAACAAGCATTTGGAATATTGAACCTGGGGATCGCATTGAGGCAAGTTCGTTTAACGTTTTTAGAGCTGATTATATCTCTAATAGAACTATTTATTATTCAGATTCGATACGTTATGTATCGATATGATCGAGGAAACTGGCTGCAAACCCCATTCGTGTTGATTGTTCCAGACGCCTGTTCAGTTCTATATGACAAAAGCCAATACTGGTACAAGATTTGGACGAAATACGTGTTTAATGAGGGTGACATGAAAGAAAAATGTTTCAACCCCGGAGTAGGTATTATCCAATATGAGTCTTCTATTATAACAATCTGAGTCTTTGTCTTTTAGACTAAATTTATTCACGAACCGTTCGATCTTGAAATGAAACTCGAATTTACTGGATTGCCTTTTAATGGACGATACAAAATTGTTGCAAATATTTTTGCGCACGACTTAAATAAAGGGCTGCGAGAAACTAGCATTTGTTTTGAATTGATTGGAGAATTTATAAGGCTCTAAATTATATAAATAAAATGTAAATAAAATTCAAATAAATAAAACACATTATCAATATTTCTTCATTTGATGAAATTAATATTATTTTGTTTGTAATACTATTTGGTCGATTTCAAGATTTGAAATTGGGAATATATACTCGGAAATACCCTGCTCATATAAAGTATAATGATTTGTTTGTAAATTAGAAAACACTGTTTCGAAGTCAATCCAATTTTTGGCAACAAAGTTGATTTAACCCCTTGTTATATTGGTCAATAATGGTCAGAAACTCGAATTCTATAATAAGCAGGTCAAAAGTGCAAAACTTGGAGATCCTAGCTATAAAGCTGTGGAAGAAATAGTGTTTTCCGTTGTCCTAAAATTTTGTACCAATTTATAAGATGTGAGATATGAGTCAATGCTCTAGCTACAGACAGACGAAGAGATAGACGAATAGACAGACAGACGGACATAGCAGTTCACAAAACCTATATACTATTTTCACTTCGTGTTTGAACTTAAGCCTTGTTAGTTATAATTAGTATCTCATAATTTTAATGATATCAGGACCACCTTTTTCAAATTAGGTGCAATCTAACAAACGTGTATAGTAATTTATTGTGCCCTTATCAATGATATATTATTTAATTTGTAGGCTATAAGAACACCAACCCCATAGCACAAAAATCAATTTGAAAATCAAACGCGAATAATCAAAGGATGTGTTTCCCAACAAAGCGCCTATTCGCAGTGCTATTTGTGATTTTGTGTGCAAGGCTAACGAGGTCCTTGAAATATAAATTTGTTTTAGAAAATGATGATGTATTCGACGATTGCCCCAATCAACCAGATAATGTTCTCAATATTGAAGGACTCATTGATAGATCTGAATATATTCTTATTCCTGATGACGAAAAATTGTCTGTTGACGGCAATGTTACCTTCGTGTGGAATATTGAACCTGGGGATCGGATTGAGGTAATTTCCTTGAATGCGTTTCTGAGTTGAATATCTTTAATTGAATTATTATTCAGTTTCGATTTGTTATGTATCGATACGATCGTGGATTCTGGCTGCAAACCCCATTCGCGATAAGTGTTCCGGACGCCTGTTCAGTTCTATATGATAAAACCGAATACTGGTACAAGTTCTGGACGAAATACGTGATCAATGTGGAAGACGTGAAAGACAAATGTTTTTATCCAGGAGTAGGTTTCTCAAATATAAATATATATATATTATCCCTAATGTCTGCCTCTTGCAGACTAAACTTATTCACGAGCCGTTCGACTTTGAAATTAAACTTGAGTTTAAGGGACTGCCTTTGAATGGACGCTATAAAATTGCAATAACTGCTTTGGCCTACGACTCGAAACAAGTGCAGCGAGACACTAGGATCTGTTTTGAATTGCTTGGACGTTTTAAGAGGATATAAATTCCAAAAATATATACAAATTTTAAATTATATTCAATACATAAATAGTAAGAATATTTTCAAAATAAAAGCTCTCATTATACAGTAAATAGATAATACTGGTTCACAATTCAAAATATAACTATACAGAGTATACCCTGAGCCCAGTTCTATGTATGTATGTATATATAGATATGTTTAAATATGAGATATCGTAGAACAATTATAGACTTCTAATCCGCTCGCCTCTTCCTTTTCCTGTTGTGTTTTCCATCATCATCAAATTTTGGAGAAATGCTGCCAATTCTTTAATTTTGTTGTGATAATTTTTGGACGAAACTGGCAGCACTTTTCTCCTATGCCTTTAGAGGCGTGGTAAATCAGCAAACACTATATCTTTCAGTTAATTGTGGCTTCAACTTGCCTAGACGGAAACTCAGATGGTTATGCTGCAATTAGATATTATCGATAGCTTTAATCCCTTCATATTCTATATAGAAATAATACAAATATATATATATATAAATTCTTTTAACTACAGCCTCTTGAATTCCCCCAAAACTTGGACACAGATGCTTGTGTCCCGCTCCACATTTTGTTTGTCAAAAGCTCTTAAGGTGGTTATACAATTGTATCGTCCATTCATAGGCAATCCAGTAAATTCCATTATAACGCTTATGTTGAACGGTTCATGAAGGAATTTAGTCTGCAAGAGGAAGATTCGTGTCGTTAATTTCAAATATAATTTAATCAGATAATACCTACTCCGGGGTAAAGGCATTTGTGCTTTATTTCTTCCCTATTGGCCACATATTTTGACCAATATTTATACCAGTACTGACCCTGGTCATAGAGAACTGGACAGATGTTAGGTATAGTTATTCCCAGTGCTGTTTGGCGCCAACTACCACGATCGAACTTGAATAAGCTAGATTTTATCTGAGTTACAATGCAAACGTAAAGATATTATTTCACTCAAGTGTTGATGTTGAGGTTGAGGTTACCTCAATGCGATCGCCAGGTTGAATATTCCAGAGAGTTGAACCATTGCCCGAAACTAATATTACATCGTCAAGCGGGGTGAGGATCAATTCAGATCTATTAACGAGTCCGTCAATGTTGAGCATATTGCTTGACGCATCTTGGCAGTCATCAAAGAACTCATAATCCTCAGGAACGAACAAGTATTTCAGAGAACTCGACTGCCTGGCCAAAAAAATAACAAGAAACACTGCGTATAGACACTTTAAAGGGATCCACATCGTTAAGGTTTTCGAATCAGTTTCGAATTGAATTTTGCGCTAGTCGAATTACTGCTTTTATACTCTACAAATTGATTATATAACACTGATAGGGCTCAATAATTAACTAGATTTATTTCTAACTTGAAAGAGGTGGTCCTGGCAATTATCTAATTATGATAATTAGTTATTTGAAACAAGATTTATGTTCTATTTAATAACGCAATTAAATTGACTGATTATTATATTTAAGATAAATAGTTTAAACAGCATGATTTATATGATGAATTTCGTGTTTGTTTTCGGTGTTTTTTATACCCTTGTAAAAAGGGTACATTAATTTGGATCAGAAGTTTGCAACACCAGAAGGCAGCATCCCCGACCATACAAAGTATATGTATTCTGGATCAACGTAGTCTCCTCCTGAAGCTTTAGACTGCTGAGCTGAAATTTTGGACACAGTCGTCTTTCTGCTGCATAGTATATCTCGTCATCATCCAGATGGACCACTATATTCTTTAGCTCCCATAGGACAGATCGGTTTTAAGAAATGTTTTTGTAGGAAAAAGTTTGTAGTTATTGAAGTCTTAGACTTGAAGTTTGGAATATATGCCCGTTTATCAGTGTAAAACACAGTATCTTCTATAATATTACATCTAGAAGTATATACATTCGCGTCTTTGGGACGTGGCAAAAGGGAGAAAACTATATCTTCCAAAGTTGTACAGCTAAAGTCTGAAAATTTGATACCTAGGTTACTATTGCCCACCTCCATAGATTAACTAAAAGTCATATAGATCCGCCTCTTAGGGGCAGGGCAAATCGGTAAAAACTGAGGTCCAAAATTAGTAAATACGTCAATCTTAATCTGTTCTTGGGAAATTAGCAAAACAAATATTTATATCCTTTACAAAGGTATTACGAAATTTCGGGTTGGTCCGAGATATAGTTTTCGAGGTATGATCACACTGTATCTTTTACAGTTTCAAAGCTAGAGCAAAAACTGATATATCCCTGGAATTAGGAATCTTAGTATATTTATTATACATTCTACATTATTTATTTTATGATAAAATAAAGCTCAATAAAAATAAATTAAAAGTAAATTTAAGCTCAAATTCGTAAAGCTCAATGTCAATTGTTTTTAGGTCCTAACTTTTTGAATAGCAATCGAAAACAGGCTTAGATCAAATTCCAAAAATTGTAGCAATAAGATACAGAGATAATGTTTATTAGTTGATTTCTTAATCGAACAAGTTTGAAAAGTTATCACATCAGAAGAGATATCCAATATACTCTTTTTTTTTGGTGAGCCTGTATAAAATCATATAGAAAAAAAATTAGAAATATCCCGAAGTGCCAAAAGAGCTAATCCATGGCCCAGTACAGGACTGTCGACCTATCGATTTTCCGGACCGATCTCTTCTTCTTGAAAGATTCCCACAACAAACTGTATTTATTATTATTATTTAAATAATATTGGAATATGATATTATTTTGGTACGATATACATATTGACAATCAGTAATTATATATATATTTTTTTCATTTTAAATTTGTTTTTAGTGACATCTCTTAAGTTTTACATAAATTGAATTCTGTTGAATTCTCCCAAGACTTCTAAACAAATGCTAGTATCCCTTTCCATATCGTTTGGGCCAAAAGCCTTTATTGTGGAAACAACTTTGTATCGTCCATGTAGAGGCAATCCAGTAAATTCGAGTTTCAATTCAAGATCGAACGGTTTGTGAATAAATTTAGTCTAAAAGACGAAGACTCAGATTTTGACAACAGAAGACTCATATATATAGGATAATACCTACACCGGGGTAAAAACACTTATCTTTCACGTCTTCCAGATTTATTAGGGATTTGGTCCAAAACTTGTACCAATATTGTGTTTTGACATATAGAAGTGAACAGATGTTCCGAATATTTAATGTGAATGGGGTTTGCAGCCAGTTCCCACGATCGTATCGATGCATAACATATTGGATCTGAATATTTAGTAAATTATAGATATAAATCAATCCAAAAAACGAAATTACCTCAACGCGATCTCCAGGTTCAATATTCCAAACGAAGGTAAGATTGCCGGAAATTGACAATTTTTCGTCATCAGCCGCAAGGAATAGTTGAGATCTATCAATGAGTCCGTCAATGTCGAGTTCATTACTTGACGCATGTGGGCATCCCGCAAAGAAATCAGAATCTTCAGGAACGAATAAGTATTTTAGAGAGCTCGATTGCCTTGCGAGCAAAATCAGAAATAACACTCCGTATAGACACTTTAAAGAGAACCGCATCGCTGGAACCCAATTCTGAATTAACTTTGGAGCAAATGGATTCGTGTTTTTATACGCCAGATAACTGATAATTTAATTAATTATTACCTGTTAGATCGTTTCTAATTTGAACAAGTAAGAACGTTGCAGTCGGGCGCCACCGACTGCGTCAGACTCTGTTCCTGTTAAAGGTGTGTAGGCTCAATAAATATGTAGACCGTCCGTCCGTCTTTCCGTATGTTTGAATGCGAGATTATTGAGATTCCTTTTTTGAGCATGTATTTTACATCAATTTAGCTACAGTCATACAATTTTACATATAGCTTTTTAAAAATAAAATACTATTTTGGTTTTTATTATATATTTTGGATACTGGCTCCACATTTCACAAAATCAATTTAATAAAAGTTTAGTTGCAAATAAAGCTACATTTACATTTTTTTTAATTTTTTAGGTAAAGCCGTATTTTTAATAAAATATAAGGATTTATGCAGAAAGTTTTATCAAAATCAATTAAGTAACATAGAAGTTATAATAATAAAAAAAAAAACATTTTAATAAATGATAATATCACGCGGCAGCGATGGGAGTAGAACCTGGGTCACGCGCTTCGCATGCCACCGACTCTACCCACTACACCACGGCGTCTCTTGTGCCAAATTGAGTTTGGTGTGTTGATTTGGTTAAACAGACTTGCCCCAGTTAGGTCAACTAGAATTTGTTTTAATAAATATAAGGATTTATGCTGAAAATTTTATCAAATCCATTAAATAACATAGAAGTTATAAAAAAAATAAAAAAAAAAATTTTATTAAATGATAATATCACGCGTCAGCGCTGGGAATCGAACCTAGGTCACGCGCTTCGCATGCCACCACTCTACCCACAACACCACGGCGCCTCTTGCGTGGCTATGTGCCAAACTGAGTTTGGAAGTGTTTTGATTTGGTTAAACAGACTTGCGTTGTGGTAGCGAAGACCCTGCTTCAATCCCCAGTTAGGTCAACTAGAATTTGTTTTACGGAGGCTTACATTATGATTATTATTATTTTTTTTTTTTTCGTAAATTTTAATTTCATGAACAGTAACCCACATGTCAAATTTGGATGCTCTACGTCTAACACTGTAGGAGATACAGTTTTACCCTATTTGCCATGCCCCAAACGGGCGTAGCTATATATAACATATATTTTTGGGTAGAGGTTGGATACTAGTATATATATTCCAAGTCCCAACTCTTTGATGGAAATATTGCCGAAATTATCACGGTTTTAGTAAAAGATATAGTAATTCCCGATTTGCCACGCTCCCAGAATACGTGGATACATAACTTTTGACTTATCTTAAGAGGAGGTCAACAGTATCCCACATGCAAAATTTGAACGCTCTAGCTCCAAAACTGTAGGAGATACAGTTTTATCCGATTTGCCACGCCCTTAATGGGCGTAAATATCTATAATATATATTTTTGATTCCGGGTGATCTACTTGCACATGTATTCCAAATTTCAAGTCTCTAGCTCTTATAACGCTCAAAATATTATAAGATTTATACAAATCGCTATATATATATTCCCGATTTGGTACGCCCCCAGGGGGCGTGGGTATATAACTTTTTGATGTAACTTAAGGGAAGGTCAACAGTAACCCACATGTCAAATTTGGATGCTCTAGCTTCAAAACTGTAGAAGATATAGTTTTATCCGATTTGCCACGCCCACAATGGGCGTAGATATATAATCTATATCTTAAAACGTCCGCGTAGTGTACACGAATATATATTCTAAATCCCATTTCTTAGACTGCAATATTGACTAAAATAACAGTGTTTTAGTCTTAATAGATATAGCATTTCCCGATTTGCCACGCCCCCTGTGGGCGTATCGGAAAAATACTCAAACTTGATCTGACGCGGATACACACGAGTATATATTCCAAATTACAAGTCTCTAGCTTCTATAGTGTCCAAATGCTGCGCGTTCATACAGACAGACGGACAGACGGACAGACGGACAGACGGACAGACGGACAGACAGCAAGACGGACATTGCACAAATCCAATAGACTCTTTTTCCCTTTGGGAACAGAGTCTAAAAAGGTGGTCCTGGTATTTATCTAATTATGATAAGTTTTATTAAACAAGGTTTATGTTCAATTTAATAAGGCAATCGACCAAATTTTATATTTCCGTTATATAAACTATTATAATATATAAATTTTGTATTTTCTGTTGTATAAACAGATAAAAAACCATGGAAAGCGAATGAGTTATTTATAATTCTGTTTTGATTTTAAATATTTTTATATTTATTTATTTATACACTTTGTTTAGTTTAACTAATTCAGTTGAAATAAATATACAATTAAATTTCCCTTTGGGCTACTTCAATATAAATATTATAACTAAAATAGATGTGAAAAATTTAACAAAACAATATTATATTTAACATAATTGGTAAAATAATATTAATGTCTTTTTAATAAATACTAATTTGTTAAAATTGTCTGCATTTAAATAATAAAAACTTAGTCTTGCTCGAGAGATTTAAAGTTAGCTTTGATGAACAATATTTTGGAAACATTTTCGGGGCATAGACCCAATTGCATATCAGTATATAGGAATTTAGATATATTGAATAGACGCTCGCTGGCAATACTTGCGGCGGGGGTGGATAGATATCGTTTTACAATCGGAAACAAAGAGGTGTACTTGTTATTGGATCGCCACCAGATTATGGGATCGCTTTGGCGCTCAACCCTTGGCTCGGAGTTGTATAAATACAACAGATTTTTGAGCTGCGATTGCGAATGTAGCGATGTGGATGCTTCAGAACTGCTGTTGGATAGTGTGAGCATATTGTCAAGAAAAGAATCAATCTTTGATTCGTTTTTAACATTGGAGACAGCTTTGACGATCTTCATTGGCGGCTGCCACTGCTGAAGCTGGGTCCTGCACAGCTGGGCCAGAACCTCCTCCGTCACCAGCTGTGCCTCCTGCTGTGTGAAGAATGCCTGCTTGTACCGGGGATCTAAATATGTGGCCATTAGATACTTGATATCTGTGGTAACTGTGGAGCACCTCGATTCCAACTCCTCGAGCAGCTTTCGTGCAAACGAGCAAATCGTCTATAAGAAATTAAAAGTTAATTTTACTTTCTTTTAAAATAAAATAAAATTATAATTTGAGCAGTTTACCACTGAGGACACAAAGTTGTGGACGTCTGTGCGAAGTGAATCCCGTAGTGCTGCTATCAGTGGTATGACAGAGGAAGCCGTCGCAGAGGTCTCACTCCAAATATTGACAATTTCCTCGATTGGCTGTATCACTCGATTGCCCAAATCAATATCCAGCCATTCATCAGGATAAATCTTGACCATGTTGAACTCCTCCGCATAAAGTGAGAGCGCATCTTTCAGTTTGAGCAGGCGAGCTTTTAAACGAAAGATCGCGTTCCAGCTCAAGCCGTTTTCATTGGGTTCCATCAATTGCATTGGCTCGCGATTCAATCGCTTTTCGTGAATATATTTCAAATGATTAAATGCTATGTGGGATTGCTCAAAGTGTTTCGCAATTTGAAGGCACTTGGCATCCAACTGCTTGAGATGTTCATTCGATTCGAGTGCGCATTTCACGCAAAGCCTTAGCAGGTGAACACTGCACTCGACGAGAGCTCCTTGTGTGCAAGTGCCCTCATCTCTGATGATGCAATTAATCTTCTCCTTGGGTAGCTGCAGCTCCTGGCATACATTTGAGATGATGATACGAATTCGACAAGCGACGTCTTCAGTGTGGCGTCCATCTAGAGCTTCGCACTTCAAGTGGAACTGCTTAGACTGGAAGTCACTGGAAATGCCATGACAGCTTAAGCTAAGCAAGCCCTGGCCACCAGTTCCCCAAAAAACGCTTGTCGCCAGCGAAATAGAATCCAACATGACGAGTTGTTGCTTCAGTTGTGTCTGCATGCGCCGATATACGTCTTGACATAGCATATTTTCATAATAGCTTATGGTATTAATTGCATATCGGGGCTGTAGAACTTTAATGAAGTTCACAAATCCAACGCTATTTATTAAACTAAAGGAATAATCATGCTGCGCTATCATTAAAGCCAATTTCTCATCGCTCGCATAAGCCTCGTCCGTGTCGCTATGTCTTTGTACTTCCAAAGGATCAGCATCCTGAAAAAAAAATAGAAATTGTCTTAGTAAACGTGTGAACCCCCGTCTCAAACTGTACAAGAGTTTTTTTTACGTGTAATTGCAAGTTCGTGTGAGCGGATGTGCTATCATTTATTTCCGTTTTCACCATGTACTTGAGGTCGTTTTCGGATAATGTTAGAAATTCGGCAGGATGCTTGCTCTTTAAATGATTTCGCAGACATGTTGTGCCGCGACCCTTACGTGAATAATTTTTGTGGCACAGGCAACAAATTGCGACGGTATCGCTTTCTTTATAGAAAAAGTTCCAAACCCGACTCTTTTTGCTCATTATTTCTTTTGCGGATACTCCGCTTTACATCCGTTTCGTCGCAGCCCTACAACACAACTTACGATAACACACAACGATTACGATAACTTTAATTGCACACAATTAGAGTTGCCACTCTTTGCTGTAGCTTTCTATCGAATTTGTTCCATCAATTACGTTGTGTTTTGGCGCGCACGCGACACTCAGAAAACAACAATCATTTGTTTATGTACGCGATGCCTTGCAACATGGAATTGCCAAGAACGCCAGATGAGCTGACAGCACAGGACAATGCTAGTTGGAAAGAGTTACTCAACGATTCCACAAAATGGCACTCCATTCCGCTGTTAAATCACACACCTCTGCACAAATTGAAGGATCAGGGACTGGTGCGTTTTCGGGGCATGGTGCAGGACATGATGGATCCTGAAATTTACTTGGAGCGCTACGAGGTGAAACTAGCCAGCGGCAACACACGTCTACAACCAGGCAAATACCGTGACTGTCTGCGGCTGGACAAAGATGAGGAACTGGACTACAATGCCGAGAGCAATGTACATGGAGAGCGACGTACATTGTTTGTGATCTCGGTACCTGGTCTCAATGACTGGGCCAAAGAGCATGAAAAGCAGTGTAACCCACAGTCAGAGCAGCTGCCTAGTGAACAAACAGTAAGAAGTGGTGTAAAACGTGCGCTGGATGAACAGGAAGACATGGAAGTAGACAAAGCACATGAATCTAACAGCATTAGCTCACTCAAAAGGCAATGTGTGAATGTTGAGGACAAATCAAAAACTACTGCCAGCAGCTCCGCAGTGCTAGGCACTGATTATCTGCTCAACTCGCCGCTGCCCGATCGTCCAAGCATGGCCTGCATGGTGAAGGTCTACGAGGACTTTGATAAATACACATTAAACTCGCTGATGGATTTTGTGGGCTTTCTGTCGATCGATCCAGCACTGGACGCCTCCACCCTTGACGTTGAGGCAATGAAAGATGTGGGAAGCCTTGCCGAGTTGCAGGCACAGAATCCATCGCCGTTTCTAATACCACGTCTACATGCGTTTGCCGTCAAGTCTTTGGGCCATGCCAATCCGTTGCTGGATCAGAGTCTGCAGCAACCCGCAGCTGGTGAGGTGCTGGCACCACAGTCTTTGGAAACGATACACAAGGATTTGCGCATGCTGCTCAAACTGTGCCTATTCGAGGACGAGCTTGCTGCCGAGTATCTACTCTGCCATCTAATCTCAACAGTTTACAGTCGCTCCGAGATGCAGAGCATTGGCAAGTTCGCATTGAACATCTGCAATTTGCCCAAACAGTGCCTACAGCAGTATACAACGAAGCTATACGAGGTGCTGGAGCTGCTGTTGCCTGTCAGCCACTATCTGCCCATGTCCCTGGAAATGATGAACACGGCCGCCTTTACACCAAAGTAGGTAAAAGTTCAATTTGAATCCTGATGGTTTACAGCAAAACTTTTACTTCTTCCACAGAAAGGATTATGACACAAACAAGCTGGTCTCCGGACTGCTGCAGTTGGCGCCCCACACACATCTACTGCTGGACGAGACGCGCATGCAGCAGGGCAAGCTGGAGGCGAATGGCGTACATGCCATCCAGCATCTGGCAAACCTAATCAACAATCAGCAGCTTAAGTGCGACTTTCAGTATTATCAAATAGATTACAATGTGGATATTCCGGTGCTGGTGCTCAGCGAGGGACGCAGCATGCTGCCAGTAAGCAGTTGCCATACAGAAGTGGAGCTATTCCATACCACTAAAATACCCTTTTCATTTGCAGAGCGACTTTGTGCTGCCCATCACGGCCGATGGCAAGTCTATTGAGATGTTTGAGGAATCTCTGAAAGCTGCTCTGCATTATCTGCAGCCCGGGCGCTTGCAGCAGTTCCGCAACTATTTGACCATGTCGCGAATTGCCCAATTCAGCGTTAGCGAGGAGCACACGGAAATGATACAGCAGGACTTTGTGGACATGCGCAAGGCGAATGTGAAGAGCAATGCCGATGATCTGCATGGCCTATTGGTCTTGTCACGTCTCCTGGGCATAGCGCGCGGCTGTTCCGCTTTGGATAAGGAAACCTGGCACATGGCCACAGAATTTGAATCGAAGCGTCGCCTGCGACTGCAAGCGTTGCCCAAGTCGAGCGTTCCCATGCGCAATTGAATTGAAGAATTGTAATTTTCTAAGTATATTTTTAAAATAATTAAATTAAGTGTTTTTTATTTGCTGCGACTCTTTCAAATAAACATTTCGATCGAGTCGCAGTTTCTGAAAGGCGCGAAACTTGTTTCGTCCGTTTATGTAGAACAACGACTCCTGATATGTGAAGGGCACCACTTCATGGACGTTCTGGTTAGCCTGATAGACGATATATAGTGCGTTCGTCGTCACGTGCTGCCTGTTGGTTCCATCCAAGACCTGCACAATTGTCATCATCTGAATATACGTTTCGAAAGTGTACACCACATAGGCAGTCACTTTCAGGAATGAGTTCACCTTCATTGGCTTGTAGAACAGAACATCCAAGATGCACTGGAGCATTGGTGCCCGGCCAGCATAAAGATTGGCCGCAATCGAACTGATCTCAACGGCCGTGCGCATTACGAACCCACCAAAGATGTGATTGTGCGAGTTGAGATTGTCGGGAAAGGCGCGCAGCACGGTTGTTTGATTGGACTCGGACATCCATTTGCAATTGGGTGGCAGTTCGAGATGGTACATATTTCGAACATTCGTGCCCTGGACACGCTTGAAGATCTCGAACATCAGCTTCTCGTCGTCCTTGGTGGGTCTGATATTCAGCTCGGATCGCTGTTGTCTTAGTTTGCGTTGCTTTTGCCGACGGATGGCAAACTCGTAGTAGAGTTTTTCCTCCTCGTTGGCGGGCTCAAGCGGATTAATTGGTGCCGGTCCCGTGTTAGTCGCATTGCGTGCGATCATCATAAAGATGGCTTTGACAATGGTGCGAAAATTCTGTTGCATATACAAGGTTATCTCCATGGAGCTCATGCCAGTCCACGAAACATGGCCACACAAGTCGATGTCCTCAGAAGTCGAGATGTTGTTCACATTGTCAAAGTCAATGCTATCGACCATCAGGGTGACAAATACATAGGGCAATGGGATACCTTTTGGCAGTTTCGGCAGACTCACATGACGATGACAGATCCACACTGAGAGCCTGGCATTTGTAGGCGTCATAAAGCAGGGTTGCTCCAATCCCTAAACTTACCTGCAAACAGATCCAGCTGCTCCAGCAGACGTCCCATGCGCATTTGCCGCAGATGATTGACAAATTGCTCCCGGTTCGAGCTCGAGCTTAGTGGCACTATAGCAGTCGTAAAGGAGTCCATCATGCTGCGGCTGGGCAAATCCTCGCGCTTCGGCGTATACCTGAGCAGAGCTGAACGGCACTTGGGTATCGCATAGTAGCCCGGCTCCAAGCCAATTTGCTTCTGAATATTCTTATTCACTATGGCAGACCGTGTTAAGAATGGAAATAAAACCGGGGGAAAACACTTTAAGCTTTTACCATCTGACATTGTGCCGGAACAGTGGCCAGATTGGAAGGCCTCAAATTCACATCCATCGTTCCAACTGCGCCGACCAGGAGACTGATGAAAACTCTGCGAGCAGCCTACGCACGTTTCACACAGAGGTCGAAGAATTCGGGGTACCGTATACACGGACCTTGTTCTTCTAAGCAGTCCGACCATCTCAAAGTATCATCCAATAAAAAGTTGGCTTCAATTTAGAATAACATTCCAAATACTACTAAATTTTAAAACATTTTTCTTAAATATTGTGTGGGAAAAAAGAAAATGGTCTAATATAATTAAAGTCGGAAGAGAAAAAAAACTTAAAATTAAATTAGCAGACTAAAAAAGAAAAGTTTTAGTACTTTAATCATTTATGCAACTACATTTTATGAAATCTATTTTATTTTTCAAGTGACAGCTTCTAAAATAAAAGATTGTTAAATATATTGAATCTAGAATTTAAGTCAATAGATTCAATTTTCGATCAAAATAGACTTCAGTATACCTGCTAAGAAAAAAGCTGAAAAAATCAACACATACCTAGGGCTTTATAAGGATTTTCATTCATTTCACAGTTTAAGTGAACAATAAATAGATATTTGCATAGATATCATGCCTGATATCACATGCAAAGTCAATTTCACAATCAACGAACCTTTGCTCCAATATTTGTTAGATTTAAAATATTTTTTGTTTTACAAGTCGCGGGGGTTCGTAATGGAGCTTCTGCTATAAGTTCTATAAATGTTGAAAATTTGCACGATCATCATTAACGTACTTGATGTTCAATTAAAAAATCTCTGTGAACAAATAGATGTCACCTATTATAAATAGTAGAGGAACACATTTAAAATGTTTTTGCTACAAGCTTTCGACTATGGTATACCCTGTACTAAATAGACTATTTTTTATTGTTGGAATCATAACAATATTAGCAAAAAAAATAATTTAATTTAAATAGTAAGCTATAATAAAAAAAAAATAAGTAACTAAACTATTTAAATAATTAGCAGAGAAAAAAGTTGTTTAAATAATATATAAGAAAAAAAGTTGTTTAAATGATGGTAAACTACAGATACAAAATAAAATTAAAAAAATAAGTAAAAGTTAGACATAAAATAATAATAAAATCGTCAACATAAAGAATCAAGATTACATGAAATTAAAATGATTAAGCTATTTACCCACTCAAAAATGATTTTACGTTTGATAGTATATACCATGGGTGGCCTGTGCTAGTGAAATAAATACGCATTGTAATCATGCGTGGGCAACCCAACATTTCTTATTTCGTCACAATTTCGTATTACCCGCTGTACAGGCAAAAAAAAAGTGCGTTGTCATCGTTATGCTAGTTTTTGATCATTTGAAAGCTTAGAAACAGATGGGATCCACAATGTGGATTCCACATTACCGTTC
Organism: Drosophila gaucha; assembly: GCA_035045545.1. Classification (NCBI taxonomy): domain Eukaryota; kingdom Metazoa; phylum Arthropoda; class Insecta; order Diptera; family Drosophilidae; genus Drosophila; species Drosophila gaucha. The sequence goes on from JAWNOY010000099.1 coordinate 6,180,788, forward strand.
CACAAACACACATACTTATAAGGTTTGGAAGCGGTGCACAGCTTTAGTTGAATTGATTGTGTGGAAACGTTCACAGCAAAATGTCGAAGATCGTGCTTTATGGAATTGATATGTCGCCGCCGGTGCGTGCTTGTTTAGTAACGCTCAAGGCACTGGAGCTGCCCTTTGAGTACAAGGTGGTTAATTTGGGTACAGGCGAGAACCGTACGCCGGAATACTTGAAGATGAATCCACAGGGCACGGTGCCAGTGCTGGATGACAACGGTACAATCATAACGGATTCGCATGCCATATGCATTTATTTGTGCGAGAAGTACGCCAAGACAGATGCGCTTTATCCCAAGGACTTGGTGAAGCGCACTGAAGTCAATCAGCGTTTGTTCTTCGATGCCAGTGTCATCTACAAGGCGCTGTGGAATGTGAGCAGCATCTTCTGGATGAAGGGCATCACTGAGGTGTCCAAGGAACGGACCGACAATGTTCACGGGGCTCTCCGCTTGACCGAAACTCTCCTGGAGAAACCTTACATCGCTGGCGATACGTTGTCCATTGCCGACTTCTGCTGTGCCGCCACTGTCTCATCGATTCCCGCAGTTTTCGACATTGATGCACAGAAATATCCCAAGATCACCGCTTGGCTCGCCCGTCTCAGTAAGCTGCCTTACTTTGAGGAGTTCAACAATGCGGGTGCCAAGCAGTATACAACATTCATGAGAAGCCAATGGACCAAAGTGGAGCTCTAAGTTAATTTAAAGAATTCCAATACGAAAATACCAGTAATTAATAAATAACAAAATATGTAAACAAACTTTATGTGGTAGCACAGAAATCTAATGCGCATTATTTATGGTTTCTTAGGTCGGATTGCTATATTTATACCCTTGCAAAAAGGGTATATTAATTTTGGTCAGGAGTTCGCAACGCTGAGAAGGAAGCATCTCCGACCATATAAAGTATATATATTCTTGATCAGCAAGACGAGCTGAGTTGATATAGCCATGTCCGTCTGTCCGTCTGTCTGTCTGGATCAACGCAATCTCCTCCGAAACTATAAGAGCTACAGAACTGAAATTTTGCACATAGGCTGGAATGTGCTGCAGGCATTGTATATCTCGGAATCATCCGGATCGGATGAATATATCCTATAGCTCCCATAGGACAGATCGGTTTTAAGAAATGTTTTAGTGGGATAACTTCGACGTTATTAAAGTCAGAGACTTGAAGTTTGGAATATATACTCCTGATATGCACCCAAATACAAAAAGATATAGATTATATATCTACGCCCTTTTGGGGGCGTGGAAAATCGGATAAAACTATATCTTCTACAGTTTTGAAGCTAGAGCATCCAAATTTGAAAAGTAATATACCTTTGGCCTCCCCTTCAGATTGATCAAAAAATTATATATCCACGCCTACTTGGGGCGTGGCAAATCGGGAATGTCCATATAGTGCTTAACATAAATATTCCAATATTTTGGATGCTGTTAAAGCCAGAGACTTGAAACTTAAAACATATATTTGTATCAACCACCCCTACAAAAAAAGATAAAGAATATATATCTACGCCCATTAGGGGCGTGGCAAATCGGAGAAAACTATTTCTTCCAAAGTCTTATAGGTAGAGCTTCAAAATTTTATATATAGGTTACTGTTGCCCTGCTCAATAGATTGCCCAAAAACGATATATATCCCATTGTTGGGGGCGTGGCAAATCAGAAAAAAAACTGTATCTATATCCTTTGCAATTGCAAGGGTATTACCAAACTTCGGCATGGCCGAAGTTAGCCCATCCCTCTAGTTTTGTGCACATATAATTGTCTTATTTCTTCTCTTCCTGAGTACTTATATCTAGATTGAATATTGCCGTGATGTTTAATTTAAAGTATAAAAGATTCTAATAAAATAACATTGTTAGAAATAACACAATTGAATTGGAATTGAGTGAATTGCCGCCATTATGCCGCTAAATAATGAGCTGCATACCGTGCGCAAATATTCTTATCGATATAAATATTTGTTATCGATAGGGTAAGTTCATCGATTTTTCAGAGCATTCGCCAACGAATGGTAGTATAAACAAAATGAGTAAAAATAACAAAGTAGTTTGGACAGACGAGATTTTGTTTTTTATTATAAAACATGTGAAAGCAGCGCCATTCGTTTGGGATCACTCCCATCCCCAGTTTGCATACAAATCCAAAAAGGCGAAATTCTGGTCCCTTCTTGCAGAAAAAGTTAACGCCTACGGTGGATTTTTTTCGGCCACACCAATTACAAAGGGTAACCAGATAAATTTATTCTAAAGTTATCATACTAAAGAAATATTGTTATGATTCTAGAGGCATTGCAAAAGAAATGGACGAATATGAAGACATATTATTTGTTCGAGGAAAGCAAGTCGAGGAGAATCGGTTCAGATGCAGAAAATTTCAGCACCACATGGAAATTTAGGTCAACTTTATCATTCTTGAGTTCGGCTCTCGACACACCTGTTCGAGCACAGCAAAATACGCCGGGAGTGAACGCATGTAGCACGACTCTACCTCCGAATGCAAGCGAGAGCAGTTTTGATCTATCTGAAGACGATCCACTAGCCACCCAAGACTGCCAGCCACCTAATATTACAATAAAAACGGAAGAGCCGTCTGCCGAAGACTCGCCAACAATAAATGAACCTGAGAATGAAGAAGAAGAAACCTTGCCACCTATAAGAAAAAGGCCAAAAGAGTTTCCAATCATAGAAGTCCGATCTCCCAGAAAAGCACTCAAAGCGTATTTCTATCATTATGGCATGACTGTTGCCCAAGATTTGGATCAACTGGATGAGGACTATAAAATAGACGCTAAACTGGAAATAATGCAAATTATTGCCAAATACAAAAGAGAACAGTACTTAAATCAAACTGATAGCTAAAGAAATAAAATTAGAAATTCATAAGAATCTTAGTTTCTCTATATTTTGAACACTTTGGATAAAGTTCGAACCTTTTGTTGAGAATACTGACACAAAACACAACCGAATTTGCCAACCACAACAAAGAGCAAAAATAATAATCGTCAGGTTTAACAGCACTAACAATCGGCTGCAAAACATTGCAAGCTATCGATAGCCATAGGAACAGCTGTGATTAACAGCAGTGCAGGCAGCAGACTTCAAAGGAAACTGCCTTCTCTGCCAAGTGTAGTGTAACTGTTCGTAGTATAAGAGTGTATAAGAGGCGAGCATAATGTCAAATAGACATTTTTTGTGACAATTTAAATAGTGTAAAATATTTTATTTTTTATGTAACGAAAAACAAAAAACGAGGAAAAAAGACAATCTGCGCGCAAAAGTGCCTCTGTGCACAAACGCTAGCCGCAAAAGCTGTGCGCCAAATCAATTTACAGCGCACACAACGCGTAACGTGAAAATCGATTTCAGTTTTCGTCTGCTGTTGCCAGCAGTCTGCTGTGCACACTCAATTAATGTACAATTGTACAATTAATTTCATTCCACCTCCACACAGCAAGTGCAAAATGCACGCTCCCTCAGTGGCGAGGCCAACGCTGGCTCGCTGCTGCAGCTGGAAAAGCTTCCTGCGTCTGCTGACGCTCTGCGCCCTCCTCGCTGGCTGCAGTGCAGCCGACACGGACATAACGCTCGATGCGAAGGCGACGCTCAACCATCGCATTCAGAGTCTCGATTTGCTGGTATTCGTATTCTTATTGGCCCTAACCGTACTGACCATTTGGCTATTCAAACATCATCGCGTTTCGTGGCTACATGAGACCGGATTGGCTGTTATTTATGGTAAGTGAGCGATTCCGACAGCTCACCTGGCTAACATACCTACATACACACGCTAATTATTGACGTTTTTTATTATTATTATCGGGTATTCTTCGTATTTCATCATTTCTCCTCTGTGGCTATCATTGACCCTATCATTGCCACCTGCAGCTTTCATTGTCGCCTCTTTGTCTCCCTAGCATTCGCCACACATCAAACTGCCAACCATATATAAAAATACATAAATAAATATATTTAAATGCGCTTATGCGCATACGTAATTACGTATTTTTACACTTTTCGTGCACATTCCCCGATACCAGCCCCAAAAGGGTGGCTAAAATGTATAGAAAAGCCAAAACTCGCGTTTGTAATCGGAACTGCAAAGCTTTTAAGTCCCGCATATTATACAAAAATAGACGTTTCGATGATATACGAACCTGTTATTTGAAACCAAAATTACACATGACAGCACAAAAATTCTTTGCTGCATCTATTTCTTTAGATTCTGCAAACAAAAAATGCAATTCAGCGAACTTTTTTTTGCCGTTACAAGACTTGCATGCTTCTGTTACAGTGCACATTCACTAACGGCAACAGATGAAATCGAAGTTTTATGGCACTTAAAATATCTCAGGACTTACTTACACTTTACATTTTCAATAACAATAAAAATTGCTATAATAAAATATATTCGATAAACAAATTATATACAAATATTTATTTTTTCTGGCAAATTTAAATTGTTTTTAAATTTTTATGCGCATTGCATTATAATTAAAATTATGCTTAAATTGAATACGAGCTCATTATATTTTTAATTTATGTACATAAAATATTCTTCATAGGAATTTCTCTAACAAAACTGCCTAAACAAATGCTTGGCATAACTTCAAAATTTATATCCGGAATTTTATTAAAAAAAAAAACATTCTTTTGATCTTCGATAAGAATTTAATTACACATGCTGTTTTTCGCCATTAATAATAATAACATAAAATAAACTTTAAGTAGTTTACTTTATCGAATCCGCACTGTGTTTAACACAAACGCATTTGTTGTTTTACTTGGGTTTTTCCTCAGTCGTATTTGCGTTTGTTTTGCTTTCTTTTTATTTTTTTCCACAATAAAGTCTGTCATAGTTAGTAGTTGGAAATCAGATACATGGCATATATAGTATATACACGTCAGCCAGGTCAATTGAAATGGTCAACAGGAGAATTTCACAAGTGCGACATTAAAACTAATTTGACAGCTGAATAAACACGTGATTTGCAACTGACAGCAGTTACTTATTGCTAATTTCTTGTGTTGATGTATGCAAGAAGCAGAAAAATATATGTAAATAGAATATATATATTGTTGATCTGCCAATGTTCTTCGATCTTGAGAACTACAAAAGCTAGGGATTTGATATTTGAAATATATATTCTAGAAAAGCTTGCCTAATTCAAGTTTTTTTCTTTTTTCGATAAAAATATCGATTAAAACGATTTTTGAATAGGGCTTTTGTAATATAAATTTAAAGCTATTAGAACTGAAGACAGCAAAAATGATTTTAAGGTACTTGAAATGGTAACACATATAAATACAGTCGAACTCCCACTAAATCGAAAACCTCAATAAATCGAAAAAAAAATGCTGTGCCCTTGAAAAAATTCGTTCGAATTCCTGTTCGATAAATGGAATTTGAATTCATAAAAAAATGTGATCCCCTTGCCATTTCGAATTATCGGGAAATTTTACTGCTTTTAGAAAAAGTATATCTAAAAATAGTTTTTGAAATCCATAGTAGCGTCTTGGGATATTGGTATATACAAGCATATTTACAGGGTATCTTCCAGTCGTGCACACCCGTCTAAAGTAGTTATACTTGTTTTTATTAATCTTATGCTAATTAGACGCTCTATCTAAATTAACCCAACAAAATCTGATTAGCAATGATATATGTTAACAATGAAACCCAAACAGCTGAATGCAGATAAGAGTCAAGAGTTTTGACAGCGTCGAAGCTGTTTGGCTGATAAGGCGGCCTCCTGTTTTGACTGAGCGAATGAGTCAACAAGTCATGTATTTGTTTTGTACAGTTTGTGCTATACGATCTTATCAACAGAGAGAGAGAGAGAGACGGAACTCAGCCGGCAACAGCCTCATTGATTAGTCACATTTGAAAAGCGAGCTTTGTGATAGGTCAGGCAATAATAAAATAAGCTTACGGCTAAGGCAGCAAAAACCTCTTTCAACCGATTCGGATTATGTTTTCAGACTTGTTGCACTTATTTAAAGTCCACTTAAAGTGATTTTAATTCAATGAATTATTACTTACCAGAGCAATAGACACTATTTCATATGATGTTTGACTAGTTCAAGGCCTTACTCAAGGTCTTCTTTCCCAAAGGACCTACATAGCAGCTAAGAAATGTATCGTAACATACTTTTAAGTGAAATTTTACAATATTATTGACTACATTGTCTACGTTCGTTTCACGTTATTTTATATTTACCTAGCTGAAAGCTAGAGTCTTTAATTGTTATGCCACATTCTTATCTTGAATTACTTCTTTGTCCAATTGCAGGCTTAATTGTGGGCGCCATCATACGATATGCGGGTACAAACACCACCCTGGTGCACATGCAGGTGGAGCCGCTGGGCGAACCCACCTACAATGACAAGTTGCCACCGGACACATTGTGGTTCAAGGTGCGTAACAGTTAGACACGTTTGCTTATGCAATTACATTGTCAATTGTCATTTAATTTGTTAATTTGTTTCTTTGTTCAGTATCCGGTTAGTCCGCCGAACACCACAAAGGTGCCCGAGGGTGTGAAGACATACGCGTACGTGTTCCGTGGACAGGTGTACGATATCGAGGAGAATGAAATCGATTTGAAGGCCACATTCGATCCGGAGGTCTTCTTCAACATAATATTGCCGCCCATCATATTTTATGCTGGCTACAGCCTCAAGAAGGTTCTTAACATTATTAATATGTCTGTATTTTGATCTTAATTGATGTCTGTTTTCATTTGCAGAAATACTTCTTCCGCAACTTGGGTGCGATTCTGACGTTTGCCATTGTTGGCACCACCTTATCGGCGTTCCTAATCGGTGGCCTGATGTACGGCTGTGTGAAACTGATGCCAAAGTACTTGAGCAGCAGTTTCACATTTCTGGACACGCTGTATTTTGGGGCGCTGATATCGCCCACAGATCCGCTCACCATACTGGCCATATTCAACGATCTGCATGTCGATGTTAATCTCTATGCGCTTGTATTGGGCGAATCTGTGTTGAACGATGCCGTTGCCATTGTGCTAAGCGGGTGAGTTGAGCTGATATATATGATATAAATAAATGTTCCGAATTGCAAATCTCGAGCTGCCCTATTAGCGAAATTCTTTGCGCTCGCTAAAAAATAATATTATAACCATCAAGCTGGAAAGATACCAATACTTCAATCTGTCTATCTAATATAATTTGCCTTTAACTGGAATGGAATTTTAAAATGTACTTAGATCAAGTACTAAGTCATTCCCAAAACATTAATTTAGTATATAAGCACGACTGTATTTTAGCATATTCTTACATAATTTTTCACTAAATCTGTTTTGGTTTATACCCTAGAAAGTATAAATGCATATATAGTACACATATATTATTATTATTCTATCATCTTGATTCAATCTGAACCACTATGCTAAATATTTGCTAAAGGAACTATTAGAAGCAAGTTTTTGTCTTGTATTGTCATTTTTTCATGTATCTTTGAGATACTTTGCCTCCCTAATTATTGAAAAAACTTACCATATCTATAGAAAGACTTTGTCTGTAATTGCTTTGGCATATGTTTTCCTGATAAGGAATTCGATAAAAAATCTAGCTTCTGTTTTTTTTTAAACGATTTTTATCTGCAAGTCATTAATAACTTGATTTAATTAACTTTTATCACATTTAGTCAGCTGAAACTAAAATCACATTTTTCGAAAATTATTTTTAATCTATGAATATTTACAGTGCCATTCAGAACTACGGCGAACACTATTCTAATTCGGGAGAGTTCGAGACTTCGGCATTCCTCCGTTCGCTGAGCGACTTCTTCTCCATCTTCTTCTTGTCGCTGATGATTGGCGCTGTGATGGGCTGTTTTACGGCATTGATATCCTTTTTTATAGACTATTGACTTTACATATATATATTTGACACGTTTAGCCATTTTGTATCCTTAACTCCTGCCACACTTGACCAAGTTTACGCGCGTTCGGGACTTTCCCCTGCTGGAGTCAGCGCTGTTCGTGCTCATGAGCTACAGCACATTTCTGCTGGCTGAGGCGACGGAGCTGACCGGCGTGGTGGCCGTATTATTTTGCGGCATTTGTCAGGCGCACTACACGTACAACAACTTGTCCGAGGACTCGCGACAGCGCACCAAACAGATCTTTGAGCTGCTCAACTTTTTGGCCGAGAACTTCATATTCTCGTACATTGGCGTTTCGATGTTCACCTTTCCCAAGCACCATTTCGATGCTGGCTTCATAATAACCGCTTTCGTAAGATATTCAAATACTTGTATAGAATATTAATAAAGAAATTTGTATCCTCTGTAGATCTGCGCTGCTCTGGGACGTGCTGTCAATGTCTATCCGTTGTCGTGGCTGTTGAACATTAAACGCAAACCAAAAATCTCATCAAACTTCCAGCACATGCTTTTCTTTGCTGGTATTTACAAGAAATGAAATTCAAATTCTTATATGCCACAGTAAAAATGTATATTGCTATTTAGGTTTACGTGGTGCGATGTCCTTTGCCTTGGCCATTCGAAACACCGTCTCCGATGCTCGGCAAACCATGTTAACAGCCACATCGCTGATTGTCATCTTTACGGTCATTATTCAGGGCGGTGCCGCTAACTTTTTCCTCAACTGGCTGAAAATACCGTGAGTATAGAATCTAACTTAAATTAAATATATAAATATATCTGAATGTTTAACTCTTATTTGCAGCGTTGGCGTGGAGGAGGAAACGGAGCAATTGAATAATTACCAGGTACATAGTGTGAGTATCTACTTTTTACCCTCAGCTCATTCAATTTATATTTTACTAAATGCTGCTACATTTATTTTGGTAATTTTGTTTATGCTAAATATTTAAAGAAAGCACAGCTATGAAAATTATTAACATAATATGATTATAAGCCAGTTTATATCATGTGGTCTCTGTAGTTAAATTACTAAACTACTTTTGCAAACTTAATCTGAACGCATTTCTTTTCAAAATAGTTTCCATGAACTAGGTTTTAGTTGATTTAAATAATAATCGCTAGAAACTTCACATTTGAAAGCCTTACGGTAAAGTGAAGTAAAAATATATATTCAGTATACGGTTTAAACCGTTGCCTAGCCTTAGCTTCAGTTGACCAAAACTAGCTTCAGCTTAACTAAACCAAGATTTTAATTCAAACTATTAATTTAAAAATAAATCAATTTAGTTTCTAGCGTTTTAACATAAGCCCAGTTTATTGGTTTATGACATGATATGATATATATTACCTTGATTTATATTTTTCAATGCATAGGTTTATGATTATTTTTTATTCAAAATTTTATTATTTTATTAAGGCACCTAAATGATAAAGGAAAAGTAATATAAAAATATTGGAATTAATAATTTGTTTTTAAAAATATTAAACAAAAACTCGCTGAGCTGATGTTGTTTTTTTTTGAGGAGATTTTGGTGTTCGTATTAATGCAAACTAATTTTAATAATTTGATTTATTGGCTGTAAACAAAATTTCTTAAAGTCCAAAAATAAAATTTGCAAATAAGAATTTTTTAGCGCTTTCCAATGAAAGCCTTAAATAACTTTAAATTTTTCTATTGTTTAAGAAACATGGCTATATAAATAAATATATAGTTAAAGTCTTACAATTAAGCTAGAAACCTAGAAAGTTGTTTGGGATATTTAAATGCGGCTTTTTTTAACTTAGTTTATTCGCCAAGTTGAAACGCAATTTGCTTTAATTTCTAATGCATTTCTCATTCTGTTGTTGGTCATACATTTAAAAACGTATTCTCTAACTTATTTATTTCGTACAATTCTGCGCAATTCACGCCATTTTGCATCTATCAAATAAAAAAGGTTTACAATTCCATGGACAATTCACATTCGGCTCCGGTACGTTGACTAACAAATCCATTCAATTGCAAATTTCTGTGTGCTTTTCCCTCGTCCTCTCGCATAACACACACACACACACACAAACACACACACTTTATGAGTTCGCTTATGTTTATTATAGATCTTTTATTATTATTTTTATTCTGTTGCTGGTACTTACTTTTAAATCACATTTTTACACATACCCAAAACGCTAATCCTGTCTCGTTGAAATCTGTTCAGTCTGATGGCTACTTGCAGGACGTAGAAGGCGGCGGTGGTGGCGGTGGGCGTGGCAAGGCACGCCTGTCAAGTGGCGCTGACTCGAATCTGGATACGCCAATAGATGGCAATGCAGCGACAGATGCCTGCGGACGACGACGCAACAGCCACGAGAAGGCGATTCTGGCTCGGATTTGGGGCAGCTTTGACACCAAGTGAGTGGGAACTGAATCTTGGCTTTTTCGATTAAATCTAGAAGCTGAGGTCTTTCACAGATATATGAAGCCGCTGCTGACGCACTCGAGGCCCACACTGCTGGAGACATTGCCCGTCTGCTGTAATCCCATTGCCCGGCTGCTTACCACCACGCAGCAGTTGACGCAGGTGAGTGAAGGGTTCCATATGTAATCCAGTTAGCAGTTAGCGCTAAATACTTGACATTTGCCTTGCAGGATGGCAGCGAGTTTCGTCGAGTCGACTCCGACTCGGACATCTGCATTGACAACGACACTGGCAACGGGCTGAGCCAGGACGGCCTTGGCGGCGGGCGTCGCAACTCGATAAATCGTGTAAGTATTCGGTACATGGGCGACACTCAGAACCTACTTGCTAGCTACAGAAATCTTGAATGAAGCACCAAAGACTAATACCATGTAGAAAGAGCAACTAACTAAACCAAAAATCAATAACAAAGTGAAAATCAACTTTTATGTATCTAATAGATATTTTGGCCAAGTAGGCGCATTGTTATAAGCGAGATTTATATCAAATCTAATACTACAAACTACCTACTATATATACGTATATACATATATGTATATAATTATTATATATATGTGTGTATATGTAAATGTATATATTGTATATGTACTACAACAAAATTGTGATTTATGTTCTTAACTCTTTTAGTTTAAAAACTGTTAATTTTGTACCAAAAACCAAAAAAAAACTAAAAACTACAACGTTATAAAAAAAAAGGAATCTTTTATTTTGTATACCATTATTATTATTGCGTTGTTAATATTATAATATATCATGATTATATAATTTAAATACGCCAAGCGATTTCTAGTCTTAATGCATATTTTGTTAATATTACATACTGTTTAAACTGCATGGCTAACCAAAATATATAAGTACAAACCAAACAACCAAAAACCAAATGCAAAATGTACAAATATTAATTTATTTATTTGCTGCGGCATCTTTCTTTCTTCTATATCTTTCCTCAAATCATCTAACAAATAAACAACAACAACAACAACTCATGCGGACCTTTAACAATTTAATTATTCGATTATTAACGGTTACCATCTGCCTCGCCCCAAAAAAAAAAACTGAAAAACTAAAACACTAAAACAAAATCACATACTTATCCAACATATTTCAACTGTCAAATAACAACAATAGTCAAATATATTAAATGAAACTAATCACATTGCAAACGAACTCAGCTTGGTTACTAATAATTTTATGTAATCATTTCGAAACGAAACTAATTAATTCAACTAATCCCTAATCGAATTTAACACAACAAATGAAACGATTCACATTCTTTTTCGATTAATCTTGCTTTCTATTGCGAAATTTAATTCCTTTTTGTTTACTTTCGACATTACTGAAAAATAATAAGACTTGGTAACGCTCCGTGATTTGTTGTCGGCCTGTCCGATCGCACAAATATTTGAACTTAAACTGGTTGAGGGTATTCCTTCCTTAAAGTTGGCTGCTCGGGAGTTTGTATACATATTAGTGGCTTTTTAACGGCACAAGCACAAATATTGATGAGGCTTTTTTGTATTTTGTAATTATTGTTTATGTTTATGTATGTCTCACGATCTTATTTCTTAGAATCTAACATGCGACTAACCATGTAAGTATACGATTTTAAGTTTCATTATCATTTATTTAACAAAGTTTTTGCAAGTCTGGCTGGTTTCCGTTTTCTTTTCAATATTATTTCATCTTTGTTTTCCTTTCTTATAAACTTTCTCTTATAGGTTACAGCCGAACATGGGAATGTTCATATCTAAGTTGATTTGTTGCTACATACATACATATATATGCAATTGGTCTCATTTAAGATGAAAATTTAATGCGTACAAATTAGATTTTTATTTAAAACAAAAAATTTGTTTTTAAGAGTTTTGTGATTTGGATTCTAGTTACTTTAATGATAATTTTGTTGAACGTTAATTGTTGAAAATATTGATTTCTTTCCATTATATATTGTTTCCTTTCGTTTATTTGTTCTATATAAAAGGATATATATACATAATTTAAGCTTAAAGTGTAACTAACTTGGAAATACAAAATTGCAAAAATTGTGAAACGTTTATGAAAGAAAATACTCATAGCTTTATTATATTCCCTCTCTTTTTATTTGAAATTGCTGCTACATTTTATAACATCTGAAATGAAAATCAATGTATACATTTTAAAATATATAAAACTACTATATTCTTCAAAATCGTACCGAAACAAACACGAATGTTTAGATGGAAATCCTGGAGCATGTTCAAAGTCCGGTATCAACGAGAATCAGGCTATTAGGATTTTATGGCAAGAAGTTGTAGGCGAACTATAGAAATAAATAATCTTGTTTTTTTACAATAGATTTAAATTTCTATTCACATACGTCTAAAACATATAGAGAATGCTTTCAAAATTGCCGAACAATAATTAGTGTAAATAAATATTTTTTAAATTGCTTTAGATATGTACTTGCGTTTTAAAATTATATAAAATCTTGCAATATATAAATACATTATGTTCAAGTATGTATGTTTAATATGTAATACGCGGTGTTTGCACGATAAAAATGCACAAACGTTAAAATATATTCGGTTTTCATATTTAATATTCTGTCTCTTTCTATATACCTATTTGATTTGAATTAAAGCAAAGCTCTTAGACATTGAAAATATTACTTGTTGTGCTATTAATGTGTAAGTTTAAAATCAATAAAAAATTAAAGACTATATGACTTGTTTTTTTTTTAATATTTTACATATGGAATGCCTCAAAGTCAAAAAGCAATTACTCTGCTATAGCGCTATTCGCCATTTTAAAGTTGGCGACTTTTGACCGCAAGACCTGGCGACAAATCGATAATTAACGTGTAACGTGACTTTCCATCTTTAAATTTGCCGCCTTTGCTAATTAGTAGCTGGTAATAAATCGATAAGTACTTATCGATACAGTTTCAAATATTGTATTTAGATTTTCGTGAGCAATATAAAGGAGATAGAAATAATAAATGAATTTATAAAAGAGAATTACTAAATAATTACCTAATTTTTTCCATTTGTTCATATCGAAACCATAAATTTGCAACAATATTGCTCGCTAACCAGCATACCAGCCATAGGTAGTTATCAGTGCAGCCCTGGTTAGGCGCGTCTCTTTATATATCGCAATTTACAAAATGCCAAGTTACCAATGCTTACCAAGCAGCAATCATTGAATAATTAAAATAAAACATGGAAATGGTAAAGCGAGCATTTCTGCGTGCCTGCATAAATCACAGCTGCCTCGATCATGAGCAAATTGATAAGATATTAACACCGCTCTGTGAGCAGCATAAAGTGGCGAAACCCGCGAGTAAAGAGGCTCTGTACGAATTTGTTAATAATATAGAAAGCAGCATAAAGGAGCTCAGTCAATCGTTGACTTTTATAATTCATCCTATAACGAACAAGGAGTATTTGGTGTTTGCCATCACGGACGCAACGCCTGATAAACACAGTCATCCGGGTCTGACGACAGAGGAATGTCTGTATTTTTCCAATTTATTGGACAAGCTGGCCCACCGGGAGGACTGCCACATAGCCTGGAACGAGGCGTACTCTGATTTGGACTTCAAGGGATCAGCCAAGCCGCCGAAGAAGCTGCGCATGCAGACGCTGCTAAAACTCTGGACCGAAATGGGCTACTTCCTGGAGTCGGACGACAGACTCTATCTGGGTCCACGCAGCATTGTGGAGTTCGAGTTCTATTTGCGCTCCAACTTCGTGGATACGATCAAGGAGTGTGCTCTCTGCAAGCAGCTCGTGCTCTGGGACATCAAGTGCTCGGATTGTGGCAGGCAAATCCACAGACTTTGCATCCGAAAATATTTGCGAACCCGCTCCAATTGCCCCACCTGCGGCAACAAGTGGTCCACACGTCTCAGTCAATAGGAGAGTCCACAAATTAAGCTAGCAAACTATTAGCATCCTTTGTCTTAGCATTTGTTATTACATTTTATAAGCAACTTGAAGTAAAATCTTTAAATCAAATAAGGAAAACTAACTAAAATGTTTTTGTTGATGCTAATCAAAAATATCTCTAAATTCTTTTTAAATAATTATGATGAAAGAGAAATAAAAAATATATAAATTTAAAAATTAATTTTTGTCAGAAATTTGCAACGCACAGAAGGAAGCATCTCCGATATATTTATATATTCTTGATCAGTTGAGTTAATATAGCCATGGCCGTCTGTTTGTCTGTCCGTCCCTATGAACACGGTGATCTCAGAACCTATAAGACCTAGAGACATTAAGCTGGACCGCTTTGACAAAATGATCAAAAATTATATATATCTTTGAGGTGTGGCAAATCGGAGAAAATGACATCTTCCAAAGTTTTTATAGTTAAGATGCCCAAAATTTGACATATAGTTTACTGTTATCCTCCTCCATAGATTGACCAAAAATATTAAATAGCCGATAGATATAGTATATGTATAGTTACCACCAAATCGGAGAAAACTATATCTTCTACGGTCTTAGACCTAGATTCTTAAGATCAATTTAAAAGTTATCTATAGGCGCGTGGCAAATCGGGAAATTTATCTAGTGATTAGTCTAGTTTAACAGAAATCCTCTAATATTTTGGGCGCTGCTAGAGCCAGAGTCTTGAAACTTATATATATATTATATAATTATATAAGAACTACCCCCATACAAAAACATATAGTATATAAATAAATATAGTATATAAAATTGTACACTAAGAGACCCAAAAACTAATACCTTAAGCTCGACTTATGTGGTAATTTAGTAGCCAAGTTTAAAGCTCCGAAATCCGAATCTGAATAAAATCAGAATAGTTCAAGAATGTGTGGTTTTCGAGATACTTAAAAAGACAATTACAACATATAAAAACCCTTGAAAAGACTATATATTTCGCCTGTTTTTTGCCTTGTTTTTAATTTTATTTATTTATAAGGTTATATGGTGCAGTTAACAAATATATAAATATATTTATAGAAGCGGATTCTACTAAAATATATATATATATATATATATATATATAAATTATACAAACTTTTATCAAGACTGAATGAGAAAAGTTATTAATTATATAGACTGGATCGATGCAAGTTGATCAAAAATATATATAATGGAATACATATACTTTAAAAGGTATAACCTGATAAGCCGAGCATACCCTAGATCTCACATTATGGCATATACGAAGAAATAAAGGAATGGCGAATGCTTCGGATAAGAGAGAAAGAGTACAGTTAGCTAAATGAAGCTTTTAAGAAATCTCAGACGCAACGAATAGGGGATTAATATGGCGACGGAGAAAACTAGATTAGTTCAATGTTAGTCTTCGTTATGGATGTGTGTGAAGATTTGAGTAAAGATTATCTCTTGGACCCCAATTGCGAGCCTGCCTTTATGAAGGAGCGGCGCGTTGATTGGCAAAATGAAGTTTACCAGGTGCCAAAAGAAAACCCCGTGCGACACTAGAAATAATAACTAAAGTTCTTTTAAGTAGAAACAAATAAATAACAGACAGGAATTCACATTCGGAGATCGATTTATACCGAAGCGCTTCAGGCCAGAGGCCATCAGCTACAATCTGAAATATGTGGGCAAGACAAAAGAGCAGGATGTCCTAAAGCTGGTAAAAGTGACTTTAAAATATTTATTTTTCTTTCTTAAGAATTCTTTTATTTCTTAGTCTCTTACACAAAGATCGAGCTATTGGCGTCAGAGCAACTTCGTCGCCAACATTAACAAGATGTTTAATATAAAAGAGAATCGTTTGCTGCAGTTCAGCGACATGCAATGCAAATACTCCCGGACAGGCAGACAGAAGACGGACGGAGATTGGTTCTGCAATCCAAGATCCCGACCATTGGCGTTTGCCACGACCACCAACGAAATGCCCGAGCTCTGCACATCGTTTGGTATTGCTCCACATATAGGCGACTCTGATCTCTGATACAAAAATATTCCATTTCAGATCTCAATATGATGGACTGGTCCATTAATGATCAGATGGCTCTTTCATTTGGCGAAAATCTTATTATCTGGCGAAATCGGGATGACACCAGCATGATCTTTAATGTGGAGCGCACTAGTTCCCTTAGGTATGCTCCAAATGGCAAATATCTAGCCATAGGCTGCATGGATGCTGAAAATCCCGGTAGGTATCTGGAGTAAATCACAAAACTTACCTTGTTATAATCCATTTATGGAATCCCCTTCAGTTTTAGAGCTCTGGCAACTGCAATCGCAGAAGGAATTTCTGGTTGCCGATGGCAAATACTTGCCCAGATCTTTCAAGTCCATTTGCTGCCTTGAATGGAGCCAGGATAGCGAGGAGATTCTCTGCGGCACGAAGAGCGGGCCAATCGTGGTCATACAGTTCTCCACCATGACCGTGGAACGTGTTCTGCGGCGGCATACGAATAGGATTTGCTGCATACGCTTTTCGCCCGGGAGACGCTACCTGGCCACAGCCGACATCCAGGGTCAGATCTACCTATACGATGGCCTGACCTATAAGGTGATAGTGCGACTGGGCGCCAAGGCGGGCGGCATTGTCTTCGACTGGCATCCATGGCAGTCCCAAGAGCTGGCCATCTGTGAGTAAGCTCCTTAGCTGTAAATTCGTGATATGAAAATTTCAAATTCTCCAGCGGAAAAGAAACTATCATCCATATATATATTCAGTGTGCCGCGCCGGGAAATTGTTTCCTATTATCAGCGTGGCGATGATAACATCGTAATCAATTCGATTAACTTTAGCAAGATCACGGGCGAGTTGCTGGTCAACATTTTTAGACACGGTAAGATCTGGCCAAGATCCGAGGTCTTCATCTCATATTTGAATATAATTTCCTCCAGATGAAAACGGTTGCCTGTGCTGTGAGATCTTTGTGCTCTCCTCGCTTAATCGGGTTGTGGATATATTAACCCATCAGGACCGAGGAGCGGTCTTCATGATGTGGAGTCCGGATGGCACCAAGCTCGCCGCAGCTGGCCTGGACGAGTCCTTCTCGCTGTGGGAATTCTATCCCAGCGACAAATTGGATGCTTTGCACAAGAAAAAAACGCGCAAGGTACAAAAGCGAAGCGTTCTAGAACTTTACTTCTCTATTAGATAAATTTTACAAAGAAACTGTTTTTTGTGTATAAAATGAATGTGTTGTTTTAGACTTTTTGTTAACTTGGTTTTTATATATTTTATTTCAAAATTGTAAACATACGTGTATACTTATTATAGTTAGATTTTTCATTTTTCAATTCATTTCATAAATCATCCAATAAAATTCCATTTGATTGTTTAACTTAAAGCTTAGTTTGTTTTTTTTTTAACAATATCATCTTCGAACCTTAAGAATTGCAAAACAAGTGTTCGTGTATGCTAGTAAAAGTATGGCTCTTGGCTCAGCTAATCGAAGATATAAAAGAAACTTTGCACACATTATTTCACCGTTTCAATCTATTTTCTATATTACAATTTATAAATGTAAGCAATTATGATCGCAAATAGAAAATTGATATGAAATTCTGAAACAGAAGGCAACCATACTCGCTCTATTAACGCTTCTGGGACTCCTGTTGAAAGATATACTCCGCACAGGCTTCGGCTTCCAAACGCTGCTTTTTACTCTGGTACGGTCTAATAAAAAAACGGTGGGTGCAATAAACGACGGCCGTAGAACCGATGGCGATCGCCATCATACCGACAGTCGTTGAGGCAAATTGTTTAATGAAGCTCATCTGTAATTGAGGTGCAGAAAAGAAATTTATATTAGTTCTTCATTCGTAATTGTAGTAAATTATACAATTCTCGCACTTTGTGGAGTTTGTTGTTGTTGGGGCTACAGCTGTTGTTGTTGGCGCTTCACTTTTCTCTGACTTTTCGTTTTTGAATTTCAATATAAGTGGCTGCCAAATGTAAACACCGCCCAGAAAACCAATTGCAGTTACAACCATTAACTGAGTTACTGTAACACCACGAGGACGACGTATTTGCATTGCACAACTAATTAATTTGGTTTATTTGCCGGCGACTATTACATCAACGCGAAAGTGTGCTGGAAAACAGCTGATTGGATTGCTATTGTTCAGCAACACTGGTCGCTTGGCGTTGCCAGAATTTATGTTTGCCATAGCAATTAGCTATCTGTTACGGTATGAGTGGCGTAAAGAAGTTTTCAAACAAAATTTGCATCAAGGCACAAAAGCACTTACACTCACAAAAATATAACTATGTAGTTTGGTAGCTGGATACTAAGTCACTGCTTAAATAATTCTTAGAATTGGGTTTTTCTCAATTTAAGTTATTGACGCAATTGGATTTTTATGCGGATTTCTTTCTGAACTGCAAGAATTTTATCTCTACACGTTTATCCAAGCATTCATGTTCATATTTACATATCAATCAACAGTTAAACAAGTCGCAGAGACCGACAGAGTAAGAGAGAGAGAGAGCGCACAAATTAATGTCATGATTGGGACTCCCTTTAAAGCAATTGAGCGAAAAAGCAGAATCAGTAAAAACAACAACAACAGCAACAGCAATGTTAAACAGTAAGCTGGTTTTTAAAATGGCCTGCCAACAGCGAGCTTTGAGTCACTCTCAGTTGGATCTGCGCGCCAAACGGTTCTCCACTGTTTTGCTGCTGAGCGCCAAGTCGCGCTTTAAGCTCTATTCTATTGCTAGTGCTGCTGCTGCTACTGCGAAAAGGAGTGAAAACATACAAAAACAAGCGTATACATACACACAAAATCAAAGAAAATTACAAGAAATATATAAAAATGTACACAAACATATTGAGAAGTTCAAATAAGTGGCTGCCATTGCTGGTGCTGCTAATTGGCGCCTCGGGGCATGTCAATGGCAACTCCATACCCACAGTGACGACGCCGACGGGCGTATTCGAGACACGCACCGATAAGGTGCCCAGTGGAACGGAAGCCATTGCTCCAGCCCTGCCGCAGGCTGCATCCTATGATGACATCGACACATTTGTGCCCTTCCGCAGTGACTCGCACGACAATTTCTCGTGGCAGCTGCTGAAGGCGGTGCTCCTAAACGATACGGAGCATCAGAATAATGTCATCATATCGCCGTTTTCCATTAAATTGGTGCTCGCCATGCTCTCCGAGGCCTCGGGCACCAACACAAAGACACAGCAAGAATTGATAAGCACGCAGCCAGACATCAGATCGGCGAACAATGTGCGCGAGTTCTATCGCAAGACCCTCAACTCGTTCAAAAAGGAGAATCAGCTGCACAACACATTGAATGTGCGCACCAAGCTCTTCACCGACAGCTTCATCGAGACGCAGCAAAAGTTCACAGCCACTCTGAAGCATTTCTATGATGGCGACATTGAAGCTCTGGACTTTGGCAATCCCTCAGCGGCGGCCTTTGCCATCAACGAGTGGGCGAACAATGTCACAAATGGACGACTACGCAACCTGGTCACACCGGAGAGCGTCAAGGAGAGCGTAATGCTACTGACGAATGTGATCTATTTCAAGGGACTGTGGCGCCGGCAGTTCTACAATACGTACGATGGCACCTTCTTCCGCACTCAGAATGAACAGACGCGCGTCCAGTATATGGAGCAAACGGAATATTTCTATTATCACAACTCGGAAAAGATGAAGGCACAGATTTTGCGGCTGCCCTACAAGGGGAAGAACTCGATGTTTGTGCTGCTGCCACATGCCATGGACGGCATCAATGAGCTGCTGTATGCCCTGGAAAACGACGAGGTCAAGAGCGCCCAATGGGCCATGGAGGAGGTCAAGGTTAAGGTGACGCTGCCCAAATTCCATTTCGACTACAAGCGCAGCTTCAAGGACACACTCCAACAGCTGGGCGTACGTGAAATATTCGAGAGCAGCGCCTCGCTGCCGGGCCTTACGCGCGGCGCCGATGTTTCCGGCAAGGTCAAGGTATCGGATATATTGCAAAAGGCTGGCATCGACGTCAATGAGCAGGGCACGGAAGCCTATGCCGCCACCGTCGTTGAGATCGAGAACAAGTTCGGTGGCTCCCAGACCATTGTCGAGTTCAATGTGAATCGTCCGTTCGTATTCTTCATCGAGGAAGAGGCCACCGGCAACATTCTATTCGCCGGCAAGGTGCATCAGCCCCTCTAAGCACCTAGACAACCGAGCGACTACAAAGCGTCGCGCTTGATATGCTCATTTGATTAGAGTGTAACATAAACAATAAACAAAAACTATAGTATATACATACATAATTATTAAAATTGTTTTTATATAACACTGAGTCCGCTATTATTTACCCAAGCATGGGGTAGGGTCACCTAAAATCCATTGTGGAGGAATGTGTTCTACTATTATATAAAAATATTTCAGAAAATGTTCTAACCTGATAAGCAAAGCATGAAAGCATATTACGAAACGTCTTTTATCTCTTAAGGACTCTCTCAAATTTTTCGGATTATTTCATTAACAGAATCCTCTATTTATGTGTCCTTTCTTCAAATTAAAAAATATCTGATCCAATATTTATAGTGTTAATAGAAATATGAATATTTAATAATATAGACTATTCAATATTTACTTTGAGTAGTAAGTAAATTCCTTTGTCTAACTAATGAAGATATACATACGTAGGCCATGGAAATTCCACACCCAACTACTAAGCCGTAAAATCCACAATTGCGCTTTCAAGACTTATGAGATGTGTATGTACGCAAATACATAAATGTAAATAAGTAGGCAAAGTTCAAAAACTTGAAAACCCACTTAAGCACACATGACTCACGAGTGTGGGATCTAATTAACACCGTATAACAATTAGCCGACTCATTGCACGATCCCCAAGTAAAACTTTCATATACAATTTCAGGCCTCGGTCGTTAAATAGTATTTTCAATTACACTTACAGTGTCTTATTCATATAATCTTAAAGCTTTACTATCGTACGTCACAAAAATAAGCTTTCATCAGTTCGATAGTATCCATAACTCCTAATATATAAATGATTATTTTCATAATTCACTGATAAAAAGTTGAAAACATTCACTCTTGTCTTACATATGGTTTTTTTTGTCACTCGTTCATGAAGTGATAAGAGTATATTGGGTTTTTGCAATGTGAATATATACAATCTTAGACACCATCGTCCATTTGGTACGCCCATTGGGGTCGTGGCAAGTTTTTCAACTAATGCCCCCAATTGAACTACTGTGCATATCGTGGGCGTGGCAAATCGCAATAAACTATATCATCAGCAGTTTTGTTAGGTGTATCTTTGTTGACCTCCTCTACAGATGCATGTATAATGCAGTCCATTGCGACAAAGTCCAATGTTTTGACTTGTTTTGATCATAGTCACGTTAGAAGCTTAAGATCAAAGATGAAACTCTATGCCGTAAAACAAGATGCCTCAACACTTGCATATTTAATCCACAGAGAGTTGTGAATAAATATTGTTTCACTGTATTAACAGGTCTTATCATCTCATTCTATTTTCGATGAGCGATAGTGAAATCTGCTCAAATATGTATTTTCAATACAGATGCGAGACTTTTACACATACTGAGAAGCATATCTAGTATATTTATATATTATAATATGAGTTGCATATAAAAACTGGTTCTGCTCTCACAGTAAATATTTGTTTTGCTCTTCGATTATGTTAGTGGACCGAAACTTATCTGAAACTTTTATTATATGTATTTATTTCTTAAGGAACTAAGGAACCTAGTTCCATTGAAAAATTAGCTCTATCTATCATAAATAATTATTTTTGACAAACTTTCCAATGTATTGCAATAAGTATAGCTTTGTTTATAATTGATATTTGTCATCTACAAAAAACATGTTTGAATAGGAAGTTGATAAACGAGAATGTTTAATATTTGTTTTAAATTAAAAGCAAATTAGCTCAAATTTGTCGATTGAAGCTCTAAAAAACGAAACTTGATAATTGGGAGTAAAAATATACTTATTATGAGACTCAAATGAGACTGGAATAAGGTGCAAGACAACTCTGCCTTTATCTTTGAATATTATCAGCCCTTTGTTTCTTCATATTTTTATTACTTGAGTCACATCAAGCATGGAAACTTAAAAGCATTGCAAATATAAATAACATGCATTTATTTATATTGTGTCAACTGATTCACAAATATTATTATTATTATAGTATTCCCAAAAATATGTACGATATGTAAAGGCCGCCCGTTATATGTATTCGTGCTTTCACAAAATATGTATTTAACAGTTAAAAATTTTAATGGCGTAAACGTGTTTACAGTTCGCGAAAGGTGATTCAATAACAACCAAAGTCAAATAGATTGTAAAGGGTTTTCATATTCAAAGAAATTTAAAATACAAAATTAACCTTTTTTCAAAACTTTTCTCATATAGTGCATACTTTTCTCAATTCAATTAATATTCTTTTAAAGTTCTAGATGAAAAATATTTTAAGATTTTTGGAAAATTTTTCCAGAACTGTTGGAACTACCAACACACAAAATGTGAGGAGCCAAAAAACACACTCAAACTTGAAAGTAAATATTTTAATTTAAATAAAGTCAATTCAGGGGGTTTTTATTTCCAAGCATTGAAAAAAAACAAGTAGTGTCTTCGGCAGATAGCAGGTTATGTACCCTACATAGGTAGGAATTTACATATCGGTCCGATTTTTTCTATAGACACTTTAACATTTATATATTATAGTCTCTTTCAAAGCAGTGTTAAGAAAATTTGCAATTTGAATTTGTTTGATTGAAAAAAAATGTGTGAAATGTTTTTTTTATAACTGTTTCTGTATCAAATAAGTCTTGGTTATGAAATATGTCGTTTAAGAAAAACCCAAAGACTGACGTCCACTCGTGTCAAGAATATAATATATATTCTTACTATTTCATCCTAATTTTATTACCGCAAAACAAGCAAAATAAAACCCAGTAGCAAATCGTTAGGGTAATGTGAATAAGATATATAGAGAGAAATATAAAAATGATTTATAGATTGGTTTCGGACTTACCTCCGCCGCTGCCGCTAGACAGCATTGCCACGGGCGGTTGTGATTGATTTTGAGGTTTGTTAAAATTGTTGGTGTTTAAATTAATGTTGATGTTGTTGTTGTTGTTGTTGTTCTGATTATTTTGTTGATTAAGAATTTGCTGTTGTGCATATTGTTGTTGTTGCTGCTGTTGATATGAATGATACTGTCCAGCCGGCTGGGACATTTCACCAATTTGGAAATTCGCGCCTTCTGCGAAACGCAAATTTGCGTCAGAACGTCGTGAGTTAGTCGACAGTTGCTGCTGCTGTTGTTGCTGTTGGGATGCCATCATGCTCCCGTTGACTGCTGCTGGCAGGTTTTTACCAGCAATAAGCGCATTCAGCAACGCATTTGATGATGAATCCTGGCGTCCAGCTCTCGCTCCAAGCATGGACGGCAATTGGGCGCGAGATTGTTGCTGCTGATGTTGCAGCTGCTGTTGCTTGCCCGTTGCCGTTATGTTCAGTAGCTTCGAGGTTTGTTCCTCCATTTTACGTTTCATGACCGCATTGCGCATAATGGTGTTGGCATGCGCCTGCAGATCCTCTTGTGATAGTTGCTGTGGCTGCACTTGTGGTTGCTGCAACTGCAGCTGTTGTTGCTGCTGCTGCTGCTGTTGTTGCTGTTGTTGCTGCTGCTGCTGCTGCTGTCGAGCGGCGAGCGTCTGCTGTACAATTGCCAAATTGTGTAGATTCTGCAATTGGCTGGCAATCACAGTACTCGATAGCATCTCCAGCTGCTGCTGGTGCTGCTGTTGCTGCTGCTGAGTATTTGTAAACTGCAGCACAGCCGTTATGGCCTCGCGATCCATGGTGGTTAGACGCGGATTGGCCAACTGTACCAGCAGACCATGCTTTGAAATCTCACCTAGAACAGTAAAATTATTATTATTATTAGTTATTAAATAGAGTTTAGTCTTAGTCGCACCTTTGGTCAATCGTAGAAGCAACAGCTGAGTATCGGCGCGTCCCAGTATGGCCTTAAGCTGTAGGCTGGCTAAGAAAAAGGTCTGCTGCTGTTGCTGTTGGATGAGCACGTGTTGCTTTTGCTGTTGCTGCTGATATTGCTGCTGCTGTAAAATAAAATTCGATATGGCATCGGCTCCAACTTGGGCCTGCTGTGCTGGCATCTGAGGTGGCACTATTTGCGATTTGGCACCATGCAGAGCGCCGATTAACTTTTGGAAATTGTCCGACTGTTTGTTGTTGATATTATTATTGTTGTCGCTGCTAGACTGAGCTGCTGCTACTCCAGCAGCGGATGGTGGTGTTGCTGCTGAAACATCATTCATATTGCCAAGCGAATTGCGACGCCATTTGGCTTCCAGTTGATCAACAGATTGCATTTGATTAACATAACCTAGGCTCTTCGGCTGTTCCAAGTTCTGATTGCAAATATTGGGGTTGTTGTTATTATTGCTGATGCTGCTGCTACTGGTGCTGTGGCACATGGCCTGCTTGAAGAACTCATTCAATGATGACGATGAGCCATTCTTCTCCTGACGATCGCGTGCAAAAAAGGACATAAATTTCGAATTGTTGTTATTGTTTGATGCCTGCATCTGGTGCTGTTGGTGTTGTTGATTATGTTGTTGGTGATGTTGATGCTGCTGCTGATAGTTGCCGTCGGCGCGTGAATAGCTATTATTATCAAAGTTCCTATGGTTGGATTTGAACTTATCAAACGGAGCCGAACGATTGCTGTAACGTTTCTCATCCTTATGCATATGCTGATGTTGACGCTGCTGTTGCTGTTGCTGCTGCAGATCAGTTGAATGCATTTTGTTCATGTTCTCCGATGAGCTGTTGTTGTTATTGCTATCACTCTTGGATATGGACTTGCCGCCAATGTTGCTATGGGTGCTGCTGCTGCTGCTACTGTTATGGCCAATTGTTTCAGGATGCTGCCATTTGTATTTGCTGTGTTCGACCTGCAGGAAGAGAGTTTAAGATGAGTCGGCTATTATATTGAAAAGTAACAGTTGTAAATTGTTGGCAAAAAAACATATCTAATAATCTCTTTTATGTCTCTTTCATCTGTTATATTTACAGTTTTACTTACTTTGTGCTTTTGCATGATGGACTCTCTATTCGAGTCAATTGAATCGTGCTTTCCCTCTTTAAACATTTTCTCCTCATCCTCATCGAAGCCACACAACTCGATAGTATCCAGTCTTGAGGTGGGGCCACAGCTAAACCACTCCGGTTCTTCATTTTGATTTCTATAGCGACGATAATGGCGCTCCTCCGATTCGCGAGACTTGGACTTGGAGACGACCAAAAACCCGGACATGACACGCTTAACGTAGTTCT
The DNA here is from genome assembly GCA_035045545.1 of Drosophila gaucha. NCBI lineage: Eukaryota > Metazoa > Arthropoda > Insecta > Diptera > Drosophilidae > Drosophila > Drosophila gaucha. Next base: position 6,206,541 of record JAWNOY010000099.1, read on the forward strand.
CGTTGGCGCGATTCAGATCCTCGATGGACTCGTTCGACTTCAGGCTATCGTTTTCCGAACGATTATTGTTGGACATACCCATAATGGGCGTGTTGGGACGCCCGTTCGGCGGCTGTGTGGCATTCAACTGCGTACTGCTGATCTCGCCATTATCGAAGAACTTAAGCACAGTCATATCACTGGAGTTGTTATTCTGATGCTTCATATCACCCATGTGAGATTTACCCATGGAGTTCGGCTGATGATTGTTGTTAAATTTGAAGTCGTTGTTGTTGTTGTTGTTGAAAGACCATCTTGTATGAGATAGACGACCGCTGCCAATACGTCTCTGATTAACAATCGCCGGATCCTGTATAAGTTTTATAACATATATTATTTTATTATATAGTTATGTCTGCATGTTTATATTAAATATTTATAAAAAATTAAAAAATTAGTCTAAGAAAAATGTATAAAATAAATTGGTATTGGATTATTCATTCAATAATTATATATTTAACAAGTAAAAACGATCTAGTCGGGACTGCCCGACTACGAGATCCCCTGAAAATTTGTTCGAGTTTGCACTTTTACATAATTATATGCAAACAGATAATAATATGAAAGCAACAAAAAAGAACAAGTAAGAAAGCTCTAGTCGGGTCTGCCCGACTACGAGATCCCCTGAACCAAGTCCGAGGCAGTGTTTTAAACAATCTAGCTTATATCTTTTACCGGTACATATTACCATCTGCGTGCACACACACACGCACACATATACATACACAAGCACGCGCGCCGCTTACTGCGTAGATGATTTAGCGGCTACGCTTGGGCTGCATTCTGGGCAGCATTATGAGAAATTCATTGTTAAATAACTTCGGTTCTAGATCTACTTTCTTAATGAAATTTTCAGGACATAATATTGACATCTAGTGGTGTATATGTACGAAATCCCAACTCCCTAGTATTTGAAATACGTTTTTTCCACATATGGGGCTAATGGGGGGAGGTATCCAAAATTTAAAAAGTTTATTATCTGTATTTACATCACAGCAACCTACATAGTCAATTTGGTGTCTCTAGGTATTATGGTCTAAAAGTTATAGCTTAAAAACAAAGTCAAAATATCGATTGTTATCGATAATAAGGAAATAGGATGAGTTATCGAAAAAAAAAATAAACTTGTACTGCGTATGGTATACAAGAATATATATCTAAAATCTCAAATCTCTAGCTTTTGTGGTTTACGAGATCACTGCGTTCATACGGACGGACAGACGGACAGACGGACAGACGGACAGACGGACAGACGGACAGACGGACAGACGGACAGACGGACGGACGGACAGACGGACAGACGGACATGGCTAGATCGACTCAGCTCGTCGTCCTGATCAAGAATATATATACTTTATGGGGTCTGCCACGCCTCCTTCTGCCTGTTACATACATTGTCACAAAACCATTATACCCTGAATTCCCATTTTCAATGGGTTCAGGGTATAAAAAGTTATATTTGCAGAAAAGGCAAGCGCTAGGCGCTTGCTATCGCTTGCTTTTGCCGATTCGCAAATTAATTTCTTAAATAAGTTCTGTAATACTAAACGGATTTTGATGAAATTTTCAGCAATGAATCCTTTTATTTTATTTGAAAAAAAAAACAAGGAAAAAATTGAAATTGTGGCTTTATTTAACTGAACTAAAATTAGATTTTGTAAAATGTGGAGCCGGTTTCCAAAATATAAAAAAAACGACATATACAAGAAGCTAAACGCAAAATTTGGTGGCTTTAGCTAAAAAGATGTAAAATATATATTGTCAAAAAAACAATTTTATTTTATATCATTGAAACGGGAAAGTTATCGAATATCTTTATACAAGCACCTGCGTATAAAATTTCAAGTCTCTAGCTCTTATAGGTTCTGAGATCGACGCGTTCATACGTACGGACAGGGCTAAATCGACTCAGCTAGTCAAGACCAAGAATATGCATATGTATGTATATACTTAAAAGGGTCTGCTACGCCTCCTGCCTGTTACATGATTTTTGCAAAACCATTATACCCTGATTTCCCTTCTTTTTTTTTTGTGTTCAGGGTATAAATATAATCAATATAATAATTTTTGGAAAATCGCAATTGAAATTTAAAATTAAAACTTTAAACCCTCAATGTTAACGACAGATGAGATCGCATTAGTATTTAATAATTCTTCAAGGTAAGCTTATCTCATGTTTGTTAAGCAAATATTGTTAAAATATCATTTTTAGTTTGCGAGTGACCACTATACATGTATGTATAGCTAATAAGTAGACACATTCATACAATCATATGCAAATGCATACAGTAAGCCTGCCTAACACAGACATTCGATAATGATTTAACATACGGAAAAGTATTATTTTTCCAATTTTTATGTCATTATATTTTAAGAATATTTAAAAGTATATGTTTTATATTGTTAATAGTTTATCTATAATTTGAAATTATATGTGTCCAGATTAGCGAAGCTTTACTGTACTTATAATTTTTGACAAAGCAAATAAACGAAAAATTAATTTGTTTTGTACTGCAACTGAGTAACTGTTTAGCAACATTCACCGTTAATCGTCGTACTGCACATCGCTAGCAGCTGGCGCTAGGGAAGCGCTCCCATGCCCAACATGCACACAAATTCATACATAGATATATTTACAGCGCCAGCTGTGTGAGAGAGAGAGAGAGAGAGTGATTGCAAGCGGGAGCTGATAAACCGCCAAGTTAACTTGCGAATGTGCGTGCTAAGCGATGAGCGCAAAAACAGAAGGGAGAGTAAGTAAAATTAAAATTGTGCTTGTCGAAAAACACATACATATGTATATATATGCATATGTATGAAGCGCTAGTCGGAGATGAACAAAAACAAAAACTAAAACGGTGCCAGCGCCAGTTGTCATTTTGCTGTCCCGTGGACTCCATCCGCCGAGCGGGCGACAGATTACTGTAAACAACAGCCATTACAAATACACAATAGCAGTAACCCCTACGCAGTAGGTGAATGCAGTGATAGCAAAGTTTTTAGGATCAGTGACAAAATGCAGTTTGTGGCTACCGGTAAGTGCGACGCAGCGCGCTGCTAATCTGATTGCATTCTGAATTGCATTCAACATGTGTTCATAACATGTACTTATATATATATATATGTATGTATATATTTATAATTATTTAGAACACCAACACCGCCGCCTGAATCCATTGAATGGACAGTGGGTGCTTGTTAGTCCGCATCGCATGCAGAGACCCTGGTCGGGACAAGAGGAGAAACCGCAACTTAACGATCAACCCGAATTTGATCCCACTAATCCACTCTGCCCGGGCGTTAAGCGACCTAATGGCATCATAACGGAACGTTATGAGAGCACCTATGTTTTTGATAATGACTTTCCCGCACTACTGGAACAGGTGCCCTCGCCGCCCGCAAGCGATGATCCACTGTTTCAGGCAGCGCCGGCGCGTGGCAATTGCCGCGTTATGTGCTTCCATCCCAAGTCAAATTTAACCTTGCCCACGATGAGCCCAAGCGAGATCGGCGCTGTCATTAATGAGTGAGTAATCTATAAGTCATATTACGATTGCTCAACATTTAAACTTTAATTTCAGATGGATTAAACAATTTAACGAACTGAGCGCCAAATACGCCTGGGTGCAGATATTTGAGAACAAAGGCTCCACCATGGGGTGTTCCAATCCGCATCCACATTGCCAGATCTGGTCGTGCTCGTTCCTGCCCACAGAACCACAGCTAAAGCAGGAGCGACTGCGCGCCTACTATGCCACCAACGACCGACCAATGCTGGGCGACTATGTGGAACGCGAATTGCAGCGTAGGGAACGTGTTGTCATTGAGAATCCCGATTGGTTGGTCGTGGTACCTTACTGGGCTACATGGCCCTTCGAAACGATGCTCATATCGCGCAACAACAACAAACGCATCAATGATCTGACCGACGCACAGCGTCACAATTTGGCTGTGACCATCAAGGAGCTGACTACCAAATATGATAATCTCTTTAAGTGTTCGTTTCCCTACTCGATGGGCTGGCATGGTGCGCCCACCGGACCGGAGCATGCGCACGCCTCCAGCGCCCACTGGACACTCCATGCCATCTACTATCCACCCCTGCTGCGCTCTGCCACAGTGCGCAAGTTTATGGTCGGCTTTGAGCTGCTGGCGATGTCTCAGCGAGACTTGACGCCGGAGCAGGCGGCACAGCGACTGCGAGAATCGGACGGCACAAAGCACTATCTCTCCAAATGATTTCTAAACTTCTAAGCTAAGCTAAGCTAAATACAATAAATGTACATAAATGTGTGCGAAAAAAAGAAATTGATTATGTATTTAGAACAGCATACTAGGCAATAATTTATAATCAGTGCATAGGAAAATCGACAGCGGGGGCTTCAGATTACGTTTATTACATAACACTTCGTTTGACATTTAACAAAAATATATACATATACACGTATATATTATTTGTATAGTAAAATACTATGATATTGGCTATATCATATACATTTATCTATAGGCTGCCACTATATACTTCATATAGACTATATGCTCTATAGGATGTTCAAGTCAATCGAAATTATAACTTTTCGAATTTAGAAATGGAATTTTTAATCTTGAATAGATAAATTTGAAATATGGTATATGTTAACTATGAGAATATGGGTATGATCCTACACAAAGTACAATTATTTAATGAATTTAATCTGTATCTAAAAATAAGATCAATGATAAACTCTAAAGATTTGAGTCATTTAACATATAAGGTATTGGGGGAATATATAATAGACATAACGACAAGCCTTATCAAAATGCAATCAGCTTAATGAGCACAAGATTAGCTTGTCTATATACTATATATGAATGCATGATAATATTATATATTTATATGTATGTTGATATATACATATATAGTATTTAGTAAAATAAAAAGAGAGCAGAGCTTACCTGAAATTCTTGCTGTGGTTGGGGTGGCTGACTCTGTATGATGGACTCATCGGTGATCAACTGATGCTTATTCCTATTCTTATAGAAGGCGGGCATGCACTCGTTACTACCGTTGGGATTATGGGGATTCGCACGAGGCTTAAAGCTGTTGGTGCTGCGCATAACGGATGCTCCGTCCGCGTTACGCCAAAGATTCATGCGACGTAGTCGCCCCTCTAGTTCGATGTCGTCACAGGTGGCAATGCGCGGCATGGTAAAGGTCAGCGACTCCTTGGAGCGATGCATAAGGGCATGGATCATGGCATTGCGTATTTCCAGCAGATGCTGTCGGGTATAACGGTACTTCGGTCCATCCAAATTGGTGTCCGGCAACATCACAGCCGACTGGGTGTTGCGTAGCTTGGACAGTCGCTGGCCGCTCGGACCATTGGCTGCCGAGAAGCTGCGAAGCTTTTGGTTTGCCTGCTGTTCGGCCATCTGCTTTTTGGCCGCAGTCTTGGCTTGATTGGGAGGTGGACTCAAATGCAAGTCGCAGGATAACAGGCTTGTCGGCTGCGTATAGGGTGTTGAGGCGCGCGCTGATAGCACCTGCATAGTCAACAGACCCTGGTTCTCATCTTCTGCTGATGCGGCTGCAGCTGCAGACGGCAAGGGTATGGCCTCCTTAGAGATGATGCAATTCCTTGCTTCCAGTTGTTTGGCCAACAATTTGCCAACTTTCATCTTTCTTTCCAGCTTGCGTATGACAGCGGGCTTATTGCACTTCGGATGCACAATTATGGCTGTGGACGGATTGATCGAACGTTTAACCGAACATGTAGGTGACATTTGGACAACATCCGTTTTTAATCCAGCCAGCACGCGTTTTACGGACTGTTGGGCAATACAATCACAACGATATTTTATTAAAGAGTTTAACAGCAACAAAAAAAAAAAGAATAAATAATTGTGCACAAATTATTGATACTAGCGAAAGTTTCCACAAGAATATGTTAGCGAAAATTCAGACACGTTAATTTTAATGGCATTTCCAAAACAAAAATTTATAATGTCACCCGAGTGTACAGTATGCGGTCAGTTTGCTGGATCTGCAGCCCTTTCAGATAACATTTACTATTTATTGTATTACTATTGAGGTTAACAAAATAAAAATAAATACACTTAATAAATTTTGAATACTTTCTCAATAATCTGAGCTATAAAACAGGGCTCCTATTGTTGCTCTTGCAAATGTAAGAAATCAAATGTGGTTGAAAATTTAAAAATGAAGTATTTAGAACAGGCACAGTGTTAACATAATAATAAATATAATAATCAAATCAATGTAACTATGTACAAATAGCAACAAAGGCCAACTTGATGCAACTTTTTATGGTTTCTAAAAAATACCTTTTTTGGTCTGTGCAAAGAAATAAAACCACGAATTCACATTCTATTTTGAAAAGGTAGGAATTAAAAAATATATATGTTATAATAATTAAAAAAGATTATGTATGTATATAAATAAATTTAGAAAAAAAAAATTATTCTTGTTTTAAAAATTGCGAAATAATGGAGTAATTAATTTGATACGACTAGAAAGATTACAAAAAATCTTATTGTGCATTAAAAAAAATATACGAAGTAGCATCGTAATATTTGAATTTTAATGCACAACATAAAAGCGACTAATTTATCGAGTTATCACTGTAAGCTTAATGCACATAACTGTAAATTTTAGCTTTGCATTTTTCTTTTTAACTCACATTGAAATTCGCTCGCTGCTGCTGCTTCTGCTCCCGTTTGTTGCTCTCCATTTTCGTAATGGCCTCCTCCAGGGCGTCTTTCAGCTTGATGGCGGTCAATTTGACATAACCCTGACAAGTGGCCCTTGTATTGGTAGGCAGCGGTGGCGGCGGTGGTGGAGCACAAGGATCTTCCCATTTCTCCGAATTCGCCTCGTCATCCTCGGTATCCGGAGACGCTGCTGCTGCCGCTGAAGTTGATCGCGGCGGTGCTTGAACAGGTGTGGGGGGTGGTGGTGGTGGGGGCATTGCGAAGTTGGCATTGTCAACAGGTGTTAGCACTTGTTGGACATCAAAATCGACATCTTCCCGGCCAGTAGCTTCGTTATCCATCAAAAAGAAATATTTTCGCTTACTTTTTCGTTGCTCCTTCGGTGATTGCTTTGGTTCTAAGGCGCCAGCGCCATTTTCTTCTTTGATCACTTCAACCTCGAGCATTTGCTTTGAACTAGTCGACATTTTCTGTTTGATTACGAATAATAATTTTCGTGTGTTATTCGTATTGCTCGCCAATAATTATACTTACAATAATTTAATTTTCTTTATCGGTATAAACCAAGCACTTTTAAATCTTAATGCAAAGTGTAACTTTTAATATTGCAAAATGAAATCACGTTTATGGCGAGTTCGTAGTTGCCGTTATTTTGTCTTTTCAATCGTGCACCGGCTCATGGATGCATGTGTGTTGTTCTTTGTGTGGGTGACTTGAACTTACGTACGGAACCAACGAAAAACCATCTAAGAAAGTTCATAAGTTCCCTGTGATATTTATCGGATTATCGATAATTTACGAATTATGTAATTAACATCCCTCAGTATGGTCGATAAGCGACTGTTTGTACGATATCAATATTAATTAATCTAAGATATTAGATCACTAAAGAAATAAGGTGTTCTTATTATTCTAACTATTGGCTTTAAAATGAATTACAAGTAAAATATAAATTCAGTTTAGAACTATTTATTTGAAATGTAACAGACATTGTCACGGATATTTTAAAGTAAAAATCACTGTGATAGCAATGAGTTGGTCATCCCTAGCATAATGCCATCATTAGTAGCTGTGTAGCTACGCTGCAAGGAAAAAAATACTTTTTGTCTATAAATATTAACTGCGATAAATCGATTGAGTAGTAATTGACAATTGCGGTAATTGCAATTTGGGTTGTTTAATTTACTAGCAATACAACAAGTACGCCTACTGAATGGATTTTAAAGTATGTAAATCGATTAAGTCTTTTACTGTCGTAAACAAGCGAAACATAACCTCAAATTTTTACTGTCTAGCACTAAATTTGACTGAACGACGGAGACAAAGGTAATAATATATTAACAAAATGACCCAATATCTGCCGCCAAATCTTTTGGCGTTATTCGCCTCACGAGATCCAATACCGTTTATGCCACCGGTGGATAAGTTGCCACATGAAAAGAAATCACGAGGCTATCTGGGCGTAGCCAAATTCATGACCGACTTCGAAGACCCAAAGGACACACCACCACCCAAAACTGTGGAAACGCGCCAAGAGCGACTCGAACGACGGCGTCGCGAAAAGGCAGAACAAGTGGCATATAAGCTAGAACGCGAAATCGCACTATGGGATCCAACCGAGATTAAAAACGCCACAGAGGATCCATTCAAAACGCTCTTCATAGCGCGCATCAACTACGACACCTCCGAGTCCAAGCTGAGGCGCGAATTTGAATTCTACGGACCCATCAAAAAGATCGTGCTCATTCATGATCAGGACTCAGGTAAATTACTGTTTTTTTTTTCGCAGTTTTTGTGTGCTGTTCATTTTACTGGGTGTGTTGTTCACTCTTAGAGTTCAATTAAATAATTTTATGTGATTACATTTTTTAATTTAATTTCATGAACTCTTTTTTTTTGCGTACTTATCCATGCTTTTTTCTTATAGGTAAACCCAAGGGCTATGCCTTTATTGAGTACGAGCACGAACGAGACATGCACGCAGCGTACAAGCACGCCGATGGTAAGAAGATAGACAGCAAGCGTGTTCTTGTGGATGTTGAGCGCGCTCGTACCGTTAAGGGCTGGCTGCCACGTCGCCTGGGCGGCGGCTTGGGTGGCACACGGCGAGGCGGCAATGATGTTAATATCAAGCACTCCGGCCGCGAGGACAATGAACGTGAGCGTGAACGCTATCGACTGGAGCGTGAGCGTGAGGATCGCGAGGGTGGTGTTCGTGGCGGCGCCAACAATGGTATCGATGCACGTGGTGGGCGTCCTCCCTACGGTGGGGCGGTGGGCGGTGAGAGGCGTCGCTCACGCTCCCGAGATCGCAGGGAACGCGATCGGGAACGTGGCGCACGCGTTGGTCGCTCACGAAGCCGTTCGCGCGAACGCCGAAAACGTCGTGCCGGCAGCAGGGATCGCGAGTATGACGATTTCGATGGACGACGGGACAGGCGAGACAGGGAGCGCGATCGCGATCGTGAGCGTGAAAAGAAAAAGAAGCGTTCCAAGTCACGTGAGCGCGAATCATCGCGTGAGAGGCGCGATCGCAAGCGTGAGCGACGAGATCGGGATCGGGGAGGTGCTGATCGCAGCGGTGGCGGCGATCGCGATGTCAAAGAGCGCAAGCCAGATTTCCGTGAAATGGATATGATCAAGATTAAGGAGGAGCCCATTGATGACGGATATCCAACATACTCCATGAATGACTATCAAAGCACAGCCATCAAACGCGAACTGGACGATGAGAATGAGGAGAAATATCGGCCTCCCGCTACACATCACAACATGTTCAGTGTGCCTCCACCGCCGATACTTCCACGCAGCAACAATCCAGATAATGGCGGCCAAAATGCCAGCGATCCGACCTGGTGGCGGCAATGAGAGTCCTGTCATCGACACAGCAGCAATAACAATAATTGGTAATCGAATGCGAATACGATAACAATTTTCAGAGTTCTTTCTTGCAATCAACCTGCGCTGGTAACACACTACTATTAGAATTGTAACCGACCCATCATTTGGCACAATCGAAAGTATCGATTGTTTTTACATATTTATTCAATTGAAATTTGAAATTTGAAATTCATAGCGAAACAGCCAGTGGGACGATGCAGTTCGGAAACATCGAAGCGTAAGACATGCTGTAAGTCCGTTTTAAGCTGGAAGCACTTTTCACTTTGCTATTTTTAAATTTATCATGAAGCAAAAACAAAACAGAAAAAAAAACAAGTATAAAACATAACTTAACAAAACAAAAAAAAAACGTAAATCAACAAAAATAATTTGTGCATAGCTTAAATACGTTTAAATATGTAAGTAAATCTTAACAATTGAAATGAAGAGTAAGTAAAAATAAATCAGATCAACATGTGTTTGTTTCCCCACCTTTGGTAAGGGGGTATAAGGGAATGCTTTTGGTGTATATGACTATCCGGATTCCGAGTACTGATTGGTTTGTTTTGGTCAAAACATGTTAAAAATTAACTATACCATCTTAAGTGTTAATCACAAACAAAACACAATTCTACTTTAAACCTGTGCGCTAACCCGTACCATTTTGTTTTCTTTATCTTCTTGCAGTTTTCAATATTGAAAATCTGAAAAACTGTATATTGATTATACGTCCAGAGTGTGAAAACAAATCATAAGTATTTCAACAAACAAAAAACGATTAGTTCCGAAAGACATAATAATTTCCACAAAAAGTACTCAAAGCCTTGACCCATTAGAAACTTCTCAAATCAGGTAATTTCTGCTCTACACAAATCTCACTAATCCTTGCGTTTACCGTTCTAGGCCAACACTAGAAACGTGATGGCTCCGCTCATTCAATTGGTGTGCCATAGCTCTATCCAAACCTGGGTCTGAGTAAGTTTAAAATCTGGCCAATTTCTTTCGAAATATTATCTGAAGATTGTAAGTTGTTGCGAGTTCTGGTTCTTGGTAAGATTTCCATGTCCAAAAATGAAAAAGAAACCAAAGAATATATATATTTAGAAGGCACACAATGGTATATATTCTTTGATCTATAATGGGGTGAGGTATGCCCCTAGAAATGGTTATATATCAAGTTGATATCTAGTAATCATTTTTCGATCTCGATCTTTTCAAGTACGTTTCGGTTGGTTTGTTTGGATTGTTTGTGTGGCACCTGTACCTGTAGAGGACCACACCACGGAATATGCATATATTTTGAAACAGCGATCAGGTTTGTTATTGGTCGTTTTCGCTTGGCGCCTATAACTGGTAAATGTCCCTCTACAGGGTATACTCGAAAGTGTTTCGATTGCTGTAGCACATCTATTCCATAATTTGAATGGGAAGGGCTACAAATTTATGAATTTACAGTAATTATTCAAGACAAACGGAAAATTGTAATTTCCAACAGACACAAAATTAATTTTAATCCAAGGAAATATTCTTGAAAACTGCTTTATATTTTCCAATTCAGACAGATCCAACATTGGCTTTGTTATATTTATTTTTAAGATCGAATATAATTTTCGGAATATCGTTTCTAAAGGGGTATTAAGCAAAGCAAATGTAGGACCTTTTTGAATTTGCATTTGTATTTATGTTGCTCGAGAGTTAAAAGTGTATTGATGTGCTAATACTGAGTACTTAAAAAAAATAAAGTATCTTATACAAGCAAAGAAAATTAAAATTCATTTTGTTATTTTTCAAATATCAATAGAATCGGCTAATTGTGAGTATATTTTTTCTGTCTGTCACAGAAAAGGTCTACATATAGCTTAAAAATTATTTGAATAGTCCATCTATGAGCTAAAATTCAGCTTTGCCTATGAAGAAGTAATATATATATAATTCAATATATAATTGTTGATGTCTACTAACTTACATTGAAGGTCGTTTGAGTTTAACAATTGAAATCCGCGCCGATAAATTAAAATACTTTTGATGACGAAAGGTATATGAAGGGGCCGCGAATAATTGTAACGACTGTTCTTTCGATATACTAACGTATAATACAACTCTGATGTTAAAAAAGTTAATTTAATTTTATACTTTCACTACATTTTGTTCTGATTAAAAAGAACTTTAATACGATTCAATAAAAAATGTATTTTGAATATAAACACATTAGTAAATTTAGAGCTCATTTAAATTAACGAATAATTTTCGATAACGATTATACAAATCTATAACATAGGCTTGTTTTCAAAGTAGAAATTAGAAGGAAAACAAATTATTATAGATATCAATGTGAAAATAATAAATTTATACCTTATAATTTTTTGCCACACATCTATTTTATATTTTTTTTATTGCATTTGAATGCAACACTGTTTGTCGGCGTCGTTGGTAATTTTTAGTACATTATTTCGCTCGTCATTTTTTGCCGTGTGCGAATAGGGAGACACTCAAAATACAACCATTTTTTGGCGTGTGTGTAGCTAGCGCAAGCCGCTTGGTAATCTTAAATAAAAGGAAGCGAGTGGTGAAACGTATAAAAAAGTAAGAAAAATTTATATTTCAACTGCAGTTTTTCAGTGAAAAACAGCAAATGAACAATAAAAATTGAATATTCATTAATTTGTGCGTATTTTCAACATTCTTGTACAGCACGCACGCCCGGCATCATTGCATTTTACTTTTTGTGAATATCGTGAAGCGCGTACATAGCGAAAAAAAAACATGTCTGACGAAAAGAAGGGAGGCGAAACCGAGCACATTAATCTGAAAGTACTTGGCCAGGACAATGCTGTGGTCCAATTTAAAATTAAGAAACACACACCATTACGAAAACTGATGAATGCCTATTGCGACCGTGCCGGACTCTCCATGCAGGTGGTGCGCTTCCGTTTTGACGGCCAGCCCATCAATGAGAACGATACTCCGACCTCGCTAGAAATGGAGGAGGGCGATACTATCGAGGTGTACCAACAGCAGACCGGCGGTGTTTATTAAATTTATACTTGTATGAATGTAGTTAAGCTAGTTACTTTTCATTTTAACGACAACAGCAACAACAAAACCAACAGCAGCAGCAGCAAAAAAAGCGAGCATTATTCTACATAAATAAACAAAAGAAAAATATCCATTCTGTTCTTGTTCACTTTCGTTTTGTATACATACATATGAAATGAAAACAACTAAAAGAAGTGTCCCCCCAACAAAGATCTAGATATTTGCTAAAAACAAAAAAAAAACAAACAAAAACAAAAAACTGGAAAATAAAGCATTTTGTAAACTATGATTTAAGATTGATTCTTTAAAAAAATCTGTATTTGCTTGGTAAACTTTGGTTTTGGTGGCTTAATTGCCGGTGGCGCGTATTTCCCGCTTTATATCCCTCGTTCACACACACCAACAAGAAGCGCTTCTAAATTGGTGCATGTGTGTGTGAGGTTTTCAGCATTGTTGGTACACACGAATACAATTCGTGTACAGTACAGCAACTACGTTTGCATGTGTGTGCGTGTGCGAAAACGAGTATACATACACAATCGTGGCAGACAGATGTCTGTCCATGTGTATACTGAAAAACATACATAAATATGAATATGTTTTAATATATTAATATTGATAGATATGATTTCATGGGCATTATAGTATCAGCTTAAATCTAGATATAGCACGCCATAATAAATAGATCTACAAACATAACCTCAAAATCCATATATGGAAAAGATGACGTCATCTGCCCTAGAAGGTTCGAGATATGCAACACACACACACGAGTAAATGTATTTGTGAATGTAACATAACCTACAAAAAGATTTTAAGTTTCGAAAATATATGAAATTTGAATCGAGAGCTTAGATATATGGATATGAATATTGTTACAAAATTTAAAAAATTATTTATACATTTTTTTTCTGGTAAAAATAAACTTTTTAATTTTTTAACGGAATATATTGTACAGGCATAAATATTGTCAACTCTTACATTACTAGTAAAACTTTATCATGAAAGGCACCAATCCCATTACAGTTAGTAAGAACATCCCCTTTACTCTATCGTATTAAATCCATTCTTTGGGATTGCGCAGAACCATTAATAAATCGCCTTCCTTGGACGTGGCCTTCGGCTCGTGCATATATTCCCATCTGGCGTGCAAGGGCAGTGACATAAGGATGCTCTCGTATCGAGCTCCAGGTGTGTAGAGGCCAAATTTGGTGCCACGATCGTAGATTAGGTTGAACTCCACATAGCGGCCGCGTCGGAGGAGTTGCCACTCTCGCTCATTGGTGCCGTAGTCGGCATTCTTGTGCTTCTGCACTAGGGGCAGATACGATGGGATCACTGCACGGGCGCAGCTGGTCACAAATTTGAAGGCGTTGTCTTGGCTGGGCTCGTCGATGTCATCGAAGAAGATGCCACCGATGCCGCGCGACTCGTTGCGATGTTTGATGTGAAAGTAATCATCGCACCACTTCTTAAACTTCGGATAGTAGGAGGTGTCGTGCTCGTCACAGGCGCTTTTGAGAGTCTTATGGAAGTGGCGTGCATCGCTTTCGTCCAGATAGTAGGGCGTCAGATCTGTGCCTCCACCGAACCACCATTGCTTGGAGCCGTCGGGCAGCTCTACTTCGAAGTAGCGATAGTTAAAGTGTATGGTCGGCACATGGGGATTACGCGGATGTATGACAGCGCTAACGCCGCTGGCGAAGAATGGTAGCTTAACGTTCTCCGTCAGGTTTTTGCCCCTAGAGCGCATCTGCTGCACAGCTGCTGGTGGTAGCCAGCCGGTCACCACGGAGACATTCACGCCAGCCTTTTCGAAGACTTCGCCGTCTTGCAGGACGCAGGTGACACCGCCACCGCCCTCTTTGCGCAGCCAACGGTCTACCTTGAATTTCTGGCCATTGAACTCCTCCGACTCGAGAGCACGACAAAATTCGGCTTGAATCTCCATAATCATCAGCTCCATGCGATGGCGCATATTTTCTTTGTCCTCCAGCAAGACCGAAGAATCCGTAATGGGCTCGGCCATAAATTTAGAAAGGTTCAACTTACGATTGACCTTTGCGGCCTCCGCCTGTGCGTACGTGACCGTTGCGAAGGTGGAAAGGCCCAGCCCCGTGCCAAGCAAAAAGCCATGCAAATGCTGGCTTTTGATGCGGCGCCCGAGCTGAAAGGTGCCCAGCGCCACGAGTGACATTGTGTGTCTTAGTGCATTCATATTTAGTTAATTTATTGCATATAAAACTCTTTTTTTGGCTACGAACAATATTTGTTATCTATCTTCTTCTTGCACCGGCATTTAAAGCCACTTGATAACAGATCTATCGATGTTACCTACATATGTGTATCGATAACAAATGGTCGACATATTACGATAAAGAACAGTTATTTTTTGTCTGCAACTGTATAGACATAAAAAATATTTTTCTTTTGCTTATTGTTAAAATGGATTCCAATTCTGACTTTAATGAATTACTATACAAAATGAAAACCAATAAATCATTGCATTCGACAATATCTTCGTCATCTCCGGAAGCGGATGAAGCTTACCACGAGCAGTCAACTAAAATCTTGAGTCAGTCAGAGTCAAGCGAAAAAAATACAAGTGAAATGGCATCTATAACATTCTCAACACCGTTAGGAAATCAACAACTAAAATTTACAAATATTGTAAACTCATTCGAAAACGAGAGTTTCGGTTTAAGCATACTGAGTGATCACGACATAAACAGTCCCTGTACACCGATTAACAATGCCTCTCCGCATTATGATAGAACTTATCGTTTAGTTAATCAGCGTTTCCGTCATATTTGATTTGCTGAATTTGTTTTGTCGAATTATTATAACTATTATCAATTTAAGAATGAATAAATAGTTTTCTCTTTTTACTCTTTGACTATTTGTTCGTATTTCTGCAGCCCTGGGCCCTAAGAGTATAAGTATCGATTTTAAAATTACCTGATTATTTAGCATCGCGTCGATACTTACTCATCTACGATCGACTCATTTGAACTGAAGCGGCTACACCTTTGCTGTTTGTCCTTATTACAATTGTTTTTAGTTAAAGTGAGTAAATTGACATTGTAATTGTGTATTCGGCATTGTGAAATAGCAAAATTTGTGTTTCTGTTGTGATATAGCAAGTTATTTGATTTGCATATGTACTTACATTGAGGTAAAGAAGGACGCAACCGAAATGTCTGGCCTGGAAAAGTTTCAAGACAATCCAGCATGGCGTCAAAAATTGCTCAACCATTTGCTCATGGATCGGTAAATACATCAATATGTATACAATGTATATACTGTAGAACGGAATGTAGCCCGAAGCGTAGCATGAATTATTTTAGAATGCCCTCTGCATGAATTAGAAAAACAGCAACTTCTCATTTAATGTCAGGCAGAAATGCGACTAAAAAAGATCGATCAATAAAAAAAGTTTTTTTTAAGGCCTCCACCTGCACCGACACCCCAGCTACAATCAATGGATCGACGGTGCAGTTTGGGTATCGTCTTGGATTTCCCAGCTCTAATACAAGCCCGCAAGGCCGAGCTGGAGTTGGAGCGGCAGCAGCGCGAGAAAAAGACCAGTTCGGTAATTGATTCCAATATCAAAGCCGAAAGCATGTTTAATTTAACCGAGGAGACTCAGGTAGAGAATGCGGACGACAGTTTCAATGCGTTCGAACGTATGTGCGATAAGACCGCCTCCGATCCAGATAGCACACTATTCCAATATCTGCACAGTGACAATAAGGATGAGGTATTGGCTCTGGCCAAGAGGCGGAGCTCTCGTTCAGATAAATGTAAGTGGAAATAAACTTAGAGAATATGATGATAATAATAACAAAACATTGACTCCATTTGTTTTGCAGCTGGTGACATGGAAACAGAGGCTTTGCGCCGCATGCTGGCGGATGTTGGTGACCAGGATCAACTGTGCCAGGAGAGTCCACTGAAGAGTGCCGAGTGCACACAGCTGGAGGATGTTGAGCCGCCATCTCGATTCTGGGACAATGATTCCTTATTCAATAGCAACGAGTCTGTCTTTCAGCCAACTGCACAGACATCGCCGGTAAAAATGGTCGGGTTGTTGCGCCCCTCAACCATCATGGAGGCCAATGAGGCTGATCTCACAGGCTTGCCATCCGATGAGTCGACCTCTTTCAACAGTAGCTTTCTAGCCGCCCACACGCTAAAGACGGAGCAAGGCGACGACGAGACGAGTGCATCCGGCTCGAGCTGCTACGAGACGGCCGCAGACAATTCGTTGGCGAGCAGCTCTAAGGAGGCAACAACGTTGAGCGTCGATGACTTGTTCTATGCAGCCATTGCCAAGGCTAAGCCACATGGCATCTCGAAGTGCGAGCAGCAAGAGCTGTTAGTTGACTTGCAGGAGACTCTAATGGATCTGGCAGTAGCCGATGCAGCTGACAATACGATAATCGAATTGTCCTCGTCCAGCGAAGATGAGGAGGAGAGGGCAGATGAGGTGAAAAAGGAAGAAACTTCTTTAATAAATTCAGATGCAGAGGAAGATAAGGAAAACAAGTCACTTCGCTTAAATGGCACCATAGAGGAAATGGAGTACATGATGCAAAAGGGTCGAGAATATATGGAAACCAAGAAGGGGACATTACCAGAGCCCCAAGCAGATCCCAACATAATCCATTTGCATCAGAAGCCGATTAAACAGAATACATTTGTGCTGACGCCCAAAAAAGAATCGCAGCCCGTGCTTAACCCAGGCAGCTCCAAGTTGCCAATGCCCTCTGGCAGATCGCGCTATCAAATTAATATGAATTATTCAAAAACAAATTTCTTCAAGGAACCGCTGGCCATACCAATGCCACGGCACATAAAAGCCAAGAAAGATAATTTCGCACACATTGTTAGTCCCATACGCACGTATACACAAAAGTCAGGCACTGCACCCCTAATGAGCATGTTCCGAGAAGCATCGAATAACCTGAGCATGGTGCAATTGGAGGAGGAGTCCCTGCTGTATCACTTCAAAAGCGGACAGGCAGCCACAGCGGGAAACTCGAACGCATCGAAGCTCAGTGATTCGTACTTCGATCCCGCTGCTTCATTTCTGCCTAAGAAGGCATATATTTCTTCTGAGTTGAAGCAGGTGAGTTCATGAAGAATTAAAGATAGAAGTAGTTCCACAAATAACAACACTTTGTCTACATCCGCCAGGTCGTTGATGAACGCACTCCCGTGCCAATGCCGAGTGTGGCGAGAATCCAAAAGTATCTGGATTCAGCTGCCGAGCCAACAGTGCTCCGCCATGAAGGCAAGATGAAGATGCCTGGCCAAAGCAGCGACAGCGACAGCAACAGCAAAACATCACAAATACCTCGCCGTCCCAATCAGAGTCTTGCCGATTTGTCGCTGGCCTCGGGCGACATCTCTCTGTACACGCTTAAGGATGCTCAGAAGTTTTAATTATTGTTGAAGCATACCTACAAAGGAAGATCTTCTACATGGGATTCTTACCAAATTTGTAAAGCGGATTTCAATATGGTTTATGTTTATAACAAATAAACTTTACTATATAACACACGTAAATACAATTAGTAACTAGTAAATGCCATCGATTGCTTTGTGGGTACAGAAAGCATTATGCTTCTTACTCTATGTCCATGCCGTGTAGCATATATAGGACATCCTCGTTAGCGACACAGCCAAAGGCCCCACGGCCATCGGGACAGCCGCCCAAAGCACTCTTAAATCTTTTCAGATTGGGCGTCAGCTCGGGAAACAGCTGTTGCCTATTAAACACAGCTATATGGCAAATATTGTCTTCGAGGGATTGTTGCTGTGTGCTTAATGTGATATTAATAGTGGAACCACTTTTTCAACTTCGGATAAGGACGCTATTCTGGAAGTGGCGGGCGCCGTTCTCAATCTCAATTCTCTATATTTTTATACCCTGAACCCATTGAAAATGGGAAATCAGGGTATTATGGTTTTGCAAAAAGTATGTAACAGGCAAAGGAGGCGTGGCAGTCCCCATAAAGTATATATATTCTTGATCAAGGTGACGAGCTGAGTCGATGTAGCCCTGTCCGTATGTATGAACACGTCGATCGCAACCTGTAAGAGCTAGCGACTTGAAATTTTGCACTAAGGTCCATGTATACAGCGCGCATATCGAGTTTGTTTTTGATATCCGATAACTTTTCCTGCTTCACTGATATCGATTAAAAACTTTATCAAGATTCAGTTTTTGGACCATATCATTTACATCTATTTAGCTACAGTCACCAAATTGCATTTAGCTTTTTGGAAATAAAATACATTTTTTTTATATTTTGGCCACATTTTTCAAAATCAATTTAAAAAAAAATAATTATTTAGGCCACAATTTAATTTTTTTTAATTTTCTAAGCAAAACCGTAATTTCAGTAAAATGAAAGAATTCAATTTTATTTAAATCCGTTTAGTAACATAAAGTTATTTAACAAAACATTTTGTCAATCGGCAAAAGCACGCGGCAGCGAGCGCCAATACGTGTGCAGTGCACACTGTGCACACAGTCTATACTACGTGTGCACACATACATTCAAATGTGCGCATTCTTTGAATTTCGTTTGTTAAATCGCAATTTCAGCTTAATTGTAATTCTCGCCGCTGCTACTTTAGTGGCGTCTATGTCACTGAGAACAATATGAAGAGTGTGGTGTTATGGTTAGAGATGGGCGAGGAGTCGTAGGTTCTATTCCCACTGCTGTCAACACTTTTTGTTCATTTTATTACAGTTTCATTCAGATCTTTGCAACGGCATTTAAATCAACTTGTTATCGATAACAAATTGTCGACATGTTTCGATAAAAAACAGTTATTTTTTGTCTGCATTCGCCTAGACAACAATTCTATTTTTTTGCTTATGTTTAAAATAGATTTCCATGCTGACTTCAATGAATTACTGTACAAAATCTAAACCGATCACTGCATTCGACAATTTCTTTGGCCACGTTTTTCAAATGAAATAGCTTACCACGAGCAGTCAACTAAAATCTTGAGTCAAGAGTCATGCAAAAAAAAAACATCTATAACATTCTCAACACCACTAAGAAATCATCAACAATAATTTTTAAGTTATAAATTCAATCGAAAACTAAAGTTTGGGTTTACAATAAACAATCACTGTACACCGATTAAATATGCCTTTTCGCCTGCAATAAGCCATTTAACTTAACACGCCATATGTCATAACAACTACATACATATATATACAGTTATATTAATTATGTTACATTACTCATTATTATACTTCTCCGCACTGCCTATTTTTTTTAATACACCTTACATTCCTTTTGTCCATCAATTCTTTATAAAAGTTCAAACAACTCATGTCTACAAAATTAAATTGAACAATCATTAAGTTTTTAACATTCTCCATCAGTAACCTATTTCTTTCGTCAGACCACTGCGTATTTACTAACGAAAAAACCCTTTCGCAATTTGCATTGTGCGGATGAATTGCTTAGAAGAATAGGGCTATTTTCAATACTTCCGAGTAACAGCTCGAGTTTACGTTTGCTGCAAAAAACTGTACTAGCTTATTTGCCGAGCTTTCCGAGCTTTTTTTATCAAAAAACGTCTTCATTTGCCTCGACAAAAACTTTTTCAAGTTTGCAACTTGGTCGAACAAGAGTTAATTGTCAAAATGTCGATTTTTTATCGAAACAATTAAAAAACGGGACAATTTCATGTCGGGTCGGGACACCGGGACATTACCTGCAAAAGCGGGAATTGTCTCGGAATTCCAGGACGGATGGCAACCCTAAACTATTGTCAATTAAAGAATGAATAAATATTGGTTTTCTCTTTTTACTCTTTGACTAGTTGTTCGTATTTCTGCAGCCCTGGGACCTAAGAGTATAAGTATCGATTTTAAAATTACCTGATTATTTAGCATCGCGTCGATACTTACTCATCTACGATCGACTCATTTGAACTGAAGCGGCTACACCTTTGCTGTTTGTCCTTATTACAATTGTTTTTAGTTAAAGTGAGTAAATTGACATTGTAATTGTGTATTCGGCATTGTGGAATAGCAAAATTTGTGTTTCTGTTGTGATATAGCAAGTTATTTGATTTGCATATTTACTTACATTGAGGTAAAGAAGGACGCAACCGAAATGTCTGGCCTGGAAAAGTTTCAAGACAATCCAGAATGGCGTCAAAAATTGCTCAACCATTTGCTCATGGATCGGTAAATACATCAATATGTATACAATGTATATACTGTAGAACGGAATGTAGCCCGAAGCGTAGCATGAATTATTTTAGAATGCTCTCTGCATGAATTAGAAAAACAGCAACTTCTCATTTAATGTCAGGCAGAAATGCGACTAAAAAAGATCGATCAATAAAAAAAGTTTTTTTTAAGGCCTCCACCTGCACCGACACCCCAGCTACAATCAATGGATCGACGGTGCAGTTTGGGTATCGTCTTGGATTTCCCAGCTCTAATACAAGCCCGCAAGGCCGAGCTGGAGTTGGAGCGGCAGCAGCGCGAGAAAAAGACCAGTTCGGTAATTGATTCCAATATCAAAGCCGAAAGCATGTTTAATTTAACCGAGGAGACTCAGGTAGAGAATGCGGACGACAGTTTCAATGCGTTCGAGCGTATGTGCGATAAGACCGCCTCCGATCCAGATAGCACACTATTCCAATATCTGCACAGTGACGATAAGGATGAGGTATTGGCTCTGGCCAAGAGGCGGAGCTCTCGTTCAGATAAATGTAAGTGGAAATAAACTTAGAGAATAGGATGATAATAATAACAAAACATTGACTCCATTTGTTTTGCAGCTGGTGACATGGAAACAGAGGCTTTGCGCCGCATGCTTGCGGATGTTGGTGACCAGGATCAACTGTGCCAGGAGAGTCCACTGAAGAGTGCCGAGTGCACACAGCTGGAGGATGTTGAGCCGCCATCTCGATTCTGGGACAATGATTCCTTATTCAATAGCAACGAGTCTGTCTTTCAGACAACTGCACAGACATCGCCGGTAAAAATGGTCGGGTTGTTGCGCCCCTCAACCATCATGGAGGCCAATGAGGCTGATCTCACAGGCTTGCCATCCGATGAGTCGACCTCTTTCAACAGTAGCTTTCTAACCGCCCACACGCTAAAGACGGAGCAAGGCGACGACGAGACGAGTGCATCCGGCTCGAGCTGCTACGAGACGGCCGCAGACAATTCGTTGGCGAGCAGCTCTAAGGAGGCAACAACGTTGAGCGTCGATGACTTGTTCTATGCAGCCATTGCCAAGGCTAAGCCACATGGCATCTCGAAGTGCGAGCAGCAAGAGCTGTTAGTTGACTTGCAGGAGACTCTAATGGATCTGGCAGTAGCCGATGCAGCTGACAATACGATAATCGAATTGTCCTCGTCCAGCGAAGATGAGGAGGAGAGGGCAGATGAGGTGAAAAAGGAAGAAACTTCTTTAATAAATTCAGATGCAGAGGAAGATAAGGAAAACAAGTCACTTCGCTTAAATGGCACCATAGAGGAAATGGAGTACATGATGCAAAAGGGTCGAGAATATATGGAAACCAAGAAGGAGACATTACCAGAGCCCCAAGCAGATCCCAACATAATCCATTTGCATCAGAAGCCGATTAAACAGAATACATTTGTGCTGACGCCCAAAAAAGAATCGCAGCCCGTGCTTAACCCAGGCAGCTCCAAGTTGCCAACGCCCTCTGGCAGATCACGCTATCAAATTAATATGAATTATTCAAAAACAAATTTCTTCAAGGAACCGCTGGCCATACCAATGCCACGGCACATAAAAGCCAAGAAAGATAATTTCGCACACATTGTTAGTCCCATACGCACGTATACACAAAAGTCAGGCACTGCACCCCTAATGAGCATGTTCCGAGAAGCATCGAATAACCTGAGCATGGTGCAATTGGAGGAGGAGTCCCTGCTGTATCACTTCAAAACCGGACAGGCAGCCACAGCGGGAAACTCGAACGCATCGAAGCTCAGTGATTCGTACTTCGATCCCGCTGCTTCATTTCTGCCTAAGAAGGCATATATTTCTTCTGAGTTGAAGCAGGTGAGTTCATGAAGAATTAAAGATAGAAGTAGTTCCACAAATAACAACACTTTGTCTACATCCGCCAGGTCGTTGATGAACGCACTCCCGTGCCAATGCCGAGTGTGGCGAGAATCCAAAAGTATCTGGATTCAGCTGCCGAGCCAACAGTGCTCCGCCATGAAGGCAAGATGAAGATGCCTGGCCAAAGCAGCGACAGCGACAGCAACAGCAAAACATCACAAATACCTCGCCGTCCCAATCAGAGTCTTGCCGATTTGTCGCTGGCCTCGGGCGACATCTCTCTGTACACGCTTAAGGATGCTCAGAAGTTTTAATTAAGATGAGCATACTTACAAAGAAAGATCTTCTACATGGGATTCTTACCAATTTTATAAAGCGGTTTAAGTTTAAAACAAATAAACATTACTATTATAACACAAGGAACAACAATTAATAACTAGTAAATGCCATCGATTGCTATGTGGGTATAGACGGGATTATGCCTTCTTATCCTGAGGACCTTTCCAGGCACGATTTACCTTCGACTCGGACGATCTGCCCAATTCCGTGCATATGTAGCGTCCCACTTCAATGAGCTTGTCTAGGTTAACGCCCGTATCTATTCCCATGCCGTGCAGCATATAGACAACATCCTCAGTAGCTGCATTGCCGGAGGCGCCGCGGGCATAGGGACAGCCGCCCAGACCAGAGACGGAGGCGTCCACTACGCGTATGCCGTATTCCAAGGAAGTTAAAATGTTCGAAAGCGCCTGCCCATATGTATCATGACAGTGTACGGCCAGTTGCTGTGCGGGCACAGCGCGGGTCACCTCATTCAGCATCTTGCGCATGCTGCCCGGCGTACCCACGCCAATAGTATCCCCAAGGGAGATTTCATAACAGCCCATCTCGTACAACGCGTCCACTACGTTGACCACAGCGTGGGGCGACACAGCTCCCTCATAGGGACAGCCCACCTAAAAGACACAGGAGAGAAGATTTACATAATAGATTACACCAAAGCTTGCCCTATTTGAACAGGAGCTGCTCACCAC
Organism: Drosophila gaucha; assembly: GCA_035045545.1. Taxonomy (NCBI): domain Eukaryota; kingdom Metazoa; phylum Arthropoda; class Insecta; order Diptera; family Drosophilidae; genus Drosophila; species Drosophila gaucha. The sequence goes on from JAWNOY010000099.1 coordinate 6,230,329, forward strand.
AGTTGAAACGTAGCCACGCACACGAACTCCATGTTGCTTGGCGGCTGCGAGGACGGGCTTGAAGCGCTCGATAGCCGCTGCCGCTGTGCAATTGACATTTTTAAGTGAAAAGGCATCCGAGGCGGCACCAAACACAGCCACCTCCTCGGCGCCAGCCTCCAAAGCACTCTCAAATCCTTTCAGATTGGGCGTCAACACGGGATAACTAATACCTGGCACCCGGCGTATACTGCGCAAGACCTCCGAATTGTCACCCATCTGCGGAACCCATTTGGCGCTCACAAAGCTGGTGGCCTCAATTGTTTGTAGTCCCGTTTCCGAGAGCCGATCTATAAGTTCGATTTTGATGGCAGCAGGCAGCAGCTTAGGCTCGTTTTGCAGACCATCGCGCGGACCCACCTCAACGATGCGCACTTGATCCTGCGACAGTTGAGACATAAGTCTCGAAGATCTGCCCTGAAATAATTTGATTTTAATAATATTGTTAGCAATACCTTAGGGCGACTTACAGTGACAGAGCACTGGTATAGAGGACGTGCCAAATATCGTGGAATTAGCATTATGGCAAATATGTATTTAAAGAACAACTTGTTACGTGCAGGGCTCCTTCATTAATTCAACCAAACAGCTGTTGCTTATCATAATGATCTAGAGTTATCTACTGACTAAACAAAGCTTTCAAAACAAATTAATTGCTTAAAATGTATATTTAAGTGCAGCATTGTTAAGATTAGAAACACAATTTCCATAAGCAGGCGCTAAAAATGATTAATATTAGAAATCATTCAATTTTAAAAATATTTCAAAAGATCACTTTAAAAAATCGAATGCTTGTTATCAATCATGTTAAGAGTTGTTAAGATTGCTTAATAAATTTGAGGTTTTTTTTTTATATGAATAAATATTTAAATTAATTATATAGTTATTTGTCTAGTGGACCAATAAATAAAAAATTAATAAATTGTTTTTGGTATTTTAATAGCTCTGCAAAAATTATCGATAGGCAACTGTGGGCAGGTTGCTTTGAGTTTTTCTCATCTCTAGTTGGCATGCATGGTACGCGCCGCGCGTACAAATGGAAAACGAAAACAATCAACAAAATGAAGAGAGCGATGATGGCGATGGCGACAGCGAGAATGTGTTTCACTTTGAAACGGAGCACCTGGCGCTGCGCGGCAATCAATGTTATAGCAACCTTTTGCGCACAATAGCCACACTGCAGGCGCAGCGCATTCGCGTCCATCAACAAATGGGGGAACTGGAGAAAGCGCGCGATTTGTATCTGGAGAATCCGCAACTGTTGCTCGAGAGACTGAGCAGCAATGAGCCTTTGATATCACCAAATTATTTAACTACTGTTCGGCTGCCCGAGTTGCCCACACTAACAGTTAAGCAAGATGTCAAGATCGAAGCAGCTGCGGCCAGTTCTCAGCCGAATGAGGAGGACAAGATCAATAAAAATGGCAGCAAGCTGCAAACTCGATTGTGGACGAATGAGGAGCAGCGTCGCCTGGAAAAGCTACTCATCGAGTATCCACCTGAAGAGGTGGAGATGCGGCGTTTCGGGAAGATTGCCAAAGCTCTAGGAAATCGCACAACCCAGCAGGTTTTCAGTCGTGTCCAGAAGTACTTTCAAAAGCTCCATGATGCCGGCATGCCCGTGCCTGGTCGCTTGCCCAAGTACAGGCGAACGGGTGGCCCAACCCGGCCTAAGTTCAACGTGCGTCGATCTACATTCTTTCCGGCCCAGAATATAGAGATACAAATGCCCGAGGATGAGTACACTTTGGATGACCTTATGCCCGTGGCGCCATCAACGCCGCCACCGCCACAAATCAAAATCGAGCCAGATGCCCTCGAAACGGAGACACGGCGCAAGAAACTGCTCCAGGTGAATATATTAACAGCCATACGAGACGAAAAGCTGCAAACAGAGGATGGCTACAGTCCTGATCCGCTGGCGCCCAAGTGCGCAGAATGTGAGGACTCGGCCGTAACCCGAAAGCGTTGGCATTGCAACAGTTGCTATTGCTACCTAAATCTATGCGGCGATTGCCTGGCCCATCAATTGATCACAGAACAATTTGAGCACATGGCCCACGATGTGGTCGAGGAGCCCGAGACATGACATAAAGCACCTGATTCAGAGATCTAGGCTTTAGCTCAAATCAAAAAAAAATATATATAATATATAATAAATAAACATTTATAACTTAAGTAGTTTACGTATGTTAAAATAAAATGTTTCATTAAATTTTCTGTTGTATTGAAAATAAATTCTCGAAATATTTTGTCAAATGCAACGGCACAAAGAATTATTTATTTATTTAATTGAATGCGTTCGCTCTGAACGCGGACATAAAATATTTACATTCTTTATTTATTTATTTATTTAAATACGCACTCGAATTGCTTTAATGCACACAAGCTCGAATACCAGCTCACCCATAAAAATAAAGAATTTATTGGAAATCGCTAAAGCCGTTTATGTAGTTTGTACATAAACAGGAATTGTGAGGAGAAATTACATTAAACTAAAGCCTTATCCGGTTACCCCCAAAAACGAGCTAATTCTTTGGTAAAGCGCGTGCCCTAGCCCGGTTTGGTTGCTCAGCTCTTGACACGCGCCGCACTTCGTTTGCCCTCGATCCATTGCTCGATCTCTAGCTTGAGCGCCGCATTCGACTTGACCTTGTCCATGGTGAGGGGTTCGCGATTGAATGGATCCGTTTGATCGCTCAGCAGGTGGCGAGCAATTGTTGACCGATCAACGGTCACATTGGAACTGGGCAGCACCACCGGATCGGTCATGAGCGTCGATATAATCGGATCCAGATACTCCTCGGGCGCATCGGCCAGCAGCTCCTGCTCCTCCTTGTAGTCGTTGCCCATTTTTTGCACCTTGGCCGCAAACTCTGCCATGTCGCCAATCAGCTGACCTCCACCGATGCGTATCAAGATATTTTCGGCATAGCCGAACAGCTGATCGCTGTAGGAGCGTCCATCCTGGGAAATGGCCAGACAGAAGCTATTGTCGGTGCTTAGATTTATGTAGATGTGCGCAATCTCCAGGACCATTTGTGCCGGATCAAACTCGAACTCCTTCTTGTCCTTAACCTTGAACCGTTCGCGCTGTGGTCCCACCAAATGCAGCAGAAAATAGTTGAGCATAGCAGCAATTCGATCCACCATGCTGTTGTGGCAAAAGATGCTCTTGATCTCGGTGGTCAGCAGCTTCAGCAGATTGATGGTATCCCGACCCAGTATGTTGTCAAAGCGTGCCAGCATGCCCAAATGATGCAGATTGGTGGTCTGCTGCTGTCGCTCACTGTGCGACAGATTATTCCACTCGCCATTGTCCTGCGCCTGTTGCAGCTGCTTGATTTGCTCCAGATTGGAGAGAGACTCGTCCAACAAGAATATGGCGTCGTTAATTAGCAGATTGATGAACCGCAAGAATATCGGCGGTACAATAGCCTCCATGTTGCATTCGGCATCCTTGGCCAGCTGCCTGAAGCACTCCACATGCTCCTCCTTGGTCCAGAGAAACTCCATGATGGCGTACATGGGGCGACGATAGTTGAACTTCTGCTCGAACTGCACCGACTGCCCGGTCATTTCGATGCTGACGAAAACATTAAGCAGACTTCGCACCACCTGCAACCGATCTGGGTGGCTGTCGAAGACGTGCGTGTGGAATGCCTTGCGATTGCTGCCGGAAATCTGTGTGGGCAGCAGAAATTCTAAAGCGTCTGCCAGCTTGGCGCGTAAATGCGGATTCTTAACCAGCTCCGAACTACCCATAAAGAGCAGAATCATCTTGAAGAAGGCGTCGTGCGAGCTGGTGTGCATCTGTATAAACTGATCGCCGGGAAAGCTGCGACAGAAATTCAAATACGCAGCAATGTTGTCGATGATATTCTCTGGCACCGACTTCATATAGGGCGCCACAAAGGGCGGTGTTTCGGACAATAATTCCAGATTGCGCAACAGTTGGGGAGTAAAGTCCTTTTTGTCCAGCCCCGCCTCGTAGCACTCTCGTGGCAGCATCGCAATTTCAGTCAACCAAATGGCTGACGCCTCAAAAAACTTGAGGATCGCTGTATCATTTTCTGGCTCGGCCAAGCCATTGCGTATGCAAAGTACCTGCTGCATCTGATCCTGCAGCATGCGAAACAGATTCTTAGTTAGATCGTTGTTGGGATCACTGGCTGCGACATCCTGGTAAGCGGTCTGCGTATTCTGCAGCTCACGCATCATGCGAGTCAATCGCTCGATGCACGCCCGATTGCCCAGCTCAAATGCCTTGTGCGTCATGTAAAAGATTTCGGTAATGAAATTGTACTTCTCCGCTGTTAAGCGCTTTTCCCCCTCCTCGGTGGGCAACAGGCATGTCTCCTCGAAGGCCTTAAGCATGTTGACGCCTTTGGTAAGGCGTTCCATGATGTCTGCCACACCACAGTATGTGGGATCCACCAACATCACCTGCAATTTTTATTTATAGTCTGTACTTATTTATATATTTAATCCAAGGAGTTAAGTACCTTCAGAGCTGGCACACAGAGCGGAGCACAGAGACGCATCAGCACGGCGCTGAGGCTGGTCATAAATGCATCGCTGGCTGTGCTGTGCACGGTCTGCTCCAAATTTAGATTGATGGTGCTCCACAAGTGGCCGCGCGCCACATTCGCATCCAGACAGTTGGCAATCCACTGCAGTGTCTTTTTCTTGGTGGTCGAGGATTGAACGAGCAGCTGTTTGACGAGCGTAAACATGGCCTGCTGATGATGAGCCAGCAGCTGCCAGAGTGTGGGATCCGATTGCTGGGAGATCAACGAAATATCGCGAAAGAATTCATAGGGTGCCGTTTGAGTCTTGGGCATAATGGAGATGCAGAGCAATTGGCCAAAGAGCGTGTCCATGTACTCGCCACCTGGAATGAAAATATTGGAATATTTTGCAGATCTCTCAATTACGAAGATTTACCTTTAGCCCGGGGATTGGGTGTTGTGAAGTCAATGAGCAGTTCGCCGAGTACTCCGGCGCGTTTCTCTCGCACAAAGAAGCCGAGGATCCAGAATATGTTCTTTCTAATTGTTATCAAATTGTCCTTAGCCAATTGCTTTTGCAGTTCATTTAGCATGGGATAGAATATGGCCTTGAGAGCGCCTAATGCCTCCATAGGCTCAACGTCATCGGTCACCTTACTCGCAAGACGCACTAGAAACTCCTGCGTACTGGTGTCATGCTCATCCGCCTGCTCGAATAGCTCCAACCACTGCGCGGAGAAAGATTGGGTAGGAAACAAATCCGGCTGACGCATGCAGGTGCTTGCATTATTTAAAATTAAGTCAAGAATTTGAGTGCCATGCTGCTTGTCCCGTGCACTGCAATTAGGCTGCATCTGCTCCCACCTGCTGAATGCACCGTGCAGATAGATAATGGCCCGTGTCTCCAGTGCCTCCTCCTGCTGACTCTGATTCACCTGTTCAGCTGGCATCAGATATTTCATGGTATCGTCCAGCATCAGGCGCTCGAATAGGGCATGAGCCAGCAGATCCTCGCCCAGAGTGTCTTCCGTGCTAGTGTCGGCAACGACGACATCGGCAAGACATAATATCGTCCTACTACGATTAGTGTCCACTTCTTTGCTCAGTGTAAAGAGCAAAATTGATTCGATCAGCTGCTTGGACACGCCATTGGCCTGGGTGCCATCCTGCAGCAGAGCTGCAAATGGATTTTCGGTGTCTCCAGCGGTGGACATTGTTGCGACCTGCATTGTGTTTTATTGTTGAGTTTAACATTAATATTTTCTTTTACAATAATATTATTAGAAATTTATATATTTTCTGCTACCTGTCACTTTGTCACTATGCGAATTAGCACAAAAATCGAGCAATCGAATACATTTCTTGAAATTAAAAACACTAATAAATACCAAAATAGTATTTTTTTTTGTATTTTTGGTGGGAGCTTGAACGTTGCCAATATTTGTTACATTTAATATACATTAAATTTTTTTTTAAACAATAACTTTAATTTAAGTAAAGTAAATACACAAGAAATGTAGCGCTCACAATAATCAATACTTTAAATGTCTAATTGTGCAATGTTTTTTCATATGAGAATTCTAAAGGGGATTAAACAAGGGATTCCCCCAGGCCAGGAATCTTTGTTTTGGCCTGGCCTTAAGATATTTAAAAGAATATTGGATTCAATAAGTATAAGGATAGCTTATGAAAATGATATGGTTAGAAAATATAGGATAGATTTGGAATAAAGATAGAATCATAAAAAAATATATAATTTTAAAGCAAACAATAAATATACAGCTGAGACTATGTATATATGTGTGTCATACACGTTATTTTTTAACAATAAATATTAATTTTTGATTTCCTCAAAAAGGTACATATGTATATACATATAACAACAAAAATCAAGTCAGATGCACTCAAGTAACCTCTCCATTATCAGCGTTCGTTTAATTGTTAGGTCATAAAGTACAATTATAAATTGAACAAATTAGTAAATCACTCAAGTTCGCCAATAAAATTTAAATAATTAAGTATGACGTCCAGTTTGCAATAAAAGTGGGGCAAATCAAAATCCAACTAGCTGAAGGGCGCAGTCACATGCACTTAAAAAAACGAGTATGTGTAAAACACATACACACACAGATTTGTGTGCGTGTGTGTATGGCTAAATCCAAAGCCAATTAAGACAATCAATTGTCGAAAAGCCACCCACTGCAAATTATATGTGACTAACGGCGCCTGGCACCCAACTATTTGCAAGCAAATCTTTTCTTCCTACCCCGTTAATCGTTTGTCGATAGTACAATAACTGCAAGTAAAAGTGCTCAAGTGGGGAATGCACGACTAAGAGATACCCTGGACACGCACTGCTGTTTGAAGCATTCATAATAATCCCTATATTACGTATAGTGCTAAAATGCAAATGTGATCCAAATATCTTCCTTATATATTTTTTCAAATATTTCCTTTTTCCCGAATTTCTAATCTGTTATCTTTCTAGACTCTTACAGAATCTACATATATGCTAAATTTAAGGACTCCTGAACTTTTAATCGATTTCTTTTGAAAAAAATAAAGTTATCGATTACTTTAAGCAAATCAGTTCTGCGCGGCTAGAGGACCTTCTTGGCAATCTTCAAGTCTCTAGTTCTGATTGGTTTCGAGCTTTCATATGTATATGTACATGGCTATGGATCTTGACTAAGCATATATGTATATGTATATGTGTATATATATGCACTTTATGACGTGGGCCACGTCTGCTTCCGCCTGTTCCATGCATTTTAACTAAATTAATATACCCTGCATTCGCATTTTCAATGGGAAAAAACAAAAAAGACTTCGTGTGCCGTTAAATCGGCTTCTGATCAACAAAAGTAAACACGCCGAAGTTCGTTGATTTGGCCGTTTGTTGTTTTTCCTTTTGTATCAGTCGCTGCTGCATTTTCAAACGGTAAACACGCGCAATTGCAGTTGGAAAAAAAAAAAAAAATCAAATGAAAATCGCAACTGAAGCGTTTTGCGATAAAAAATCACCTGTGCTCAATTAATTAAAAAACATTCAATCAAAAGTTGAAGTTTGTTAAATATCCACTTAATATTTATTTAAATTTAACAAAAAAAAATAACAAATATAAATAAAAAAATGTTAAGCAACACATTATTTATTAAATCAAAAAAATTAACAAATTTATTTAAAACTAAAATAAAATTTGGCATCATTTTATTTCATTAAATATTCAACTATTTTGTTTGAATATTAATTATTATTAATCAAATTACAACTAAAAATTTGTTTAAAAAATATATTTAAAAACTTTTTCATTGTTTTTGAATAAGGGTTTATACATACATTTTTAAATCCTTAAATATTTGGAGAATGTTTTTTGAGCGTAAATATTTGTATGTGTACCACTGTATACTATATTGACTTACTGAGTATTTATTGGATTTCAATTAGGTAGAAAGTAGGAATTTCTACCTTGAAAGCAGAAGACTATTTAAAACGGAAAAAAGGCAAGGACAACTATTTATAAAATGAGGAAAATAAATGCAAATTATTTGTGACATATAAAAAGAAAAATAAACTAAATAAAAAAAACTAAATTAAATTAAAAATTTTAAAAAATAATATTATCATATAGTAGTACATAAAATGCTATAAAAATATATAATTGATAAATAAAAGATTAAATTGATTAAATGAAAATGCAGTTTATAACGGGTCAACATGTCGTATACGCGATAATCTTGAAGTCCACAACAATCGCATTAAAGCCCAATATAAACACAATGATTATTAATCTTTTGACTTATCAGGCATAGTTAACGTTACAATTGTTAAGTATTTCTCCACCTCCGTCCTCCCCAGCTATGAGCACGTTGCGTATACGCCCCCTGAAGCCGGCATTGCAAACGATTGCAGTGCAGGAGCTGAACGAGGTGCCGCAACGAGTGGCTGATGATGTGGAGGCTCTGAGGGATTGGGTGCTCAAGCAGCCGCATCTGCGCGGCTGCACCGAGGACCAGTTCCTGCTGGCCTTTCTGCGCGGCACCAAGTTCAGCCTGGAGCGCGCCAAACAGAAATACGATCGCTTCTATACGTTGCAGGCGTCCATACCCGAGGTCTTCAACGAGCGCCGCTTGGCCACAGATCCCTTGGTCTTGGATATCATACGATCGGGGTAGGTAGGATAGAGTGCTCTAAAAATATATACATCTCATCTGCGACTTGCAGCATCTTGCTGCGCATACCACAAAGCGAGGAGGACACGGGTCCATGTGTCTCCATCATACGCGCCGGCAGCTACGATACGAGCAAATTCAAGTTTCAGGACATCATACGCGTCGGCTCCATGTTCGGCGAGATCATGATGTTCGAGGATGAGAATGCCACGATTTCCGGCTACGTGGAGATCATGGACATGAAGGGCATCACGGGCACCCATCTGTTTGCCCTGCAGCCGGAATTGTTGCGCAAGTTCTCGACCTATGCCGATGAGGCGATGCCCACGCGCCAGAAGGGCATCCATTTCATCAATGTGCCGCCCGCTTTTGAGGCTGGCTTCAACACGCTCAGATCTTTCTTTCCCGCCAAGATCAAGAGTCGAGTGAGTGGCTCGTCGTGAAACTTCATATGAATATGTCTATATATATATATATATTGGTTATATTTTGCAGATTTCTGTGAATTCCCATCCTGATGCCATTTTCAATTTAGTGTCGCCCGACTACTTGCCTTTGGAGTATGGTGGCACCCACGGCATTGTCGAGGATATAAGTCGCGCCATGGAATCAAAGCTTTCCGGCTACGCACAATACTTTCTGGCCTCCCAGCACTTCGGCACCGATGAAAAGCTACGCGATCTGGACAGTCCCCTACAGGATAAATGCTCCTCATTTGGCGCCGTCGGCTCTTTCCGCAAGCTGGAAATCGATTAGACTTGGATTATCAGCAGAAACTATAGACAATTAGCTTTACAACACATTACAAATCTGATAACTGTCCTGTTGTTAATCTTATCACTTATTATCTTATTATTGAATTAAATTGTTCTACTTTGGAATCATATTGGAGCAATAACAGATCCATAGATTATGTTAAGTATACATTTCTTTTGAGGCATAATAGAAATTGACATAGTTTTTGGTGTTTTTTATGTTTGGTTTATTTTAGTTTTCCATTTGATATCATTTCACCATTGAGCCACCAAATTGCTGATGTTTTATTTGAAAATGTCTCAAATTCGTATTATGGGAATCGTGTTTATAAGTATGTGAGTCGCCCTAAGTCGTAGTTAATCCGATGATCAATAATAAATATACATAGATTTGAACTAGTTTTTGAGTTTCTGCAACTACTCGTACATAATATGTTAGGATGTGGAAAAGTCCTTAATTTGTGAAGTGAAGTACACAGTGCCGCCTTTCATACCTCGCTGACGGTTCGTGAGCTGTTCTTGCGCGGGGGCGTCGGGCTCGGCGGCGGACTGAAGTCTGTCTCCGTTTCATTATAATTGTAGCGGCTGTCCGATGGCGACAGCGAGCGATACGTGCGCGGCGAGTGCCGGTAGGAGTCGCGATGGGTGCGGCCCCAGCTGCCGCTGTGTCGCCTGTGCCCGTCATTGCCATGATCGTCATCCTCATCGTCGTAGTAGTCATCATAGTCGCTGTAGTCGTCGCGATCATCGCGGTCTTCGCGATGCGGCGAGTAGCGATCGCGCGACGACGAGGCCGGCGGCGGCGAACGCATGCGGCCCAGCGGCGGCGGACGCGCACCGCCAGCAACCACGGGTGGCGGCAAAAATGGCGGCAGGCCCATAAACGGCGAGAAGGGCGCCGGCAGGAATGGCAGTGCATTGGGCATGTTCAGCAGCCCGGGCGAGCCCGGCAGCGGCAATGGCAACGGCAATGGCAGCGGCGATGGCGCGTTTGTCTGCTCTGGCGCGCCCACTCCCCCGTTGGCTGGTTGCGCATCCAGCGCTCCATCACCAGCTCCGGTGGCCATGGCGGTCATCTGTCGACGCAATCCGGCGGCTTCAGCCAACGCCTCCTCGCGACGACGATCGGATTGACGCGCCGCCAGCCACGACTCATGAGCACGATTCTCCAGCGTGCCCATCTGTGCCTTGTGCGAGGCGATCTGTGCCTCAATCTCGGCGCGCAGCTCATCGTTTTGAGATCTGGCAAATTATATAGTTAAGTATGAATATATAGCTGATAAACTCAACTTACTTCAACATCTGAATTTCGTTCTTCATCAGCGTTTGAGTCTCCACAGTGCTGGCATTCTCGCCCTGGTGCTGCAGCCACTTGGACTCCTGCAAGCTGAGCTCCCTGAAATGGCAAGAAGGTTATCAAAACATGATTAAATACTTATTTTAGTCTTGACAAAGAATTGGTTTCTTTGGAACTACAAATAAATTAATCTATCTACTCAACAAATCTTAATTGACTTTTCTTGGATTGGACCTTAAGGGCACCTTCATTAGACAAGTTCAAGCTCTAAGAAAAATAAGTTCTGCTTATAATTATAAAGCTCTATAAATTAATATCATCTGCTTTATAAATCTAAAGCTAGCCAATCTTAGTTTGCCTAGCTAAAGCTGAATAATTGCCCCAATGACATCTCATAAATTGCACCCACTTTTGCAGCTGTGTTTCCTTCTCACGGAAATAGCCGGAGAGCACTTCGAGACGCGTTTGCGCCTCGAGCTTGTCCCGTTCGGACTGATTGAAGTCCTGCTTCAGCTGTTCCACGTCTGCGCTGGATGCCTGCAGCTGATTCTCGAGGCGCGCTCTGTTGGCCTTCTCCTCCTCCAGCTTCGCTTGCAGTGACTTGAACTTCTTTTGGGCTGCATTGAGTTCGCCACGCGTCTTGGCCGATGCTATCAGCTCCTGGACATTGGTGCTGCCGTCCTTCTTGATCGTCTTCAGGCACTCTTCGAGCGCCTCTATTTTGGACAGGCTCGTGTGTAGTTCGCTGTGTTCCTTTTCATATTTGGCATTCAGTTCCATGATCTGCTTTTGCAGCCTTTGCATTTCAAAGTTGCGCGCCTCCAGAGCCTTGGACAGCTCCTGCTCAGATTCCGCTATGATTTCGCCAAGACGCGTCTGCAGCTTGGACTTTTCCATTTCCAGCTCATAGTTATCCTGCTGCAACGACTTCATTTCGCTGTTCAAGCGCGTCGTGGACTCCGTAAACGAATATTGCAGTTCGCTATTCTCGCGACTCTTCTCCGCCAGACTGCCATTGATGTCAATGATGATCTCTGCCAGAAATGAATATAGGAAATGATTTAGTTGGATTGTCGTGACTGTTTTACTGCTATCAACTCACTTTCCTGGTCGTTGAGCTGTCGCTGCAGCTCGTCGACGGTATTCATAAAAGCCTCGTCGCCATTCTGGCTATTCAGAACCTCGGACAGCATTTTATTCAGCTCCAAGCCCGCTTCGGCTGCATTATCCAAATCCTAGTTGATTACAAGAAAATGCATTATATATAGTTTACAGGTTATCCTTCGGTCTAAACTCACCTTTTCCAGGGAGCTAACCTGCTCCTGCAGCTGCGCCTTCTCACAGAGTTCCGTCTCGAGTTGTTTCTTTAGAGCGACAACCATATCGTTCGAGCCAAAGGAATTGTCCTCAATGCTTGAGAGTTTGGTGCGTGTTGCCATCAGCTCGTGCTTAATGATAAGGTTCTCTTTGTGCGCGGCCAACAGACTGCGCTCCAGATGATTCAGCTTGGCGAGCAAAGCACCCTCCTGGCTGCTGTTGCAGAAGCAATAGTATGTGAATATAAAGAACATCGACGAGGCAGCCGCAATGACAACACAAAGCAACAGGAGGCTATGATCCAACACTTTTGCTGCCAACACCTCCACAAAATTGTCCAGGTTAATGGCGGCATGGCAGTTGCCATCCAAAGGTCGGGTACAAAAGCCCTCAGACTGAGCCTCAACTAAAGGAATAGTAAAGATTAAAATTACATTTCAAATAATATTGAGCTGGTCAATTTATAAAACTGAAATACAGCTTAAATTTTAAAATTTTTCTTAGAGAGGATTTGAGGCTCTACAAACCTTTAAATTATATATAAATTATTATTCGAGAAAATAAAAATAATAAGTTATATAACCGTAAACCCAATACCACCTTTCAAACAAGACAGTGAGATTCCCTGAACGCTTGTTCAAGATATTTGGAACTGAACTGCAATTAAACTGATTTAGTAAAATTTGGAGCTCGTATCCAAAATATAAAATAAATCGAAATAGTATTTTATATACAAGAAGCTAAATTCAAAATTTGGTGACTTTAGCTTGAAAAATTTAAAAGATATGCGCAAAAAACTGAATCTCGATAACGCTTTAAATGATTTCATGGAAACAAGAAAGTTATCGATTATTTGAATCAAATAATTCGTGTAAAATTTAAAGTTTCTAGAAAAACGGACAGACAGACGGATAGAACTTAGTCGACTCAGCCCGTCATCCTGATCAAAAATATATATGAGATCTGTCACGCTTCCTTCTGTTCCTCAATTTTCAATAGGTTTCAGGATATAAAATCGTTCTTACCACGTTCCGCCGGACTGGGCGCATCTGGATAAAGCAAACGATGAAGGTCATCATTTCCCGTTAGCGGCTCAGTTTTTGGTTCCTTGTGATCCTCGTTGGATATGAAAGAGTTGACAGTGTTCATAATGGTGCTAAATAGTCCTGGTCCAGTCTCTTCCTTGAGCGTTTCTGCAGGAGCTGCAACTAATCCAATTGGCTCCACGGAGCCAATCGCGACATTTGGATCACCTGCTGTTGGTGCAGGTGTTGGCTCCGCCTGGTACACTGCATCATATGGATCAAATGCGGCTGGAGAGGGCGTGGTGTGCTGTTGCTGCTGCTGCTGCTCCAGCAACTGTTGTTGTCGCTGTTGCTCCTGCTTCTGCTGCTCTACTAGCTGTTGCTGTTGTTGTTGTTCCCGCTGCTGCTTCTCCTGCTCTTCCAGTTGTTGTTGTCGCTGTTGTTCCTGCAGCTGTTTCTGTCGCTCTTGCTCCTCCTGTTGCTGCAGCTCTTCCAGCTGCTGTTGTCGCAGTTTCTGTTGCTGGTGTTGCTCTTCCAACAGTTGCTGTTGCCGCAATTGCCCCTCCTTCTGCAACTGTTGTTGCTGCTGTAGCTCTTTTTGCCGTTGCTGCTCTTGCTCCAGCTTCTGCGCTTGCTCCTTTTTCTGCTCTTGCTCCTTTTTCTGCTGCTCTTCTTCCTCCTGCTTCTGCTGTTCCTCCTTTTTCTGCTGCTGCTCCTCTAGCTTCTGCTTCTGCTCTTGATCCTTTTTCTGTTCCTGCTCTTGCTCCTTTTTCTGCTGCTGTTCTTGCTCCTGCTTCTGCTGTTGTTCTTCTTCCTTCTGCTTCAGTTCCTGTTGCTGCTGCTGCTGCTGTTGTTGCTCCTGCAGCTGTTTGTAGTATTCATTGGGATTATGGAAATGCTCCTGCTTGAACAACGGTGGTAAAGTGGCTGCCACAATTGGTGCCTCAGTGGGCGTGGCCGTTGAGCTGTCCACTTCATTGGCAACCTTATTCACTGCTGGAGCTACAATCTCCTCTGCCTTTGGCTGTGCTGCATCTACCACATCTACCACATCTGCTGCTTCCGGTTTAGCTTGCTGAGCTGTTTCATTGGGCTCGATTGGAATTTCGACCTTAAATGTTTCACTCGAACTTGGCGGAGCTGCTTTCGCCTCTGGCTTTGGTTCTTCTACAATTTTGTCTTCAATTGCAACTGAGACATTGCTGTCGTTGACTTTTGGTGCCTCCTCCAATTGGTTTACAAGTTCAATCTTCTGCTCATTTGTCGCTTCTGTTTGACTTGGTGAAGCTTCTGTTGTCGTTTCTTGCTCAACAATTGGTTCTTCGATTTGCCGTGACATCAGCTGAACTTCTGGTTCTATTTGGGGTAAGTTATTATTTGTTTTCTTAGCTTCTGGTGCAGATTTTATTTCAGGTGCCTTTTCTTCCTTCAGCTGAGCTGTCTCTTCAACTGTTTCGACTGGTTTCAGCTGCTCCTCAGCGGGCACAGCGCTTACGTTGCGTGTCTCTATAAGCAGCGGAGCTTCAATTGCCTTGACATCTGGTTGAGCCTCAGTTATGGGGGCAGTCAGGGCTTCAGGCTTTGCCTCGGCTACGTTTGTTGAATTCGCTTTTGTTGCCTCCACTTCAACAGTTGCTTTGGGGTTGGTTTCGTTCAGTTTATCGTTATCTTTGCTATCAAGTGTTGCCTTGTCGTCGCCGTCGTCGTTGTCGCCGTCGTCGTCTACCTCGTTAGCTTCTTCGTCATCTTCGTAATCGAATTCGTCATCGCTTGTCGTTGTGCCCTCGAACTCAGCATTGTTGCTGTTGACTGCCTGTTTGACTTCGTCTGCATGGGAAAGGTTCTGATTGCGTTCTGTAACAGCGGGCACAGCCTCCAGTGGCAGTTCCGTGCCATCGACCAGCTGTATGTTGGGCTGCACAGGCGTCATAGGTGAAGGCACCTCGCTGCTGCTGCTGCTGCTTTGCTCCTGCTCAGTGAGAATGGCCAGCTTGAGCGTGTCCAGCGGTGAGGTGGTTGTTGTTGCTATATCTTCAGCTGTTTCGGAAGCATTCAGCACTGGTTGCAGCTGTGGCTCTGGCTCCGCCTGTGCGGCGGCTGGATTGCTGGCAATTGGAGCTGTTGCTGGCGCAGCTGCTGCTGCTCCTGATGGTTTGGGTGGCCAAACGACAGGCACTTCATACTTCAGATCCTTTTCTTTAATCAAAATTTTCTTTTCCATGATGAAATCTCTGTTGGCATAGCCGCGACGTCCACTGATCTCCACGCCCCACAACTTCGTATTGCTGCCGGCGCTCTTGGACAAAATGCGGACCGGCGAATGAATCTTAAACGGCAGCATGCCATCTTCTCCAGCCGTATAGGTTATTTTGGCACTGCCCAAAGAGATGATCTCTGTGTAAGTTTAAAGAATACAAAAAAAAGTTTGACGATTATGATTATGTAGTTTCTTATCGCAGCCAAGAAAATGGGTCAGGGTTGATTTTTTCAACTGCTTTAGCATTTGGCTTAATTCTTAGTTCTAGTCTAGGTCGTCTGCTTACGTATATCGCGAATTACTTACGTTCACATTTTTCGTCAGCGCACAGTCTTTTGTCGGACAAAGCCCACGTCGTTGGAAGACTTGAAAGGGAAAGTGTTAGGGCTATGGCCAGGTAGACGGGCAAGTCACTCCACAGCGTATTGGTTGGGGCATTTGCTTTTGTTGGCCGCATTTTGCATTTTTTTCTTTTTCTGCACTGTTTACAATTTAATTAAACTAATCCACGGCCTTAATTATAGTATGGTTTGTGTGCAAAATTTTTTTGTGTATAAAAAATTTCTTCACATTAGCTGAGTTGGCTTTTCGTCATAACAGCTGCTTGCCGGTGCTGCCACATCTCTAGAGTAAATCGAAATATCGATATATTTGTATTCACCGATTAAATACTAAGCTTATCTAAATTAATAAGTTTGCCCAATTGAACTGTCGGTAGAAGTTTCGGAAAAACATTCGGTGTAATTTATCTTTTACCTCATGCGGTCACACTACATAGTCTGTGCGATAGCTACATTTTAAACGCTTTAATCGTTTAGTCGCTTAGTCGTTTAGTTGATTGCCTTTTCTAAACCGAATGTAAAAATAAAACGCGCTTCAATGTAAATGTTTGAACATATGAGAATGTTCACGCGATTGTTGGCCGAATAATTAACGACACAATCAAAGAAAAAGGTTTTTGTCTATATTGCTTCGATTTTCTGTTCTTGTTGTGTGGTGTGGTTCTAAAAATGAGACCTGCAAAATGTTCAGTTGCCGTGTGCCGTGTGTTGCCTTTAAAAATGAATGCGATTTCATTGTAGTAATATCCGTGGAAGTGTATTTATGTTGCGCACAATGTCAATGTAGATGGGTTGATTATTTTCGATTTTATGTGCGTAAAATCTGAGTGCTGGGAGGGGAGAGCTGCGTAAAAAGAGCGCGACAATAAGTGCGCTGCCAGATGTGTGTTTTCAAAGTAATGACAAAGTTTTACTTTAGCAATCACTCGTTGAATATATTAATTGCAAGCTAAAATCAAATACTGAAGGTTTTCATATAAATAAAACACATAATAGTGCAGAATGTCGTGCAATATTTTCTGTGATAAGAAACGCTGCGCTTTTGTCATTCTGGCAACGCTGTGCGCACTGTCAAAACTAGATCTGTGCGCGTGCCGTGTTTGCAATGTGATATATAGTGGCACGACAAAACATAGTAAACATTTATTTAATCAAATTTTAACAAAAATGTATGCAATAGAAATAAGCTTGAATCGTGCTACGATTGCCACTTATTATTATTTAACTTAATGTGATTACAAATTAAATATATATTTTGTCGTGATTTGCATTGCGCATCACTATCAGCAAGGGAGCCAGAGAGCGAGAAAGAGAGGGAGAGAGAGAGAGAGAGCGGAGTGGCAGTGCGTGTTCCTGCTGCTGCTCATTATTTTCGATTTCCACCTTTTGCATTTTAAACGTCTTTGTGATCGGTTGTTGTTAGTTGCTCGGATGCGATTTAGTTACTTTGTACGTTAAATTTCTGCGTCAATGTAACCCCCCTTCAAGTGAAATGTATATTGTGTAACAAAACAAAATATGTGCACAAGAATGCGCCAATAATATATATTTATATATCTGCTGTGTTCAAAATGCGCAAAGTAAAAGCAACTAAATGCCAAAGTGTAACAAAAAACAATAACATGTGAAACTACAAAACGAAACGCACAGCGCCTAAAGCATAACAAAGCAAAAGTTTTTTTTTCGCATTTGAATGCAAAAGAAAAAATATATCCGATTCGCCCAAAATTCTATGCACTGAAAAAAGTTAAATGTAATAAAATCCTTTGTTCACATACAAATGCCAGCAACAAAAAGCGTTTTTTCTAAAGTTCACTCTCCAACAAAAGAGAGAGAGAGAGAGAGGGAGTGAGTAAGGGAGCGATATAGAATGTGACGTAATTTATATTTATTCTAAACAAATACTCAACGCAAATTGCCAAAAAAAAAATCAACAAGAGCGTGTGCAACTGTCCGTCCCTCTTGACAGTTTGTAATTACCAATTGCAATTGGCTTTTAATTTGAATTTTGCATGCAACAGGGCGCGTGTTATTCGCACACATACACATACATGCATACGTACATACATACATAAATTTAGACATACACGACAAACGTCTCATG
The DNA here is from genome assembly GCA_035045545.1 of Drosophila gaucha. Taxonomy (NCBI): domain Eukaryota; kingdom Metazoa; phylum Arthropoda; class Insecta; order Diptera; family Drosophilidae; genus Drosophila; species Drosophila gaucha. Next base: position 6,248,148 of record JAWNOY010000099.1, read on the forward strand.
AGAGAAAGGCAGGCTGTGTGGTAAACAAAAATACAAAATGTGCATGGGGAAAACGATAACAACAATAACTACGGCAATGGCATGGAATTAATGAAGAAAAAAACAAAATAGCGGCAGAGCTGTCGAACCTACCAACACATGCCGCCCTACCACTGCTTACCCCCGCCCAATGTTTTTCTCGCAAATGTGAAACAAAAGCAACAAAACAAAAACAATAACAACAATTAGGTAATGTTTTTACGCCATTCTCTTTTGCGTCGTCTTTTCGTTCAGTTTGTTAGGGAGAGCGCGATACCAAGAGAGCAACGTGCGCTCATTTCAATGCCGCTGTTTTTTTTTTTCGTTTTCGTTTGACTTTTGTTTTGAAACCATTTTTACATGGAAAATTTTGTGTGCGTTTTTTTTAGAGAGGAAAATTTTGAGTTTGTAATATTCTGATTAGAATGAAATGTTGTTAGGGTGATATGTGAATTGTAATGTATATAAAGTATTTTTAAATGTTTATTCGCAGTGTTGATCAAACCGTGCATACGTACACAAATACATGCAAACACATACATATTCTAAATTTGATTTTTTGACCAATTGCATTTGAAATTGCCGAAAAAATGTAAATGTCACATGCAAAAAGACACAAGAAAATTGTTTGTAAGAAAAGCAGATAAAGGGAGTTGAAATAAATTTATGCGAATGTAAAAAAGAAAAGAAATTAATTTTAATCTAAATAAAACAAACAAACAAACATTTCTAATAAATTGAAAAGAGAGTATAAAGAAAACAAATTAGAGTCTAGTTACCATGTTGCATAAAATTGATGAAAATGCCGCGCCAAATGCAACATTAACATCAACCCCAACAACAACAACAACTACAATTATGGCCCCGACAGAAACAACTGGCAATGGAACGGAGCCAACAATTTCTACGCACCTTGCGAACGCGACGGCAACAATAGAACCAACAACAACAGCATCTGCAGCAGTAGCAGCATCGGCGAGTGCAACGGAACAAGAAACAGTCGCTGCAGTTGTTGTTGATACCGCTGCTGCCGTCGCCGTCGCAGCTGTTGAGGGTCAAGCAACAGCAACACTGACAGTGACAGCCAACAATACATCGATGCCATTGCCGCTGTCAGCTGCGGCAGAGCACACCGAATTAGCAACAACAGCTGATGCCTCTGTCGCTGCCGCTGCCGCCTCCTCTGCTTCTGGCAGCGCTGCCAGCGAGCACCAGGCAGAGACAGAGCCAGCATTCGACGTTCAGATGCGTACGCAGCAACAACAGAAAATAAGAATTTATCACGGCGCCAAGCAGAGCGCCGTGTGGAGAACCGATTCGCTCGCATCCAATTCCAGCTCGAACAGAAGCGATGCCGGATCGACCGAGGCTATTGCCATTATCAGAGGCAGCGGCAGCGGCAGCTACAGTGGCAGCGGCGGCTATGCAACAGCGCCCAGTCTTTTGCATCGCAAATTCTCGGACGGCTCGTTTAATGCAGCAGCGATGCCGCGTCGCGTCTCATTCCCGGAAAGTGATAAGGAGCTTGTCACTGGATACCTCGAGCCGGCAAATCCATGGGAAAAAGGTAAGTCATCTATTCGGAAAATTTTTAATCAATCTGCGAAAATGCTGTTTATGCGATTATATAAAATAGGGAAAAATCAAAGTTTACTCGTTTCGTAAGAACAATACAATTTTTAAGCTTTATCAAAATTCAAATATTTATTTGATGTCAGAAACGGTTTTCTTTTAAGTGGGATTTATTTTAAAAAAATGTTAGTATTGTCAATTAAATATGTAAAATATGGTTTTTTAAAATATATTGAGTATTTTATTTTTGCAAACCGTATTATACTATTATTAAACATTGCGTAATAAAAATTACGTAAGGTCTTTTGATGCCTAGAATATTTGAGGGACAAACTTCAACAAAAATTAAAACATACTAAAATAATATTTATTTCAAAAACAAAATATTTTTAGTCAATATTAAAATGAAATTATTTTCGTTGGTTTTCTTTTATAAAAACATAAACTTATATGGAAATTTTGTTGTTAGATAAACTAAATAATAAAGTTATCATTTTTGTTTTATGGATATTTGTTTGTCGTTGACATAGTGTCATAGTGGTAAAACAAAATATTGAAGTAAATATCACTTTGATGTTTTCTTACTAATTTTTTTTTCACTGAAACCGACACTTAATTTGATGTAATCAGAATGCAATAAGAATATTTGTAAACGAGTAAGTTGCGATCTTACGGTACTTAGTTAAAGGAACTTTATTTTGTGAATAGGCTTAAAATAATATCGTTAAATTGCTAAACCAATTATTTCCGAATTGGTTTGTTCAGATAAACAACTTTTTTTTTTTACCAGGAGTACACAATAAAGACAATAATACGACACTGAAAGTTAAAAAGCTAAAGCTTAGGATCTGATAAGATAGTTGACTTTATTTGGATTACTTTGTTTCCGTGTATGCGTGAAGTAATACGTGATCCGATAGACAATTTTGCTAGCTATATAGGCTATGCTCAGTTATCGGACTTACGACACTTAACATCCCATTATTCGAGAACTTGTGCAAACACGGAAATAAAACTTGAGACACATTTCGTAAATTGCACTTCCTGTGATTTATTTCAATTAAACAGATTAATTTGCTTGTAAATCTGAAATGCATTGGGGAACTAAAAGAAACGTTAAAGCACATACAACAACCATAACAAGAACATTAACGAGAAGAAACAAAGAAAGAAAGCAAAGACAGCCGCAATGCGCGTGCGAAAAGGATTCGGATAGCTAATCAACCAAAAAGAACAGTTGATCATGCAGCCGGCAAGTGCGCAAAGCACACAACACAGCTGCAAACTGCATGAGAGAAAGAGAGAGAGAGAGAGAGGGACAGGGGAAAAAGAAACATAGGCGGCAAGAACGTGTGTGGGTGGCTGCCAAACCACAAGAAAAAAAACGAAACCAATTCAATGAAGTGCGCACAAATATTTATGCATTTTGCTTTAAGTGAATGTCTGAATGGCGCTGCATTCGAAATAACGGAACGCAATAAATGACGATGATGACGTTTGTTGCCAAGCGCACTGCATTTTGACGTTTCTTCGTGTGTGCGCTCTCTTTCTCACTTGTCCAGTTGAACTGATGCGCACAATTCAATCATAGTGCGAATTGTTGACAGTTGACACTTGCGTGCGGGCGACGACGACGATGATGATGATGATGATGACGATGACGACGTTGCCACCGTTTTGCAGTCTTGCCATTTAATATATGTATATACATACATACAATTGTGTGCCTGTGTATGCGCGCACAACTATACAATGATGTGAGTGCGAATGCATTAGAGTAGATTGATTTTTTGTCAAGAGTTTTGTGTTATACAGATATTAAGTTAATGAATATGTATAACATATATAATGATTATATAGAAGTCCAAATTTGAAAAGTTTTCATTTAAAAGCAGCTTTTTAGATATTACGTATACGTAAAAATCTTCAAATAATCTAGAGCTATTCTTTTTGGCTAGAATTGTACCTGGATTCTATAAATAGTTGAATGTTCGTAATTGAACAATCTGTATTTATCTGGTGTATACCTTATTTAAACAATAGCCGTTAAGTTTTGTCGTCGCTCCTATTGTTATTGCCCATGAGTGATTGGTTATTTTTATTGGTTTGCCTTTGATTTTGTTATTCGTTTTATTCGTATTCGTACTCGTATTAGTTTTTTTCTAGCCAGCGATAAAGACAAACAGCAGAATCACTGATAAGATACGAATTCGTGCGATTCAACGACTCGGTTTTTGGGGTTCGGATCGTTTACGGTTTAGATTTGCGCTCACTTCATAAATTTTAACATTTTCTGCTCTGCGTCTATTCGCTCGTTCTCTCTTTTTGCTCATTCTCTCTTTTTTTGTCGCTTTTTTTACCGGCTCCATTTGTAGGCTTACTTTTTGTCTGCCATTTGTCTGCTATCTGTTTTCTCACCGCAAATGCTATAAATTGTGGAAACGATTACAATTTGTTCAGCGTGTTTGTTTCCATATATACCTACACCTATGTATGTACATATATGTGAATATGCGTGCGTGTAAATACTTTAAGTATGTGTGTAGACTCTGTGTCTTGTTTGTTTGCTTGAATTCGTCTCTTGTCTTTGTTTATATCTTGTTTACTAGATTTGCAGTAGTTTTTTTCTTTCCTTTTCGTTTTTGTCTTTTCGCCTTGGCTTTGCTTTGTAGGTGTAATAACTCGTACCATGTGATGTCATCTTTCTCACTTTACAAAAAAAAAAAAACCAAAAGAGTGCGCTAAACGGGAGTTCCTGGCTAGGAGATACTCAGATTTGATTCAAATATTTTATATATTTTCTGTGGCATATTGAATGTCATTTGATAGAAAAGGGAGTCTAAAAAATTGCTAAATCGATAAATACAAGCACAAGTTAATTTTTGGAATACCAATCTGAAAAGAACTATCAATAAAGTATAGAGAGCCCGCAGAGAAGTTCAGAGAGTAGTAAAAGAATTCTGGTTAAAAACAAACTTTTTTTATATATGTATGTATCTAAGGATTCTCGTAATATAAGTAATTTATACCCATTTTTCTCACGTATCTTCTATGTATTGTTAAACTCTCAAATTGAATAAGTGAATGAGTTTGCATCACTTCATTGAAGCGCTGTTTGGGGCCTGTCGGGAAAGCTGTTAAAACCAAAAGTAAATATTTATATTTATATTTACTGTGTTTCGTTAACAATCCAAACAGAATAATGAAAGCTGTTTGCAATTCATAGTATGTATGATGGATGAACTGTATGTTCCACTTTGACAAGCTGATAAGGTAGTTAGATCTTTAAATCGATAGTATATTGTGTTTAATAACAATTACTGTGCTTAAGCTACAGTTATAATAATAATAAGAAGAATTTCATTATATTTTAGGCAGGAAAGTTTTGGAATACTTTGTAGAGGCTAATAAAATTTGTATATAAAATGTGCAGAAGTAAATAGTTGTATAGATATAGAGATGTGTATTCTTGATCAGTCGTAAATTACCGATAAATATTCTGTCTGTTTATTTATATTAATACTAATAATTCCTACATATGTATGTATGTTTAATTTATACAGATCTCCAAAAATTATTATATATCAGCCATAACAATCATTGGGGAAAAATTAATTTATTGTAGGAAAAACAATCAGACGTGATATTAAAAGTTATACTATGTTCTCAAGATCATATTACTATCATCAATAGAAAGAATCGGGTGATTTATTAGTTTTTCTGTTATTCATTATCTTTTAATCAAATTGAATTTCTATATTTTATAGTTCGTGTTGAAAAATTTGACATAATAAAGATTTCCTATAATAGCACTTTCAAAAGTACTTTCGTCACAAGCATGGAGTTGCCAGATTTTCCGAAGAGAGTTCAGTAGGCAGCACCAAATCTACAGACATATTCTACTCATTTCTAATTTATCATATTTCCTTAAAATATAACAAACAAATGAATTTGGAACAGAACTGAGCTAAAGAAAATTGTTTACAGTTCTTTAAGGAAATTATGTCAAGCTTTTTATTAAATTTGTAACAAAAATGCAAATCCAGCGTTTTACTGAAGAGACTTAAGTGCGGATATCTATACATATATACGTATAAACACATATATATATATATATATATATATGCTTACATATATGTCAGTAAGCACCCAAAGTACTAATGAAAGATGATAAAAATGTCACGAGCTCGATTAATGCACATTTCGATGTAATTAATTAATGCAATTCCAGCAAAGCTAAGCAAAGCAAACTAAAGCAAAACAAGGAAAAAAGGCGAGCACAAAGCAAATCAACAAAGAACAAAACAAACACAAACAAAAACAAGTAAGAACATTATAAACGAGCACACCCGACTGCATGATACTCGTGCAAGGTTCAAGATTACCAAAAGTCTAATTAAATATTATAATTTTCCAAATGCCACTAATAAAGGAATTAAATTAAATAATATTGCTAAGAACAGAGAAAATTAAATATGAAAGCTAATCTTTGCATTTAGCTAAAATGTCACTTGTTGCGGAAATAATTCCATTCTCTTATAACTAATATACCGAAAAATGTTGGAATTAATTATTAAGTCTATAATTCCTCATTATTTTGTTTTTATTTTGAGCCATGTATTTATCTGGTCATATATCATTTGTTTTGTTGGCCATTGTCTCCGAATTTGGTCTTTAACAATGATAAACGATCCCAAGCACTTAATTTGTCGTCCATCGGTACTCAAGCTGATTACCACCTGATTACGTATAAAAAAAGGTGATAAGAATTTGTTTTCAAAGCAGAAATTATGCATTCAGAATTCTTTAAATAAATTTAGTATTGCTTTGGGCATTACGAAATTCCTTAAGTTATTTCAAAGAATTCAAATTGAGATATATTATTTTTCTCAATTTTTAAATCTGGATTGAAAACCAAGTTAAACTATTTACGATTTTTCATGCCCTTAGGGTATCTTCTAGTCGAGCAGTCCGTCTTTACACTAAACCTATATTTTTGTTACTAAACACAAATTATGCTGCGAATTCAATTAAGCGAAATTCGATTATTAAAAATTTGATTACTTTACTGAAGTGAAATGCCAAAAGCTTAAATTTAACTAAATCATGGATGTCAGAAATATCAATTATAAGCTAAATACTTCATATACATAAACATATTGGTTTTGCTCAAATTTATGTTACATGCAGAGAGAGAAAGAGAGAGAGAGAGAGAGAGAGTGACATCGAGAGAGAGACATAATCGACGGAATAAAGAATATATATATACATATATAATATTGATCTGAACTACGAGCTGAGTTCATATTGTCAATTCCGTCATTCTGTCTGTTCGATCTCGTAAACTACAAAACCTAGAGACTTGAAATTTGAAATATATGTTCGCAATGCAAGTTTATCACTTATTTCATGATTCATTCCATGATACTGTTGGTAAATGTAATGAATACATAGATAATGAATATTTTCGATTTTGGATTTAGAGAAATTTCAAAAAAATTGAGAGAAATTCATAGTCGAGTGTTAAGCTTTGGTATATGCATACATTTAGATGTCATATTTATGCCCTGACAATTTTATTAAGATATCACTTCTAGAGCCGAAGTTCAATTCTCCAATTTTCATAGTTGGGGGTTGTAGGAAGAACAAGAGCAGTCGCTGCATAAAGTGCGCAGTTAGCGACGAATATGCTTATGTGTGTGTGTGTGTACATGTGTTTCCCTTTCAGTGTGTGTTTTGAAAAGAAACTTGAAACACATTTAAAACTTTAAAACTAAATAAAATTACGATTAAAACTTTTTCACTTCTTGTGCAAAAGTTTATATGAAAGTTAAATGTTTTTATAATGATCTAAACGGATTTATGCACGTTTTAATGAACATTTCATTGACGTGCTCATCTGTTTTGGCTTCGAACTAAATAAATTATCGACTTGATGCCAATTTTTGTTGTTGTTTTATTCGAATGGTTCTTGCTGTCTACACTTTTGTCTCTCAGTTTTTGCGGTTTGGGTTTCAATTTGTTTTTGGCGAAGGCCGAAGGAAAAAAAAATTAAAATAAACAAATTTCAATAAATGGCAAACGCTGAGAACAAGTTTCGAGAAACATTCGCTCGAATTGCCGACATTGTAAATGTTTAGCAGAAAATTAACAGCAATTTAATTGAACAATTTTTCGCTCGCCTTTTTTGTTATGGCTTTTTAGCGCTTTGTGCCTTTTGCTTCTGCTTTTTGCCTTTGCCTCTGCCTTTGCCCCCCTTTCGAAGGCACCGCCTGTCGATAACGCATAAAAATCAATAGAATAATAAAAAATTGAAAAGCATTTAATACACCAATTGTTGTACACACTCACACACTCATATGTATATATACAAACACACACACACACAACAGCTGCTGCCCGCAGGCACGCGCTCTTTTCTTAGTTTTAACCTATGGATGAGCTAATTCGCTTTCGATCGATAATTGAATCATTAAATCGGGCGTTGGGTTGAGCTAAGTGGAGCAAAAGCAAGGATCCATGTACGCATATGCTTTTATGTATCCATACAATTCATGTGATTTCCTTTGCTCAACAATTGAAATTTGTGCAAAAAATAGACTTGCTATTAAAATAGAAATGAACACTTAACTACATTTATTTATACTTATTCAACAATAATTTATCTGACATTTATCAGCTATACACAGTCTAAAGCTGACTAATAAGCACAAAGCAGAAAAAAACAGTATGCACGACTAGCAAATACCCTGAACGGCTTTACAAACATTGCATAAATATACAGGGTATCAATATATCATAAAAATTGAGGGAAACATGCAGAGTTGAATCTTTCTTAGTTTTATATGCTTAAGGAGTATCTCTCAAATCAGATTCTTGCAGTTGGAAGTTAAGTATCGATTTTGATCGAATTCATGTTTATTTTTACCCACTTTTAATGGGTTCATAGTATGAAAACAAATAAAATAAAATATTCTTTAGAGCAATATTGCTTTGTGATAGAAGAAGACTTATAAGATATAGAAGTTTGATGCTGTTAAGATAAAACTCATTAGTTTGATTAAGATATTTTTTAAAATTATGAAAAAAAAGTTAATCACTCCAGAACCTTATCTTTGACTATTGTTTTTAATGGCAACTATATATTATAATGCTTTGATCGGAAGAATTCTAATCAATAGATAGACGATAACTTAATAAAGTGTTACATATTTGATCACAAAATCAAGATACCCTCTTCAAGGGTTGACAAATACTAAAATGCAAGCAAACTGATTAAGATATTGTTTCATTTTCATTTAATTTTCGTATTTTTATTTTAGCTGAGGTAAACAAAATGTTTTTTATCGTCATGAATGAGATAAAGAGCGTAACGGGAAAAAAAGAATAACAAATTTCTGTTTCGTATTTTTGTTTGTATAATTGAAAGTGTGTTTCGAGTCTAATTTCTGATATTCTCATAGTTTATTTACATTTTAAAGTTGTTTATGAATCGCGTTTGGCGATCGCCGAAATGCTTTCATCTTGTTTTCATATTTTGTTTTTGGCGCAAATCTCCTTTGTTCGCTCTATTCGCGTAGGCCCCTTTCTTGTTTATACTCCTCTTCTAGAGTCAGCGTAGTGGGTATGCTGAATGGAATCAGTTGGTTGCTTTGTTATTATTTCAAAATTAATATGAATTTCTAAAACATATTGATAACTGAAAACTAGGGACTGTGGCGAGATTATCTCTTGAATATTAACTGAGATATCGGCTAAAAATTTAATTTTTAAAAGAAATCTTTAAGCTTTATGAGGGATTTAAAGAAATTAATTCAAATTTCAGTACATATTTTTTAGCAAGGCACTTAATAGTGTTAAATAAAACTGGTCTATACCTTGATTGATAAACTCTGTTCTATACTATCTGTTCAATTTCTGTATATCAAAGAAAAAAGAAGTGAAATATAATAAAATGATGTATTTTATGGTTGGAATTCTTATTCAATACATTTGTTTTTCTGATTAGCATCAACAGGTTAAGGAAACTAGTTAGTTTTGTCTGCTCAGATATTCCTTAATTTAAAAATTTGCATTAAACTCAAGGAAGAATAATTTTTATGTTAATTTTTAGAACTGCAAAAAGCTGTCGACAATAAAATCGATAAATATCGATTTGTATCACATAAAATACCTCTACTAAAACAGCTTATCATTAATAAATTACTTGGAGCATAAGTAATTGCTGTGCCTTTTATTTATTTTTAAAACAACCATTCTAGTATATCATTTAATGTGCTTTATAAAAAATTACCTAAGTACATGAAAACAAAAAGTTGCTAACAAAAACAATACATGTTACAATAATGCTATGTGAAATTGATAAACGTAGGCCTCCGGGGCGCTCGAGGCTGTCGTGGAAAATATTTTATTAGTAGAAAAATTATTTACAGTTAACTGAAAACACACACAAAAAGCGAAATGGGGAAGCCGGTCGTCACATTGTCTGCCAGTGCAAAAAATAAGCTGTATATATACGTATATATATTTTTATATGTGTGCTTATACGTATATAATAATGATTCTGAGGAATTGATGTTTTTAGTGAGCAGCCGAGCACTAATGAATCATTTAACAGATGTCCGTCTCGCACGGCATAAGCTATGAAAACTGAGCGGTATGAGACACATTTTGAACGATTGCCAGAAATATTTTTTGTTTGAAGAAAAAGCAAAGTTTAAAAAAAAGCAACTAAGTGTGCTTTAGACGAGAGAAACTGACTAAAATATACCCTGAGAAAAGGCACAGATCTTAACTGAAGGCATTTTTTTTGAGGAATTTAGAGAGCTATAAAAAAAGGAAATATTCTAAAAGTGTATGTACACTATGATAAACAACATATCAAGTTTGGTGTATCTAGCTTTTATAGTTTTCGAGTTATGTTTAAAAAAGTAAAACCTAAAAAATATATTTTAAAAATTCCTAGTTTTTGCAATTCTTGAGCTCAGAGACTTGATTAATTCTCCTTTCTGATCAAGAATACATATATCTTCACTTCTTCTTCTGCTAGTAATATACATTATCATAAAATCAATATACCCTACTTGAGCTATAACAATTTTTACAGGGTATACGAAATGTTGTGACCATTTTTCGTGTTGGCATCAAATTTTCGTCGTTGATTCAAAATGGATCGTTTAATTGCCTGCTTTGAGTTGAGGCTAGATAATGCAATGATAGATTAATTTGTTTACATTTCTCAAGAAGAACTATTTTTAAGAACTTTGTTTCGCTGTCTTTCAATGCACTTGGCATTTGGCACAATTCGCGTTTCTTTGTCCCCCAGAAATGCTTAAATTAAACATATATATAGCCAATACGATTTGATACGCCCCCAAACGAGCATAGTATAGCTTGCATCTATGTTATGTGGCACACATAGCAAATGAAAAATATTTACACTTATTTCGTTCATGTTGTGTATTAGGTGATATTTTCATTGCGGTTCGATTGCGCCTGTCAAATTATAGCAGTCATAAAGAGTATCTAAATTTAGCCAGAAATTACTCGTCTACCCAAATAATAGACGACAGCCAGTCCGTCCAAGTCGCAAATTACAAGTTCACGATTTGGAAATGCCGCAATTTCATATATATATTATATATATATATATATATATTTTTTTTTTTTGACATTTGCGGACAATTTGTCTGCGTCTTTCGACTCATCTAGCTGATGATGATGGGAATGATTATAATGTGTTTGGGTGTTTGGGGTAGACACGCACGCGCCATCAACTTGTCTTATTTGCCTAACAGAGTATATGTAAGTAAATGTGTTTTATTTATGACAAATGCCTGAATGATTCTGATGACCTACAATGGGGTATATACGTTGCAGTCAAGTAAGAAGTTTTAGATCAATGAAAGTCTATCTCAAAGAAAATTGTTATTTAGCTTTCAAACTTAGCAGGTATTTATATCTTTCACATTCACTGAGTATTCCATAGTCGATCAGTTCCTTGATATCTCTATTTCGACGTAGTTTGCTTTGAAATTGTCACATTGCATGACAAACGGAAGAGTCAACAGTTTATTGACTCAACAATGTTCTTTGTTTTATGTATTTTTGATCACAAATTGCGGAATTTTGATCAGCTGCCGCTCTGAGATATATATTGTATATATTATATAGACTTCCAGCTATGACGTGTGCGCGCGTGCAGCAATAGAAAATTGAAATATGTTTTTTTTTTCCCAAAGCAATTTAAAATTAAACAATTATTATACATTTCCAAGAATATAATTAAATTGCAATGAAAGCTATTTACAAAACATTATATGATCGTATCATGCATGAATATAAAATATGTATTTTAAATAAAATGTAAAGAATATAGATATAGTTTTCTTATAGTATATATATTATTTTTGATAAATTTGTAGAAGTGGTCCAGATTAACGTATTTGTTAATGCTTGGGTGTCAAATTGTAGAAGATACTGAGATATATGAAGGATTTTTGGTAGATCTACTGAGTAGGGCAACATCAACCTATATATATGTCAAATTTTGCAGTTCTAACTATAAATATTTCGAAGATATAGTTAGATAGATGATATATACTTTATCTTTTTGTGTCGGATATTCCAAAGTTCAAGTCTTGTATAGGATATAGTCTTCCGATTCGGATGATGCCGAGGCTGTATTGTAGAGATTGCGTTGATTCAGATAGACGGACAGACAGACATAAACGCAGCTCGTCGTATTGATCAAGAATATATATACTATACTATATACTATAGTCGGAGATGCCTTCTGTGCGTTGCTAACTTCTGACCAAATTAATATACCCTTTTTGCAATTGTATAAATATTGAGAATTCAAAGAGAAACGTATTGGGCATATATGTATATAGTATAATAATAATGATGTAAATTATATGAAATTATTGATAATTAATGTTTTAAATGATCTCAATTAAACTGTTTAATTATGAGCGTAATTTCGTTATCAATATACTGCTAAAAAAGATTTCCTGATGTCCTCTATCACTTAAAATCTAAGTTCTTACATGCTCAGTGTCTTTATTTAGACAACTAAACTAGAGATGGGCTTCGGGATCTTAATTTTCGGGAATCCCGCGGGTCCCGATAAAATTTTCGGGATCAGGCGGGATGGGAATGATTCCGAAAAAGTTCGGGATGGTCGGGATAACTGCATGATCACGAAATTCCCGCGGGTCCCGATCGGAAAATTTTTAATCGATAAAATCATGTTAAATTTAAGAGAAGTTCAAATATTTTATTATTCAGACAACAATGTAATGAATTGCCATTGTTACAATTGCTTGCTAAGCAAGTACTTGATGTTCCAACATCTTCGGCAACGAGTGAGAGGGCGTATTCTTCTTCTAGTAGAATTTTGGAAGAAAAGAAAACACATCTTAGAAAAGAAAAACTTTTTTTCAAATAAAAAAGTTTATCTATTGTAAGAGTTCTAAATGTTGAAAACAAAATTTCGGGAAATGTCGGGACCCGCGGGAAAATGAAAAATTTGTCGGGACAATCGGGACGGGATGGGTCGGGAACGAATTTCTTTCCCGATCCCATCTCTAAACTAAACTATAGAATATGAATATTTCATTTGAATATTCATATTGCTTTTAAATTTAATGAATTGCAACAAATTATAACAATAGCAACAATAATTAGACCATTAATAATAATTATACCTTTTTTGTTTGCAGTGTGCCAGGTGTCGAGCATTGCGGAGATTGCCGATCTGTATGTGAAATCCTGTTTTAAGCATCACACAAAACCGCTGCAAAACATCATGGACCACCTGAAGGTGTTGGATTTGCACCTGCAGCGGCAGCCGCTGCTATCGCTCAAAGGCATTCAGCTGACGCCCAATGATTGTGAGCCGCTGGAGGAGATTTTCATGCGGGTAGGCGTTAGCAGCCCAGCAGCAGTTTTTTAATACTTTATTTTAACACACATGCAACCCACAGATACAATACAAGTCCATCGATTTGTCCGAGTGCCCGCTGAACGAGAGCTGCCTGAGCGCGCTCTGCCAGATGATAGAGTACTATGAGGCTGCCAATGAATTGGATATTTCGTTCAACAAGGAACAGATGACGGTTCGTGGCTGGGCCCTCTGCACGCATATGGTGGGCCGCAGCCAGGAGCTGCAGCTGCTAAATGCCGAGGGCAATCAGATATCGAAGGTGGGCGCCGAGAATTTGGGTAGTGCGTTGAGCACCTCCAATCTGCATACGCTTAAGCTGGAGCATTGCGGCCTCAAAGGACCTCCGCTCACCAATTTCTGTAAGTCTGCGAGCTTTGGCGTTTCTGTTATCGACTTCAATCCATCTATTTTCAGGCTGCAAGCTGTACCACAACAAGATACTGAAGGAGCTGTGGCTGGGCTACAATGACTTGGATTGCACCGATGCGCAGCATATTGCGGACATGCTGCGCTTCAACCACAGCATCGAGCTGATTGACATCAGCAACAACAACATACGAGACGAGGGCGCCATGTACCTGGTGCAGGCACTGATCCTGCAGGCCACCGAGCTGGAACGTCGCAGTGGCTTGCCGCTGCAGCGTGCGCGAGCCATTGAGGATGACGACCTCGTGTCGCCCATGGAGTGCACGGCGCCAGTGCCAGAGCAGTCCGAGCAACATGTGGCAGCGGCCAGCACAACGTCGAATGCCATTGAAATCATGGAGACGGTAGTTGAGCAGCCGTCGCCAACGCCGGCAACGTCGACGGCAGCTGAAGAACCAACAAGCAGCTGTGAACCCGCCGTGGCCGTGCTAGTGGATGTGGAGAACGATGCTGACGATGACAATACAGAGGACACGGTGCGCACTGTGAGGGGCGGCAATCAGGGTGCCACAGGACAGTCCATGCTGGACAAATTACTCTCCATGAACAGCGATAGCAGCAGTGAGGAGGCGCCCTCCAACATGTCCACCGACACACTAGCCGCCTGCTGCTCCGAGGACATTAGCGAGATTAGCAATGATATTTACGATGTAACTGGCAAGTTGCCATCGTCGGCAGCAGCAGCGATAGCAACCATGGCTGAGTCCACAACGACGCCGACAACTGCGACGCTGGTTAGTCCAAGCCTGGAGCAACTAACTCCAGCAATCCAACAACAGCAACAACAGCAAAGTTCCCAAAATGAACGCAACTTATGTGGTAATACTTGAGAGTCCTAAAAACATATTGAAGGATTTTTAAGACATTTTTTATATGCCTCAAAATAATAATACTAACAGAATGAAACTGAGATTTTTGCAGCTCATTTTGCAGACTATTTTGGCCTTGTTTCTATTCTACATTTTATAAAATGTGCTAACTAAACATGTTTTGTTTAATTTTGTAGGTTTTAAATGTAGAAAGTAAAGTATTTTAATGAAAATATTTTAGGTACTTAAAAGACTTCATTAAGTCTTATTAGAGCTGAAAATTAGACCAATATTTTGTTTTAATTTATTAATTTAAATGACACCTATATACTATAATATAGCCTAGTAGATTTTGTTGTAGCTCACCTTTAAGCTCTTTTTCCATCTTAACTCAACAGCTTTCTAATATTCGTTTATTTGGACTTCTTCTAGATATTACTCCCTCAACAGAGGCTAAAACCGTTGAACCCAATGAAACCTGTGTACAGAATAACAACAATGCTAATTCCCACAATAATAATAACAACAACAACAACAATAACAACAATCATAATAATAATAATGCAGTTATAAACCAAATACCAGCGGCTGAAGCCGCCGTCGCACCAAGCGGAGCAACATCCATATACGAGGTAACAGCCGAGGAGAGCGATTGCATCAATGGCATAGCGGGGCCGAGTGGCTCACGGCCGCTGGACATGAATAAGAATGCTTCGAAGGCTGGCGACGATTTCGAGGATACGCACAGCACGGACTCTGCGTTTGAGAGCGCCTCGGAGGGCGATATTAGTCGGCATTTGCCAGACGAGTTTAGTCGACTGTCCGTGTCGCTGGAGAGCACGCGACTGGATGACATGGCCAAGGAGATGGCTATTGAGACGGCGACCATAGCCAGTGAGTCCACAGAGTGTCTGCTGGTAGCCGAGGAGGCAGCCACGCCCGCCTCCACGCCCACGCCAGTTGTGCACCACATGCAGCCGGCGGAGCCGGCGACACCCGAAGTGATTGTGGCAACGGCGGCGGGCCTGAAAGTGACGATTGCGGCTATCGATAAGGAACCCAGTGCCAGTCCATGTCCCAGTCCAACACCCACGCCGCCGCCGCCGTCAACGTCACCGGGTGGCGTCAGCAGTGGCCTGCGACGCGTCGAAACCAGCTGCGTCTACCTCAACCAGTCGACGCGCAATCGTTCCCAGAGCTCGGATAGCCTGTGCAGCGAGAACTCGCTGGACGGCAGCACAAGTGCTGCTGATCCGCATCTCGCCGAGAAGCTGACCAAAAATGATACGCTGTCGCGTCGTCATCTGGTCGATGCCACGCTCGAAGCGGCGAATCGTGCGCCCAGCGGCCTCAAGGCGCTCGCTCTGTGGAGCAATAATCTGACGAAGGACTGCGGCCCCTGCATAGCTGAGCTGCTGTCCCGCAGCTCCTCGCTGGAGCTGCTCAATATTGGCAAGAACTGTTTGTCCAACGATTTCGTGGCCACCATCAAGGATAGCCTGACCAAGAACACCACGCTCACCACTCTGGGCCTGCAGAGCGCCCATCTCAGCGCCAAGGGCATCGAGACGCTCGCCTCCATCCTCACCTTCGGCGGCAACAGCAAGCTCCAGCGCATCGACATTCGTGACAATAAACTAGAGGTGGAAAGTCTGAACATAATTGCCGAGGTGCTCAAGTCCAACAAGACCATCACCCAAATTGATATCAATGATGAGCCCAAGCGTCTAACGGTAAGTCAGTTTACGAATTAGCGAACTGTCCTTGAACGCCCGCCAACCACCGAGCAGCCTAATACTTATATTACCCGTATATATACGATGCGCGTATGTCTTCCCATATGACACGATTTCAATGCAGCAGACGAAGCTGAGTTAAAGCTGTTTTTTGTTTTTTGTTATATTGCGAATATATATTAATGTCAATTACACGAGGAGCAGTTAATATTTGAAATCTTTTTGGGACTAATTTATAATTAATGATGTCTAAAGCGTAAAAAGAAACTGTTGAATGGCGAAAACAATTGATCACGACTAACCCCAATTCTTGAGATAGGATCGCATTTACGATGCGTCGATAAATGATTCGTCTGAAAGTTTGATTAGGGAAACTAGTTTTTCCTTTCAAATTTGGGTAACATTTAAAAATTTAATTATCATCCGTATGACTTATGCATTTAAGAAAAAAAAAACTAAAAAGTTTTCTAATATTGAAAAGAGACTTCTTTTAAAAAATTGGGTATATAACTAATTTTGTCAGTCTATATGCTTCTAGAATGGGTGTAGCCTTTTTAGACCAGTGTGGAATGCGGTGGCACACGAGTCATCAGAAATAGGGTTTCGAACTCAACTGAGTTCAGTTCGCAATAATACGATCAATTCTATATTTAATTCTATATATCTTGAGCTCATAAATGACAGTTATAATACTAGAAAATAATAGGAAACAAAAAAAAAAGAAATACAATAATAAAAAAATAATAATAAATTAATAATAATAAATTTTTTGAAAATTAAAATAAAAATAATATTTAGATCAAATTCAAAAATTTCTATTTTGTGTGGATTTTTCAAAAAACTAAAAAGTTTTCTTAGATTCTAAATAGATTATTTAAAGCTGAAAATTTTACTTTAAAATATCAAGTTCCTTTTAAATGAAAAGAAAAATGTTTGCTTTAGATAAATGAAAAAATTAAATTTTTTTTAAATTATTATTAATCAGATGTTTAGTCAAAATATGAAATGTTGAAGTACTTTAAAGTCAGGGAATAACATCTGGATTGAACTCAAAAATATATTTTTGGGAAATCTTTACTGAACTAATGCCTAAAAGAATTAGTGAACTTTTTTTGAATAGTTTTTTTTTTGTAGCTCTAATTAGTTTCTCCCAGCCCGTGTAATTGACATTCGTGACTTTGGCCTTGGTCGAAGAAAGATAACAGATCCTATATCCAAAAATAGTAGTTTGTGCGTTGCGTTGACTGTTGATTGATTTTTAATTGAATCATTTTCATTTCGTGCTGTTTATTGTTGTTATATTGTATTACCAACTCCTTCATCGCAAAGTTGCCAATAGTGCCGATAGTAAAAGTAATACCGCCAACGCCAATGCCCCAGGATAGCGTAAGTAAACCCCATATCATCCAGCAATACTTTCTCGTTCCTCTCGCTCGCTCTCTCTCTGTCTCTCTCTGTACTTCTCTGCCTGCACTTTGGGCATAATCGCAACGAAATATTGGCTTTGCTACCACTAATAAAACCGCTAACAATGCTAACAATGCAATAGTCTGCAGCTGCAACTTCGTTTTTTAAATAAATCACCTTAGCTTAAAAAAAACAAATACAAAAATTGAGCACGATCAACATTATTCCTCTTGCAATTATTTGTGAGTGTGCACAACTGAAGGAAATTTAACAAGACAAAAAATAATATTTAGTGATATATGTATTAGTCGTATTATAATTTCTAGATTTTAGCAATAAGATTCCCAAGTTCATTGACAAACGTTGAGGAAATTTTTTAAAAAATTTAGACTTTTCAGTTTTATTTTAATTTTCATGTGCAATCTATATTATTATGACGAACAAATCATGTGTCAATTTAGTTTATTGGAGTTTTAAATATTTACTTTTTCTTTTCTATGTATATTTATTTTATTATTGAGTTTCTAGAACTCTGCCATATAAATATATGTTTTAGAATTAAAGTCAACTGGGCTTAAAAAAGATTTGTTAACTATTTATCTTCCATGAATTGCATTAATATTTCGATTTTTCGGTTCGTAAACCTGGTTCACAGAAAAAAGCCATACAAATGCTAAACTCGAATCGGATATGTTAGATTTGATGATTATGCACTGACTAAGAACATCTAGAAAAATTTCCTAATATTTTTTCATACTTTTAGAAGATAACACATTTTCTTTATAGCTTATAGTTTATACAAAAAAATGGCAAGATAATTAAAATTTGGTAGCTAGAGTCTGAAAATATGAAATAAAGTCGGACTTGCGCTAAAGATTAACTTAAAAACTAGTGCTGGTTCCGTCCATCCTGCAGATATAGCAAATATCTAGATATCTAAAAAATTTGTAGCAAGAGTAATATCAAAGATATTTTTATTGTAGCTCTTAATCAATACTCAAAAAATGGCATTTTAATTAATATTTAATAGCTATAAAAACGTAGAGGAAGCTAGAGTCTTAAAATAAGGAATGAATTGGCATGAAAGTCTTTTGCTCTAAAAATTGTATTTAAAATTCGTTCTGTCCTGTGAATCCCGTGAATATCTAAATTCCAAAAAATGTTGAGCTACAGTAATAAAACATGATTTATCAAGTTAAGAGCTTAAATCTCCGCTTTGCGCTTAGCTAGGATGATTTTTAGTCTCACAAACCTGAGATTTCGAATTACTAGGGAAATACAGTCGAGTCCCGATAATTTGAAATGGCAAGGGGATCACATTTTTTACTAATTCGACGGCAATTCGACATATGGAACAGGAATACCAACGAATGTTTTTCTTGCGGACAGCAGTTTTACGAATTATTGAGGTTTTTGATTTAACGGGAGCGAATTATCGGGGCTCTACTGTACTTATCTTTAACTGAAAGCAGAGTATTGCACAGTCAGAAGCGTTTAACTGTTAAGTGCTTACATCACTTTTTTTAAACAATATGTTGCCTGCCTAACTTTGATTTAGAATTTAGGTTTACGATTAAGTGAAATACTGAAAAGTAATTTAAAATTATTGCTAATCAATTGGAAAACATTCAAATGACAGAATGATATCATTTAGTTGTGCACATGCTACTACAAATATGTGAGCTCTGCCGAGACGAACATTGCGTAAAATCTGATTGATAATAAAAATTAATTATATTCTGATTGTTTTGTTGCAGATCGGCAGCGATGCGCATTTGGATTATACGCGAGTTCTGGGCACAGTGCGCTCCATGTGCTCGCGCAATGAGAAGATGCAGGCGGAGGAGCTGGAGCTGGCGGAGAAGGCGGCGAACGTGGGCGGTGGCGGCAGCAGCAGCAACAACAATAGCAGCAACAGTAGCAGCGGTAATGGTGGTGGCAATGGCGTCAACAGCAGCAGCATCATAAATCGGTGTCGCGGCGGTTACTACTTGGGCTCGCGGAAGATATCGCTGACGTGCCACAGCCGGCCGCTGGTGGACGCAGCGACTGGCACTGTGACCGCTGCGCTAGCAGTAACCGCAATGCCCACGCCGGCTGCCAAACTGGAGGTGAAGCGCAAGACGAACGCGCGTCTGCGCTCGCCGGGTCCCAGTCCGCCCACGATATCGCCGTCCTCCTCGCCCAATCGCAGCCGCTTTCATGTGTCGAGGGTCAACGAGATCAGCAGCCCGCTGACCTCGCCGCTGGCCCAGATGCCGCCACAGCATCCGCCGACGCCGCGCTCGGCCAGCAGCTGCATGTCCATACCGACGGCCACCGCCGGCAGCGGCAGCGGCAGCAACGGAGGCGTCGGCAGCGGCAGCGGGCTGCTGGGCAGCCAGAGCAGTCTGAATGCCATTGCCGCCCTGCCGCTGCCCACGTCCAGTTCGCTGCCATCGATGGCCTCGGTCACCTCATCCATACAGACCATCAAGCGGTTGTCCGTGTCGCCGCGTTCCCGTTTTCATGTCTCGCGGATTTACGAGGATCCGCAGACGCCACCGATTAACTTGCCCCCAACGCCGATGCTCAAGTCGGCGCGCAAGGCAGCCGCCCAGCTGGCTGAGGCAATGACCACAATAACCGCAAGCACAACAGCCGCCACTGCGACAACAACAACAACAGCAGCGATGCCCATCAGCAGCGTCATTATTGTGGAGCCGCCCCCCACCGCCGCTGACAATGACAACGCACACCAACAGAGTACAAATGGGGACGAGGCGGCGGCAGCGGCTCAGAAGCTGTCGCCCAACTCGCCCAGCACTTCATCTAGTTCATGCAGCACCTCGCCCGTATCCAGTGCAGCAAGCAATAGCAGCAGCAGCAGCAGCAGCAGCAGCGGCGCCTCCACCGACCTAACAGACAACTCCATCAGTACGGAGCCAGCGGCAATTGTTGCCGTCAAAAGTTGCCCCATTGCTGTGTTTGGTGACAACGATATAACGCTCACCAAAGACTCGGCAGTGGGTGCAGCACTCTCGGCAGCTGCCTCAATTGGCGGCACAGAAACAGACGCCACGGCGACTGCAGCAGCAGCAACTCAACAACAGCAACAGCAGCAACAACAACCGGCGACGCGTGCACGCAAATCCTCTTGGATTGCCAATCCAACCACAGTGGACAAGCTGCTCACCTTGTTCAATCCGAGCACCATATTCCAGCGCAGTTCATCCCCGGAGTCAAAGACGTCAGCAGCTCCGGCCTCAGCTGTGGCGCCACTCACAAACAACGCACAGAGTTAGTCAAAAGTCATTAACAATATTTCAATATCTTTCAATGCTAAACTAAATAGCTTCGAAAATTGTAGAATATCGAGAGGCTTTGTGAGGAAAACAACTGAGGAAAATGCCCGTGTTCCTATTAAAAATATGTTAACTTTAGAAGTTATGATACAGAGTAGAGGTGGGCGTCGGGATTTTCGGGACCCGAAATTGTCCCGAAACGATTTTCGGTATCTAGTGGGTTGGGAAAGATTTTCAAAAAGTCTAGGACGATTGGATACATGCTTGGACATGAGATCATAGTAAGAAATTCTAGAGATATGCTCTGAGATGGTGGCATTTTAGAGATACCCGTTCGGGATCCCGACATCCACCTCTGCTCATAACCATATCTCTAGAATCTCTTACCATGCCACCTCGATGTAGGGATCAAGAACTTGTCCAATCGAACTGGATTTTTTTAAAATCTTTCTCAACAAGTCCGAAAATTGTTTCGGGACAATTTCGTGTCCCGAAAATCCCGATCCCGACGCCCAACTCTAATACAGAGTATGCTTTAGGGTTCAAAGCTGATTGTGAATTTATCGATATATATATAAATTTGTTTAGTTTGAATTGTTGATAAATGCGAATTTCAAAGATTAAGACCTAGGCGTATATAGAGAAACTGCATCTAAAATTGTGAAAAATTGTAAAAATCAGTAAAAATCTTTTTTTGTTCACGATCGATCCGATCGAATTTAAAAAGATTTTTAAGGATATAATTGAAAATTGATTTTAATTATTTAATTTGATTCAAATTCTTTAGAAGATTCTCGGCTTCTACATAGTAAAATTTTCATTTGATCCTCCTGATAATCAAAATTATTACAAATGTATTTCAATGTTTTTAAAATCCAGGAAATCCGATTGAAATCCGGGTAAAGTAGATATAAAACTATATATAAAAAGTCGTTATTGTTCGATTTGAGTACTTTCGAGAAATTTTGAGAAATTTTTTAATGTATTCTGCAGGTTAAGTTTATTTACAAGTTCTTTATTAGTTGTCCCTAGAAAATATTCTGTCAGATTGTGGCGAATACTCTTATTGTATATAGTTTAATAATAATCTACAGTTTCTATAGAAATAGTTGATTGGAAGGATCTTTTGTATAAATATTATTTGTAAGGGTATTTAACATACCGTATATCATTTGTCTATCATGACTTGTTTTCTGTATCCAATACTTAATTTTGTTAATTTCTTTCAGATACAACAACAAACTCAACAACGGGAAACAGCGGCGATGTCAACGTGACATTTATGGCGACACGAAAGACGACGCCGCCATCGAGAAGCAATAGCTGCTGCAGCAGCAACACGCCCACAGCGGGAGCAGCGTCGACGGCAGCAGGGGTGGGTGCAGGGTCGGGGGCGATAGGAGCATTTGGTGTGGAGACGGGCGGTGGTGGCAGCTCTTTCCTGGACACAGCGTCGCGTCAGCTACGCGACTTGCGGAAGCAGGTGTTCCGGCCGAACCTATCCTTCAATATCGGCAACGATGGCGTGGGCACAGCGGGGCAACTGGATGTCAATCCCAGCGCCGTGGCCATGGCGATATCGCCGACATTGAGCAATGTTGCCGAGTCGCCATCACCGCCCGAACGCAACGCCGTGCACATGCCAATGAGCCTGAAGCGTGAGCTCAAGGAGAACATCTCGCCGGAGCACACCATCAACGAGGAGACGCTGCACACGCTGCAAAAGCTGTCGCGGGTCGAGGACATGACGCTTAAAGCAGAAGCTGCCGCCGAGTTGGGTGACATTGAGATTGTGATGCACAGCGAGCTGGCCGACATGCCAGAGGCTGAGCAGCAGCAGCAGCAGCAGACACAGTCACAGCAGCAGCAGCAGGAGGATCTGGGGGCTGAGTTGGGTCATTAAATACTTAGCCCAATGAAAGCAACTAAAATGACGTGTGCAATTTGACAATGTTGAGCAGGAAAAGCAGCGAATCGGCGAACACCCACCTCAGCATTCCCTCCCTCTCTCCCTCTGACTACTAACTAACTCTCTCATTCACTCTCTATCTCTATCTCTGTAGCCCACCCTCTGTCAAGACACTGTAAGCAAAGGGTATTTAAGCCCGTTTGCTTCTCCTCAGCCCAACCACACACAAAAACTGTTAACAATAAGAAACAAAAAGTACACAAGTTTTAAACATAATTTTGTTTTATTTTACTATACAAATAAACACACACACACACACACCCACTTATATATGTATATATATATATATACATAAACACTTATACACACATATAAATATATATATTTTTTTTTGGTTAAATTCTTTTTAAGTTTTATATACGTATATATATACCTAACTATACAAAATATATATACAATATATTTTAACTATGATATCAAATGGCAAGTGAAAGATGCAAACTTGAAATGAAATATGAAAACAACTACTTATATGTATGTAAAAATTAGGCCAGCAAAATACACAACTATAATATATATATAAATATATAAATGTAAAATGTAAAATGTTTCGGGCAAATTGAGTTGATTGGCACTTGAAAAGTTGTATATTTCATTTGTACTTATCCCTAAAAAACAAAATGTTAATTTACTAAACCCAAAAGATTGTAATGCATACTTAAGTTCCACACAGAGAACACAAAAATCTTGACTTAAATGAGATGAACATTATAATGGCAAGCAATTACTTACTAGCGCCTAAATACTTATACCCTGTAACAAGACTTGTGTTGTTGTTCAGGCTGTGCTTAATAACTACCATTTTATTGGCTTAAAATGTGCGTTTGCTTTATTATTATGATTAATCAGTTTGCTAGAAGAAGAATACTATAATTGAATGATAAACCCACCAGTCAATCAGTAGGCAATGTTAAGTTCAAATGACATCGTACATTCTTACACACTCACACACACACACACACACAAAACGAAAAGAAACGAAACAAAAACAAATATGAAAACCCAAAATAAATCCAATTGATCTCATTATGTGATATTTGTCGTAGTGCCCAAAGCGTTCACTGTATCCATGTTAAACCAAGCATACGAATTAAGAGTACGCAACAAATTCGCTCTAAGCGAACAGACCCCGAAAAACAAACGATTCTTTATCTAATATTAAATATTATAAAGCATACTCCCCCACAAAGATTCCAATGAATTGTGTCTTAAGCGCAGCCTGCTGCAACTACCAAAGCAAATGCAACTTTTCGAGCTGTCAATGCAAAAATTAAAATAAAAATTAAATTGAATTAATATTCATACATAATTAGAATGATATATATGTGAAAAGAAAAGATCTTGTAAATACTGTTAGCTGATGCCCCAATTTGAACTTCTTTAGTTTTTCTATTATATATATTTGTTGTTAATGTTGCGTAGTTTTTTTTTTTTTGTTTTTGTTTGGTTTTTATCAGTTTATTGTTTATTCTCATGATTGACCCCAAAACACACTTTGTTCGTACTTAATTTACAAATTATATTAATTATTTTTCTCGTGGTGCTCATTGCTCACCTTTTGACACTGTAAATGAATTAATTTGTTTGTTCTTTGATTTACCAATGATGACTTGATTTCTTAAGATCGTTAAATATATATAATGTCTAGTTGAACCATTCTGAAAATGAATACGCATTGGTTTTTTCTTTCCAAAAAGATTGGCGAAATACTTGTGCATACATTTTTTGTATAATTTAAGCTCATATTTAGTGAAACCAAGAGAAACTACTAAAAAATTACTGAATAAACTTTTGAAAGTTATAATGAAGTCAGAAGACTTTTGGTTTTATTTGGGATCGGGAAATGGCTGTCTTTTAAGTTGGAATTAGATCTAGTTTTAACTGAAATTAAAACAATGTTTTGATTTAATTTTTCATTTAGATGAATTGCATAAAGAAATATGACTCCCAAATTAACATATATGGTTGAAAGATTCAGATATGAGTTATAACCCGATTTGCTCAAAAAAAGGAAGTACAAATTATGAATAGCAAGTTAGAGTGTTCTGGTCGGGAGTGCCCGACTCAGAGATAGCTTGAACCCATGCTGAGCAACAGTATATATGGTTTTATAGCAATCAGATTTATAGTTAACTGAGATAATCCTTATAGATATTCGTCACATCAAGCTCAAGCTCTTAAAACCTAACAGATATGCTGAAAAAACGGAAGATTGATATCGATTTTGATCGATTTCATGCAATTGAGAAGAAAACATCGAGGATTTAAAATAAACTTGATCTGACTCTTAAACTGATATATATCGATTCGGCTGTTGTTCCTGACGAAGAATATATACACTTTATAGGGTCGACTATAACTCCTTCTGCCTGTTACATACATTATACCTTTACAATTATTGAATACTTCCACAGTATAAATATATGATTGCATATAGTTTATATTATATTATATATTAGATATTATATATTATAGATATTGGCTTGAATTATAAATATATATTCCAGGCAACATCTATGCTTAAGTCCCAGTCAAGAAACATTTCCTTTCTTGAAGCATACCACAACAGAGAATATCTAGAAAGACGACAGGAAGCTTTCATTATTATCTCTAAAATATACTATAATCTATTATGAAAGTATTTGCTACCACAACACATACCATAATATTATTTATTGCAAATTTGAATTTAAGAATTTTTTTCAAAATTAGCTATATTTTAATTGTATGATAAATGTCTCATTTCTGTTTTCTTTTTGATGGTTGAATAAATTTCATTTAAATAAATTATTTTCGAATTCCTGGCGTGCTCTTCAAATACGTTTTGCTGCCTGTGAACACATTAAGATATTTTTAAATTAGAATCAAATTAAATATCTTGACAACTGTTGATATACGCACCATATGGGAGAGGGAGGGGAGCGTGGGACATAAGATTTCATTCATAAAGTTTGTTTACGCCAACAGCTGAGAGTGTGAGTGTGTGTATGTGTGTGTGCCTGTGTGAATGGGGTTGCTTTTGGCAGCTAACAGAGCTCTGTTGACTCTGAATGTTAATGTTAAGTCCTGCGCTGTTAAGCGGCGCGAGCATCAGGAAACGTCTGAGGCTGAGCTCTGGCTTGGCGCAATTCAAATCTGTGCGTTCAGTTGCAGTTGGCGCTTCGTTCGGTGCGGATCGCAGCAGTCGCGAGTGCCAGTGAAATATCTTGATATCAGTTACTATTCTAACATCTCAAGATGTCCACATCTCAGGCTGTTGATGAGGACTCGAGTAATATGTCCACTATTTGTTCAGTGGACACAACTGCTCCAAAGATTGCCAATGGCAACGGGAATATGAACAACAAAAATAACAGCTCCCGCACAACTCCGAGCACGGACTCCACATGCTTGGAGGACCCACGCTTTGGCTGGCACCGCTTCCAGCCGCAGTTGCTGCAACGTTTCTTCTGGCTCTGCTGTTGCGGCGCACTGCAGGGTAAGTGAGGGAGGGAAGGGAAGGGGAGGGGAGTGTAGTGTATCGTGCTTAATTTATTTAATAGCTCTGTCTCGCTGTTCCGCCCACATTCACTTCAGTTTCAATTTTGTTTTTTTAGCATGTGAATTTTTTAATAAAAGACAAACAAAATTCTCGTTTAATAAAAATAAAAATCTTTAGATTGTGTGTTTTATTTATGTGTGTTAGTGTAAGTGTATGTGAGTTTGTTTTGAATAGTCCCACGTGACCGAACAAATTAATCAGTTGACAAGGCATTAACATAAATCAGCTGCTACATTTTTGGATTACAGTCTCCCTAGATGCTTTTAACGGGTTTCCCCCGATTTCGACATGCTGCTGCTCAAATGTTTTGGGTAATGTGCAGTTTGAACTCAATATACTTAGGGCATAATTGTATATTGTAATGTTGCAAAGGATTTTCTCCATTTATTCTGAAACCAAAAGTCTAAGAAATCATTTATTATATCTGAGATGTAATAAGGTTGTTGGCTAGAAAGATTGGATTGATTCCATCAACGTTGACTGTAGATAAAATGCTAGCTAAGACCTTGGATGCAACAGGTTTCTTTTTTTTTGTAATTTTTTTTTCTAAATTTTGAAATTAAACTTAGTTATGATCTTTTTTTTTTTTAATTTCATATTTTTATTGCAGCTTTAGTACTTAACTCTATAGCGCATGTTTGCGCAGAACATGTGTAATGGAAATATTATACTATTTCTTTCTCTATATTGCGTTATGAGTCAATCTTTCAGCTCAGACGTCTTTAGTTCATTGAGTGGTTTGTTAAGAGTTTTTGGAGCTGAACCCCATTAAATGAAACCAACTGCTGAAATCATAAAACGGAAAACTGTGAGCAACTTTATAATTTATACTTTATCAAACTTTCTTGTATAAATATTTGTTGTTTTTAAATTTTGAACTATAAAGGCTATGCCCACAAAACTCTTTTTAACTTACTTATTACCCGACTTTTAATTATTTATTTTAAGTTTTCTCCAACACATTTCACATCAATCTCAAAAAATAATATCAGCAAGAAGTTTTTGCTGTAGAAGATGAAAGGTTAAGGTTAAGAAGATAAAGGGTTAACTTGGCTAAAAGGTATTTTGACTTATGACAAAATATTAGAAGACTGGAAAAGCTTCGTCTCTAAAAAAAAGCTAATTAAATCTAAATTCTTAACGCATTAAAATTTAATAAATATTGATTCCATATAACCATATCTCGTCGAAACTGAGGTTAGAATCAAGAAATTCAAAGTAAGGTCTCTTATGGGATTACGAAGAAAATATAATTAACACTTTTGATCTAGCTGAAAGGTATATCTATGATAAACCACTATAGTTCCTTAGAATCTGAGGAAGTGAATCAAGAAATTTGAAATAAGGTGTTTTAGGACAACAAAAAAAAAAGATATATTCAACACTTTTGAATATCTTTTCAGTTATATTTTCAGACTTTTTTGAGAGTTGATCAAACTGAAAGGTTTATTTATGATAAGACATTACAGTTCCTGACTCAGAAAACGTTGTCTCATAAAAACCTTTAAACACTTCTCTATATATCAAAAATGTAGTAAATTTAGATATGCAATTCCATCTGATCGTATTAAGGGTGAGAATATAGAAAATTCAAATGAAATTCTCTTATAGGATTACAAATTTGAAAAGTGTAATAAAAGACTTTTGAATACCTGCTCGGCGACCCAACTGAAGATTGAATAATATTATTTATAGTCTTTTGAATTACTTTTAAATCGAAATGATTTGACGCTTGGGCTGTGTGTGAAATGTTGTGAAATATGCAAAGGCTCGCAACGCCTCTGGATTATACAATTTATTTTGGTTAATTAACCGCAAATTTAGCCACCAACTGTCAGCGACTAAATTAAAACTTTCGACATATGTACACGTATGTGCTATTTATACGATATATTTCAACAGAAATATTCAAAAAACAATCGAGCAAAGTATCTGCTGGCAGGTACACAGACTAGCATGTGTGTGTATAAGTGCACTCATTGCCGAGACATACACACTCACACACACACACACACACACGCACACTTTCCAAAGTGCTTCACGTTTTGTCATAAATAATAAAAATCAAATTGCCTTTGGCTATTGCCAAAAATGCCGCACAGAAACCAAACCAATTCGTCAGAAGGTTATATAGAGCATACACACACACACCCTCCCACACACACACACACACACACGCACGTTAAGGCCGCTGCAACACCATGCCCCCCGCTCGACCTGTCCACTGGCTTGGTGCACGTCCAACAATTCTGATGTCCATTTGCCCGAGCTGAAATGCCTGTTTGTTTATTTTAACGCAAAAATCTAAAACCACATCAACATTTTTTCACTGTTGTTGTTGTTGTTGTTGTTGTTGTTGTTTTTCCCGCTGAAAACAATTTACGCGCCGCCCGGAGAGGTGAATTGGCCGCTCTATGGTAACTATGGCGGCAGAGCAAGAGCATCGCCATAGCCATCGCCATCGCCATCGCCATCGGCATCGGCGTCGTCATCGACATCTGGCCCACTCATGATCATTTGGACAAAAATTGCTATAAAGTACTAAAAATACAATTACCGTGAGAAATTTGCGCTGATTTTGTGACTGATTGTGAGGACGTTTATAGCCGATTTTTAGTGACTGACTGGGCGATCTGTGGGCAATCGGTGCGCCTCTTCGGTTCGACATTGTATAATTATACTCGTTCATAAACTGAACAAAAGCAAACTGAGTATATTGGCATTATGCAATACTTGTCTTAAAGTCAAGGTATTCAATTCCTATATAACCTAAATATCACATCCAAGTGTCTAACTATTGAACTATCTTTTTATCTGACAATCTGAATGAACTCAGTTTCTATTAAAGTTAGAGACTTCAAATTTCTTCTATATATTCATGAATACCCCTGATGCAGTTTTAAGAAAGTTGTAAGTTGAAAAATCAAATTAATATCATTTATATTTTTATACTCTCTAGAATGTTAGTGACTCTAATGGCTTAAGAGTTGGAATGGCATATGTTGATATTCAGTTTTAGAGCTACATTTTAAAAATAAAATTATAATTTAATTTATAATATATATTTTACTATCCTTTCAGCTGACAACCCGAATGAATTCAGTTTCTATTGAAACTAAAGAATTCAAAATTTCTCCTATTTATTCATGAGTACCTCTATTTTAGTTTGAAGAAAGTTTTAAAATGAAAAATCAAATTTATATTCTTTATTTACTTAAATACTCTAGAATTTAATTGGACTTTTTAATAGCTTAGAACTGGCATGGCATATCATCAAATGGTCTATAATCTTCACCGTTTTAGAACTACATTTTAAAATAAAAAATATAATTTTAATTATTAAATATGCAACTATCCTTTCATCTGACTATGCGATTGAACTCAGTTTCTATTGAAACTAGAGATTTCAAAATTTCGTCTATACATTTATGATGTAGTTTTTAGAAAGTAGAAGGTGGAAAAATTTGACCTATATCCTTTATATTTTTAAATTCTCGATAATATTGGACTTTTTCATAGCCTTAGAGCTGGCATGGCGTATAATGATATCTGTGTAATCTATATTCTTTAAAGTTTTAGAGCGAGATCTTAAAGCTAACATTATAACGTTCAACTACTAATTAGATCTTTCAAAATATTGATTATGCTTATTTATTACAAATTTAAATTTTTACCGGGCATTTCATATCTTTCTTTATATCTATCTGAAAAACTGTTTTAATGACCATTTTAATTGGTATTCTATGTTTTTCCATATAAATGTAAATATAAATATGACTAGAAGTTTACTTAGAAAGAAGAAGATAATATAAGGTAAATGCAATGCAATACATATTAAGGAGGTGTACTAAAGTGTACCTTCCTCTAACCCACAGAACGCTATGATTAGTCCCTTAACAGTATAGATTGCTGTAGATCTCAGAAGTTTAAAGATATAACAGGGCTTCAGAATGAATCAGAAAAAACACCCAGATCGTAGTAAAGTAACCCATCTTAAATAAGCCAAGGAACAGCTTTTAATTCTCCCAAAACTTCTCTCCTAGACGAATCATGTGGCATGAGAGTAATTTGGTAGATATTAGCTTAGGCTCAGTAAGAAGTAACCCAGCTTATGGCAATTTTAAAAGAATGAATATTTCTCAACAAATGTAGCTTTAACTCTGCCTTAAGCTGTGAGCGCGCATAAGGCAGTCGGATATGCTCGCAACTGCATTACACTTACTTGTTTTTTTTTTTGATAAACTGCTGTTTGATTTTTCCGGCAGTCGTCCGAACGTGGTTGAGTTGTAGATGACGTCGCCATCTGTGGCAGTGGGCAACCTTAGTCTGACCGACCGAGCGAGAGATCGAGCGACCGAGCGACCTGGTCGTGCACCACTTTGATCTGGGCGAATGTCTGGCCAGCCTCCGCCAGCACATTCCAATAATTATATGCATGTGGCGAGAGTTGGGCTATATTTTTGGTCAGCCCAAAACAACAATAACCCCCAACTTGAAGGATGGCCAAATGGCTGAGCTGTGCATGTGTGTGTGTGTGTGTGTGTGTGTGAGAGTGCGGGTGGGGTTGAATTGTGCGCTCTGCGCGCCACTCAGCGTGCTGCGTGCTGATGACGTAGTCACTTAGCAAATTTTTTGTTGTTTATAAATAATGATCTTGGCCAGACGAACGGATTAGTGCACGTTCGCGGTCCAACGCAGCAGCAACTCGTAGATGTACAAAGGCAGTTGCCCAAATACCACCACCACCACCACTACCACCAGCAGCACCACTCGCATTCGATATACCCCACATTCGTAATCGCATCGCTCATCCAAACGGAAGCAAGCCGGCGGCAAAAGTATAAAAATGGTACGCATAGCTGCCATCGTCTATTATATCACAATGTGAGAAATATTCCATATTATATGTGTATGTATATTCGAATAATAGGAGGACGATGAGAAAATGGACATCATGCGCAAGGCATTCCAAATGTTTGACACCCAAAAGACGGGCTTCATCGAGACCCTGCGACTGAAGACCATTTTGAATAGCATGGGTCAAATGTTCGAGGAGAGCGAACTGCAGGACCTGATCGATGAGAACGATCCGGAGGATACGGGCAAGGTGAATTTTGATGGCTTCTGCAACATCGCTGCCCACTTCCTCGAGGAGGAGGACGCCGAGGCCATACAGAAGGAGCTCAAAGAGGCGTTTCGCCTCTACGATCGCGAGGGCAACGGTTACATAACCACATCCACACTCAAAGAGATTCTCGCCGCCCTCGACGACAAGCTATCATCCAGCGATCTCGATGGCATCATTGCCGAAATTGATACCGACGGCTCAGGCACAGTTGATTTTGATGGTGACTATAAATATATATAGATTATAATAACCAAAAACCGATTAGCTAATCTCTTTATATCTGTTTTCTACTTGCAGAGTTCATGGAAATGATGACGGGCGATTAGGCGTATCAAGAGAAGGACTATGTCTATGTAATGTCTTATTTAAGCATGTTCTTCTTCTTCTTCTTCTTCTTCTTCTTCTTCTTCTTCGTCTTCAAGTTTGCTGAGAATAGCTTTTTATTATCTTTAAATAAACTAACCAAAGATTTTATTAATTGTGGCTTGGCAGTGCATACAGTGAAATTAAATCAAATATTATGGAAATCCAAATGAAGTTTATTTTAGAGTTAAGTTTTTAAAAATTTATTTTGTATGCAAAAATATTGTTTGAATATAGCAAGTGTTATGATTTTTAAGAAAATATTTTTTAAAATTTTTAGTATTTGTTATATTTTAAAGCTTTTCGAACTCAACGTGCATTTAAAAGTTAGAGAAATGGTAATTCGATAGTTGAGTGAAAGACATTTTAATTTAATTTAAATGAATATAAATTTCTTGATAAGTTGATGATTATTTCACAATATGCAGTAAATATCTATAGATATAGATATAGTATAGTACTTTGTTCAGAAGAGCTTAACAAAGACTTAGAATATGATATTCAAAGTGACTTCTATACATTAATTTTGATGCAGTTACTCTAAAAGTGAAAAAGTTTTGTTATATGTACATACATATATACACATTGTACACAAAATAAAAAATACTAACAAAAGTAAAATACTAAAAAACTAAACATCTATGCTTAATAATAATACTATACAAATTCAAAATATGCTCATATATACCGGATATAGATATGAGTGTATCTTTGTTTTGCTTAATATTATTACTCTACATAGATGTTAAGGTTTTAAGCTTTTTATTTTTGATAGTATTTTTGGTACTTTGAAAGATCTTCATATATTTGCCTTATAAAGAAGTTCGGTTGAGTTTGCTATTATTTTTTTAAAAATATTATACAAGTTAAACAAATTTGGTAACTTATTCTATAATAGTAATATTTATTATCCTTCTTAAATAGTTAAAGTTCAAACTTTCTCTTTCTCTCTCTTCTACAAATTTTACTTTGCATATAAAAGAAATTAGATATGAACTTTCTTAACTTTAGGAATAAAGTTTTATAAGTAAGTATGTTTAAGGACTTATGCTCTATTACATAATAATATAATATTCACAACTCCCTAACTTTGGTATTCAATAGGCCTATAGAGTTCAACGACAGCAAGTTCAAAGTGGAGAAAAATCAATGTCTTTTAAGTTTTCCCCAAATTTTAAGGGACCCCGCATATAAGAATACCCATTGTGACAGCATTTGGCCAGATGCCCAATTTACCTGCGTACCTCTATTCACATCTAAGGCTTTATTCCATAGAATTCAGCAAATCTAACTCGAAGTGATATTGACCCAATATATGTGTATGCTTATTTTATAGATTAGGTCAGCGTAAGTATGCATAGAGCTTAATATATAGTAGCAACAAAATTTTATTGCTAGTGCTAAAGCTAATAACCGAATGTATTCGTTGTTATGTTGCACTTAAGCTAAATTTGTAGTAGCCATAAAAAAATAATTATTTATTTTACAAATTCTTGGCGTGCTCTTCAAATAAGCTTTGCTGCCTGTGAACACATTAAGATATTTTTAAATTAGAATCAAATTAAATATCTTGACAACTGTTGATATGCGCACCATGTGGGAGAGGGAGGGGAGCGTGGGACATAAGATTTCATTCATAAAGTTTGTTTACGTCAACAGCTGAGAGTGTGAGTGTGTGTATGTGTGTGTGCCTGTGTGAATGGGGTTGCTTTTGGCAGCTAACAGAGCTCTGTTGACTCTGAATGTTAATGTTAAGTCCTGCGCTGTTAAGCGGCGCGAGCATCAGGAAACGTCTGAGGCTGAGCTCTGGCTTGGCGCAATTCAAATCTGTGCGTTCAGTTGCAGTTGGCGCTTCGTTCGGTGCGGATCGCAGCAGTCGCGAGTGCCAGTGAAATATCTTAATATCAGTTACTATTCTAACATCTCAAGATGTCCACATCTCAGGCTGTTGATGAGGACTCGAGTAATATGTCCACTATTTGTTCAGTGGACACAACTGCTCCAAAGATTGCCAATGGCAACGGGAATATGAACAACAATAATAGTGCTCGGTCCAGCCGCGTGGGCAGCTCCACGGGCACAACTACGAGCACGGACTCCACATGCCTGGAGGAGCCACGCTTTGGCTGGCATCGATTCCAGCCGCAGTGGCTACAACGCTTCTGCACCGCCAAGTGGGCGCTCTTCTGGCTCTGCTGGGGCGGCGCATTGCAGGGTAAGTGAGGGGAGGGGAAGAGGGTGGAGAATATCCGCACACAAATTTTGAGTGTGGACCGCGCTTAATTCATTTAATAGCTTTGTCTCGCTGATCCGCCCACATTCACTTCTGGCGGAACAAAATTGAAATATTATGTCTTATCACACTGCAAGACACTGAGTCTTTAACATTTTTTTGTTTCAAATTTCTTACTTAATAATAATAAACAAATGAAATTTAAATATTTGTGCTTCAAATATATTTATTTTGTGAAATAATTAAATTATAAAAAAGTGCAATTCTTTAAAAATTATTTTTATAGTGCAACTCTTTTAATTGTTTGAGAATGCAACCTTATCTGATGTCTGATAATGCTATCTAATCGTTGCTAATTAAATTGGCTCATATAACTATGTAAATAAAATGGAAATTAACTGAACAGATTTTAATACTTGATAAAGATTGTGACCTACTCAACTAATGTTAATTTTAATTGAAACAGTGGAGGTGTTTAGTAGGAAAGTTATTGAAGCTGTTGTACGATGAGAGATAAAGTTTCCAGATATTACCTTAAGTGCATTTACTTTTGTTTGCTGTCAAACAACATAAAACTCTTAAAATTTCTGGATATGTATATGTTGAACATAATATAGATTTTTCAATATATTTTTTAAAGATTTTTGAAGAAAATTTTCATATAAAGTGAATTAGTGAAAAATAAAAACATGATTCAATAAAAATTGGTATAGTTAGCTTTTAAATAAACTAATTTTAAATAAACATAAATTAATATTACCGTTAATATTGAAAATACAAATATAACTTTCGCTTTCCCTCAAATAAGCAATGTAAACAATTTCTAAAAATAAATCTCATAAAATAAAGTAAATACTTTCAAATATACATTTATTCCTTTGCCTAAAAAGTTAAAAATGATAAGCTTGAGCTAAAATTTGCATAAAAAAGAATTATAGCTTCAATAAAATTTCAAAAAATTATATTGAATATTATTATATTATACATATTTATTATATTATATTATTTTAAAAATATTTTCTGAAAATTTTTTATTGGTTTTAAATTATCAGGAAATTATATTATATTTATATTAAATAAAGTAAATACTTTTAAATATACATTTATTCCTTTGCCTAAAAAGTTAAAAATGATAAGCTTGAGCTAAAATTTGCATAAAATAGAATTATAGCTTCAATAAAATTTCAAAAAATTATATTGAATATTATTATATTATACATATTTATTATATTATATTATTTTTAAAATAATTCCTGACAACTTTTATTGGTTTTAAATTTTTAGGAAATATTTTAAAAATTATATAATATAATAAAAATAATATAATAATATTCAATTAAGGTTAGCTTCGAAATTATTATTTTATATTCTTTACTTACAATAAAAAAATACGAATAATTTAATTTTTTTTGTTAATTGCATCCAATTAATTCATAAATAATATTTTTTTTTTAATTTCTAATTAAATCATAAATTACTGTCAAAGTCAATTTGTTACTAAATGAATTACATTTAAATCATTATATTAAAAGTGATTTATAAATTCCTTTCCTTAGTTCACTTAAAGCTTTCCAAGTGAATCCCAATAGTTCGGAGCTCCGTTGAAGGCAGAAATCTTAAATAGACTCGATGGCAACCTGAATTAAGAAGCCATTTGGCTAAAACTGAGTCAGGTGGCTGGAGGCTGGGCCAAGTGGAACGCTTCATTAGCATCGCTGAGCATTGCATGGGCAATTTTCCGGCTTTGGTGGAGACTCTCAGCCGAAGGCTGTGTGCAACAGATAAGCGAGGCGACAGCAGAAGTAGGCGTAGGCGGAGGAGGAGCATCTTTCTGAATGGGAAGCGAGTTAATAATTAATATCAGCCCCCGAGCAGTCAACAGACTGAGCCTGAGGATGCATTAACCTCAAAAAAAAAAAAGAAAGAAAAAAACTGTCGCCTCTGAATAGTTTGAAAGGAAGTCTGGAGAGTGAGTGCGTTGTCATAGGCGCAAATCGGGGCAATGCAAATCCCGGAGCTGGTAGCCAGGACAACAACGAGCAGCGCTTCATATGCATGTGGTTAATTAAAATTCAGCAATTGCGAAAGGCACACTTGCACTGGCCGCACGGATTAGGCACTGTTCCAGGGATTAGCCGGCCACTCGGGCTGCCAGGGACAACGTCGGCTGTATTTATGTCTTGGCAGTGCCATAAACAAACCAGAGGCAGATTATATGCATGGATTCCCCTCGTTTTGGCATCTGTTGCACATTGCGCTACGTGAGCGCATTTCCGACTCGGATTGGCTCTCCTCCTCCCTCCTGCCTCCTCCCTCGACCCTCTCCTAGTCGTCTCTTGGACTGGTGTCAAAGTGATGACAAGGCTGAATGCCCAGCCTCCAAGTGTTTGCCAGGTCGCGTGCAGCGATAAATCTCCCTGCTGCCGCCCTTCCACTTCTGCTTGTTCTTGTTATACTCTTTCACAAAGTGAAAAGAGTATATTGGCTTTCTGTCTGTCTATCTGTCTGAACGCGCAGCACTTGGATACCCAGGAAATACTATATGTACTATACTATTATAAATCGTCAATAGTGTAGCTTAGGAACTGAAATTTGGAATTTATATTCGAGTATACCAACTCGATAGAAAAAGATATGGTGTACATATCTACAATCCATTGTGGGCGTGTCAAAACTGTTAAAGCTGTATCTTCTACAGTTTTAGAGTTAAATATCCAAATTGACCTCCTCTTAAAATCTAGCAGAAATACATATAGCCATGGTTACTGGAGGCGTGGCAAATCGGCAATAACTATATCTTTTCAGACTTAAACGCTATTATTTTCGGCAATATTGCCATCTAAGAATTGGGACTTGAAATATATATTCGTGTATCCGACGCCTAGACAAAAAGATATAGTAAATATAGAGCCCACAAAATTTGGCATATAAGTTACTGTTTCTAGTCTTCTTATATTGCTATACGCCTCCTGGGGGCGTGACATATTGGGAAATACTATATCTTTCACAGTTTTAACGCTGGGGTAACCAAATTTCCTCTCTACTAATAAAACTTTCTTGAATTAGGGCGACTTTTTACCGTAAACGAGTATATGTGCAGTCGGTAGCACCCGACTGCAACATTCTTACTTGTTTTTCGTTAGGCGTGTTTGTCCAGTACAGTGCAGCTCGGTTATGAATGGCGGCACGTGACCAAAAATATTAATCAGTTGACATGGCATTAACATAAATCATCCGCTACAATTTGGGATTACAGCATCGCTCGTTTCCTCTACGGCTTTTCCCCATTTCCTCTAGATGCTGCCGTTGCACATCAAATTTTAACGGTTTATTGTTTTAATTACTAAGCGTGGGCTCAGTGTGTGTTGGGAAAACCTTTTTTAGGCACTTAAAATATGAGTAACTATATCAACATATACTATATAGACAGAAACATCTGTTGGCTGTAAGATGTGAGATAGGAAATTCAAATTAGAAATTAATAAACATTAACAAGCAACATTTCCACTTTTTGTTCAATTTTCAGAACAATTTTAGAAAATATTTTATTTTTTTTGAAAAATTTGTTTTTCACATTTTCGTTTTTAAAGCAGGATAAAATTGGTTTAAATTCAATAATTCTTTGATAATTGAAAACTACATTTTTTTGATAATAACATAATTTTAAATCTTAAAGCTGAAGCTTAATCAAGTATACATTTTCGTATTTACCACGCCCCTATAGGCAGACCATTTTATTTATTTGACTGTCAGTAGGGGGAACAACAGTAATCTAATCTAATGTGGTTTATTCCAGCGATAAAGCTGTGGAAGATATTGTTTTTACTGATTTCCCACATAAGAGTATATCCTTATTTCAAGTCTCCAGCTTCTAAGGTGTCTGCTGCACGTTCTTATAGACAGACGAACAGGCGGGCGGACAGCAAGACGGAAAACCAATATACTCTTTTTACTTCGTGAACTAGTAAAAATAGTTTTGTTTCACTGCTTGTAAATTTTATTCTCTTTATTCTTTAAATTCTTCATTTATTTTGTTAAATATATTTAGTGTACCAGTAATTCAAATAGTAATTAAATTTTTGAAAAAAACAATTAAATTTATTAAACAATATTCTGAAAAAATTGCGACTCGAATAGCTGAAGATAGGTTCTACAGAGAGAATTGGATTAAACCCAAAGTTTCGTATTATTACTCTGATTTTAATCCGATTCCCATTTCAAACCCCATCTTCACTTGCTTCATCTTACACTTTTGAAGAAAATCATATGAAGAGCTTTCCTAGGCGTTTGCTAATTAAAGGTTTTCACATCTTGAGACTTTCAAAGGCCAATTGCTATGCATAAACAAATCGTCTGATTGTCACGTTTGCAACGGAGGCGACGATACTTCACTTGACTTCCCTTCGAATCGATGCCCGCCTCCAATGGCACATCCGCATTACTCATAAGGAAATTGATCCATATTACGGCACTTTTCAGGGGTAAATGACTTATGAGTGCTTGAGACTTTTAAGTCTCCCCCTCCTCCGCTCTGCAGGGGGGCGTCTTCTCAGCTGTCGTCCGTGTGTCCAGCGTGTGACTAAAAGGACATTTTTCAAGCAGCTCGATTATTGGAAAATAAATTGAATTTGTTGTCCTCACAATGGGCCCGGCACCTTACAAATATCTATTTTATACACACACTTATATTTATATATGAGCAAAATCAATTTGTCGTACAGATATTTAATTTATAGCCCCATGCCCCGACCCCTGCTGCTCCCTGCTCCCTGCTTTCATATTGTATTTCAATCTGTTGATGCAGCCAGCAATTCGAGTCATAAAATCATCTTAGCTGCTCTTATTTTTTACGACACTCGCTCTGAGGGATGATGTTTGGCAATGCTTCTGAATAGTGTTTGGGGAATTTGGCTAGGGGTTCGAGTTCTGATTTAAGCCAGGTTAAACTCTGCGGGGCTTAAATAAATTTTGAATTAGTTACAGTTCTCAATGGTTCAATGTGAGCGCTGAAAGAAATATGAGTACTGTATGTTATCAATTTTTTATTTTTTTTAGGAATTTTTATAAGGTTTTTTTTTTATTTTTAAAAATTAAGTAAAATTTAAGTGGGGTATGTGTTAGATATATGGTTCGATTCTTACTGAGTTCAGTTTGTGATAACACGATCTTTTCTATAAGCAAAAAATTGGGTGCAAATAAAGAGAAAATTTTTAAAAATAAATAAAAGAAAAATTATAAATTTTATACGAAAAATGTATGTAACAAATTTTTATTTTTATTTATTTTTTTTAAAGTGGGCATAAAATATTACAATATATTCTTATATATATATATTTAGAAACTTTTTTTATGAACTGACTGCAGTAACTTTTCAAGAAATTTGTGAAATAACAGATTTTTCACTTTGCTAAATTAAAAAAATATATTTATTTTTATATAAAAAATATATTTACTTTATCACAAACATATATCTATAAAACTTTAAAATTTTTTTGTATTTATATAAATATTTTTTTATAATTTGACTTAAAGTGTTGTTGTTGACTCTTGAGTTAAAGTGTTATGAATATTCCCAATTTTCACAATTTTCACTTACCCTAAACTATATTAAAACAAGTCGGGTCTGCCCGACTACGAGATCCCCTGAACCAAGTCCTAGGCGGTGTTTTAAGCAATCTAGCTTATATCTTTTACCGGTACTTATTACCCTCTGCGCGCACACACACACGCACACATATACATACACAAGCACGCGCGCCGCTTACTGCGTAGATAATTTAGCGGCTGCGCTTGGGCTGCATTCTGGGCAGCATTATGAGAAATTCATTGTTAAATAACTTCGGTTCTAGATCTACTTTCTTGATGAAATTTTCAGGACATAATATTGACATCTAGAGGTGTATATATACGAAATCCCAACTCCCTAGTATTTGAAATACGTTTTTTCCACTTATGGGGCTAATGGGGGGAGGTATCCAAAATTTAAAAAGTTTATTATCTGTATTTACATCACAGCAACCTACATAGTCAATTTGGTGTTTCTAGGTATTATGGTCTAAAAGTTATAGCTTAAAAACAAAGTCAAAATATCGATTGTTATCGATAATAAGGAAATAGGATAAGTTATCGAAAAAAAAAATAAACTTGTACTGCGTATGGTATACAAGAATATCTATCTAAAATCTCAAATCTCTAGCTTTTGTGGTTTACAAGATCATTGCGTTCATACGGACGGACAGACGGACGGACGGACAGACGGACAGACGGACATGGCTAGATCGACTCAGCTCGTCGTCCTGATCAAGAATATATATACTTTATGGGGTCTGCCACGCCTCCTTCTGCCTGTTACATACATTGTCACAAAACCATTATACCCTGAATTCCCATTTTCAATGGGTTCAGGGTATAAAAATATACAACTCAATCTTTGGTTAAATGAAGTAGCCTTAAAGGCAACTAGGACACTAATCTGTAAATCTGTCAAAAATAAAACAATATTTAGATATATTTATATAATCTAAATTGAAACTTCCGATATAAAGTGAGCGTATTGAAAAATATCCTTAAATCAATTTACAACTGTGATTCATGTTATTTATGATCTTCAGCAAAGTTTGCTTTGAATCTTTCGATTCGCAATTTGAGTTCTTTCTTTTCTAATTCAAAGGGGTGTCAAAATTGGCTTTTAGATGAGAAAAGTCAGATTTGTTAACCAAGTTTTAGGTTGAAGCATTGGTTCAATCTATGACCTGATACAGCTATAGTTTACTTGGGACTTCAAGCTTTGATATCTATAATATTAATAAAAACTTTAAATAGAAACTAATGGGAAAACCTTCTTCCAACTTATTCCTCTCCATTGCAGGTCTAATTGTGAATGGTTTTGTGAATGTGAACATCTCGACCATCGAGCGGAGATTCGGTTTGCGTTCAAGGCAGACAGGACTCGTGGCCAGCGGCTACGATCTGGCCTCGTTTGTGTGTTTGGTGCCCGTGACGTACTACGGCGGGCGGAAGGGCGCGTCCAAGCCTTGCTTCATTGCCATTGGGCTGCTGCTGATGGGCCTGGGCTCGTTGATCTTCTCGCTGCCGCACTTTCTGGTCGGCAGCTATCGGGCGACCATAGCCGAGGCGAATATCTGCGAGCGGGATGGCCCGGCGAATCAGACGACGGTGCGGAGCACGAAAAGGTTTGTTTGAGGCTGGACAAATAGCACTAAATGGGATGCCTTTTGCAGCTGGGATGCGGCGGCATGGAGGGGGAGGAGGAGGACCAGCTGGAGCTGGGCGAGAGCTTAACTTGGACGGTCTGGCTGTTCTTTGGGGCGCAACTTTTGCATGGCGCCGGCGCCTCGCCGCTCTTCACGCTGGGCGTAACCTATCTGGATGAGAATGTATCCACAAAGATGTCATCTGTTTACTTGGGTAAGTTTAACTGTCGCATTGATAAGGCAAACTTTGAGACTGCTGCTGCTGCTGCTGCGAACTCTGTCTGCTCAAATAAGCAGACGGCAGCTCCTTGCGGGCATATCAAAGGATCTATTAGTTCCACACACACACACACACGTGCACACACACATGCATATTTATTTTTATTTGCCATATTGCCAAACGACGCCAGCTACAAAGGGAAGTGAATACTATTTACTATTTGCACCCCAGGCCCATCATCGAAGCGGGGGCGGGGGCGGGAGCGTGGGCGCTTGCATATCTGCGTCTAGCCTCCTGCTCCTCCGTCTCTGTTGACCCAATTTTAAAGCTGACTCAGGCGCAGTTTGGCGGGGCCAGGACTCATGTCAAGGGCCCAGGACACACTAAGCACGAAGACAGCAGCGAAATTTATTGCCTCTTAGTTAAGTTTATCGTGCGCCATCCGACAGCAGTCGGAATTATCAAACCCGTCCAGCTGCCTTTGAAACAATTGAAATTCGTTTTGGGGATTTTCTCCAGTTTTTCTTCATCTCCTTCTTATTCATTTATTTATTTGTTGCTCTGCCTGCAGCAGCAATCGAAAAGGGATAAACACATTCGAGCAGCCAAGTTATTAAATTCACAGTTGCCCCTGCCCCTGCCCTTGCCCTTGCCCTTGCCCCACATCCTGACACTTGCGCCTTCTCCTGCTATTTCGCATTGTCATGCAAATTAAGATGCAGCCAAATGATAAAACATGCATCGACTTATTGCCAAAATAGTCAGCCATCCAGCCATCCATCCTTCACAGCGAGTGCTATCGAGTGTGCCACACTTTGGGGCAGGAGGCAGCCAAAGCCTGACAAAATAATTGTTGCCAACTGCAAACAAATACAGCGTAAACTATTTAAATTTAGTTTGCTAATTTTAAAAGGTCTATTCCATATATTATTATAAATTGGCTTTCAATTCCCCTTTAATTTTTATAATTTTAATCTATTTTTTTTACTTCAGCATTAACACAAACTAAGTCGATCTAGCAATTTTCTATATAGAGTCGAATCCCGATAAATCGAAAGGGGATCACATTTTTTATGAATTATACAGGAATCCCATTTGTCGAACAGGAATTCGAACGAATTTTTTTAAAGGGGATAGCATATTTTACGAATTATTGAGGTTTTCGATTTAGCGGTGGACGAATTAACGAGATTCGACTAAAAATTATTTTATATTATATAATGATAAATTTTGAATTGGTCTAGTTCGATTTTAATTGCTTCAAGAGTCTTTACCATATATATATATATATATCATATGAGCCATCGAGCAAAGTATAAGTTGTTATATGAAAGCTATTTTCTTTTATTATCTTTAACTAACTGTTTGTTATTTGACATTTATACTCATGTGTATCCTCCTCTAATAAAGTATTAAGAATTTTTGGATACTCAAATCTTTAACAACATAATATTGTTATTGAAAGCAGGGCCAATGTCCAGGCTACATAGATACACTCTGGGTACACTGGGGGCGTCTTAATATAAACCCTTATATATTAATATTTTATAGTATTTTTAGCACAAAATTCGCATATAAATATTGTAATTTTTAGTTCCAAAAGGAAACTTTTAATAGTTGATTCAACCTAATGATAAATATTAAATATAATCAGTGATAAAGAGACTATCTCTAGAACACATTTTGAGGAGACTAAGAAACAAATTTTCACATTTTTACACTCTTACAAAAAGTAAGGTATATCAGTTTTGGTGAAAAGCTTGCAATGCACAAAAGAAAATATCTACAATTATATATATAAATCGCTAAATAGGAAATTATTCCTATTCCTGTGCGATAAATCGAATTCCTGTGTAATTCGTAAAACGTGTGATCCCCTTGCCATTTCGAACTATCGGGATCCGACTGTATATTCTCAATAAGCATGATGAACTAAGTTCATATAGCCTTGCCCACCTGTCCGTCTGTTTCGATGAACGCAAACTCCTCCTAGAGTATTTAAAGTGTAGTTCTTAAATTTGAGACAAAGTCTTCGTTTTACTGCAAGCATTGTACATATATCCGAATCGGAAGACTATGTGATATAGCTTTCATGGGATAGATCAGTTTTAAGAATCTTTTAAGCAAGAAAAACATTTTCATTTTTTGATGAATGTTTCATGTGCATTAACACAAAAGTTGGTATCTTGCAAGGAAGTTAGCCCAGGAGACAACTTTCAGTTAATAATAGAGTTAGAGTGACAAAGTTTGGTAGAAATACGATTATCTTTGAGTTATCAGAGTTTGTTCAATCTGTTCAACAGGTTCTTAGCCTATGCTGGATATTGAATAGGGTATCACATAGTCGCCTGTATTAAACTGCAAGACTTAACTGTTTACTCTATAAACATAACATCTCTCAATATTGATTATACCGTTACATTCTGCTATTTAACTATTTGTTTAATTAAAATTTAAAGAGTGTCTCCACTCAACAATCATTGAGCTTTCAATATTCGCAGGAATTTACTATACGATGGCCATAATTGGTCCGGCGATTGGCTACGTTCTGGGCGGGCAATTGCTGCTCATTTATACGGATTTCGTTACCGTGGATGCAGCTGAGTAAGTATATATAGTTATATATATATATATATAGCTTTGATAGTGCTTAAGGATCTGATAAATCCGCGATGATTGTTATTAATCGCGGGCCACACTTCAAGGCTGATGAAGAGGGCAAATCGGCAAATGGCTTTAATGGTGCTCCTCTGGGGGCAGCCGGCGTGGTTCAGTGCCTGATTTGTTGCCCGGACAACGGCAACGGCAAATGCCACAAACACAAAGCACGCCGGAGCGTTAACATCTCCGGAGACTAATAAAACAACATTTCGTGCTGACAACGAGCAAATAAGGTGCGAAAGCGAGTGGGTGGGGTGCTTCCTTTACTTAGGAGTGGGCGTCGCAGTCGGAGCTGGGGCGTTGCATTGCACGGATAAGCCGCACGGCTTATTGTCAAGGTGATGCCATAAGTCATACGGAACTGGGAACTGGGAGCTTCGAGTTGGCGGCGCGTTTGCCACTTTTACGCTCGTCGAGCT
The DNA here is from genome assembly GCA_035045545.1 of Drosophila gaucha. NCBI lineage: Eukaryota > Metazoa > Arthropoda > Insecta > Diptera > Drosophilidae > Drosophila > Drosophila gaucha. The sequence goes on from JAWNOY010000099.1 coordinate 6,293,098, forward strand.
ACTAAGTTATGTGAAAGCATATAAAAATGCAGTAAAGGTGGCTTAGAGGGATGAGCATGACTTGGGGATACCCTAAACAATGAGGGCTATAGTATACTACTACTGAGAGATACCCAAAACAAAGCGGACTATACTTTTCAGAAAAGGTTTTCAGAATTTTAAGTGAGAAAAAACATAGAAAAGGTTAACGAAAATAATAATAATTATAATTAAAATAATTTTGTGTTTTATTGCATACTATATTTGATATAAATATCTCTAGATAAGGTTAAAATAGTGCATATCGAACTGGATGCGAAACGAGTTTTAAAAATGGTCTAAGTTATTAATTTTCGAAATATCGGGATCCCGGGATTTTGATACATTTACAGATAAAAGGAAGAATAATTATTTTGATAGTCAGGCAGGCCGACATATAAATATAGCTTAATGCCATCAGCTATTGATGTTGTTCAAATAATTATATTCTTAATAAAGTCTTGTCAGGCTCCGCCTCTGCCTGTTACAAACAGGCACTCTAAACAAATACACCTATTTCTTGCACGTTTTCTTAAGCTACAGGGTATCCGAAAATGCTTGTTTATGTTTGCGACAAACGGACTTTTCAACAATACTTCTCTTGTAAATGTAAATTAACGACATTACAATTTATTTGAATGAGAAATTTATATACTAGAGAGAAATATTGTGGTATTGTGGGTAATAAAATATGTAGGTCTTAACCAATTTGAATTTTAAGCAGTTCTTAATAAATTTTTAAAAAAGAACAATTTTTGTCTAAGAACATATGATGTACTTTATGTATACACAATTTATCTGTACTAAAAAATATTCCAATTTAATTCTCTTAAAAGAGGATATAGAAAATGCAAACTAAAATGCTCTGAAAAAAATAGTAATTTGTAGAGTTTATTCGCACTAAACAAAACAAAAAAAAAAATTTTTTTAAATTATTTATCCAGTAACAAAAATTTTAGAAATTTTAAAAGTAAAAGTTAAAATATTTTAAATTATTAAATTTTGATACTTTTACACTTAAACATCTTTAAATTTAGTTTGTTTTAATTTAAAACTTTAAAGCTTTTAAAGCCTGAAATTCCAAATAATACTTTTTTTATTTATTTCATTTAATACATTTTTAAAGTTTATTAAATAAACTAAGTTAAATATTATTAATTTTATTATGTATTTATTTGTTTATTATTTTATTTTATTTATCTTTCTAAAACAAGTATTTTATTTGTTTATTTATTTATAAACTAATTAATTGAATAAATTATTTTTTTATTTAATTACTTATTGATTTGTTTTCTTATTTATTTATTTTTGTATTTATTTATTTATTTATTAATTTTTTTAAATTATTTATTTGTTTGTATATTTATTTATATCTTTATTTATAAATTAATTTAGCTTTTAAATTATTTATTTATTTATTTTTTTTTATTTTCTTATTTATTTATTTGTTTATTTATTGTTTGATTTATTTTTTTATTTATTATTTGTTTTTTATTTGTTTATTTATTAATTTATTTAAATATTTATTATTTTATTTATTTATTTAATTTATCTAAACTAATTTTGATTTTTAAAAAGATTATGAAAAATAAATAGTACTTTATATATTTTCTAATAAAAAATGTATATAACTTAAAACTTCTAAAAGTTCTACTAAAAACTCTTATTATTTTGAATCTGTTTTTTATTTTTCGTCTTAGTTTGAGCCTGACGAGCGACAGTAAAGTGTGGATAGGTGCCTGGTGGATAGGGTTTGTGTTCGCAGCGATGGTTTGTGTGCTCATCGCCATACCGATCTTCGGCTATCCGAAGTCGCTGCCTGGCGCCGAGAAGCTGCAACTGGCCAAGATCTCGGAGGCGTATACCAAGAAAACGGTTCAAGCCAAGGCAAAGGGAGAGCTGGAGACGGTGGCAAGTGAGTCGAAGCAGCGTCGGAGTCTGGGAGAGCTGCCACACGCAGTGCTGACGCTGTTCCGGAATCCCACCTTCTTCTTCCTCAACTTGGCGGGGGCGACGGAGGGACTGGTCATAGCGGGCTTCGCTGCCTTCCTGCCCAAGCAAATCGAGAATCAATTCAGTATCTCGCCTGTGATTTCGGCCCTGGTGATGGGTCTCATAACGGTGCCAGCTGGAGGCGGGGGCACCTTTCTGGGCGGCTACCTGGTGAAGAAGCTGAACTTGGCCTGCGGCGGCATCATCAAGATGTGTCTGCTGGCCACGCTGGTGGCCACCTTCTTCACCAGCTGCTTCCTCGTCACGTGCCCCAATGCCGCCTTTGCGGGCGTAACAGCAGCCTATGAATCGAAGCAAGTGGGAATACCCCTAACGCTGGAGGCGGACTGCAATAAGAACTGCGGCTGCAGTCGCAGCAATTACGATCCCATCTGCGGCGCCAATGGCGTCATGTACTACAGTCCCTGCTTTGCGGGCTGCGGCGCCGAGGAGCAGCAGGACACCTTGAAGAGCTACAGCAACTGCAGCTGCATTGACCAAAGCTCGGAGCTGCTGCTGCCCGAGGCGACAAATGTGATGTGCGAATCGAGATGCCAAAATCTTCCCTACTTCGTGGCGCTCTGCTTTGTGCTGATGCTCTTCACCTTTCTGGCCACGATGCCGGCGCTCTCCGCCACGCTGAGGTGAGCTGTCTAGCTGTTAACAGCGCCTCCTTTGGTAATCCTTGAATATCTTTCGCAGATGCGTGCAGGATGAGCAGAGATCTTTTGCTCTGGGTCTGCAGTGGATCAAGGTGCGCCTGATGGGCACCATTCCCGCTCCCCTTATTTTTGGCGCTCTCATTGATGAATCCTGCATCCTCTGGCATGAATCCTGCGATGCACAAACAGGCGGCGCCTGCCTGGTCTATGATAATTTCTACATAAGTCGGTTAGTATGGCTAGTTAGCTCTTGATAAAGATGCCTTTTCACCTGCTTCACTTGCAGCTACATGTGGCTCCTGGCGCTGATTGGCAAGCTCTGCTCCGTTGTGTTCTTCTTGGGCGCCTGGTGGTTCTATAAGCCGCCCAGCGAAACTTTGAATGCCAAAAAAGATTCGCAATCGGTAATTTAAGCTAACTGAAGTAAACTTCTTGATCCATTTAAAATTCAAAAATGCAAATCGTCAAAATAATCTCTGCTCAGCTTTTAAAATTATATGCCCATAGTCCGCACTGGTCTCATTATTATTCGTAAGCTCTTTTAATGTCTATTTTAATCAAAATAAGTATAACATAAGTAATACGTGTATTTTAGTTTTATCAATTATTATAAAATAGATTTCATAACATTTTAAAAGACATTTCAAATTATTTAACACTTACCGCCCAATGTACGTAAACAGCTGTCAATTGCGCTAAGTTAGCTGCGAACGCATATTTGCGTCGCGTGAAGTTGGCTGCACATTCTGGCCTGCGTCGTCAAAATGTTGCCACCTGGTCGTGTTTTGTTTCGCTCACAGTCTGGTAGCAATGTTCGCATTGTTTTTTAATTTGTTGTTGGATTTCATACGGTACGGTTGTGCTGCGCGCTGTTTTTACCTTTAAGAAATATGCCAACTTGACGCATTTAAACAAAAACACGCGTAACGCAAGAAATATACAAATGAGTAACAGAAATAAAGGTGTTGAGACGTTGTTTAATTTATAAATTTAAATAAAAAGTAAATAAATTGAATTGATTTTATGCACTGCATGCCATTTGCTTGTGTTTTGCCTGTGTATGTGTGTGTGAATGTGCATTTGATAAAAGCAAACAAAAATCAGATGCAATTAAAGGGTCAATCACCCAACAACAATAACAAAACAATAACAACTATTAATAACAATGATAATTATTGCAACAATCATAATTATATAAAACTTACAAGCAAGAGCAAAAAAGAGGTAAATTGCACGAATAACGGAATCCAATTTGGTTCAAAAATCCACACACACACTTAAAGTGATGCAACTGCAAACCAAACAAAGTGCATGTGTGTGCGTTCATATTTGTGCACGTGTGCGAACACATTGAGAAAGCAACCATAAAAGAGAGGTGCAAAACAATAACAAAAATAAAGTGCAAGTGTTTTGCATAATGCACAATAAATGCAGCCAAATCAGCAAAAAAAAACAACAAAAAATACAAATGTGAATATTGAATATGAACAATATACCAATGCCAGGTCATTTTGTACTTTTAATCTACTTACCACCGCGAGCAAGCAATTTGTCAGTGTGTGTGCGACTACATAAACACACCGACACATAAACACTTGGAGACGTGTCTCGTCTCCTTCCTCTTCTTGGCTTCTGTCTTGTCTGGCCAGAAGCGTCGGCCCAGTCATATGTTGTCGCCCTCGCACCTGCTCGCCCCCTGCGCAGCTTCAACTTTTCCAAGACTTGTTTTGTCATACAGCCGTACATACATATGTTTCTATGTGTGTGTGTGTGTGTGTGTGTGTGTGTGTGTGTATGTACACTTGCAGGCGCACTTGTTACAGATTCGATTCGGGTTTTCTCTCAGCTCCCCCACAACGCAAAAGGTTTTTCTTTGTTGTCGCTGGCATTCGCCTTGTCTTATTGTATTTTGACGAACACCCTGTATTATTTGACGAATGGGGGGTCATCTTTGCTTTGTAATCGATTTTAGAAACATGTATATAAAAAGTGAGTTACGTGTAAGTAAAAATAAATTAATTGTTACAATTCTCACTTTTACGAAGTTTGCTGGAAGTTTTACTGTTTTATGCCTCATTATTAAGTACTTTAGTTTAAATGCTTACTGTGTAAATGGTAAAAATCAATTAAGGAGTCACTTTTTCTTTTTGGAAAACTTTTTTTTTCCAATTTACGCATTCAGTGTTTCAAAATTCCATTTATTTGCGAATGTTCAGTTGTTTTTAGCTTTATAGCTATTTTAATTAAAAATGCCTGTTTCTTTTAACTGCAAGAATTCAGTAATCCGGACTGTATTTAGTATATGTTAAAACTTTATCTATTTCTGATCCCATACTATTTAGTTCTTAAATTCAATGAATAAATATAGTACTTAAATATTTGAAGAAATTGTTAAGTTTTCAATTTATAAAATATATATTTATTTATGTCGATTGATCGTTACTGCAAACTGACAATAAAGATCAAACAAAGAGTCTCTAAATATTTGTGTACTTATGATTTATTTTAGTATACCAAGTATAAATGTTTCTGATTAATTCAAAATATAGAATTCTTGATTTTTTGCTAATAAATATAAATATAAAAAAATATTAAATATAAAAAATTTCAATAAAATTAATAGCAAATATTGTAGGGTATCTCTTAGTTGATTTTATTGCTGAGTTGCCACTTGATTTGGTTTTGCATAATCGTTCTTCGAACGAATTCAAATTTATAAGTTAGTGTACTCTAAGTACTTTGGCCTTGGCTAAAATAAGTTTTACATAATTATGAACTAATGCAGAGCGAAATACTTTATCAACATATGCAGAATACATATACATGTATGTATATGTATATACATATATACTTGTATATATACTTTCAACTATGTGCTAAAAATGTCTCATAATAGCAAAAATTCGCATCGTTAGCATTCAGCTAACCCTAATGGGCTTTTATGAGCGTCTTGTGAAAAGTATTTGATTTAATTACTTAGCTAGCATAAAAAGTTATTTAATATTTGATTAAAGTTCAGCTTAATGATGATAATCATACAACTAACATTTAAATACATTAATAAATTGTGCTAATTATTTTATTTACCCAATTTCTGGAGCTGTATCAATTTTACAAATTAAAATAGAAATAGATATATATGAAAGATATCATAAACTTATATAAAGAATATCATACTCAATACTGAAAATAGTTCTAAAATAAATCTTTCATTTATAAATTTCAACATTTATAAGGTCATACTTTTCCATTTTGAGAACAAAAGTTAAACAGATAAAGGTATTTAGGTAAAGTTTTGAAATATTTGAAAGCGAGCTTTATCCAAAAATAATTCCCTTTTTGTGAAACGTGGCCTCCACTTTCACTATTGACTTAAAAGAGAGACAGCGGCTACAAATAAGTCCAAAACTGCTTTATTTTATTTTGTCACCCATGGAATTCCATTTTGAGATTATTGTAATTCCTATATGGCATTCAGTTGATTTCAGGTGGATTTGCTTATATTCCCTAAATGCGAAAGCTTAATCGAAAATGTATTTTCACTTTTTTTAAATCCAAATATAAATGTAACATAAAATTTAAAACAAGTAAGAGTGCTCTGAACTCCGTGGATTGGGAAAGATAAGTAAAAAGTGAAGTATTTTATATTTTTATATATTTTAGAAGTTCTCTATACCAAATTGAATAACTTTATCACTCAAAATTGCGAGGCGGTTGATATACGTTTGAAGATATAGATCTTAAGCGATTTCATGGAAAAAGTGATTAATAATTTGAAATAAATCATGATCTATCTCAGCTAAAGTAGGACTTACGTAAAAATCCTTTTAGGATCTATCTCTTAAAGTTTCTGAGATTAACGCGATTATACTTAGGAACAGACAGATGAACAGACAGACAGTTAGACAAATAGATAGATAGATGGGTATGGCCAAGTAAAGTCAAGACTATTATCTATAAAACTATAATACTAAAGATATATATATATTTTGAGACAACTTTACAAAGTAGTTAAAATAGTTTTATACCCACTTAATATTTGTTTTAGATTTGTCTACCACAATCGTTTGACTTTTTGAGTGGCATTATTATTCAATATATGCACATACATACACACACATATGCATATATATTTTTTCCACTTTCGTTCCGTAACGAGTTCTTGAGTTTGGTCATGGCAAAAGTTAGCGGGTTACTTGTTTTTTTGTTTTTGTTTTTAGTTTTTTCGCTGAGCTAAGCTGTTGACCAAGTCGTTCGACAAACTGCAATCAGATCAGGCGACAAAAAAGAGAAAACTGGTTTTTGGCAACTCGTCTACAGAGTGGCAAACAGAGACTTGTTCTTTAAGCAGTTGCTGAATCATCAGTTAGCACTTGGTTAGTTTAACACATGCTCAAGTATTAGATAAGTTAATGAAATTAACGGCATGCGAAAACGTGAGTAGAACTTTCAATATTTTTAGTAGAATTGTTTACAGAACTTGTTATTGTTCATATTTAGAAATCAAAGAATTGCTTTTTATTCTTGGAAGCATTTATTCTTTATGGAAACACAAAAAGCTTATTTGGAAAATTGAAAAGCTTAAGAAAACGAAAACAAAAAATTTTATTTTTTTATTTCATAGTAGCGATCCATGGCTGCCATAAAATAATATATTCTATAGAAAATTAGTTTATAGAATAGTAAAGCTAGTAAGGTACAGTAAAGCTTCATAGAAACCAACTCAGTGCTCATTATAAAAATTTAAAATTTAAATACATTTGAAAATATTCTGATTAAATTTAAAAAAGCTTGTAAGAATATATTTGACTGAAAGTTTGGCTTACCAATATTAAGATATATACAGTTATACAGGTTAATAATCCTAATAAACTTTAGCTGTCATTTCATATGCTAACCTCTAACAAACCGTCTAGCTTAATATATGCATACATATAAATATGCATATGTACGTGTTTGTATATGTATGCGTGCTTTTATTGAATAGTGGCCCAATATTCGTGCAGCTGTTCCCATTTCTTGCGGTTGGCTGCCTCACTCTCTCCCTCTCTCAGCCTGTCAATCTCCCACAAACTCTCTTCAACTTGGGCTGCTCTCTTGCTTCTTGGCTTTTGCTGTTCCAGTTCTCCACGTGCTTGGATTCGCTCGCAATTAGCCATTGCGGCGGCGGCGGACCTGTTGGGTGCGCTTGCCAAAAAAAATAAATAAGAGAAGAAAAAAACAAAAAACCAACAACAACTCTGCACGTAACAGAAATGCAAAAATCAACATAATCAACACAAGTCGCGGATCTAACGGTGTTTGTGTATCTCATTGGTACCATTAAGAAAACTCAAACCGGTTCCGTTTCGTTTGGTCGGTTCATTCGCTCATTTGTTCACTCACTCCTTCGTTCGTTCGCTCGACTTGCTCATTGAAGCGAGTCTCTCTCACTCAAAGAGCGTGTGTGTGTGTTTGTGTGTGAGTGTCTTGTGGTGTGGGCCATTTAGTATGCGAATCGCATTTGGCATGATCTAAGCAATTCTTTGATACATATAAGTGTACATATTATATATATACAAAAGAAATGCAATAAATTAAAATCAACATATCTTTTCAGCAAAATAAAACAAAACAAATTTTATTTTTTGATTGCCAAATAGCAAAATACTTGTGGATACAATAAAAAATTTTGTTTACAAATATAACAAAAAATGCGCTGAAATTGCAATAAGAAAAGAAAACAAAAAACAATTTAAAATAAAACAAAACATCTGAAAAGTTAAGTGAAATTTTTGGTGCAGCTGCCAGCGATCGGACAAGGATATTCAACTATATATAGCCCAGATGCATAGATAAAATATGGCATAAACGGTGAGTGACAAAGCACAATTTAATATCTTAGTGTTAAAAGGTTGCACTATGTATAAATATATCTGTATACATATCAAAATATCTAAAAGATGAAAGATATAAGTAGTCAGAGATAGAGAACCAAAATCAACTTTTTCTTAAGGCCAATATTGGTTAACCCTCCCAAAATTTAAGATTCCTCATCTCTGATCTTGAATATTAAGACGGATATGATATTTTAACATTGGTAATACCCTGTTTTCTCTGCTTTAGATGGGAGTGTAAAAACAGCTTCTAAAGAACATGTTCAGTAGTTCGTTTTATGACGCGAAACAAGTTCATATCTTAAGATTCAGTTCGTGAACCTGTTTTAAATATCGGTTCAAGCCTTTGATAATAATATATTTTTGTAGAGTTAGAAGTATGAGCCTCTGAACTTTTTCAAAAGTTCTATTTATCACTTCGTTAATGAATGAAAATATATATTTTTTACTTTACTTTTCGGGTTTGCTTGTTTTCATAAGAAACGATTGTAATATTCCAGTTTCGAACCGGCTTTCAGCCTTGTATATTATAATATTATAGCATCACTTCCAGCTGAATCTAAGTTTGTTTACAAAATTGAAGCACTTGAGCTAGTGTTAACTATGTCATTTCTGTCGTATGCCCATGAAAGTTTTTCAACAGTTTGTTATTTATTTTTTTTTATTATTTATTTCTCTTTAATGTCAACAACAAATTTCGCAAGCTGCGTAAACTTTCAAGTCGAGCCATTTGGAAAATGCCTGTGTCATTAGCATTTGAATAGCTCATTTTTGGTTATTACGTGATTTGTTTTCGATTTGAAATCAAAGTAAATCAAAAAGAGAAAAAGAAAAAACATAAATCAGGTGAAATAAAAGAGTTTGTCAACGAAATATCAATCACATTCAAAATCAGAAGAGCAACTATTATTGAAAGTCCAAAACTTAGGCTCAAATGATTCGATTGAGCACGAAACACTCACGAATGCTTACACACACACACACACACACACACACACACACACACACACACACACACACACACACACACACTCACACACAAAGGAACTCATATGAAAAACTTTACAAAGTAGCAAAATGTTTGCCTGCTGCCAACAATCAAGGCATGTGAAAATGTGTGGAAAATCGATTAAAACAACGTAATGGAAAAACTTCAAGCTACCGAAAACAAAGAGAAGAAAAAAATTGTTTGTCAGCCCACAAAATTTCCGCTGTCAGAACCTTCAATCAAAAGGGCTCTACGTATATTAGCTGCTTACGGGCTTTGTCCACAATTCTTTCGCCATTCGGCGAATCATACGTAATACCCATTTGCCCAGCTACTCTCAACATTATCCAGATATGATTCGGCTATATTTAATGTCTTTTTTGTGGGCTTTGCTTTCAACTCATTTTTTTTGGCCCAGACGCACCTTCGTCTTTCTTTCAGGCCTACTTTAACAGTCAGCCCTCCATTACAATTAAGTTATATAAACTGAACGTGTGTGTGTGTGTGTGAAATATTGTTGTAATCATCGAATGAGTTTTTGCTATTGTCTAATTACTAGTAAAAGCGCACAATAAATTGTTTGTAAATTGTGAAACATGCGCATTGGCCCAGCAGGAAATGTATTTATAATCTCGAATGAAAATGTTTTCCCCAACACTTTTTGATTATAAATAACAATTTTTGTTTGTGTAACATCATGAAATAGATGTGCAATATAATTGTTTAAATTTTGGATGAATAACTCGGAAAATTTCATATAAATAATAATATTACTCTAAGTCTAATTAGAAATGGAGCTAGGCATAATCAAATTTAAGGTTTTGGTAACTAAATATTGCATGCTAGTAGGCACGTTTTTAATTATATGAAACTTTTAAGCTTTCCATTGAAAAAATCCACGCGTAGCAGCGGAATGTGGGTGGAAATTGTTTGGGCAATAGACCAAAACATATTTCGAATATTATGCAATGTATGTAAGGCAATAAATAAAAAGCAATAATTGGAATAGTAATAGAATAATAATATAATAATGAAGGAATAGTAATTCTAGATTTGCCACGCCCACATCACGGAAGAGGGTACACAAGAGTAAATGTTTCCAATTTTAAGACTCTAGCAGTAGGTACAGATAGATGGACAGAGGTACAGACAGCCTGACGAATATTATACAAAACCAATATACTCTTTTCACTACACGAACGAGCATTAAAATATGTTTTGAGAAATATTTATAGCACTAAACGATGACTAAACTCTAGCTAAACCGCAATTGCAGATTTCCTTTATTATAGCTCAGCATATCCATTTCTAGACACCAAGAACTATATAAACTCTGTTTTTATCAGCATTCATTAATTTAACGCTCTGCTTAACCACAAAAAGCTAAAACAATATTGATGCAGAACACAAACAAAAGCGCAGAACTTCAGGGGAAGTAAACACAAAAACATAAAACAATTTTATTTTGTTTTTTTTTTTTAATAAAACACAAGCACTTAAAGTTTGCCTTTCATTGGCTTTGCCTATTTGATGTGCTCTGTATTTGGCCTCCCTGCCTAAATTTTCCGTTTCAGTGGCCATTAAAAGCGCATAAAAATAACTAGACGCGTATTTAAATTTTAAGTTTACAAACAGCCTACGTTTGATATGGCTTTTAGACAGCTTTAATGTGATTTTAAAATGTGTGGAAAACAACTTGACTAAATTTAGATTCAAAAACTTTAAGTACACGAATAGAATTCAATTTTTACTAATGTTGGCAGAAAGTAAAAAATGAAATGAAAATAAAAAAGTTTAATTTTCATATGGACGAGTCTTGATTTCGTTTCTCATCAGCGCTGGGAGAAAGCAGGTGACGTTGACTAAAACTCAAAAAACAATGCGTGATTGTTAGGAAACAGAAATTTTAAAGTAATAAAAAACTAGTTGAACTTAGTATTTGACTGTTAAATACCCTGTAGTTGTAATTTAAGAGAGAAATCGAAATGCAAAAATTAAAAAAAAATGGTTTAACATATTTATTTATGATTGTATATATTTTAATGAAGAATACATGTACATACATAATTTAAAATTATTATATTTATTTATGGAAAAAAACAAAACAAATAGTATATGTGGTTAATAGTATTCGTATATAAATAATATATTTCTTATGATTCAGCATTTTATTTACAATTTCTTTCAATCAAATATGAATGGAGGGTCTTAAGACCTTTCAGTCGTCGAACTTATAGAACCTAAACAAATATCTAACTCAACTTTGTGCTTAGTCATTATGTTAAATTATTATTAAATTATTAAATTATTAAATAAAAGCAGTTCTGTTCGTTCTGTAAGTTGCTGGTTTTACTTAGAAAGACAAGAGCTGAGCTGTTTATTATAGTTTCATTAAAAATATATAAGTATACTCTTTCAATGGGTAGTTTATTTTATAAAAAGAATTACGTTGTGAAGTCTTACAATATATTTTTTAGATCAGTCAATCGACAGCCTACTGCTGCAAGAGTATATAATGTTCGCGAGTTATTTTATTTTTCCTTTGTATAATGTTTTAACAAATATTTAATATTCACACTTAAATGTGAAAGTTTCTAAAAATATATTTATAAACATGAGAATACACACATATGTATATGCATCAATATAAATAAATAAATAAATTTAGATATTTTAATTTAAGTGATTTACTTTGAATTCAAGTTAAAATGTTTGCAAAGTCTTATATAGTTAAATATTTAAATATAACAAATTTCAAAAGTCTGTTTCAGGCTTAGTCTAACTAATCTAAACATTGATATACCCTGCAAAATTTGCTAGCTGCTGGCAATAATTACGCACCTCATTCACAGAGACAGCGATAATAATAATAATAATAATAATAATAATAATATAACTTGTGTAAGTTCACCGAAACTACACAAAACAATTTAACTTCTGTGCGTATCTCAATTCGTGTATCTGTATCTATGTATCTGTATCTGTATCTGTATCTGTGTATTTGTATCTCTTGTGTGTCAACTGACAGTTGAAACAGATTTAGGGCGCAGCTATTCACCTATTTATTTAATTTTTGTTATGGCACAACACGGCGCAAATTTGTGTATATTGTGAGTGTGTGTGTGTTTGTGATTGCTGTTACTTTGTCGCATGCTTGAATTTTACAAATATTTTTTTTAGGTCATATTAATATATGTGTGTTTGTTGCTATTGTTACAAATGCAATTCGTGTCGTGTTTATCTAAAAATGATTTGAGAAAAATCCACACGCTTTTAGCACAATTAAAACGAAGTTGAAAAAAACTTCTGTTCACTTTTCATGCAATTTTTCCAATGTTTTTTTTTTCCATGCCGGAAGTGGGCTGATAATGAATACCAGATAACTCAGACAGGGAGCCTTTAAAAAATGTAGAAAAAAAACCTTTTACTGCTAATAAGCGAATTGTGCAATTCGCTGTAAACAAAAATTAGTAAAAGTAATTTAAAATGAAATTGTTCCCATAAAAATTTACATATTTATTGACATATGCGCATAGCTAGAATTTTGAATGAGTATTTAGCTGGAAATATATATATACGTATATATGTATCTCAATCGAATTTGATTAGAATTGTTAATGAAGTTGAAAATATCATTTATATAGACACAATTTTGGGATAAAGACGCTAATAGAGTTAAGCAGTTGTTTAATATGATAGACTCTGATTGCATATGGATAAATCTTGAGCTTAAATTAAGAATAAGTATATCTTAGTAGAAATTTAATCAAGAATTCTGTGATTAGATGATATAAATGGCCATTCTATTCTATTTAACATTCTATGTCTCCGATTAAGTTTGAGTGTGACAATAATATTTTGTATAAATTGAAAATTTCAAGAACAAAAACTGAATTTTGGCTGAGAATTGATAATTGTAATTACAGATAAATTTTAAATTGACAATCGAATAATTTTGAATTGTTTATTGTTAAAGTATTCACTGTATTTGACAGCAATTTGATTTTATTGCAATAATAGTTTGCTATTGGCATTGGCGTTAATTTATAAATATTGCATTTTGCTTTGATTTTTTTTGATACTTTGAAAAATTGCTTTTTAATTTCTTTCTTTAAAATAGATTTTTAACAATTTTTCTTTGCACATGAAAAGCTATAAATGGGCGCATTTCTGCAACACATGTTGAGAGGGAGCTAAAAATATAGAAAATTTGTATTTAGAACAAACTTTTTGAGTTTTATATTTATAATCCATTGAATATCAATTTGGCAAAGTTATATTGTATAGGAAATTAAGAGTGAAACAGTCAAGCTCATTTTATATTGGCAGAATCTTATGTCAAATCGATTACCCAAGAAATTATATGTAGCTGAAAATATGATTCAGTCATTTATCAATTTTTGAATTAGTTAAAGAATACAATTAAAAATTTATATAAAAATATATACATATACATATACTATGTATATATTTGTACCTTCTCGAACTACTCATCTTGAACACTTTTGAAGTGCTATTCTTGTGCTTTGTACTTCGGATCATTGACTGCTTACTGCGTGGATGCATTTGTATCTTCTTGTCTGATTCTGTAGCTAATCCAATGAAGCGCGAGTAATTCAGTTCATATGCAAACAAACAAAATACGTAAATAGCTCGAGTTGAACAAACAAGCACTTGCCACAAAATGCTTTTTGTGGCCGCTGATGCCTAAGATAATGCCGAGTTGCTATTGCGTTGATCGCATCTCTCTTTATAATCAACTCACTATCTATCTGTTATTGTTTGCCTATGTAAATAGAAGTCATATAACGGCGAGCCCTCGTAAAGCAATAAGATCAACTGCAGTAGCGCACAGCAGCTGCCATTTGAATACCCTGCTTTTGGAGGGTTTATCTGCTTAGAGCTATTTGCATGGCAGATATTTTAAGTTTTCAATTTAAATGAGTTTAAATGATTGTTAATATGATTAAATAAAGGGTATAAGAGAGTATAGATCAATCAGAGAATAAATGCAGACTAGGTAGACTTGGGTTTATACTCTTATAATGCGTATGTATACAAAATTTGTGGCTTAGGGTATCTCTTAGTCGTACACTGCCACTCTGTTATAAACAAAGTTGCTTTTATGGTTTTAGCCTATGAATTAATATGAAATATAACAGTTGAGGGCTCTCAATGTCTCTCCGTCTCTCATTCGTCGCAGATTCAGTTGTTGTTTCTGATTTTTTTCATCTTAATGGTAAATTTATTTATAATCTCAATGTGGTCCGTGTCGCCGTGTTGACAGCCTCTAACGACAAAATTGTGTCTGTTGCTGTGCCACGTTCACTATACGGGTAATCAGTGTATGTGTGCGTGTGTGTGTGTGTTTAAGCTAAAAGTTATTTATATGTATTGATGGCCTACAGCAACACAACACGTGCCTTCAGGCACAAACACACACACACACAGCTTTTGGCAGTGTCAAAAAGTTGTCGTTGTTGTTTCTCTTTTGAGTTTGTTGCTAATCTAATTATACATAAACACAGTATTTAGGAATGCATATTTTATAAACAAACGAAAATAATCACGTTTGTTTACCTTATAAACCTAATTGACGCACATTTTGACAATGTTTGGCCAGCTGATGGCAGTAAATGCGAAATTAGCCCAGCTTTAGATTACCAAAAAAGAGGAGAGAAATAAAATTTGAATCACGTTCTTGAAAACTTAAGACCCGCAAACAAGGCACAATAATTCACAACTTGTTTTTGTTGCCATTAAGGAAAAGTCGAAGCGTTTGTGACGTCAAACTGCAAGCGGCGCACAATGTGGAAGACCTTGGTATCAATAGTAGGCACATTACGATTATGTCCATTTGTGATAGGGGGAAGCGAATTTGCGCATTCGCATTCGCTTTACGACTTTTTGCCTTATACTTACAAAGAAATGCTCGGCATGTATGCACATTGATTTGCACTTTGACGTCACAATTTATGAGCGCTGTTTACCCGACTCTCACAACGAGAATCGCAAATATCATCTGTCTGTTTGACAAATGCCGACGTTCTTACTATTTGCGTAGGTGCGCGAAAGTCAACCTGGGCGAACGATTCCCAAAAGTATGCAATGCCAAAATGTGGTCTATGTTTACCTATGTCTGTTTGATTGCGGTGTTAATGGATTTTCAGCTAAGTGTAAAGCTAATGTAGTAAAAATAATTTGTCTAGAATAAATTGACAATCAGTTTTGCTTAAATTTAGACAAATTTATTCAAATGCAATTGAAATTTTCAAAGAAAATTTTATTTAAAGCAAATTTTTAAATACTCATGTACATATAATACGTTTTTAACAAGATTTAAGAAAACTTTTCTTAGAGTAAGAGTTCATCAAGCATATTTAAGAATTAGCTAAAAGTTTCTTGTTGCTATACGACTTAGTAGAATCTTTATTTATTTATATCTAGAAACTTTGTTATATAATGAATGAAAAATACTTTTTTCAAAGAGTTACCTGCTATTAATTTACAATGTTTTACATTCAAGTAGCTTACCTGAATACAATTTTAGGTGATTTCATAGCCCGTTGCGAATTTCAATTAAATCGAAAGTAAGTCGTAACGAAATCTCTCTGTGTTGGCACCTGTAAAAACCCAAAGCTTAACTAGAACTAATTGCCATGCAAAATATGCCGCACATTTTTAATTTTATATATATATCATCCCATGTATATGTATATGTATTTTTATCAGTGAGATCGTTGATATATGCATATGTCACGTCCTTTGTGGCTTCTTCCACAGTCTGACTATCAGCCGACTGCTGATGCGGATCACGCACACAGATCCCGCTCTGCTGTCTGCTTCTTCTTTGTCTGTGAGCGCGTACATTGAACCTGAGCTCAAACAGAATTGAAGTCTGGTGTTTGGCTGATGTAATTAAATAAGAAAATGTGATAATCGGAGTCTGTTCAAATATCAGAAATTTAAAGTTCGTAAGTGCAGAGTTTTAGCTAAAATACTCTGCACGTAGAGGCAAATGGGGTATATTGGTGTCTTAGAGACATTTAGTGTGTTGTTAGACATTGTGTTTATAGCTAGATAAATAGCTAGAATTTTGCAGCTTGATTCAATTGATGGATTGCGAACGAGTATTAGGCAGTCAGTTATGTACGTCTGCAAATTTTTTACTTGCCTTTTTTTTCTGTCAACATTCAGTCTGAGATTGTTCTCAAGTTTAGTTGTCTGTGTGTGTGTGTGTGTTTAACTTTTGGCTAAAATGGTAAAGGTCATTAATGCGCAAAAAGTTTTCAAAGCCACTTCCAAGCGCCAAATAAAGAAACTTGTTTGAGCAGCCAACTCGTAAATTGTCCAGCAGGTTGGCGCTTTCAATTCATTGGGGCATGTGTCATGCTTTGAGTCTCGACTTTTTGTTTCAATTTATTTTTTTCACTTTGTAATTCACTTTTTTTCGTACTGTTTAATTGCCCGTTCGCTTCATTCATTGCTCTGGCATTTTTAGAATCCTAATGGATACTTCGTACGGCAAGTGAATACAATAGTTGCAGTGGCAAATCCGATTTCGATTCGAAATGCATTGATTGTTCCTTCCTATAAAGTTTAAGCATCGACTCTGTTGCATACTACATACATACATATATATTCTTCATACCATATATAAGTTAGTTCGTACAGGAAGTTAATTTGCAAAACTTGTTTTCTTCTCCTTTTTATTCGCTTTTGATTCGTTTGCTTTTTGTATTAGTTGTGAGATACAAACTAGGGACTTTCACAAAACTTTAAGCCAGCGCATCTTCGCTTATATTCTACCTTATCTACATATATTTAAACTGACAGCAGGTGTACACAAAGTTTGTTTTAAAGATAATTCTTGAGTTTAAACAAGATTTTGTTGTATATTCTATAATATGTAAGTCAAGGCTGCAGTTAAACAAGTTTATAGCTAACTGGAATTACTTTTTGCCTTTTACCTAAACCAAAACTTGAAATAGATCTATAATTTTCGAAAATGTTTTAATGGGCTTCCTTTCCCAAAGCATTTTTATGAACTGAATGTAATAATAGTGCTGAAATGATTATGCTAAATCCGAATCTTCAGAGATACGAGATATTTTAATCTAAAAATGTAATTTGGAAGTCCTGTAATATTATAATATTGTAATTAGGGTACTTAATTAAAACCCTTTTAAAAATTCTAAATTTCAGCCAATTTTCTACGAATGTGTCGTAACTTGAGCTGCAAACCGCACTTTTGATAAGTTTAATTGGGTTTTCAGCTCAGATTATTTGATATATATGGCTATTTCTTGACCTTAACTTAAAGATAAACAAAGATAAGAAGATAACAAGTAAATGAAATTAATAAATTAAAATAAATAATATATTTTTGTGTGAGCTTAACATATGTCCATTTATAAGTATATTTGGTATAGTTTGATACTAAATCTTAGTCCACTTGCAAAGGGCTAAAAGACATTTGTTTGAGTCATAGACTGAAGTGTATGAACCAAATGCAATCGATATGTCTAGACAAAATAACATAAAAAGTTCATGATTTAAGTCACTGATTCGAAAAGTAAACTTCTCAAGCAGCAAACTGTTAAATATCTAATATCATACTTATGAGTCACTGGATCCAGCAAATGAACCGAAACGAAACTGTTTTATGTGCTGCATAAAAGTTTTTCTAAATTAAATTAGATTAGTATTTCGAGTTGCTACTGGTTTTGTGTATTCAAATACTCATCTCTCAACTATCTTTCAACAAACCTTTATAAGTCACTGGTTCCTAAACACGGAACCAAGAGAAGAAGCCTTTATTATATATTCCCATAAAAATCAGTGCAAATATAATTGTTTTTTCTTCGAATTTTATAGTTTGATTGAGTGTGTTCTGTAAGATACATTTGTTCATTTATGAGATACCTCCCAGTTGATAATAAGAGCGAATGATAAAAGATAATTGCTGTCACTCGAATATTCCATTTGCTGTCAATTGATAAGCGCTGAACTGTGCTGATTATTATGCACATTGAGACAGCAGCTGTTTTCACACTCTGCAAACAATGTATTTGAAAATTGTTTCTTTGTTTCACTCTGGCCAAAGTCTTCCTCTTCTCCATATATATATATATTTCTGTAAGACACATTTGCGCAAATAGAAAAACTGTTGCCCATACAAGCGGCAGTGGAAGCAATTACGAAAATATATTGTATAAACAAGCTGATAAGAGTGCGGACATTTTGAAAACTAAACAATTAGAATTATGGCGTCGCATCGTGCCCAACAACACAGATACACTTACACACGTATGTGTAGCTAAGTACCTATTCGGATAGATATACGACTACATATAGTAGGTCTCGACTCAACTCACTTATGTAATGCTGCATAGCCTCGACCGTTTTTTATTTGACATTGATGACTTGATAATCTCTCCAGGGAAGGCACGCACGACGCACTTTTGTTTTAATTTTTTCCACTGCTGAGCTTTAAGTAAACCTCAAACCGGAAAGTCTATTGTGTGGGTAAGCTACATTATGTGGCTCTCTACAAAGCACACACACACACAATTGCAATTATCGCAAACTTGGTACACTAAATTATGTTGGGCAATTTACAATTCACTCCTCGAGTTTTCTGCAAAAATACAGAAACTGATATGATCTTATATATGAAATGTCTGAGAGATGTAGATGTACAGATAGTTTATAAAATTATTAGAACAGGGAAATTACATACTATAAAGCCAAATTTAAAGCAAACCTACATAGTTTCTTAGAAAACCAAATAATCAAATATCCAAGTTTATCAAAATCAAACGAAATTGAACTTTTTGAATTATCTTTAATACATTTTATTTTTTTAAATTTAAATTATTTTTATATAAGTAAAAAACCTATTCTTAAAATAGAAATTTATTAAAAAAATATAGCTTTTGTTTTTTGCATATTATTTAGCGATAAGAATTTAGTCAATATTAAATAAGCATTCAAGCAACATATTTTGAGATAAGCATTTTTGTTAGATTATAAAGTTGCTTGACTTTGTGACCCACATTTATTTCAGTTATCAAATAAGAAATACATTGAGTGCATTTTAATATGATTATTAAGAGAATGCTAAATGCGTAATTCCCAAGCGGGAATTTCACTTGGTTTTAATTTTTCCCAAAAATCAATTATATAATTTACTATTTAATTTTTTCTTAAAATCAACCAATTTTACTTATGAAGTCAATAAGAGATAGGTTCTAAAAAACTTGTTTTGATGATCTTTATACCCTTGCAAAAAGGGTATATTAATTTTGGTCAGAAGTTTGCAACGCAGAGAAGGAAGCATCTCCGACTATATAAAGTATATATATTCTTGATCAGCAAGACGAGCTGAGTTTATATAGCCATGTCCGTCTGTCCGTCTGTCTGGATCAACGCAATCTCCTCCGAGACTATAAGAGCTACAGAACTGAAATTTTGCACATAGGTTCCAATCTGCTGCAGGCAGATCCGGAATCATCCGGATCGGATGACTATATCCTACAGCTCCCATAGGACAGATCTTCGATGTTATTAAAGTCAGAAACTTGAAATTTGGAATATATACTCCTGAGTTGCACCCAAATACAAAAAGATATAGATTTTATAGCTACGCCCTTTGGGGGCGTGGCAAAAACTATATCTTCTACAGTTTTGAAGCTAGAGCATCCAAATTTGGAAAGTAATATACTTTTGGCCTCCCCTTCAGATTGATCAAAAAGTTATATATCCACGCCTACTTGGGGTGTGGCAAATCGGGAAAGTCTATATAGTGCTTCACATAAAGCCTTCAATATTTTATACGCTGTTAAAGCCAGAGACTTGAAACTTAAAACATATATTTGTATCAACCACCCCTAGAATAAAATATAAAGAATATATATCTACGCCCATTAGGGGCAAATCGGAAAAAAACTATATCTTCTACAATTTCACACCTAGAGTTCCAAAAATTGACCGTTTCGACAACATTATGGAAAATTATATATATCCGCCTCTTGGAGGCGTGGCAAATCGTTGAAAACTATATCTTCCAAAGTCTTATAGGTACGGCTTGCCCAAAAATTTTATATATCCAATTGTTGGGGGCGTGGCAAATCAGAAAAAACTGTATCTATATCCTTTGCAATTGCAAGGGTATTACCAAACTTCGGCATGACCGAAGTAAGCCCATCCCTCTAGTTTTATTTCATTAACTGACTGAAATTTAAATGTAGAAACAATCTAAACGACAAAACGTGAAGAAAATGTTTCTTATCAGCCAAATCAGTCTATTTTAGAGGTTTGAGAACAGAACCTTAGGACCCTTACATCTTACACTTGTCAAATTTTAGGACAGCTTTGACATGAAATTTGATAACAATAGAGTATGTGTGAACTCGTTTAAGCTTAGCTTTCAGCTAAAATTACGAAGCAAATTCTTAGCTTCAAATTGATTCTTCTTTAAATAGTACATAATATAACAATGATGTATTGAAATAATCAAAGTGAAGTATATAGGCTAATGGTATGCATATTATGGTCCCAATTAAAAACCTGTTTAAATATATATTGAGGCTAATAATTTGTTTCCCAAGCAAATGATTCGTTGCCAAATGTTGTTGCTAGGCACCAATTAAATTTGGCTAAAAGAGGTTTCCGCTGCTTTTGCTTTCGCTACTTTAAAGATATGTATGTTTTGCTGTTGCTTATATAGACAACTTCAATCTCGAGTTTCCCAATGCTAAAAGCGGCCCTCATTGCTCCCATTTGCTGCAATTGAGACATTTGTGCATTTACTTGAAGTTTGGCAGGCTTTCAAATAAAGCTCGTGCAAGTGGATTGTACTGCCATTTGTGGTGCTGGTGGTGTCTGAATGCGAGGGGCTTCCATATTGTTGACGTGCTTGGCCACCCACCCAAATGACTCGCAGAGCACAACGCCAACGGGGCATTGTCAGTTAGATGGAGTGTATCGGATTGCAGTTCGCTTGCAGCAGGGAGTAACTAATCCTCTTAACCAGTTCCCAACATTTGTGTGTCTGTGTCTATGTGTGTGTGTGTGTGTGCAATACGCAATGCGCAATACGAAATTTACAATTGTAAAATTTATGATTATTTTTAATTGTGCAAAAAGTCACATGTCACTTTGAATGTGCCACACGGAGATCGTTCGTTGGCTTTGCCTCGCCTTTGTTGTAAAATTGTTGCTCAAGATCTCCGTCTGTTTTCGTCTGCCCCGCTCGAGGCATCTGCTCAGTGCGGGTGCACGCGAAGGTGGCACCTGAGTCACTCGCTTCGAGTTGAATGGACGAACAGTTGCGGCTTTGCAGCTGGGCTTCCCATTTGATCTTGTTTGGCGAAATGCTTGCCTTTGTTCTTCGGCTTATGCTTTCCCAAGCATTGGCCTCGATTATTAGCAACGGTACAGTTAGTTAGCAGCAGCACCGTTTATCATGAGCTTCAAACGATCAGGCATTTAGTCATATCTTTTTTGCATATTATAGATACTCAAATGTGGTTCTATCTACTGAGCTGTATCCGTCTCATGGGCGAATGACCAGCATGTGGGTGTGTGAGAGTGCTGTATCTATTTATATATGTGTCTGAGTACTGTTTCTGTATTTGTAATAATATGTATGTGTATCTTGTATTTGAATCTGTATCTGTACATTCATCTGTAACAATCTCTTTCTGTCTAACTAGCTGTATCTGTATGCTCTTTATGTATCTATAAGCTGTATCTGTATCTGAATGCCTACATTGTACGAGTATCTGTATTTGTATATGTATCTGTATCTACATCTATGTATTTTATCTGTAACTCTAGCTGTATTTGCATCAGCATAAATGGACAAGTGTGTATGGTATCTGAACTTATTTTCTGTATCTTTATATTGTAAAAGTATCTTTATCTGTTTCTGTATCTTTATATTATTAAGGTATCGATATCTGTATCTGTATCTATATCTAGATCTGTATCTGTATATTGTAAAAGTATCTTTGTCTGTATCTGTAACTCTGTTTGTATCTATATCTGTATTTATGTTATAAATATATCTTTATCTATATGTTGTAAAAGTATCTTTATCTGTATCTGTAACTCTAGCTGTATCTGTATCTATATTAATGGCATTTGGTATCTGTATTTTGTATCTGTATCTGTATATTGTAAGTGTATCTGTATCTACAGCTGTAACTCTAACTCTAACTGTATCTGTATCTATATATTGTAGCTATACCTCTAATTGTATCTGTTTTTTTCTGGCCATTGGTAATGGTACATGCATGTTTTGGGCCAACTTTGAAGGCCATGCGGTTCCACATTCGTTGACACTGTAACATGCCTAACTGGATTTTGTATGTCATATAAAAGTTATGCAAAAATAAATGACAGTTAACATTGGAGCACATTATGTTGAAAATTGAATGCAAAAATAGGCAACGCAACAAATTGAGTCAACAAAGTGACTTGCACTTAATTAACAGCTGACCTAACGCAATTTGAATATCTAATTTAAGCGATTGATTATTCACGCGCAGAACAATTAAATTTATAATGGCAGCAGTATACTATAATAATCCATTCTTATTCGACTATTATGTATTGATATTGAATTTCCATGTACTATAAATTAATTGAAATTAAATGAAAACAGCTTTAACAACATATTAATTTGGGCATTATAAGTATGGGTTTTTCCAATTATGACAGTAAACAGAAAGAAACAAAGAGAATAAGGGCATGAAGCTAATGAGAACATGAAACAAAACTTATACTTATACAAAACACTTATAGCAGATTTTATGGTAGAGAAAACATTTAATTTAACATCAGGGTAAAGTAGCTTGCAACTTTACAGAAGAGAAACTGTAAACACGCTTTGCATCTGCAAAACATATTTTAAAGTTTATCAAACACATTACAACACTCTGTTAATAGCGTCACTTCCTTCTGTTCACTCAAGAGAAATACAGAGAGAAAACATTACATTAGTTACGTAATATCTACCATAATGGGAGTTTTATAATCGACGTCATGAAAAGCGCATCAGCTGATCAGCAGCTGGTCCACAAGGGCAGCTCCCAACTTATTGCTGTTGGGACAAACTTAATGCTATACATTATCTTTAATTGCCACGAAAAGTCAAGTGGCTTCAAAAGTTGATTTCATGTTGTTGAGACTTTTGTACTTTCACCGCGCACAATGTCAAGAATGTTAGTTCCCTGTTAATAAACAGATCTGGAGTCCATTTAGTTTGATGGGACTTTGTTTATGGAACCTCTTGACATTTTCTTATAATTTATATAGATCGTTTTTATCGACTTCAAAAGGCGCATATATATGAACATCAAGTTTTTTCTAGCTTTGGCAAAATACCAATATACTCCATTCATTTTTTGAACAACTACAGCAATAATCGTTATCAATCCCCAAAAAAAATACGATAACATGGAAAACCTAATCCCAATTTTACACATGTCTCTTCACTCTTAAATCCCAAAAGCCAAGTTTTTCCATGATAGTTTTTTTTAGCCCTACTTTGAACAAAAACTTTTGGCCTTTTATCTCAGCAGTACGCAAAAAAGGAAAAGAAAGATTTTCAATTATAATCCATCAATATTGATGCATTTAATTCATTTTGCGACTCCTCCGTTTGGGACAGGCACGGACAGGGCTAGTAAAAAATTGCATTGCATTGGCCGCTTGCCAAAAATGTGAACGAAGAAGCAGAACAAGAGGAATTTATAACATTTTGTCATTGGGTGCACAGATGCGAGCGACACGAGCGGAAACTTTTTGCTGTGACACCAAAAATGAAAAACATGAAAGCAATAAGCTGAAGCATTTGTGGGTCAGCACGAATAACCGAATAGAATATATAGTACTATATAGTAGCTAGGCAGAGGGCATGGCAGGCTACATGCATTAAGAGCGGCACATAATTGGTTAACTGGTTCAGTGGGCAGCGCCTGACCAAGTGCAATCCGGAGAGAACATTAGCCGGGCATTTGCCCCGCAACAAATGGGTCAGATTGGAAGCCGTAAATTACCTTTAGCCAGAACTTAGCCACGGCAAATCTTCAATTAGCCAACGCCGCTCATGCAATTTACATGAGCTCCTTCCCCCTGCGATGATGCAGAGCAGCGAACAGCGAACAGCGAACAGCAGGTGGAATGTTGGCCATTTGCTGATTTTCATATTTGCCAATCGATAGAGCTCTGCAATGACCAAAGACTGGCACACACACATACACACACATGCATATATATCTATATATATATATGTAAATGTGGGTGTTTGTGGGCGTGTTCAAGTGCCATTGTTGCCATAGTAGTTGTAGTTGTTGTTGCTCTTTGCCGAGCCGCATATTAATGAAAGGGAAATCAGCAGCTGACGTCTGTCGTGTCGCACCGAGTCTTGTTACTGCGTCTTTTGTTGCCAATTCATTCTGCTGCCAGCTCACAGCTAACAGCTAACAGCTCCCAGTTCTCCGTTCGTCCTCAGCCCTTTTCGAAACGAGTCCACAGCCACATGGTCATATAACGTGTGTATTTTTAATCTGAAACGGCACCAGCCTCAGCCTCTGCTCCATTGTCAGTCGGCAGCCTCGACAGGCTCGACAGGCTCGAGCTGCCTCATGTGTACAGTTCAGTGGTTCAGTGGGTGGGCACCGCTAAAGTGGTGACTGGCTGGCGTCTTCCGTAATTATTTCGCAGCCAGCATGTGCACCAGCTCATGGCCACTTGTCGTTGGCTGCCACAAAGATTTAAGGCACAATTAGTCGTGCAATAGAATCCAACACTTCAGGACACCCGGAAGTCAATTGTACGAGAAATGTGCGTATGCTTCACAGTCTCCCTCTCCCTCTCCCTCTCCCTCCTCTATTCCGTGACTTCTATAGAAATGCGTATGCGCCATTCCGATTATGCTCTTGACTTCTCTGTATAAAAATAATTTGAGTCATGTGTTAAGTCTTCACATAGTTCTGGAGCTGGTTCAGATGGCTGGGTGGGTTTGAAATTGTCAACACTTCATTTCTATTCCACATGCTCTCTGCCATTCCTTAATTAAGTTTTTTTCGAATTACGTGTGCTGAACAAACAATATAGTTAAGATTGTACCTCATCGTTTGGAAACGTTTAGATGATATCATATATCTTATGCTAGATTAAGTAAATTGCATCATAGTTTCGTAATATCACTTATTAAGATGCTAAAGATACTTATCAAATAAAGTTATTATATTTTCAAATTTTATCTTAAATTTGTTTCCGTTTCTCTTTCAGTTAATATTTGCTATGCATTGACAAAAAGTTATTAAAATTTATTTTTAAAATTTTTAAGGATATTCAATTAAAAAAAATTGATTTATTATTTTTTTATTTGCATAAATATTATTCTTTGACTTATTAAAATTTATTGAAATAAATAATCTTAATATTGATATTTTTTGCTTGCAGAATAATGATACAAAGCCTTAGCACAGGAGAAGCGAAAGAAAGTTCCGATTGAATGGTCGTGGAATACGCGTGGTTTTGTAACGTAAATGCCACATTATGTCAGCCAAGCGAACCGGTTCACAGCATATACATACAGAGCAGTACACGAATCCCTCCTTCGAGCAGGAATTCACTCCGGCCACAGCAGCAGCAGCAGCAAATAAAAGCACCGCGGGTACGGTGACAGCAACAGAGAGTGGAACTGGAACTAGTTCAGGCGCAGGCACCGCGACCGGCACCGGTTCCATTTCAGGTTCGGGTTCAGTTTCGGGCGTGTGCATGAGCGATGCAGAGGCGGGCGGAGCACATCGCAAAGGTCACAGGTGAGCGAATGTGCAATGGCACGGCCCACGACATTGGGCATTAGTCAAAAGCACTTCCCAGGCCCAAAACGCGAGCATTTACATAAATTGACACCTTGCCCGTGCAAACAGGGCTCGACATTATTATCTAGGCGACTGTTTGTGTAATTAGACCTGGGTAAGGGAGGGTGGGTGGTAGAGGTTGCAGGTGAGGCGTGCGGCGTCAATAATTCATTGCGGATAGGCACAATCGATGGCAGTCGATTACGACGACTCGGTCAAACATTGAAATATTGATAGAGCATTCAGGCTTGCCTTGTCAATGCACAAGTCACAAGTCAGGGCCAGGCCAACAAGCAGACAGGCAGACAGGCTGCCAGGCACGTGAGCCTCTTGGCCACATTCAGTTACTCCGCGAATTGCCTGCCAAAGCGTTGGTTGTTTGCTGTTGGGAGATTATGTAGCTGCTGTTGCCAATGGAAAGAATTGGCCTCTGGCCTCAAAAGCAAAGCCTTTGTTTGACATTGGATTCCAATTGTCCTCGTCGCTGCAGTCCTTCGATTGAATTGGCAGACCTAGAACTTGGCCGTAGCAGTTCGAGGACGTTCCATTGGCGCCATTGGCGCAGTTATTTCTCGTGATCTTTCATCAACTCTAACTTTTCGGTAAATGTTCAAAAATGTTTATATTTTATTGTATGAGCTTTTAGTTTTTCCCACAGACTGTTAAGTTTATGTTTGTGAAATTCACACGTAGTTTTCCAAATTTTGTTGTAGATCTAGAACAGCATGATAACTTGAAGAAAAAAATAACAAGCAAAAAACATATAGAAAAAAAAACACATTTAAAGAGATATCTTAAGAAATGAAGAAGTGATATTTTGTAATTGTTAACTATATTAAAACGACAAATGACGCACACAAGGAAAACTATTTTAATTTTCATGAAACTAGAGATACAGCTATTGCAACAAAGAAGTTATTCAAGCAACATTTTACAGTCGAACACTATTGTCAAGGTATAGTACCTATATGTACCTGAAGATTCAGTTTTAAACTATAAAGATTAATTGCCGATTCGTATTGTGATTAGTTCGTAGTTACCTGATCGCAAAATTGTCAAAAATTTCAATATAAATTTAAATTTTAGTTTTTAAGTTTTTTCCCCCCCAATTGAGTCTTTGATTACATTTCGGCCAAGATAAGTCATGACAATAGAGTGGCTAGATACTGTTTGGTGCAGGAGCTGATAGTTTTGTCCACTTACAGGCGACAGGAATCGATGTACCAGATGACGGGCCTCTATTCGGAGACGAACAGCGGAGACGACAGCAGCATTGATGCCACCCAGGACAGCTCACATGTGGCTGAGCTGTCGAAGCCAGCGACGACTCTGGCGACCACATCGGCGGTCGCTATGGATAATGCCGTCCTCAAATGCCACAGTCGACAGCCATCGGCAGCCGCAGCAGTAGCCGCCAGCAAGTGCACCAATACCGATCACCAGCGAGACGATGATGAGGATGAGGAGGAGTTCCGGACACGAGACTGCGGCATATTGAATTGCCGGCCGTTTGGGATTCAACGATTCGCCAGGATCAAGATATTTGTGCTGCTGCTTTCGCTGCTGGTGATGATGCAGCAGGCGCTGAGCTCTGGCTACATCAACTCCGTGATTACGACAATTGAGAAGCGCTTCGAGATACCCTCCAGCTACTCGGGTCTCATCGCCTCCAGCTATGAGATCGGCAACGTGATAACCGTCATCTTTGTCAGCTACTTGGGCAGTCGTCGACACATACCCGTTTGGATTGGCATCGGCGCCGTCATCATGGGCATTGGCTCGCTGGTGTTTATGGTGCCCCATTTCACGGGTGAGCCCAATCCGGGCATTGCCATCAAGAACAAGACCAGCGACAACATTTGCCGCAGCGCCTTAGTGCGGGACCAGGACATGGATCTGGGTAGACTTTCTAGTGGTCTCTCCAATCAGCCGCTTGCGCCGCATACGCTGCGCGAGGACAACTGCCTGGAGGGTAAGGCCTCCACGACAGGTCCTGTCCTGCTCTTCGTGCTCGCCCAACTGCTGCTCGGCTGCGGAGGCAGTCCGCTCTTTACGCTCGGCACCACCTATGTGGACGATCATGTGCGCACCGAGAGCTCCTCGATGTATATCGGCTGCATGTACAGCATGGCGGCATTTGGGCCAGTCGTTGGCTTCCTGCTTGGCGCCTATCTGCTCTCCTTTCACATGGACTCGCTATCATCCACAATCATATCTATAAGTGAGTATATTTTATTCAGTTTATTCAGTTATTAGCATAATGATGTCAGAGATACAGAGAGTGAAAAAGAGGGAGAAAGAGAGAGAAAGTAAAAGAGAAGGAGAACGAGAGAGACGGAAAGATAGAGACAAAGAGAAAGAGTGAAAAGAGCGAGTGAAAGAGAAAGAGAGATTGAGAAATAAAATGAGATTAAGAGATAAAAAGAGGAGAGATGAGAGAGAGAGAGAGAGAGAGAGAGAGAGACAACGAAAGAGAGGGCGAGAAAGTGCTAAAGAGAGATGGAGAGAGAAGTTGGAAAGAGAGAGACGGAAAAACAGAGAGAAAGATAGAGAGAGAATGAGAAAGAGAGATTGAGAAATAAAATGAGATTGAGAGATAAAAAGAGAGAGAGAGCTAAAGAGAGGGTGAGAAAGTACAAAAGACAGATGGAGAGAGAAATTAGAAAGAGAGATAGAGAGAGAGCGAGCGAGCGAAAGTGAGATAGAGAAAACGAGAGAGAGGGAAAGTGGGTGCGAGAGGATAAAGAGAGAGGTGAAAAAGAGAGACGGAAAGAATGAGAGAGAGAAAGAGAAAAAGAGACAGTGAAAGTGAGAGATGA
Source organism: Drosophila gaucha (assembly GCA_035045545.1). NCBI lineage: Eukaryota > Metazoa > Arthropoda > Insecta > Diptera > Drosophilidae > Drosophila > Drosophila gaucha. The sequence goes on from JAWNOY010000099.1 coordinate 6,322,336, forward strand.
TAAAACGAGAGAGGGAAAGTGACGACGGAGAGGAGAGAGATAAAGAGAGAAAGAGAGACAGGTGAAAAAGAGAGACAGCGAAAGAATTAAAGAGAGAGAGAGACATTTTCAAAGAGAGTGAGGGAAATAATGAAAGAGAGAGGTAAAAAGAGAGGAAAAAAATGAGAGAGAGAAAGAGACAGGTGAAAAGAGAGAGAGAGGGAAAGGGAGTTTGAGGAAAAGTAAGAAAGAAGGAAACTGAGAGATAGAAAAAGTGGGGACAGAGAAGACGAAAGAGAGAGAATAAGATATCTATATAAATAGTAATCATACCTAATTTAAAATTAATTTAATTTAAATTAAATTTAGGGAATTAAGGCTTTAAAAAGCTCACCTTTTGGGCTATATAATGTATCGATATCAATGCTCTACCTTATTTTCTACCTGATCTTTTGCAGCGCCTGGTGATCGTCGCTGGGTTGGCATGTGGTGGGGTGGTTTTCTGCTCTGTGGCGTCATACTGCTCGTGGTGGCTGTGCCGTTCTTCTCCTTTCCCAAGGTGCTCACGCGCGAGAAGAAGAAGATACGGAAGAGCAGTGTTGTGCAGCTGACATTGCCGAACAACTCGGGCGCTGCTGCCACAGACGAGCTGGGCAAGGTGAAGAAGGAGATTGTGGCGGTAACGAGCAAAGAGGAGGAGGCACATGCGCCGCCCAAGGTGGACACCGGCTACGGCAAGGACATCAAGGACATTCCGCAATCAATGCTGCGTCTGGTCAAGAATCCTGTGTATATCGTCACCTGCCTCGGCGCTTGCATGGAACTCATGATTGTTTCCGGCTTCGTTGTCTTTCTGCCGAAATACCTGGAAACTCAGTTCAGTCTGGGCAAGAGCCAGGCAAACATATTCACGGGCTCGATCGCAGTGCCTGGCGCCTGCATAGGCATCTTCATAGGCGGCTGTGTGCTCAAACGATTCCAGCTGAAGCCGAAGGGCGCCGTGCAGTTCGTGCTCATCACGAACATCATCTGCCTGGCCTGCTATGCGATGCTGTTCTTCCTGGGCTGCGACAACCTCAAAATGGCCGGCACCACGATTCCCTACTACACGAAGCACGGCTCGACGCTTGATCAGCCGTTCCAGGTCAATCTGACGGCCGCCTGCAATTTTGGCTGCGAGTGTCTGACCAGCGAAGTGGAACCCGTTTGCGGCAACAATGGCCTAACCTACTTCAGTCCCTGTCATGCCGGCTGCACTGCCTTCTCGTCCAGCTCCAACTACACTAACTGTGCCTGTGAGTATCCCTCGGGCTGTTATCATTAAAAAGTTCTTCAATCTCACATTTCCTCTTTCTCCTTTCCCCCAGGTGTTCACGCGAACATTTCGAGCAACATTTATCGGGGCGCCGGCGGTAGCCAGGCGCAGGCATTGAGTGCCAATGAAGACTTCGCCGAGGTCACTGTCGTTCCGGTGGCCACCGCTGGACCTTGTGCCACGCCCTGCCGCACCATTTACCCCTTCCTTATACTGCTCTTCTTCATGACATTCATTGTGGCCTCCACCCAAATGCCATTACTGATGATCGTGCTGCGCTCTGTATCCGAGGAGGAGCGCTCCTTTGCCCTGGGCATGCAGTTCGTTATATTCCGATTGTTTGGCTATATACCAGCGCCCATACTCTTTGGCAACCTCATCGACTCCACCTGTCTGCTGTGGAAGTCGTCCTGTGGCGAGAAAGGCGGCCGTTGTCTCATCTATGACATTGAGAAGTTTCGTTACAAGTAAGCTCTATAATTCGATATACCCGACAGCTGTTTTATAGTAACTCTTCTTCCTCTTCAGATATGTGGGTTTGTGTGCCTCTGTTAAGCTAGTTGCATTATTCATCTTCATTGTGGACTGGTGGCTCGTGCGCAGGCGCAAGCAGCTCGAGAAGATGAAGCCCCTGAATGCCAGCGATCCCATTATCGGATCCATCATCAGCCTGGACAGACGTAAGTCAATAATCGATAGAGTGTGAAGACTTTATATTATTTATATTATTTCAGCAGTATTTGAAGAGAAGCTGACAGGCGGAGATCCAACCACCGGCTTCGTTGCCGGCAATGGTGAGCTGATTATCCCAACTGAGATATTGCGACACTCGCGCAACGACTCGCGCACCATGCAGCTGGAGTACTGGTAAGTACTAGACTAGGCATAATGCTAATTCAAGTATTAATTTGCTTTCTTTGCAGCTACGACAAGTGCGGAAACGTGCTGCCAGCTGTAAACAGCTGCCATGTGCCGCAGACGAAGTCGAAGAAGCATTTCCGCAGCGCCTCGTGCGATGTGAAGATGATCAAGAGCTTCGCCAAGGACCACAATGTGGCAAGCAGCGCTGCAGATGCCGCTGGGGATAAGTACAGGAATGTGAAGAAGCTGCAGTTGCACACACGAAATCACTCTACGGATCTGAATCCGCATGATGTGCGTCACAAGACGCTGCGCGACGATCCGACGCTGCCCATACGGTTTATACAGAACCAGCTGAGGCCACAGGACTGCGCCGAAGAGGACGATGACGACGAGCTGACCACGGGTTGTGGCCATTTCGTGAAGAAGCATTCGCGCAATCACAGCTACGATCAGATCTATATGCCCAACAATATACGCTTCGATGCCGACTTCCTGCGACATCCACACTCGCATCACAGCAATCCCAAGAAGAATGTCAATGTGCTCAAGAACGTGGTGGCTGATGCGAGCAAGGTGAAGAACTCCAATGAGGTGGAGGCAGGCACCGGGTCGAGTTGTCACTCCCGCACCAATTCCAAGGATCTGAATAGCCAAGTAGCCTTGCCCGAGTCATCGTCAAGTGGTCTAAGCATTCTGCGTCATCGCCGTACCAACTCGAAAGATCTTAACTACAGCGTCCTGCCCTCTGGCAGCAACATAGAAGCTCCAGCCGTCACATCGACCAATGCTCATGCTATCACTGGGGTCACACCGAGCCGGGCAACACAGCAGCAGCAGCAGCAGCAGCACACGCGGAATACATCGCACCACAAGATCCAGATCGACGACGATCGCAACGAGCTAATTAACGACGATAACGAAGAGGAGGAGGAGTCGACTTCGATCCGCTTGTAGTTGCGGTAGTTGAAGATGTTCCTGTGCATAGCCTAGCAATCTCTCACATAGCTTTAAGCTGATTCGGCTTGTGACAGCAGATGCCTGCCAACATTCCGGGCGTGCATCCAAATCTCAAGCAAGCAACCACAAACCCCTCTATTGCAGACTATATAATTTCCTTAATAGCTGATACCAGCTGCTGTACTCGTACTTACAACCAAGTGTTCAATTGTACTTTCCTTGTAATAACAAGAAATAATGTTTTATACAATGTTCAAAACGGTTCACTGAAGTTCACATTTGGAGCATTGCAATAATATTTATAAATAGTTTATTTATTGTGTAAGCATACTGTAGATTCATATTGTAGTCTTAGCTCCTTGTGATAGGCATATTTTATATTGTATACGTACCATTTACATTATAAGAGCTATTTGACTGTTCCTCAAGAGTCGACGTTACGATTACATCAACCGCAATGTGAACACGATTTAATAATTATCTTCTATATGTATGTATCTATATAATACACTCTCAGCTCAGATCAATCGGACAGACATGTCGTCAGCTGCCAAAGTCAAAAGTCAAATTCATGTTATCCGATGAGCGCCCTGAGGACCCTTCCCCTAAAACATACCTACTATATAGAATTCCAGCCTATTATAGATCGATGTAAACAGCCTAGCGATTTTTTATATTTTATCCCTAAAGCTAATCTCGGTTTCGAAATGCGAAATTTTCAATGTGTAAACATTTTGACTGCGCAACTTTAAAGAGCATATAAACACAATAGAGAATTTTGAAAACGCATCTGAACTAATATAATAATATCAATATTTTAACAATTGTCAATGAAAATTGTGCTGTGAAAATGATGTGTGAGTAATGAAAATAAAACGTAATAATACAAATTCAATTAATAGAATATGAAAAACAAACAAAAATTAACTACAAATGCAATATATATATTTTGTGTGTGTATATTGTATGAAATTATATAGGGAACTCATATCAGAGCGAAATGGAAAAAGATTCGGCTCGAGTCTCACATAGAAAGCGTATATATTTTAGGAGCGAATAGAACGAATTCCTTTATTTCCTGTTTTTAGCAAAACAAACAATTGATTGAAGCCACATTTTAATACAGAGAGTCGTACTTTAAGCGATAATGCCTTAAATATATCAATTAATTATACACAAATGAAATGCATAGTTAGCGCGTAAGTTAGCCTACACCTAGTTAGTGTCAGTTTGATTAAGTATACGTATTTGTAGTTAGTATCTGTTGGATACCTATTACACAGTTGCATCTGTTTATTGACGGATTGTCAGGCTTTCACAATTCACAAATCTTTCGTGTGATTTCTCAGAATTTCTGCTGTATTCAATTATTTTCAAAAATATTGTATTTGTGCGTTTGCTATAAATTGTATTTAGAATAAAACTAACAAAGGTCACTTAAATGCATTCAAACACACACAAATCGAGCACAGCCCCAAGCAATCCTCACGTGCTCCACAATAGTTATGCAATTATACAATGAATATAATATATGTACAATATAAATGGATTTTAAAACACACAGTTTAGCTGCGTAACTAAATATTGGGTGCGAGTTAATGAAACATACATAATTATTGCCTAGGACATTAAGAAATGCATATTTTTATTTAGTGAAAATATTGAAATAACAATATAAAATAATACATGAAATGAAAACATGAGACTCTACAAACAAAATAAATAATAAATGTACTAGACAAATGCAATATTGAAGCTTTTTATTTAATTAAACAGCGATAAGTTCGGATATGCCATGCCTGAATCCCGGCCATATAATTGATGTACAGCTATTAGTCTATTAGTCTATTAGTCAAGGAGATCAACAACTGCAAAATGAGGCTCTATAAATGTGGATGATGCAATTTTTTCCGACTTTTAATGCCTACAAAGGACGAATATATATCATTTTTGAGCAACCTGCAGAAAAGGCCAACAGTAACTTATAGGTCTAAATTTGGGATTCTGTTAAGACTTAGAATATATATAGTTTACCCGATTTGCAAAGCCACTGATGATCGATTCTTAAATGATATGTAATTTTCGATATGAGGAGATTCGTTTGTCATTTGAAACTATCAATTCTGAACTGATAGAAACATGTGATGTATAATATATGTTTTATAATATTTTTCAAAACCGGGTCGGTTCGGAAAATCAACCATTTTGCTATATTTGACTGGTTGCAATAACAGTATTTTCAGTGGAATACCCTATCTGTCGCTTATTGATCGGTCTGTATATTAAACAATTTTCAATGGTTTTTGTCTTAAAAATTTGTAACCACTTTAAAAAAAAGGGTTGTTCTTGAACTTTACATGACCATAGCTCTGGAATTTTTGCGCCATTTCTGATTCTGAAAATGTTTTATTTTTGACAAAAAATGTGATGTTACCGCTTTAAAATTTGTCGTGCTAAGTTGAAGAACAACTCTTTTTTGGATCCGAACTCATGCTCCCAAACTTTAGGTAATATTAATTGAAGTAAAAATAGTTGCTATATAGCTCTAACGGTTATTTTACATACATATACCCATACAATTTTTTCTTCTAAATGAATCCAAGTAAAATCTGTTAAAACTTTAAATTTATGATTGTTCAAATTATATGATTTGTTGCACTCTCACTTAGTCAGTTCAAAAACCCATATGGATTCGAGCTTTTAACCGAAAAGCTTTTAACTGCAGTGGGTTCTTGAAGAGATTAAACTGTTGTGCCGCCCAGTGCTACGTTTTTGTGGTTTTAGTATATATTACTCTTAATAAGATGCAACTAATCTTTAAATATATTCATTTAAAAAAATTTAATTATTTCTTTTTAAGTTAATTTAGATTTCAGCAAAGCACAAATTGAACTTTTCTTTTACCAATATGGCAACAATGTGTTATAAATTGATAGCTTATCTTACTTTAAGTTGACTGATAAGAATTGTGGCCCTTCTGACTAATCGAAACAGTCGAAAAGTAGCTTGCAACATGGAGCGACCTTCCTCATCCGCAATGCAAATGATTTATGCAGAGCTGGCAGCAGGTGCGTATACTTAATCTCAATGTGAATATTCCTCTTGAATCGCTTTCATAATTAAAGTTAAGGCGCAGAATGTGCGCCTTGAGGAAGAGAATTTGCTGCTGCGCCACAGACTGAATCGCGCCTCCACGGATCAGCACACGAATGCCACAGTGAATGTGGAGGCAAAGATCAAGGTATTCCAATTGGAGGAGGAGCGAGATCGCATAGTGGAGACGCTGCAGATTCACAAGAAGAAATACAACAAACTGCACGACGCATACCTGGAGAAGGTGAAACGTTGCAAGGCGCTAGAGGAGATGTTCAAGCGGCAAAAGACGCTCACTGGGCTGGTTATGAAATCAGCTGTGGACCAACGGCACTCGGGTGAGAATCAAAATCTATATATTTATATATGCTACTTCAATATCTTTACCTGACTAGAGCAACAAATGATGCTGGAGAAGCGACAATCGCAGCAAAGCAAAAACAGTGAGGCGGAAGTTGAGCAGCTGCAGGCGAAGCTGGCAAAGATGCAGAAGGCGCTAGATGAGTCCTATGACATCATTGATGAAATGGACTTTGAGCTGGAAAGCGTAACTAAACCCAGCCAAGCAATATATCTAAGCAGATACTAAAAGTTATTTACTGGCCAGGTCGATCTGCTGGAGATGCAGAATAAAAGTTTGCGCGAAGAGTTGGCAGCGCTCAAGGCGCAACTGGAGGCAGGAGCAGAGGCGCCGCCAACGGCCCCCTTGGACGATGATGATCCACCGCCCAAATACGAAGCAGGCGACAGTCACACCGAGCAGGCGCACAGCAATCATCGTCAGGATGTGGCCGCATCCACGTGTGACTGTTGCCTGAAGATCGACGACGCCGATGCCGATTCACTGGAACGCGCTGCAATGACACACAGCGTAAGTCAAAACAAACAGTTATCGATGTGCGATAACAATAATCGATTACAATTGCAGCTTATACAAACAGTTGAGGCCGATAGCAATTGCCTGAGACGCGAGCTTTTGCGCTCGCGCTTGCAGCACACGATTCGCGGCAAATTGGAAAAAGAGCAAGAGGAGGAACTCCCAACGGAATACTTAATTGAAAAAAATGGAGTCAGGCACAAATTGATTTAATAATTGTTTTATTTATAATAAATATATATATTTTTTATTTTTATATGAAATTTAATGATAAGTATTGTGAAAATTGAATTAACGAATTTTTATTTTATATAAAATATATGCACATATATTTTTACAATAATATAAGAAACTAATAAAATAAATATTTAATTAAATTTGAAAAATATAGATAAAAAGTAACTAGATATATTTTGTTTATTTGACTTAAGTCGTTTATCTAAAGTGCTTTTGTGACATTTTACAAATGTTTCTCCCAATTAATCTTAATCTTGGAAAATGCAATTAATCTTTTGCATATGCCTCAATTTCAAAGAGAACCCTCAATTTTAATCAAAGCTCTTTCATAATCTATAACGGTGCAATCCAGTCTTCTGGCCCCGTCAGCAAGTGCAGCTAGCAGCCAAGTGCTGGTATGCAAAATCTGATCTTATTTTGCACTTAGCTTTTGGTATTGGGTATGTTTAACCCAGTTTTGGGGCAAGTTACGCCTGCCCCACAAGTGCACATGCCACAATTTGTATGGCACAGCTAGAAAAAATGAATAAAACTTCAGAGTATCGAAAACGTGATAGCGCAACCTGAATTTTAAGCCATCATATAAGGCACACGCCGCCGTCTAATGGCGATTAATTAAAATATTTGTTAATGACATCGAACGAGTTATATCCACCTCAATTAGCCACCTCTCTAGGGAGGATCTAAATAGCTAAAGGCGACGCGTCGAACCTGCCAATAAAAAATGCTCAACAAATTTTTATGTTCATTTAGATCGCATGAAATTATTTTCCTGACGTTGCGCAAGCTATTCAAAAAATATTAATTATTTTTTTAGCCAATCTTATTACTATTCTTACAAAACAAGTAACACATTGCAGGATAAGTGTTTAAGTCTGTGAGGTACATTGGTTCTTGATCGGTATCAACAAAAATAATTGACTGTTTCAATAAAACTTCTCCCATTAAATTTTTCTCATCTTTTTACCTTTTTACCAGTACCTAAACTGATATCAAACAGATCTCTTTACTGTATTATACAACTAAAAAATAAATTTTAAAAAAATAAAAAGAAAATTAATTATATATACATATATATTTATTTTAATAAGTATCTATTGAGAATACATTTGCAATTTAGTTGTGCACTTAAAAATTTTAAAACACTTGAATAGTATTGTAGAAAAAATCATAACAACGAGCTTTTGTATGTCTATCATTATTGCCTAATTGGAAGATCTATCGCAAAAAACTCCTATAGAAACAAATAGTTAAACAATTTTATTAAGAGTATATATTAGTCTGAAATAGCTGCAAATTATTTAGAAAATTAGCTTTTTAAAATTTAAATTAAAAATAATAAAAATTAAATCATACTTTCATAAAATCCGAGATAATATTATTGTTACAGTAGATAGTTTCGTTTTATGCAAATGAAATTCGCGCTCAATATTTCCTTTATTATTTAGCTTTTTATAGCCTTTTTACGTCATTCTTCTGCCCTTTACATATTTTAGCACAACTTTGCTATATTTTTCAATCCATTGAAAAATAAAAACTCTTATGATGCAATTAATAACAGTTAGTAAGTAAGCCTTCTTTGACAAATTCTGGTTAGATATTGCCTACGCTAGTTTTTTTTCTCTTGTCCAGTTCCAAGCAATGCGTTTTGTGGGCCACACCAAAAAAAATTGGTTGGTTTTTAGCCAAGTGAGCACTTTGCGTATTTCATGTTTTATTATTTATTTTTTTCATGGCTCAACTAATGAGCGCGCTGAACATTAGTTGCTGCTCGTTTTGGGAGCTATTTGAAAGATTGGAATACATTGCCACACATCCAGTGCGGCAGAGTTGGAGTGCGAGATTGAGACGTTGGGGCTGTCATGCGTGCAGTATAAAAACGCTGAGGACTACACAGATTAATTACAACGATCTCGATCAGCGTCGTGTGCGTACACAGTTCTCGACTTGAAGCCAGAAATATTCGCCTTAAGATGATGGGAAAAGTAAGTTCGATTGGAAATGAATGTGGAAGCCGACTCCTAATTGGTGTCCTTTAGCTCAGCTATCTGATCTGTATTTGCTTGGCGCTGACTAGCCTCGTCTGGGCCATTGAGCTACAGCCGGAGCCGGACTATGGGCCAGTGGCCTACGAGTTCCACTGGTCGGTCAACGACCCGCACACGGGCGACATCAAGAGCCAGAAGGAGACGCGCAAGGACGATCAGGTCGTGGGCCAATATACGCTCATCGACTCCGATGGCTACTTGCGCACCGTGGAATACACGGCGGACGATCACAACGGCTTCAATGCCATCGTCCGCCGCGAGCCCACAGACATCAAGATACCGCAGCCCTTGCTGGAGCCCAAGAAACTGATTGCCGCCAAGCTCGTGGCGCCTCTCACTCCCCTGGTGCACTATGCCCCCAAGGCTATACTGAAGTCCGCCGAACCCTCCGAGGGCAACTATGTCTCTGTCTCGGGCCCCACGGGCCAATACAAATACTAGAGTGCCGCGAGACCTTTTAGCAAACGGATCATAACTTCGACCACATCTCAACTTCATGAACTGCACGAGCCTTCGAGGAATCTGCTGAATAATTCATATCAATTACCAACTACCCATTAGATGGCATTCATTTTACAAACATATTTAAGTTATATACATACATATTTTGTACATCAATCAAAACACACACATTTTTTCAGATGCATCGTACATACATACATACATACATTCGTATAAATATATATATTGAATTTGTTCTCTAGAAGAACACAAAAGAATTCACTTTTTTAATTTTTGAAAGAAATTTAACAACAAATTTTACGAGCTGCAAAGAAGTTTTAGAAAATGTTAGATTTTTATATAAGTGCATATAGATAAAGACTCTTTTAAAAAAAATTGTATATTTCTTATTAACCAGTTTTCTGCTACCTTTAGTGACAACTTAGTCTAATTTTACATTGGAGAAGAAAAAAATAAATATTTGATATGTGTGGACTAGTGTGTGTTATTTACATTATTTAAGGAATCTGGTAGGGAAATCCAAAGGATGGCACCTCTTAAGTCTTTTCTTCCTTGCCTTTTTAGTCAGACGTCTGAAATGCATATTTCCATATGGGACTTACAAATAAAGACCTCAAAAATATTTGTATGCTTAAATGGAATTCGTTTAAAAATAATTTTTAAATATACTCTTTGTAAAAAAAATTTGTTTCTAGATTTTTTAAATATAAATTGGATACGAATATCATTTTATACGAATATCGTTTGATTATACGAATTGTAAAACGAATATCGTTTAATACGAATATCGTTTAATACGAATATCGTGTGATACAATACGATTCAGTTTAAGGTTGCAGACATCACCTTGTATTGAGGTTTATTAAGATATTTTATATTTTTGTCGAATATATTTTAATTTTTAATCTTGCATTTTCAATTTTATGTTAAATTTAATCTCAAGCCGAACCCCTCTATTGATTTGGCCATTGTTTGAGATCCTTATAATTTATGCTTTCACTGCTGATTCCTCCCTCAAAGTATAATATAAAAAAAAAAAACCAAATTTGAAGTAAGTTAAAAAACATATAATATGAAACAAATCTGGTGTCAAAACAGTTTCCGTTTGTAGCCTGAATCTGGCAACTAAAGCTCGTCGTTAAAACTTCCTAATCATAAGTTTAGCTTACAGCTAAAACGTGTCTTCTATGATCATGAACTGCCTGTGCATGATAGAAATATTGTGAGCTTAGATATAAGAACTATAAGTTATTATAGATTCTAGAAGAAGAGAAAGAAAGAAAAAAACTTTTATCTTCAAATAATCTGCAGTACAATTAAGTTTAGGGAAGATTCTCCATTGAGATTATTTTGTTATTATTTCAAGAGATATATGAATAAATTAGCATTGTTACTGTAGCTATCTATCTATCTACCTATCTATCATTTCATTCAGTTCTTTTCTCTGAAAAGAAGTTACAATTTCTCGTAATTACTCACAGATAAAAGTGTGATGTGTCATCGTTAGATAAGCTTTTATGGAACTGATTAACTAATGCTATCTGTAGACGAGACTCGACCACCACACACACATAAAAGTTGATAATCTCACGTAGCAGACGCGGCTGCTGGTCGCGTCACCGTCTCCAGATCTATCGGATGGCGCACGTGCAAGCTGGGAGAGTCTTCGATTCTATTGCCCTCTCAGCCGAAAACCAAAATGCAACTGTGGATGCCGTCGACTTGGAGCGTTCAGTACCAAAATGAGCGACGCAGCGCCTACACGACCCACAGTCGCAGTCATCTTCATGCTGCTGGCTCTGCTGGGTTCTTCTATTGCGGGCGAGAAGTCCGCCTCTGGCGAAGACACAGCTTGGATGGCGCCTCTGCGGCAGCAATACGGCTGGGATACCAGCGAGCTGAAGAACAAGGTGATGCAGGGCGATGTGACCACCTACGAGCTGGGCACACCCAACTATCAGATCTTGAATCCCGAGGATGAGCCAGAGTACATAACGGCTGATCAGCCGCACTACCAGGAGATGCTGCAGCGCTTAACCAACTCCAGCAATGCCAGCCACACAATCGACATGGCCATGCCCAGTACCATCTCCAGAGCCAGTGCCTCGGCCACTGCCACAGGCACAGACGAGCCCAAGGAGGTGCAATGGGAGAAGCTACAAAAGCGCAGCTTTGACCAAGCGTCGGTCGGAAGCAGCAGCCCGGACGAGGTGGAGGCCATGCCCATCGATGAGAGAAGCCACCATCCCAAGGTGCAGGTCTATGCCGGTGCCAAGCCATTCCAAACACTGATCGCCAATTTGAGTTAGACTTAAGAATTTGATGTAAGCCTGATATAAGTTGTGTTCAAAACAGCTAAATAAATATTACTTCTATGTAATATGTTTTTTAATAATATGAAAAGCTTTGAATAAAGTAGGTAATAGACAACCCCGTTAAATATGTTTATAAAACATCACAAAAACCGCAGTTTTGAAAATAAAATAAATATATAAAATATAAGTAATATAATATAATATTGAAAATCAATTTTAAATTTGTTGAAATATAAATTTAGCTGTATGATACCGATTCCTAAAACAGTATAATTTTATTATTATTTTGTTTTATATATTTCAAACTATTTTAATCCGACTTAAATACTGTTAACTGTAAAAAAATTAAATCAAAGTAGCTTTTCTTAAGGAAAATGTAATTTCGAAAATTCAAATAATATATATAAAATAAATAAAAATAATATATATAAAATAATATATATAAATATAAATATCAATATGATGTAAATTGTAGTTTACTTTGTCTCAGTTGGTTCATTGACTGAAATCAATCCAACTCGGGCCTTTTGGTATAAGCAGATGGCGAAACAGTCCATAAGTTACTTTATGTCTGAACATAGACAACTAAACCGAAAGAATGAGAAAGTCATGGATGTTTAGGTTTCCTATCAATCCTACTAATACCAAAAAAAAATATACTGTTTGATTACAAAAATTAAAAATTGCAAGACTTTCTGTGAATTATTACAATAGAGCTTGATAACATTTGATATTCGAAAATATGCAAAACAATATATTCCAAAATAAAAATGTTATGCTTAAATATCAATAGAGAAGTTCCTTGTAGTGGAGGTTTAATTGGGTTTCAGTTTGATTACCATTTTTCTTTTTTTTTCAAGAACTAAAAGCTTCCAATGCAGAACTTAAATATATGTTTTACTCTAGAAAAGACATTGCTTACCAAAAAAAGATATATATAAAAAAAAGTTAATATATGACGCATACTGAAGAGTAAGTAAGATTTATAAAATGAGAGCTGGTATAGTAAATAAAATCGGTTCATTAGAGGAGAAATTTTGTAAGTCTCTTGTATCGGCGCTGTACGTGTTCAGACCCACAAAAATGTTTCCCAATTGATAAGTTAATCGAGTGATTGATAAGAAAACTTAAATAATATGAAAGCCGAAAGACAATAACAACAACAACTATGAGTGAGCCGCTCCAGAGCCAGAGCCAGAGCCAGACCCAGACTCAGAGCCAGACTCAGAATTTATAAATCCATCGAGCAGTCGGCACCGAAACTTCAGATACAAAAAAATGGTCAATGGGTGCAGAGCTAGAAATGAAAATGTGAAATGAAAATGGAACTGGAACCGGAACTGGAACCCGAGTCGGACCCAGCTGAGCTGTAGCTCTAGATGTGGGCTGTGGCTATCAGCGAGTGTTCAGCGAAATGCATGAAATTCTTTTACGGAAGCGCTTGAGATTGCGCTTGTGTTTGTGTTTGTGTTTGTGTTTGTGTCTTCTGCAGCATAGCCCATATGCAATTATGGTGTTGCTATCAAGCGTTGGCGTCGGTGTCGGCGTCGTCGGCATCGACGTCGGCGTCAGCGTCGTCATCCCCATGCTTAGCCCCCAGCCCCCCTCCGGTCGTTGAGTGCAGCGTTTGGAACGTGCTGGGGGCAACGCTTCCGCGACCCATTTGCATAGCGCTGTAATGTTTGCAAATAGCTCGCAGCCAGCGAAAAACGTATTTAAGAGCTATTCAGCAAATTGCTTTAAAGAAGTTGCACGCGACCAACCGGAGACCAAACCAGCGCAATCCGAGACGCCAACTAAATCCAAATACTGCTGAAAGGTAAAAACACAAACACAAACACGAATCGATTGCCAATTGCCAATTCGCAAAATGAGAGCTGCGAGTCGTTGACCCGAGTGGAGTTACTAAATCGACCCATTTTACTACAATTTTCAGATGATCGTGCGACACAATTCGATATTTGCGCTGCTGGCTTTCAGCGCCCTTGCCTTGAGTAATGCTCACTTTCCCGAGTACTGCGCAGAGTGCGAGCAGGAGATCTGGGAGCAGGTGCCGTGCAGTGAGATAAGCACCACGACACTCTTGCCACCCACCTCAACTGGGTCTACGCCCACTGTCAGCACCACAACGCCAACGACAACACCCTCCACCACATTGCCGCCCACGCTGCCGCCCATTACATCCACCCTCCCCGTCTATACGACACCGCCAACGCCCTACATAACCACGCCCTCCACCTACAAGAAGTGCTACTGCGAGTGCAAGCTGGGCTGCAAGGAGTTCTGCCGCAAGGTGTCTGTGGCGAGTCCCAAGCAGCAGATCTCACAGATCACCTCCACGGGCGACTATGCGCCAGGTGGTCAGGTCGAGTACACGCAGTCGCTGCAGCGCAAATACTATCCCAAGTATGCGGCGCCCGGCAAGAACTACAAGCCCTATCCCGTTTTATACAGTGAAGCTGCGGCGGCATCCGCACCAGCTGTGAGCAACATCAATGCGCCCAACTACACGCTGGAGGAACTGGCGCATCTGCTGAGTAGTGCCTACGGCACTCGCAAGGGGTATCCGGCCAGTCTGCAGCCGCAGCCTCAGCCTCAGCCACAGCCATCGGTTTACTACTCACCCCAGCCTCTGGTGGCCCGACTCCAGCCGCAGTACAGGCAGCTGATCAGCAAGGTCTCGCCACCCAAGGAGCGGGTGATAATCAAGACTGCAGCCGCAGCGGTTGCTTCCTCAGGACGTGCCGTGGCCAAGGCCAAAACGCCCTACGAAGAGGTGGTGGCCACTTCCGCACCCATCTATGAGAGCACCACATCGTATCCCATTCCCCCGCCAGAGCCGCCTAAGTCGTATGCAGAGCCCGAGTCTGTGCCCGTGCCACTGCCCATGCCCCAGACCGAGGCATATCCCTCCCAAACAGAGTCGTATCCGGACAAGTCCTACGAGGCACCCGAGTCCAATTCGATCAAGCGCGGATCATCGTCGTCCTTCGATCTGGCCATCGATAATTATCTGAAGGATTTCGGCTATGGCAACCAAGTGCGGGACTTGGATTACTAACCTGATTCCTCATCACTTGTTATTAGTTGTTGCTAGGTTTAGAGCTATGCCTAAGTATATGTGTGTGCGTGTACATATGTATGTATTTAGTCTGACAACGCATCGTTCATGTATTTATTTATTTCTCTTTGCTTCTTAAACTTAAGTCGTTCGTTGACTTGTTGAAAATAATATAATATAAACACAATCAATGATTATAAATCCACCCTTGCTTATGGACTTTGTAGACTACAAAATTAGGGAATTTCGCTTTTGTAGAGCACATACCTCATCGCCTCTGTAGTTAAGTTAATATAGCCATGTCCATCCGTCTGATCGTCTGTCCGTCCGCCCGTCCATCCATCCATCCATACATCCATTTGTCCGCCCGTCCAAACATCCATCGTCCGTCCGTCCATACATAAATCCGTCCGTCCGTTCGACCATCCGTCCGTCCGTCCTAACATCCATCCGTCCGCCTGAGCGTCCGTCTGTCCATCCTAACATCCATCAGTCCGATTGTTCACCTGTCCGTCCGACTGTCAAGGGGGCAGCCTGTCCGTCCGACCGTACATCCATCTTCCCGTCCCTCTAACCGTCCATCCGTCCGTCCATACATCCGTCCATACATCCGTCCGATAGTCCGTCCGTCCGACTGTCCGTCTGTTCATACACCCATCCGCTTGTATGTCTAACCGTCCATCTGTTCGTCCATCCATCCATCCGTCCGCCTGTCCGTTCTCTGTTCGTCCGCTTTGAAGCTACGGGCTTCGTTTTAATGCAGTCATAGTATATATCAGAATTATATGAATTGGCCGACTATATCATGTAGCTCCCATAGGATTGATGGGCTTAAAAGGTTAGCAAGGAAAACTTATTTGTTTCTTGAATATCTGTTCTATGAACTAAGTTTGAAAGGGTATTCGCACTTCGACAGGAACGAAGTTAGCCTAGCCCTCTTGCTTTCCCAACTAATCCGCACGAGCACCTTCTGCGACCTTCAGGCCTGCAGCTTGCAGCAAAGAGTTTTAGGCACTTGTACTTTGCAACAAAGTGGGCAGAAGGCGATTTATTTGGCATATGCCAAAACAGTCACTGAGCTAAGTATTCGTACAGCACCTAACTGAGTGTGTGTGTGTGTGTTGGTATCGGACAATCTACAAAGTGTGTACATGTCGCTAAGTAGACACAACTTATTATTTATGGAGTCTACTTAAATGTGAGCTCGTGCAGTGGGTACGGGTATGTCTCGTTGATTGGGTTGGGCGACAACGACAGCCAACGACAGCGGGCGTGCCGCGGTGTCTGGAACTGGAGCTGTGCGTGAGCCGCCTGCCAGTGGTGCTGTGGTGCTGTGGTGCCGTGGTGCAGCTCTTGAAACCACTCGCCATGGAGTCGTAATCTTGTTCTAAATGAATGTGGCGCAAGATACGCACCGGCCCGCTTATTACTTCATATCGAATTTACCTACGTGTCGCGATTGAATATTTGCTTTGGCTTTTCACTCGCGGCGGCGATCGGCGGTGTTGCATTGATTTGTGCGCGCCGAGCGCCAAGTGCGTGAAAGGCCTCTGGCATGTGGGCAGCCAGCGCACAGACAACGCCCCCTCCCACCTGCCAGGGGCCTATTCCTCTAGTTGCGGTATCTTGTGTGGCGCACGGACGGATGTTGCAACTTGATTAATTAATTAAGTGGAAAAACTGCAAGCTCGCCGAAGGCTGTCTGAATGTCAATGTGCAATTTGTAGTTCATTTGATGGAGTTATCGACGCTACAATTAGTCCCACCTTTTGGTACTTCACTCAAAGTGCTGCTGCGATCGATTGACTGATTGATATATGATTCAAGCAATTTACTGAAAATATCTATAGATTTCAAATATGTTCATTTAAGTTTTGAACTTAAGTTATTGTTATCGTTTAACTGCTTCAATAAAATCCTTCAAGATATGGTTCCTTAAACTGATTTGAAAGACTAAGTTTTTTTTAAATAAAAAAAAAATAAGAAATTAAAAAGTAGATTTTAATGAACTTTGCTTTGAATAGTTTATATATTTCATTTCATAATTTGATTTCAATACCCAAATTTAGTTAAGGCAGTAAAAATACATAAATTGGTTCTGACTGCTATTCACTTACATTTTAAGTTACTATTCTCACTTAGAGCCCAGTTTAGGTAAACAAAAATTCTGCATTCAATCTATTTTAGCTTAAAAGACTCATACAAGATTTTTATCTATCCAATTTGTATCTCTATGTTATAAAATGCTGTAAGCAACATAATGTATGCTTTTGCAGCACTTACTGTTTATGTGATCGTACGCAAGACAGCTGAATGATTTTGAAATGGTTTTAGTTGTTCATGAGTTAATCAATTTCGCGTTCATAGATTGTACATCATGCAAATAAAAAAATTTCTAATAAAAGTATGATATTTCAACAAAAGATAATTTAACTCCAAATTGAGAAAGCTTTGAATGTCACAGAAGATTTTCTTCAAACTAAGCTTTGCGTAAAATAAAGTAACTTCCTGACTTAGGCATGATTTCTTAACCCGATTTTCGAGGAAAAATGTCTAAAAAACTTGTTAAATAATTTTTTACAAATTTTTCATGTAAGATTTCATAATTGGAATTTCAGTTCGGTTCTGAAGCATTTTGAAGCCATAATTCATAAATGAAAAAAGATTTAAAAACCTTGAACACACTTACTCTACATACTATAATCATTAAACGGATCTTAAATGACAAAAGAACTTCCCAAATTGATTTTACCGAAAAGTGATCTTCCTGTACGCAAATCTCGGTCACTTGTAGCAAGATCCGTTAAGGAAACTGTATAGAAGCTATATAGAAATGTCTGCAGTATATTGCCTCTTTCGACTATCATTTGTTGAGCATCATTTCACTTCTTATGAAGAAGCTAAAAATTGAATCGAATCTGAATGAAAGATGCGGAAAGGCCTTAGCTAAAGATGGAAAATGCTTTTAATAAAATAATTTTTACAATTTCACAGAATAAAATTCCATATTTACAAAAAAATACCTCAAAATTTAGTTTTATAACTTATATCAAATACATATAATATATTTTTGATATATGTATGTATAACATAAAATGAATTTATAATATATTTATGATATATGTATATATAACATTAAGTGTATTATATTTTAAAATGTCTGTTTTATTTTGCATTATATCTTTTACTTTCACTCGACTTTGAAATTCGCTTATTATTGAAACGCTTATTATTCGAGCAGTAGATCAATTTGACATATAAATATTTGTATCGCCGTCTCTGGCTTATCCCTTGTTCGAGTGACCCAAAGGTGCGCTATGGCTAGAAACAAAAGTCGATTTGATACACAGCCAAAAATTGCAAACTGGATCAAGCAAAACTCTTTTTATTTTGGTTTTGGTTTTTATTTTGATTTTGATTTTTATTTGGGTGGTAATACAAAATATTGGCAATCAAAGCCGCAATGGCAAAACAAAAAGTAACTGTTTTACATTTGACGGCATTCCGGTTCGGGTTTGGACTAATCCGCACGCACTGTGGACTCGATTTTGGTATAAAAGTTGCGTGCGCGACATTTGACAACATAGTTCAACGCAGGAGCCTCAAGTGAAGTGATCCAACAGATTTTATACAGCTCAAGTCTCAAACTCACAACTAAACGCAAAATGTTCTCAGTGAGTTTTTGGCAATAAGTTCGATTCTGAAATGATATTTCGAACTGAAGTGAACTAATCTCCATTCCAGCTTATGTCTGTGTTCATTCTGGGCGTGGCAGCTGCCGCCGCCATTGAGCTGAGTCCCATCTATCATGCGCCAGCGACGCACCTTGTGAAGCCCCTGCTCAAGGCCGTCGAGGTGGAGGCGCCGGCCCACTACGACTTCGCCTACTCCGTGCATGACGAACACACCGGCGACATCAAGAGCCAGACGGAGTCCCGCAAGGGAGACCAGGTCCAGGGGCAGTACACGCTGATCGATGCCGATGGCTACCAGCGCATCGTGGATTATACTTCGGATGCCCACAACGGTTTCAATGCCATCGTCCGTCGCGAACCCTTAGGCCACAAGGTCCTCAAGGCTGCGCCCATTGCCAAGATTGTGTCTCCGTTGCCTTTGGCCTATGCGCAACCCAAGCTCCTAGCTGCCCCCAAGCTGCCCTATGGCCTGTACCACTAAGACCTACGACTGTCAATCAGCGAAAGAGAGAGCGAGAGAGAGAGAGAATCCAAACACTGATTTCATTGCATTGACGACCCATCTCAAACTGAACACTCAACTCAACTCAAAGCAACTGTAACTGTAACATTTCTAGCCACTACTGCGAACGCTTTCCTTTACTCACCTTCACACACACCTACGCGCATCACTCCCTCCTACCAAGACTCTTTAAACACGATTTATATGCGAACATGTTTCATTATAAATTCGTGTTGCCTGTGTATTATATAATACGAATATGTTTAAAAATAAACGCAATAAATGCATTTCTATAAATCAATGTTTAGAACTTTTATTGAAACTGTTAAGTTTAAGCTTTTATTTCTTCCTTACATATTTATACCTGATAATTTAACAGCTAGCCAAACTCTAAATAGAAATGCACTACATGAAACTGTTAAGGAAATTATGTTAAAGTAACAGCCAGTCAAGTTTTAACAGCAAGAGTATGTTAACAGTAGCGTTTATAGCTCAAAGTTCTAAAGTACTAATCTAGCTTATGTTAATCTGTTAATTTAACAGCGAGACAAGTGCTCACAGCTCAAATGTTCAACTTAATAACATAACATAGATATGTATGTAAAAGGTACGAACATCAACGCAATGGCAAATCAAATTTGTTGAAGCTTGTTGAATGGCAGTTGTATTACTTATTAAATGTTTTAAAATTTAAATTTCAAACTAAAAATGTCGAATTAAATTATAAAAAAATTCTATAACAATTATTGAAATAAAGTAGCTATATTAAAATTAAAAAAAACATACTAAATAAATTTTAAATTGGTTTTGCTTGCAGAAGCAAGTACTTTAACCATATGTAGTAGAAATATAATAACCCTCCGTTGCTTTAAATTAACTAATACTCAAAGAAATATATATATTTATCTGCTAAAGTAGAACAAGTTGAGGAATTTCGTCGAATGCTTACCTTTCCATAAATATTAAATATATCTTTATAAAAAAAAAAACAAATAAAAACATAATTTTTAACAGCCTTTTAATAGTAGTATGCAAAATTGACATTGTGCTTTATATACATTTTTTTGTTGTTTTAATGACGTGTAAGAATGTGTGAAATGGGTTCGCGACGCACCTGAGCAGTGAAGCCCAGCACAGGATCCGAGCTGTAGTCGACGATGCGACGATGTCCGTCGGGTTCGATGAGCGAGTAGCGACCCGTTACGTATTCGCCACGTCGATGCTCGAACTGATCCTTCACATCGCCCGTATGACTATCGTGGACGGAATAGTGAAACTCATATTGAGCTGGGACAGAGATCAGCTCATCGGCATGGCTGGTAATGATCCCAGCCTCAGCAGCTGCCGCGCACAGGATCAGGCAGATGGTCTATGATAAATACAGAGTTGAATATCTAAATGACAAATACTGAAAACGAAAACCACATACCAAGACGTTCATGGCGCTCCCAGTTGAGTTTCAATTGCGAAGTGAGCACAGCTGACTCAAAGGCCGAGATCTAGTGAACTATTGACGAACTGATCACAATGCCGTCTTTATATATGCTGCCTAGGCGAACCTACTGCCACACACATGCCCCATTGTCGCAGTGGCCAAGTTATGAAGCTGCGAATGCAGCTTTGTAATCCAATCCCCGACGGTGCAATCTCTTACGCAATGCACGCGTCTCTGGCTTTGCTGAAATCGCATCTCAACAGTTGCAGACATAGGGGAAATGACATCTGATGCGTTTAAAAAAAAACTTGGCCTACAATAACATGTTTATGTTGAAAATAAAAGAATAGACTAAGACCTGAAATTGAATTAAAGATGCGTGACCTTTAAACTCATGAATCGAACGATTTCAGAAAGCAAACCTAAATTTTTAATCCTCTACAAATGGCTCTTATTTATGGCCCATTAACACCGAAATGGGGAACTAATCCAGAAATAAAGTTATTGTAATACACTTTTACTGCTTCTGTGAGCTTTACAGGGCTTTATGTATATATAATTTTGGATTACTGTGACCATCAAATTGTTTGAATTTGAATATTTTGGAAAATTAAAAATTAAAATAAAAGTTACTACTTGACCCATATCATATTGTGGGTCAATGTCGATAAGATTTTGCTTCTGTTTAAGAAACATGATAAAACAAGTAAATGCAAGGCTACGTTGAATTTGCTAGAGTGTTAGATAGATATAGGGGGTCTTCCTTATTATAAGTTATAAACCGATAGAATATATTTCTTATAGAAACAGACAGTCGCAGATTATATATATTTATATATACAAACATATATACATACTCAAATATACAGTCGAATCCCGATGATTCGTCTCCGCTAAATCGAAAGCAAAGTAAAATATGATGTTCCCTTGAAAAATAATCGTTTGAATTTCTGTTCGATAAATCGAATTCCTGTGTAATCCCCTTACCATTTCGAACTATCGGGATTCTACTGTATTTATATATTTTATATATTCTCTAGTTTAGAGACATTTTGCCTTCTGTATGTTAATTTATAATACCAACTGAATAACAAATTTCTAACAAGCCCATATAATTTCCCATATTTCATATAATTTATTCGACTTCTTCCCTAAACACTGATCCCCAACTAAAAATTCCTTTTAATAGCATTATTATACAATCAAAAAACCATTCTTTAGCAGACAAGTAAATTTTAAGAAATTAGTAATTCCATCAATATTTCCCCATAAAAATCACTTTTTCAAATATAAATAAATTTCAAATATCAATTAGACATTATTTATTTGTAGCTTATAATTAACCATTAACATATATAGTTATTTGTTAGATATTTACGTCTTTCTATCATTATCACAGCGTTAAAATTAATGGATTTTATAAACACATCTAATTTAGTTTAGGCCTTACTTTAGTTTACACGATGATTAGTATCTTCTACTTGGTATTTGCATTCAGTTCGATGAAAACATAGAAGGGCGCGCGCTGAAATAGGTTTTTATTTGGTGTACTTATTTAAGACGCGAAGGTTTCAGAGTTTCAGGTACGACAACATAAACGAGTGCTCGTATTCCCATCCCACGATCAGTTCATCCGTATCAAAACTTGTTTTCCAACAACGATCCTGTCGTGTACAGACAATATGAAAGATATCAATGAAAATTAGGAATTCTGGACAATCCAAAGAGTTCCTTGAAAAACTTGTAATTTTTTCCAATATGTTTTTTATCGAAATCCAATTAATTCATCAAATCGCTCCTGAGGTGCTATATGTTTACAGTATATACTATATATACTCTACTCTACACTATTTGCTGGGGTGCATCCGACTTCTACGCTTGCTGATTACCCAAGTTTAAGTTCAAGTTCAAGTTACCATTCTCGGCGACCATCCAGGCTGTCAATTTCTCATCCTCCGTCTTGTTCGTCTCATCCCAGGGAAATGTAGCGGCTTTTTCTTTCAGTGTCTTTTGAGCTCTGAAATTGTTCAGAAATGTCTTTAGGATTTTTTAAGAATTTTACGTAACGAATCTATGTCTATCTGATATATTTATATAATTTAATAAAATAAACATGCAATTTCGTGAGACTAACTACATTATATTTTTCAACAACTATTTATGCCAAGAAAACACCACTATTTATGCAATATAAAAAATTCGATAATCTGTTTTTAACTCCTATTTTTAACAGAAATTTAAGTTTCTTTAACTTGATAAAGTATATTAAACTAGCTTTTAAAATATCTGATATGAAAATACTATCAATCAGTTTTTTCAGTCTAAACTACTACAGTTCAATATTATATAGCCCAGATGAGATTGATTTCAAGTTTTCATACAGAATAAAAAAAGATTAAAATTATAAAATCTTACTTAGTATCATTAGATCAGCCTATAACTGTAGACAAATGGCCATATAGACAGATTCTTCACAAACTTATCTTTTAGTCAATAAATTTCGACCAAGTCTTTCTGTTGTATATGCATATGTGAGAATCGATAAGTAGAACCATTATAGAGATTCCCTAGGAATGCGCTTTGATTTCTAAGTTTTTAGGCAAAAGTTTGTTATTTTGTATATAGCTATTTTGACTTTATATTGCTCCGTTCATATGATAAATATCGTCAATATGTCGTTCAACATTGTTACACATATTTTTCAGAGAAAAGAAGGTCAAGAGCTCGTCTTTAGCTTAACAAGTTGTCTAAAACCTTTATTGGTATCTGGACTTGTTTCCTGTTTTAGTACCTAATATGATCCATATTTTCTATATTTATTTTAATTAATTATTATTTGTATTAATTATTCAAGTAAACCAAAAATTATACTATACCAACTATTACTATTTATATATTATAAATTATATAAAAAAATCATTGTGTGGCATACCCTTAATATTCCACTTGGAATCAAACTATATTTGTAGATATTGGTGCAAATGTGTTAAGATTTGAGGGATGAATAAAAACACAACTACTTCAATATGAGCTAGTAAATAATATTCTACTCTATTTTTTAATGTATTTACAATTTGTTACGAATGCTGATTTTTACCTTATGGGCCAAAAGCGACAGCCTTCATCATTTGAGGAGTCGTTTTGGGTATCACTGGGGCACGCACAAAATGTTCAGTGATCAATGACAAGCAAATGAAAAGACAAAGAAAACAATATAAGGGAAAACAAGAGACAAACAGAGAGAGAGAGACAAAGTACGCATAGAGATAGCAATAGAGACGGCACAATAGAGACATTCAAAGAAGCACAAGATATGAGTTTCGATGCTCAAAGACCACAATACAAAATGAGTATGAATGTATTCAAATCGGATAGAGTCTGTTGCATGCCACAGCAAATGTGGCAACTACTTACGGATTCGTGGACAGCGAATCTGTGCGGCTGCCATTGTTGGCCTCCAGGCTGTTGGGGCTTCTCTTCTTGACGCCACGTTCGCGCTTGAAGTTCTCGCTGAAGAAGTCGCGACCATTCTGCGAGCTGGTCGTCGTTTGGCCACTCTTCGCCTGCTGCGTGGGCGGCACGGTGTGCGGATACTTGCTGTCGCTGTCCGAGTCCATGGACAGATGGCCGAACAGATCCTCCAGCAAGATGTTCGACTTGGCATTGCGCTG
This sequence comes from Drosophila gaucha, assembly GCA_035045545.1. Lineage (NCBI taxonomy): Eukaryota > Metazoa > Arthropoda > Insecta > Diptera > Drosophilidae > Drosophila > Drosophila gaucha. The sequence goes on from JAWNOY010000099.1 coordinate 6,346,847, forward strand.
ACGCTTCGCTGAGGTTTTCAGTTTCGAGCTGTATGTGGGATGAGATCGATTTTTGAACAAAGTACAAACACAGACAGAAAATAACAGGGTATATACAAGCAGAGTACGCTTTCAAAGATAAAAGCTTGTGGACAGCACAGACCAAATACAAATACGACTTAAAATAGCTAAGGATATTTACAGAAATTTTTTCTATGTATACCCTGTATTACATCCTGGAAAGGGTATTCTAGTTTTGTGCATCTACATGTAACGGACATATACAATTCCACAACATATATATATATATATATGTTTTCTAAGAAAATACCAATAGGCGTCTGCCTGTCTTTGTCTTGGAATCTACTCTCCTTATCTCCTCCCACTATCCTATAATTTCTATGCCTTTATTTTCTAGTTCCATCTGATATTACTTACCCTAAAATCAGATCCAGATCGTCAGCCTTTATCCTTGGCTCCGCTGACGGCGCTGCCTGCGAGCGCGCCGATAGTCGAATGCCGGAGCCATTGAGTAGGGACGTCGGCTCGAAGGGAAGCTGCGGCTGGTGGTGGCGTACGATGAGATTTGGCGGCGCTTGGACGGCGCTCACCTTGGAGAACATGTTGTACACCTTGGCCTCGGGCTGCAGCAGGGTGGGCCGTGTCTGCACGTAGTAGCCGCCGATGCCAGGCGCCAGTCGGCTGTTGTTTTTGGCATTCTTGTTGGCCGTCTCGTAGCTTAGTTGGCTGCCGTTCACATAGATGGCGCCACCATTGCGCGTCGACGTGTTGCTGAAGGAGACATTGGGAGGCAGCTGCTGCTGCTGCTGGTGCTGCTGCTGCTGCTGTTGAGACACTGGCGGAGCTGGCAGGCCAAACAGCTGCGAAATGTTGCGATTCAGATAAATATCATTGATGGACTCTTTGCCCGACTGCTGCGTGGGCACGCCCAAGCCGAGACTGGCTGGGTCAGCGGGCCCCAATCCAGACAGATCGTTGTTGGAGAGGAAGCTGAGCTTGGGCTGGTATTTGATGGGCATGCTCACATTTTTGCTGACCTGCCCATTGTACAAGGACTTGCCATTGTTCTTGTTGTTGTTGTCACTATTGTTGTTGTTGTTGTTGTTGTTGTTTAGATTGCTCTGGTGTATGAGGTCAGTCACGGCCTGCAGTTTCTCCTGCACCGGAAGCACATTATTTGACACAGTGGGAGGTAGGACAAGGTGCACGGGTCCAGAGCCAGCGCCATACTTGGAGCTGAGCCTCACATTGGCCTTGGCAGCCGCAGTGGGCGAGATGCGCTTCAACGCATGGAAATATGGATACTTGAGGCTCTGCTGGGCCGTTGGCCGTTTCTCAGGATCGTAGGCCAGCAGATCCTCCACCAAATCCAAGCCATTCTGGCTGCAGCGACTGACCACGCTGCTCAGCGGCACCTTGATGCAATCGGGATACCGAAAGTGTATCATTGCAGCCAGTCGATAGCCATCAGGCCAATCGCTCTATAGAATAAAAGAGAAGCTATCAAATGAATCACTCAACAGAGGCTTAAGGACTCACCTTTCCGGGTGTGCCCAGAACGGAGCAAATCTTGAACAGTTGATCCACCTCGCTGCTGCCGGGAAAGAGCGGCCGGAACGTATACAGCTCGGCCATGATGCAGCCCATGGCCCAGAGATCGATGGTGCTGCCATAGTTGGTCGAGTGCAGCAGCACCTCCGGCGCCCGGTACCAGCGCGTAGACACATAGTCCGTAAAGGGCGGTCGGGAGCGTATCTCTCGTGCCAGCCCAAAGTCCGCAATTTTAATTAGCTCCGGACCGGAGCATAACAAATTCTCAGGCTTGAGATCACGATGAAAGAACCCATGTCGATGCATAAAGGCCAAGCCCGTTAAGACCTTAAACATAAATTCATTTTCAGATTTAATTAGATCTAAGCCAACTCCTTGCCTTACCTGAAAGAGAATACTCTTTAGCTCCGGCTCAGGTAAATGTGTGTCCCGATCCTTGATCATTTGATACAGATTCTCCTTCATATACTCAAACACAAAATACAACGTATCGTTTTCCCGAATTACTTCCTTGAGCTTTACGATATTTGGATGCGAGAGTTTCTTCAGAGACTGCAAAAGGAATTTCCGCATATTATAATGGATAACTTAATATCTGATTCATTATATGGTTTACCTTCACTTCGCGCAGATTCATTGCCTCCTCCCAGGAATAATATTTTCGTTTCATACGCTTTATGGCCACCTTCTCGCCGGTGTCCTTACGCTGGCCGAGCACAACGGTTCCATACGTTCCATCACCCAGTTGGGTCAGTGTTATATAACGATTCATTATACAATCAGCATGGGAGCGCTTTTTACATACTTTCTACAAGCAACTACAAATCGGTCAGTTACTATGAAAGAAAGAAAAATTTTATTATAATATATAAACAGAATAAAGAAAACTCTAAGAATATTATAAAACATTTTGTACAAATATAAAATTAAAAAAAATCTTTAAAAATGAGAAATCAAGGTCAAATCAGAGAAATCAATTTATTTTGTTTAGTTTTTTTAAAAATAAAAATATATATATATTTCATATATTATTAAAACACTTTTATGACTTGGGAACGGATGTCTTATCTTGTTGCAGGAACTTTTATATTTGTTGAATATATTAATTTATTCATTTTTTTACTTCCCGCACTTTGGCTTTCCTATCTACGCTTGGGAACTTGAAACACTTAAGCAATATCTTCCCACTATTCCGATTTCCTTAGCTCTTTGACATTTGGATGATAGGTGAAAATTATTTAGCAAATTTAACGTAGTTGCTATTCATACCAAAATTGATTACAATATTAATCAAATTTCTGGTTGACATTTAGAAAACCCTCTCACTAGCTGCTAACTTCGATTGAAAGGTATTCTGTAATATAATTAATAAATTACTAAAATATAAATGTAAATATAGAAAAAAAAATAAAATTTATACATATAATAAAATTAATACTAAGTAAAAAAAATATATGAAAATTAAAATAATATGTTAATATTTTTTAAATTCCTTTATAGCTCATATTCATAAACTTATAAATATAACCTCAATAAAAACAGCATTAATTATTTTGTGTCGCTGTCTTTTCTAGCTGAGAACTTCGTGTTTGTTGATTAGTGTTCACATGCCCAATGGGACTTGTTATAAAAAAATCCATTAAAACAAATGCCGACACTTAAAATCGAATCAAATCGTCGTGTTGAAAAACCCTATCTATAAGTAACTGTCAATTAATTGGGTTGCTGGAACACCTGGCCACCTGTAAAGCAGAGACCACATGTTGAAGGCTTTTTTGGATGCCTTCAATTTGAGCTCAATCAATATATTGATTCGAGAAAGGAACTTGAACCATTTAAAAACTTGACCAAATTATGCCAATGATGATGATATCAGGTATCTATATTACCCCAACCATGAAGGTCAGCTGTCATAGTTTTTGGAGCAACAAAAGATTCGTTTACTGTTTGATTGGATAACATTGAAGGCAGGACAAAGGACATATAAATACATATGCATGGATACTTAGTGATATATTAGCTCAATAATCAAATCATCACCTGTATGTAATTACAAACTAGTTTTCTTTATAGTCAGGGGTATACCTTATACTTCCTTTAATTGTATATAATTTGGAGTGAATTATTCATTTCACTGCATTTTACATACGGTTGATGCATTTTTAACTCGACATTTCAAATGACAAGAGCAACGTTCTTTTGATAAAAGAGGAAAATGCAAATCATTCATTTAAAAGACACTCTTTCTCATAGAGGGTGTTCGCTGCTGAAGGAAAGTCATTTTGTATAGCTTAATATAGAAATATATATATAAGATATAAGCTGTTAGCTAAAGTAACGACTTTTGCTCTATTATATTAATTATTTAGGCTTTAGAGGACATTCTTAAGCAATTTTTATCTACTCCTAATGGGCCTTGAGCTTATAGTCATCCAACACTTTTTTCTAAAAGTTGAAAGACAAATTAAAATTTATTTAGCTTAAATTTGTTTAAAGAACATATTTTAGTCTTATTATACATATGAAACTATAGACAAAATATATTGTAGACAAATATACGATTTCCTCAAACAATAATATATAAGTCCTTAAATAGCAACGGCCAGAGCATTACAATATTCCAATACATTAAGTGGGGATTGGAGCCTCGGTCTGACCTTTGAAGCTTTTGTACAGGCATCAGGTGCAATATCTGCTTCAAAGATTTCGCACCACTGAAACACCCTGTATACAAAAATAGAAAAGTTCACACCTGAAACCAAGTAGCTCCCCTTTACAGTAGCAATATGTCTATTTAGGACTTTCACCTCGATCTGCCCTTTTAAATTTTTGTACAGTTGCCAAGAACTTGAACTCTTAGTACTTAACCCGAATGGTGCACCCTATATATAAAAATATAAAATGCAGTCATATAGCCAAGTGTGTCCCCATTCGGTATCGCATTTTAGAGACAATTAGAAGCTACAAACGTTGGGTTTTTATTATTTATTCATAGTACTATGTCAAATTATAAGACAGTCCGTTGAAAGTTCCAAGTCTCAATACACTCGAAACGTGCATGTGTAAAGGAGGAGGAGGAGCAGCAGGAGCAGGGGGAGCAGGAGGTAGCGGAACCTAAACTTGAGTCAGCACGGCTTTTGTTTTGGCTTAGCCGTAGCCGTAGCCTTGAAACACATTTCACATTTCGTTTAATTGAATTCTTCACATAGGCACACACAGCAATAATAACGTATTTATTTATTGTGTTGGACCTTTCACCTTATATGCAGTATATGTAATCGCGAGCAACTCAAATAAAGGAAGACCAACTTAAAGTAATTTCGGGGTTCACTTTATCGATTAACTTTAGTTAACACAAACTGAACAAGCCATCAATTTCCAATTGGAAAACGTTTTAACTTTTACCTAAGACGCACTTAGAATCGATGCTGGAACGTGAATATATATTCTTGAGCTTATTTGGTGTATTTTAGAAATTTTAGATATTTATATTGCGAAATTGAAGTCGAAGCGAGCTTATCTCAGTATCTATTGCGAGCAGAAGTTTATTTTAGAAGCAAACGTGAACAACTACCAACTATGCCGATATCCACAACAACCGCAACCCTAAGTAGACCAAGCGCCCCTCCCAGGTCCGTTGTCAACAAACAGGCCTCAAGAGCGAGAGCGAGCGAGAGAGAGAGCCACGCACGAAGCCCAACGACTACGTGGAATCAATCGCGGACCCAAGCGCTTGCACCTGTTCAAGTCGCCAGGGTTGAACCTGCTTTTTTTTGGGCAGCCAAGGAGCAGGACCACAACACGCATTCTCCACATGCGACTTGAGAGTCGCGGGAGTAGCCTTCGGCTTTGGTAACCAGGCACTCGCTGCACTCAGTGATTTCGTATTTACCAAATTATTGTTTGCGACATTAGCGCGTTGCCAGGACAACGCTCGGCCAACACTCGAGCGAGCCAAGTTCCCTGCATATGACGCCTAGCCATCGAGCAAAATGGACGAAGAGACGAAAACTCCGATTGTGGAGGCTAATAAATCATTTCTCGAGGAGGTTAACTTTCCAGAACCGGGCATTATTAATCTGGACATGATTAAGTCCTCCTACCTGGAGGAGGGACAACATGGTGAGATGCGTCGTCTGCATCAGCTGGAGCCGGTTGTGTTGGAGCGAATAAAAACGCTTCGATTAGAGTTCAAAAGTGAGTTCAGAGAGCATGGAAAATTAACTAGAAGTTCATAGAATAAACTATTAACAATAACAGTAATAATATTAACAATAATAATTAGTAGTAATACTAATATAAATATTTACACTATCACTATACTAATACTAATACAATCACTAATACTAATACTAATACTATTGCCAAAACTTTTACTGCGACTCATACCTTTACTTATACTAATACTCACACTTATACTTATACTAATACTAATACTAATACTGGCAATAAGACTCATACTTATACTTATACTAATACTTATACTAGTACTTATTCTAATACTTATACTTATACTTATAGTTATACTTATACTTATACTTATACTTATACTAATACTTATACTTATACTTATACTTATACTAATACTTATACTTATACTTATACTTATACTTATACTTATACTTATACTTATACTTATACTTATACTTATACTTATACTTATACTTATACTTATACTTATACTTATACTTATACTTATACTTATACTTATACTTATACTTATACTTATACTTATACTTATACTTATACTTATACTTATACTTATACTTATACTTATACTTATACTTATACTTATACTTATACTTATACTTATACTTATACTTATACTTATACTTATACTTATACTTATACTTATACTTATACTTATACTTATACTTATACTTATACTTATACTTATACTTATACTTATACTAATACTTATACTTATACTTATACTTATACTTATACTTATACTTATACTTATACTTATACTTATACTTATACTTATACTTATACTTATACTTATACTTATACTTATACTTATACTTATACTTATACTTATACTTATACTTATACTTATACTTATACTTATACTTATACTTATACTTATACTTATACTTATACTTATACTTATACTTATACTTATACTTATACTTATACTTATACTTATACTTATACTTATACTTATACTTATACTTATACTTATACTTATACTTATACTTATACTTATACTTATACTTATACTTATACTTATACTTATACTTATACTTATACTTATACTTATACTTATACTTATACTTATACTTATACTTATACTTATACTTATACTTATACTTATACTTATACTTATACTTATACTTATACTTGTACTAATACTTACAATATTACTGACACTTATACTTATACTAATACTAACACTTATAATAATGCTGACACTAAGACTTATACTAATACTTACACTTACACTTATGTATATTACTTATATATGATACTCAAATTATGAAAACTATTGAACTAATACTTATGCTTATAACAATGCTAATACTAATATTAATATTAATGTCTTTCTAGTTAATTCCACAAAATAATTTTCAAAACACTTATCTGATTTATTAGTCAAGAAATCGAACAGTTTTATAATTATAAAAAGTTGTAGAAAATGTTCGCTAATAAAAGACATTATAATGTGGAAAAACAGATATACTACGCATTGATCACCTGTGGGTGCTACCAAACCTGACCAAACTCTGCCTGAACTGCAATAAAATTGAAGTAATCGAACACATAGGAATGTTGACGGCCCTCAGGGAGCTCAACCTGAGTTTTAACTATATAACGAAAATTGAAAATTTGGAAACGTTAGTCAATCTGGAAGTATTATCTTTATTTAGTAATCGCATAACAAAGATCGAAAACCTGGAGACCCTTGATAAATTGGTAATACTGAGTATTGGCAATAATTTAATCAAAGTTTTGGATGGGGTAAGTTTACTATATACCCTTGATCATTTATAGAAAGTATATAGCATAAATATGTTCCGCAGATAGATCGGCTGCGCTTTGTTAACAGTTTAAAGGTACTCAACCTGGAGGGTAATCCCATTGCCAAGCTGCCAGACTTTCCATTGTCGCAATATGTAACCGCTATATTGCCCCAACTGAACTACTATGAATATGTTTACATCAAGGACGAAATGCGAGAAGCGGCTCAGAAGAGATTTTAGTAAGATCACCTACTTTATATTATTATCGATTAAAATTATATATAATCCCTTAAACAGTAGAGAACTGCGTGAAATCGAGGGCAAGCAGGAGATGGAAATACATGATCGGGAGACGAAGGCACGTGAACTCGCCGAGGCGGAACGTTTGGCCTCCAGCTTCGTAGAGCACCTGGACGGACACCAGCTGTACGAGACCATGTGGCGGGGCGATGAGGATGGACGGGTGCTCATGCTGATTGGCGCGCCGGCACAGGAACTGGCCGAGGAGTACCAAAAGGATGTCTATGAGCTAACTCAGAAGATATACAAACTGGGTCTGGAGCGCTTTAGCGAGCGCGATGCGGATATTAAGGATTTCGTGGGCAGTCTGCAGGAAGGCCAAGAGGAACTGCAATCCCTCGGTCAGAAACATATTGAAGAATTTATGCTGTACAGGGATAAGACCTTCGAGGAAGCGAGCAACACTTTGCGGGAACTGGAAGCTTGCGATGAGACTGCGCCGGAGCACTTGCAGCTATGCGAGGCGATGGACACGCTCAATGCCCAATTCGACGATGCGCTCGATGAGATGTGGCACCAACTGATGGCCCAGGAGTTGCACTTGCATGAGGCAATCGAGGTGACAAACTGAACAATTAGCTAAATTTACAGAAATAATGATATTTTTTTAGGAATCCACATTGAACTTTGAGCGCAGATTTTCTCGCCTCATGTCCAGCTTTGTGGAGGAGGCACAACTCTTCTTTCTGCAGCTGCGCAATGTCAGCGAGCACTTCTCCGATTGCATGACGGACGCAGTGTCCCGTTTCATATCGCACAAGCTGGCACTGCAAGATCTCGATGCTGTGCCTCAAGAGTTGCGCATGTGCATCGATGATCGCGAGTCTGTACTGAAGCTTGTGGCCGACATGAAGGCCACGCACACGGCATGTATTGAGGAGCGTGAGGATCGCATGGCCACTCGGAGCAAGGAATTCATAAGCAACTACGTCGAGAAGCTGAACAAGTGAGTTGTCTGTTTGCTTCTAGCCAATTGTATTCCAACAATTTATCTTGCAGAGAGGAAATCGAGCGACATCGTGCAAAAATATTGGAAATTAACTCATTTATGGAGATGATGAGAGAGGCCATAGCCAATCTGCCAGAGGAGATTCACGCAGAGTTGCTGATGGAGCTGCAGTAAAACTAGAGACTTCTAGCAACATCAGAAACTCCTTTAATAAAAAATTTAAAAAAATGAATTCGTGATGAGAGCAATTTCAATTGCTGTCCTTCTTCTTCAGACCTTCAAGATAGATACCCAGACCTTCTTGCATCTGTGGATGATTTATAAACGACAAGAAACTTTCCAAGTCTTTAGAACGTTCCTTTTCAAATCGCTGCAAGTCGACAGCTCTGAATTGTTGCTTGGTTAATGAACGCGCCAAAGGATTGACTTTTGTGAATGTGCCTATGAAGTCGGCACACTTGGCCAGTGCCTGCTCCTTGCTGCTGGCCACATCATCGACCAGACCGATCTGCAAGGCTTCCTCTGTTGTGAACATGCGACCCTGATTTAGCGCACGCTCAGCCACACGACGAGGCAACACATTCAGGAAGTTGAACATGCAGAATATGGGTGGCACCATGCCGAGTTGAGTTTCATTCAAGCCAATTCGGAATCTCGGCAGCATAACTCGATACTCGCAGGATGTGGCCAACAGGCAGCCACCGGCAGGTGCGTGGCCCTAAAACAACAATTGAAATATTTGAATATACAGGTATAGAAAGTGACTCAAAATATTCACATTAATTGCAGCCGTTGTGGGTAAGGCAGAGCCATAGAGCGCCAACCAAACATCCTGCAGCTTAGTCCATAGCAAACGAACCCGCTCCTTGTCTGGCCTATACATTTCGTTTATGTCCAGTCCGGCTGAGAATACTTTATCATTTGACTGCAAGTAAAGCAAATTATTAAAAATGATAGCTCACAATATAGAGCAAAGTTCCTACTGATGTTAGAATGAGCCCTCGGCTTTTGTTGCCTTCTATTTCCAGAATAGATTGATGCAGATCCTGCAGCAACTCCACATTTAGACCATTTATAGGCGGCCGATTCATGGTAAGTGTGGCAATGCCTGTTTTATCATTAACTTCTACAATAGTCAGCTTTGGAGCAGTTGACATGGTCCTGCAGACACCTGGAGCACGGAGCACCAGACTTAAGAACTTTGAACGCATCATTTTTTGATCAAATGTAATCTTTGCATATGTAAACAAATTAAGAATGACCTTTGGATGCTATCTTATACGAAAGCGGGTTGTTTAAGAAATTATGTTTTGACAAAGATATTTTTTTAATATTTATTTCACTTTATACATATATGCATATATCTTTGTTTACTTCGTATTTATGTCTATATCTTTGTTTAAGCCTTAACGTTTGAACAGCAAAAATCTACGCAACCTGTTGCTATGCTATCGATTAGTTCTATTCGATTATTACATTTTCGATTGGATTAACCAGAGTTGCATTAGCTTCCTCCTTAACGACTTTTGGTCAAAAAGCTACAACAAAAGACTTTTAATAAATTGTGTATTTAAAAAGACAATAAAAGACTTTTAGTAAATTGTATATTTAACAAGTAAGAAAGCTCTAGTCGGGTCTGCCCGACTACGAGATCCCCTGAACCAAGTCCGAGGCAGTGTTTTAAACAATCTAGCTTATATCTTTTACCGGTACATATTACCCTCTGCGTGCACCCACACACGCACACATATACATACACAAGCACGCGCGCCGCTTACTGCGTAGATGATTTAGCGGCTACGCTTGGGCTGCATTCTATGCAGCATTATGAGAAATTCATTGTTAAATAACTTCGGTTCTAGATCTACTTTCTTAATGAAATTTTCAGGACATAATATTGACATCTAGAGGTGTATATATACGAAATCCCAACTCCCTAGTATTTGAAATACGTTTTTTCCACTTATGGGGCTAATGGGGAGAGGTATCCAAAATTTAATAAGTTTATTATCTGTATTTACATCACAGCAACCTACATAGTCAATTTGGCGTCTCTAGGTATTATGGTCTAAAAGTTATAGCTTAAAAACAAAGTCAAAATATCGATTGTTATCGATAATAAGGAAATAGGATGAGTTATCGAAAAAAAAAAATAAACTTGTACTGCGTATGGTATACAAGAATATATATCTAAAATCTCAAATCTCTAGCTTTTGTGGTTTACGAGATCACTGCGTTCATACGGACGGACAGACGGACAGACGGACAGACGGACAGACGGACAGACGGACGGACGGACAGACGGACAGACGGACATGGCTAGATCGACTCAGCTCGTCGTCCTGATCAAGAATATATATACTTTATGGGGTCTGCCACGCCTCCTTCTGCCTGTTACATACATTGTCACAAAACCATTATACCCTGAATTCCCATTTTCAATGGGTTCAGGGTATAAAAAGACAATAAAAGCATTGGCTTACAGTATCTAATTACACCGTAAACCCTATAACAACCCCTAAACCAACTAAATGCACAGATTAACACAGTAAATAGCGTCTGGAACATAATTTTCACTCCTTGTCCTTGCCACTCAATTTGGCAAGATAATCTTCTAAGCCCTCCTGAAATAATGGCGTATTTATATAGTCCAAGGCTTCACGCATTTGACCTTCAGGATCGTCTATCAACAGCTGCACGTCTTGCGCACGAATCTGTCGCTTGGTTAGAGCTCGGGCCTGAGGCTGCGTTTGCTTAAAGCTTCCAATGAACTCAGCACATTTGCTTAGCGCTTCAGTCTTGCTCTCGGCCACTTCATCGACGAGATTCACCTGCAATGCTTCTTCGGTGCTAAAGAGCTTGCCCTGGAGAAGCGCTCGCTCAGCGATGCGACGCGGCAACACGCTCAAATAGGACATCACAATGAACGGGGGCACCACATAGCCAAACTTTGTGGCGTGGATGCCAATGCTGAAGCCTGGCAACATCACTCGGTATTCGCAAGCCGCTGATAAAACGCAACCAACAGCGATTGCATGACCCTGTCGATTGGGAAGGGCATCCGATTAGAAAATAGTTCAGGATTTGAACTGAACTTACATTGATGGCCGCTGCTGTGGGCACAGTGCATTGGTACAGAGATAGCCACATGTCCTGCAGTGCTCTCCAGAATTCTACCAAACGCTCCTGGTTTGGTTTGAGCAGCTCATTAAGATCAAGACCAGAGGAGAACACCTTACCATTAGACTGCAAAACAAAAGGAATATTCAGGAACATGTTCTGCTGCAATATTTAAGTAAGCACACCGATGTCAGTATTAGACCACGACTTTTGTTACACTCGATCTGCTTAATGGACTCATTTAGCTCTTGCAGCAGCTCCAAATTGCAACTGTTTACAGGTGGTCTATTTAGTGTCAGCGTCGCAATGCCCGTCTTGTTGTCTACCTCAACCATGGTGAGGTTGGATGTATTTGAATTTGTCAAAGATCTGCACAGCCGAGGCAGCTGGCGCCTCCCCAAATTCAAGAGTTTTGTTTGGCTGCGCAGCATTTTATCGACTGTTGATCACATGTTATATTAAAGATAAGGTCATTAAATTTGCAAACTTTTTTTGTTTTTGACATTTCGTCACAACATTGCTAAGTGTTTGACACTAGTGACGTCACGGTCAGCAGGCAATTTCGATTTTACTTCGTACCATTTGCGGATCGTACCGAAAGAAAAAGAAACAAAACTTGTTCCATTCCCCTGTTTCAGAGTAATAAGAACCAGCCATAGACACAAACCCAATGCAAATTATACAGACACAATTTTATCTAATGAAATGACAAATCTATGTGAATATTTCAAATGTTTTTTAATTTATATATAAAAGCAGTATATGAGTATAGTTACAAGACAATGAATTCAATTCTTTGCCTTCTTTTTCAGACTTTCCAGATAAATGCCCAATCCCTTTTGCACTGCCGGCTGATTGACAAAGAACAAAAACTTTTCCAAATCTTGGGCACGTTCATTTTCCAACTGCTCCAATTCAACAGCTCTCAACTGTTGCTTGGTCAGCGAACGAGCCATCGGATTAACTTTGGCAAATGTGCCAATAAACTGTGCGCACTTCTCCAATGCTTCCTCCTTGCTGCTGGCCGTCTCGTCGACAAGTCCGATCTGCAGGGCTTCCTCTGTGGAAAACATCCGTCCTTGGTTGAGCGCTCGCTCAGCCTCACGTCGGGGAAGAACACTTAAGAACGCAGACATAAACCATTTGGGTGCCACAATTCCAAGTTTAGTTTCGTTCAGGCCAATCGTAAACTTAGGCAGCATTACACGATACTCGCAAGATGTGGCTAAAAGGCAACCACCAGCCGGGGAATGGCCCTGTGATATACATATATAAATAGATATAAGAAAGTCTATTTTAAAGTGAGTTTGAGCTATTTACATTAATGGCAGCTGCAGTTGGCACACTGCTGCCATAGAGCGCCAACCAGACGTCCTGCAGCGCTGTCCAAAATGCTCGAATCCTCTCCTTGTCCGGCTTATACATTTCGAGTATGTCCAGACCGGCGGAGAATATGGTAGGATTAGACTGCAAATTATATGAAATGTTTAATTTAAGGTACTAAACATATATCAAGGACTATCTCACAGATGTCAATATGAGGCCACGACTTTTGTTGCCCTCTATTTCCTCAATTGATTGATGTAGATCGCGCAACAATTCCAAGTTGAGGCCATTTACGGGCGGCCGGTTCATGGTAAGAGTAGCAATGCCTGTTTTATCATTAACAGCCACAGTGGTTAGTTTAGTGGCAGTGGACATGGTCCTGCAAACACCAGTGGCACGAGGCACCAGACTCAAGAACTTCGAACGCATCATGTCTAAAAAAAATATTTGAAAACATGTCAACAACATAAAATGACCTTTGGACACGATCTAATATTAGGGAAATTTTATATGGTTAGCACATTTTAAGAAAAACCCAGTTTCATTTAAATGCAAAAAAAATATTGGTATTAAAAAAAAAATAGTTAGAGTAAAAATGGGTATATTTAAAAAAAAATACCTTTGTTCTTAAACTTTTAACTTTTAACTAAAACAGCTGTTACAGAACCTGTTGCGCTGCTACTGATATTGATTAACCGATTATTTATATCGATGTTACCAGGGCTGCGAAAATTGAACTGCTTCATTTCGATACAGTTATTTTCACATAATAATAAAAGAAAAATAGTAATATTTTATTCTTAAATCAATTAAAGTCAGTGTTGAATGACAGTCATAATTTCAATCAAGTAAAATGACAGATTATAAGTTGTTGGGTGTCCTCATCAAGTGAACCAGTTACCAGTGTAAACTGGCCAAGTTCATATCGCGGAGCAACTTTGAATTTTGACACTTACTTTACACGTCACTACGCCGCAGCTGTCACTTTGCCGAATCGACTGCCTTCGTGTACGCTTTACTCTTATTCTTCATTCGCCTGGCTGCGTTGCTGTAACTTTCACTAGCGCAACTCACATAAAACACACACGCAAAAATGGGCTCTGGCAAGCAACAAAAAGTGCAATCGTCTGGTTTCACCAAGGAGGAGGAGCTGCTGCTGCAGGACTTCAGTCGCAATGTCACCACAAAGTCGGCGACAATCTTTTACGGCAACGCTTTCATCGTCTCCGCACTGCCCATATGTAAGTACCTGATGAATAGTGACACGTTGTTGATTTTCCCAAAGGCGTCCGCTAACCGTCTGTTGACGTTTCTCAGGGCTCTTCTGGCGCATTCACAACATGGACCTGTGGCCCAGCTCCATTCTGTTTGTGCTGGTGACTGCTGCGAGCACCTACTTGATGGCGACTGCCTACAAGAACATCAAGTTCCAGCTGAAGCACAAGATAGCGGTGCGTCGGGAGGAGGCTGTTACCCGCGAGGTCAACCGTCAGCTGGGCGATGACAAGAAGGTCACGCGCAAGGAGAAGGACGAACGCATCCTGTGGAAGAAGAACGAGGTTGCCGACTACGAGGCCACTACTTACTCCATTTTCTATAACAACGCCATCTACTTGGCCATCATCATCTTCATCAGCTTCTTCCTGCTGAAGAATGCGACGCCGTTTGTGAACTACATCTTCTCCATTGGCGTGGCGAGCGGTGTCCTGGCGTTGTTCTCCACCAGCGCCCAAACGAACTGAACAATTCTTCATGTACTCGTAATGTTAGGCCCATTAAGAGATTCTTACCTTAAAAGTAGAAGTGCGAGCAACAAATTCCATTCATCACTCGTATGTTGACTTGATGTACACATTTTAACTATTTCAAGAATATAAATTTTATAATGAAATGTTGTCTTTCTTGTAGAAAGCTCTATGAACACTTCCATTTGCAGAATGTTTAAATAAATTTGTAAAACTCCAAACAAGTTATCAGTCCTTCATTTTATTTTATATATGTAAATATGAATCTCAATCAAAATGGCTAATCTTATCGTAAAGATTGTATTCATCTTAGACAGCCTCGAGGAGCAGGGCAATGCCCTGGCCACCGCCAATGCAGGCGGCGCCGATGCCATACTTCAGTTTCTTGCGCCTGCGAGGAATGGATGAGAGCATGAGAGGAGTTTGGTATTGAGCACTTTGTCTACTTACTGCAACTCGTGCACCAGATGACCTGTGATGCGGGAGCCACTGGCGCCCAGTGGATGGCCCAAGGCAATGGCACCTCCGTTCACATTCAACTTGGATGGGTCCAGCTTCAGGGCGTCGGCGCAGGCCAGAGTTTGTGCGGCGAAGGCTTCATTGATCTGCAAAGTCAACAAATTAGACCCAACTCTTTTCAAGCCCTCACTCCTTTGGATCTACCTCGATCAAGTCAATATCCTCCAGTTTCTTGCCGGATACTCGGAGCACATTTTGTATGGCAGGCACTGGTCCGATGCCCATAATCTCGGGCTTGACGCCCACAAACGAGTAGGCGACGAGACGTGCAAGAGGCTTCAGGTTGTACTCCTTGAGCGCCTCCTCGGAGGCGACGATGACAGCGGCAGCGCCATCACAAATGCCGGAGGCTGTACCCGCTGTGACGACGCCGTTCTTCTTGAACAGCGACGGCAGCTTGGCCAGGCCCTCGATGGTGGTCTTGGGGCGTGGATGCTCATCCACCACAAAGTCCACCTCCTTGCCCTTGACCTTCAGCTTGATGGGCGTAATTTCGGCATTGAACGCTCCCTCCTTCTGCCCCTTCTCCCAGTTCTTCTGCGAGAGCAGCGAAAACTCATCCACACGCTCCCTGGAGATCTTGTACTGGTCGGCCAAGTTCTCGGCAGTCAGTGCCATGGGCAGCTTGCAGTGTGTATCAGTCAGACCCGCCCACAGCGAATCCTCCAGACTGTAGTTGGCACCCAAAGTAGTTCCGAAGCGCATATTGCGCGCTATGAACGGCGTCTGGGACATGTTCTCCACGCCGCCAGTAAGCGCTATCTTGGCATCGCCCACCAAAATGTCCTGGGCGCCATTCACAATCGACTGGAAGCCGGAGCCGCACAGGCGATTAATGCCCAACGCGGGTTTCTCAATGGGAACGCCACAGTTGAGGCCGACGTGGCGAGGCACATAGATGCCATCCGTGGAGGAGGACTGCAAAAGAGTAGATGTTGACAGTAATTTAGAAGGAGTAAGAATGAAGATAAATAAAAAATAATATAAAAAAAATAAAAATAATTTTTTAATAAAATTGTAAGAACAAAATAAATAAAAAGGATAAAAAAAATTTAAAAAAAAATTAGGTAAAAAATAAATTTAAAAAAGAGTAAATAATTAAATACTTTTATAAAAAAAAAATAAATACAAAAAATTAAAATTAGAAAAATATATGTAAATATAAATAGATAAATCAATTAACTCTTTACCCATTTCTAAAACAAAATGTTTAAGCAATTGTACAATCCCGTTTTATAAAGATAATATATGTACGTAAATTAAAATTTAAATTTAAAATATAAAAATTTGTATCAAAGAAAAAATATATTAAATATATATAATATAATATAAATATTAAATAATAAATATTTAAAATAAACATTTCCCATTTTCAATGGGTTCAGGGTATAAAAGATAATCAAAAGAAAACATGAAAACTAAAAAGAAAATACATCTATACATACATACATCTATGTATATAATAACTTTAATCATTTGATTCTTAAACCATCTCTCAGAAAAAAATTTTTTTTAATGTTACATTGGTTTCTTATTAGAAAATATATATGTGTATAATTATATATATTTTTTCTTAATATTTATATAGATATATACATATATATATAGTATATCACTGTTGGAACAATGAAACTAAATAAGGAACAAATTCTAATTGGAATTGATTAGCTCATGATGCACACACATTCATATGTTTGTACATATGTATATTTGTCACGATCTAGGGCACTTTTATCAGATAGATCACATGTGAGCAGCTCAGAGTCCGCTCCAGGCCTCGATTCACTTACCGCAATCACATTGCCCACGATGACCGTGTCCACCTGTTCGCCCTTGAGACCCGCCGCATCCAGCGCCGCCTTCGCAGCTGTGGTCTGTAGCTGGGTCTGGTTGATGTTCTTCAGAGCACCGCCGAAGGTGCCAAAGGCCGTGCGCTTCGCGGCCACAATATAGATGCCTGAAACAGCAATAATATGTGTATATGTATGTGCGATATCAAGATTATTCAAATTAGGAATGGTTAACGAATCTTGTTTTTCACTCAACAGGTCCAAAGTGCAGACGTTCCCCTACGTTTATGTTTAGGGAGGAGGCGGGGACAGCCGGCAGCAGATAACGCAGCAACAAGTCCAAAGTTCATTTTCAACATATCAAAACTTTCTTTCTGCCCATCCACACAACAACAACAAAACAATATATGAAATTCATTTACCTTTTGTAACTCCCGACATTTTGCACAAATTTCACGTGTAAAAACAAACGAATGTATAAGAAACTATAATTAAAATTTTTAATCGCTGCAGAATCACTTTATCTTTCTATTGTAGAACCGCTGGGGACAAACGCTCGACGTCAACTGGAAATCGAATTGCCGACCGGCCGACATTTTGTAGAGCGTAAAAGCTCCGCCTCCAACTCGCAGCGGAGCTTTTTGGCGGCAGAAAAGCCAAACAAACAGACTTTCAGCTGTTCCATGCACAGCGGGAAAAATGCTTAGCTTTTTTTCTAGCAAAGTATAAGCTAATACCAAACATTAGCTAGAATGTTATATTATATATAAAGAATATATTATACAGTAGTGTCTGGATAAAGTGAATTAATTAAATGTATTATTTATTTAATATATCGATATTGAAATTATTGCTCGTTTTATTTGTCAAAAATACACTTTTTGTGCATATTAATTCAAGAGATTATTATAATAAATTAAAATAAAATAGTACGTATACACTTATACAAAATCACTAAGGTCATCAAACAGCTGATTTTGAACAATCAACAGCAAATATACAAATTAGGGGAATACCCTCTTGAATTCTTCCTGTGTTTTTGGCTTTCAAAATTTCGTTCATTATTTAGAGGTTTTCGATTGTTCACTATATAGAGTACTCCATGTATAAATATAGTTGTTCGTTTTATAGGGCATTCACTATACCCAGACACGACGGTATATATAATTGTTGATATATTTGTGTATTTCAAAAATTACATATGTATGTATATGTTTTTATCAGGGACCGTAATCATTATAAGTTACATATATTATAAAAAGCACATGTTAATGATTAAATTTTAATTTTTTGTTTTTTCTTCAATGATAATCATTATTTTTGAGTAATTAATATAACTTAAAACATAATTATTATTTTTGATCAAAAAAAATACAAATTAAAAATAATGATAAAAAATGTAACTTAAAACATAATTATTATTTTTGATAAAAAAAAAATAAAAATTAAAAATAATGATAAAAAATGATTTTTATTTTTTTTGCTCAATATAAAACTCAACAGCAGTCCACGGCTATTTTGTTAGACTTTTTATCAATATTATTTCAGATCCTTGTAAGGGCAAAGCTACCTTCGACCTAAAAATGTATTTATTTAAAACACGTCTTTGCTTTAATTATGCTAATACATGTTATTAGCCTAACGCATTCGTCAATTGTAGATGTAAAATTGTAGAAGATACAGTGTATAACGATTTGCCACGCCCCCTTTTTGCAAGGGTAAATAACAACTTTTTATCATATTGATACTGGAAATTGAGAATCAAATAAAAAATATATATGTATGTACATATCTACAAATAAATTTAGCTGTTCGAATGACTTGTTTGATTATGATAGTTTCAAGCTTTTCTTATGTATGCAAGTAAATACGAAGATATACTGACTGCTGGAACATTCATAGAGCTGGAATCAAGCAGAAAATAGTATGAAATATATCTTTTGACTTTGCAAATATTCCACTTGTGAAATTTCCTTTCATGGGAATCAAATTCTATATGCCACATAGATATGCAATATAAACTATATTGACATAGAAGCAGTATAAATGAATAGCAAAAATTCCTAATCCTTATCTTTTCAGTAAAACGTTCTTTTGCGAGTGTAAGGTTAGCCCTAAATTAAAAGAATTGGGGAAGATTGTTTAACTTAGGCTAGAGTTGTATATTCAATATTTTACTTAAATAAACATACATGTGTAAATGTTGGACATGTGAATTAAAGTTTATAGTTTATAGGACAGAGCAGAGCAATACAAATGTCAAAGCGGTCACATAATAGAAATTGGCATTTATATATTGAATTAGCAAAAGTAATATTAGTTAGTTTGTTTGTTTTCTTTTTTTAAGTTTGTATTTTGTTATCAAAATGTGTTTTTATGATACGAGCGTTCACCTCTATGGTGAGTTGGATATATCCATGTTGTCCGACTTCTCAACGCTGACCGATTTGCGGGCGCTCTTCGCCTCGGCATCCTCCGCGATGACCTTCAGCTTGCGTGTGTCCGGTGTCCGTGATCGTCGTCGGGAGGATGAGGGTGCCGTAGACTTGGTAGAAATTGTGGCTACATCTTTGCTTCGACTGGATCGCGACTTGCTCGGAACGGGCGGCGGCGATGGGGAGCTGCGTTTGCTGCGCGAGCGTGGCGAACGGGCGCGATGTGACTTCTTGCTGCGCTCGCGAGATCTGGAGCGTTTGCCGTTGCCACTGCTGATGGGGATGCCAGCAATGACGCTGCTGCCACCGATTACTCCACCTCCGGCTGCTCCATGCGAGCGTGAGCGACGTGTGCGTGATGTGCTGCGGCGATGGCGAGACCTGGATCGCTTGCCGCGCGACCTCGATGTACGCGAGTGTTTGCCACCACGCGAGCGTGAGCGGCGCGAACGTGAGCTGCTGCGACGGTGGCGCGAGCGTGAGCGTTTGCTGCGCGACCGTGATGAGTGTTTGCCATGAGAGCGTGAGCGCCGGGACCTGGATACGCTGCGTCGCTCGCGTGTGCCCGAGCGTCGTCGGCGACGTGAGCTTGAGCGGTGAGAACGGGATCGACTGGTGGTGTGCCGTTCGCGGGAACGTGAGTGTGAGCGAGAACGTCGCCGCTTGTCCTTGGCCAGCATCCCAATGACCGGATCTATGGCGGCCGATATCATGCTCTGTGCTTCCTTCACAATCGTCATAGCCTCCTCGATCTCGGCCTGGGCTGCCTCATTGGACTTAGCCTCGGGCTTCGTAATGGAGTAGGTGGAGTGATAGACACTCAAATGCCCCCCCTTGAACTCCTGGCCCTGCAGGCGCAGCGCATGTATGACGCTTGTCTGCTCGCAAAACTCAATCATACAGTATGTCTTGTTATCCTTTTCAGCCCAACGCGCATATTTGACCTCGCCGGCGCGTTGGAAGCACTCCATTAGATCGTCCAGACGCCACTCGTTTCGCACGTCGCACACAATGATGGTGCGACGGATTTCTTCAATCTTGCGAGCATCGTAGAAGGAGGGCAGCGCTGGATATTCGGGCAGGTTGAACTCGACCAGCTTTGGATCGTACGTCTTAATGACCTGCTGCGGCAACTGGCCCTCAATCCGATTGATTACCTCCGGCGGCAGCTTAGAGTCCGGCTTCTGCAAGCCTGGAACAATTGTGCCATTCTTAAGCATTTCCAGGGCACGATACTCCTCGGGTATGGCCAGCACCGGGATGACAATAAGAGCCCGGTCAATGAAGACGGTATTGGTCAAATGCTGGGCAACTGGCACACTGCCCGTCTCGGTGTATTTGACATAGCAGATTCGCGACTGTACTGGGCAGGAGACATCCCGGATGGTGGGGTACAGTCGAATCTCCTCGATTTTGCCAATGTTGCCGAACAACGTTTGCATCTGATCCTTGGTGGCCTGCGGCGCAATATTGGTCACCTGTATAACACGCGGTGTGTTGCCGCCAGCCATGTTCGATGGGTCACTGTAGTTAACAAACTTTGGGAAATTTGCTTTAGTTTTAAGCAGAAAATAAATATTCAATTAACCTCTCTCACACAAGTGGAAAAAATTCTACAAGGGCTGCAAACGGCGTCGCGAAAATCTCGATTGGCCCACAGGGCTAACGCATCGATAACAGTTTGGCGTCGCGAACGCACATCGTTATCGATTGCGATTGGCATTGGTGTGCAACTGCGAGTGCTGGACTATTTGTGTGAATTGTGAATGCAAAAGTTGTTGGAAAATTTTTTACAGTAGATGTTAAATTGTACACCAATTGCAATTATTATTTCTAAATAAAACGTCAACTATTGTTAACATTTGGCTCGCCTCAGACATGTCGGAAAGCCAAGCGCCATCTGTCTCTAAATCTAGTTTGAATGATTTACGACAGTTCCGCATAAATAAGAATGCAGCTGCCGCTGCTGCCAGTCCAGGTCGAACTGGTAGGCATTGTGTTTATTGTTCGGTACCCAAAATGTAAATATGTTGAATTTCAGAGCGTGTGCCTGGCAAAAAACGCATCCAGGTGATGGCGGACAGTGATAGCGACAGCGCCGACTGTCAAACGCCAAAAAAGCCCAAACTAGTGCTGACCGTCAAGGAAAAAGAAGAACGCTATATGGCAGCCGCAAAAATAATGCCAAACTACGATACAATGGTAAGTCGTCGACCATCGGCTATGGTTTTTCTTCTTTTTCTTTTATGCTTGGTGCGGGGGGCAAAGCGCGCGCGTCACATACATGTGTTCGGAATATGGCGATTCGGGCCCGGCATTCCGAACAGCTGTTACAACAGTGGCGTCGCCTGACGGGGTAGCTAAGCAATTGATAGGTCAGGATTTTGAGAATGGCAAAAATTATTTTCAGTTGAAAAACAGCTGCTAATTATTTTTAAGAAAATTTTTTATTTTAATACGATTGCATATTATAATACATTTAAGTTTATTACAATTTCTTGAGATTCAGTAGGTTTATACATAGATATTTGTTCAGTCCTTGTTAGATTTGACTAAAAAGTTAATTCACATTTTAGGCAATTCAAGATTCGCTGGCACGATCCAATTGGGATGTGGGAACGGCCATACGTTATTTGAAGGAACACTGTAAACCTAAAGCACACAATGGTCCGCTGGATAAGCCTAAGCTGAAGCCCAGCTCGAATGGCAGTGGTGCCAGGTCACATGGCAAGTCGAGCGGCAACTACTCGGACTACGACAACTCCGATGACGACGATGTCAAGCAGTCCAAGGATCAGGTGTACGACAGCGATGACAGTGATACCGAAATGTCCACCAAAATGACCGGGCAGCGCAAAAAAGTATTCCAATTCATGAACACTGCCAGCCTTCTGGAGCTGCAATCGGTGAAGACGCTGTCGGAGAAGAAGGCGGCGATACTTATAGAGATACGGCCATTCAATGACTGGTCGGACTTGAGACAGAAACTGGAGGCTAGTCGTCTATCGGCGGATCTACTTAACTACGCACAGGATCTGATCAATAAGCAGAATACCGTTGCCACCATACTAAGTAAATGCAACGGCATGGTGCAGCGCCTGGAAACGGCAATAGCTAATGGATCTGGCCTTGTGGAGCAGCCACAGATTCTTAACAGCAAGTGGGTGTCTATTGTAGTTACATATCTTTTACTCAATCCTTAACTGTATTTAATATATATTCAGACAGCTTGATGAGTCCAAATGTCTGCCTGTCTGTTTCTATGCATTAATCGTTTCTTAAATGTATTTCAGTTTGCAGTTGGCAGATTACCAGGTAATAGGCCTTAATTGGCTGACAATAATGCATAAGCAGGAAATGAATGGCATTTTGGCGGACGAAATGGGTCTGGGCAAGACCATACAGGTGATAGCATTTCTGGCATATCTCAAGGAGAACGGCCTCAGCAAGGGAGCTCACCTTATAGTTGTGCCTTCGTCGACGCTGGACAATTGGGAGGCTGAAATTTCCAAATGGTGTCCCAGTCTCATAGTGGAAAAATATCACGGCTCGCAGGACGAGCGACGAAGAATGCGCGTTCGTTTCGCCAAGGATGGCTTTACCGGCTTTGATGTTCTGCTTACCACGTAAATGATTTTAGATCGAAATTGTATTATGCTGTTGCTGAATCTGTAATATTTCCAGATACCATATAGTTGGCTCCACTCCCGAGGAGCGAAAGATGTTCCGCGTTTGCAAGCTGCATTATGTCATCTTCGATGAGGCTCACATGCTGAAGAACATGACGACCCAACGCTACGTCAATCTGATCACAATTAATGCAGAGATGCGTATTTTGCTCACGGGCACACCCCTGCAGAACAATCTGCTCGAGTTGATCTCGCTTCTGTGCTTCGTTATGCCCAAATTCTTTGCCAAGAGCATTGAGGACATCAAGAGTTTGTTTGTCAAAGTGCGTTTCAAATTAAATAACATTAACAGTCGGACAATTTTAAAATTTGATTTGTATTTGCAGAAAAATAAAACCGATGGGGATCAGGAGGAAGTTTCACAATTCCAAGAGACGCAAGTGCAACGCGCCAAGCGTATTATGAAACCTTTTGTGCTGAGGCGTCTCAAAAAGGATGTGCTAAAGAATTTGCCCACTAAGCACAGTTGTGTGGTAAGTGAAAAGACAAAAGAAGAACGTTCACGCTTGTCATTGATTAATGAAGCTATTGAAATTAGATCACGTTATGTTTCTATTGATTGGAAAACTTATTTTTATGTTAGGAAAAAGTTTCAATGAGCGCTTCCCAAAAGCAATACTATAAAGAGCTGGTCGAATATTATTCTAACAACAAGGGCGTGATCTGTGGCAGCAGCGATCGTGCTGGCGTGGCAATTATGATGGAAATGCGACGCATGGCCAATCATCCGTTGCTAATGCGTCACTATTTCACAGACGAGCAATTGCGTGGCTTTGCCAAACGCCTGGCTCGCGTCAGTTCCTACAAGAAAACCAATGAACAATACATATTCGAGGAGTTGGCAATTATGTCAGATTTTCAGGTCTATCAGCTGTGCAACAAATACGTAAGTCATTGAAATACATTAATAATAGTTTAAAGACTAAAATTTGTACATCTTTTTAGGATCTGTATGATATAAAGATTCCCGACAACTTAATCTGTGACTCGGGTAAATTCCGGTATCTGGACGAGCTGCTGCCCAAACTGAAGGCCGAGGGACATCGGGTGCTGCTGTTTAGCCAGTTTACCATGATGCTGGACGTTGTGGAGGAATATCTGAAAATACGAAAGCATGGATTTTGCCGCTTGGACGGCGCAACAGCTGTCAAAGAACGACAGGATCTGATCACAGACTTCAATGTCGATGACAATATATTTGTGTTTCTGTTGTCAACAAAAGCCGGAGGCGTGGGCATAAATTTGACCGCAGCGGATACCTGCATCATTCACGACATTGACTTCAATCCCTACAACGATAAGCAGGCTGAGGACCGCTGCCATCGCATGGGGCAGAGTCGCCCAGTCACTATATATCGTTTGATATCAGAAAGTACCATTGAGGAGGGCATTTTGATGGCTGCCGAAGAGAAGCTAAAACTAGAAAAGGATATTACGTCAACCGAAAAAGGCGAAGTGCATGAACAGCGTTGCGTAGTGAAATTGTTAACCATGGCCTTGGGCCTGGACAAGGATGAAGAGGAGCAACTCAACAACTCATTGAATAACTCCTTGGGAGCGTCAAAAAATTAGTTTATTTATATAGCCGCTAAAGGGACTCACTTTCCATTTTTCAACAACATTGTTTTTTATAGGGTATCATTTAAATTTGTTTTCAAATGTATACTTAAATTATTTACGAGCGTTTATATCATAGCTCATATCATTTTCGTCTATTTATAAGAATAAATATTGTATTAAATTATATATTATAATATATGGATATTAAGTTCAGCTTTGATCTTCTCGAAGGAATACTTCAGGAACTGTTAAAGGTTATGTGAAGTGCATTTTCTTTTTAATCAAATGAATATCATTTTGTAATAAAATGACAACTACAACTAATATTTCATCAAAAAGATAAGGTAAGCATATAACTAATTCAACTTGAATTCTACATTATTTAAAAAATGTATTCAAGCTTAAGATAAAAGTAATTGAATTATTTATTAGTTCCATTTTTAAATAGTGGAGTTTTTTTATGTCTATGAAAATATACTCCAAAAACAACATTTTAATCTATAATATAATATGTTTATTTTTAAATTGTTTTCTTTTGAACATTGTATTTGTTCCATTTCTGAATAAGTCAATTTTATTTGCTGCATGGACCATGAAATTTTAAATCGATCTATGGAGGAAGTCAATTTTATCTCATTTACTAAATGTTGGAGTTCTAGCTGAAGTGAAACTAAGATAAAATTCCGTTTTGCCAAGCCCCCAATGGACGAAGCTATATAAGCTTTACATTTTGTATCTGGCAGAGGTATGCACGAATATATATTTGAAGATTCACTCAAGTATATTTTGAAAAGATCTCTAGCTTCAATTGTTGCAAAATGGCACGAAACCAATATAATCTTTTCCCTTCGAAAACGAGTATAAAAAATGAATTTTACTTACAACTTTTAAGTATTTCTGCCTATAAGCTATATACAAAATATAAATAATACTATATGAATATAATGGCCTACTTTTATACTATATAAGACTACTTTTATTGAGGCATACCAAGCGCTTTCAAGAATCAAATAATTATTTAACAATTATTAAAAACTTTTAAATCATTAAGTTAAACTAATCAAAAGGCACTCGGCAACCCTTAAGCGAGAGAGCAGCACTCGCGATCGCTCTCAATCCACTCTCTTTAAGCAAGATCACATGCAGGCCGACTCTCTCTCTCTCTCTCTCTGGGTTGAGTTTTGAAGAGCTTTTCGTTGTGGCGGCGATTCATCAGAGTTTAGTCTTTAACTGATCGCTCGCGCCGATGATTTAATTTTTAAGTTTAAACGCTGATTTTGTAGCACAGAGAACAAACCCTGCGTCAAGTGTAGCAAACCGAACGATACTCACATTACCTACCATATATACATCTCGACAATGTGCGAATCTGAAGCTTAAAAACAAAATTCAAACAAATAAATAACGAACAAAATTAGCAATATTAAATGCAGTGAAAATCGAAAGTTCTATGTGATTAAGAAACATATATATATATATATATATATATATATATGTATATATAAATATATGTGCATACATATGTATGTATTTGGATGAGAATGTGCAGCAGAGTTTGTAAATTTCTATTCTATTCTATTCTAACGACTCGCTTTGCTATTATGTGATTCATATTGTGTACACACATAAGTTTTCTTTGGGCCGAATTATATTTATAAATAGCAGAGCGCTCGAGCCAAACGGAAATCATATTGGTCCAAATACAAATATTTAGTCACACAATTTCGAATAAATAATATCAATATATTCGAATAAAGTAATATATGCCGTTAGCCCAACAACAGACGACGTCATATCGCCAATGTCTAGCGGAAACGGAAGAATATAGTAGACGCAGCTACGCTGCATATATAGAGAGTATACATACATATTGCATGCATATATACATATGTACATATATATTTGGGTATGCGGCACATGTGAATAATTCGCAAATATAAATTAGATATATACAACGCAGAAGTTGTTGAAAAAAACAAATGCGCGTGCAAAAGAGCAAACATAAAAATAAATTAATATCTATGCTTATTTCATATGCCAGGCCTTATACACAACGCCTCTTTGTCAGTGTGCGTGTGTGTGCGTGTGTGTGTGTCTGACTAATAGCCAAGAGAACTAGCGAGCGATCTAAAAAAATAAACGAAAAAACATATAAACGAAAATTACGCGAACAAACCCAAAATATAAAAAAAGAGAAGAGCAACTACAACAACAATTGACAACGAGCTAAGGACAAGCGCAAAGCAACAAACCAAAAATAGACAGCACAAAGCAGAAAGCAGAAGGCGCAGCTAACGACGACGACGACGTCAGCGTCAGCGTCAACGGTGCGTATACTTAACCAGCAGCCGCCGCTCTGCCACTCCCACCCCCACCCCCCGCTCATTGACTCATCCAACCCGTAAACAGCTGCTCGCGAAACACTAACAAAAAAAAGCAGAAAAAAACAGCAGCAGCAACTGTAAAGAATAACAAGACACAATCATCAATTGTTTCTGCGCCGCTGTATCTGATCCAATGCATGTGTGAGTGTATCTGTGTGTATATATGTATGTATGTGCGTGTGTGTGTGTGTGTGTGAAGTGCGACGATCCAAAAACTTAAGCGCAGCACTCACTTACTCATAGTTGTCTATAAGGCATTCATATTGCCTGACTGCGAATTATAATTAA
Organism: Drosophila gaucha; assembly: GCA_035045545.1. Taxonomy (NCBI): domain Eukaryota; kingdom Metazoa; phylum Arthropoda; class Insecta; order Diptera; family Drosophilidae; genus Drosophila; species Drosophila gaucha. The sequence goes on from JAWNOY010000099.1 coordinate 6,374,466, forward strand.
ATATAAAAAACAAAAAGAATTTGTTGTTTAATTTTGTTTTGGAATATTATTGTTAGCGTATGTTATGTGCCGAGCATAATTAAACGACACACGAAGAGCGTATCTATAAAGTTAATGAATATAAAAGATATATCTATACGAAACCCAACGACGACGACGCCAAACTCAAAACGACAATTTGTAATCTAAAGAACTTGCGAGAGAGCGAGAGAGAGAGAGATACCGAAATAGACGCAAAGGAAAGAGTGTGCGAGAAGGCAGATAAACAAAAAAGCTGAACGAACAGCAACGAAACCCAACAAAATATTGGATCAATTTTATATTGCATTAAAAGGTAAGCATAATACTAGATACTAGAGACCTATCATTTAGATTAGAAATTGAGGATATTTGGGTCCTTGTCAAACTTTACAGATAGTTAGGAAATACATTTGTTAATGGAGAGATCTGAAAATGAACGAAAAACTAAACCTGACGATGAAAGTTAAACAGAATCTGATCACAGCTAAAAGCCTTACAAATAGCGAACTGAAATTTACAATTTATATTAGAATCAAAAAAGATGACAGAAAATACTAATACTTGAAGAATAGAAATATTCTCTTTCAGAAAATAAATAGTTATTTCTAGTTTTGATAAGACAGTTACTAATTTTAATGGAATATCAGGTGAACTATATCCAAACTATTTGCAAACAGTTTAAAAAAAGTAATTTTTTAATAACTGTAACCCTAAAATATTTAGGTATCTCTAAAATTTTGATAAGACAGTCCCGAATTTAAGTGGAATATCAACTGCAGAAGCTTTCAAAATATAAAACTTTTTGCAACAGTTTGAGGAGAGATTAATATTAAATATAATTCACTTATAAAAATATTTTTTTATTGTTTATCATGAAGAAACCTTTGTGGTTTCTCATTTATACAATCAACGAATCATCAACTTCAAGCTGTATTATATATATTTTTAAATTTATATTTATATTTTATTATATTTATTTATTTAAATTTAATTCCACTATATATTTAAAATAAATATTTAAGGGGTTTTTCAAACTAATATTTATGTCATTATTAACGAAAGTATATTGAATATATAATTTTTCTCAAAGTTTATTATCTTAAGCTTAAACATAAATATCTTTAACTTATTTTATTTAAATCGTAAAATTTTAACATTTTTTAGTGCACTAATTTAAAGCTGTTTTTAAATAGATTTTGTTTGTTTTACGAATCATTTTTCTCTAATATTTAGACTGTTTGTTTAACTAGCTGCCATAGCGGGGATTTGTTTATTAGAGTATGTGCATTTCGGCAGTTCGCCAATAGCTTAAAAATACACTCACAACACACAAACACACACACACACACACCGTCTTCTATATGGGTACTTTAAAGAGCTGAAAAATTAGACAAAATTGCTCAAAGCTGATGTCATTCGATTGAAGTGCGCTCCCCGTTCGCGGTCTTGAAACCAGATGCACTCCTACGCGCAGCCGCAGAGCCGGTTAACAGACTGTGGATGTACCTCTGAAGTACGTAAATACATATATACATAACTATATATGTGTATATGTGGATGAGTGTATGTATATAGTCCATCGATCGATCAAGAGCGCAAATAGTTTTAGCTTTTTTCTTTCTGCAGTCACCTAAACGATTGTCCAAGATATGTCAGACGCAGTCTTTGCTTAAAAACTTGATTGTTTTTTTTTCACTTATTTATTTATTATAATATTTATGGAGAATGAATCAGACTTAAGCTGTCAGCTTAACTGATTGAGAATCTATATAAATAGAACTGTTTGTCCTAACTGACTGACTGATAGATTGCTGATCAAAATATATACCATATGTACTTACATATATGATGTAGTTTAAGCTGCTCGGATGAGGCTTACGTAAAATGCATCTAAAACCTTTAATTTCCAAAGATATTCAATATTTCACATTTGTGGCTTTACTTCGATGAAAGTCAAAAATTATATGAAAGAATTTACAAATTATTTTTGAAGCCTTACTTAAAAATTTTTATAATATGTTTCAGCTATTTTTTTAAGTTATGAAAAAAGTGTGGAAAAAGATGGAAAACGAAAACTTTTTTATTTAACAATCGACTAACCTTATATTTTCTTAAATATATTAAAAATATTGAAATTAAGGTAAAAACTCTAAAATCTTAGGGAACATAATCCCAGGCTCAGCTTGGTATATATATACGAGTATATATGTAGATATATCTAAATCTTCTCCTTTTTATTTCAGACCACGCTAATACTTACAAAAGGAATGAATACTACTTGTCTTAAACATAAGACTACGAAAGGAAATTAAGCCTCGATAATTGTATTAAAAACATAAAAGTTTAAACAAAACAAAACAAAAAAAAAAGAAGAAATAAAAAACAAGAATTGTGATATGTACAACTTTACTCAAATATTGAAAAAACATATATAGACGTTTATTTCAAGGATTCCGATCGTTTAAGAGACGGACACGCGAATAAATCAAGTTTTTCAAAACATAAACAAGATATAAAGAATAAAAACCAAAGATTAGGGTTTTCAATTAGTTTAACGCATAAGAAGAAGAAGAAGCAGCAACAGAAACAGAAGCAACAATGGCTGAGAAAGTGGAAATCTCACCAGCACAATTTAATAATAATCAACAACAACAGAATGATGCTCGAAAGGTGCGCAAGTCGCCCGATTTTCAGCCCATGATACCAGGTGTCATATCCAGAGAGCGCAGCTTTGTGCGCACCTCAAACCAACAGGTTGGTATCATGACACCTATAATATATTTATACAGCTGCATTGTAAGCTCATCTGTTTGCAGAACATAAACAAAAGGCGCAGTCTGGCGTTCAACGTGCCTGGAAATCAGCCGGGACAGATGCGTGGCAAGCCCGCAATGGATATATACAGACCACCAAGTAAGTGATATAGATATACATAGATATAGTATTATCATCTATACCGCTTTTAAGCTTTGCTTGGATTCTACTAAATCTGATTACAATTCGATCTATTTTAGTTTGTTAAAATAAAACGTGACATTTTTTTGCATTGGCTTGTTATTCATTATTTATTGCTCATTATTCATTGTTTATTTTTATTTTTTTATTTAACTAATTTTTAGTTTTTAATCCAATTTTTAATATTTTTTTTTTAAATTTTTTTTATTGTTTTTTTTTTATATATCACCACTTACTACTCATTATTAGCTATTCATTTTTCATTCTTCATAATTAATTATTCATTATTCATTACTCATTATTTATTTTTATTTGTATTTTTAATTTTTTTTATTATATATTGAATATTATTTTTAATTTATTAGTCATTATTCATTATTCATTCTCTATTCATTATTTATTTTTATTTTTATATTTATTTTTATTTTTAATTATTTATTTATTGTATATTATTCATTATTTCAATTATTACTCATCATTCACTATTAATTATTCATTATACATTATTCATTATTCATTCTACATTATTTATTATTAATTATAAATTATTCATTATACATTATTCATTGTATATTTTTATTTTTAATTTTTTATTTATTATATATTACTAATTATTCACTGTTCATTATTTATTATATATTATTCTTTATTTTTTAATCATTACTCATTATGCACTATTCATTATTCAATATTTATTATTCAGTATCCATTATTAATTTTTTATTATTCGTTATTCATTATACATTATTCATTATTTATTTTTTATTTCTTATTTATTATATATTAATCATTATCTATCATTCATTACTCATTATTCACTATTCATTATTTATTCTTAATTATTCATTTTTTACTTTTATTTTTATAATTATAATTATTTTTTATTTTTAATTTTTAATTTATTGTCTATTAATCACTATTTCTCATTCATTACTCATAATTCACTATTCATTACTCACAATTAATTTTTATTTATTCTTTTTCCTTTTTCATTTTCATTCTTTATTCTTCATTATTAATTATTTATTATTTACTTCTTTTTCATTTTTTTATTTTTCTCGAAAAAGTTAATTTCAATTTATGCATTTGTTAAAAAAGATTTATGATATGAAAATGAATTTCGTCCAAAACTATATGGTTAATATGTGTGCTAAATTATATTTTCGCAATTTTACTGAATCTCAATTTAAAAATTTGAAAACCCCGCCAAATTTTTTTTTGAATAGTGTTGATAAACGCTAAACTTTAAAATGTATGTCACATGCAATACTCAGCAGAGTGTGAAACCCTTACTTCAACCAAATATTTTAAAAAGATGTTAGCTTCAAATTGATATGTACTTTTAAAGAATTTTAAGAATGATTTTCTAAGTTAGCTAAACTCTGCTGAATAATACTTTCTAAATGCTTCAAAGGCAGCTGCTTTAACGCCAGCTCTGCGCATTCCACTCAAACCAAATGCCATTATTACAATATTTATTTGTCAATGTTTTCTCTCTTCTTCTTTTCATATATGTCTATCTCATAATGAAATCTACCCCCTCTCCCAAAAAAACAAACAAATATCATCACATACATACCTGTACTTCCATATGTAAATTCACCTGTGCATATCAATTAAACATTGTCAGATGTGCGCGGCTCTGAATTAGCCGGCGATGGTGGTGCCAGTGGTGCCAATGGTGGTGGTGGTGGTGGTGTGGGCGTCTCGAACAAACTGAACATAAATGCCCAGGAGTTCACAATGACGACGCCACCGGCTGAGGCACTTAACAGTAATCGGTAACGCCAACACAATTTTAATGCCAAGCTTTACCCCTCTTGCCATCTTCTTGCAGAGCTAAACCACAATCTACAACATTCTTCCAGTTCGTCCCTCATCTTTCCCATGGCTGGCGGACCGAGTCTCCTGCAACAGCAGCAGCAGCAACAATATGTGGCAGCTGCATCCAATGCGATCCTCAACAGACGCCAGGCGGGCCTCTCCCTGGGTAGCATGCCCGCCATGAACAGCCTCAAGGGTGGCCATCATCGTTCCATCTTGGTAACGCATCCCATCAGCCCAATGGGCGGACAGATACCGCTCATGAATTCACCATCCAGCGGCAACATACTGCATGTAAATATGCTTTTTGAAATATATTTAAGTTTTAATTAATCAACTAATTTATCCTCTCGTTGCAGTCGACAAATCGAGTAAAGTTCGCGCCGGAGACCAGAGGTCAGAAGTCGGCGCACCACAATCAGTACTACAACAACGGTCATCAGCCATATCAAGTGAATGGTATCGATCCTTACCTAAATGGAACCGCACTGCAGCGCTCCAAGTCGCTGTCATCGGCTGATGCCCTGACACGGGGTCTGGCCGGATTGGGCCTGGGCCTGAGTAACGAGGTGGCCGACATTGGACAGTTTCCGCCAGAGATACAGCAACTGATCGAAACGGCCTTGGAGGATCCCAATAAATTGAATTCGCGCTGCCTCATGGAGCTGACCTCGCAGTTTATCAAACGCGCCGTGGAGAGTCGACGATTCGCTTTGCCCATTTCGCGACTCTGCTTGAATATTATCGCAAAGGAGCAGAAGGAGACATTCTTGGAGGCTCTGCTCAATACGTGCCGACAGTGGTATCAAGAGCGCGAGAAGGTAAGGAAGTCTACTCCAACTCCAGAAAAAAAACTTACTTCATTTACTCTGATTTTTCCAACAGCTGCTGTTTGCCATTCAGGGCATGAAGTCGCCATCGCGGGTTCGTTTTACGGCTTTCATGGCATTTCTTACGGAAATGTTTTGCCAGCTGAAACGCCGCCAGATCCAGCTGCGCACCCACAGCGAGGGCACGCCGCCACCTTTGGTGCTGCTCAGCTTGCTCTCTAAGTGCTGTGAGGATTGTGTGCGTCCTCCTGTGCGTTCATTGTCTGAGGTAAGCAGAAGAGCTATTCACAATAAGTTCAATTGAACGGGTCGTTAAAATGAATATTGAGCTGAACTTATCCTGTGATCAGTGCACGATTCAGTTCAGTCGGTATTGTTCACGAACAATTTTATGTTCAATTGAGTTCTTTTGAATATCTGTAGTGCAACGTATATGAACTACTGAATAACTGAAGTAGTGAATTAAATGAGCGATTGAGTTCAATAGAGTTCTTTTGAATAACTGAACTAGTGAATTGAATTACCGATTGAGTTCAATTGAGTTCTTTTGAATATCTGTAGTGCAACGTATATGAACTACTGAATAACTGAACTAGTGAATTAATCAACTATAAAACTTTTCTATTGCAGATTGAGTCCCTGTTCTATGTGCTGACCTGCATTGGCCAGGACATGGAGCAGCAGCTGCCACAGCAGTTGGAGCAACTGATGTCCGTGGTGCGGGATGCGTTCCTAAATGCCGGTGACGCTGCGGCCGCCATACGACGCACACTGCTGCAGCTGATCGAGCTGAAGGCTTCGCACTGGCAGCTGCCCGGAAATTCGGTGCTCTACTACACCCACACAAACAATTAGCCGGGCGGACGGAGAATCGGGCGCAATTTGCAGTTGCAATAAGTCACCAGACATCATTATTGTGGTCGAATTGCATTTAGGCCCAGTCCTCGTGCAACACGCAACTATTTATCGTACTCCCATAGTACAGCATAGTCCATAAGCAATATTTATTTTTGGAACCGTAGCTAGATCACTAACCCAGGCATTATAATTACATAATACACGCACATTTACCAGCTCAACAGTTACCCCAGCAACCAGCAACCGGAAACCTGAAATAAAAACGGAAACAGGGGAAGCAGCTCATTTAACCCACAAGCCATCCTCCCCCTTCCCGTTCCCATCCCATGCCAACCCTCTGGTAGAATACTTCATTCTGCTTATAAAAGGCTCAATTTATACTATGTGAATCCATATTATTTATGTGTAATAAAAACTACGCTAGTCAAAAAAATTTAAATAGTTTTTATATATCTATATATCTGATCCATAACTATGGATTTAATTAAAAACTGGAAACCATCTTCATTGATATGCGAATGATCTATTCAAAGGCTTCAATATTTTGTAAAATTGATATAATAATATCATACATAATATATTTATGTACATATATATATTTTTATAGAACTTAGTAAGCTCCACGCACTAGTTAAAAACTATCAAATTCCTTCTTTGGGATAAGATTCCTTCGTTCCAGGTTGGTAAAGTACATCGAAAATGACTGTAGACAGATTTAAACATTCTGTAAATATAAAATTATATTATTTTAGGTATAAAAGATTTTCAGTTCTAATATAAACCTTTAATTCGAGGGGCCACTTTGACAGTTGCGCAGCAGTTCTGTCCAACAGTTGCTTATCTATACAGACCTAGGTCTAGGTCGTCATCTATCTCATCCCAAAAACATTCCAAGAGGGAATCGTCGTCGTCGTAGGACAGCGCTTCCAACCCTCGTGTTAGTATAGATGTATCGGAAATATATCCATCCAATTCGGTTTCAGAACATTCGATCTTCGAGCTAATCTGCTGCTCGATAGGATTCTGGACAGCGGCCATTGCATTAGTTGCATCCGACTTATAGACCTTGATTGTCACTGAACTGAAGCCGAAATTGACTTCTCCCTTGGCAGCCTCTAAAGGAGCTAGTGATTCCTTGTTTAGCACCAGCACCGCCTGATTTGTGGGTCCTGGCTGCTGGGTCTCCACCTTGACCACTCTCCAGTCGTGAGTTGGTAGCTGCGGATTGCACATCTGCAGCATTTTCAGAATGCGTTCGGGTTCCTTGATCGTGGCGGGTATCCAGACGCGAGCACGTGGTCTACTGGGCACCTCGCTCCAATCGACGGCAATCAGCTTTGCGCCAGGGTAGACTTCACCCACTTTTGCCACCGCTTTCTTATACATTTCCACACTGCGCTGACTATCGCAAGCAATGATTTTCACATTGCCCTGATACCAACCTACATCCTTGCAGCTGGGCGGCGGACCCGACTCTGTGGCGAGCAGCTCGAAGCAGCGATCAGCCAAGGCGGCTTCTATCCATTTCCAGTGTCTGCGCGGAATTCTGCCTTCGTCGTTGCCCTGGTCCAATACTCCGATTAGTATTTTATCCTTCGCGATCTGTGCAAAAGACCTGGCTGGCAGCACCTTGCCATGCTTTGCAGCAGGTCCTGACTGCTCTTGCAGGTGCTGCCGCTTTGTCTTGTGTGCTTCCTGCCCGAAATTCGGAAACACACTCTTCGCCCATTCGACTTTCTTCAGCCAGGCAGCCGATGGATTAATTATGTTCGTAGATTTCTGATGTTTGAGTATGCTGCCAGCTTTTCTTTTCTCTACATAGCTAAACTTTATGGACTGTTCGGCATTTGCCGGCAATCTCTGCAGCTCATTCAGTCCTGGAGTCCCAGAATCCACAGCTAATTTAATGGTAGGTAAGTTCTCATTCGCATTTTGTTCAATGTCGGATTCCATATTATTTTTTAAACTTTTTAGTTTCTTTAAGACTTCTGTGGTTGAAATGTGCAAACAAACTGATCTGCGTAGTTGAAAACGTAAATTTGTTTATTTTATAAAGTTGCTGAGTGCGCAGATCACATTTCAGATTATGCGACGCAGACGCAAAACCAATCTCATAAATTAAGTGTTGTACTCATGCGCACAAAGGGGAATATATATATTTATGCATATATGTACATATACACAAATATAAAAAATTCGATTCTACTTAATACATATTTTTAACAAAGAATAAAAAAAGATAAAATAGCTTTCAATGATTCCTTTAACAAATTCTTTTTATTGAATCCACATTACATTTCAGCCAAACAAATAACTTAAATATAATAAAGGCTAATTTTTCGAAATAAGTTATAATAACCGTTAAAACAAGTAGTACAAAAGTAACGAGTCAACTTAACTGCCATTATTTAACTACATTAATCGAAAGGAAACCAACGAGTAAGCATCGATATAGTTCCGAAAATGATATATCGATTAATTGCAACACTGTCTATGTGTTCGCGGTGACTGCGACTGAAAATTCTCGTTCATTTGGTTTTTGTCTTCAGTGAAGACAATTCGCCCCATAAATACAACTACAAGTAAGTTGATTTTAAAAAGTAAAAATATATATTTTAAATATATTTTTGTTACTAGTTGCAAATAAATAGTTAATTTTTTGTGGCTTTGCACAAATTTTTCACATATTTATTATTCCTAAAATGTGAAAAAGTAAATAATTTTACTTGAAGCATGCATTACCACGTGTCTCAAAATGGCGACGGTGCAAACGCATTTCTTGAAGTGAAAATATTTAAAAGTGCTTAAATGATGATTATATCAATTACCTTTTGCGGTTTCCACCAGAAAGCGTTGATTCGCTTAAAGATGGCCTTAGGTGTCTGACTCAACCACTCTAAATTAAAAACAATATCGATTTTATGTGCTGGCCGTGCTTAACCTAAAAATTTCTTACAATTACAGAATGGCGGACGCAGCTCCAGCCCGTGGTGGATTCCGAGGTGGATTTGGCTCTCGCGGTGGTCGTGGTGGACGTGGTCGTGGCCGTGGACGCGGCGCACGCGGCCGTGGTGGCAAGGAAGACTCCAAGGAGTGGGTTCCAGTGACTAAGCTAGGTCGTCTGGTGCGCGAGGGCAAGATCAAGTCTTTGGAGGAGATCTACCTGTACTCGCTCCCCATTAAAGAGTTCGAGATCATCGATTTCTTCTTGGGCTCATCTCTGCGCGACGAGGTCCTCAAGATCATGCCCGTCCAGAAGCAGACGCGTGCTGGTCAGCGCACCCGTTTCAAGGCCTTCGTTGCCATTGGCGACAACAACGGCCACATCGGTCTGGGTGTTAAGTGCAGCAAGGAAGTCGCAACCGCTATCCGTGGCGCCATCATCCTTGCCAAGCTCTCCGTTGTGCCCGTTCGTCGTGGCTACTGGGGCAACAAGATCGGCAAGCCCCATACCGTGCCCTGCAAGGTTACCGGCAAGTGCGGCTCCGTCTCGGTGCGTTTGATCCCAGCACCCCGTGGTACCGGCATCGTTTCGGCTCCCGTTCCCAAGAAGCTGTTGACCATGGCTGGCATTGAGGATTGCTACACCTCTGCCCGTGGCTCCACTGGTACTCTGGGCAACTTCGCCAAGGCTACCTATGCTGCCATTGCCAAGACATACGCCTACCTGACTCCAGACTTGTGGAAGGAAATGCCTCTGGGATCCACTCCCTACCAGGCATACTCCGACTTCCTGTCTAAGCCAACGGCTCGCCTGCACGCCGATGCCTAAGATCATTGCGAACCATAGTTTTTGAATAAACGAAAACACTCACTATTAAACTATTTACATTTTATTGCGTTTGTGGGTTACAATCAGTGTTGCCAACTTTTGTTGAGCAAAAAAGCTAGATCAAGGAAAAAGGACCCAAAAGAAAGCGAAGTTTACGGAAGAAAATGCTGGGAAAAAAGCTGAATTTTCGAAGCAAATTTTGTATGATTTGTAGGAAAATTTATTGGATTCCAGAATTTTTCTGCAAAATTTTTGTTGATAAGCAAAAGTAAAAAAAATATAAAAAGGTCTTACTTGAGAAAGACCTTGATTCCTTTCTAGGACTATAACCACAAAAAATTTAACTGCAATTTTCACCTTTTTGTATTCAATTTTATAAGAAATCTTGCAAATATTAAGTCAAATTAAAAACAACTAAATCGGCTTTTTAAAACGCTACCCGCTGTTTAGGAATTTTTCCCGCAATTGGACTTTTAAAAAAGCCAGATTTGACGGGAAAAAAGCTGATTTGGCAACAGTGGTTACAATACAGATGCCAGATTTTAATTGGGCTTATTTGATATAGGTGAAGCTTCTTAACGAACAGAAGACATCAGATATTTTTGAGTTCAGAATATTTTCATCAATCAATTCCTTGCGTATGACAGCTGCAGTAGTTTTTCATAAACATTCATACAATAGTAGTTTTCTTTAGGTCTTATATGTATATTAAAAACTCAGTACAGAAGAAGGATGTACAATAATATAATCTTAATTTAGACTACGCCTTTACGCCGTATGCTTCGGGCATACGCTCGATGGCGTACTTATGCGCTGCGACATACATAATCGGGACTCCTGGTATCTTGCGTATGCGGTTCTTTAAATCCTTGTCGTTTGTGGCCACAATATAGCATTTATGTTGACGCACTCGCTCGACCAGGCAGTCGTCGGCGTAGGTGCCTTTGTGGAGGCAGGGCAAACGCTCGAAACGTGGATCAGATATAATTCGCAGGGCCAGTTTGTACTTGTTTCCCAGCTTTTCCAGCTCGGCGCGTACGCAGTCGGATATGTAGGGTATGCACTTGGCGTATAGGCAGTCCATCATGCACTGGACTATATCCAGCTTATTTTTAATGCTAAAATTTATGAAATTCGTGTCGAGCACGATATGGTAGGGTGGTCCCAGTTGAGTGTTGTACTGGAAAAAGAGTGCCGAGCTCTGTTGGGTGGCTTCATGCACTTTCATCTCATGAGGATCGGCTTCTTTCGTTCGCTTTTGACGCACTTGCTCTTTAATCCGGGAATCGGTTGGCTTCATCAAACGCTTTAGCTGTGCATTTCGCTGTTTTTGTATCTTCTTGGTCTTCTTTTGCTTACCCTAAGTAAGGAAAGGAAGCATGTTTAAGTAATTCTATTTTATAAGATTGGCAACTATATTTACCATTATATATTTGGCGTATGTGAATAAAACGTAAACAATTATAAACTCATATACTGTGCTCCTGCACGTGTTTATTTTTTGTTGTCCAAGTGCTCAGCTGTTTACGAAGAGCTGTAATCGATTATAATACAACTCTGAAACAATGTTGCATTTAATAATCGATACATCGGCAGTGAAACTGAATAATTTTCTTGGTTATGCCACGTGCTTTTAATTTTCATTTGCATTGGAAACTTCGTGAAAGATGGTGAGTTTGAGTTGGGAATTTTATAAAAGTAAAAAATCTAATATTAAGCTAATGCCACAAATGATGAAACTGATGACGAGACTGAAGGGACATTTTCTCGATTTTATATTGTATTATTCAATATAATTTCGTACAACATTTGTTCATTTAAAGATGATTCGGCAATCTGATGGCTCAATTTAATAAAAATGTGTATTTTGGAGTCGAGTTGAAACAAAATTAATATAGGGTTTATTTCTTTGTATTACAGGGCTGAAACATAATCTACCTTCGATGTGGACACGCATTTGAAATATGAATTAAAAAAGGTAAGCATTACAAATAATTTTTGTAGAATAAGACCATGATGAACTTATACACAGACCTGTACTGAGTAAAACTCATGTGGAACCCGATGTAAACTGATATTAAACCTTTCAAAATTAAGGCTGCTAAATTTGTGCTTTTTATTTATGAATTCCTATTCTTTTTGTAGGCACGATGTCTTGAAAGAAATTGTCGCCTCTAAAAACAAAATGGCGTTGTGCCAGCCACGCTTGAAACTTGGAACTGCTAGTTGCAGATATGGTAAGCATTTTAAAAAATGTGTATTTCTGTTTCATAATGATGAAATAAAACACAGACCTGTTCTGAGTTTAGTCATGTAGATTTGTATTTATTAAACTGACATCTTTAAATCAATTGTAAAGTAATATAAAAATGTAATATTTTAACATTAAATTTCGATTTCTTTCCTTGCAGATTGACCGACCGAAGTGAGGTTATAATTAACACTGCAGATAATTTGGTTAAATTAATGCAAGGTAAATCTTTTAAAATTCTTTATGAAACTATTGGACTTGACAAATTGTGCTCAAATGATGATTAACTTAACTACCTTTTGCGGTTTCCACCAGAAAGCGTTAACTCGCTTAAGGATGGACTTAGGTGTCTGATTCAACCATTTTTTAAATACATTTTTAGTAATGTAACTAAAGCTGTAAATTTTTAAAGACAATTTCTTCATTTTAGTTGCAGAGAGACGATGCAGATTATTTGGCTCAATTAGTGCAAGGTAAATCTTTTTGGACAAATCTCACGTGTTTTAAGTTGAAACATGAAAAATTGTGCTCAAATGATGATTAACTTAACTACCTTTTGCGGTTTCCACCAGAAAGCGTTAACTCGCTTAAGGATGGACTTAGGCGTCTGATTCAAGCACATTTTTTTATAAATCTTTAGTAATATTGTAAGTGAAACTGTAAATTTCTAATGCAATTTCCTTCATTTTATTTGCAGAGAAACTCTGGGCACCTTATGTTATAGATAACAAATAATTTATGCTTGTCTCAATAAAATTTTTAAAAAATAATATGCAACCTTGGTTTTATTTATGGACTATAAAAACACGTATTTGTATTTATAAATTATGCGGCCCTTTTTAGACTTGGATCTAAATTAAGTGCATATTTTTGAACATCAGATATGTTTTATTTGTAATATGTACGGAATGTACATTTATATTGGTGCCTGGTCGTGATAGAGAGCCAGCGCATCACGAAATACATTTATTTTTGTATATCTAGTAATGCTTTTATGTACATAAAACAAAGCTGTTAAAACCCGCTTAATAGAATTTGAATTTAGAGCCATTTCGAAAGATATTCGCTAGTGTGCGTCATGTAGCAGTTCACCCTGTATTGGAACAGCGCACACGAATCACCCTGTGCCATGAGACTCGCTGGTTTAATTAAACCGCTGCTGTTGCGCGTAAATAAAAACAGATGCCTGCTTTCTGCATGTAATTATGCAACTAGCGCTGAGCCAGAGGAATATGCATTTGACACCAAAGAGTATTTAGATTTTAAGAAACAATTGCGTCAGCAAAACGTTTACAACAAAGATGGACACACGTGCCTGCAGTTGGAATGCCGGCTATGCGAGCGTTTGCCGGCTGCAGCAACAAATACAGCAACAACGACGTCTCGCTCACAGGGTCCATTGGCTTACATAAACAAAAGAACGGGTATGTTAGTTGTAAAATAATAGTTGTGAAATTATTTCAAATGATTTTTTTAAAGGCGCCTTTATTTGCCCTAATTGCGATGTAAAAGTTTCGCTTGCGCATGCTCTGACGGCTTATCAGGCACCGACAGAGGCACGCGTTCAGCGCTTGCCAATGAAGTTGGTGGACTATGCAACACGTTTTCCCAATCTGATAAATGTCACAGCTGAGGCTTGCGAAGCGCTTGGCCTGAAGGGCTTGAAGGAGGCACAGCTGAACGCCATCGGTGCGCAGTACGAGCCGGAGCAGCAGCTGCTGCACTTCAAGCTGCGCAATGCGGCAAACAAAGTGGTTGGCGAGAAGGTGTTCCATTTGGGCGATCGCAGCGAGCAGACATTCCAGGGTAGCTCCACCTCTGGTCTGCTGGTACACGGCAGCGGGAACAAGAGTAAAGCAGTGCTAGTCAGCAATCTGCTGGACTTCATTGTGCTGGCCACGCAGAACATTGAGACGCGTGTGTAATCCCTATTTGATTATCAATATTTAAGCCTACTTGAAATAGAATTTATACTTTGCAGACTGCATCATCTGCTTGCCGTATGCCCTGCAGCAGCTGCCGCAGGAGTGTCTGCCGGGTTTAGAGCGCTTCAAGGAGCTGGTCTTCTGGCTGCACTATGATGCCACGCACAGTTGGGATGCGGCTCGCGCGTTTGCACAGAAAATGGATGAGATACGCTGCCTGCTGATTCGACCCACTGAAACGGAGCCAGCGCCACATGTGGCGTTGAAACGACGCCTCAACGTGCGCCACATATTGGCCAAGGCGACGCCAGTGCGTCACAAGGCGATCACCACATTCAATGCCCTGCGAAACGACATTCTAAGCGAGCTGCAAAACATTGAGAAGGTGAATGGAGTCAAATGGAAGCGTTTTCCGGTGCTCAACAAGCTGCTGAAGGGGCATCGCAAGGGCGAGCTGACCATACTGACTGGACCCACAGGCAGCGGGAAGACGACCTTTACCAGCGAGTACTCCCTGGATCTAGCCATGCAGGGCGTGAGCACGCTCTGGGGCTCATTCGAGATACGCAACACGCGCCTGGCGGCGACTCTGTTGCGTCAATTTGTGGGCTATCCGCTGGACGATAAGCTGCAAGAGTTCGAGCACTGGGCCACAGAGTTTGAGCGCTTGCCGCTCTACTTCATGACCTTCCACGGCCAGCAGCCACTCAAGCCAGTGCTAGAGGCGATCGAGCATGCCCAGTACGTTCACGACATCTCCCACGTAATCATAGACAATTTACAGTTTATGATGGGTGTTTCATCATATCGCGGCGACAAGTTTTGGGAACAGGATTCTATTATAGCAGCATTTCGAGGCTTTGCCACCAAGCACAATGTGCACGTCACGCTGGTCATGCATCCACGCAAGGAACGACAGGAGGATGAGCTGACGACGAGCTCGGTCTTTGGCACCGCCAAGGCCACTCAAGAGGCAGACAATGTGCTGATCATACAGGATAAGCGTCTGACCTCTGTGCGTGGCAAGAAGTATCTGCAAGTGGCCAAGAATCGGTACAGCGGCGATCTGGGCATTATGCCCATGGAGTTCGACAAGGATGCGCTCAGCTACTCCAGCGCGGTGCAGAGCGCCAAGAAGCGACGAGAGCGCGAAAAAACATCACCAACTGAAAGTTGACCCCAGTTACAAATATACTTAAATTATTTAACTAGTTTATTATATACTATGTGCTAAGCTAAACTGTTAAAACTATTTGTTGATGCATATTATTTACATAAAATGTCATTGTAAAAATAAGAATTTGTCTTCATGTCGCACTCTGCTTGTAGTTTTTTGTGTTTAGTATCTTTTTGCCGCACATTGCACAAATTGCCTTTTTGTAGGAGCACGCCTGACAATAGTGGGCACCCATTTGATGCACCTTCTGTCTGCATATGCTGCAAGCAGAAAATTATTAGCATTGGACACTGTTTAACTATGCTAAGGATTTCGAGCTTACCGACAAGGTGCTAAGGTGTTGCCCAGGGGATTATAGCGCTCCTTGGAAGAGGATAATGCTTTATTTTCATTGATTTTCCGGCCACCGGCAGCTGCATTGCTAGTTCGCCAAGGATTCGGTGCCGAAACCTTGGATAGCTTGGATTCACACTTATCGCAAACCATTTGAGCAGCTTATAATATTTTGTCTTTTTTGTAATGTTTTGTTTGTGCGATTAGGAATGAGCGTTTACTATCAAATATTATCGATAGCATTAATTTTGAACTATGCTCACTTAAAGCGTGAATGTGAACAAATCACAGTTTACTACTGTTATCGATAACCGCACAATTATTTACATATGTGAAATAAACAAAACATGACTGGAAAAAATAATCAACAATTGCGGTAATTTCTGTATTATATTTGCATTATATTATTTTTGAATTAACTTTTAATTAAAGAGAACAACTAATATCAGCCGTGGTTAAAAAACGGGCGGCACTCGCTACGGCTCATCAGGTAGTTGTCACACTGCTGGAGCAACACATTGAGGAGCAGGCGTTCCTTACTATGGTAAGTATTATGAAAAATAGATATATCTACATTTCCTCTATTGATTTCGTCTACACTAGCTATCTCAAATCGGTCCGGATAACTATGCAGATGTTGTCGAGGAGCGACATATTAACAAGCTGTGTGGATATCCACTCTGTAATGTGACTGTGGAAAAGTAAGCATTAAATAGGTTTCATTTACTCGTATACTAACAAGTTATCTATTTGCTAGGGTGCCAAAGAAACAATATCAAATCTGTGCTGTCAAAAATAAGGTGTACGACATAACTGAGCGTAAAAAGTTTTGCTCCGGCTACTGCTTCAAGGCGTCCGAATACATCAAATCCCAAGTGCCAACTTCCCCGCTTTGGCTACGCGACAAGGAACCTAAGCCAGATTTTAAGCTGCTGCCGCGATAAGTCGCGCTCAGCAAATGATTGAAACTGTGATGTTTCCAATGCTATTTGTAAACGTATTTATTAAACACCTAAGGGTCACTAGACATATTTATATTCATTATTACAATTCATTTTCCATAATTTGGGATTAAAGCATTCGACAGCTTGTGGGAATTAATAATAATATTGGTATGTATTATAGGAAAATAGTGCATTGGGCCGCAAGCTGTGGGAATTTGTAAATTAAATCATGATAACATTTTCGCGCTCTAAAGTCAAATCAGCTTCGCGCTTCGCATCCTCCTCCGACCATTCACCACACTTGTCCAACACGTCCGTTTCGCGTGGTGGTTCCGCCTGTTGAAACGAATGGGTCAGGTTATTTTATAACTCTTTAGTCTTCTAGTTTTACTGTACCTCATTGTTGCCAGCAGCCAGTTTGGCAAACATATTCGCATACAACTTCTTCTCTTTGTCCTTGTTCTGCTTTATCTTCTGCTTGCAGATAACAACATGATTGGCAGCAGCCTTGTTGGCAGGCTCCAGTTCAATGACCTGCAATAAAAAATAGTTGAAGCATCTTAAACAATATCAATATTATATTTGCAGAAAACTTACTTTCAGAAAATCTTCCAGAGCATCTTCCAGCTCATTTACAATCAGGTTACATTGTCCGCGACGATATAGCGCCTTGACATTGTTGGGATCCAGCTCCAAGACCGCATTACACTGCAAAAACAGAATGCTTATATAGACTACATTTAAATAAATTAGAACATTTGATTTTCACCTCTGTCTTGGCCTCGAAGTGATCGTTGGACTTCTGGTGGCAAAGGGCGATGTTGCTGTGTGTGGCCACTTTTAGTGCCTTGACCTCGTCGCTGGTATTGTCCTTGATGCTGGGCAGCAGGTTCTTGCACTTGTTGTACATTTTAATGGCCAAGTCAAAGTTCTCCTTTTTGAAATAGTTGGTGCCCTTCTCCTTGTAGACCTTAGCCTCAGCCACTCGTTCGCTGTCGCTCAACTTCCACTCCTCCAGACCCTTGCCGCAATCAATTAACTTAACAGTGTACTCAACAGTTGAGTTTGGTGGTATCTTAAAGGACTCGTTGCCCTTGACACCGAATGCGTATTTTGATTGGATCTTGATTCTGTCAACAAAATGGTATCATAGATGAGCATTAGCAATTCGAGACAAAGATAACTTTCTACTACACTACTGTTTGATAATGATATACCAATTGATATAACTTTTACAAACTCTATAGTTTCTATAAGAGCTACATCAACTATTTTAGGAAGTACATGTATGTAGTGCTCTAGTTAATGTTCATATATACTTGGATGTTTCGCCTATATTCATTTTCTCCAAAGCAAGCTCGAGTCCTTCGACTATGCCAATGGCGCTGCCCTCGCCATAGTCAAATTCAACATCACGTTCCTCGAACACGCGGCCATCGAAGCTTCCAGCAATGTGAGCTGAAATTAGGTTTTGAGCAATTGTAACCACTATTTAACCACAAAGTTGTGATAGCGAGCGACCAACCCTTGACAAATGCACCATCGCTGGGTGTCCGCTTCTTTTCGCTTGGCTCCAGAATTGTCCGCTCAATGCTGCCGTCTTGATTGGGGCTGAGATCTTCGCCTTTCCAGCCCAACATTTCCAGCTGCAAGCAAATTTATTAGATTTGCTACGCAATACATTTCCTTGTCTTCAAATACCTCAAATATAAGCGTCGAGTCTGGTGGAATGCTTGGCGGGCTGCCAGCAGCGCCGTAAGCGTAGTTCGGAGCACATGTTAGAAAACAGCGCTCGCCCAGCTTCATTGTGGCGACACCCATATCGAAAGCTTTGATGACGCGTCCTTTGGAAACGTAGACAAATCGATGGCTTGTAATGAGAAATATTCTTTAAGTGCCTTCGCATGCCTACCTTTGCCCAATTCAAATTCGAATGGCTCATTGCGGCCCACGCTGGAATCGAACTCTGTGCCGTCAACAAGTCTGCCGGTATAGTGAAGCGAAACCTTGCAGCCGTTGATTGGGGTCTCGTTGCCGCTGCCCTCCTTTAGTATTTCTTTGAGCACGCCGCCATCACCAGACAGGTCGAGTTTCTTTGTTTCTTCCGACATCTTTTAAGTTATAGTTTTGACTCTCTGAACAATACTAACCTGACCTGTGCATATGAATTTCTCATAAAAACATCGAAAATTTGTTCTATCGATGACACAGCGATTATTTACTTTTCGCGATAGAACGATGTATTTTGCCGATAGTTTAATTGACAGCGATGTGAGCGTTCTCTTTTATCGTTTTATCGAAATTTCCTTGAATAACGGTTATTAGAAAAATCAGTTTCGATAATTTTTCCAACTGAGCTTTAAATTTATTTGATTTTCAATAAAAAAAAAACAAGTAAGATAAAAAGCCTACTTATAAACAATGAAGTACATATGCTATTTACATATTTATTCTTAAACTTTTTTTTCTTTTAAAGATGTGGAATTAAATTCCTTATTTGCGATTACAAAATTTTGAAGCATTTCAATTCCTTGATAAATTGATTTATTTTGATTTACGATTTGTTCCAGATTGTTTTTAAGAAATTGTTCACAAGTTGCAAGATCGATTTGTGGATCTTTGCTCAAATGTGCTTCAGCGATTTTAGTGGCACGATTTACAGTTTCATTGTCGATATTTAAACAAATTAAATTGGCCATAAACTTTCTAATTTTGATAAGGACATTGTATAGTTTAGATTTTTCCTCAGTTTGAATATAAAACTGGTTTTTTTGGGGTAAGAGCGCTCTTTCGACATCATTCTCCTCATTGACCTTCTTCTCTTGGGTGGTATTTGGAATTTTGTCCTGTTTATTTTTATAATATAGCAAATTCATTTTGCGGGGATATTGATATTGAGGAATTTCTATTTTGTACACTGGATTATCCGTTGTATTTATATAGCTTTTGACACTATTGAATATCCAGAAATTCCACCACGGATGATTCAAGAATATCTCGCACGATCGCAGTAAGTTTATTTGACTAATGGCTTTAAAGATTTCCGCTTGATCCTTGATCATCTGCAAGAGAAATGTAGCTAGAAGTGACAATTCAAAATAAGGAAGAATTCGAATCTACCTGAATGTCACATACTGCCATGCCCGTGAGTAGGTTGAAGAACGAGATTCCCAACACGTTGATAAACAGAACGAGCAGCAAGCGATCGAAAAAAAAAGTCATTTTCATGATGCTGCTGGCCTCGTATTCACCTGTCGACATAACATACGATTTCATCACAGACGGAATAAAGCTGTCGAAATTCAAGCTCGAAGTCTCGTTGTTCGAAGTGTCCGTCTCGGAGAAACGAATATGGAAGCAAGCGCCGAACGTCGTCACCAGGCAAAGGAATACGATGCTGTTCCTCGCCACCGTCTTGAAGACCTCGATCAGCATGAGAAGAGGCATCGATATCCAGGTAAAGCGCAACGAACTCATCAGCAGCAGCAGCTTGATCGTCGAAAAGAACAGGGTATACGTCGCAATGATGCTCTGCGTATCCTTGTGGCCGCAGCCAATGCAGGTGAGAGCCGAGAGGACGACTATCAGCAAGTCTAAAATATTGACGACGAACGAATGTGCATAGTGCCTCCAGCCCAGTCCCAACTGTACGATCTCGCGCACGAGTAGATAGACGATAAGAATCCAGCAGCAAGTCAATAATATTATCGAGTCTGTCTCAATCTTTCGATTTGGAAACTTCAATAAAATGTGCGTGGTTATACAAATTTGAAATAGAATG
The DNA here is from genome assembly GCA_035045545.1 of Drosophila gaucha. Classification (NCBI taxonomy): domain Eukaryota; kingdom Metazoa; phylum Arthropoda; class Insecta; order Diptera; family Drosophilidae; genus Drosophila; species Drosophila gaucha. Next base: position 6,395,137 of record JAWNOY010000099.1, read on the forward strand.
TGGATGAGGAAGTGCATGTAGAAGAATTTGGAAAACATATTCCATTTGCAGATTAAGAATGTTGTTATCACCGGATGCTTGAGCAGATAATGCAGTTCATTCGATTTTCGAATGTGATCGATGCTCGATATATCATTCGACATATAGTTTGAGGGATCGGGTTTAATGACAATATTCGCTAGGCTTATGTTGATGGTTTGGTGCTTTGACTTTTCGTTATCTATGGTTATGCAGCGATTGAAATGCTCTTCCAATACCTCAGGTCGTATCACCGATATGGGCAGCTCACAATAGTCGCTTCTCTTTCCCAAATAGGCTCCCTTACAGAGCAGTTCCCTAACAGCCGTCTCGTTGCAAAAGCTGGCAAACGAAATGGGGGGTATTCGATCATGACTCCCTCCGTTTACGTCCACGTGCTTGCTGTCCAGGAGGCATCGAAAGCATTTCACATAGTTGCCATGCTCCACGTTAGATGACTCTGGCGGTATATTTTGGATAGCTCTTCTGAGAAGTTGCGTTGCTGTCAAATTACTAAATTTTAGACCTCGACATGTCAATAGCTTTTGGACTAGACTTAGGTTTCCGAAACTTAATGCCTTGAGAATAACGGTCATGTTTTCATACTCATAGTTAGTGATAATGGTCTGAAACAGTACTTTCAAGACCTTGTTGTCCTTCCTTCTGACGTACCGCTCCATAAACCAAATCAGGTAGTTCTCCTTCTCCGAATACGACTTGGAAAAATTGTCCGAATGGCGTCGCCTTAAGATCTTGTTGCCTTGTCTTGAAAACGTTTTCGGTTGTCGTACTATTTGCTCCAAGCATTTCCTTCCTAGCTCGCTATGTCGCTTCTCGTGATTTTCCTCAACATAGGCCCAGGCCTCTCGGGCCAGTCCGTCCACATCTTCGTATCGCAACAGCAACATGTAGACAAGCTCATATTTGTCCACTTCTGTCAGAGTCTTGTTCTGAAGGACATATTTCAATGGCACCCAGCCCTTGTCATCGGCAATGTTCACCGAGGCGCCATTTCGCAGCAATAGTTCCATGCATTCGCTCAGCTCCCATGCATTTAAAGCGTTCAGCTTACTGGCCAAGTAGTTCAGCGGCGTTTGTCCCTCGAATTGGTGGTCCACATTGATAACCCCCTTCACATTATGATACAGGAGGACAAACAAGCTCGCAAATCCCAAGGATTCGGCAGCATAATTAATTGCTGCTTTGTTATTTCGGGGATTTACCTGTTTAAAAGTATTTTTTTCTAGTATTTTTCAAAGTGTATTTGATGTCGATAACAATAAAAATCGATAACTTTTAACTGACAGAGGGAATATAAGATCTAGAGATCAGTTTTCCCACTAACACACCACACTAGATACTTCTTTGTATGCTTTGTTTTTATTAAATATAACAGACTTTGCTTGTACAACACAACCACATTACATACATATATATATTTCATATTTCGCGCCTCCACCAGTGTTGCCGTTTTCGCTTTTTTCCCGTCAGATCTAGCTATTTATGAAGTTTAATTGCTGGAAGCAAGAAATATAGCTGCTTTATAATCGATCTAGCTTGTTTTCAGCTTTTTGTCATTTGACACAATATTTGCATGATTTTTTATAATATTGAGTACAAATTCTGAAATATCCTGTCAAAAATTTTTGGTAAAAACAATAAAAAAGCTAATGCAATGAATATCATTATTCAAGTCTTAGCAACAATTCTAATTTCTAATTTCTACTAACATAGAGCTTTTATTTTTTTCTTATTTATTTATTTATATGTTTATTATTAACAAGCTTTCTGCTACCTTTAGTGGCAACTTAATCTAGTTATACAATTTTTTTCTTACTAACTAAAAATTGCTCAGAAATTGTAATAAATTTCATTTAAACTTTGCATATAAATCGTTCAATCAAACAAAAATTGTTAAGAAAATTCAAATTTTTCCCCACAAACTTCTCTTTTTAAGCTTTTGTTTTTCCTTGATCTAGCTTTTAATGCTCGTCAAAAAAAAAACGACAACACTGGCGCCAACTGCATCAAGGCCAAGCGGGAAGAACACGGGTGAGTAATGCGTTCTCAGATAGCAAAAGAGTTTGAAAGCCATGCTCTTTGTCTGGTTCTTCTCTGCACAGCATTATTTATATTTTGTGGTCACTTAACCAGTCAGAGCAACTAATATAATAATATTTATGTAAATATATAGAGATAAACTTACGTAGTTCACGTCACATTTATGTTCTAGGCATATTTTTAGAAACTTTGTGCGAAAAGCTGTCGAGTGTAGACATGTTTCATAAATTGTACGTTTAGGTAATTCTTTGGTAACCGGTAAATTGAGATCATAATCATATTTTTCTATGTGTTCTAAAAATTTGTTAAATTGGTGTCTCAAAAAAAACCATAACAAAAGATTCATTTTAGTTGTTTTTGTTTACATTAATTTTCGCACTCGAGCTGCTAAGCAAAGAACGCACCTTTATCAATGAGTTTTGATTTTACGACTGTTAGGGAAGAGCAACATTATTCGAGATCGATTAATCGATACTTAACATCATTCAACATAAACATGAAGCTAACTTATATCGATGTATCGATTACATGATGAACCATCCCAGCTTAAACCGCGAACATTTGTTTGAGAGCGCAAAGGAAGATTGGCTGTGCAGCAATCGAGATAATTATTTCAAAATTCATATCGATTATTGACTCAATTTGGCACTGTTAATTCGAATTCGATGTTTGTTATATATTTAGTATTCAATTTGGTAGGGAACATGAAATTCTCTTCGATATTGATTTCGATCTGTAATATAAGATGATTGTATTACATTTATTTTCGATCACAAGCGCTTATCAATAGTGTAGGTAATTATCATACTATACACTCTGCTTACGCTCTGATACAAACCCAATGCCGCAGTTCTCTCGGAGATTCCCCACACGTGTAGTTCAATGCTCGGCGGCATCGTCGTCAGTTGAAAATTGAAGCCCGCGCGAAGCAAAACACGTAGAGAGAGTGCGACGTTCAACCGCTGAGCGGTGCACTCATTTTATTTAATTTAATTGACGCCTGTTGCCTCTGCTTTTGTTGTTGTACTATTTGGTGGTGTGTTTCACTTCTATATCATTTATTGTAAATAAAAAGTAATTAACAAAAGAAATATAACTAAAAATCAAATAGCGCAAAATAATGACAATTCAAAAATCGAGCGAAAAACCTTGCATGGGAAAAGTAGCAAAAACACGTTCAACAACAAAATACATAAAATAACAAAAAAGGCCATAAATTAAAATTTTAAAAATAATAATAAAAAACGCACTCACACACTCACTCTCAAACAGATGCGAAGAAAAAAATTGTAAAAATGTTGATAACGTACTTAAAATATTAAAATTCGGCTTTAAACATTTCCAACACAAATATAAATTGAACTTTATTGTATTTACTCTTGCATGTATGTGAGTGTGTGTGTTTGTGTGTGTTTGTTTGTGTGCGCCTGCGTGCGTGCGTGCACAAACATAAAAAGCTAATAATCGAAGTCCGTATTTCGGGTTTGTTTGAATTGCTCTTGTTGTTTTTGTGATCGTTGCTGTTGTTGTTGTTGTTGCTGTTCGATCGTTAACAGAGTGTTTCTCCACTTGGCCTTTTTATCGGTTCTCGCTCGCGTATTTAATTTGTGCACAGTTTCAATATTTATTGTCGGCGTGTTCCCTTTATAATTGCAAAAAACCTAAATAAACAAGACTCAGGGCTGCTCTTGCCAAAACGAAAGATAATAAAAACATATAAACGTGCATTTCATACATATGTATTTAAATTAAGCACACATAAGATGTTGGCAAATAATCGTTTATGTGCCTGAGTCATGTTGTACAGTGTTTCTTAATTTATTGTCTAAAAAGCTGAGCTCCGTTCCACGGCTCAACAGTCAAAAAAAGCAAGCGAAAGTCTCAACGAGCCACTTGCTGCTCTCGTCATTATATTAACAAGTGTGCCGTTGTCGCACAGTGTGACAAAGCTACAAAAATTGTGCACAAAACATGATTGCTATATATGTAAATTCAAGGTGTGCGATCAATTTTAAAGTGCGCAAAGTGAAAAATACATAAATGAATACAAGCAACTATCTAAATTTATTATCTTTAAAAATTTTATAGAATTTTTACAAATTAAATATTTAAAAAAAATATTGAATTGCAAAGCTTATATAATTTTCAAAATAATATAATAATTATATAATAATATATCCTAATTGTAATTCAATTACATAATCCATTAGGTTTTCTTAAATTCGCACACAAATATACATATATTGACCCACTGTCAACTATTGAAGCTTGACATTTGCTGGCGTGGACACAGCGCGTAATGAATATAAACAGTTACACAAAACGAAAGTTTTCAAAGAGGCAAATCGGATGGCGATAAAACGGAATCGAAAATAGCAACAGCAACAACAACAGTATCAGGAGACGCGACTGGAAACAAAGAAGTAAAGGCTAAAGTTGCTCACGGTATGCGGGGTTGGTAGTTGTTATTGTTGTTGCTGTAGTTGTCGCTTGATGAGGCAAAGGCAGAGACACCAGCATATACCAGGCACGGCTCTACACCGAACAAAGACACAGTTGATGTCGCAACGGCAGCGGCTGCGGCAAATCATTTAAATATTGAAGCAATTGAAAAAAAAGCCCAGCGTCGATGGTAGCAATTAACAGCAGCGACGGCTACTGCACCAGCATCAACAGCGAGCAACAGTGGCTGCAACAAATTGATGCGAAGACAATCGCTAAGTGAAAACCACAAATAACAAATACTCGCACAGCAACAACAATAATAAAAGCAACATTTGATGTACAAACATTTACCAATACAGAAGAGCTCAATCAACTCAATTTAAATTCATCGTCGTCGACGTCGTCGTCGCAGTCGCTGGCGACCTCACTGGAGGCTGCGTCGGGAACAGCAATAACACAATCATCATCTTCGTCATCATAATCATCGACGCTATTTTAGCTACAGCGACTGTAACTGAGATAGCGCGACAAAAGCAAGAGCAGCAATAACAACAAAAGCGCCAACAGCTGATTATGTCGCCAACGGCGCTGGCATCGTGTGCTGCTGCGTCGTGCTCAACGTCTGCCAACAGCACGGGCACAGTCACAGTGACAGTCACAGCCACTGCCACCACAACAACAACATCCGCTGCTGTTCATTTACGTAAATCGCATTCCACGCCGGCTCTCACATGCGATGTCAGCAACATTGTCGTTGGCAACACTATCGCTAGCAACATTGTTGACAGCCACTGCAGTAACAGCTACAGCAACAAGTGCTGCGTCAAAAGTCAGGTGGAATCGACCAAGGAGGCTAGCAACATTGCCATTAAAGATGTTGCTGTGGTCGCCCACATCAAGCGACAGCAGCAACACGAGCAATATTCACACGACAGTAACACATGCAACAATATTGATGCCACGCAGCCAACGACACCGGAATCATTGCGTTTTGGTTGCACGCACTACAAGCGACGCGCCATGTTTGTGGTAAGCATTTATTGTTGCTGACTCGATTTAAATCAATTTTCTATTATTTTTACTAGGGAGTTTAAAGTTGAAATCTTAAATGAGTCCACTTTTGCTTCCTTTAAAACAAATGGGGGAATCAATTTTGAAAATTTGTAATAAGTTAGAAATATATTAAAAACCTTTTATTAAAATATAAATTATTTTTTGATCAATTAAGTTGTTTTGGCATTTGGTGGAGCTTTTGCTAACATAAAATATCATTGATTACGTTCAGCACGTGGTAATTTGCGGAGGCGTCTCCCATAGCATCTCATTGTCGGCTTCTGGTTTTCGTCGTCGTGATGCTCTTCCTGAAGTCGGCTCCACAAACGGGAAAAATAGAAAAGAACATTTCAACTTATTTATACGTTTCTAAACAAACAAAGTAACGCAGGTTCCGCACAAGCACACACATACACACAGACACAAAGTTGCGGCAACATTCCTTTCGAGCGGCGGCATAATGTGGGCTCAATTGAAAGAATTAGTGTCGAGCAACAACAACAAACACTAAAGGAAATGAAAAGAGAAAATATATACTGTATACATAAGATATAACAACAAAAGCACAGCAATAATTTAGACTCATATACCCTATAAAAATGTGAATCGCACAAGATGCAAGATGATCAGATACCCTGATGTTGCTAAGATGCTAGCTTATATGTATCTAAACATGCATGGAGTTATCTACTAATAAATTTAGTGACTTCATCTTCGAATACGATCCCTTTTTCAATGGGTTCGGTGTTTGAGGGATGTGCTGCAGGGTATCTCCTTGTCGAATACTCTTCATAACAGCATTTTTAATATTTTATTTGAGTGGTAATTACTGCCGTCTAGCTTGCTTATCGAGTATCTAGGAAAGTGAGAGCCCATTTAACACCTCCATTGATCCCGGCTAAATTACGAGCCTTTTTCTTTATTAAATATTAACACTTTTTGTTATTGCAAAGGCATACATAAACTTATTGTGCTGCAGTGCTGAAGCTTTTTTTACCATTACCGTAAAAAGAAATCAATAACTAGCATATAGGTAAAATAAAGTTAAAAAGATTTTAATTCTAACAAATATCTATAAAATTATAAATTTAATTGGCAAAAAAATCAGAAAAATAATATTTCTTAAATTAAAGGTCTTCCTTCTCCTTGAAATAAAAAGAGAAGTTAATTTCCTTTAACAAATGCGAATAAAATATCAGGAATTATACTTGATTTAAACTGATGCTGAGTATTATTTGATCAATTGAGTTCGAACTATAATAGAATTGTTGCTAGTAATAAATTTGCCAATTGAAGTGAGTGCAAAAAGATCTGGTGAAATAAATGGAAACAAGATTTGTTTCTAAATTAAAAATTATGAGAGTGGGAAAATCAAAGAAACCGGCTTTTAATGTACTTTACTTTTCAAGCAATTGTTGTTTTGTTTTTATTTTAATTTTATGTATATTCCATAGTTTCAAGTTACGCAAGAATATGGACTTAAGTGTTTTTTTACTATACGTCGAATGTAGTGTGCTCTATAATATGACAGCTGGTAATAAATTAAATTTAAATTATCTTTTTTGGATTCATATCCATATTTTACTTTAATTTAAGTGAAAAAATACAATTTTAAATTGCTTCCCATTATTTATAGATATGAATAGATATAGTAATAACTGTATGAAAGGAAGTACTTTTAACTTATAAAGCATTGATAACATTCTTAGTTATTTGTGTAAGTATTGTTAGAATTAAGTTTGGCTGTAGACTAATCCGGATTGGAATGTTAAGACTTAGTGAGGATTTCCAAACACTGAAATATATACTCAACAGGAATTCTCTCAAAAAAATATATAATAAATTACTAATTTAAGAATCTTAGGCTAAAACGAAGACATTTTGATGTTGATCGCAGCAGGGAAAGTTATAGACATAATATTCAAATATTAAAGATGAGTTATCTATATACATACATATATCCTATTCCTATGATAAAATAAACTTAAATGCCTTTCGACTGCACAAGTTCCTAAATTGTCATTAAAAATGTTGCGTAGTCAATTGTCAAGCTTATAAATAAATGGATTTTTTTAGAATTGTCAAGATATCTCATGGTCAAGGCGATTGGAGCAGGGGCGTGTCAAATTGTTTGGAGGTCGAGCAACCAGATTTTTAATATTGATTGCCAATGGAAATACTTAATTGAAACACTAAGAAAAGTTTGGCAATTCTCAAACATTTATGTGGGAAAGAAACGTATTGAGCTAAGTAATTAGCAGGCATCTAATGAACCCACAAATTGGCCAGAGACGCCGCCGTCTGTCTTCGGCTTCAGTTTCAGCTTGATTTAATTAGGGTTTATGACTCTCCAAACTGAGTTGCGTCCGCAATGTTTACGATAACGCTAACTGGCATTGTCTGACCCGGCTCGTCGATCCGATAAACCAAAACCAAAAATGGAATTGTTTCGGGACGTTTCGTCACGTACACTAAATACTGTTGCAGCTTTCCATTGCTGCCATTTCTTTTTTCTTACATTTCAGCAACAGCTCGAATTGAAATTGACTTTTAAATTGACTTCTCATCCATCGTTCTTCCAAGTTTATACTTTATCATTAGGATATATGTTAGATATATTTATTTGTATATACATAGAGTCAATAGTATTTAGTAATTTAGTATTCTTCTGATATATGGGCCATATTTCAGAATTTACTCTTATGGGTGCTGACCGTAAAAGTATTTTATGAACATATTATATTATACATTATATGGAACTTAAATTTTGCTAACGTTTTAAGTTAAAATGTTTGAATGGTTTAAACACAAATAATTTGATTAAAATATCGACAGTTTGTATTCCGATAACTCACGACCTCATGGGCACACTACCTAATTGTCGGTCTATCTCTAGATGACATCCATAGTGATCTATCTGCAAATCTTGGTGATCCTAGCTCTTCCGAATGTGGAAGAAATTCTTTTTTATACCCTGAACCCATTGAAAATGGGAATTCAGGGTATAATGGTTTTGTGACAATGTATGTAACAGGCAGAAGGAGGCGTGGCAGACCCCATAAAGTATATATATTCTTGATCAGGACGACGAGCTGAGTCGATCTAGCCATGTCCGTCTGTCCGTCTGTCCGTCCGTCCGTCTGTCCGTCTGTCCGTCTGTCCGTCTGTCCGTCTGTCCGTCCGTATGAACGCAGTGATCTCGTAAACCACAAAAGCTAGAGATTTGAGATTTTAGATATATATTCTTGTATACCATACGCAGTACAAGTTTATTTTTTTTTTCGATAACTCATCCTATTTCCTTATTATCGATAACAATCGATATTTTGACTTTGTTTTTAAGCTATAACTTTTAGACCATAATACCTAGAGACGCCAAATTGACTATGTAGGTTGCTGTGATGTAAATACAGATAATAAACTTATTAAATTTTGGATACCTCTCCCCATTAGCCCCATAAGTGGAAAAAACGTATTTCAAATACTAGGGAGTTGGGATTTCGTATATATACACCTCTAGATGTCAATATTATGTCCTGAAAATTTCATTAAGAAAGTAGATCTAGAACCGAAGTTATTTAACAATGAATTTCTCATAATGCTGCATAGAATGCAGCCCAAGCGTAGCCGCTAAATCATCTACGCAGTAAGCGGCGCGCGTGCTTGTGTATGTATATGTGTGCGTGTGTGGGTGCACGCAGAGGGTAATATGTACCGGTAAAAGATATAAGCTAGATTGTTTAAAACACTGCCTCGGACTTGGTTCAGGGGATCTCGTAGTCGGGCAGACCCGACTAGAGCTTTCTTACTTGTTTTATCTGCTTTCCCTCACCCACAAATGGAGCTTATATATAATTTTGGATCGATCTGTAAAGTAGGTCAACAGCAAGTCCATAGTTCTAAACTGTAGAAGATGCAGAAGATGTGACTTGTTACACCTCCAATGAGTATAGCTCACTTAGAAATTATATATTATATGAAATTATTCGGAGTTTATATTTACAATTCTCTAGGGTTTTTAATCCAAAAATGTCAATAATTTTCAAAATTTTTAGTATATTTGCCAAATTGTGTATGCTTTAAGTTGAAACGGACATTAGACAAAGCCAATATACTCTATTTACTTCGTGAACGAGCATTAAAAGCTGTTTGTGATTAACTACTAAATAAACAAATTTGGATGATCTTCTTTGTTCCAACAATTGTTGAAACTTGTTATCAAATTGAGCAAGTTCAAATATTGAATTATAATTAACAAAATTCAAAAATACTCAGCAAATATTAGGAAACAAGTTTGAGTGCATTTTAAATTTGTATTAGAATAAATAATAGTAATAATAATTCGAAATGTGATTTCAAAAATAAAAGCAATTCTCTGCAGTTAACTTATTCTTATGTTTTGAAGATAACTAGATTTCTAGATATTTATATTATAAATATTTTAATTTATACTCCTCACAGACACCCTGTTGCAATAAGTTTTACAAGTGTCGCTTCTGCCACGACGAGAACGAATCGCATCACTTCGATCGTAAGACTCTAACGGAACTCATCTGCTCCGAGTGCAACACGCGGCAGAAGGTGCAGGAGCAGTGCGAAAAGTGCGGCGTACGCTTCGGCAAGGTGAGTGCCCAACTCTCTCTCACTCTCTCTCTCTCTTGCTTATAGATATGATTGCTTACAGTACACTTGCCTCATTTGCAATCTGTTCGATGATGCGGACAAGCAGCAATATCATTGCCATGGCTGTGGCATCTGCCGCATCGGCGGCGCCCACAACTTCTTTCACTGCGAGGTCTGCAACATGTGTCTGCCGATGCAGCTGAAGATCGATGGACATAGGGTAAGTAGCTTAAGTCTAAAAGATAAATGACTAGCAAGCTTTAAGATCTATTTTTTTAAAAAATACATCAATCTTTCGTAATCAAAGCTTCAATCAGAAAAAAGTCTTTCAAAGCAAAGCTCTGATTTATAACAGTTATTATTTAATGTCAACTGCTTTATCGTAGATCAGTTTTATATACCCATTAGCATAGTATAAAGAGTATATGGGCTTACTTCACTGTTCGTAAACACTCCTTATATAGTATATTTATAATTTTCTATCAATATATCTATAGTTTCTAGACTGTTGAATTTTGCTTATAAAATAATTGGTCTGTGATCGAGTATTACGCAGTTGCGACTCCAATTTATTTGCATAGCTTAAGGAAACATATGAGTTATAATAAGTGTATTCGAATTTGGGCTTTGCTTCTTGCTTACCCTGACACTGATTGCCAATTGAATATGTGCATAAACAGATTGTGGATCATTAGATGGAACATTAGCCTTGAATATTGAACTTTATGCAGAATCACTGCCAGAACTGGTTTCCTAATCCCCAAAGGTTTTTGAGCTCCAGCCAAAATCCAGTTAATGGCATAAATTGTCATATTCATAAAGTCGAATAACTGGAGAACAGGTACTGCTAGCAAAAAACTGGAAATAATTAAAATTTATAATTTATGTTGTCTGAGGAGAAAGAGCTTAAAATAACAAGTATCTTTGCTCTAGTCGAAAATGATAGACTAGAAGATACCCTAAGCTCAGCAGTAGCTGACGTTATAGATACTCTTGCTTATTTCTATGAAATTGTCGAGGCTTAAATATGGCATACATATGTATACATTTACATGCTTTACTTTTACTTCTCTTAAGACTCTAGCTCAATATTGTTTGTGGGTGGTATCGGGATAGGTATACAATATAAAAATATTTGACAAATCTGGATATACTTTACGAGAATCTAAAATTTAAAAGTAGTATTCGAGTTCTGTTTTAAAAAAAGTTTAAATATTAAAAGATAAAAGGAATTGTATTAAATTTCTAAAAAAAAAATATGAGCCTGATCTCTGGTTATACAAGAATTTGTTCAAGATCGTCTCGTTCATGGAGACAGACAGATGGACGGATTGAGAGATAGGTATGGCTAGATCGACACATATATATAAATTATGTGGGCTGCCACGCCTTCTTCTGTCTGTTATATACATAGTCACAAACTTATTATACCTTGAAATCCCATTTTCAATAGGTTCAGGGTATAAAAAATGTAAGCTTGCTCTATGGTATTACAAGATTTTATATTTAAATATTCAAGTCTTTGGCTTTTGTAGTTTTCGAGATCGACTCGTTCATAATGATGCATATATGGATAGAGCTAGATCGAATCAGACTGTTGTTCTTATACATACATATACATATGTATATATGTATATTCTGTCTGTAACATACATTTGCCAGTATTGCCAACTTGTGTTGAGCAAAAAAAAAGCTAGATCAAGGAAAAAGAGACGCCAAAAAAAGCTAAGTTTGCGGAGGAAAAACCTGGAAAAAAGCAAATTTTGTATGATTTGTAGGAAAATGTATTGAATTAAGTCTTACTTGAGAAAAGACTTTGATTGCTTGCTAGGACTTCAATACTTCAATAATACAGACATACTAATTTGTTTTTTTTTTTTTAAAAAGGTTTACAGAAATTTTAACATTTTGTACTTAATTTGATAAAAAAAATCATGTAAATATTAAGTCAAATTGAAAACAGCTAAATCGGTTTTTCAAAAAGCTATATTTCCCGCTGCCCGTTGTTTTGGAATTTTTCCCTCAATTAGACTTTCAAAAAAACAACATTTTTTTTTTTTAAGTCAAGTTTTTATTTGCAATTTGTATATTTGGCAACAGTGGCATTTACACAAAATCAATTGATTAATTTTTTATATGTTCACAAAAAAAAGTTTTTTGCTTCGTTTTGAAATGGGGAATCACCGTTTCTATACTTATTTATGTATGTGTATATATCATTATTTATATCTGTTTTTTTTTTGTAGTGCGTGGAGAACATTTCGCGCTCGCATTGTCCCGTTTGCCTGGGCGATATACACACCTCGCGCATTCCATGCCACATTCCGGACTGCGGGCATTTGCTGCACAAGATGTGCTTCGATCAGCTGCTGGCGTCGGGTCACTACACCTGCCCCACCTGCCAGACGTCGCTGATTGACATGACGGCGCTGTGGGAGTACCTGGATGCGCAGGCGCTGCGCATGCCCGTTCCGCTCAAGTACGAGAATCAGCGTGTGCACATCTTTTGCAACGATTGTCACAAGGTAATGAATGCTCTGTCATACTATCTATAGGGTATATACGACCTAAAGTCATTGTTCTTGCAGACTTCAAAAACCAAATTCCATTTCATTGGGCTCAAGTGCGTGCATTGTGGCGCCTATAACACCACGCAGGATGTGAAGCGTCGCCTCTCCCTGGTCGCCGATGAGCCAACCACCGCCTGACACTCGCTCTTGCCTCGGCCAATGCGGCATTTGGAGGACTCCAACCGCAACAGGAAATCTCTTGCCATGCTCCACATTTGAAGAAACTAAATTTATGAAACTGAAATCGAAACGCATTGAATTTAGACCAAATTCGAGCTGGTATCGAATATAAATTAAAAAACAAATCTAAAAACTATTACAAAATCAACCTACATAACATACATTTATAGCAAATATGGTTTAGTATTTTTTTCTTTAGACAATTCGCATTCAGTAGAACAAATGAAAATACAAATAACAATTTAATTTGCACTCGAATTTTATTATATTTTGTTTGTATTAACCAAACCATTCCATAAACAACTCGAATTTCCCCCTTCACAATTTGCATAGCTCCTCGAATCAATCTCAAAACCTTAAAAATCTGTTAAATATTAAAATCATCTTTAAGTTTGACAATATATATAAAAAGAATGAACTATAGTCTGTTAAGCTTGTATTTTAATATTAAAATATATTGTTTTCAAATTTAAATCAGAAATCTTTAAATAAATTTTATATAAATAATTTGAATGCTTTTTGGATTTAAGTAGATATATTTTTAGTTATCTTTAGAAGATTTAAGGTTAGTTTCTATTATATAGTGTAATAGGTTTTTGTTTTTAGAAATTTGGAAACGTAGAGCAGAAAACGCCTGAAAAACTTAGGAGTATTCGATAAATGTGCTAGAGCACATGGTTTGATTTTATTTAATATTTTGAATACAGTCGAAAGATATTTTATTTTAGTTTGAAAGATTAAAAGATCATTTTGTTTTTTTAAGATAGGTTCATTAATTTTGATGAATCCAATCTTACTACTACGGTTATATGGCCCTAAAGGAACAATATCGTTAGGAAATATATATTTTTTCTAAAATCGGATTTTATCTAGAAGTGTGTTTAATCTTTGGCGTGCAAAAATATTTTTTAATTCTTTTATTTCGAATAAAATTTACAGATAATTAAAGAACAGTTTATACTTTAGTTAAAATATTTAGTATCGTTATTTTGCTTGATATATGGACCCTCTACAGTTTAGTTTTAATTTCCTGATACCCTCAACCTAACAATGGATCTGTGTAAGTGTAACTGTCAGAAAATAAGCGTTTCTGATCCTATAAAGTATATATGCTCTCGTATATCATATACAGAATGAGTTTTTTATTTTGCATAACAGCTAAATACACATTTGGTAAGTAGGTTTTCGTTCATATATTTGAAATTTCAAAGCTCTAGTTTAAATAGTTGTCCTGATCAAGAATATATATACTTTATTGGATAGTGTCTTCTACAGTCATTTATTTACTTTTTGCTTACTTTCAATCTATCTACTAGTCGAACATTCCCTCCTAGAGCTTGCATACTTCTCTTGGTTTCGTTGTACCGATATATAAAACATAACTAAATATATGTCTAAGCATTTGGCTGACAATCTGTATCTGTATATAAATGGAACACGCACAGTTGCAGTATTTAACTATTTAATAAATGTGTTCTGCCGAGCTGAAGAATTCTCTTACTGCGCCTTTTGCTTGGATGTGCTGGCATCTCCAGCCGCTGCAATAGAATCCGCAGCGCGTTTCGCTTTGCGTTCAGCCGACTTCTTTAGCTTGGTGAGGTACAGACCCACGATGACCATAACCGCCCAGGTGATGTAGCCAATGTGATAGACGGAGCTATAGAAGCGCCAGATGCGATCGAACGAGGACAGCAAAAAGGCTGTGCCCAGATAGCTGAAGCCGAACCACTTGCATATCCAGAAGATGACATCGATAACGCTGCGGCGCATGCCGACAGCATCTTTGCGCACCAGCTTATGCCACATATCCTCCATGATAACGTAGAAAGGTGCGCCCATAATGCAGAAATAGTGTCCCGGCCGGAAGCCATGCCAATAAGCCGAGCAGAGGAAAATGGCGCCGGTTCTGAAAGTGGCAACAATTTTAAATATTAGAATTGTCTTGATTGCGCCACACTCACCTGTATTTCTTGATGGGAAACAGTTTGTACACATTCACCGCCAGCCAATACTGCACGCAGACATTCCAGTGCTTCATGCCCTCACGGAAGGTCCAGCAGCGCTCTACATCCAAGACGCGGGTGTTCACAATTGTTGTGAAGTCGTAGCTGTGCTTCTCGGCATCCTGTTTCATGTCCTCGTACAGCTTGCGCGGTCCCTCCCCATTGTTGGTATCTGCATCTTCGGGATACGCACCAAATCCGGCCATTGTGCAGACGCACTCGCTCAGCGTCAGACCCGTGTAGATGCGTGCACGGAAAATGAAGAACGTGGGCCACACGTACAGCAGGCGATAGAGAACGGATCGATCGTTGTAGAACTCATCGCTCAGCGCGTACTAAATTAAATGGAATTTAAAATACATTTCTGTAATATTTTATGTTGTCTCTTAAGTTTCAGCACTCACGTCTAAAGGCCAAATGTAGTTGGCCAACAGATAGAGACTGCAGTAGAAGACGGCTGCCTTCAGCTGCTCAATGGTTGCCTGGACGCAAGGCGCATGATTCTTAAAAGGCAGCTCAAAGTAGTCCCGATATGTGCGATAGCGATAATAGGGGCCTGGAAGTTAAAAGAAGAAATTTCATTTAGAAAATGTGGAAGAGTGTCAAATATTTGCGCTTAACATTTAAATGAAAACATAACTAAATCAGAATCTGTAAGTTCGTAATCTCCAATATTTCCCTGATCTGCCTTGACATATTTACAAGAAATTTAAGTTAGTAAATAATAACAAATAATAATTTAACTATACATAATTGACAATTGTTTGTAAACTTTAAATAGTAATGTTTCATTTTTGTTCATTTTAAGTTAAGCTCTGCAATTTTAATTTATAAATAAAAAGACATGCTGACTTTGCATTTAGATAAGACGCGTAAACATATATAGAGCGATTATTGGCGCCCATTGATAGTCAGCCATAAAAGTTTTACAATCTGTAAAAATACAGACACTTAAGTAAATGGACTTTGGCACCGGCCGCAAGTCGTTCAAGCGTTCAAGCAAGCAAGGTGCAGACACATTATTTGCATTTATGTAAAGCAACAAATTTATGTGCAGCTACAGTGAGAGCTCTACGAACAGCTAGCTAATCAGTTGAGAAACTGGAATTATGAGTGTTTTTACTGTGCTATAAATGCGATAAATGAATATATTATTTATTATTTATTGTGCACTGACCTGTGAGCACGCCAACGTAATTGAAGCTATATAGCACAATCTCCGTGGGACTCAGCTGCTGCAAGCTCAAATCGTAGTCCGTGACATTGAGGCTGGGATCGGTGTTCCCATCCTGCTGCTCATCCTTAGCCCGTTCGTCGCGAGCCCTAATTCGCTTCCAGGCTGCAGTTTTCTCAAAGGCAATGCCAGATACCTAGCAACACAGTTCAATTGCATGTCATGTCGAAGTCAAAAGTAGTTATGCAACTAACCTTGAGTGTGAGCAGCATTTGTATCATATTCGTAGGACCAGGCACCGCTGGCAGGCCGAAGAGGTAGACGAGCCGGAAGAACACCAGATAGCCAAACATAACGACAAATGTAATTATGTGGCAGTTGCTGGAATTATCAATTATAAATTATAAAGTTAAGAAAATCAGAAATCATAGTATATGCACTCCATCTACCTGGGATGCACCAGGAGTACACTGGCCGTGCCCAGGGCCACGGAAATGGCACAGTGCAGGCTATGGAAGCCCGAGACGACGATGACAACAATGAGGCCAAGCATGGAACAGACGTATTTGCGTTGCGTCTCATCGCGGAGTTTCCTAACGTAATTGCCGGCTCCAATGCAGGCCAGCAGGCATAATACGTATATTACGTCGTCTATATTCATTTTATTGATTTGTTTTAGCCGCGAGTGCGGCTTTCTTTACGGAAGGCAATTGATCTTTGTTATTAATAACATGCAAGCGAATGCAATATCTATCGATGTATTGCCAGCATATCGATATATCGTGGCGCTGCCACCTTTACCAAGTGCTGCCACACTGACTGAATAAAATTGTTGATGACTCAAAGCTTACTGATACACAACAAATTGGTAAGAATACGTTACTTTTTCTTAATTTCAAAACTTGGATATTATTACAATTTAAATACTTCATTTAATATGTTTTAAAATGAAAATTATATTTTAATAATTATGGCGTATCCTTTAAATATAATATTTCTATTGAAATGTAAAAAAACATTTAATTTCATATCTTTATCTTATTTTTCATGCTATTTTTAAAGTGAAGAATTGTTACAAAAAATTTAAATAATAGTGTTTTTAATAGTTTTACTAAAATTATGTATTTACATAAGGTATGCGTCAGTGTTAATATAAATTTTATTGCTGTAATGATTGACTTTATTTATATAAATATTGGAAATATTTCAATTTAAATAAAACGAAAAGCATTTCGAACCGTATTTTTAAATAAAATACGGAAGTGAAACTTAGTGCCAAGAAAGGTTTTACAATTAAAAAAGAAATTTAATGGGAAAGATAATGATAATTACCTAGATTTGTGATGACAAATATTGTGGAACTTACGCGATTTCTGTATAATAAATACAATTAGATTCATAAATTCGATGACAATTGCAGCTTGAGCTTGACTAAATGCTCTTTTAGATAAACATAGCACACCTAATTTCTGTTTTTATTAACTATTAATATTAGCTGACCTACACTTTAGCACCTATGCCATTTCATTAATAGTTTAAAGCATGTTTCTAATCTGTGATGTAAAACGCCCGAATGCGATCAATGAAATTCCCATACGTCATCAACTTAGAGTCATTAAAGATCAGAATTGTTATAAATATACATATGTGTGTGTGTATGAGTGTGCGTAGAACCGGTAATGCAACTGTAAGCAAGATAGTTGCTTGTGGGAAACGCGTGCCACTCTCTTCCCTGGGCAATGCCAATCCGATTGAGTGTAGATAGCTGATCATTCCGTCTGATCGCTACAGGTTGAAGTGGGGAAAATGGCAAAGTTGATCAGATTCAGACTTATTAGCCGGGTGCTAATGTCAGTAACCCAGTCAAATTGATCGCGAATATATATAAGAAGCGTGTGAACTGATCGTAAGCAACAGAGTCTAATAGTCGCTGCAGTTGTGCAGCAGAAATCTTAGAGCTAATCGATCGATTCAATATGCGCTTGCAATCACCTGTCGCAGGTCTCCTGCTGCTTTTAGCTACAGTTCATGGTAAGTGGAAGTTTTTCATAGAAAGTTGAACAATGTCCTGATTGAAATTTATCTGCTTGCAGCTCAGAGCAACAGCATCGAAGGCAACTATGAAGCTGAGATGAGCGAGTTTATGGACTTGGTGCCCGATCCCGACGAGGTGGACTTTGATAGTCGCAGCAACTTTGAGGATGGGGAGCCAGACGACGTGCTGTCCACGCTGGAGGCGGACGAGTACGAGGGCGCCGAGCATTGTGCGTGGAACAAGTGCGACAACGATCTGAGCGAGCAGCGTGGCATTGGCAGTTTCCTGGACTTTTCGTTCCTCAAGAAAATTGCCGTCAACCTGAATCCCTTTGGCACGCCCCGGAATCGCATGCAGTTCTACTTGTTCAAGCGCGAGTTTCCCGACTGCGGGCACGAGTTGAACTTCAACAGCGGACAGAAGTGGCGTCACGCCGGCTTTAATAGCTCGCTGCCGACGCGTATCATCATTCACGGCTGGATGAGCCAGTCGCGCGGCTCCTTCAATAGGGACGTGAAGAACGCCTACTTGAAGCACGGCGAGTACAATGTGATTGTGATCGATTGGAGCGCCAGCTCCGCCAATCTCAACTACTTCTCGGTGGTGAAGCTAATCGAAGAGATGGGTGCTCAGCTCGTCCAGTTCACGCGCGAGCTGCATCGCCAGCTCAACGCCCGCTACGACGACATGTACCTTATTGGACACTCTCTGGGCGCCCAGATAGCCGGCGCTGCGGGCAAACACCTCAAGCCGGAGCAGTACAATACGATCTTTGCTCTGGACCCGGCTGGACCCAAGTTTCGCCATCGCAGCGTCCAGTTCCGCATCGATCCCAGCGACGCCAAGTATGTGGAGTCCATGCACACCAGCGGAAACTTTGGCTTCCTCAAGCCCACGGGCAGCGCCACCTTCTATCCGAACTATGGACTCTATCAGCGCAACTGCTTCTACCTGGGCTGCTCGCACATTCGAGCCTATCAGATGTTTGCCGAGTCCATCAACTCGCCCAGCGGCTTCTGGGGCACGCCCTGCAAGCGGGAGGGCCGCAAATGGCAGTGTGACCAGCGCGAGCGGCAATCCCATCGCATGGGCGGTGAGCCGTCTGTGCCCAAGGCGGGCATCTACTATGTGAAGACCTCGTCCAGCGATCCCTTCGCTCTTGGCAGATAAACGAATGAGTTAACTCCATGTTAATAGCAAATAAGCTTAAAAGCTGCCAATTGTAGACAAATTTAGTTTAAATAAAGACCAAAGAGAGAACATTGAAAATAATTTAGCTTACTTTTATTCTAGCTAAGCTATTTAGTTCCTAAGACTGTTTACAGAGCAGTCAGTCAATTGGTAAGGATGCTTGTAAATTATTGACTTTGTCAATTATTCTGGTAATCAGTTCTTCAGTCAGTCTCTCAATCAGTCTGTCAGCCAGCTTGTCAATCATCAGTCAGACAGTCAACCTGATAGTCAATCAGTTAGTCAGTCAGTCAGTGAATCATCACTCAATCAGGCATTCAAACAGGTCGTCAATCAGTCAGTCAGTCAATCAGCCAGTCTGCCAGGCAATCATCAGTTCAACAGACAGTCATGCGTCAGTCAGCCAATCAGTCAGACCATCGTCAGTCAATCAAACACTCAATCTCCCCTCAGTTAGTGAGTCAATCGAAAGTCAATCAATCGTCAGTCAGTCATAAAGCCAGTAAGTTAGTCAATCATCAGTCAATCAATCAGGTAGTCGATCAGTCAGTCAGTTTATCAGATAGTCAGGCAGATACTAAGTGTCACCAATCAATCAGTCAGTCAATCGTCAGTCAATCAGTCGATTTTTCGTAATGAAGTCAGACAGTCAGTCAATCAGTCGGTTAATCGTCTATCAATCAGAGAGTCAACCTCGGTCAGCATATCAATTAGTCAGTCGATGTGACTTAAACAGTCAATCGTCAGTCAATCAGACATTCAATCAGATAGTCGTCAATCAGTCAGTCTTTTCATTGTCAGTCTATAAGCAATCTTTCAGTCGATTTTCACTGATAAAATTAGTCAGTCCGTCAATCACCAGTCAATCAGCCATTCAATCAGCTAGTCAATCAGTCAGCTAGTCTAGCAGATTCTATTGTAAGTAAGCTAATCAATCGTCTGTCTATCAGTCAATCAGTCAGTCGATTTTCAGTAATAAATTCAGACAGTCAGTCAATCAGACAGTCAATCTTCACTGGGTCAGTCTGTCAAACTGTCAGTCAACCTCCAACCGATCACTTAATTAATCAACAATTACTCAGATAATCCATCTCCAGTCAGTCAGCCAATCAAGTCAATCAGTCAGTCAATGTCAACCGTCAGACAAACAGCAAGTTGCTCAGTCAATCAGTTAATTAGACTATCACTCATTTCGTCAATTAGTTCATCAATCAATCAGTGATGCGTGCGCCTGCGCACATTTAAGCATTTCGCAGGTTTTCGGTAGACCTGAAAACTTTGCATAGGAAAGATATATGCCAAAGTCCACTGGCTGATCAGTAAACTGTGTTAGCTCTATAATTGCCCTTTACACAATTGCAATTTTTTGTCTTGAAACGAAATTTAATTAAAGACATAAACTTGCGCTTTTGTGCGCCTTGCGCTAGCGTCCTTAGGGCAAGGACCAAGCGCCGGTTCTAAGCGCATGCAAATCGGTCTGGGCAATTCAATCTTTGGATCTGTGAAATATATGCGACTCGTGCACGGCGCTAATTGCAGCAGATAAATACGCCGTGGAGCCCATAATTACGAAAGACAGATTACGAGGCGCACTTAATTGTCGACCGTAAAGTGTGGGCCGTATCTCTGAGGCTGCGCTGGCGTAATCCTTCGCAAGGAGCTGCTCGATTTTAATTATTCGACTACTGCACCTTCTGCATATTCATTAGAGGAGGGGCGATGGCAATTTTTATTTTGATTTCCATTATGGGCACTTTTTTTCGGCTTGGAAAACTTTGCTTGCGCTGCGGCAGTTGCGATAAGCCTAGTTGCTTGGCCAAGTTACTTGGGTCCAGCCAAGGAAATGCACTCATAACTGAAAGATGGCTAAGAATTTTCCTGCTATGAAAACCTTGTTTTCCAATTCAACAAATTTTCCTCAATCAAACTATCCATGAAACCGAATCGTAACTGTGTAGCCCCGGGGCTCGGCCTACAAATGTTAGTTATATTTCACGTTTCGGACAGAATAGAGCTAAAAAAAAAACAAAAAATCTATATGTTTAGATATTAAGAGGACTTTTCTCAAAATTTCTATTAAATTTTTGGTGCAATATCCTTGAAAACAAAAAGAAAAAAAAAACAAATTAAAATATGGATTACGGACAAGGTAACGGTGGCGGTCAGTACCAGTCTATGGAGGGTTATGGTATGTCTTCTCCCGACGGTCAAGCCCCGGAGATGGGACAGGACTACATGCAGTCGCGTGGCTATGGTGGTGGACTGCAGTCCTATGACGACTCAAGGAATTGCCAAAGTGGATCGGCTTCCTTCGGGGGTCCTGGCTACCGCAGCCCACTTCGATACACTAAAGTCTTGAGAGAAATGAACTCGCGCAACGGCCTCTAGTGAGTGGAAATCATATTTAAACACCATTAAGGATATTCCCTATATTATTATTTCGTAAACAGCTCGCCCACGGATCAACGTTCGGGCAGAGGAAACGGCGATTATTACAGCTCGCTGCCCGGCATCGGAGGTGCCGAGGGTCAAATGTATGGCCAGCCTCGGCAAGGGGGCAACCCGTATTACTAGTCCTAGTGTGCGCTCCTAATCCTGGGTTCGACTAAATTGTTACCTTTGACTTTCTCACTTACATATAAATAAATGCTCAATTATTAGTTTATAATATATTTATGATGTTTTTATATAAAAGGGTTTTCTTATGGGATTTCTAGCAAGGTTTCTTTGCCATAATTAGAAATCTTTCTATCTGCATTTTGTAAAATCTGAATCAGCTTAGCTTTGCCTTTACTCATTTTTATTTTAGCTACCATTGTTGAAATATTTTATTCAGTATTTGAGTTCTGCTCGATGAAAGCAGAGCTTAAATTTTCAAAATTTTAATTTTCGGCCTAATCTAGTTCTAAATTAAATATTTCAAATGTGTAATGGATGCAGAAAGGTGCCGGCGCCGCCACAATTCTTCATAAGCAATGCGTCTTATCGGTACATCATGCGGGAAAGGAAGCGGCAGAGAGAGATGCGAGCACGCAATGGCCTAAATGAGTATATAGAAACTTTTACAATTTTTTGAATAAATTAAATTTTTTTAAATTCCATATCTGTAGACCATGTTGTTCAACTCCATGCTGTAATCCCTGTGGCTGTTGTTCACCCTGCAATGGATGTTGTTCACCCTGCAATGGATGTTGTTGAAAAATAAATATATATAATATAATATTGATCATGGTTGCATTGAGAGGATTACTTTAAAGCCTATATCCGCTTGGTAAAAAGCAAAGAAAATCTTTGTTCATAAAATTTTCTTAGTATCTAATATTAATTCATGTATTTCAGATGCAAACATCTAGCAGATACTCCCATTAATATGGATACATATAAAACAAGATATAGACGCAGGTAATCTATATAAAATATGCATATACTGATGTCATCTGCTTCAAAGGGACGAATTGCGAACTTCAAGTAACGCATGAAAATAAACAAAATACCAACAATAAATGATCTATTTACATACAACAGTTTTTTTTTAAATTACGTGAGATAGTGTATTGAAAGGGTTGTCTTTAATTCTAAGCGATGTGTTCTTGATCAGTACTACCTGAGAAGGCATTTCTGACTGTCTAATGTTTTAATGCAAATCGATTCTCCTCATTAATACGCATCAAATAAAAATCGAACGAAAAATACTCTTGCCACAGTTAATCTAGGCTTACTTTTTTATTGAACCCGATTTCGACAAAAATGATAAGGAATTACATCTCGTTTCTTATCAAAAATACAAAAACTTCAGAATTGAAATATCGAAAATGATATATCATTCGAAAAGGGCAAAAAATAACAGAGGGACATGAAAAATTCAAGATTAATTTTTTTTCGAAATCTAAAATCCAAAAGTTGAAAGATCATGCAAAATCAATAAATGCAAATCGATTCTTCGAATCAATACGCATGAAAGCAAGGTATTCCCCTTATAAATCGGATAAGAAATACTCCCGTTACAGGTAATTAATAGGCAAATTAATTACAGGCAAAATTTATAAAAAGGCTTATTTTTTTATTGAACCCGATTTTGACAAAAATTATAAGAAGTTAGATCTCGTTTTTTGCCATAAATGCAAAAGCTTTAGAGTTGAAGCTGTTGATTCCAGTCTAAAGTTCTTATTCGTATGTATCGAAAATGATATATTATTTGAAAATAGGTTGAAAAAATATCCGAATTAGGGCATGCAAAGTTGAAGAGTAATCTTGTTTGGAGTCGGATACATATTTTCAAAACCTGAAAAATATTGGAGAATCGATAAATGCAAATCGATTCTTCGAATCAATACGCATCAAAGAAAGTAATCCACTTGTTACCCTAACTTAAGAAATCATGGAAAATTTTGTAAATGCAAATAAAATAGATCAAAGATAGTAAAACGTTTGATTTATGAATCACTTCGTCGTATTTTCGAATGATAAATCTTTGTGCAACGTACGGATCTTGAATGGCTTTTAGATGATAATGTGAGATAACATAGCTTCTAGTTTTATAAGGATTCACGTAATAATCTATGCGGTTCTGTTAAAACAACATTAAAATGCGGATCCTTTATGGTTTGTTGTCTAAATGATTCTGTGGCGATTAGAAGTATATTTCACAATATTTCCACTCTGTCTAGTTTATAGTTTAAAAGTGAATTTTTTTTCCAAATCAAGTTGCCTTTTCTCGCAGTCGAAGTTTTCTTAACTGGTAACAAACATAAATTTTATTCATTCAGAACTTTTTCCCAAAATACAATCTAAAATTCGACCTACAAATTTTCCATATTTTGGCAGAGGCGATTTTAATCAATTGTATAATCCAAGTTCAGTTTTGTTTTTAAATTATGGATTACTTCGAGAATGCACAAATTGGTGGTTATCGGTTCGAAATGCCTTTTCCCCAGCTTTTTTATCCTGAGGTAAATCAATAGACGAATCTTTCGTGATTTTTTTTCTAATTTTACTTTTCGTCCAGATGAATTCCGCTAATAAAAGCTTTGACCAAACAGCTATTTCAAATATAAACAGCTCAGAATTCCAAAGCGACTTTTATGATAGCGGCTGTAAGCAGGATTACAAGCACCTACAGGGAGACAGGTGCAACATGGACTACCGTCCTCGGCATGTCACAAACAACCCTTTTGCCTATCGCAGCTTGGAACGCCAAAGCCGAAGAGCTCGGGAAATGCGAGCCCGCAATGGCTTGTAGTGAGTATTTACGATCCAGCTTTATATATAACCTTATTATTGTTTCCAAATTCGCAGCACCCCGAATGATAGCTGCGATAAGCAGAGCGAGTATCCACAGTATGAGGGAGGTATGTGCTTGAAAACTTCCTAAATAACTATGAACAATACTAATATTCTGCTTTTTTTGTAGATCCCATGTCGCAATCGGTTACTGTCAACTCATTGTGGCAGTAGATAAAAACAAAAAATTATATACTATATATATATATATATGTCTATGTATATTATATATATATAATGTCTAATCAGATTTGCTACGTATTTATTATTTTGTAGTAGATGGTCTTCGCTAAAAATGAATGTAAAGGCGAAAGTTCCATAATACTTGCTCAACAGAAAAGTGTAAGAAACTCTGTGAACAGTATCTAAATTCTAAGCGCATTTCTCTTACTACCGCCAAAAATGTCAAATTCTTTGATCTTTAAAATTATAAAACTCTCTTGAAGAGAGATCGATTAAATCTGTGTTTGTTTTCTTATTCAGAGGCATAAATGTATGTGGGATATATATTTTCGGGTTCGATTTTAGCTTTTTAAACTTCTGCGACTGCTGGCCGCTAATGCTTAGTTATCGGCCAGCTCATGCTTTTCTATCGATCAGCCACCACTGCACTTCATTGTATGCAACTCTAGTTTGGCGTTGCCACTTCGACGTTCTGGTATTCTTCGTTACATGTATATTTGTTATCGCTATTTAAATGGATTTCGATTTGTAAATTCCATTCGGAAATGCTTGCTTAAAAAACACAGCTAAGCCACATGTCTAAAAGAGAGTATATATTTCGAAATTTGTATATATCTCATCTCAGGGCTTCCATTTTTTTTTTCTGTTCGAAAACAGGCGAGTCCTTGTAGAGATAGGGGATTGAGTTTGGCCGTGCTGTGGGAGGTAATTAACGTGTGTTTTATGGCCATTTGCCACAGCATAGAAACTCACGCAGTTGGAATTGGTATTCGTCCCGGCTGCCGCATGGTGGGTGGAGCTCAAGGCGGCCCAAACCAAACAGAATGCAATGAAGGATTAAAATAAGAAAGATGTGCAAATAAAATATTTTACAAACGGACAACGAGGACAACTTTGCAGCCGGTAGGCAACAACGTGATGTGGGAGGTGGCCAAATAACGGCTTTGTGACCGTTTCTGGACTGGAGTTGGGTTCTGGGGACGGTCCGAAATGCGAATGGAACATGTCGATGGGGCACGAGCGACGCCTGGGCAAACAAAGGCAACCGGACTTGGCCTCGGCCTCGGACTCGGACTCTCCGGACTCTCCGTGTGCAGCT
The DNA here is from genome assembly GCA_035045545.1 of Drosophila gaucha. Taxonomy (NCBI): domain Eukaryota; kingdom Metazoa; phylum Arthropoda; class Insecta; order Diptera; family Drosophilidae; genus Drosophila; species Drosophila gaucha. Next base: position 6,421,052 of record JAWNOY010000099.1, read on the forward strand.
CTAGCACTGCATGGAGCATTGTCAAAATAAATCAATCGGTTTTATGTTGTTTCTGGAATTTTTGTTTGCTGTTTTGTTACTTTGTTGCCGTTGTCGACGTCGACGTCAGGAAGCGGCAGCCAGCGCCGGTGTGGCAAGGGGTTGCGAGTGGTGCAAGTGGTGCAAGTGGCTGCCAGCAGCGCCAGCTTGTGGTGGCATAAATCAGTTGGCCGTTGGACGCATTTATGAAAGGATAACCACACACACACTCACACACACACACACAAAGCGCAGCTCATAAAAATGCATAAGTTAAAAATGCTGTAAATAAAAATACAAATTTTGTGTAGCAAAATCCTAGCCCCCAGCCCGTTTCTCGCCAGGAAGAGCACCCACAGATCTGTTGGTCCATTTTGATTTATCTCGAAGGGAATTAAGATGTCTCAAAAGTTGCAGCGGGCAACATTAAAATGCCATTGCTGCCATCAGAGGCAGTCAGCATCAGGCTTGCTACTCATAATCGTTCACGCTTCCTCCGGCATAAACTCGAGCCGAAGAGACAGAGAGGGGTTAGAGGTCAGGCCGGCTGCTGGATGCTGGAGGCATGGGCACAAAAGTTTTGGTGCTGCTGCGTTTTCTTTGGCTCGTTCTGCAGGACGTCTAAAGTGATTTCCTTTTAGTATTTTCAAAAACTTTCACCAAAGGTGTTTACTTACTCACCCACACACGCACACACACACACACACTCACGCACACATGTCCTGCAAGTACAGTCTCGCATGCAATAGCACTCCGCTTCTAATGAAGCAGATACCGAAGCGCATTTGCGTCCTCAGCCGCAACTCTTTTAATCCCTAATAACTTTTAAGCAAGTGACTTTGCGCACACAAAATGTCCAAATTCATCATCCTCACAGAGCGTGTGCAGACTTTTGGCCTGGACAGAGGGATTTCAGCTTTCATGTTGAGCCCATGGACTTAGAGCGAAAGTTACTTCACACACGCACACACACACTCTTACTTACGCACACTCACACATCATTAGCAAATTGGAAATTTTAGACTAAAATGTTTCCAGTTTCAGTCAGAAAGTTTGGTGTATCCTATACAATTCTCGGTGAAAATAAATAGAAAAAATAACATTATTTAATTATTTTAAATTATTATTTAATAATATTAATAAAATTTTTCATTTGTAGCTATAGTAGTATTAATAATTTTGGTTTTATATATATTTATATTTATAAAAATTGGTTTTAATATACGTTTTAGATTTCAAACACGATTTCTTACTCTTTACTATAGATGTTCTATGCGATTTACCTAATTTGGGGGTAATATTTATCAAATTTAAAATGAATTGCAAAAGTCTTTGATATAGTTTCTAAAGTCCAATCTTGGATAAAAAAAGTGCCTAGATTCTCTCTTTGTAGCCTCTACAAAAATTCGGAAAATGGCTTCAATAAAAATACTTTCATTATAAATAAATCCAAATTTATAGATAGTCTCGTAAATTCCTATCGCAGGAAAGGTTGTATACAAGGTAAAATTAATGATGATAATAATTGCAATAGTAGCTATAATAATATTAATAATTGTTGAGATTTGAGGTCCACGAATAATTAGTAATAAAGATATTAATGTTTATAATATTTTTTAGTAACAATTTATTTACTTACAGAAACCATTGATAGATGTCGCCACTCATATCACATTATAGTTTAGATTATAACATTTATCAATAATATTCAGCAATAATATTGACAGCATTAAAACAATTTTAAAGCTAAAACTATTTCTATAATGCAAACACTTAGTTTTGAAATGAGTGAAAAAAATTTTAAAATTTCATGAATCTAGTCACTTTTGCCGTTTGAAAAGTGAACGAGCCTCGTACAATGCTTTGAGAGTTCACTTTTGTTCTTACGTTCGGGCTAAACACGGTTTTAGAAAAATTTCAAATTCCTTTTTTTTAAATTTTCAAAATTATGGAGACCTACGGCATGGCAGCACCAATAAATGACACTGCGATCGATGTGAGTTAGGAAAAATGGTCGATTTTTTAATTTCTCTAAAAATCTCGTAAATTTTTCGAGCAGTGCTACCATCAGTACGTCGCGCAGACAGGTTATAGATGCGAGCTTCCCGAGGATGGGGACCATCTGAGGGCGTACACGGACACTGACATGCCTGTTGGATATAACAGGCAACATGATTGGTATCCCCAAAGGTCGAGGAACTATCAAGATGATTGTGCACCCTATAGAGATGCTAGCTATCGCTCCTCAAGAAGAAATGATATGGATAATGGCCGATACAGTTCACGCAATGGATTATAGTAAGTGGAGATAGAGACAGATAGAGATGGCATAAATAAATTGTTTTCTCCCATTGCAGTTCTCCCGCGGATTTGCGTAGAGGCGGTGGTGATACGTATAACTCACTGCCAGGTGAGTCATAAACTAAATCCAATTCACTATATATATATATATATCCAATTATTGATCCTAACAGGTCTTGGAAATTATGACCGTTCCATGTGGCAAAGGCGATCGCGAAATCGTTGGTTCTAGATTATACGAAATATTGAATGTGGAAATCGGAAGTACATATCACTCACTGAGAGTCGAATGCTAAATGCGTCTGATTTCGCACCTATACTCTTATAAATCGTTGGATCTTGATGTTTAATGTTCTTTTTTTTTGGCAAACGAAACTATAGTTGGAGCGTGTATAACATGTATACAAAAAATGTCGGTCTAAAAAATCATTAATTGACTATTCATTAGCTCTAAATATTTCAAAACTGATAATAAACAGAAATAGTAATACGTATATCATTTTGGTTTGATTTATGAAAAAGTCTACAATTGTGAGGTACTTCATTCCAGTTCCTAACTTACATATGGATGTGTTTGTCCATAGCTTTGATATTATACTATTTGGAATATATAATCGTTTAATAAAATATTAAAAATAATCTGTATAAGCTCGTATAAAAGTTATTTCTCTGCTTTTTAAGGTAAGAGTCTTAAATAAGCCCGTATGAAAGTTATTTCTGGTTTCTAAGGTAAAAGTCTTCAATGTTCGTAACGAATATGAATGAAAAAAAAAAAATTAAATTCGAATTCAAGTATAAAGCATGCAGTTTAAAAATGGCAATAATACATGTTGAATATGTAATATATGTATATACATTATTATTATTACTTCAGATTAACACTAAGTCATATTTCGGCAACTTAAATCTAAATTTTTTTCAGTTTCAACCACAGCTTTTTTGCTTCTTCATAACTTTTACAATTCTAACGACTGCTGCCCCCTACTTTTGTGTGCATCTCTTTCCTCTTGTCAACGTCGCTGTCGTCTATCGGTGATCCACCACTGCACTTCTTCATTGCAACTCTGTGGTATGGCGTTGCCACCTTTTTGTGTTGCTACTCTTCGTTATTTACATATATTCGCTGCAAATGAGTGCTTAGTAAAGCGGCAAAAAAAAAACGTCCGCTGCTCTAGTTACAATTAATTTCAAATTTAGATAATTATATAATATTTTGGAGATGAAGTTCTAGTGACTACCCTTAAAGGTCGACACACGAATAAAAGGTGCCATTAAGTTCCAATTGATAAGTTAAGTATGAAGCAATTTGGAATCAGGGAAAAAAATACATATGCCAATATCAAAAATTTTCAATTTGGGTAAACTGCTTTATAACGCTTTGAATGTATTTTGGATTTTGAATTGGTTGCAGCAACATTGTGCTGGCTGCACACAATTGTTGGTTTAAATGAACAACGGACACCATAGAAAGCTGAGCGTATTGTAAAGACGAGCTGGACGAGCGCCTCAAGACTAACGACAATAGTTAGATATCCTGTTTAAGGATCTACCCCTGCCCATTCACATCCTTCGCTCGCTCATATTTAGCTTGTCGCCCCGTATAGAAAGTGGCGGTGTCATAAATTAAAACTTAAACTTTTGGAAATGTCAAGTATAAAACGGTAAATCTCCGCACATATACCGAGAAGCACTCCTCCAAACGAACACACACACACTCGCCCGTCTGTTGGAAATGAATTGCAGCAACAGGATCGGGCAGGGGCTGGGCGGGATGGTCCGTTGCCCCGGATGGGACGGACGCCCATTGAATGCGCATGTTTTAGTTTTTGGGCGGCTGGCACCAGATACCGGGAGGGTAGCTGAAAAACTATACAGGGAACCAAGAAAAAGCACAACAACAAGGCCAGCCAACAGCAGCAGCAGCAGAGGAAAACTCCACCCGTTTCACATAAATTTTGGAAAAGCAAACTTACAGATTATCCGCATTTAGTTGTAAAGGTTCCACAAAATGTGTTGTATATCATTTATGCTGCTGCTGCTGCTGCTGCTGCTGCTGCTGGTTGCTCTGCCGGACTTTTGAAAGATGAAAGTTGGTCCAGGGATCGCTGGTTGCTGTCGATGATTTACATTTGATTTACTTTCACTGCCTCCTTGACTTTTTTTTCTGCATTTCTAATTTGGAAAAAGTTTTGCTCATTTGCAATAAATTCTAATACGGACAAGTGTGTGCATTTCACATGCCCCGCCTTATCTAAATTTTCTAATCATCATAAAATCTTGTTATCATTTTCATAACTCGCACGAAAAGAAAAAAAAAACGAATGCTCTGACACATTAAGCGGAGTCCCGAGCTGAAATTTACTATTGCCAAAGTGAAAACATTTAAGTAAAATTTATGAAAATTAAAATGCTAAACAACTTTTTGGTCATTTAAAAAATTTAATTGATCGCATAAATTGCTTGAGTGAGAGCCCCCAAAGACAACAACAATAACAACAAAAACAATTTATGTCAATTTGCCATGGCACAATTTAGGGGAGAGGAAGAGAGAGAGAGAGAGAGGGACGAAGCTGCAGACGAATGAAGTGTAACCGCGAACATAATCAAATTTCGTTGGTGTCGAGCTCTAGCATAAGTTCTTGGGGGTTCCCCCATCCCCTGCCTCCCACATCCCCCGACTGAAGCCTGACACCTGACCAGGTCGTCTTGTGCGTATTTTTCGGGGTGTGCTTCGTCCTTTGTCCATGAACATGGCCGCTGGACGCTAAAAATTGCCATCTTAATTTGAAAACAATTTTGTGGCCTGTGTGCTACGATTTTTTCCCCCTATTTAGACATTCATTTCTCTAGGGAAAGTTTGTAACAAAATGAAAAGAAAATCTGAAAAGTTTGTAGCTGAATATTTCTTTTTAACAATATATTCTATTCTATATTAAACTACGAGCTAAAAGCATTTTATAATATAAAAAAAGCAATGTATTTGATCCATTATTAATTTCATATGATTACTGGAATATTTCAAAGACCAGCAAAAGTTGACTGAATATAATAATCTAGTAGTAGACTATACTTTTCCATAGATTTTTAAATGACAGAATCTTAGACCAATTATAGTTCATTGCCTAAAAATCTATGATTCTAAAACTGACTCCTTATCATGGTTTAAAAATGGTTTTTGGAGGGAAGGGCAGATACAAATCCAAGATTCATTAATATGGAAAAAAACAAGTTCTCAAGCCGATCTACAAAAAATATAACAATATATTTAATTTATTTTTCTTTATTTTTTCTAATTATATATTATAAAAGGAAAATTGTGCATATTGCCTAAAATTTAAAGTAAAATTAAATCTATAATTGATATATTTTAAAATAATTGTGAAACTTATATTTTTCTTTTTTACATTGTTGAAAAATTAAAAATTTTTATAATAAATGAATAAAATGTTCATATTGAATAAAATCATCATATAAATTTTGTGAATTTAATAAAATTTACTATCCGACAAAGCTATTTTTTTGTAAGTACTTTTTTTAAGTGCACATTTTTATGAACATTTTGTTGTTTAAATGAAGTTCCGCCGTAGACAATATTTGCGGGAAAATGAATTTACTTGCGGCGAGCCAAGAAATTTTTGTTGTCCCACGGAATTAAGTGAAGTTTGCCTTTTTATGAAACGATAAATTTGTGTATTTAAAGATTGTGCGGATCGGCCAGCTGGCCAACAGACATTCGGGCAGGCAGTCCGGCTGTCCGACTGTCCGGCTGTCCGGCTGTCCGAGTGTCTCACTGGTTTCGAGGCATACCGTGCAGGAAATAGATTAAGCTGAGCAACACTTGCGCCATTTGGCTTCCTCTTCCGCAGCCGCTCGTTAAATATTCAGTGTCCCCGCACGGCATACTCCACCAAATGCGAACGCGAATGCGAATCACATGCCCCGTGCTTCGGTGCTGCCCATTTGCCAACTCTTGACAGCCAACGGCATAAACTTTTTGAATCTTATTTGTTAAAACAAGTAAGAAAGCTCTAGTCGAGTCACAGCCCGACTACGAGATCCCCTGAACCAAGTCCGAGCTGATGTTTTAAACAACCTAGCTTACATCTTTTATCTATATATATTACCCTCTGCGCGCATATATGCATGCACACATACACACATGCACACATACACACATGCACACATATACACATGCACACATTTGTATACACATGCACACATATACATACCATGCACACAGAAACGCGCGCAGATTACTGCGTAGTTGATTTGAATGTATGTGTGCACACGTACAGGCTGCTGCCGCGTGCTTTTACAATGTTTCCTTTAATAACTTCTGTATTACTTAACGGATTTAAATGCAATTTTCTGCATTGAGTGCTATTAATTTATTGAAAATACGGTTTTCACTTAAAAATTTAAAAAAATTAAATTGTGGATTTGATAATTTTTTTTTTAAATAATTTTTTTTTGGGAAATGTGGAGCTGGTATCCAAAATATGAAAAAATAGAAAATGTATTTTAATTACAAAAAGCTAAAAACAAAATTTGGTAGCAGTAGCTAAAAATATGTAAAAGATATGGTCAAAAAACTGAATCTTGATAACGTTTTAAATCGATATCATTGAAACGGAAAAATTTTTCGAATATCTAAAACAAACTCGATATGCGCGCTGTATACACAGACCATCATGCAAAATTTGAACTCTCTAGCTCTTATATGTTCCGAGATCGACGCGTTCATACATACGGACAGACGGACGGACGGACGGACGGACGGACGGACGGACGGACGGACGGACGGACAGACAGACGGACAGGGCTAAATCGACTCAGCTCGTCACCCTGATCAAGAATATATATACTTTGTGGGGTCTGCCACGCCTCCTTCTGCCTGTTACATACTTTTTGCAAAACCATTATACCCTGATTTCCCATTTTCAATGGGTTCAGGGTATAAAAAGAAAACAGAAGAAGCTACAGCAAACAAGTCCCAGTTGCTGTTGTTTTTTTTGCGCTGTTCTTGGCCTGGCCGAGTATCGCGTAACAATTTCCGTAACCTCATAGGCTGCCACCCTTGGCAGTCCCCATCCATGCCCCTGGCCCTGGCCCCGGCCCGTGGCCTGAAGCGGAGCTCGACCTTCTCCGCCTGCATTAAATAACTTTCAATTTGAGCCAAGTATTCGCGACTGGCTGCCTATTAGCCGTGTGCCAACGGACGCTGATACTGGGCTGCGTAGAGCCCATTCTTTCTCGCTGTGGGATCGCTCGGGGTCGGCTCGCCTGGTAATACGATTTGCGTTGCAAAACATCGACAATTTGTGGACTCGGCTTCCGGTGTGTTTATTAGTTCATTTTGGACTTGCAAAATGCAAATTACATGCCAGCCACTAGCCCAGGGGCAGCTTGCCACTCCGTCTTCTTTCTTAGTTGGCAATTGCAAGAAGCGGGGGCATAAAACTAAGAAGAAGATAGTTTCGAACCGAAATACACATATTTACAATGCGTCTGTATACATCAGCTAATAAATAATCTCCAATTACTTAAGTAATTAAATATTGGTATGCTCAAATACTTAAGAAACAGTAATAATTACTTATGTAATTAAGCTCTTCTTATATTATTACTCAAGTAATTTAATATTTTAGTTAACTTTTTCTAGTAATTAAACATGTTTCTAAGGTAATTACATATGATTGTTACAGTTACTTAAGTAATTAAACTTGTATTGATGTATTACTTAGGTAATTCTGAAAAATAGTGCCTTCTAAATAATATTTAAATTACGTTTATTCAGGAAACTTGACTAGAAACAAGTGAATATAAGTTAATTTATTAAGCATTCACTTGTTAGGCCTTTTTTGTAATGAATAATGAATAATCTCGCTCTTCAACCACAATTACTTAAATATTTAAATATATATAAGGCTTAATTACTTAATTAACAGTAATAATTACTAAAGTAATTAAGCTCTTCTTTTATTACTACTGATGTAATTTAATATTTCAGCTACTTTTTTAAGCAATTGAACATGTTTTTCATGTTTGTTATATTAACACAAGTAATTAAACTTTTATTGATGTAATTTTGTGGTAATTCAGAAAAAGTATGCCTCCCAAACAATATTTCAATTTTTTCTATTCTCGAAACTTAAATTATTCTAGTATAAAAATTGACATTTTCAATTGTCTGACGCTTTGTCACATGTAAAAGCTTCTTATTAAGTTCCTTCTCCATTGAGTTCCTGCAGCGTTTCTCGAAAGATCTTTATTACGTCGCTTAGCTAGCTGTGTAGCCGCAAATCGCATTGCTATAATCGAGGTCCTTTCCCTGCTTCTACCCCCCCACACACAATCGAGCGTTTGCCAGCTAAAAACTACTTTATTTGTTTTGGGAATTTTGCGAATGAATGCGCATTTCAAGTTCCTGTACACACCCGAATGCCGAGCAGCACGAACTGAAGATGAAGTTTATTTTATGGCCACCAGGCAGCCGGAGGCAGAGCTGGAGAGCTGGAGAGCTGGAGAAGATCGAGTCCTTTGGCTGGCAGCTGCATCAGCGGCTCGGAGGCAGGCGTTCCACACGTGTGTGTAATCAAATAATTTCCACCAAAAATCGAGAAATTATTACGAGCGCATTTTTACGAATTCATTTTACAGTTTTCACATTTCCACAAACAACAAGAACAACAAAATCATTGAAGAAGTTTCTTGCATTGCATGCAAAGTGGCTGCCTCGAAGGATGTGTGGATTTTCCGGCATTTTGGCAACGCGCCCCTTTTGTTTATTTCTTTGAGATGCGGCGGAACAACGAACAAATGGCCTGCCATACTTTCTTCCCATCTGCCTTCCCATTGTCCTCCCACATAGTATTTGATTGTGCAAACTAGTCGACTCCATTCGACTTTGTTTGCATGCAGTCGCAGAGTTGCATTCCAGCAGTGGGAGACTTGGCCAAAGGACACGTGTGTGCAACTGCCAAGCCAAGCCCAAGCCAAGCCCAAGCCATGCCCCATCTGACTGCCTGCTGCTGCTGCTGCTGCTGGTCGCTCGTATCAATTGTGTGTGATGGTCAAAAGTCATTTCAACAGCACTAAATTATTATTATCTTCAAGAAGTTTCACATGCTCGACAATCATCCAAATAGTCAACACTCCTCCCACCTTCTAGCCCCCTCTTGCCACTGCCATAGCGCAATCCTTTGCTGCAGTCATAAAGGATGCATTGGATTTGTGTAATGGCATGGAATGTTTTGATGTTTGCCAAAACTTTTTTAATTACCAAAAAAAAAAAATAATAATAGAGATATTAATTAAAATTTAGTTAAGCACGGTATAATTGCTTAAGGATTAACTTATAGATATTAGGTATATATTTTTCCCCTTTGAACATATTGAAAAAAGTGCAAGTTTTTCACATTCCTGGCATGAAAGTAGTATACAACATTTTGAAGAATTTATTTTCGTTTAGTTAAAGTTTTTTTTTTCAAAAATAATTTTAAATTATGTAGAATACTTCTCCATATTTAACAGTACATCACTAGTCACAGCTCAGCTTATATATAAATTAATACAGTCGAATCCCGTACCTCAATAATTAGTAAAAACTGCTGTGCCTTTGAAAAAAATGAAATTTAACTAAACTTAAGATTTTTACAAATTTTGTTTACATTATTTGTAGTGAATTGCTTGATTCGATTGAATAAATATTTAAAGTCTTTTTTGAAGCAAAGAACATGATATTATAAAAATATATTTGTGTAATAAAAACTGAGATTTCTTCAGAATTTTGTCTTGTTTTTCTCTCTCTTAGTTTCTCCTGCTCCAAAAAAGGTATTTGTAAATGCTTAATTTAAGTACGAAGTATATTTAAAATCGTCGGGATCGGGATTTTCGGGACCCGAATTTGTCGCGAAACAATTTTCGGGATTGTTAAGAAAGATTCTAAAAAATTCCAGGTCGATCGGACAAGTCCTTGATCCCTACATCAAGGTGGCGTGGTAAGAGATTCTAGAGATATGGTTATGAGCAGAGGTGGACGTCGGGATCGAAATTTTCGGGTCACGCGAGCCCCGAACGGGTATCTCTGAAATTCCGCTATCTCAGAGCATATCTCTAGAATTTACCATGATCTCATGACCAAGCACGTATCTGATTGTCCCGGACTTTTTTTAAAATCTTTCGGAACTCTCCAGATACCGAAAATCGTTTCGGGACAATTTCGGGTCCATCTCGCCCATCTCTACAATAAATACCAAAACTGCAAATCGAGCTTGAATCGATTCAACTAATATTCAACAACTCATACCTATATGTATATATATATATCTAAAAAAATACGTTTATGTATTTTAATTAAGCGTGCAAAAACGTTTTAATAAAATCTAATTTTCAATCCAAACCTATGTTAATGGACATTTAAGCAGCTCAGCTGTGTACTCATAGCATTTGTAATTATTATTTTTAGCTATTTCCATACCTATTATAAGACTGGAAATCGGGAAAAGCTTATCGCAGGCAGATTGTTTTTAATTTCCAATTTTTACAGAGTTAATAGAACAGTTTTGGGATTTGGGGGCCAAGCGATTCAGTTCTGTTTGTGTCGCAGCTATTTTGCTGGCAATTAAGCTTAAAAGAGTTTTAGTTTTAGTTTTTTTTGGCAATTTTTGTTAGTTTTGATTGCAAGCGCGTAAATTGCAATCAGTGCGTTGTTTCAGAGTGGTTAACCGAACCATTTGCATATTCGCAGTTTCAATTTAGCAAATGGTAAGCCCCATGTATGAGTACTTAGAGCTGAGAGCCAATTACAAAGCCTTCGCTGCCTGAACTCGTGTTGCACAAAAAGATTTGCCTTCAGCCGCTGCTACTGCTGCTGCTGCTGTTGCAAATGCACAACACAACACAATTTGGCAAATGAAATCGTTTTTGCCTAATGTAACAGCCGAAAAACCAAAATCTGAAATCCAAGTGTCGTCTTTGACGGCTTTTCCGCTTGCTTTTCCTTTGCCTTCGACTGCGGTTTTCTCTCTCTCTCTGGCTCTTGTAATTTGTTCTCTAATATCGTTTAGTTGTTATTAGATATTTTTTCTTGCTGCGACTTGGGTTGCTTTTTTAGGTAATGGCAGCTGCCGCTAAGTACCGCTAATTGAAATTTCGTTTGTTGCCAGTTTTAATTGCGGGTTGACTTCCACTGTCTGCGCTGGCATCGCTGGCTTCTGGCTTCTGGCTCTTACCCATTACCGGGTTTAATTTCTGCTTATTATTAGTATTTTTTTTGTCTCTCGGTGTATACAATTAAAAGCAACTGTGCTCGCTTCTCAACGAAAATCCTAAGTCGCAGTTTATATTTTGCAAAATTTTAATAAAAATTTTTTTTTAGATGGAGCAAAATCTTTGAAGCGCCCGTTCTTGGCCCTACGCTATATACCTTATATACGGCCGATATGCCTACCTCAAGGGTAATAACTGGGTTGGTCGAGGACGATGTGCTCATAGCAACCTACGCGGATGACACTGCAGTGCTGACCAGAAGTCCTAGCATTATTCTAGCTACGGAAGCCTTGCAGCAATACGTGTGCAGTTTTGAGGAATGGGCTGTGAAATGGAACATAGGCATAAACAGCAGCAAATGTGCTAATGTTACATTTGCTACGAGAAAACTGTCTTGTGGAGGCATTACGATGTCAGGCTCCACACTTACACACAAGAGCTCGCACAAGTATTTGGGTGTTCTACTAGACAGAGTACTCAACTTCCAAAAACATACCACCATGGTTCGACAGTCTGTGATGGCAAAAGCTGGAAAGATAGCGTAGCTACTGGCACCCAGAAATAAGCTGTCCCTGTACAGCAAAGTTACCATCTACAAGTCGATACTAAGTCCCATATGGAAATATGCATTTCAAATTTACGGTGTTGCGGCAAAAACAAATCTAAATAAAATTAGAGTAGCCCAAAGATTTTAAGAAAAATATGTAACGCACCCTGGTACATGCGCAACACGGACATCGAAAGGGATCTAAGGGTTCCTAAAGTAGGAGATTTTATGCAACAACAAGAATTTAACTATATACAACGCCTTGGTGGTCATCCTAACGCATTAGCCAGACGTCTGACTAAAAAGGCAAAAAAGAGAAGACTTAAGAGGTGCCATCCATTGGATCTCCCTACCAGAGTCATTAACTAATATAGTTTTTGTAAATAATATAAATATCACACACTAGTCCACACATGTTAAATATTGTATGCTGAATTACTTAAGTAACTGTTACAATTACTTAAGTAATGAAACTCTTATTTTATTACTAATGAAGTAATTTAACATTTCACTTAACTTTTTTCAAGTAATTAAACCAGTTTCCTAGGTAATTACAGGTTTTTGTAATAGTTTCAAGCTATTAAACTTGAATTGATGTATTATTTGAGTAATTCAGAAAACATGTATTTACGAAACGTAAATAGAAACAATCGCAACTTAGTTAATACATCAAAGTTTCACTTGTTATGACTAAAGAATAATCTGCTTTTAGCCACAATTACTTAAACAATTAAATATATAATGCCTTATTACTTAAGTAGTAGTAACAATTACTTAAGTAATTAAACTCTTCTTTTGTTACTACTGAAGTAATTAAATTAATTAAACAGGTTTCTTAAGTAATTACCCATTATTTTTATAGTTACATAAGTAATTAAAGTTGAATTAATGTATTATTTGAGTAATTCAGATATTCAGAATATTTAATTTACATATATTTACGAAACTTAAATAGAAACAATTGAAAGTAAGTATCAAACTTTCACTTGGTAGGCCAATTTTGAAAGTTGGTTTTATAATATCAAAATAAAGTCTTACTCTCTTTTTTACCTATCCAAATTTGATCCTTGGTCGAAGAATTCTCTTCGGTTTTCTATAGATAAAAATGTAATACAATCTTTGAGAATAAAAGAAACATCAATTACCAAAACATAGATACTATGATAGCAATAGGACACGCAGTCAGAGGCCTAATGAACTCTAGCTAACGTTAGAGCTGTGGCTAATATCTCTAATGAATAAATGAGTAAGAAAGTCAGCAATATAGTCAAGCCAAAAAAAAGAGAAGAAAATCATATGCCAGAGTGTGAAGGGTAAAAATGCTTACCTGTTACCTGCTAGCCATGTATCTACCCACACACACATACATATTGTGCATATCCTTTGTCAATATTCATTATAAGAGTGCATACTTTGGAGGAACACGGCTGGAGCAGCACGCGCCCAGTCATAAAGTTGGGCAAACGTCTCATAAAACGTGACGATAATCATAATTGATGCTCGAGCCCCTGCCAAATTGCCGTGGTCAGGTGGGCGGCAGGTTTGCGGCAGGTGGGTGGGTGGTTGCTTTGTGTTTGGGGACTTCAAATTGTAATTTAGTTTGCCAGCTCATCGCACAGTTCAGCTTAGCCTCATTCTTGGCACTTTTTGTTGTTTTTGGCCAAATTAAGGGTAAAATTGTTAATTGAAATTTGTGTATGTGTGTGTGTATGTGTTAGACAAAGAGCCCATTGGCGGCTCATTCCAGGCAAGTAGAGCAACCAGTAAATTTATTTGGTGTCCAGCTTTGTTGTTGTTGCAACAGCAGCTGCAACATTTCCATTTAAGCCATGCGTTCTCAGCCTTCTAATGATAAATCAATGCAACATATGGCGCTGTTGGCCCAACCTTTGCCTTCAATGTTGTAAATTTTAAATCAATGTTGCCACCAGGATACAAGCAGCATGCTTTTTTTTCTGCTGCTTTTTTCAGGGCAAAGCGCCTAAACGCACTTCTTGGCGCTCGTAAATCCAGTTGCCTCGGCCAGGTTTTGGTTGTCGTCGTTGTCGTCTTTGGCTAGGGACTCGAGACTCCACGCAATCCATTATTGTATTAATTAACAGGAACAGGATCACCAATCAGACGCTTGATTAATGATGTCACTCGCCATCGTAAATCTCGATTTGAACATGTGCAAATTTTCAATGCAAATATATGGAGATGCGCCTCGTTGCGTTGCCCAATCCAGGACTTCTCGTTGTTGTTGCTCCTGCTGTGGTTGGCTGTAGGCGCCTTGGCCCTTGCTATCGAACATAATCATGCATTAGGACAAAACACACACACACACACAGATACAAACTCAAGCAGAGGGTGAGTAGCATCCGGCATTCGTATCCTTTCACATGCTGAGGGCAAACGCAGTTGGGACGCCACGGACGGGGGCAACTGGGGGCTGCAGCTGGACGGATGCATTAGGAGGCGATTGTGTTGCAACAGCCGCCTGTTGCTTCCCCAAATGCACAAATGTTGCAGCCTAATTAAAGCTACTGTTTGAGTGCATTCTCTGCTGCTACGATATAATTTATCCCAAGATTAGAATGTAAATCCTAATGCTGCTTAGAAGGCTTTTAATTGTGTGCTCACATTCGAATTGAACACATCTTAAATAGCACTAAATATGATATGTGGTTGTAGTATAGAAAACAATTGTGCTGTGATTTAAGAAAAGAGCTCTATAAATGTTCATAACTATAAAGAAAAACTTGAGGAACTCTATATTAAAAGATAGATTTTCTTTAGTTACTTAAATTATGTAACTAAATCTTTAAAAATTTAACTAAATTATAAAAATATAAGTTTTAAAAAATTTTATTTAATGTGTTTTATAACCCTATAAAAAAGAACAATGTTCTTTAAGCTATTTTGTAATAGAGAATTTTCCAGAGTTTCAGCAACTTGGTTTTCTACTGTGACATTTTTATACCCCTGTTAAAAGGGGTATACTATTTTTGGTCAGAGGTTTGCAACGCACAGAAGGAAGCATCTCCGACCATACAAAGTATATGTATTCTTGATCATCACGACGAGCTGAGTTGATATAGACATGTCCGTCTGTCCTTCTGTCTGGATCAACGCAATCTCCTCCTATAGTTTGAGAGCTACAGAGCTGAAATTTTGCACACAGGCTGCAGGCATTGTATTATCTCGGAATCATTCGGATCGGACGACTCTATCATATAGATCCCATAGATAGGATTTAAGAAGTCGCTATTAAAGTCTTAGACTTGAAAGTTGTAATATATACTCGTGTATACCACCCTTCGGCACGGCCGAACTTAGAACCTCCCTTTATCTTAATGTTTTTTAGTATTATTGCTAATTATAGCATGCATGAGATATAAGAAACATATTTTTTCCTTCTACTCATTACATGATAAAACTTAAAAAAAATATTAAAAAATTAGTTTTTGCTAAAAAGCTTTTCCAAAAGTATCTTCAACAAACTCTGAAATAAAGAAGTTTGCTGTAGCTTCTCTGCTAACGTAACTGTAAATTACTGTCACTTCAGAGTGCTATCCCAAGTAAATTCTTTAGAAATAATACATTAAAAATAGGGATTTAATATAATGCAGGTTTTAGAAGGGGAAGTTCTAATATGTTAATTTCAAGCCATTTATTTTTTATTTCACAATAACTTAAGTAACAGGAAACTACTCGTGATTGTAAATATGTAAGGAAATAATGTAAATACAGTCGAATAACGATAGTTCGTCCCGCGCTAAATCGAAAACCTCAATAATTCGTAAAAAAAATGTGAACCCCTTGCCATTTTGTATCACTAAAAAAAAAGGAAAATAATAATAAAAAACCAAATTTGCATGAATTATATCATTATTATTTAAATGATTGTTAATAAATATTTTTTATTTTTTTATGGCGAACAAAATTATTATTTTAAAGCTATCTCAACCTATATTGTAATTTATTAGACTCTGTTCCCAAAGGGAAAAAGAGTCTATTGGATTTGTGCAATGTCCGTCTTGCTGTCTGTCCGTCTGTCCGTCTGTCCGTCTGTCCGTCTGTCTGTATGAACGCGCAGCATTTGGACACTATAGAAGCTAGAGACTTGTAATTTGGAATATATACTCGTGTGTATCCGCGTCAGATCAAGTTTGAGTATTTTTCCGATACGCCCACAGGGGGCGTGGCAAATCGGAAAATGCTATATCTATTAAGACTAAAACGCTGTTATTTTAGTCAATATTGCAGTCTAAGAAATGGGATTTAGAATATATATTCGTGTACACCACGCGGACGTTATAAGATATAGAATATATATTTACGCCCATTGTGGGCGTGGCAAATCGGATAAAACTATATCTTCTACAGCTTTGAAGCTAGAGCATCCAAATTTGGCATGTGGGTTACTGTTGACCTTCCCTTAAGTTACATCAAAAAGTTATATACCCACGCCCCCTGGGGGCGTATCAAATCGGGAATATATATATAGCGATTTGTATAAATCTTATAATATTTTGAGCGTATTAAGAGCTAGAGACTTGAAATTTGGAATACATGTGCAAGTAGATCACTCGGAATCAAAAATATATATTATAGATATTTACGCCCATTAAGGGCGTGGCAAATCGGATAAAACTGTATCTCCTACAGTTTTGGAGCTAGAGCGTCCAAATTTTGCATGTGGGATACTGTTGACCTCCTCTTAAGATAAGTCAAAAGTTATGTATCCACGTCTTCTGGGGGCGTGGCAAATCGGGAATTACTATATCTTTTACTAAAACCGTGATAATTTCGGCAATATTTCCGTCAGAGAGTTGGGACTTGGAATATATATACTAGTATCCTACCTCTACCCAAAAATGCATGTTATATATAGCTACGCCCATTTGGGGCGTGGCAAATAGGGTAAAACTGTATCTCCTACAGTCTTAGACGTAGAGCATCCAAATTTGACATGTGGGTTACTGTTTATGAAATTTAAATTTACGAAAAAAAAAAAATAATAATAATAATAAAACAAATTCTAGTTGACCTAACTGTTTAACCAAATCAAAACACTTCCAAACTCAGTTTGGCACATAGCCACGCAAGAGACGCCGTGGTGTTGTGGGTAGAGTGGTGGCATGCGAAGCGCGTGACCCAGGTTCTATTCCCATCGCTGCCGCGTGATATTATCATTCATTAAAATGTTTTTTTTTTTTTTATAACTTCTATGTTACTTAATGGATTTTGATAAAACTTTCTGCATAAATCCTTATATTTTATTAAAAATACGGTTTTACCTAAAAAATTAAAAAAAAAATGTAAATGTGGCTTTATTTGCAACTGAACTTATATTAAATTAATTTTGTGAAATGTGGAGCCAGTATCAAAAATATATAAAAACCAAAATAGTATTTTATTTTAAAAAAGCTATATGTAAAATTTTATGACTGTAGCTAAATTGATGTAAAAGATATGCTCAAAAAAGGAATCTCGATAATCTCGCATTCAAACATACGGAAAGACGGACGGACGGTCTACATATTTATTGAGCCTACACACCTTTAACAGGAACAGAGTCTAACGCAGTCGGTGGCGCCCGACTGCAACGTTCTTACTTGTTTTAATTATATTTATAGTTACATTGACTGAAAATAAACTTAAAGTCAATTTAAAACCATGATCTCTAGATTAGCTTATATATCCGATTTACCCACACTTAAGTTCAATGGACTACATTAAACCCCATTTTAGCCAATTTCAATGGATTCCCATGGAATAAAGTCTAAAAAAGGCGAGCCCTATAAGAGGAGCGCTGGCCGTAATTGCCATTTTGTGTTATGGACAATGAAAATGTTGAGTTATTTTGAAATTGGTTGATCATAAATTTACGTTAATTGCGAACAGAGGACTGTTCCAATATGAATCCGAATAATGTGGAATTCTGATTTGGCGCATTTTGACTAATAAAGCAAAATGACTGCAGCAATGCCAAATGTAACCACATTTCAGGCAGTATGGAAGGGGGGGGGGGGTTGGGGATGCACCGCAGGTACTTCTAATCTTGTTTGGCCGCGATTATAAATTGTTGCGTACTTCATTTTAGCCAGAATAATAACATGAGTAATTAATTTAATGTGCCAGCGACAGGACGTTGCTCTAGAAGTCAGATAGAGGGGGAGGGAGAGGGGATATAGGGATTGCCTGCGCAATACAAATGAACTAATGTTTATTGCAATTGTCGCGTAAATAACAATGGCCAAATGCAGCCGCAGCTGCAGTCCGAAATCTGAATCGTTGCAAATGCAAATGGCTAAAATTATTTTGACCGCGGCTCCAATTTGCAATTGGAATGCGGCAAAAACATTCATATATTTAATTCAGGCACCACTGTAACCACAGCGGTGCACCGTTCTTGCTCTACCTGTGCACCCAAAGAGAACACACGCCTACGGGTGGCGTATCACTTTTGCCCCCTGGCCATTAATTTTATTATTTTTATTGTACGTTCGAACGCATGTCCTTTGATATAAATTCGTCCTCAGTTTATGGCGCGTGAACAAATGGATGAGTGCAGCAAAACATTCATTTAAACATTTGATTGTCGCATCGCTGCAGTCCAACATCTACAAACAAACAACAAGCTAGATAAATAGTTAGAATACACTCAAACAACAGCAACAACAACATCAACATTTATTTAATTCTTCGCATGCCATTTGCTAACTGAATAATTGTCGCCAATTTTGTTACCGCGACGAGACAAAATGGCGGCCAGCAAATGAGTTAATTACGTTTGTAAATTTACATTCATTCGATAAGCGAATGATCCAACATCCAACATCATTTGCGACTATTTCACTCTCAAATTTATAGCCGCAAGCGATTTAGGCAATCAATACCAATTGACAGCGATTCGATTGAGAGAGAAATGGAAACATGCACTAAGCATTTTATAAATCAGAGACAATTATTAAGCAAATGCAGTACATTAATTAATAAGGAAGTCAATGAGAGCGAGTGAGAGGGGCTGAGAATAATAGTTTACTTCTAAAAGTATGCTACGTTTTCGACATGGATTTCCATACTAGCATATATTAAATTAAATGAGTAAACGAAAGTGAATTGTATGTTTACTACTGAAAAGTGAAATATTTACGATATTTCAAGCTTGAACATATTGAAAAAGTGAAGCTTAGGCGGGGGCAGGAGCAGCGTTGAGAGTATATCTTAGCTAGTTATTATTATTAGGGGGATGCACTCGGTGCTACTTAATAGACTATAAACATAATCATAATTATGCTATGTTCTTAGTTTTATATTGCCCGGGTTAGTTACTTAATTGCTTAACATAAACGTTTTTACTTAATCTAATTATAATTACTTAAACCTAGGGATTGGGGAGAAGATTAAAAAACTGACGTCACCGATATTCCTGAACTTTCATTCATTGCAACGTCTGGAAAAGAGTGCAATCTGATCCTCCACTTGTAGCAGGTTGAGATCCTTGTGGAGACGGGAATTACGTACAGCCAGTTATGTGCCTCATGGTCTTATTTTGCAATAATTTGCAATAAAGCGGCTATACCCCGAAATTTGCACTGTGAAGCAGCCAGGACATTTGTTTCAGACGTGTTTGGTAGGTGGTTACTCTTGCCTGAATGTGGAACTAAAATGTCTGGCGTTTGTCCAGTATTAGTCCCAAATATTTAATGTTAGGATGTGCTACTGGAATACCATTTATATTTACTGCATTTCTGCTGCCTGACAAGCAAAATCTCTTTAAGGCAGCATAAACACGGAGTTAAATATTGCAAAGTAGAACTGAGATATGGCTTTATGGCTATATAAGCATCACAGTTGATATTGATCCGGAATCTGTTTTCTTTGGCAGCGGGATCTTTCTTTGATATCTTCTATAAATAAATAAATCTGCAATTCATTCGCCTATTTTCAACTGGATAGCCTCAACTTCAACAATCAAACTTTTTTATTCCAAATTTGCATCATTTTCTACCTTAAGCAATAAATTTTAAAATAAAATATTTATAATACTTATATCAATTACTCTAGTTTAAGGCACACACACTAGTCACGTAACATTTACCACAAATATTAGTGCTTATCAATTAATATATTGTTCTGGTTCTAAATCTAGGCTGAGGCTGAGAAGCGCGCAGTCATTGTCAGTTTTATGAGAGAGAAATAGGTTGAGGCAAGTTTTGTCTTTCAGGTTAATTTACGGACCGATGTTCGGGCAGCTGTCTGAATAGACTCGAGTATATTTTGTTGGGGGGCGGGGCGTTGAGGGTCCGTCTGGGGTTTTGTTTATGCTGCTGTTTAATGTCCTTTCGGTCCTTTTTCGTTGTAACAAATTGCGTCTGCAAATGTGACTCACTTTCCCAAGCCCCAGCGCCAATTTCTTGACTTACCCACTCCAGCGACGCCTTTCCACTTTGTGGAGCACTTGGTGCTGTCGCTCGTTTACCGCATCGTAATGTCACTTCAACAAATCACACCAACTTGCCCCATAAATTCTGCTGTTAATTCCAATTAGGCAGCTCAGCTCTCTCCTTGGGCAAAACGAAAAACAAGAGTTGATAATTGATTTTCTATGAAGAAGCAGCTGCCATGACTTAAAGTCCACTAAAATAATTTCAATTGATAAGTTGTGAACTATTTTTGCAGCATATTTGCTGAAATACTTTTTTTCAGTTCTTAAATACTCGACCCTATGGACAATCCGCTGTATGAATTTCTCGAAATGATTTGTGTATAGCATAAAAGAGCACGCATATAAAATGGCAAGAGCTATTTAAGCCAAGCCAATGCAGCTGGTGGACCGAACAACTGCTGGCCACTAAGGTGAACGGATCAGGGCAGCAGGAGGGGGAGTCGGAGCGGGTTCGCCACTTTAGGGCGACAATTTATGGGTGCTTTTTTCAGGTGCAGGTATGCGCTTTTCCGGCCAAGCACTTAATTGATGTTGTGTCGCGTAAATTATAAACAAAACAAAAATTAAAGTGGACTCCACGCCGAGGCTCTGGCCACGGAGCTTGAGCCTGACTCGGCTCGGCTCGGAAGCGCTGGCGGATGCGGAAATGCTTTCATCGCAAGTGGTGTCGTCGCTCATAAAAAGCGCACAGCCATTGGCCCCCCTAAGAGTCACACACACACACTCGGATATGGCCGTGGTCAAGGGGCTAAGCAGGCGGCCGCTGCGCGTCTGCGAGTGAGGTCAAGCGTGAAAGTGTAGCTCCTTGCAGCCGGATATACTCCTGACCCGACCTGCCCTGCCCACTGCTCCTCTTCTATAGCTCCCGCTGCGCATAAATTTAGCATTTTTGCATTCGCAAAGTGTCCTCCAAATGGTCATCTATGCACGCGTTGCTTATGGACTTATGGACTAAAGAGCTCTTTTTTCTCTCTTAACTCTAATATGATTTTATGTAGGAAAAGGGTTCATATTGCAACTCTGTTTAGCTTAACTGATTTGTCAGTTATTTTTATTATATATTTTATAATGTCAACTACATGCTTTGACGTGCCAGTTAATTGCCTTGAAAGCTTCTTCTATGTTGTACGATAAGTTGAGAAAGGTGTTAAGAGAGGGTATTTAGCAATAACCATATTAAGTTTAAGTTGTCATATTGTACTATAATATATATATTTAATATTTTGACTAAATTTCATAATAAAATGTAAGCTTAACTATTTGATATAATTTAATTATAAATTAAATACTAAAAAAAGTTTTTATTTATGACTTTTCTGTCTGATAAATTCCTAATCGCACTTTGTAATATAGTTTGAGTTTTGCGTGAGGCTTAATTTTTTTTTATATATAAATTTCTTCTAATGATTCCATAATTCTAAAAAAATTTAATTTTTTATTTATTTATTTTACAAATTAAATCTAGTATTTAATACTAAGCTCAATGATAGTTTAACGAGCCCTAATTGCTAGGGCCTTCGACTCGATATAGTATATTAATAATTATATTAATAATTTATTATTAATTATATTAATAATATATATTAAATCAATATATATATTTATTTATACTTAATATAAACCTACTTGTTTTATCTATTTTTATTTTATTTGTATTTAAAATATAAACAATTTTTTTTTAATTTCTAGCTGAGTTGATTAGGTTCCTCTTATGATCTAAAAATTTCTTAATAAATTCTCAATATATAATATGTTATGTTACAAATATTAACTAAAGTTCATTCTGGTTATTTTTAGAGAATCAAATTTTGAGATAATATAGTAAGAATCTGAAGATTATGGCTTAATATAAAGTATTCGACTTAGCTTTACATAATTCTTCAATATTTAAGAATAATATATAATCCACTAACATTTTACTGTTACGTTCGGCAGCAATTGACTTTGTATTGCTTTTGGAAAACGTTTCGAAAATGTGATAAAATTTAAGAGGCAACGAATTAAACTTTGAAATCAGAAATTATATGCAATGAGAGACAATTGCCGGCTGGGCACATAAAACAAAGCAGTGCCACAGCAAGTGGCAAGTGGCTTGATTGGTGGGGGTGGAGGGCGGATAACGGAATGCGCAGGACAACTGGCAGAGCAAGTGCTACTCAAATCTGTGCGTCTGCACGCATTACAAACGAATTACGAGACTCGCTGGGCAATTGCAGTTCATTGTTATTTAATATGTCGTCGTTGTCCTTGTCGTTGAGGTCGACAACGAGCACGGCTGGAAATTATACTTTATGGAGACTCAACAGCAGCAGTAGCAGCAGCAGCAGTTGGAACAACAATCCAGGACGCAGACGGCATGACACTGATTGCGATATAAACGATTGTCAACGTAAACGTATCCAAGTGGATTATTGCCTCATGCCAATTATCATATCAACGATACACAGTCCGGCCAGGACATGCACGGCAAATGGCCCTCGTGGACATTGGACACACGGAGGCAGCTGCTGCTGCACTGCCAATTGCCAATGGCCGCCCACAGCCCGCCCCGCCCACTCACTTGACGAGGCGTTGATGCTGTCGTTGCATACTCTTCCTCCTCTTCCTCCGCATCCTTGTGGCCGTGTCAGGTGGGCTGAGCACGAGCCAAATTGCATGTACAATTTTAAATGGATTTTGATTGTTTATGACAATTCGACGAGCTGACTGGCCAGGCCTCTGCTGGCCACTGATAATGCGCCATTTAAATAATAACACCAAAGCTCTGGCCCATCTATCCAGCTGTCCAGCTGTCCAGCTGCCCATCTTCATCTGATTTCGAGCTGCTCTGCCATTGGATGTTGCATCAATGCAATTTGTGCATTTTAAGCCTAGGACATTTGCATAATGAACAGCGTCACACTTTTTGGTATTTTAAGTCTTTATTTATTTGGTATTTTATGAAGTCGAAACTTGAGTGTTGAAATTTAAAAATCTCTCAATATTAGTTTAAATTTTAAAGTAAAATATTAATCTGAGAGAATATTGAAGCATGAAGAATGTATAAATAATGATATTAAGATACGTACTTTGTTCAAGAGATGATTAAGGTAAAAGAGGAATTGTAAGAGATCTAGTCTTAGAGCATATATACTTAGTGCTCAAATCTTACAGGAAAACCCAAGCTTTGTCCATAAAAATATAAAATTTTTGAATGGAGTACATAATTGTAAATTGTAAAGATTAAATGTATTAAAAAAATATAAATTTCAAAACAAATAAAAAAAATTTAAAAAAAAATATTAATTTCATTTCATTAACTTTTTAATAAAACTTTCTCTTTTTATTTTTTTTATTGACTTAAAAATTAATTAAATTAAATATATCCTTCACACAAAATTTTAGAATTTATTTGAATTAAACTTTTCTGATAAGACGCTTGTAATATTTTTAAAAGTATTTGTGAGGACTCAAAAATTGTAAACGATAAAAAAGCTTAGTTCAAAACACCATAAAAAAGTGGGAAACGTTTTGAAAAAAGGAATAAGCTGAATATGAAAATTGGAAAGTCAATGCCCACTCAACATTTTATTTTACGGACGTCGCTTCAGTATCCGGCTTCTCCTGTTTCATTTCAAGTAGCTTGCGCTGATTCTCTTTGAACTGCTCAATGGGATCCTCGAACTGTCTGTAGTAGTGCAGCACCTCACGGACATCATCCATCTAAAGTAAATATAAGAGAATAATGATAGACAGGGAATTGTTATATGAGATGTCTGTTAACCTTGTGTTCGGCAATGAGTTCCAGAAAGGCGGCCAGATCGAAGAGCTGGACATCGTCGTCGTTGCCCACCCAGCGGGAAATGGCAAAAATGTTGTCCGGATGCAGTGGAACGGCGCGACGATCCCAGTCGACGACAATCACGCGTCGCAGATTCCGATTGAGATGGTTTAGGTTCTTGATGTGTTGCCCATCCAGCATCTGTGTGGCGCCACGCACCAGCCGATAGCGTATATACCCGTTCGGATCGAGGGCATCCAGTATGGGAAATGCAGTCATGCCCTGCTCCGTGGTATAGACAATAATCTCGAAGTGCTTGTTGCACTGGCGCAGAAAGTAGTCGACGCCGGGACGTTTCTTGAAGCGCCAGCCCGTCTGATAGGTCCAGTCGGGATGCACCAGGATGTCGCGCATCTCCAGGACCAAAGTGTACTGGGGCTGTATGTACGGCGGACAGAGTACGTCGGGCAGCAGCTTGGTGGTCAGCGGCTCCTCCAGCATCTTCTGGTAGTAGTGCAGCGAATGCCACATCCGCTGCACATATTGCTGGATCACTGGCAGGCTGCTCAGCTCGTCCTCGATGCTGCGTCCGAACTGATCCTGCTCGGGTTTGCCCAGCTCATAGACCGCCCACAGCACGGTGCTACAGAGGCTGCCTAGGAAGATGGTGTAGCCCACATACCACCTGGAACGCTTCTTGCCAAAATTTGACTTCGACAAGTTGGATGGATCCTTCAAAGTCTTAGGAGTATTGTCGCTCATCGCTCGTTGAGTGATATTATAATTGACATTCGAACGGAGGTTGCTCTGCTTGAAACTCTTGGAGGAACGGGGGCAGCAGGCTCTCGTTGCAACATGTTGTTGGATCAGTCGCAGCCATGCCTCACAATTAATCATACCTTGTTTAAAAAAACCAAAATTTTACAGAATTCGTTTGAATGTGTTAACATGTGTTTGCTACAAATATTTCAAATCAATTTTCAGTCTGTTCCTAAGGGGATTTTAGTTTTCAGAAATATTATATATTTTTGCATACCTAAAGCAATTTGTAGGATAACATGCATCAACGCCATTAATGGGAATCTCCCTTTGCATCAGCTTTGCCTAGTCAAAAGATTGTTATGCTAATGTAATTTAAAGAGATTTCTTTTTAAGATAAAGTAGGGAATGAATGATGAATATTATCCTAAGTCTGAAATATTTATAATCTGTATTTTTATCATAGAAACCTACATAGTAAATTTGGTGTCTCTAGCTTATAAAGTCTTTAAGTTTTGGCTTAAAAACAAGGTCAAGATATCGATTGTTAACGATAAGAAGGAATAGGGATGAGTTATCGAAAAAAAAGTAAACTTGTATTCTCTCAAGTCTTTAGCATTTGTAGTTTACGAGATCGCTGCCTACACACGGACGGACAGATGGACGGACAGACGGACGGGCGGACGGACGGACGGACGGGCGGACGGACGGACGGACTGACGGACGGACGGACTGACGGGCGGACGGACTGACGGGCGGACGGACGGACGGACGGACGGAAGGGTAGGCGGCCGGTTGGATAGACGGACACACGCACGGACGGACAGACGGAACGATATGGTACATGGTCAGACGGCCACGGCCAGATCGACTCAGCTTGTGCTGATCCAGAATATATTTAAATTATGGGGGTACCACGCCATTAAACCTGTATTGGGTTCAGGGCATAAATACACAAAAGCAAACTGATTTCCATATCCATATCAACTGTTGATACTGATAGATAATATATTTTAGGGAATTGTATACATTTTTTAAGCAGTCACATATCGTGAGTTAATTTAAATAACCGTTATAGGGTTGTTAATATTGAAATTCTTGAGTAAAATATTATTCCAGTAGATATTAGGTAAAGTAAAGTACAGTTAAAGTAGCATTTGATTATTAAATATAAATTTACAAAATCAAGGAATCGATTCGATTGAAAGCAACTTTGATAACTGTTAGATTATAGCTGAAGCATTACATAGCAAACTATTTTTGTTGGTGAAATGGCAAACAAGACTGTTGACTTATTTCAAGATGCAACAAAATCGAATGAATCCGTTAAGCCCTGTGTTGGAATACCAAAAGTTCGATGCCAGTTCGTGCCGTTGCAGTACCGCAACTTGAAAGGACACTGGCAGAGCCGCCTGCGGCCAAGGCGATCGAACAATGCGGAGTCGATTGCTGGCAGTCCAAAATGGCAGACTCTGAAGCACAATGGGCCATTCTTTCCGGCCGACCATGTGAGATTGCCAGAGAAGGTGCACTTCTACTACGACAGCTGTCCCATCGAGCTGACGGAACAGGCCGAGGAGGTGGCCACATTCTATGCGAAACTCTTTAGAACCGCATTCGTGCATTTGTCGGCGTTCAATCAGAACTTCTTCAACGAATTCCGCAGCTGTCTGAGCGAGGAGCAGCGTCGTCACATCACAAACTTTGAGCTCTGCAATTTTCGGGAAATAAGTCAGTATTTGGAGGGGCAACAGGTGAACGAATCTTTAAGAATAGCTGCGGAAAACAAACGCTATGGCTTCTGTTTCATTAATGGAGAACGTCATCGGGTCACCCAGTTTCGCATAAGTCGGCCAGGACTGCGCTGCCCGCGGTATGGCATCAGCAAGTGCATGGGCATGATAAGACCTCGCGTGCTGCCCGAGGATGTCATCATCAATTGTGATGACGATGAGCCGCCGTCTCCGCCATTCGGACATCGTTGGGGTCAGGTGGTGCACGATCAGACTGTTGGCTGGCTCTACTCCTGGCGCGAAATCGTCACGGGCAGCGTCCATTACGTGTATCCGCGCAACGACAGCGCGGGAAAGCCTCGTCCTCCTCGTCGCGATCTGCTGGACACAGCACGGCGTCTGCAGCAGCATCTCAGTCAAATTCGCCGTGAATACCATAAGCTGCTGTCCTCCGAGAACTGGCTGATCCGGCAGCGCAGCGTTGCCCTCTACTGCATCGATCAGCTGGCCATGAGCTGCGATCCCCAAGAGCAGCCGGCAGAGACAACTGTGTGTGGGCTGTGCGTGGAGAACGTGAAGCTGCATCCCTGCCTCTGCATGCAGCGAAACGTGATGCAGTTGATGGCCGGGAGGGGCAAGGGCAATCAACGCGAATACAGAAGAATGTGCGTCCAGCCGGAAATCTTCTACAATCTTAGGGTATTCGTCCTTGGCAAGCAGCCGCATGAGCTGGTCTTCGAGGAGCTGACGTCCCAAGTGCTAAGCGAACACCTCGACTACCTGATGGACGGTCTCACCTCGCAGGTGTTTCGCATCTGCAATGCCTCCCAGATGCTGGAGGAACGTTTGATTCTGATTCCCCTGAAAGCCACGCTAATCCAGCAGCTGCAGGCCTACAATAAGGCCCTCAAAGAGATTCACTTGCTCTGCGGTGCGCGTAGTCGCAATATCGATCCCTTGCCAGCCTTGAAGAGGCCCAGGCCCATGGCTAGAGCCAGCGCAGCGGCGCAGCGTAAGCTTCGGTCTATTCGTCTGCAGACAAAACCTCTGGTTGATGCTACGATCACGTATCTGGATCCACGTATAACCATCTCCTGGTGCCTGAGACGCAATATTCCCCTCGCTTCCATCTACATGAGCTATGCGATACGCAAAAAACTCTTGTGGGCCACAAAATATACCAACCAGTATTATTGTTTTTAAACTAATTGTTTATATTTTTATTGTGTTTATGTCTTTCATATATTTATATATAATTCAAATAAAGTTTATTTTAGTTAATATTTTGTTTTTACTAAGGTTAGTAAAGCTTGGGACTGCCCGACTACTAGCTCTCCTAAACGCTTCTTCAAGATGCAACCACACATATGTAATATATATTATGTATATGTATACACAGCTCGCCACTTGAATATGAGACTCCCTAGCCTGAGTTCAATCGCCCAAACCAAGCATTCTACAGACCTAATTTCAATTTTAAATTAAAGTCAACTTCATTATTGTTAATAATATAAAGAGGAGTTCATATTAAATTGCTAAGTATTAAAACAATAATTTTTACAAAAATCTTCCAAAATTTAGGGGTCTAAAAATTCACCACTTGAATATTATACCCTAATAAAATATTAATTTTCTTAAGAATTTCGATTCTTTCTAGCAAAGATTACTTAAATGAAAGTTTATTAAAATTTCTAATTGAATTGAATAATTTATATTTACATATGCGATAAGACAGTTTTCTGTTTCAAAACTTAATACAGCAGATTTGGTTTACACAAATTGGCCAAATAATTTAGGGAAATCTAGCTCCAAGCTTATTCGATGACTTGTCTTAGTTGACGCGAATACTGTTGTCCTGAGCCATATAAATGATCTGAAAACTATCCGTGAACATTTTAAATGACACTCAGCTTGCAGATAATTGACAAAATGTTTTCTTTAATAACTTCTGTTACTTAACGGATTTTGAATTTTGAATTTTCAGCATTGAATCCTTTTATTTAATTTGATATGCAAAACTACCTAAAAAAGTCAAAAATTTTAAATTGTGGCTACACTGAATTCCAATTATATTAATTATGTTAAGTTTGGAGATGGTATCCAAGATATAAAAAACTCGAAATTGTATTTTATATACAAAAACCTGAATGCAAAATTTGGTAACCTTAGATGAAAATATGCAAAAGATATGCTCAAAAAACTGAAAAAACTGATAAAGTTTTTATCCGATATGGATGTATATATATGGGAAAAGTAATCGGATATATGAAAAAACAAACACCATAGATTACTGTTGCCCTGCTCTTATGATTGACTAAAAATCATATATATCCACCTCTTGGGGGCGTGGCACGTCTGTAAAAACTGTACCATCCACAATTTAACAACTAGAGACCCTAAACTAACCAAATATAAATTTTCAGAGAAAACTAAAAATTTATAAAAAATTCACCTTTTTGAACTGAATTTTAAAATGTTCTTATTTTTTTTCATCAATCAATCAATTTAAATTTTGAATGTAGATATGGGTTGGGTATAGTAATCTATAAAGTATACAGATATATAGTATAGTATATATATTTCAATATAATTTCTAACCGCATGTCGTCAACAGATTCACGATTCACGCACAAAATAAAAACATAAAAACATAAAAACATAAACGTTCTTCAGTTTGTGTTTTTTTGGTCTCAGGGGCGTCGCATGTAATTCTACTTTACGGGTCGATGTTGCCGGAGAGTCAGCGCGAATTGCGTGTGCCCAGCACCTAAATCGCCGATGAAAGCCACAAGGAATGTGGGAGGGGGCATGCCACATGTGGAGGCGAGCTTAGCTGGGGGCAGAAGCTGAACTGAAAGCGTGTTGCGATTTTAATTTTTAACGAGAGGCAGCAGCCGTGTTGGGATCATCTTTGGAGCTGTTTTACATTTGAGATAACCAGGCGTGACACTTCGGCCGGCACTTGATGGAAGAGGAAGCAAGGCGGCTCAAAGCAAAACGCTTTTCATTACCCAATGCCCCGAAGGGCAGGTGAGGCGAAAATTTGTGCGTTGTGGAAAAAGTAATTTTGATTTTAATTAAATATTTATGAGTGACGCGCGGAGGAGGCGTCAGGACTTGAACTAATCCAGCCTAGCGCTGTCCATTAAGCGCTGCCCGAGAAAGAAATCCACTAATAAAATAACCAAATAGCTGGCAAATAACTTCCACTTATCACTCAGGGCGCATCAGTGAGAAAATTAAAGTATTATCCCTGGGGACTCGGTTGCGTGCCGCTCTCGAACCCCTTGACCAGCGCCCAACTACTGACATATTTATATATGGGGCAAGGGTCTTACCTTGGCCCAAGGAATGGGGTATGCGTGCGTGTATGTGTGTGTGTTGCTCGTTTATTCGATCAAAAGTTACGAGCTCATCTTAGATTGGACATTAAATGGACACTAAAATATTTTCCATCTGCACGCAGCATCCTGAAACCCTCGAGCGAGGAACAAGCGAAATAAATGTCATGAAACAACTCATTGACAGGCACATAAGGACACTGGTTTTATGGTCCACAGATATGACCAAAATATATGATTACCATGTGTCCAGCCACATGCGAGCTCGTAAATAGGCATTTTCTCTGCTTTAGCTCTCTGTTCTGACTCTCGGCTCTCGGACACAACAACCACCGACGAAGCCCAGCTAACAAACCACCCCACCCACCCACATATTGAACCCGGCAGCCGCCCATTCCATAGTTTTAGCCGGGGCTTGTACTGGCCATTTGGTGACTACTTTTTCTTGATTTTTGTTGCCTTTCGCTTGGTTATTTACCAAGTGATCCAGGTGGGACACACAGAGAGCACTGTCACAGCCTCGGCCTCGACCAGTCGTAAAAATCAAAATAAAATGAAACTTATGCGTGATGTTTGCCTTTTTCTCATTGCGCTCTGCTCTGCCCTCCCCTTAAGTTCTCTATGGCTTAATAGTAGGGGCTCACTTGTTCGCATTACCAATAATACAAACAATAGTAAAATATCTAGATAATGATATATAAATGTCGCCATAAAAAATGAACTCTTATAGCGCTGGATGGGCCTTGGAAATCAATTAGAATTTTTAACTCTTTTTTTAATCATAATATTCATAATAGAAAGCTTAAGAAATATTTGCAGTTTTTTGAAAAATAATCAAAATTATTTTCGATTAGAGAAAATATTAATTTGTTTTTAAATTTGAACACATATAACACTTAAAGCCCAAAACTTATGACGGTAGACTTCGTAGACCAGTGGATTGGCACACAAGAGTCATCAGAACAAGGGTTCGAACCCTACTGAGTTCGTAATAATACGATCCTTTCTTTGTTGCAAATGAAGAAAAAATATGCAAAAAAAAAAAAAATAATTAAATTTCAAAAAGCTATAATTTCATCTATAAAGTGCTACTTAAATAATTTTGTAAAATGATTTTTAATTAAAATAGAACTCTTTCGAGAAAATGTTAATGTTTCATAAAAATACTTAAAATATATAAAAATATAAAGCTGCTTCGAGCCTTATCCATTTATTCTAGAAGTATATTTTCAGCTCGTTTAAATAACATTTTTGAAATATATTTATATGTAGCTCTTTACAATTTTTTGTATATTATCTTTTTATTTCGAAAAATAGATCTATGTTGTTCCATTTTGAACTTGAAAGTGTAAAATTTATTTTTTATATATTCAGCTAGACTTTTTACCAAATTAAATTTGGTATACAAATCTCTATTTAACAAATAATAAATTTTAAAATTTTTATAATTAGATTACTTGTGTAATTCTATAGAGAAGACATTTTCTTTTAAATATTCGAATTTGTCTAACCATTTTATTGTGAGATCTTGTTTAGAGGCTGCTCTTGCCTAAAGTCAATCAACATATTTAGTTGATCTTTTGCGTTAACTGTGTTGTAGGGCAACAATAGTCTATTGGAATGGATGACAATGATTTTATCGCGTGTTGCGGATCTAGAAAGCCCTGCTTGGACCCCATTGAATGATGCGGCACAGCTGTCGGAGTGGGAATGGAAACGGGGCCTGGGCACGAATGGATACAGGACATCCAGCTCGGTATAAATTCGCTATTTATGCAGTCTGAGTGTATGCTGATTTCATCTCATCTCATTCAGCGTTACGTGAGCTGATTACGTTAGTCATGCGCGATTGCCGAGTTGCTAGAGCCAGAGCCAGGGCGATAGAGCTTTGGTGCCGTGACCAAAGCCAACGCACACACCTACACACAGTGTGTGTGTTTGGGTCTGGGTCATTTTGGCCATGTTCAGTTGCTTAGCGCCAAATGAAATTGTGCCAACTGGCGACTTGATGAGAATTTCATTTGGTGCGGATTTTTATGACTTTCGAGACAGAGGACTCGCGTCTGACAAAGAGAGAGGGAGAGAGAGTTCCTGAATGCTGTGGAAGTTCCACTAAATGATTTCGCATTATTTGTTTCTCTCTCTCTCTCTCTCCCTCGGTCTTTCTGTTTGCCTGCCATAAAAAGCCAATGCATGCGAAATGCTTTCGTGATACGCTCAAACTAGTCCTCCAATGTCCTGGCAATAAGTGGAGCCAGGTTAGGTGCTGGCCGCTGTTCGGCATCCGGTTTATTTGTTTATTCATTGAATGGGGTCGAATCGTAAAAATTATGTTGATGAGTCATCAGTAAATGGCATTTATTTTATTGTCACCTATGCGACCTCACATATCTTCAATTATGACCAGCTCCGCAGATGATTCGATTCTATTTTATGTGCCAATGCCAAGGCAATGCTCCTGGAATATGAAAGAGCCGGCACTTTGATGCACGGACTACGAATGAGTCTTGTGTTTGTATTATTAATGATGGCTCCAGTCCGAGAGGCTGTCACATATGCTTCGCTTCCCATTGCAGTGCCGTCTAAATGGACCATTCATTAGGTCACTCCCGCAGCGTAATAAGTGTATTTTTAATTTACTACACCATTTCCCAGTGCTTATTTCACTGCATTCACTGGCGACTTTTCCATTGACATCCCGGCAAATTGCGAGTCAACGAATTCCCATTCCATAAACAACTATTCGACAACCAGATAAAAGCTGAGCTCTGGACACAGCAGCTAATAAGGAAAGCCCACGGGGCACTATGGAATAGAGATGGCTGGATATGGAAAACTTTATAAGACTTATATTTTATAGCATATATATTCTTATTGTTTATCTAGCAAATATCTATATGAGAAGTTTTTGGAATGATATATACAAATAGAGCCTAGTTGTCTTTGGTCAAAACATGACGTGTAAGTTTTTTGTGTGATAAAGCTAAGCTAGAACTGAACTTTAATTTTCACATACTTCTGACTGCTACAATATATTCACATTAACATTTACTTGACAAAGTTTTATAAAATTGAGCAAAACAAATAATCGAAAACTTAAACTTTTGCTGAAAATTTCTGAAAAATTTGTATAAATCAAATTTCTTATGTATCTGAAATTTATTATTTTTCGTGGTTAAGGTAATTTTAAATATACAGATTTTATTTTTCAAAATTTAAAAAAAATGATCTATGGTAAAAAAATGATATCCAATATATAAAATCCGAATAAAAAACTCTGTATGGGCAGTCAAAAGTAGTTAAACATTTTTAAAATATTTTGGACAAGTGATAAACCTCACTTCATTTGCTATAATTGATGTCCTATTGAATATTATCTTATTTAATTTTGATTCAGGAAAGATCAAGTTCTGCGAAAAACCCAAAAAAATCATTTTTAGTTTAATATGTTAAACAATATTCGTTGCAAGAATATTTGTGTAAATACTTTTGACTAGGTTTGTACGGGGATAAAAAAATAAAATATTTGCTGAGCATAAGAAATATTTTAAATTTTTTTATGTCCATTTGGGTCTATAAAAATTATATAATTTGACACATGTATCTTTTTAACATGTTTTATACATTCTTATGGATCTGAAAGTTTTCTGTAAGCTTTGAAAATAATATATTCAAACTCTGTAAGTGATTAACATCTATATATATATAAGAATTATTTGTTTTAATTCATATTTCCCTCCCAAATAAATTTTCGAAAATTCATAATTATACAATATGATTAAATATATATATTTATGGAATAAAAAAATGAAAGTGTAATGAAAATGGTTTTTTGAATATAAAAGTGTGTAGTTGAATGTAGATTGGTCAAACGAATGATGAATGGATATTGGTGAAAGTCGTTTTGAATCGATAAATTGGGAATTTATGCCATTGTACTGTTGCCATGTTGTCGCTCCCCAAACGAATTGGGTAACAACCGCATTTGAGATTTGATTGGATTAGAACAAGCTTTTGGCGGCGCACGAATTGTTGATGTGTCCGCTGTGGTTGATTGGAATTGCGAGTCCCAGCCAACTAGTAGCCCCTCTGGCTGGCAGGCGAGGAGAAAACAGTGTTGACATGCCGCGGAGGCAGCATAGGCAAAACAGCAGCCAGGATGAGGCTGTATTCATATTTTTGGCAATCGATGTCCTGCTTGGTTGGCAGGCAGGACCTCCTACTGGTTGGTTGGCTTAACAGTTGGGCAATTAGAAACGTTCACTGGTTTGAAATTTCCAATTTTTCGTGATTGCCCAGAGGCAGGCGGCAAGCGGAGTTGGATGTTGGCTGTGTTAATTTTTGAGTATGGTTTGGGTAAATTGTTTCTGGTCGAAGTGAATAGGCAAACAGAACAGCAGAGCCTATTGCCCTGTCTTCGATCTCTTTGCATATATCACTGAACTGCACTGCAGGATTGAGGGGGGATGAGTTGAGACTGTCTTGGGGATCACTTTACAGCCTCTACTCACTCAGGTTGCTGACATCCAAGTTAACTTCAAAGTTGTGCAGCTCATACATATCCAACTTTTCAACGTTTAGCTGCTCTGCTTCCTTAGCATGTAGGCTGCTAGGCGCAGCTTGAGTGGAGGGCGAAGCGGCAGCCGGCTCCTCTGTTCGATTTTGCTCTTGTTGGGACTGTAGGCTACTCATGTAAGCGAATTTCTTGTATCTGCGCCTCATATACTCTTGCCAGTCGAATTTCTTGGGCTTGTACTTGACGGCAGTCTCCGTGGCGGGAGGCCTCGGGGGCACCGTGGCATTCAAGGTCATGTACTGCACGCGCTTCTCACGCTGGGGCTCGCTGAGGGACTGCTCGTCAATCTCTTTGATTTGCTTCTCCAGCCGATTGGCCTTCTCGACGTCGTTGCAGTCGATGGCCATGTCGCGCTCCATGATGAGGCACACCTTGCGATAGGCGGCGCTCACGGGCTTCTGGCCAGAGAGACGCTTGGTCTGAACCATCAGTTCGACATCGACTTCGGTGAAGGAGTAGTTGGTGGCCTTCTCGATGTCCTTTTCTTTTTTGTCAATGCTGTTTACGCTGGGCAAGGCCACGTCATCGCGCTGGCAGGCCTCCAGCCAGAAGACATACTCGTTGGGGGTCACCGGGTGGTTGGAGACGGCATCCATTTGGAAGCTGCGCAGATGGCTGCCATGCTGCAGCAGGAGCAGGAGCTTGGTGCGATGATTGCCCAGCAGATACTCCTGTTCAATGGGCTCCACGGCCACGATGCGGCTCAGGCGGTAGACGGCTGGCTGGTTGTTGGGAATGCCGCTAAGGCTGATCCGGACAAAGCAGCCGACCACGGTCTCCTCGAAGATGGGCTTGTCGAGGAAGCTCTCCAGCTGGGTGCGTGTGAGCAGCGCCTTGCTGAGCTCCGCCAAGGAAATGATAAATGTCTCTGGCTCACTGCTAGTCTCCATGTCGTCGTCGTCATCATCATCTGTGCTCTCACTCGACTCGTCCGAGTAGACGTCTTTGGCCTTCAGCTTCAACTTTTTGCTATCTACATGTCTGGGCGACTCACCTTTCACCTCTTGCTCAGGTTCAGGCTGTGTTTGCACCTGCTGCTGCTGCTGCTGCTGCTGTTCCTGTTCGTGCTCTCCCTCCGACTCCTGGTCCTCAGCTGTAACGTGATTGCTATCACAGTCATCCTTAGTTTTCTTGCTGTTGCGCTGGGCCACCAGACGATCGATGGCGCTGCGGCGCTTGTCCGCTGCGCGTTGAGACTCCAGATTCAGGCGCCGCAGGCTCGAGCGCTCTTTGAGGGCCACATCGGTGTCCGGTGTCTCAGAGCTCTCGGAGCTATCTTCGGCTTCGACTTGCTTGCTCTCTTTCTCCAACAGGAGACACTTGATGCCCCACTTGTACAAGAGCTCTTCCCGTCTCAGGCCTCGCTCGTACAGCTCAGTCTCTCGCTCCAGCTCGCTGAGAGCCTCCAATTTCGCCTGATCCTCGGCGTCGCCTAACAAGTTATCGTCGTAGCCGTCATTGAATTCGCTCTGCGTTTGTGCTGTCTCTGGCGGACTAGCTGGCTCTACTTTAACAGCTTCCACTTCTGGCAACTCGCCATCTTCCAGGTCTTCTGTCATGTCCAGATGACGTTTTCGACTATTCAAAGCAAGCATCGCAAATTTGGTTCGGCTGCGAAGAAAATTAATATTTTAAAAAATACTTTATGAATGAAAAAAATAAACTTAACCTCTTTTCGGAATCAGCAAATTTTTTGCAAACGTCGCAAGAACTATATTTTTGTATATATATTTTTTTCTTTTTTTTTTCGGCAATTTAAAATTGTTGAAAATCTGTTTATAAAGTATTTTTAGGCACACGATCTTGCCAATTATATATTTGTTTTAGCACTTGGAAAAGCCAGCGGCCAGATGATTTTCTGAGCATGCAAGAACCCACAATAAATGTAAAATACTTTTTTCCACTAACCACAAAACCGAAGTGTTTGCTCAACAATGGAACTCAGCAGAATGAGTGTTAGTACAAAACGCCAGTTCTCAAACAAAATATACGATTTTCTGTGAAAAAAATTTAAAAAAAATTATTTTTTTTTTCAAAGCCTACTTTTTACAAAAACGGAATTTTTTTTGACATAAGACTCGAAGCGCACAAATATAGTGATGGTTCCAACCATTTGAATACTTTTTTAGGCGTCGATTCTTAAATTGAAAGTGCGATAGTTGGCTAAAGGCGGTTTTTCTAAATTTAAATCCAAAATTGATTAAATTTTAAAAAATAATAGAAAATATTTAATGCAATAATATTTATATTATGTTAGGTAGGTCTTTTAAATTACTATGGAGTATATCTTATTATTACGCTATAAAAGTACAATGATCTTTAAGCTATTTTGTAATACATAATTCTGTAGAGTTTTAGTAACTAGCTTTTCTACTGTGACATTTTTATATATAGTAATTTATAAGTAGTTTTGGAGGGTGACAATATTAAATGGTAGGGAAAACAGGTGAAGTCCCTAATACATCTATGAAGTAGATTATTCAAAAGAAAAATATAATTTAAAAAAAATGGCTATCCGTAAAGTCTTTTAATACATTTTTATATAAGCATATTTTTGGCTATATTTATATTTTTACAGAGCTCGGCATATCTTCCTATGGTATGTAAGCATAGAGTAATTTTGTCATTTCACCATAGATGTTATCGAAACTTCAATTCAGTACAGTTTCAGCCATGGGTGCTTTACGCCAAAATCGAAATATATCGGAAATAGTCGTTCAATTGTTGTAACTCAACGCGAATAGTTTTAATGGCTGACGAGGAACATTTCAACCTATCTGGCAGCGTTAATAAGCCAAATTGTCGCATTTGGGGAACGGAGAATTGCATGAAACGCCATTGCATGACCGGAAAGTAACTGTTTGGGCTGGCATTTGCGCCAAAACCATTTTATCAGAGAAAACGAAACGATCAATGGAAACGATTTCATTCTGACTTTAGAGTCAGCTTTTGCAACGAAAATTCCCAGGACGTCTGCTGTCAAAACGAGGCGAGATTGGCTGGCCCAGATCTAGATCGCCTGACTTAAACCCAACGGACTTATTTTCGTAGAGATTTCTGAGAAGTAAGGGTTACGTCAAGCTTACAAGCTTCAGACTATTGACCAGCTTAAGGCAAACATTCGCGCCGAAATGAACGCTATAACACCCGAGATGGTTGAAAAGGTAATGACAAACGCAGTAATTGCTAATAGAGGCAGATACTTAATTGATATTTTATTCAAAACATAGTCTAAATATACTATAAAGAAGCAGACCAAATAAAAGTACCTCACTTATGGAAATCAGTTGTATTTCTTAAAGTTATTTAATATGTGCATACCATAGTAAAAAATGTACTTAGTTTAGAGTCAAAGAAATCTAGAACTTTTCTTAATTTGCATCTGATCCTCTTAAGCTATTTTCAATGCAATGTTTTGAGAACTATGCCTAAATTTTAAAAATATTTTTAGAATGTATTTTAAAACTGAGAGAAAAGTAAAAAAGTTAAGTTTATCAAATAGTCTTATGAACTATAATCAGAGATGAACAAGAGTTGTAGAATAAATTGATATATCTATAAAAAATGTTTCATTAACTGTTCTTAAAAGTAATTTCGGAATGCAGCAGTAGTTTTTTAGTTGAGGCCAAGCGGAACAGTCAGCGAGCTGTATCCCAAGTCGTGACTTAAAAGTGGCTTCTAGCCGGGCATTGGGCAGCGATGGAATGCGATAACCATCAGACTCGGAATCAGAGCTAAGCCCGCACAATGATCATTGGATATGAAGCTGGAGCTGGATAGAGCTCGCTGTGCTGGCGGCACGATTTGGCGAAGCCACAATTTCAGGTTTGCCTAGCCGTGAACACGTTCAACATGAACGGCGATTAGTTGCATTTGTTTACGAGTATGGATTTCGGATTTGTCTCCGGCTGCGCCTGTGGCCATTTCCCATTTGCCATTTGCCATTTGCCGTGGCCATGGCGGCGTAATGGCCGCCAGCCGTAACTTATTGCATCGTGGCGTGCGAGCGTCCACTCGCTGTGGATGTGCACCAAAGGGGGTTGGTCAGCAGCAGCAGCAGCAGCCAGACTGTCCTGGACAGGACGGCTGGTGGTGTCAGGTGGGTCGTCCGAGTGGGGGACAGGCTAAGGCCGAATGGCTCTTTCCTCAATATGGATGTGTGATTTCGTTGTCTTCGAGTACAGCCGGCTCGACTTTATCCACATTGTAAAGTAGACATTATGTTGATGCGAATCTCTTTCCGACTCCCGACTACTTTTGTTCACATATCGCGCCTGGGACATCAGCAGCAGCGCTCCGGCACTGTGATAATATCCCTGAAATTATTTTCAGTTGCCCGTGTGTCCATTGGCAGCGGCCTTTGTTTTATTGTTATTGTTACGTTTGCTGGGCCATTGTCGTGATGTCCTTTCGGTCGCTGTCTATGTCTCAGGCTCAGCCTCAGCCTCAGTCCCGAGTCCGGTCACATTAGTGGTAGATGGACACTTTGCCGTCCGCTGTCCGCTGTCCGCTTTGGGTTATTTTATGTTATATCTCTCACATTTTTGCAAAGCTGCGCACTTGCAATTATACAACACACGAGTACAGTGGACACATTTGGACATTTGGGGTTGTCCTGCGAGCCGGACACGTTTGGGTGTTTGCTTTTGATTTTCGCATATTGGCGCTCCAAACTAATGGCTTCACTAACGATTGCAACCGTTGTCCTTAATGGCATCCTTTCGGGCATCACGCGCATCCCGATTTGTTGTGCTTGAAACTGTCTGTCCTTCCCCTACCCAAATCTCTCCCCCACTATAAACATTCGTTTCGTCTTTGATTTAATATTAAGTTGATGGAAAGACAAGTTATTTTAGTTCAGATTTAAGTAATTAGGCATTAGGAGAGAATATTTATTGTCTCATACGAAAGGTTATGCTGAGAAGTTATATTAAGTATCTCTAAATCTAATATTGAATACAACTGCTATGTTTTGAAATATCCAAATATAATATCCTTGCCTCAACTGTGATTCAATTTTCACTCTGTTCAGAATCGTATACTTATATATGATTCCTACGTTTTGCTTGACTCCTCACTTTGAGAAGTCAGCTCTTAATTTTTACCTCTTAGCTAAGCCCTCACAATGCCACATTGAATCCCGAGTTACTTGTGGTCAAATAAAAATTGTACAAATTTATTGTTAATAGAAAAAAAGGATCGGTCGGATGAAGCACGCACTTTGCCAACTACCTCTCATTGCTGACGTGTGTGTGTGGGAGGGGGGCTGAGCCGCGATGCCTATCTGCCGGTCGGGCTGTGGGCACTGGGCAGTCGTAAACATCTCGAATCATACGTTTGCGGTATCGAAAAATAATCTCGCAGCGGAAATGGCATATTTAAAAGGCGAAAGGATTGCAGCGATTTAACTTATAAAAAGAAGATGGCCCGAGCCATATCCCGGCGCAGAATGGTGACAATGCTCAATTCTAGACCGTCCCCCCTCACCCTAGGTGCCAGGGATGGCTAGCACTTTGGGGGATTTTTAGTGTTTATTGCTGTAGATTAGTTTGTTTATTGTAATCCTCGTTATAAATTAAGCGAAACTTGCGCTTAGCAAACTCATTCGGCAAAAGGGCCAAAGAAGAGCCAAAGGGTTGCCAACTTGGAGAGTTGCTTTCGCTCCCTTCGGATGCTCAGCTCCTTGGCTCTATAAACTTGTATTAATTCGCCGCATATTTCCCCAAAGGCGTCGAATGAACTTTTCTGAGATAATTGCTGCAAATAGTTTATGACCGCAGCCGATAATGCGATAGTCCCATAGAATTTTATGTTATAAAAATTGAATTCTTTTCCTTTGATTTTTTAAGGAATGTCAAGAAATTTAACTTACTTTTTTCAATTATTGACTGTTTTGTTGTAACTCTTAATACAATAAAAATATATCTTTATTCGTATGAAGCATACGTTAATTAAAAAAATTGGCTATTTAGCTTACAGCTAGCAACATATTATATTAGGCATAAGCTTGCTAAGTATGTTTTTTTATGTTTTGAGAAAATTACATTTTGAGTTAGAAATGGGTAATTGGTAAGAGCATCGATTATGCAACTAAGGTACTATGGGCTTTGGGTACGTCATGCTGAGCGATGAGGCAGACTCAGTACCTCAGAACAGAACAGCCTCAGAACAGTAAGATCAAAATATAGATCTGTCATTAGGCGGTGTTTAAAGACTTCCATTAGGCGACTTCATACATCACCTTCGTAATGCCTTCTTTATTAAAAGCAGGTTCGTTTGGAGAACACATGTACTTAGAACAGACTTGCTATTCTCACACTTTTTGTCGCCTATAAAAGGAATGGATCAAATGGTTTCAAGCCACTTAGATTGACAAAGAATGTAATCAATCCTCAAGTAAGTGGCGTCTCGGCAGACTTCAACAGAGTTTCAACAATAAAAATATTTATAATTTATATAGAGCCTATATACAGATTTAAATTTGAACATAACATATACTTAATGATAAACATATTCACAATAAAATGGCTTCGGCAGTTGGCGTTTTATTCAATTTCAACATATGAGAGTAAAGTTTTATGCAAATTGATTTGCCAAAACTTTTCATTTTGCCTGAGAACCAAATCGGTTATATATATAAATATAAGTTTATGTATAAATATGTGCAGGCATAAGTGAAGTCTCTTTGCTAAATAAGAAAATTGCAAAATATGTATTTTGTAATATGAAAATATGACACCAGCTGTTCCCTGCTGTGGTTTCTAGTTTTTGCCTCCGATTCGTTACGCCCGAGTCAAAAAATTCATATTGCATACCGCAAGGCGCGCGGCTGTTCAATATTCCCCAAAAAAATATAATAAGCCAGGTGAGCTGAGCAGGAGCTCAGATTAAGGGAGGGGAAAATGGAGGAGCAGGAGCAGGAGCAGGGGCGTGGAATAAGCGCTGTGATGTTTGCATAAAATTTTGGGCACGATGCTGAAATGACAAAACCCCATTAAGAATTACAGTTGTCTGTGCTCGTAACGAGCATTGTCCTATTTGTATGTTATTTCAATGCCTTTTAATACCCTGTAGTCGTTAGTATAAGGTATGCAGTGTGGTGGGAGTAGAGTGAGAGAGATGTTCTATAATATTGATCAATTTTAAATATTTAAAATAAAGTCAAGGTAATGAAAACTTGGCTAACTTGGCTGTTATAAATCAGTGCGGGCAGTTTAGCTTTTTTCACGCCAAATCTGAGAGCTAATGCAGCCAATTTTAAAATTACTTTTTGTATATAAAAAACATATAAGAAATATAATTAAAAATTTAAAAAAAAAAATAACTTAATAAAAAAATTAGAAAAATAATTAATATAAATATTTAAAAAAAAGTAATAAATACCAACAAATTTAAAAAAATAATAGTATATATATATAAAATAAAAGAAAAAAAACTATAAATAAAACAAAAATATAATAATTAAAAATAAATTTTAGATAAAATATTAATAATTTCTTTCAAAAAATGTATTGATTCTTAAATTCTATGAAAGCAGATTCTTTTTTTTTTCTTATTTTTAAAATGAAATTTTGCACGAAAACAATATACTATATTGACAGGAATATATTAACTTAATTTCTCAAAGCTTCATCTATATCATATCAATAAAAGGCATATGTAAAGCCCAAGAGTCCAGGGTATTTCTCAGCACTCAGCACTCTCGGGAGCTGCTCATTTTTGGAGCTGTTTTGGAGCTACTGTTTTGGCTTTTTCATAGAGTGCGCGTCTAATTGCATTTTAAAATTGCGACACCATAAAATGTGCTTACGGTATAAATAATTATAACGGCATTTGTCGCAACAAACAGCAGAGTCGAACTCCCCAGAGCTCGAGCCATAGCCGTAGCGAGTCGAGTGTCGCAATGATTTTCGAGTGTCAGGATGAGAATGAGGCCAGCACAGAGGCAGAATCAGAATCAGAATCAGAGGCAGAGACAGAGGCAGTGACTGCGGCAGTGAATGGAAAGGATGCAGCAGTCAGTTGGCTTTCAGTTGTTGTCGCATCTCCTGGATATTGCATGAGCTTTGTTTCCCAGCGCTCGGCCCCGAACTCCAACTGCGAATTCGCATCGCGCGGCAGCTCGACTTTCATGTTTGCAATGGAGCTGGCGCCGCGATTAACGTGAGCTGCATATTTCCAGCTAATTTTCTAATTAAAATAGTATTTATGCATTTTTCAGTTGAGGCGGTATTAAACCTTTAGCGCAGCAGACAGAGCGAACAATACTTGAAGATAAACGTAGTACGGCCCATAATTACTTAGACAATGAAACGCAAAGCTATAAAACTGATTGGAAATGGAATTCAGTATAAACTGATAAAAGACACAAGTTAAGATCAGCTAATAACTCTATGAGTAGACATCATTCGAAATCTTAAAACCTCTTTTGATTATATCAAATATAAAGTTTCACATTGTCTTTACAAAAATATTTAATAGGAAAGATGAAAAGTAA
The DNA here is from genome assembly GCA_035045545.1 of Drosophila gaucha. NCBI lineage: Eukaryota > Metazoa > Arthropoda > Insecta > Diptera > Drosophilidae > Drosophila > Drosophila gaucha. Next base: position 6,464,291 of record JAWNOY010000099.1, read on the forward strand.
AATTTATCTATCGAATAAATTGGTCATTAAAAATGTTTTGGTTGCTAAGAGCCCACTTGTTCAAGTCCCTTTCCACTTTCATCTGCTTGGCCGTTTGACAAAGTCCACTTAGCTTCTCCATGCGATTGGTCTCAATGCCCACAAGCCAAGATATCAGAAAACTTAAGAGCATGAGCAGGCAGTTGTTGATGGTTTCGCGGGTCTTGTCATCTGTTTCCAGGTGATTGGTGAGAAGACCCAAAGTCATCTTCTCCATGTTGGTCCAGAAGATCATCAGACAAATTTCGCCCAGAAACACGGTCAACATGAGCTCCACCAGGAACTTGGCAAAGCCTGGCAAATGTCTCCAGCTAAAGGGTATAAGTTCATTCGCGTTTATTAGTTCCATTAGCGATAGATAAACTATATAGGTGGCTGCATTCGGGGTCTCTATGTTTTCTTCGTTCGTTTGGTGTATAAAGATTGAAACGCCCAGGACTAAATGTATAATGCAGGATATGGCAATGGCAAAGGTCCTTGTTTTCATAGCGGGGCTTAACCTGTTAATACGACAACTTCCGGAGACATTTTCGAACAGCATTTTGTTACATAAAACTTAAAATTTAAATTGTAAACAAAGATTTTAACAAGCTTAGAAAATATAATGGAAAATAACTATAAAAGCAAAGAGCTGTTGACTAGCATAAGATGCTTATCGAGTGATATATACCCTTTCAGAGGATTGGTAAATCGGAAAACAAACTATTTCTTTTGGCAGATTGACTCCTCGACTGATAAACCTCTAAATTTCATTCAAATATTTATAAATTATGTTAATTATAGAATTATTTTAATTGGTATAAGTTATAAATTATATAAATTATAGAGCCTGAACGTATAGAATGATATGCCCTTCTCTTAAAAAATATATTTATAAACTAATATTATAAATATAATTAATGATTATAAACATGTTAAAACAGTTTAGATAATAATGGCATAAATAAAGGGCGCTATTTTGATGTCTTGTGTAATCGCCCCTTCGATGCTGACGGAGCCAATTGCAACCGGACAGCTATACCTTCCATTTCTGCTGATGTCCTGTGAACAATGTTAGAGGGCAACCGTTTGATGGAGAGCTGGAGGACCTCAAAATCATTGCAAAGTGGCAAAATAAATAAGAATGTAAATAAATTTGAGCTGCTTGCGATGTCACTGTGCAAGGATACCAGACGAGACAGGACGTAAGCCATTGCTTCAGCCTGCATTACGTAGACTGCAACAGCCGAAGGAGACACAAATTTATGCGACATCAAGTGGAAGTGGATTGCTGGCGTCCGCTCGCACTTTCTCCTGTCTCCTGTCCTCCGTGTTATCCTTGTCAACTGGCAGCGACAACAGAAAGTCGCTGCACAAAAGCAGAAAAACTCCTTGCATCAGCTACCTCAAGGGGCGCATCAAAGCTCAACTAAGCCAGACGCTGCTCGAGTTGCACAGTAAATAAGAACTCCCAAGTATAAAATGATCGAAAAGCTAATAAAGATAAGCAGGTTATCTTAGCAGTTATCTTAGAGCTGCTGAATATTCAAAAGAGCAATAGATAGAAATAAAATATAAATAAAATTTTAATAAACTGTAAATAAAATATAAGTTCAATATAAACAAAACATAAATAAAATGTGAAAAAATATAAACAAAATATAAAATTTTTATGAAATATAAAAAATATATAAATAAAATAAAAGAAAAAAATGTTTAACAAAATATTAATAAGAAAGAAAATAATATAAATGAATTATAAATAAATATAGATAAAACATAAATTAAATTGAATACAATAAAAAAAATTTAAAATTAATGTATAAATAACATATAAATAAATAATAAAGAAAATTTTAATAAAACATAAATAAAATGTAAGTAAAATCTGAAAAACTGTAAACTAAATCATAATAAAATCTAACATTAATATATAAATCAAATTTAATAAAATATAGATAAAAATAAATAATTCAGAAATAAAATATAAATGAGATATAAATAAAATAGATATTTAAATATGAATAAAAAGTAAATAAAATCTAAATAAAGTAATTATAAAAATTAATAAAATAAAAATACAAATAAATGATGTATAAGTGTAAAATAAATAAAATATAAAAAAAATCCAATAAAATATAAATAAAGTTTAATTAAATGTAGACGAAATCGAAATAAAATGTGAAACAACTATAAATATAATTTATTAAAATCTAACAAAAATGTGAATAAAATAAAAATAAAATATTATTAAAATAAAAACATAATATAAATAAAATATTTAATAATTTAATACATTCTAAATATAATATTAATTAAATATAAATAAAATACAAATAAAATATAAACGGACATACTATTTGTACTGATTGATGGTTGATTGTCATAATTGCGATTTTCTATGAACTAAAAGAAATTTAAACTCAAGGGAATATTTAAAATTATATTTTAACTATGTACATAAAAATAATAAACAAAAATAATTAATTAATTATATATATAATATAATATTAATATATATATATATATATATATATATATATATAATTAATATATATATATATATATAGATAGTCGTATAAAATAAACGGAGCTTGCCATACCATATCCACACATAACCCGAAAATGCAAATTTAGTGAAAATCAGAGACAAAATTATACAAATTTCTGCGTACGAATAAAACTGAGTTTCCAAATTAACATGCATATGTTATATATATACATATGTACACATAGATGTACATATATATATTCTTGATCATATTTTACTCAGCTCAGTTTTGATGTAGACTAAAATTAACAGAAAATTACTCAATAGCTACCATTAAGAGAAGTATTTGCCATTGAGATGAGTTGAAATGTATTTTGAGTTGGAAATTGTAATTGGGTTTTCCCCATCGAACTATTGCACATTTGAGCAAGTTGTTGCCAAATGTATTGCCCTGACTGGATTGCTATACAATGCTGTCATATTCAATAAACTAGAAGAGCACATGTTTGTGCGAGATTTGCGAGCACGATCCTTGGACAAGTGCGCACATGCCCCGGGGTATGCCTCCTGCTGCTGCTCCTGCTTCATTGGCGGCTCCCCTTTTGAGACAGCATGCGAGTAATACTCGTATTTTAACGACTTTCGGCATCAGCGACGTGTGTCCTGTTGGCGGCGACAGATTTTTCTAATGTCTCCATTCGAATCCTTTGGCCATGCAATTAAGCGTGCGCCCATTGGCGGGCTTAACGCCAAAGGATAATTGTTTTTTGCGTGCGCAAATGGCAAATGAAAGAAGAAGTGTCATAAATTCAGCGGCGAACACGATATCAAATGAATTATGCCTTATGATTATTAGACAAAGGACATCAAGGATGCTGCCAGGCAATTATTAACATTTGTGTCTGGTTTCTGGCCAACAATTAAAAGCCAAATCAGCCCGTTGCCAACATCAGTCGAGGTCGTCTTCGGCCGACCTGACACACATAACACCTTGACAAGGCTGTGGTGGGGAGGCAGGAGTAAGGGGAGTGGTGTGAAGAACACATGTGCAATTGCCGCTTGCCTTAATGGGTCATAAATAACCAGGACAACAATGAGGCGGCTGCAACGCGTCCTCCGCAGCAGCTTTTTTCTCTCCTTTCTGCTAGGACACATAAAATTATTGCACGTCGACGTGCAGCCAATCGCTGTGCGTGTGTGAGAGTGTTTGAGTGTGTGTGTGTGCTTGTGTGACTGCATGTCCTTCGTAATTCATCAACGCGGCATGCGCTGTGGCTTAGGGGTGGCGTCGCGTCATCCTTGCACGCCAATAGTTTGCCAGGACACGACATGCTGGCAATTGTGAAAATTTGTGGAAATGTGAAAATGTGAAAATGAAAATGCGACGGCCGCTTTTTGATTTATTGTCAAATTGAGAAACACACATAAAATGCTGCCAATAAAATGTTTGAATGCTCGTCCGGCCGCAGCCCAAAAAGGATAATGCACGCCGCCTTTCGTTTGTTTTTAATTGAAAATAAATCTTGTCAATTTGCGTCGCTACCAGACACAGCCCGACGCCCATCCCCCTGGCCAGATCCTGTCACTATATTTGCTTTGCCGTCTGATTTTTGCTCCTTTTTTGCGTTGTTGTCCAAATTGTAAATTACTTCCGCGACCTTTGTGAAGTATCCTTTTTGTACGCATGCAAAGGTGTTTGCCGCTGCCGATGCACATTTTATTCGGCATAATGCGAGTCCTTTTTTATGACAGGAGACGCCAACAACAGAAAAAAAGCAACGAAAATGTGTGTGCAGATCCTTTGGCTATGGTCAAACGGCGTCGAACATCCGCCAGCCTTTCGCCGAGTCCTTTTCGCCCACCTTCTGCACAAAAACCAAGCCAAAATCTACATATAAATAAACATTAAAATATTTGCCAAGCAACAATAAAAAAAGGTGAATAAAATCATGAACAACTTTTGCCTGCAAATTCGAGTCCATTCTCAATATCAAATGGCAGACAAGTAAAAAATATGAGGCTGGAAATAAAGTCCCTGGGGAAAACAAAAGTAACATACATAAAAAACGGAAATAATATAATAATAAACTTGGGAATGGGTTTAATTTTTTAAAAATATTTTGAAATTAATTTACAATTTTTTTTTATCAAAAAGTGTGTCTAAGAGTCGATATGGGAAAAGCGAAGTTTAACCTCCATTTGTTATTATTCTTCTCTCTCTTTATTTACCATTTTTTTCATTCAATAAAGCAGCGGAAACTCGAAAAAATTATGTGAATTTCTTTCCGTGCTTTGTTACTGTTCTCTTACTTTTGCTAAAGAATAGTCCTTAACATTATAATAGCTATTGTTCACTTTTTGAAGGATATATACAACTATTTAAAAAAAATGGGAATTGATAGAGCTATAAAATAAATACAAATGTAAAGAGTTATTCACAATTCTATAAAAGACGGAATTGATGTGATACAGTTTCCTTTATAAGAAATTTATGATCAACATGACTTATTCCTCTTAAGGAGAATATCCTATATACATATATAGTATAACTGATTTTGAATTCACAATTCAACAGCAAAACTCTTTTCAGATTTACTTGATTTGGATTTATTGTACTATTCACAGGAAAAATATGCTTTATATTATTTATTATATCCTATTGCAATAGGTATAATTGTCTTTAATCTTCGTCCGGTTACTTCAACGACCACGCTCCGAATGCCTATGTCTTTCTTATTGTCTAGTGATGATGATTTGAACTAATATCGTAAACTTATGTAATACACATCAGGGATGGTACATATACATATGCTTATCATACCACGCTATCATCATCAAACATCATCATCATCCATCGTCAACGAATATGTAACTCTCTGATCAAGAGTCTGACCTGCCTCCTAGCCTTTAGCTAAACATTTATTCTGAATATGCTTTGCTGTTTCTTTCTCTCACAAATAATTTTTGTTTATTTTATAGCAGCTTTCACAATCTTGAAAGTCTAGATTGCAAAGGTCGCGCCCATAAGTATATTGAAGGAAAGACGTTTTATTCAACAGCGTCTCCAACTTCCCTCAGGTCGTATACCCAACCGAAATTAGTTATATTATAAGTTGTAAACTTAAGTTCTTCAGTTGAATTGTATTAACTCTATTATTTATCAGCAAATAAGTTTCTATTAGAAACTAAAATTTAAAAACTTTCTAATGATGCGCTATAAATATTAAGCATTCCTTATAAGGCATACGAGTCCATGAAATTCAATAATAAAATATATTTATACATATTTATAAAAAAGGTCTTCGTTTTCATATAATTGTTCCTTCTTATGTTCTGCCTCGAAAAAGCCTGCTGGAAAAGGTTTCCAGTATTCCCTACTATCTCTCTACTCCACTACTACTCTCTACTACTCTTAATTGGTTTACATAAGCCGTTGCTAGTCCACAAATGATAGGGGTTAATGAAAATAAAAGATGAAACCTTGTCTCAGTTTTTCGCTTTCTGGAAAGGGTTAGATCCAATGTAAATAGTTACAGTATAATTACAAATTATATACAGTATATATTTTAGCAAGCTTAGGTAGATAGTTAACGTTTTGCCAATCGTCCAGGCATGTCCTTACATCATTCAAAATTCATTTGCTGATAGCCTACGCTCGTAAAAAATCCAATTCAGAATATATTTACCAAAATAATCTTCAATAACATTTGAAGCACAATCGAAGAATATTTTTAACTATCATTAAATTGTCGTTTTGGTGTCCTTTTGAGTCCTTTGTGAGCTGGGCAAGAAATCAATGTGAGAAATCATTTAAGCGATTTCCAAAATTGTCACTTTTGATTTGTTTGTCCTTGATAGGGCAGAACTTTGAATTTATATCGCTCGCATTTGGAACAGTTGAACGGCGATGAGTTTGCTGCTCTGCCAGGCAGATCCTTGCGTATCCTGCCTTCACTTGCTTCTCCTTCCTTTCTTTGGGCGGTGCTTGCAATTTCTTTGGCATTTTGTGGCGCAAAATGATTTCATGTGAAGCGGTGATTATTTTCACCTAAAATGCCCGCTCCATCACCCCGAAGGACTCCCGCCGCCTGCCGCCTGGCCGGAACAGTTGCAACTACAAGCGCAAGGATATTTATGGGCATTGAGCGTGTTCCGCCTCCTTGGGCTCTGGTCGCGCGCACTTTTCTGTGTTTCTGGTGTCTTTGGCCGGTCGTTCGTTTCGACTTCGATGGCTCCGTTTGTATTTATGTCTTCGTCTATAAATTCATGTCTTCAGTAGCAGACCGAGCGCCTCCACCTCTCGCCCTGCCCCCCTTTCACTTGCATCTTCATGTCAAAGCGCAGATTTATAATTTTCGGCTGCGTCGCCCGAGCGACGGCCAATGCACATCGCAGGGCCAACAAAATAATAAAAAAAAAAAGAACAGAAGCCACAAGAAAAAGGGAAAGGGAATGGGTTGCAAGGACCTTGCACGGCAAGGATACAAGCAGGCCGCCTGCAGCTCCAGCTCCAGCTCCTGCTCCAGCCTGGCCAACAGCGGGTTCGGCAGCGGTTCTGGCTGTCGAAATCCATGAATTATGATTTTTGATTGAAGTTGAGTTATTGCAATTCAATTTATTATAAATGCGGTTGCCACTGCGAACCTTGCACTCACCCTTACCCTCTCCCTCTCTGCCTCTCCCTCTCGCTCGCTCTCTCGCCGTCGTCGCCTGCACAGGACATTGAACTATGAGTTCTTGGCGTGGCCAAATTTCCGTGTGTGTTTGTGAACATGTGTGTGTGTGTGTGTGTATGAACCGTTTTCGACACTTTTGCTAAATTTATTGCCGATTATTTTTACATTTCTTTTTCAATTTGTATGCCATCGCCCTGCCCACCACGCCCCTCAAGCAATCTGAGTTTTTTTTTAGCGCCGCGGCAATTATTTTTAACGTTTTTGTTGATTTTCCATTGATTATTTTATGTTTGCCTTGCCAGCCAAAAAATCCTCTATATACATGCGTCCTTTAGTGTCAAATGACATCCTTATACAACAGTCCTTGAGCACACTTCATATGGACCGATACATTTAAAAAAAAAACTTCTGCAAGCTTCAATTAAATATTTATCAAAACCCCAAGCAGAAAGCAACTTTAGCTACAAAAAAACCTAGCAAAAAATCTAGGGACTTACAGTTAATATTGAACACTTTTAGTTTAATGTTTTTTAAATTGTTCAATAATTTAAAAATATTTTAATATAAATATAAAAATAACTATCTTAAAGAACTCTTGGAAGAAATTCAAAACTTACAAAATTTTAATTATATATACTTATATACAATAGATATTTTTTCATTTATTTGTAATTTTTAATAATAATTTTTAATTTAAAAGTATCTAAATATAAATATAAAATTATCAATCTAAAAGATAAACAGATACAACAGCGCAGCCAACTCTTTTGAACGAAAATCATAATTGCGAAAGTTAATTTATTATAATATATAAATATATAATATATATATACAATATATTCATTTTAAATTTTTCTATAGTTTACAACAATCTAAATATAAATATAATATTATCTATTCAAAAGATAAACAAAAACAAGAGAATCTTGATTGAAATTTCTGGTAGAAAAGTTGATTTTTATATTATATATTATTATTATTATTATATATTTAATTATATTTTTTAAAATATTTTTTATACGTAAAAAAATTAAATTTTTTTATTAATTTTTTTTTATCATATTGTAACAAATTGTTGCTAATTATTATCACTCGACAAAATTAGTAATTAGTTTCAACATTTTCAATAAAATTAATTTGAAATAAATGAAGTTTCATTAATTCCATAATCACATCTAGTCTTAACCTACGTGTATTTCAGAATTTTATAGTTGAGTCAAGAAAAATAAATATTGAAGTTGAGCTATCGAAGATTTTCAGCAGTATTACGATTGCTATCCGATTCATTCTCTCCATCGTAATGCTATTCCATTAGCAGCTGCTCTTTATCTTTATTTGTGCGGGGATCCATTTATAATGCTGCATATGCATGATGTCGACTATTGTCGTCTATCGGCTGGGCATAAATCAGAAATGGAGCGAATGGCCGGCACATTTCTCATGTGCACACATGACTTGGCTTGCAATTAAGAGAAATATATTAGTCTCGCAGCTGATTTAATTATTTAACAATGAAGTCCAAAGAGCGAACCGCGTACGCCAAATGCGGCGCCAGGACAACAAACAGGACACGCCCATAAACAAGCTCCAGTTCCAGCTCCAGCTCCAAGCCCGACCCATCTAAGCGCTTCAGACAACCGCATCACAGTCAGACAAAGGCATCAACTGGGCAACATAGGAGGGAGGTAGGGGCAGGGGTGCAGGGGCGTAGGGTTGGGCTCTGTGTAATTGCAGCAGCGCGCATAATTCATATCAAATGACCATTTTAAAATCCTTTTATTTCGTTGCGTCGTCCTGGGGGGATGGGGCGGGTATTCGCTCAGCCCGCAGCCCAAAATATTTGAAATAATAATTCTTCGAGATAAATTACCCAAAAACAGGTGTGTGTGCGCCACTCTAAATTGCCCGGGTCCGGGCCGGGCCTGGGTCCTGCTGTTGGTCGTAGTTGTTCTGGTTATGGTTATGGTCTTAGTGCCAGCCTCCCAGCGCGAGACAATGACACAGAGCCGCAACAACAACAGCAACAACTAAGGCTATCGCTCCTCTAACCAATCCCAGTCTCAGTCCCAGTCCTGAATCCGGACCCGGTTTCCCATTCGTAGCTCGTGCGATGGCAGTCGGTCAGTGGACAGTCGTCGAATGGCAGCAGCAGCGGCAGCGGCAGCGGCGGATGGGCTTAAGTGCTCGGCTTCGTCCTCGCCTCGCCTCGCCTCGCCCCGCCCTCTTCTCCCGCTCTGCGTTTGGCATTTAGCATCAGGAAATTATGCTGACGCTGCCAACTGGCCAAGCTGCGTCCATGGCCAGGGCAATCAGCGGCGTCTGCAGATGTGCATGCATGTCCATGTCCCTCGTATCTGTCTCATATCTGCTGCTGAGCTCACACACACACACACACAGACACACGCAACGCCCGCTCTAATGAGTCGCCGGCCCCACCAGGGCATATGTTGTCCTCAGTGGGGCGCAGTGGTTGCCGAGCTGCATTCTCGGTTGATTGCCAGTGCCCGCTGGCCCGGCTGCTCTGTCACACATCTGGGTGCAAATTATGGCACATTTCAAATACATAGCGCCAAGTACACTGAGAGAAAAACTGAACAATTTTTTTGTAAAAAAAAATATTGTAAATTTGTCTTTGGAATATAGAAAATCTGTTTAAATATTTTCAGAACAAAAAACTATTATCTTAAAGTTTTATAAAATTAGAAAAATATATAAGCATATAAATCATATTTGAAAAATAAAATAAAAAATTAAAAAAAAATCGAATTTAAATTTTTTGAACTTACAAATTTTTAAGGTTTTTAAAAATTAATAAAACTATTTGTTTTATTACTAAATTCAATTTTTTTAATAGAAACTTAATCGGGTTTGTATCTCCCTCTCTTAAATTTTTTCTCAGTGTATTTCTCAGTAGCAAAATGTGCCGAGCTATGCAGCGAGAAAGAGAGCGCGATAATCGCATAAAAGTTTACATTTATGAATCTCCGGCTAGGTTCGGATAGGTGCAGAGCTCAACGGCGCACACACATGCACATACACACTTACACACACACTCACACACACACAGCGAGTGGCAGTCACAAACACCTCGGCCGTAAAACATTTGGCTGACGGCAGCATACAAAGACTGACGGACCAAATGGAAGGACGGACAGCTGTTTGCGGATAGAGAAGGTCTGGAGTGGGGGTCGGACTAGGCTCAAATGCAATGTGCAGCAGCACAAATATGTGTGTGTGTGTGAGAGAGAGGGAGAGCAGGATAGAAAGGGGAAAATGAGGCAGGATCTGCTGGCAGGGACGAAAACAAAAAGGCGCGAAAATCCATTCGCACATAAAATGCGCCGCAGTGTGCATTATTTTAATGTCACTGATAAATCATTTTTATGTCGGTGCTAAATCAAAAGATGGACGAGCAAATGCCGTATTTCAAGCGTAGCAGCACGGGTCTGGGGCCGGGTCGAGCATGGAGCGTGGAGCGTGGAGCGTGGTGTGACACACACACACGCAGCTGAAGTGGTGCAAGGCACAAGGTGTGCTCGAGGTCGGGTGGTGAGGTCGTTGGCGTTGCATTCGTCCATTAAAATGCGCTCCGGTGTCCAAAACACAAGCACAAAGGTGCGCTCTGTAGGATGCCTCCCCTCCTGCCCCCTCCCAGCCCAGCCGAGCCACGTTTATTTATTATTAACACAAAAAAGACCCCGAGGACGAATTGCAGTTGCGAGTGAGCGAACGAGCGAGCGCACAGCCTCCGGGCCTAGGACCCTAGCCTCTCCCTCTATGCCCGCCCCATCTGCCATCTCCTTTGGAACGCGCAAGTGCGCTGAGTGGCTCATAATTCGTCGTCGCTTCTCCACTGCAGAAATTCATCTGTTTGTGGTTCAAACACGTGCCGTGCCAGAAATAATGTGCGCCAGAATCAGCAACGACTAATGGGGCTACATAGCCCCTCCGCCTCTTGGCTCCTGCCTCCACCACTGCTACACAGTAAAATGTGGCTCACAACTGCACCCAAAAATATTATCTAGAACTTATGGGCTAGATTAGTGGTGTATATAGAGCAGCTAATAGCTATATGCATATTTCAATAGATAAAATTCTGCAAAATTATCTAAAAAGAAAGTGAGTGGGATGTAGGGGCAAATACCGCTAAAAGGTCTGCTATGCAAAAGGTATTACTTTTATATGGAGCATTATTTTTCAATAGGTTCAGTCTACAGAGCTAGCAGATATATCCTATTCCAATACAAAATCAAATTTGTGCAACACATTTAATAAACATGTTATTATTTTCGCTGCATAGATAAATACATTTTATCCATACATTTTTATTCCCACTGCATACTTTTCTGCATGCCAATAAAAATGCAAAATTGTCTAACTTATACCTTTGAACTTTGACCTTTGATTTCGAAATACAACTATGCAGGTTGTCCTCCAAATTCTAACTCACAAAGTCTTGTGATAATCCTTAAGGATATTGCCGAGCTAGAGCAATTTTTCTACGACAAGACATTCTTTACATGACAACTCAGCCAAATCCTTTAGGATCTTGAAAGGACTTAGTTTTTGAAGTGTACAGGACTAACAGGATTGGCATTCAAGCATTTCCAAGATTCTACCAAAAATTTCATCTCAAATTTTTGCAAGGGGCTATGTCGGAAAATTGACACAAATGTAAAAAATCAACAATAACTTGGCTTTTTGAAGGACTGTCGTGATGTTATGTGATCTATGTTTATACCATATGAAGTCGTCACTCTTCTGCTGAACAATTAGCAATCAAAAGGACAAAAGTAATTCAATTGGCAGAGAAATAAGCAAATTTATCTGAACAGAAAGCTGCCTAGAAGTTGCCATATCATAGCGTATCCTGGCGAGTAAAAATTCAAATTGATTGGTGGTACCAGAACTATCAACTAACCAAAGGACATCATAATCGTCTATGTAGTTTTCGAGATATTGGTGATTTTGTACTTTACAAGCTGTCGCAGTCGTCCATCTCCAAAAAATACCAAGTCATGGATCGTTAGGTGAAACCAAACAAAATTGACAACAGAGAAGGACCTCAGGATCGAAACGCACCATGTCTTTTTGTCATGCGTAAGGATTCTCCGGAAAATCCAGTCTGCAAAATATCAGCAAAATGAAATTTCGTTGCATACCCGAAAGGAATGGGTATATTCCTTTGTTCTTATAATAATGTTTTACATTTTCTTGCTTTCTTCTTAAAATATCAGTTAGATCTCGTAAGCAGTTAGTATCTGACACGTTGAGATATTTTTGGTATGTGAACATATATACATATAAAGGTATTCTTTGCTAAACAGATATTTAAATTTTATAATTCACGATGAACTGTAAAGAATAATCACTCAATCGAGTATTATCATTAAATTTCATAATCATATTTTATTTCATTTTCTAACTAATTCTATTGCGAATAATTTTGTTTGTTCTGTGATTCCGTGTTCATTTAATTTTAAAAACAAATATTTAGAAAAGCATTAAATCATATATTTACTTAAAGATGTGTGTTTTTTCGGAAGTATTTCGTTTTATACCAAAGATAATTGCATTTTCGTTCAATACATTTCTCTACCTCATGAGAACCTTTGAAACGTTTAAACAATGTGTAAAACTTGATAATTTTTTAAAAAGAAATGCGCTCTTCAATTTTAGTTTTGCATTTTAAGTTCCAATAGCTTCTGATTGGGGACGATTCCTTATCAAGAAGAAGACAGCTTGCGCACCAAATATGGAACAATCCTTATGGCAGCACAGAGCACGGCAAAAACAATGAAGCTGGCCCGAACCTCGTCCTTGGCGCGCACCTCGACCTGAGCCGGTTCGATTTGCTTAAGGCGGATCATGGCAAAAGCTGCAAATGAGGCGTGATTAGAGAGTGAGTGAGATTATATAATGGGCTATCCATGCTTACCTATTTAATTAAGGTATTTAATACGATTTGGTTTAATTCAAATTTTGAAGATTTCTTTTCCTTATTCGGTTCTCAACAAACTGTCTCACTTTTGTAATCTCAATACTTGACAAAATAGTCGAGGGTAACACTACCTTTGATGTATTTGTAAATACTTATATTTTATTATATTTCTTAAGACATTTAATTTAAAAAATAGAATTTAAAAGTAAAAAAATTATTCCAGCTTTTTAATTTTTTAAAATAAAATCAATAATAAAAAAAAAAATATTTCAGCTACTTTTAATGGACATTTAGTTTAAAAAAATAATATAATTAATAATAATAAATAAAAAAATAAAAAATGTAATTACTATTTTTTAAACATATTTCTTTTTAAAAATAAAAACAATTATTACAAATAATATTTTGAAGACATTTAATTTTAAAAAATAATATAATTAAAAATAAAAAATATTCAAGTTACTTTTTTGAAAATATTTAATTTTAAAAATGATTAGAATAAATAATAAAAAAAATGTGTGCACCTATTTTTAAGATATATATAATTTAAAATAAAATTTGAATTAATAATAAAAAATTTATTAAGCTAATACTTTTAAGACATTTAATTTTAAAAAAATTATATAATTAATAATAAAAGATATATAATTCCAGCTACTAATTCCTGCGACTCAAGCTTCTATAAAAAGTTTTATTATAAAGATAGTCGCTAAGTTCCTTTACAGAATTCGTGGTTTTCGATAAAGATTTATATTCAGTCGTATTTCTTTTTTTAAGTCTTTAGTTATTAATCTAGATAAACTGTAGTCAAGTTGAGTCACTAATAAGTGATGCAATTATGTTTGTGGTTCGTTCAGGAGCCGCGATTAACTTCCACTTAAGCGCGATTTAGATAAACAACAAGTGCTGGGAGAGCTGTCGACTGTAAAGTTGCCCCTAAGCTGACAAGGGGAATATAAATCAAATAAACAAACCTCATTAACATATTATCAGCATCAAATTGTGACACGGGCCGTCATTTTGGGTTCAAGTGAGAAATCTGTCACGAGGCATTAAATCGCTAGAGACAGCCGCCGACAAAGCCGCAAGACCAAGTCGATTTGACTCCTCTTCAAGGAGGAGGAGACAGCAGCTTGTTGTCGCCTTTCGCTAATGGAGGTGGAATTCCCGGTATCCCAGTATCCGGCACACACACACACACACACACACATAATTATGCGTGTAAACAAGCGTGATGATAGTACGCTGACGTATGACGGCGAAGGTGACGCTCAAGGGTTGTGATTCGAAAGGCAAACCACCTTTCCGGCTGATGGAATACTCAACTACTGCACAACAAATTGCCGAAAATTCCTCAATCCGAGAAGGAGACGCTTGACTCTCGCACCCTTCCGCCGTCAGCAACTGCTTGTTTTCCGGCTGATTTATTCGTGTTGTGTGTATGTTGGCAACAATTAGAAAAGTTACCGCAGGATGTGCGCACAACAGAGAGCACAGCAGCTCAGTCTGAGTCTGAGTCGGAGTCGGAGTCCTTCGGCTTCCTTCCCGTTCTGGGCCGTTGCGCTGTGCGTTTTAATTTGACGAAAGACTGATGACATCTCATTAATATTCATTGCCGCTGCAAGGCGCTGGGATTTGTGGCCATATATCCTGTTTATGCCCGACTTTATTCATGGCGCCGCCAAATAGTTGCTGTAGTTGCTCTATCCTCACTCTTTCGGTGGATGGATGGTTGCTTGGTTGGTTACTTGGTTACTTGCTTGGTCCTGCGTGGGAATGTTGACGAGTCCTGATTTTAATGAGGTGCTAAATGCTTTTGACTTGACTCAAGGCAAGGCATCAGTTGTTAGGCGACCGAATGACTGATGATTTGAGAAGAGCTTGAACGGAATAGTACGTTGAGGATGTGTGAAAAGTCTGAATGTAAATAAAGAGAAAATATATTAGAATAATATTTGGAAAATTTGAAATAAATAAAAATTTATTTTTAGTAATATATCTATTTAATATAAAGAAAAATTAACATAAGTTATGAGTTCCAAGTTCCAAACTTAAAATCTTAGACTGAATACCAATATATATGTATGAACCCATAGAAAATGGGATTTCATAATAATGATAATAATAATGATTTTGTTACAGGCAGAAGGTGCTCCCCATAAAGTTTATATATTCTTAATCAGGACGACGAGCTGAGTCGATCTATGCATGTCCGTCAGTTCGTCCATCCGTCCGTCCGTTCGTCCGTCCGTTAGTCCATCCGTTCGTCTGTCCGTCCGTCGGACCTTCTGCATGCACGCAGCGATCTCGGAACTACAAAAGCTAGAGACCTGAAATGTAAAATACATATTCTTTTATTCCATAAACAGTACAAGCTTATTTGTTTTTTTCGATAACTCACTATTTTTCCTGATTCTCTATAACAATTAATATTTTGATTTCTTTTTTAGCTATAACTTGAAGTTCATATAGATAGCTAGATTGTTTAAAACATCACCTCGGACTTAGTTTAGGTGCAGTCCCGATTAGAACATTCTTTCTTGTTTTTCTAAATGTTTCTAGCTGTGGTCATAACTTCTTAAATCAGTTGATTTGTATTCTAATTGGTTATTTGTATTCTAATTGGCAGATCCTATTGAAACTTGATATGTTTTAAAAAAAGCTAATTTATAGTAATAAAATAATCTAAAATTAGAAAAGGTTGCACTAAAAGTAGCAGAAACTAGTTTAAATCAAATATACAAATTTTTTAATAAATAAAAATTTTTTAATAATAAATTTTTTAGAATACAATACAATATAAATAAAATCAAGGAGTTTCTACTCTTGCTTATTCACATAGCCTTACTATCCGCCGATAAGGCTATCCATTAAAGGAAAACTAATACCAATTTTTGAGCCTTGGATAACTGCTGACTCTCACTTCATCCTGTTGCCCTCATCATAATTATCATCATCATCATCCCACGAGAGACTTGGCCAATCTTGTTTTAGACATGCGAATGCCATATATTTAGCATATTTAAAATCTAACCGTAATCCACTTTTGTTTAGCAGTTTATGGTCCGGCCCGCATGCCCATAAGTATTTCAAATTAACGACGACACTTCAAAATAATTATGAAGCACATGACGCCAGGCGAGGACAATGGGAAGCAGGGAGCTGGAAGCTGGATGCGAAGCATTTAGCTCAGCCAGCAAACGGTGTGTGTACTTTCCGCTGGCACTTTTAAGATGCTGCCGTGACATATTTATGAAGTTCAATTATCATAAAATGCAAATGAAATCGTCATGCCCGAAAACGTCAACCTCGCCGAACCCAGCAGCCCCTCCCGTCAGCCCCTCTGACCCCAAACACCACAAGCTGCAACCCTAAGGCCCAATAAAACAAAACAAGTAGCAGGGCCTAAGCGAGGCCAGGTATTGCCCCGCACTTCGCCCAGGGGCTGAGACATGGCCAAAATTAAGCAATTTACTTGCGATATCCGCCCGGCTCACCCCTTGACCCCCAGCCTACGGCAGCTGCTCCAACTGGGCGCGAGACATCCACAAAGACGCAGACGTCAGTCAGAGTGTGTGTGTGTGTGCGTGTGCGTGTGTTGGGTGTGGTGAATTTTATCTGTCGACTGGCGCTATTAAAAGAAATTACGCTCAAAACTAAATTGCGGGCCAGCACAAAAGGTGAGCTGCAGCAGGAGGAGGTGGAGGAGCTGGTTGCCCCCACCATTGAAATGAGAAACGATTATGTTGGGCCCGAGCCAGGCGAAGCATAAAGAAGCGCCGAAGAACAACAGCAGAACTTTTTAACTTGTTTGCGTGTTGCTATTTACAAGTCCTGTGGGACACGGCAAGGACCTGTTTTCGATTCTGGGGGGCTCGGGCACAGGTAGCACCAATGCCGCATTGCTGATGTTTGCGTTTTTGCGCGCAGTTTCTTTTTCTTTGTTTTGGTTTTTGGTTATTTTCAGTTTTCAGTTCTCGTCTCGGTCTCGTCCTGTGCTCGGCATCTCTCACTTGTCGCCTTTCCTTTGAATTCTCAAGTTGGCGTAATATGTTTCCGTTAGTTTCTCGCTCGTCTCTACCGCGGGGCAGGTGCTTGGGGTTGGCGTAGAGGATTGCTGCCCCGTTATGGTAATTTAGTGGCGCAATTTTGCAGAAATTGATGCTGGACGAGCTCTAAAACGAAGCAAGGGCTCGTCACGCTGCTGGCCAGGATCTGCCTGTGGGTCTCTAATTTTCAGCCAGCCGCATGCTTTTTAATATGCTTTTAAATGTAGTACTCAAGTTACATATTGTGTTTATTATGCCAATATTAGGAATTGTGAAAACCCTTTATAGTTTGATTGAAATACAGAATTGAGACATAACAGGACAAACTCCTTGGTAAGTAGAGAAATATTAAATTGAATGGAAATACAGAAAAAAGATATGACTTGAAGTGCACAAAAATCTAAAGAAAAATGTAGAGAAATCTTCGTTAATAAAGAAAGAGTCGAAGAAACATGGCTTATTCTTACTTAAAAGACCATCTTTCTTTAATATAGTTCTTCCATAAAGATTGCTATTTGAGGCCTAAACACCCGACCTCAGCTCGTAATACTGGAAATAAGTTTTCTAGCAGTAGAACAATCAGTTTTATGGCAAAGCTCCAAGTGCTTCGTGCCATTAGTTCTGCATCTTGGATCATAGCGCCTATATCTTTATATAGATAGATGTAGAAGAGCAGAACCTGTTGAATTATCTTTAACAATATTATTGTTGTCACCAAAACTAATAAGTCGAGCGGCAGAAAAAGAAGATCTCGCAACTGGGCCACAATAATGTAAGCGGACTTGCTTAACGATGAATTTAATTGATAGATTTTTATCATACTTTTTTTTTGGTTATGTAATTTACACATTAAAATATTTGAGGCTTACTTTGTTTTTGGCTATGTTTTGTATTGTATATTTCTATTTTTTTGGAAATTAACAACTAAGTCAATGAGCGAGAGATAGATAGAGGGAGAGAGAGAGAGAAATATATATAAATTATTAATTTATTTCTTTAACAAATTGAATCTAGTATTTAATACTAAGCTTAATGGTATTTTAGCGGGCACTAGTTTCTTGGGCCTTATTATTAAAAATAATTTTTTAAGCAAAATTAATTAAAAATATATAGGTCTTAAAAATATTTATATTATTTATGATTAATTTTCATTATTTTCTATTTATTTTATGATTTTTTAAAAATTTATTTATAACTTTTTACCTAATTTCAGTGTAAGTATGATTAATGCATACAGCTTTCTTAACAGTCTGGCAACGCTGCAGTGCTTTTTTACATGGCATCGATAATCAAGCAATGGCGCTTCGATTCTTTCGCTTCATTGAGAAACTATCGAAATTCTAATTTTGCAAACTAAAGAGAAAAACTGAAAAAAAGTTAAAACTAGAAATTATAAAAAGCAAATTAATTAATTATATTTGCAAAACTAACCGCTTCGACCAGCTTATGAATAAGTAAATAAAATTTATTTATTTGCTGTCAACTGATTTTTTTTTGGCACATGTCAAAATGGAGCCGTGCATTGACTGGAAGAACAAGCGAAAAATAGTTGTTGAAAGGAACGAATTACTTAATGAAACCCTCGAGCCTGCTGCTCGCGGCTTGAAGAAGAAGAATACGGAGCTCATTTATTACACGAGTCGTCTGCAAAATTTACGCAACAGAAAGAGGCAAGCGGAGTTGGAGGACGGCGAGATTTCTGGGGAAGAAGTCGAGGAGCTGCTGCCCGTTTGTCGCTACTATGCAAGTAAGACCTGCACTTGGGGCAGCAGCTGCCGCTTCAGACATCCGGCCTCAGATCTGGGCAACTACGTCATGTTTGAGCCCGTCAACTTGCCGCTGCCGCCAATTCCGTTAGGCTTTCAGAAAATGTATGACAACATGGTGAGCCAGCCGCCCCTGGCTGACTGGATGAGCTATCCAACTAAACAAGTGGATCAGCTTGAGAGCTCTTTCGATAGAAGCTTACATAACTGCCGGCAGCTGATGCTTCAGGCTGGCTATAAAGTAGACAGCAAGTCGACTAAGCATCAGTCCATGTTGGAGTTCAATGACTTGGACACAGATCCGTACTACACTCACCAGGAGTATCAGAAGAAATGCTCCACTCTTCAGGTCCCACCGTACTGTTCCAGCTTTCCGCCATCCTACAGCTCCACCCCGATTGTCAGGCGGTCGATCGCTTGGCGCTGCCTCAATAAGTCGGCCAGGGAGCTGAGCTCTAGCAGCAGTTCACCCGACTACTCCTCCACAACGAATTCGATGAGCTCTTCCTCTGCAAGTACACTTTGGCCAGCACATGCACGCAAACGCAAGCTCTACCGCAAGTTAAAGACTGCCTCAAGAGGAATATCCTATACGCCCACGAAACGTGGCTATAGTAGGTTGAGCAGATACTTCTCCTCGGACAGCGATTCGTCTAGCTACGGTTCCAGCACACACAGCTCCGAGCTGAGCTCTTTTTCCTCGGATATGCTTAGCGATAATAGCGAATATTATCAAAGCTCAAAGAGACGTTGTGAACGACATTGGGAACCTCCTTGCAAAACTAGAAAAACTTCTGAAATGATATACGGGCCCAATGTACTCCCAAGACGCAAATATTTGCAAAAGAAATAATGTGAGAAACTGAGAAAAAAGAATGAAATCAGTTAGAAAAAACTTGAAAATTGAACTTGAAAAAAAAAATTATTACTAATTTTTTCCTTTTTTTCAGCTAGGAGAAACCTAAATCATTTACTATAAAATTTATTGAGCTGATTGGATTTTTAAAAGTATATATATTTTATAAATAAATTTAATTTAAGCTAAAAGTATAAATATATACATTTATATCTGCACATACTTATCTATTCAAACATTAATATATAATTTGTCTTTTCAGCATTTAAATTTTAAATATTAATATTTATAATATATTATATTAATCTATAATTGTATTTCAACATTTATATTTTAAATATATAAAAACTATTTTTCTTTTAACATTTGATAATACAAAAATATTTTTATTAAATTTTTTGTGAAGAGTCTAAATTTGTATTAATTTTTACATAAGAAAATATAAAATATATTTTTTTTTACTTAAATTTATTTTCTTAGTTTTTTTTATCAATTTTTTGTAAAGCCTAAAATTAACTTAATTTTTTAGGTAATTTTCTTTAATTTTTTTTGAAGAGACTAATCATCTTTTCGTTCTTCAATATATATTGTTTAGTTTTTATTTAATTATGCAAATTTAAAATTTTGTATTTAATGAAAATTAAGTTTTTAAAAACAAATAAAATATTTTCAAAAGTCAAAATTTTAAAAATGTTTTATTGCAGTCTACAGTTGGAGTTGGAGTAGGCATTGCGATTGATAAGTGTTCTTCCTTGCTAAGATCTAGTTGTCTTAGCACCCGTGTATCCTTGAGCAAAACACAAGTTAGTCAAGTTAGTCGTAAGCCCTGCCTGGGCGAGACCACAAAATGTGCATTTGCCGGCAGTCACACACTGATTGCAATATGTGTGTGTGGGTGTGTGGGTGTGTGTGTTTGTGTGTGGCTTCTGCTAATATCCTTGTTAATATTATTAAACATTATTTATGGATTTGTTTAATTTGTATTTAGTAACGCTTCGCATGGCAGCACCTTCCTTGCCAGCAGCTGCCGCCACGTGCCTCCGCCGCTCCAAGCAAAACTTAAGATCTGCCTGTGGTCGACTGGCTGCTGCACTGCCGCCAGCTGGGCCAACTGTCCGCATCTCCTTGCCGGCGGCGCTGCTGTTGTTTGTTTTCCTTTAGCGCCCGCCTTAGCCCGCCATCGGTGCTTACTATCGCGCCTTTGCCGTTGTCCTGGTGGAACAATTACATGGTTTTGCCTAATGAATTTATCTGCTCATCAGCATCTCCACTGCTGCCTGGTCCTGCCCGTTCCCTCTCTGTGTGTGTGTGTGTGTGTGTGTGCGAATTCTTGCCAGCTGCGGAAAGGGTAGTCAGAGTACATTTTATGTAGATTTCCTAACACAAATTATGTTCATTTGCCTCGGTTGCATGTTCTTATCCCAGCCACCCAGCAGCAGACACAGACACACAGACCTGACTCCAAACTGAGTGAGAACTTTATGAAAAACCCGTTCTATGTTTATATATACTACGTAGTTGGGCTCACAATCTGAGTTGCCCCTATATATCTATATATAAATGTATGTTTGGGAAGCCAGCTGTTTCCGCTGAAAATTAGCAGCCATAAGTTTTAGTGATGGAAGTGTAGTAAAAGTTATGCGAAAAAGGTTTAACACATATTTAAAACTATGAATAATAATTGTCTAAACTTTTGACTAAATTACTATTAGCAATATATTTTATATATTTATAGAGAAATCAAATAAAACAAAATGGTATAAAAGGAAAATGTTTTCTAAATTATTATAGATATAAATATACATATCTAATTCAAATATTATTCCATGTTTAATTTTTTAACAATAGAAAATGTATATATTTTGAACAAGATTTGATTATTTATCAATATACTTGATTTTCCCTTTGTTAAAGAATGTCGCAATAAATCAAAACAATTCTCTTTTAGTTATATATTTACTTAAGAAAAATGGTTTATTATACTCTTTAGTCTATGATACTTTATGAACTCTTCCTCTCGAACAAATATGTAGGATTTATTTATATTATATATTGTATATTGTATATTATATATTTCCTTCTAACACAGTCAAATGTCTTCTGCAGTTAGGAAAAAGCATTATTTATAACATACCATACTTTGAATTTGTTTTTTTTTTTATAATTTTATTGTTATAATGAAGAACAAATAAATTTTTAAAAACTTTTTTCTTGTTTACAACTTTAAACATTTTTTTTACGTATTCCACTTGAAATTAAATATAAGCTTAATATATTTCTTGTTCATGCAGTTAAGTTTCTTCTTTAGTATCTCAGCAGCTTAAGCCGATTTTTAGAGAGCGTGACACGAACTTTATTGTTCTGCTTGAAATTCCATCTCTTGCTGGGACAACAACACAAAATTTTAGTTTGATTGGGGAACAATTTTATTAGAAACTTAATAGTGATTTGTGGCCAGTTTCGTTGCTGGGGCAACGAATTAATTTATAGATTAAGTTTTCATATGCAGATAGTTAAAATGAGTTCTCTTTTGGGCAGATATAAAACTAGAATTGGAGCAGAATATGGGAATATTTATACTATATTTATATGTATATTATTCATCATCGTCGCTATCGAAGCGTTCATTTGTCAGTAGAATAGCATCGTTCAGATAATGATATATCACAATCAGAGCTATAATCAAAAATTGAAGTATTTGTAGCTGCAAGAAGAAGAAAGTTAAAAATAGAGTTGATAAAAAGTAAATTTTTATATTTACCAAAACAAAGTTTGTCAAATTAAAGCGCCAAATTGAGACAAATTTGAAACGAAAGGAGTTTGATAAAATATCCCGCATATTCTTGGCAGTGCGACGCAGATGCTTAGCCACTCTATTTCTTTGACTCAAAGTGCTGCTGAGACTCGACCAGAAGCGAAAGCGCTAAAAAAGGGAGTATATTGTAAGAGGAGTTCATGGACTTCAAGGACTTCACACCTGTTGCTCTAGGAGTGACTGAGCCAGCAGCAAACACGCATAGTCGCAGCCAATGCAGGCATAGATCGTGGCGTTGGCCGCGTAGAAGACGCGCTGCTTGCGATCGTTGAAGAGCACATGCCACGTGCTGCTGTAGTAGACATAGCTGTAGATTCCGAAGAGCAGGCAATTGGCATTGACGAGCAGCAGCAGCAGCAGCGAGTGCTGCAAGGACTCGAAGAAGTCTTCAAAGTGCTTGGCCAGCAGCTGCAGCCTCTCGCACTGACTCTGCAGATTGTCCAGGCTGGAAGGCGCAGCATCTGATATGGAGTTGCTGCCTGCCACCAGCTGCAGCTCGGTTCGCACTTGACTCGTGGTCAGCAGCTCATCCACATCCGTCTGCAGTTGCCTCAACCTCTCACGGGTCAGCCAGGCGAAGATGTTATAGAAGCGTAGAGCGCCAGCCAGCACCAGGTGAGGCAGGAACAGTGCAGAGCCTATCATGATGTCCTTTAGCGGAGGCAGCTTGAACTCCATTTCGTAGCCTATATACAGGCCGAAGCAGAGCAAGACCACGAACGTGGAGCACAGCAAGCCAAATGCAAAGAGCTCCTCCTTGGCGCAGCGACGACCTGACCAACTCGTCATGGGCAACGAGGCAGTCAATTCATTTGCCACGCCCACTGCACGCACAGAGGCGTAGATGGCATAGCTGAACACCTTGACGCTGAGCAGCAGCTGGAGACGCGTAAGTCTGTAGAGAAAGGGGGACACATCCAGCAGGGTTTTCAGCACCGCCGAGCTCTGGAAGTGCTGGGCGAAGCAGCCGGCATAGATGCAGGCCAGCACGAAGATGTGGACAGCCCCGGGCAGCGATATGCTATAGCGCTGCTGCTTGGAGTCGAACCAGTGCATCTGGTAGCCCGTGAGCAGCAGCAGCACATTCGAGGATCGCAACACGCGCAGGTTATTCATTTTGGAGCACTTCACCTTGACCAAGCCGGAGCAGCGCGAGCTTTAGACTGAGTTATTCGTCAATTTTTGGACATGTCATGGAACGATTTGGTTTCTTATCTCTGCATCCAACTGTGACAAATACCCCAAAATATTCAAATACAACAATGAAACACAAGTCAAGCATAACGGAGCTTGAGCAGGGCAGATCGTGGAATTCCAACG